>CM055093.1:3812055-5181204 GCA_029204225.1 Diphasiastrum complanatum | reverse complement strand
GAGTGCTACCAATGGGAGCCCATCAACATCTCCAGCTCAGAAGACAGCATGATAAAAGATGAAAGTTGGTACTTAGACTTGGTGCTACAGTGCATATGACAAATGATAAAGGGTACTGACGACTCTACATGGAGAATCGCCAGGACAAGAGGGTGATTGTGGGGAATAACCAAGCAATCGAATTCCAAAAGTGGGAGTGTACTTCTGAAACTTGAAGGGGATAGAGAAGATTGCTGAGAGGAGTGATGTTTGTACCAAAAATCTCAAAGAACCTCTTGTCTGTAAAGAAATTCATTGAGAATGGATTGGAGCTCAGATTTCTGAAGAACAAATGCCTAATCTTCAAAGATGGGGAAATGTTGACCAGCACGATGCGAAGAGGGAGGGACTCTACAGAATGGCGCTGGGTCGTGAATCAAACACCAGGCGTGAGTAGCAGTGTCAAGAAGACAAGAAAGGATGCTCTTTTGACACAGGATGGCTAGGACATCTGGGGAGCGGAAGCATTGGAGGTGATGAAGAAAAATTAGTGGTGATAGGCTTCGACTACGACAAAGATGGGAAATCTTAAATATGAGAAGCCAGTGTTCTGGGACGCCACATAGGGAACGTTCAAGAGGAGGGAGCGGGGACTGTGACGACAACAATCCTGGAGTTGGTACACACAGACGTATGGTGGGCCTATCAATCCAGAATCGCTTGGTGCACTCGAAGTACTTCCTCACATTAATAGATGACTTTAGCAAGAAAATTTTTGTACATTTTGAAGACCAAGGACCAAGTATTAGACAAATTCAAGGATTTGTCATGATGGTGGAAACTCAGATAGGAAAGAGGCTGAAGAGAGTCAGATTAGACAGTGGAGGTGAATTCATTGCAAATAAATTCAAAGACTTCTGTAAGGAGAAGGGCATACATCAAGAATTCACGATGTCATTCTTGTGGGCAGAGGTAGTCAGTACAAGCTACCTACATCTCCAATAGAGTGCCGAGCAGAGTCTTGAAAGATGAGATACCAGAAAGCATATGGTCAGGAGGAAAGCCTTCTGTGGGGCATATGAGGGTGTTTGAGAGCAGAGCCTATGCTCATATTTCTGACAAACTGAGGAAGAAATTAAACCCAAAAGGGTTTCCCTATGTGTTTGTGGGATACCTTGAAAAGCCTTTGGATATAAGGTGTACAATCCACAGACTTCCAAAGTTGTCCTATCAAGGGATGTGATATTTGATGAAGAAGGGGCTGAAAACATAGAGGAAGTAGGATCAAGTGAGAAGTTATTGAAGTACATAATGTCAGACAATGAAACAATATCAGACAAGCAGAAGGTCCAGGAGGAAGGATTGAAGAGGTGCAAGCTAAAGGCATAGTAATAGTACCAGTGTTGAAAGACATGATCAGAGAGCCAAGAAGATCACAAAGATTGGGGAAGGCACCTGAAAAGTATGATGAAATGACTTTTATTAGCATCCAAGAAAAGGGGAGTATTGAACCAGATTCAATTGAAGAGGCCAAAGTGAGTCTTGAGTGGGAATCTTGGAAGGCGGCCATGGAAGAGGAGATCAACTCGATCAACAAAAATGAAGCCTGAGATCTGGTGTATTTGCCAACAGGAAGGAGCACCATAGGATGCAAATGGGTATATAATGTTAAATATGGTGCAGATGGAAACATTGAAAGACACAAGGCCAGATTAGTGGCAAAGGGGTATTCACAAATTGAGGGAATAGATTACATGGAAACGTTTGCACCAGTTGTCAAATTAAGCTCACTCAGAATCTTGATATCTTGGGGAACCATGTAGGGAATGGAGATCAAACAAATGGATATGAGAACCGCCTTTCTGAATGGCAACTTGGAAGAGGAGGTATTTATGATCAACATCCTGGTTTCACCGACAGATCTAACAGGGTATGTGCCCTTAAAAGAGCTTTATATGGCTTGAAGCAGTCCTCTAGGATGTGGTATCAGAAGATTGATGCGTTCTTTATGGGAATTGGTTTTAAATGATGTTATGCTGACAATGGGATGTACACAAAGAATGAAGGGGGCTTGTTTCTTGTTGTTGCATTGTATGTCGATGATTTGGTTATAGTATGCAACAATAAAGCTATTTTGAATGAATTCAAGGAAAAGTTAAAAGGCACCTTTGAAATGAAAGATATGGGAAAAATGCATTATTGCCTAGGGATACAAATCATCAGGACCTGGGACAGGGAAAGAGGCTTAACATGGATGGGATAGAGCATATATATAAACGAACTCATTGAGAAATTTAGAATACAGGAATGTTCCCCTATAGGGATCCCATTAAATCTTGATTCCAAGCTAAACAAAGAAATGAGTCCTAACACACTAGAAGACATGGAGGGGATGAAAGGAAAACCATACAGAAACCTAGTAGGCAGCCTAATGTATGCCATGGTGTGCACAAGGTTGGACCTAGGGGTAGCAGTAACCAAGCTCAGCCAGTTTCTCAGTAACCCAAGAGAAGAGCATTGGCAGGCAGCGAAGCGTGTGATAAGATACCTAAAGGAAACAACCAACTTGGGTCTCACATATAGAGTTGAAAAGGAATTCATGACGGGATATGCAGACTTTGATTGGGGAGGAGACCTAGATGATCAGAAGTCTACAAGCGGATACATATACATGATCGATTGGTCCTGCATAAGTTGGAGTTGTAAAAAGCAACACTCAACAGCTCTATCAACAACATAATCCAAGTACATGGGTGTTTGCCACACAACAAAAGAATATTTGTGGATGCAAAGCATGCTAGGAGAACTGGGAATTGACAACATAGACATGGTGCTATATAATGACAATCAGGGGGTGTTTGTTCCTTAGTAGGAATGCTGGATTTCACAAGAAAAGCAAACACATAGCCATGCAGTACCATTTTGTCAGAAACCTGGTGCAGGAAGAAAAACTGAAACTAAAGTTTTGTAGCACTGATTTCATGCTTGCAGATATAATGACTAAATCACTGGTTAAAAAGTTGTTTTGTTTATTTGAGGAATATGATAGGATTAGAAAACCTAAATGATGTTTTCAGAATGTAGCTATGGAGGACTGTGAAGTGAGGGAGGATTTGTGGCCATATAGCGACACTTCATAGTCAGATGAAACTAGAAAAGACAGTCTAAGGAGTTAAAGATACGTAAGCATAAGTTTTTCTTGATGTCCAGTAGGACACATGGGCAAAAGTGCCTTCTTGGCATTGATGATGTTTTGTGCATATAATGGATAATGAATAGAACAGATGTATGCTTTTGGGTAATCTTTGTCTTTGCAATTTGCTTGATGGGATTGCTTTGTGATTATTGCGAATGATTGAAGATCTTTGCTTTTGCTTTTTATTTGTGTTCCATCCTAGCCAAAGGAATTCTGACACACAGATCACAATGACGTCCGACATAATCCGTATTGTGGTTATGATGGAGGGTGACTGCCTGGTAAAATACCCTTTTTTTAGGAATATCACCAGCTCCATTCCTATGCTATGTCGATTTTGGCAATACCTCATTCCCAAATTCTCAAAAACATTCCCATTCACAAAGGTCACGTTGCCATTGTGTTCCCGTTCCCTGGCAACTATGCCACCCAGTCAAGTCGCTGGCAACATAATGTTAGACCCGTCACGACACATGGGGCATTGGTGCGCACAACTCGACAAATGAGAAATACATTGAGGATCCGAATTTGTATTTCCACATCCGTAAAATCATTTTTCAAATTTCTACAAAGGAAATGGTGGTGCTTCATAGAACGTAATCTGTGGGGCAAATTTTTTTATGACAAATTTTTTTTACAGGCACCTTCTTGCTTTCGGAAGGTGCACGTAAAAAAATTTGTCATAATTTTACACATACCTTCCACCCAGAAGGTGCATGTAAAAATAATTTACCTAAAAAAAAAATGTGAAAAATGAATTCACATGGCGGAAGGGCTGGCCCCGCCCGGGGAAGGATGCTGCGACCTCGGGCCTTCGCCCTCGGCCGCATCACCTTCCCCGGCGGAAGGGCCTAGGAGCCGGCCCTTCCCTCCCCCATATAATTCTGAATTGGGTGGCCTTTCCAAAGAATAAGAAAAATGAGAAACGCCCATGCCCAAGCCCCCACTTCCCATTCTCTCTCTCTAAATAAGAGAAAAAACAAGTGGGGGGTGCAGATGGTAGTTAATGCCACCGCCATCTGAACCACACCCCCCCTTTCTCACGCGTTCCCCCCCCCCTTTCCTCACGCCCCCCCCCTTCCTCCCTCGCCCACCTTCTTCCCCACGATCTCCTCCACCGCCCACCTTCTTTCCCACGATCTTTGCTATATGTTTTTGAACGTGGGCTGGGCATTGTTTTTGAACGTGGGCTGCCTGGGCATTGTTGTCTGATCTCTCTTTCATCTCTCTTTCTGCCTGAGCATCATTGGCTGATCTCCCTTTCTGCCAAGGGAGGCTGTTTACTGGTTGCGGTTCACAGGTGGTTGCCACAGGAAGAACAAAAAGTTTGTTTATGGTTGCTGCTCTCTGGTGGTTGCCACAGGAGGAACTTGCTGCTCGCTGGTGATTGCCACAGGAAGAATGCCTCCTATTTTCCTCATTATTGCTGGCTGCCATAGTATCTAATAAAGTTTTGGAGCCAGTTCTGATTGCTGTCACATGTATTCTTAGTTGTGTATATCCTTGTCATAGATGTTTTTTAAGGGCTTTATTGTGTGTACACCTCAAATGAAGCATATTTTAGAGGAGTGCTCACCACATCTGATTACTTATGACTTGATTCCAAGCAGGAGGTTGAAGAAGCTGATCTGAAGTGGATCTCAAGAAAAAGACACAACATTACTGTTTGATAGCTACCTGATCAGTTCTCCCTGGATTTCAAGCAAGACGTAGTTAGGTATGTCAGAAGATGTGCAATTGTTGTTGAAATTCTGTTGTTGTTGGAAATCCAATTTGCATGCTATTATTTGAATTGCATTAACCAAATTATTTGAATAGGCCAAGCATTGAGTGAGACGAAGAAGTTTGGTGTTTCACAGTATTGCAATGATTGGGAACAAACGTAGGCAAAGTAGGCTCCAACCACTATTGATTAGATTTTGTGTCTACATATTTTTAGCCAAAATTTCATACTAATTTTCGAGAGAGTCCATTAGAACACCACAAACCACCGAAATAAAATTTTGTTTTACAAGTATATTTTGTTTATCTTTGATGAATAGAAATAAAATTTTGGCTATTAATTATCGCAAACCAAAGCTAATGTCAACATTGCATGGTAGTACTTGTATCATTAAATTGATTATACCTCATATATGTCATGGAAATATCCAACCAACCACAATCAATAACATGTGTTCTTGCATGCGACCCTGACTAGGTATACTTGACATTTTCGCTTGTCTCCAAAACCTTGCTGAGATAATGAACTCGCCTTGAACTCTGACTTTTCTCAACTCAAGCTGGTACAACATTACAGACATCAACATAAAAACACCCTAGGCTACATGTTACAATGATTGATTGGATTAAGAATTAACCAAGTTATCGTCTGTGGGATCTTTTTTAGTTTTCATGCAAAAAATTCAGACTTTCCATAGTAACACTAATGCACGCAGTGTGGAACCATAATTCCTTATTCAATAGAAAAAAAAAATGGCATGCACTTAACAGTGTTAGTGTATGATGATAGTTTGTCTTGTTGGTAGTTGGCAAATGGAATAAAGTAAGATTACTCATAAAATTGTTGCGATAATGTGGTTATGGCTTTATTGAAATTATAGTTAAGGTTGATTAATTACGTGGCCATAGAAGACACCCACTGAGTTAGCTTGGTATTTATACCTATTGACTAAACTTCAACAAATTTTCATATGAGCATTTCAAGAATCATAGGGCATGCATGGATGATGTCCACAAGGAGGAGGTTTTTTCTTTTAATGGTATATTCTAGAGCCTTGTAATTGTTGGTGAGGGTTTAGGTATGTTCGCGTGCATTCCTTGCGATAGCTTGTCTTTTTTTCTGAGTGAGGGTGATTGTGCTTGTCTATTAATAGTCCATGATTAATGAAAGCAAGACACATTGTATTTGGACCTTATAATAAAAATTCAAATTAATCGCTTCAATGCTCATAGTCAGAACTTATAGTTTAAGGAGATTGAATAATTTTTTAAAATTGTTTCAAAACTTTGGACATGCTACATGGTAGCAGGTACTCGATAACATGTCAACAATCACTTCTTTGCCCAAGGCCCCAATGCCCATTGCATAACCCGTATCTTATAAACCGTAGCCCTGATTTGGACCCTATCATCTATGGGACCCCATAAATAGGTGATCATACACTTGTAGATACTAGATATTGCCATATCCCAATGTCCATACATATTAAAGACTGAGTCACTGAGTTGAAAGTTCTTAGTTCATAGTGCTGAGTGGCAAGTGCTTCAAAGTTCACTCTCTCTCTCTCTCTCTCTCTCTCTCTCTCTCTCTCTCTCTCTCTCTCTCTCTCTCTCTCTCTCTCTCTCTCTCTCTCTCTCTCTCTCTCTCTCTCTCTCTCTCTCTCTCTCTCTCTCTCTCTCCCTCTCTCTCTCTCTCTCTCTCTCTCTCTCTCTCTCTCTCTCTCTCTCTCTCTCTCTCTCTCTCTCTCTCTCTCTCTCTCTCTCTCTCTCTCTCTCTCTCTCTCTCTCTCTCTCTCTCTCTCTCTCTCTCTCTCTCTCTCTCTCTCCAACGTGTTGCTTTGTTCGGAACACATTTCGATGAATCATTGTTATTGGAAAATCAAATTAGTTTGGTCTTTCCTCTACTGATTTTTCAGCATCTACTGGTCTTGATCATATCCATGTATCTTTTTTAAATTAGCTTGTTGAAATTTATGGCCTACTACACATTGGATTGTTTGTCATGCGGGACAAACAAAATATTCGTGCTTCATTTGTGGGCTCAAGTCGTAGCCAAAAAGATGCTACAAAAGGAAGCCATGCAATACATGATGAATCCTACAATGAAAATTTGGAAACCACAAGATGGAATACAATTATGGAAGCCTGACACAAACGGTTGTCCAATGTTGCCTAAAGGAGATCCTCATGCATTACCACTTTTGTCGCCCTCAAGGACCAAATTATGATTGTTGATGGAATAAATAAGCATATTTCATTTTGGAAAAAATATATGGAAAACAGACATGTCAATCCCAATTATAGAGATTTTATTTTGCCTGTAATTGCATATTGGGAGAATATTATCAACATTTTAAATCTAGATGAAATAATTGAAATTCATGTTCATTTGATGGATGGTTTTTGGCCTAGGACGAGATGGATGGATGTTAATATTGACAATCCAACTAGCTTGATAGAAGATAAAGAGGAGGAAGATGAAGAACACTATTGTGGTCCATTGAAGGAGAAACCAAAGGTGCCATTCAAGCCTCATATTGATGTGCATAAAGACCAATTTGTGCTGGTGCGCCCCAATGACAAACTATATCCAATTTGGCTAGGTGTTACCCTTTCGAATGTAAACCAACAAAAGACATCAACAAACTTCATGAAAGTGCTTGTTCAATATTGGGCTCCCATTTGTAGAGGCAATGCTTCTGATGTGGAAAGCTATAAGGACTGTTGGACTAAGCAATGGAGAAGCAATTCGTATCATGAGGTTTATCTGAGATTTTGAAAGAAATCCTCGACATTTTGTAATTTAGTACAAAGAGGAGATAATATTTAGATAAGAAGATTATTTAGGCAAATCTCAAACATTACTTTACTAAAATTGTGACAGAGTTTCAAAAGATAAGCATTTGTACGTCATAATAATGTTATAAGGAAGACCTAAAAATGTGTCCAACGCAACTGTCAAGACATCAATTCACTGCCAAACTTTAGCCTAATATACTCAAACTTGTATTTGCCTAGCAACTTCATAATTACATTAGCAACTTGTGTGGCAGTAGTACAATGAACCACGTCTATGTCTTTTGAACAAAGTTTTTCAAGTATAAAATGATACTTTATTTCTACATGCCTTGTTCTAGCATGAAACACTAGATTTTTAGCTAATTGGATTTCACTTTGAGTTTCACAAAAAATAAATGTGCCTTTGGCTTGCTTTATATATATTTCTCTGAGTAGCTCTCATAGCTAGCTCTTATGTTGCAAAGCATAAGGCTTTATATTCAAGTTCAGTAGTAGAAAGTAATACGGTGTCCTACTTTTTGCTTGACTAAGAAAAAAAGCCATTTCCAACATCAAAAGCATAACTTGAATAGACTAGACCAAGATCAAGATGCCTGTCACATACCTTAGAATGTGTTTAGCTACTTCCCAATGCTCCAAGGTAGGTGTTGCCATAAATTGACTCACAAGACTCACATCATAATAGATGTGTGGTCTGGTAGTGGTGAGATATATAAGACTACCAACAAGTTGGTGATACAATGTATAATCAACAAGACAACTCTCATCGAGATGCCACAATTTCTTGCTAATGTCACTCAATAAAGTCAATGGCTTACAATCAGACATAGTAAATCTTTCTAGGACATCTCGAGCATATTTTGCTTGTGAAGGCTTGGTATTGTATATGTTTTGCCACACTTCTATGCCTAGACAATAATGCATTAAATCCAAATCGGCCATCTCAAAATGTTTACACAAACTAAACTTGATAAGTTTTATCAAGTCCTCATCAGTTCCTATGATGATGATATCACCAACATATAGCACAACCAATGCAAGACTATCATCACTAGTAAGGACATAGAGATCAGGATCAGAGTTTTTTCTCAATGACATAAACCCATTAGATAGAAAATACCTATCTATACAAACATACCATGCTCATGGCATTTGTTTTAGACCATTAAGCTTTTTGCAGCTTGCATACTTTGTCTTCTTGGCATTGAACATATAGACTTCTTCTTCAAAGTTGGCATTGAATAAAGCTAATTTCACCAGTGAAGAAAGCTAACTTCACGTTCTTTGATGGAACCCTAAATCCTAAAAATGAAGCTAATGCTATCACCGAGCGTAAAGAGTCCACTTAACCAGAGGAGCCAACGTCTCATCACATTCAATACATTTACTTTGCTCATAGCCCTTTTACCACCAAGTGTGCCTTGTGTTTCGCAGTTGATTCATCAGCATAGAATTTAGTTTTGTATACCCATTTGTTATTAATGTGTCTCTTACTACCTGGAAGATCAACTAGGTCCCATGTAGCATGCTTATGGGATGAATCCATCTCATTCTACATATCCCCTTGCCATTCCTTGAGATACTTTGTCTCTTCATAGATTGGCAGCCCTTGGCACTTAAAGATGTCACTCGTGAGGGTGTAATTCAGATGGTAACAATCGGTCTGCTTGAAAGATCAATCTTAGTAGATTCATGCTCTCATTCTTCATAATGGTTTTATACCATTTAGGCACTTTCACCTAAGATGATACACTTCTTGGTGAGTAGATATTCCAAGGAGTGTTCAAGTACAATCTCTTGCTTCCCACACATTTCTCCTTTCTAGCACCAATCAGCAGGTAATGGATGGAGTCCAATCACGATCCTCTTCTTGCAATTGATCCTCATGCTTGATTTCTTGTGGAATACCATCTTCATCTTCTTCTAAGGTCATAGGAAGTCTCTTAATGTCACTATCACCTTTAGCACGATCATCTTAATGAAATCCATGCATTTCGTCAAAAATCACATCCTTGATAATGTGGATTTTTTGTATCACTAGATCAAATCACTTATATACTTTCATCCTCTCATCATAACCAACAAAAAAACACTTAATAGACTTCACATCAAGTTTGTCTCGCTCCTCCTTTGGCATGCGTACATAAGCTTTGCACCCAAAAATGTGAAACTTGTCAATCTCTGACTTCATTCCCATGAGTGCCTCTTCAGCAATCACATTGGAAATCGCAATAGTGGCACTCCTTGCAAATGTTGGATTATTCTCCTACTAATTGACTAATCGACATTTTAATCTTCGTCCAACTTTTATCCAGACCTGTAGATTTCTTCATGTTTTTACACATCTGCATAACTACTCAGAAACAACTCATAGTGTTGGCATTTTCATCTTTTGGGATTTTCTTTCACTTCGGTTTTCTTGCAAAATGCTAGATGTCTCAAATGTTAAGAAAATAACATTGGTGAAGACCTTCATATTTTTTGCATCATAGTTTACGTTCATTTCTGCAGAGTGACATGTTACGTTCAAATCTGCAGACAGACTGTTTACAACCAAAGCCACCGACTTGCACTGAATTCATCAGCAAGTAATTTTTGAGAAGTCCTAACTAGATGGATGCCAGCACGTCACAGCCAATTGGATGATGTATTTGGCGACCGAATTGCTTAGTATAAATAGTTGTTCATGTTCCTACATCAAGAATTGAAGCATGAAGATCAATCATTAAGTATTGAATAGTTAGCGTTCTCTCTCTCAAACCTACGACCTTGAACACCCTTGAGCATTCTAGCTCAGTTCCTCAGAGTTGATTAGAGATTGCTATTGCACTTACTGCTTATTAGTAGTTGCGCCTAATTCAGACTTATATTTAGCGGCTCAGAGATAGCTTAGGGTACGCAGATTTGATCCGCAACTTGTTGTACTCATATACAACTATTTCATTTTCATACCGAATCAATGTTTGGCTACATAATCATTGTAGTACTAATGATCTCAAAGTTAGTTACCATAAGATCAAATGTGATTTCTATCACTATTTTTTTGTTCGAAATTGATAGGCATAGTCATACATAGAGAAACATGAAGATAGTTTATTCCACTGCACACGATAAATTTTCTTTCTTGTCGATTGAATTCTTTTTATTCGATTCTATTTGACCTATCTTTTTCACACCTCTTTTCAACATGGTATCAGAGCGTTACTTTGTTTCAATATCAAAGAATTGATTTCCACATCACGATATCTCTTTTAACGTTGACAGACTAAAGTTCCAGATGGATTCTCAAAGTAAAGCCGGTCTTATCTTACCATCTATAAAAAGTGTTCTCAATAGAGTAGCAAAAGCAGAAGCCTATAGTTTTTTAGATGGTTCCAGCGGTTGACCAGCTGAATGGATCCAATTATCATTTATGAAAGTTTAAGATGAAGACCTTGCTAATTGCCAATGAGTTGTAGGATGTTGTTACAGTTATTGAAGTGAAGCCTGAAGACGACACAAAAGACTCAAAATGGAAATCGAAGGTATATAAGCTAGCTATATAGCGAAAACGCTAGTTGGATTCATCTGATCCATCCTCATCCTAGTCACCAGAGTGGCCTCAAGTATGGGAGATGTTCCGCCGATGGGAGAATATTGGGGGGAGTCAGGAGGGGAAAATTGTTAGGGGGGCTATGAAGGGGAGTGGCCTGGTCTAATGGAGAAGCATGACCTGACAAAGTATATGATGGATAGGTGTACCCTGGGGCAGTGGGTCCAGAGGGAGGGAAAATGTGAGGAGTGAAAGTGGGGGTGCTGGGAATATAAGGTGTAAGAGATGCAGGAGTCATAGTATCATGTGCCCTACGTGTTGTCTCCTCAGTCAAAGTCTCTTGAAGTAAGAATGATCCACGACGAGATGTGCTACGTGGAGCTGCAGGACTTATGACAATATCATGCGAATCATCATCATCGCCACAACCCACACAACATGCAAAGACACCAAGGTGGCT
Source organism: Diphasiastrum complanatum (assembly GCA_029204225.1). NCBI lineage: Eukaryota > Viridiplantae > Streptophyta > Lycopodiopsida > Lycopodiales > Lycopodiaceae > Diphasiastrum > Diphasiastrum complanatum. The sequence continues at coordinate 5,169,516 of CM055093.1, read as the reverse complement.
CCTTCTGCCCTGAGAGTGTCGGGAGGAAGCACTAGCAGTAGTGGCATGGGTGGACCCTTGTCGGAGGAAGGGAAAACATATTGGATGTAGAGGTGAGGAGTTGATCGACTGAATCTCATCAGAGGTGATGGAAACTCAACTAGTTGTCTGCTGGAGCTACGAGCCTCTCATTGAGCCCTCCATTGCTCTAACAGTCTATCCTACTGCGAGGAAGGGAACTAATCAAAGTAGATGGCTAAGGATTTCTCGCTCATGGAGGAGAAGTGGGATGACCGTGACTATGGCCGAACCTATGGCTAGGGGATGTGTCCTGGGACATAATGGGTAGAATGAGAAGAGAGCAAAATAGTGTAATAAACCAATGAGCATCTAAGAAATAGTTAAAAAAAATGATCTCTCTCTCTCTCTCTCTCTCTCTCTCTCTCTCTCTCTCTCTCTCTCTCTCTCTCTCTCTCTCTCTCTCTCTCTCTCTCTCTCTCTCTCTCTCTCTCTCTCTCTCTCTCTCTCTCTCTCTCTCTACATGTCAAGACTTGTGTGATGATGAGAATGACAAAAATGACGAGAATCATTGATGATTACACGTAATTACATTCACTTGCATTCATTTTTTACTTTTATATTCATTGCAAAAAATATATGTATACTAACTCATAACTGCTATGACCTGAATACCAATACATAGATTGTCCGTTCACTAACATTTCAAGTTCAAACAAAAATGGGGTCTGCAACTTTCATAAAACCGTGAGAAAAATGAAGGGTGCATTAATTAACTTGTTGGAATATTAATGATGTCCAAATTAGACCCCTTTGAGGACTACACTGTAATAGGGGCTCATTGGCCCTTGTTGGGGGTATTCCCAACAAAGTGTAAATAAATACAATCGTCCAATAAAATGTGTTGCGAGGGCATGGCATTCTACGCATATAAGTCCATGGCCCAATGAGCACGCAAGTTAAGCTGTAAATAAAATAATAGACTTGGGCCCTTTGTAATTGAAATAAAACTTGAGGCCCAAAGTCAATTTTAGACTTAGAGTTTACTTTTTAGAGTTGGGTCCAATTTTGGACTCACATGAATCTTGTGATTTTCAATGTACTTTTTGTGGACCCTTGGATCAAGTTGGGTCCAAGATGAATGGATATGATCAATTTGAATATTAGCCAATAGGATTGAGGGGCAAGGGCCTTCCCCATTTTATAAAAATGCACCATTTGTACACTATTTGGATGCTTAATAGAGAGGAGGAGACTCTATCATTTTGAGAGCTCAAGCATCCTCATTTGCTAATCACTCTTGCTTATGCTATTGTTGTGATTGCTAGTTATTTCCATTTCTTCCATGCTTTTTGTTTGTGGATAGTTAAGGTTTTTCCATAAGCAATGACATTGAGCACTTGAGCTAACCTCCATCTCATCTTTCTTTCTCTCTTCTCTTCTCTCTTCCTCTTCTTTTCCATCCTTTCTCTTCACCCAAAATCATGATGAATGTTAGTGTGGAGTAGAGTTAAAGGAGGGTAGTGTTAGTGGTGAATAGAGTTAAGGGATAAAGTAGGAAACTAACTAGAAATAGCATCTATGCATAGTTAGGTACCTATCCAGTGATCTAACCCTCGTTGACAGGTGGGAGGGCTATACTACGCAAGATCTTCTTCCCCGGCAATGACGCCGTTGCCGGGGACGAAGATCTTGCGTAGTATAGCCCTCCCGTCTGTCAACAACGGTTAGATCACTGGATAGGTACCTAACTATGCATAGATGCTATTCTTAGTTAGTTTCCTACTTTCTCCCTGAACTCTATTCAACACTAACACAACCCTCCTTTAACTCTACTCCTCTACACTAACATTCATCATGATTTTGGGTGAAGAGAAAGGATGGAAAAGAAGAGGAAGAGAGAAGAGAAGAGAGAAAGAAAGATGAGATGGAGGTTAGCTCAAGTGCTCAATGTCATTGCTTATGGAGAAACCTTAACTAACCACAAACAAAGAGCATGGAAGAAATGGAAATAACTAGCAATCACAACAATAGCATAAGCAAGAGTGATTAGCAAATTAGGATGCTTGAGCTCTCAAAATGATAGAGTCTCCTCCTCTCTATTAAGCATCCAAATAGTGTACAAATGGTGCCTTTTTATAAAATGGGGAAGGCCCTTGCCCCTCAATCTTATTGGCTAATATTCACATTGATCCTATCCATTCATCTTGGACCCAACTTGATCCAAGGGTCCACAAAAAGTAAATTGGAAATCACAAGATTCATGTGAGTCCAAAATTGGACCCAACTCTAAAAAGTAAACTCTAAGTTTAAAGTTGGCTTTGGGCCTCAAGTTTTATTTTGATTACAAAGGGCCCAAGTCTATTATTTTATTCACAACTTAACTTGCGTGCTCATTGGGCCATGGGCTTATATGCGGAGGATGCCATGCCCTCGCAACACATTTCATAGGTTTCCAGTAACTAGTTTAGCTGCAATTTAGCTATTTTCTTGTTTTTTAGAGTAGTTTTGAGGAGATTTTTGGGAGTTTAGAGTTAGTTTTCTGGGTTTTTTTGTGTTTGGACTGTTCACAGCTAGCAGAGGAGGGTAGAAGAGGCCCTGAACAGCCACTAAGGGTTTGAAACCCAAACCAACTAGCCAAAAAACCCAAAAAACACACCAATTGTCATTTATTATTTTCGTTCCGCAAAAATTAAAACTCTTTGATTCACATATATTCTAGAGCATACATAACTGAAGAGCCTATATACAATTCTGCTGATTCGAAAGGCACGACCTGAAACTTACCCTGGATTATGCCCCAGCAGAGACATCATTTCTGTTCGATAGAGAGCTAGGCCCATAACCAGAGAAAGTCGTCCTTCTCCGAAGGTTGCTTCCAATCGTCGAAGGTGATGCCTACATGCCATTGCAATTCAATATTAAATGCATGTGGACACCATTTTCAGAAGCGTTTAGCAAATGCACGAAATCTGTCAGCACATACCTTCGACTGATTGCGTCGTGTTCGCTTTGGCTGTGTGGATGTAGTTGCCAAGTCCTGAGTTTGCAACTCAGCAGCCAGCTTCTGATCGTCCAATTGCTGCTTGAGATCTAACAGCTCCTGTTCGAGCTTGTCAATCTTCTCGACTGCCTCCAAGAATTCAAGATCATCTGAGGTTTCAGAATAGGATGGCACAGCTTGAAGTTGTTGTGTGATGTCATCAATGCAAAGCAAGGCCTGAAGATATTCATCGTGAGAATCGAGCCCGCTGAAAGATGGGATGGCTTCACTCGAGAGTTCCTTCAGCTCAGCCAACTCTTCCTCGACAAGTGCCTTCGCATCCTCGAGTGGTTGCAAGAACTTGACTAAAAAATTTTCGAGCATCTGGTCTTGGAGCTAGTTCAGCTTCATGAGGTCAACTATGACTGACTCTGCATTAGTGCTCATAGAAAGAGCAGCTTCTGTCTTTATTCTCGTCATTCGCTCATCCTGTAAATGTTTCTGGAGGGCGACATTATGTTGATTCGTAGCTAAAAGTTGTTGCTTCAAAAATCATTTTGAGTCTCAAAATTTTCAGACTTGGCTTGAATCGCCTTATTTGTCTGCTTTAAAGAATCAGCTTCTTTTATTAGAGTCTCAAGCTGTGTTTCAAGAGAACGATTTTGTTCGATCAGCTTTATGTTTTCTAATTCGAGCGAATCGATCTTCTCGTAGGACTCCTTGAGAGAGTCTAGATATTTCCTCTCCGAGTTGATAAGCTCCATGGTGAGTTGTCGGTGGTACTTATCCAACTCACACACTTCAGCCACTAAATTCTTGGCTTTTTTTTGTCACGGATCAAAACCACTGGGGCTGGTTGTCTGGTTCGTCTTCATCTTCAATAGGAGCCCTTGTATCGCCTTCTGCAGTTGTTCGCCCTTTGTCTGATGTGTCGGACTGGGTTGCATCATCATCAGTTGTGGATGCACTCTGCTGCTTTTGAGATGTGGAAGTAGATGCGAGATTTGAAGAATTAGCAGCAGCAGCAGTGCCATCCATTGCCCCAAGTGGAACTGTATCTGGTTGGGATGGTGCAACATCAATCTCCATAGCAGTGGGACCTGCCACTTCGACTGCTGGTGCAGCATCTGGTGCAACTGGAATAGGAATAGACAGGATGCTAGAAAGATCAATTGGCTTGGGAGCCAACATCCTTCCCATCAGCATTGTTTTTTTCTGCTTGATCAAAATGTCAAGAAAACTTTTGATGCCTAATCCATCGCAAAAAGCCCTATATGTAATAACGTTGAAGCAAACTTGATTATCGGTGAGCGCATCCAATATGTAACCAAAATTTTGAACTAAAATTGTGGCATTCGCATCCGTCAAAAATATTGCTTGGTTCGCGTATTTACAGAATAGTTTAAATTTTGTGTCGCGAATCATTGAAATTTTGTACCCCTTCGTGGGTACAAAATAGTTGCTCAAAAAGTGGGCTGCTTCATCCACTGAGTCTTTGTTCGTTGAAACCATTTTCCCATCCAATGGTAGTCCGAGGGCTGTGTAGAACAAGTCTTCAATAATGGTGAAAAATTGGCCTCACACATGAACTTTGAAGTCCACCTCAGAAATTAAGTGGATGGAGTTCACAAATTTCGTGCTAATATCAAAGAGAATGATGGAGGGATCCACTTTCAAATTACCCAACCTGCATCGATCCAAATAAGACTGGATGGATGCCAAGCGGATTCCTGCGTGTGCTTTCCAGATGATGGTAGAGCTAGAGCTTGATCCGAAAGCCATTGGTCAAATGTTTGACGATAGCTCTGTAGATCGCAGTAGTTCGTAAAAGAGTGTGTTGATCGCAAAGAGAATGAGCGTAGGAAAGCATAAACTCGCAGGCCAAAAGTGTAAGGAAGAAAATGGAAAATAACTCAGATATGTAGTAGCGGTGTGGAAGGGATGATGACGTGGCATGGTGACAAAATTGTCTAGTGCTGTTATTGATAAGCCAATCTCGAAATCGAAGACGAAGGACTATGACATCATGACTGATACTGGATCACTTTGTCCAAATATTTTTTGTGAGCAGCTGCTGGCAGATAACACTTATTACAGAAAGCAACTGAAAGGTCTTTCTACCCCGAAAAAGAAGAAAAAAATTTCTTTGCCAGATGCTGATGTTCTGTCTATTGATTTAGGTGATCTCGGTGCACCTGAAATTGATATTACCATTGCGGGATGCCTAATAGGAAAAGTGCCAATTGACTCTGGTTCCAGCATGAAGATAATAACAGAAGATACAACTCATGCTTTGGGGCTGACTGACATTCAACCGACACAACGAAACATCAAGTTAGCTGATTCGACGCGTCGAAAACCTGTTGGAGAATTGAAGGATGTCACTGTTTACATTCAAGCCAAGCCATTTACAATGAATTTCATAGTTATCAAACCACTCAGTTTGTCATCTTATTCCATGCTGATTGGACGACCTTGACTTTATCAATCAAACGCAAGTGTTCATTGGAAATCTAGAGAGCTAAGATTTCAGATTGGTGAGACCAATAATCGTGGTAAGCCAGCAGAACAAATAATCACCTAGAGTCGGGACAAATATGAAGGTGAAACGCCTTTGTCTGACACCAATTTTACATCAGAGCAATCTTTTTATGCCTTTAATGTTTTTTCTAACGCATCTGACATTGAAGTTCAATATTTTGAATGTATGAGAATGCTGATGAAGAAGAATTCTTTGATGCCTGCAACACTGAAGCAGATGTTTCGTATGAAGAAATTAATGTTGCAGATATGAACTTGAAAGAGTCTGATGATTCGAGTGATGAGTCTGAACACGAATTTGGTAACAAGAACCAGGCTGAAAACAAGAATACATCTATGGAATTAGCCATGCGCGAAATTCATGGCCATACCAAGGCCAGTATGACAGAAGGTATCATATTACCAGATTCTACTGAACTAATTGAACTTGCACCTAGCAGATTTGTGCATGTTTTGAAGTGACTTGGAGAATCGGAATTAGTGGAATTCACTGAACTATTGAAGGAGTATCAAGATGTTTTTGTCTGGTTGCTCGACGATTTGAAGGGTATACTTGCAGAATTTGGAAAGCACCGTATTGATCTTAAGGAAGATGTTGTACTTGTTTGACAAAGACAGTATCGTCTCAATCCTAAGTACTCTCTCATGGTTAAGGACGAACTCAACAAGCACCTTAAGGCAGGTATCATCTATCTCGTCTTAAGCAGTGAATGGGTTTCACCCATTGTTGTCGTCCCAAAGAAAAAGACTGGCAAAATACGAATATGCCAAGATTTTTGCAAACTCAATGCTGCCACAAGGAACGATCATCATCCTATGCCCTTCATTGATTCCATCTTAGATCAGGTTGCTGGACAGGAGCGTTACAGTTTCTGTGACGATTTTTCTGGTTATAATCAAGTTGGAGTGTAGAAGGAGGATCGTTCAAAGACTACATTCACTACGAATTGGGGCACTTATGCCTACAACAAAATGCCCTTTGGTTTTGTAATGCTGTAGCGACTTTTCAGCGAATCATGATGTTAATATTCACTGCCTTCCTAAGAACTTTTCTCGAAATATTTATTGATGATTTTTGTGTATATAGTGATATAAAGACACATCTACAAAATCTGAAATTAACATTGCAATGGTGTCTTCATCCAGAGAAATGTTTTTTCGGTATGAAAGAAGGGATATTACTTGGACACAGAGTATCTAACAGAGGAATAGAAGTCGACAAAGATAAAGTCGACATTTTAAAGAATCTCCAGATACCAACCAATTTACGTGAACTAAGAGCTTTCTTAGGACATGTCGGCTATTACCGAAGATTTATTCAAAATCATGCTTCTATTGTTGCCTCTCTTACACATCTACTGAAGAAACAAGTGAAATACTTGTGGACGAATGAACAATAGAAAGCATTTGAAGAACTTAAGCAAAGATTGATCAATGCTCCTATTTTGATCTGGTAAGCCTACAAAAGCAATGAATTGGCCGTTGACACCAATCCTGCCTCTTGCACCATTTGAAAAGTGGGGGATTGACTTTGTCAGTCCAATCAAACTAGTGACTCGACATACAAAATGTCGTTATATTCTAGTTGCAATGGATTATGCTACAAAGAACGTTGAAGCAAAGGCGACGAAACGAAATGATGCGACAACTGTCACGACATTCTTATTCAAAAGTATAGTCACAAGATATGGTTGTCCACTTGAACTAGTAAGTGACCAAGGTACACATTTTCTAAATGATACGATACGGTTGCTGACAACCTATTTTCTGATCAAACACAGAAAAACTACACCGTATAATCCAAAAGCAAAAGGGTTGACAAAAAGAACTAATGGAATTTTATGTAAGATCCTGAACAAAATTACTATTGCACATGCAACGGATTGGGATCAGAAACTACCATCAGTTCTCTGGGCTTATCGCAACACAAAGAAAATCATGATGAAGCAGACACCATATTTTCTTAAGTACGGTATGCATCCTATTTTGCCAATTGAATTTGAGGTGAAAACTTTTCGTATTCAAGCTCAACGAACAGATGCAAAATGTATAAATGAAAGGTTGACGAATATTGAAGAACTAGTTGAAGCTCATGAGAAATCACAAAAATTAACGAAGGAAATCCAGAAACAAAGAAAGAAGAGGTATGACAGTCGTATTAAGAAACGTGATTTTAAAGTTGATGACTTTACACTGATATATGACAGTCGACATCAAAAGTTCCCTGGAAAACTCCATATGAGATGGCTTGGACCATATAAAGTCATAGAGGTGTTTGAGCATGTTTTTGTACACCTTCAATCACTTGAAGGTGAACTGTTACCTACACGTATAAATGGGTCTAGACTGAAGAAATACTATTTTTTTTTTATTCTTATTATTTTCTAGTATTTTTCTAATATTTTTTGCGACTTTTCTTTTATCTTTTCTAGAAAGTTTCGAGAATTTGTCTTGACTTCTCTTAGTCTTTTAATATAATTTTTAAAGTATTTTTGAGAATTTTTTGCGAAACTAAATTTGTTAATCAAATTTTTGTAAATCGTTTTCGAGAATTTTTCTAGAATCTTTTTTAGCATTTTCTCCAGTTTTTCGAGAAACTTTTTAGTATGTTGCTAAAATTTTCGTGAGTTTCTGTATCATTTTTTTTTAGGATTCTGCGAGAAAGTTTCGCAAAACTTTCTAGAATATTTCTAGCATATTTTCGAGAATCTCTCGACCTACTTTTTGTATTCCTCCATTAAAGATGATGGCCACGTGATCATCATTTTTCACACGTGTGTACGCTCACATATCAAAACAAATATTGTTTTTTTTAATTAATTTTTTGTTCTTTTCACAAACTGTCTTCCGTCATTAAAGATCGATCTATCAAATTATAGTTTCAAACATTGAGCGATGCACGTCCTCCAGATTTCGTCATCCCCTTCCTCAAAAGTGACCACCTTCTTTGCAGCAACTAACTAAAGTTCAGCGTTGATAATTTCTTTCGCCTCTGCAGCTGGTGTTGCTACATACTGATACTTGGGTCACGGCTTCTGCGGCTAAGGGTAGTTAGGATACTTGTGACCAAGCTCTCTGCAGTTTGAGCATAATGGTACATAACCAATTGGCTTTCGCGGCTGAGGACAGTCAGGTGAAAAATGTCCCGGTTCTCCACAGCTATAGATGTTGCCCGACACTGGTTTAGTCACGGTTTGAGACTTCCCTGGTCCAACAAATTTAGGAGGATTATGTCTTCTTGGTGCAAACTTGGGTCTGTCCTGCTGGGCTGATGCTGCAGTACCCTAAACATAGTTAGTAGTCGCATCATTTAGAAAAATAAAAAGTACCTCCTGGGTATGATCTTCAATGTATTTGACATTCACAGTGGTGCAGTCTTCCTTGGTGTGTCCTGAAGTTCCACATTTCGTACACCACATTCTTGAGTTGGAAGAAGATGCTTTCGGCCTTTTATCTGCAACTTCAGAGATCTGCACTTTCAAGTCATTAAACTTTTTATTAAGGTCAGCCATATTACTCTTCCAAAGCTTTTCAACTTTAGAAGTTGATGACTTATCCTCGACAACTTTCGTGTCATTCTTTTGTTTAGTTCTTCATTTATTCTTTCTCTCTCCTTTGTCAGCTTCTGATTCTGATGAATCGTTGCTTTTAGATTCCAAGCTTGAAGAACTAGTACTTGAATCACAATCTGAATATGACATATACCAATTTTTGGTGCCGTTGCCGAGGATAGTTTAGGAAAGTTATAAGAAATTTGTCAAATCCATCTCCATCTCTAGTGTATATCAGATAGAGAATCTAGATTAGAACGATACCGTAAGCTTAGAGAGGAATTTTTACAAAGACAAAGTGAGAATACTAGTCGAAGAAATCTAGACGAAATCACCGCTTAGCTACTTAAACTCCTAATTAGCTTCGGTATGGAGGCCCTATTGCACGTTTCACTTCTATATCAAAAATTAAATACGATTATTTCTAAGGAACTTTTTTCGACGAAGCAGATAGCTATGTCTCACAATTCGAGTCAATCACTAATGCGAATAACAAAGGTACTGATGTAGACAAACTACGAATCTTCTCTGGTCTGCTAAGAAAGTAGGTGCGTATTTGGTACAGTCAAGTTGAACCAGGCCATGTAGGAACCTGGTACCTACTGAAAGATGCGTTTCTGAACCAGTTTAGAGAAATCGGTTACAAATCACGAATTTTCGAACCTCTGAACAATGTTTAGAAGAAGAGTAAAGAACCTTTCACAAATATACATGAAAGGTTAAAAATCTCATAAGAAAACTAACCGGTGTATATCCCGTTGATATGAAGATCGAATGGTTTTTGGTTGGTTTACCACCAAAAATTGATTGGTATTGTAGACAAGGGGACATGACCTCCTTAGCAGCAATAATAGCTAGTGGCAAAAATTTTGAGACTATACCAACAGGGTTAATATAGATTTTATAGTAAATAATGTCGTTCCCAAAGAGGACAGCGTTAGAAAGTTATGTATTTGGTACAATTATGGCAAGTGGTTTTGAGTGCTATTCTAGTTGTCAACAAACATTAAAAAGTAACCAGTATTACTTATGGCTTGGGAAATGTAATGTTAATAATTTCATAACAACAATCTAGCCTCTATCAAATCGAATGAAACGCGTTCTACAGATGAGATGCTATCAGAGTAGTACATTAGTACTACACTTTGGCTGATTAAGGTGTCAACAAGAGTTGAGAATTGTTCGATGTATTTGTAACTGTGCAGACAAATAATTAATCGCGTTCACGAACTATTCGTTTCTAGACAGAAGTCCTCAACAACTAAAGTCCAAATTAATGGTTAAAGAACATGAATGGTTTTAGAACACGTTAGAAATTTATGTCAATGTCAATCAGGAAAACATATTAAAGACTCAATTCTTCAGACATGGACTATCATCTCATATGTATACATACAACTTTATTCAATGATCGTGCTAGACTGTACCAGAGATAGTCGTTATTTGAGTGTCGAAAAGAAAGTATTCGCGACAGACAAATAAGATGGTTTTAAGACAGTTCTTTAGAGCATACTTTACAGATACACAACAAACGACTGTAATGCACTAGAGCGTCTGTCTGATCAGAGAGTAAATCATGTAATGCGTTAGAGATTGTTAGCAGACTCAAGATCACTCACACTTAGCAGTGCGGAGAACAGAGATAAGAGAGAACAACTCATAGAATTCTATTCACTTCTTCAATCTCTCACATATGCATAAACTCTTCTCTCTCAATGATCGAGACTGAAGTGTGAGATCAATATATGTTCTACGGGGCGAACAAACACACCTCTAAAACAACAGGTTTGTTGCTCCCGCGAAAGGGTCTAGTTAACAATTAGACTGAAAATACGTTCAATTATACCATGAAAGGTATACTTAACTTATGAGTTAAAGTTACTCTAGTTAAACGTGTCTTTTCGTATCTAGTCGTTTCGTGTGGACGACCCAGTAGAGGTTATCCAAGGTAATGTCTTTCTTAGTAAAGGTCTTGCCCTTAATTACAAGGCAAGTACTTAGGAGATATATTCCCAAAAAATGACTTTAGGCCTCTTCATGATGTATACTTAACCAGCTCATATCTTCATTTTCGAGTATTGTTGACATCTTTAGAGCCTATAGAATCTGTTTACTAGTCTTCTTTGTTTCTTTCTTGTTTTAAGCCCAGATTAGGCAGAAGGGGCTGATAATCATTGTAGTATTGTCTTGCCTATCAGAGGACAATCCAGGGAAGTCACCCTTGAACTAATGTACATGCATAAACAACCGCTCATACATGCCAAAACGTTCAACCATAAAATCGGTGTGCAGATCCGTTGAACAAACAATAAAATTCTACTTCTACTTTGCTGCAAAATGAACTAAAATCAGATCCTACACTACTTTACTTGCATAAATTGACAAAACAAGAAACACGAACTAATCTACAGCATGTTAGTCCAAGAATCAAGAAACTTACCAGTCTTTTGATTATTGGACATCCCAAGAACATCAAGAACTAGAATGTTAGAGAATATGCAGGATTTATGCCACATTTCTATCCTATTTAGTTTACTTGAATGTTGGCTCCTACATTAATCCACAAGAAAACATGAAATCTAATCCACAACTAGGAAATCAAGAAAATTAATCCACTCTAAATCCACAACCACACACAATATGAATGGAAGGGCATGATCATAGGGGTATCACTCAAGAAAACCATCATGATCAAGGAGCTTAGTGTAGCATCAAACTCATGAAAAATCTTCTTATTAAGCATGGAGTAGATACAATGTAAAAAGCTCCTCTTCACAAAGAGGGAGTCTCTTAAATAAGCAAGAGAGCTCCTTAGGTGGCATCCTAGTGGAATTTCCACATTTCACAAATTAAAAGTGGAATATTGCTCTCCACTAGAGGTCACCATCAAAAGGTGGCTCACTCTACTTTCTTTAAGAGAGGTCTACTTGCATTTACTAGATTTGTCTAGAAATACTAGTTCTTACATGGTCATTCCATCTTTCGGGATTCACCATGAGGCTTACATAGTTATGGCTTGTTATTACTAACTAGCATTTCTCGACTCTCATACTCGGCTCTCAGTCTTCGTTCGTATCGTCTTCTTAGAGACCTCCTCGGTCTAAGGTGAGAGGTGATCTTGAGTTGCTTTGTCCGAGTATCTTGGGGATTCGTTAGAATCAGCCAACAAGTATATCATGCCATATTTATGTTGATATTCAATTTATAACAATAAGGTGGCATCACATGATGATATACTCACTAAATCTCTTCAAAGAGCAGCATTCCTAAAGTTAAGATAATCTCTAGGAATGATTAGTAGATCTATGTTAGATCCAACCTAGTTGTGAGGAGTGTTGAACATGCACAAGCTAGTTTGGACCAATTTTGGTCATATGACTTGTAATTAGCAATTTGGCCATGTTGTGGGATGTCACACGTGCCAAATAGCATATGATGCTTTTCAAGAACTTTATCCTCATCCTACTTTGTGATGGAACCTTTGAAATGAGGCCAAAATGTACATAGATAGGCTAGAGAAAAAGGTGGAGTTAAAAATAGCAATTTTTTTTGGATCTCAAGATCTTGGCAACCAATTAGAGTGGATCGAGTGACCTATTAGCTTTTAGGTCATGATGAGTTCAAATAAGCCCTAAAGTGCTCAGATCCAAGCCATTTATGTATAAATATGTGATGGTCTCTCCATCAAAGTATGAGTAAAAATCTAGTTTTCCTTCTATCATTGTTGTTTGTGATCTCTATGCTTGATATTTGCCATTTGCATTTGGTTCTTTGCATTTCTGAGATTGATTAGAGAGTTGAGGTATTGTTCTCTGCCTTTGGAGGCCGTACAGTGACGTGTGAAGAATATTGCAAGAATTGGAGCCTTATAGTGGAATTAAAGCCAAGGAAAAGCTAGTAAACACTAAATTGGATGGTGTTTTTGGTATTGGATCTTTTCAAGATGCTTCATCCACCATTTCACATGCTTATTAGAGTCTATTTGTTGCATTTTTAACATCAAGATAGTGTCAAAGGTGTCGGAGATCGTCTGCATAAATACACATATTGTTGACACATAGTCAAATCAACTGTCAAGGGTTATCAAATAACTAGTGAAGCAAATTTAAAAGTAGAGTCTTATCCACTACATATTCTGGTTCCAATCCCTTATCTACATGTAGCACTTGTTGGGTGGATAACGGTGCATTTTGCCAGGGCTATGCCATCAACAATTATAAATAAATTATTAGGTCAATTGATTTTAATTTCTTATCATCAATCAATAAGTTCAGTAGTAGTTCAATAGTTGCCATAGGCATAGACTAATCATTAAGAGGCTATCATAATTACAGCTTGTGTAAGAACATAATTTATAGTAGAATTAGATGTGCTATTAATATAGTGCAATAAAAGTAGACGACATATGTATTTTTCATATTCTAGAAATACATACTGCATTTGACAATTTGACACATCACTTGTCTTGTTCTACTATTTTTGTTATTCATGCTATTATGATTTGAGTTTTGATAATTGGCAATAAAGTGATTTGTTATTCATTTTCCGCACTTGTGAATGATAGTAAAACTTTATTTATGATAGCATCGAAATAATTTTCTTATTACATTAACTACTGTTTATGCTAACAACTATCAAACTATCGGTATCACATAGCCATTTGAACTAACATTGTCGAATAGTTATTCAACTAATATATAGCTTAATCCAACATATTGGTGAGATATGAAATATATTGTTCCTGATTGGTAAAGGCATCACCTTCAAGTCTTCAGGGATTTGCCTTTACTTGCTAGAGAGACTACCTTTAAGCGGAAAGGATCACACCTTTAATGGTTTGATAGCGTTACCCATCCACGCTTAAGAAGGATATGGTCATTAAAAGATGAATGTCATTTCTTGTTGAATGCCAAAGGCAAGGTCTTTACATTTTAAGAATATATTTTTCCCTCGTTAAGGTCAATTTGTTAGAAACATGTTGCCCTTAAAGTCTAAGGACATTTCTTTAAGTGCTTAAAGGTACTTTGATTGGTCAGGACCAAGCTTTTGAACATTTACAGGCATTACCTACCAACCCCTTAGAGATGCTTCTTTTGAATGACATGACCTTTAAGACCTAAGGCATGTTCTAAATACGTGAGAGAGTGTAAATCCAATCGAGGTGCTTGATGAAAAGTAGTAGTCATCAAATTTATAGTGACCATGAAGCCCAATGTTCAAGGTGCTCAAAGTGCCCAAGTACAAGGCCCAAGTTCCAAGGTGCTTGTAAACTAGGTCGACCCCATATCTTCCAAGGAAATGCCCTTGAACTGTGTACTGGATGAGGTGCATGGCGATTCATGCCAAGCATGAGAGGGATATTTCACACAGATCGAGGGATATGAGTCTCACCCTATCTTTCAAGGGTTTAACATAACCATTAGTTTGCAATATTAGGGAATCTAGATAATCAACACAAAATCATCGCACAACAAAACTTCTCTTTCAATACCAAAAAAATTATTGTAGCTTTTCAAGAAGTCATCAAGAAAATGTCATATTGTTTTACCACTAGAACATGATAGGGATTAATGGGATTACTTGGCATTCATATTTAGCATAACTAAAAAGATGCACAATGTATATGAGGAAGTAGCCCGAGCCATCAATCCGTGGGGCCTTATGTATTATGGAAGGTGCCGAGCAGGGACAGTCTACCTCGGAAGGATTTCCATAATTCTATAGGCTCGGCACCTTCCATTGCGTAATCAATACCGTTGACTTTTTGGCCTTGCCTTGCAAAGGCAATACTATGTGTTGAGGTAAGTCAATGGAGTTTGAAAGAAAGTCAAAGCTAAAGGCTAATATTTGATGATGATCTAAACTTTTAAGGCTTAGACTTTAGCTGAGGTCTAAACCATCATGCATTTCTTTCCATTTAAAATTGTTGTTGTTGAATCTTCATGAAAAGTCAAAAACATAAAAGATGATAATATGACATGGCACAATCACAAACTCAATAAACTCGCCTATAATCCATCGTCGATTATGTTCTCCAATACAACATACTTATAATAATTACCAAAATTCATAACTCATAACCAAAACATAAATCCTTTTCATAAACTTAAAATTACGAATCTTTTCTATTTCTTCTAACATTAAAATGTCTATTAAAAACTTGCAACAAACTAATCTTTAAATTTTCAAAGTACAAAAAAATTACACAAAATAATTTCTCACAACAATATATAAAATGAGTTATTCATGCTATTATCAAATGGCAAGGCCTTCGTGGTATAATACCACATCATTCTTGTTTCACATGTATTTTATGAAACATAATCAGCACTTTGACTTGATTGACCAGTCTAAAAGTGCCACATGGCAGCCATACGCATGATGCATGACTCGATGGGTAAAAAACATAGCACATGCATGTGAAAGAAAACACATGAATTTTCTGCTTTCTAAGATGCTCAAATATGACGTAGAATAGGTCGGCAAGATGTGTCCATTACGTGTTGCTTGTCATTTATAGATGGTATGTGATAGACCGATTTTCAAGGGAAGGGGCTAACAAGAATTGTAGCTTCGATAATCATGAGCTCAAGACCTTGAGATCTCTCTTACCTTTAAGCAAACGGACACCAATATCAAGTGCCAAGGGACATGGTGGCCAGCAGCAGAGGTTTGAGGGAATGTGTACATTAGTGAGCTCGAGCATGATCATCCGCATGTTTACCAACATCATGCGAAGATAAGCAAGGAGATGAGTGTGTGGGTTGGAAAGCTCGGGCAACTCAACCTTGTAATATTGTTGAGAAGTGCTGCAAGGACTCGATCTAGCTGTCAAGTTGGCTTGTCTCATAGTGTATCTATAGCATTGAATAAGAAGAAACCCATCATGCATGAACGCATGTATACCAACATCATGCGAAGATAAGCAAGGAGATGAGAGTGTGGGTTGGAAAAAGCTCGGGCAACTCAACCTTGTAGTCGAAGTTGGCTTGTCTCATAGTGTATCTATAGCATTGAATATCCTAACTCTTCTTATAGACTCAACACCCTTCTCAGTAGTATTTGTCACTACATCAGAGCAAGGATGATATGTCTCCATGCAGCCTTCGAGATAATAAAGCTCTGACCATAGTTGTCAGAGAGTGATTTCTCATTAGCTGCAAGCATAAGATTTCGGATCTGCTCAACATCGAGTATTGTAAACTCTCTCTCACAACAACTCACCACACCATGGTGATGTCACAACCAGAGATTGGCATGGCAGAATCCTTTTGAGTTTCTGACGACGAGTCTGGGATTACGATCCATTAGCAGAGAGAATTCGATACTCTCTGGTTGTCAGGAACATTAAACGTTTGGAATTTTCGGACGTGCGGAAGAAAAAGTTGAGCTGATTTGTTTCTGGTCGTGCTTGTGGGTAACGAATCACGATGGTGGTTTTAACGGGTTCTCACTGAGGTAACCGTCATCTCTGAGTGTCGTTGAGCTGTGTAAGATCGGAGATGTTTTTATTTCAATTTCGGAGACACATCTTATTAGCAAGAGTCAGAGTCTGAGTGACGGTCATAGATAACCGTTCAGAACCTTCTGGTTCGGAACGTACCGTTTCGTACGTACGAAACGAAACGAGTTCCATACGTCCGGAAAGATGTGACCTGTTTATTTTTTTTTCATGCATCTTCCTGCTTGTGAGAAGTGGTGCTCCATCCCGTTGCTCCATCCCGTTGCCGCTTCGAGCTGTGGCCATGGTAGGTAGTGAGCCATTTCCAAAGAAGCGTGGCAGAAGCGCAGGGCACCACCTTTGACGAATGTTCACTGGCAATGCAAAGCTGGTGTAGGTGTCTGGAGGCGGATGTTGCGGAAGGGAAATTGCCACCCACTGCCAGGGCCTCGAATGATGGCCCCGTTTCTACTTAATACACTGCCTCAGCAACCTTTGCATCCGCCATCCACAGCAAACCAGTGCATCGGTTTATATTGTCTGAAGATCTCGAAGCCGGAGCAGCAGAGCAGCGTTGTCGAGGCAAGAGAAGATGAGAGGCGGCATCCTGTGGTCTTTGTTGATGCGTGCACACACACACTGCAGCCCCTGCGGCCCTGCCCATGTCTGTATGTATTCTGAGAATGCCTGCATACCTCCCACTACATGCAAAAGCTAATGCCTCCCGCATTGAAATCATCATCATCATCATCATCTCTCTAAACATGAAAGACTTATTTGGAACCAGCTGCGAAGCCATAGAGCAAAAGCGGAGATCTTCCAATGTGTTTAATCTGGCTTCTGTTGTGGATACTGAAAACTCAATGCCTGCCCCCTTTATTTCGACCTCCAGGCAATTTACCCTTATATGAAATGTTTTAAAAAAATTTCCCAAAAAAAATACAATGCACGTTTTTTAGGATTTTTTTCTTAGCCACGTTCCGAAACGGAATGCGCGTGCCGTTTCGGAGCGGCATCAAGGCTGTAAGACTACGAAGGAAAACCAGAACTTTCTGCGGCGTGATGCTACTCTCTAGATCGTAGCTTAGTGCTTGTCACTACTGAGATCATCTTTCGCCAGGATGAAAATGCGATAGGAAGCTGTATCAAAATTGAGTTCTTTTTGTGGGGCCAATGCGTGCAAAGTGGCTAGAACTTTTGGAAGTTCTTGAAGTATTTGCTGCAAAATATGGAAAAGAGCTTATGCAAGACATTGCTCTGGAATATGGCATCAAACGGGATCCAATATCTTTGGGATCCGAGTTACGTCAACAATATGGAGATAGTGAGGGATCAAATCAATCAACAGCGGATCCCATTATAGGCTCATGGGCCAAGCCTATTTTTCTAACTTCTTGAGGTAGACGTTCCTCTGAATCTGCCTCAAATATACAAGCGAATAACTGCATTCGATCATGCCACCATCCTTATCCAATGACGATGAAGATGATGTCGATTTTGATGCCATAAACTACGTTATTGTACCCATTATGCCAATACCTACAATGGTTTTAGCGCGAACTAAAAATGACTTTGAGGACACACTGTTACCAGTTTGGTTAAGTGCTCGTGATCACCAAACAGTCCAGTCCGAAAAAATGCCTTTGCAAGAGAACGTGCAAGAGATTGCTGAACATTTGAGTGATAAATTTGCCCCACTTATTGTAGATAACACAACTAAATACAAAATATCAAATTCCGTACAGGGATGTAATTACGGGTGCAAAATTTGCTAATCATTTTCAATAGTGTTGAGAGAAGCATATAGAGGATACACCGGCATAGCTGCAGTTAGTAGAGCTCCAATGGCCCCAAATGTCTTCCTCTCACTCTTTAGTGTTGTCTTCTTGCAATCCTCGCTGTTGACAGAAAGCAGACTTGTCGATGGACTTGTAGTTTTATGTGACGGTGAAGATGGTGGCGAATCAACAGATGAATATGCAAGTGCATTTTTGCTAAGGGAAATTGCAAAGCCTGCGCTTCTTCTAATCTGCTCCTGTTTTGTTGCCTGCGAGTTTTTCGTGGGGTAATTAGCTTGTGTCAGGACAACTCCACCATAGACACCTTTGTATTTACAATTTCCTTCCACAACTCTTCAAGAGAACAAAAACAACTCTTCCTTGTATTACAACTTCTCTCTTTGTGACTGCTCGACCTCCTCCCAGTTCACATATATCGCAAGGGAAAAGTATACGCTATTCACAAGGCCTCACATTTTTCTTTCAAAAAGGATTTAAAAAAAAGAAAAAAACCTCCACCTTTCTTCCTCCTCCTCATAACAATATATGAAAATGGTAGTACACATACGAGTAGAAGACTTCCCTATAAGTTTTCTTCTGTTCCTTATTTTCATATTGAAAGCTACATTTTTTTCCAAGGACAAAGTACAAATACTAACCTGAGGACATTTTTGTGCTTAGATCTCCTTGGGTCCACTTTGCACTTTATATCTCATTAAGTGTTCTAAGGTAGCTACTAGCTTCACCATTATCTTTGTAAGGTCAAGGGACTTTGCACTTGAATAGGTGGCTTACAAGGTGCACTCATATACAAGGTGGGATACATGGTGCACTCATATATTGTCCCTTGCCTATGATGCCCTTATGGAGGTCAACTCCTAGTGATGTAGGGAGGGGAAGATCTCCTACATTGTCTTTTGGCCTTTACAATGGGTTTTGCCCTTTTGTGTGCTGCCATTGTCGTAATGTTCTTCGAGCTTGATGCCCCTTGAAATTTTATTCCTTAGTTTGAACTTCCATGGCTTCATAAACTTCCCTTAGCATATTCCATTGTTTTTCATATACCTCTTAAATATATTTTGTGTCAGTTTTTGGCCCGATGATATTTTCATACCATTTTCGTATCTTAGATTCAGGTGATACACTACGTGGAGAGTATGTATCCCAAGGAGTGTCTAAGTAATGTCTCTTACTTCCAACCGGTTTCTCCTTTATTGCTCCTATTGGCAAGTACCTCCCCCTAGGCTCTTGAATAGGTGGTGTCCTTTCATACTCGCCCTCTCGACTCTCGTCTTCACATGCATCATCTTGTGGAGCATCTTCTTCCTCCAGAATTGTGGGAAGTCTTTTGATGCTTTCACCACTTGGGCCTTCATCTTCATACCTATGCGTTTCATCAAAGATCACATCTTTGCTAATGTGAATCTTATTAATTACAGGATCAAAACACCTGTAAGCTTTCCTCCTTTCATCATAACCGACGAAAATACACTTGATTGCTTTGGCATCAAGTTTATTTCGCTCCTCCTTTGGCACATGTACATAGGCCTCACATCCAATGACACAAAACTTGTCGATTTGAATGCTTCTTTGGGAGTCACATTTGGAACCGCAACTATAGGGCTCCTGTTTTGCAAGAACGTTGCCGCACTGCACGCTTCCGACCAAAGTGAATCAGTCAAGCCCATTTGCTTCATCATGGAGCATGCACTCTCCATAATAGTCATGTTTTTTCTTTCAGCTACACCATTACTATGCGACGTGTGTGACTGTGTGAATTGTCTTTTGATGTCGTGTTCTTTGCAAAAGTCCTCAAAATCATCAGATTTGTATTCGCCACCTCTATCAGATCTTAGCACTTTGATGCGTGCATCCAGTTGGTTCTCTACCAAAGTCTTGAACTCCTTGAAGCGAGCAAAAGCGTCAGATTTCTTCTTCAAGAAATAAATCCATGTCCTCTTAGAGGAATCATCTATGAAAGTCATAAAATAATATGCTTTCCCCAATGACATGGTCTTCATTGGGCCGCACAGGTCGCTGTGGTTTCTTAGCTCTTGCAGCTCCACCTTTCTTGAATGTCTCCTTGTGATGCTTTTCCATGACGCATCCTTCACATATTGCATGATGATCATCTTGCAATGCCGGTAACCCTATTACCATCTTCAGCTTCGCCATCAATCTCAAGCTCCCATAGTTCAAATGATCAAGTCTTTTGTGCCACAACTCAGATTGAGATGTTGTTGAGATAGCCAAACCATATTCTCCTGGTTTTGTAGCATCCAATTTATAAAGGCCACAGTTACTATTTATATAACCCTTCGTCACCACTTTATGGTTGTCATAAGGCATCCATCCTTGACAAATTCAACCTAAAGATGTTGATTTTCCATTACACCAACAGAAAGCAAACTCTTTTTGAGTCCAGGAACATAAAGCACATTAGGGATGTTCTTGATTTTAACATCTAAAAACTACACAGGGACATTGCTCACACCCTGTATCTGGCATTCATCTCCATTGGCTTGAGTGACCTTATCCCCATCATGGATTGGTGAGAATTTTTCAAACCAATCACGTTTCTCGGTCATATGACTTGTGGCGCCTAAATCTATGAACCATCTAGCACCATCATCAACTTGGGATACCAATGCTGATGAGAAGACACTTGTCTCGTCATCTTCTCCATCATCTTCGGCAATGTTTCCTTGTTGAGTCACTTTTCCCGCCTTTATGTCCGCTTTTTTCTTATAACATTCACGTAACCAATGACCCGGTTTGTGGCAATAGTAACATTGGCCTTTCTTCTTCTTTTTCCCTTTTGATGATGACTCTCCCTCGTCATCATCATCCTTGGATTTCTTATGAATCTTTTTCCATCCTTTTTGCTTGCCTTTAGCAAGCAAGGCTTGATCCTCCTGTGGGGTTTGCCTTGACTTCACCACTTCGCGATGCTACTCTTCTTGCAACATGATTCCGTGGAAGTCTTCAAAAGTAGGCAACCTCTCGCTCGAAGCAATGCCTCTCACAAACATCTATAGCCCTTCCAAGACACCGATCATTGTGGTATGTACCAATTCAACATCCCTGATTGGTTCTCCAATCACCACAAGTTGATCTCTCAACTCCTTTTTCCTGGTGAAGAAAGATCCCACTGATTCACTTTCTTCCATCCTTATTGCGTTCAATCTCGACTTCAAGAACATGGCCTGAGCTGGATTGCAAGTTTGAAATTGCATTCTAAGAGCTTCCCAAGCTCCCCTAGCCATTGTGGCATCACTTATATGAGTGATCACATGGTCTTTCACTGAAAGATTGATCAAGGACAATGCTCTCTGCTCCTTTTTATCAAAGGCCCTCATGTCACTTGGAGTGGTATTTGGCCGGACTTCAATACCTGCCACAATCTCCCACAACTCTTTCTCCATCAAAATGCTCTTCATTTTGAATTTCCAGATGTTGTAGTTAGAAGCCCCATCTAGTTTGCTTGCATCGCCCAAAATTGCCTCATTGATGTTTGCCATCTCCAAACTGTTTGAAACTTCACCTGTAGGCTATAAAGTGTATGTTGGAACCAACCGTGATGTCAGAAATAAATAATAATGATCTGCATTTTTTGCCTTACCAGGCCACCCACCGCTCTTTTGCCAAATTGAAAGCCAAACTGGCGTCGCTTTCCGAAATGCTTCTCGTCACCAACTCCCAGCTACCTGCCCAGTGGAATGGTGAAATCACTTATGGCATGCTTCGAACACTTCCTCTGTGACAATTACTCTGTTTTGGTGTACCGTACTTGCAGGTATAGTCAGGGTGCCCTTTGTTTGGAGGCTATAGCCTTTCGTTTGGCCAAAATAGGCTAAAGGAGGTGAAAATAAGGGCAATTTGGGTTTTTGAACTGTTTCTTCAGTTTGAAAAAACTTCACCCTTCAAAAACTTGGGACCCAACAATTTTTTCAGTTTGAAGATTTTTAATGAAGTTGTAATGCACTTTGCACTTCAGACCCCTTTAGGCTTTTTTCACATCAATCCAATGGATCCTTTAGATCCAACGACCCACCTGTCGTGCAATAACCATCGTCGATCTGTGTGACTCAAGATCAAACGACTTTCCACGCTTTTGTGTGTTGATCAAGGGCCTTTGAAGCACCAGGTACCTCGGGCCGCTAACCTACTAACTGAACTGGGTGCGCGAGGTCCCGCGACCTCTCCTCCTCTTCTCTCTCTCTGCCATGGATTTTCCTCTCTCTTCACAGGCTATGGCTGCTCCCTGTGGATCGATCTGGCTGCTCTCTTTCTCCACGGCCAGTCGCGACATCCTTACTGCTGAGTCGCACTACCAGGGTGCCCATTCTCAGCAACTTACAACTCTGAAAAAGTCCTCCTACAAGGAGATATCCAAGATTTTGCACTTTGAAACCCTAGCAACTTTGAAGAGAAGGATATATTGGGCTTTACTCAGGCTTTTCCTGAGCTTTCACTAGCAGCTCCTATCTGGCTGAGGTTGCCCTATAGCAGGCAGTTCAGGGAGGAACTCTGATTCACGCTGCCACTGGTTATTGACTCTTTTACTCTTTGATATGAATCATCTCCTACTCTCATTATTGATTTATTGTATGTATATAGACATTAGTTGTAGTGGCATGTCTACAATACTTTGGATTCCACCTCTTACAACTGAGTGAATCCCAATCTATAAAGATTTGAGATCCACCTCTTACTTGATAACAGGAGGCCTCTTTATTGAAAATCATAACTTAAGTTGAGAGAGTCTAAGTCACTAGTCCCACATGGTTCTCCATCTTTGGGAACTACCATGGGGCTCATAGAATTTTTCTTTTTATCCTAGCACTATTGATTCTCGTGCTCTCAGACTCGACTCTCAACTTCATCTCTACTGGAAGCCCTTTTGAGTAGAGAGGTTCTGCATCAACATCTCTGGGCATGGCATAAGCTAATGTTATCCTCCCCTATAGTGTTGCAGGTCCCACTGCATCGCTTCCTCTTTAACGTATGGTCCTTGGAAAGGCATGGATCCACACTTGCCTACGTAAAACCAAGAACTTTTTTGGCTTTGGTTCTTGGATGCCTCGGCAAATCTTCAAGCTTCAATACCTTTTTAGGATAGCCCCACATAGATGAGAGTCTCTTGCTTTTCCTTGTCAGCTTTTCTTTTATCAAGAGATTTCTCATAGCTTACATTTCTTCCGATGGCTTAAAATGTAATGAACCTCATCTTTGCACCCAACGAAATAGGTCCCAGGTACAACTTCATTTTGTGTATGAACTTATTTCCATACCACTTCTTGATCATCTGCACGTATTGACTGGAAGTAAAGGCAACTCGGAAAGTCTCGCCATGGTGATTATTTGCAAGCATGTCACTCACAACATCTACGAAAGATTATTTGTGAGGGCCACACTCGATACCTTTCACCTGATCACCCTATGTGTGATAGGCTTGTTGGTGAACGTCCCCACTCCATGAAGGTACAATACATATTTGGGCCAATTCATGTCATTTATTTTCAAATAGTTACTCTCATTATATCTCTTCTAATGATAATCTCAATTAAATGTGTGTGCATGTTTGTTAATAATATTGTAGGCAAGTGATTGGATTCAGATCTAGAAATCCAATCAAGATCTAGAGAGACTCCCTCCTGACATGAGGAGGTTATCAATATAACATGAACTTCCATACTGGGGGGAATTGTTGACAAACCATCTTTTAGACCAGATGCACATATATCAAGAATGTTGGGAGCACAATTTGGGAGCACTTGACTAGTGCGAAAGATAAAAAAGACGCATGAGATGACTTAAGAGAAGTGGAAAGGATGGTCGATTTATGGCCACAAACGATGGGGAATTCAATTGTCCTCCCAAAGGCTCCATGCATCTTCTTGAGGAGAGAGATGACTGTGAAGAAGGCAATAGCCTCATTTAGAAATCCGACATGAAAAATGTGATGCCTGATGGGTGCCTTCACAAGGGACAACAAGCTAAGTGGACTAAAGTCTCAAGATTGGCATAAATTTGTACTAGCTGGCATGTTTTGTGATGTTGACTCCACCTCAATATTGAACATTACATTTTATAGCATGCCTTGTTTCATGATCTCATTGTCCATACATGTATCTCAATGACCAAATTGTTTTTGCACATGTAGTTTGTGCTTCTCTTAGTGTTGAGAGGATTTCTGACGGAGGAGTTAAGGAGTCCAATCTACAAAGTTAATGGTTTGGTGAGGTATGATCATTGTCAATTCGAATCACATTGTTTTTTCTTGAGATGATTTAAGACTCATGATCTAACTAATGGGTGTATTATTGTTGTTTACTTTTCTTATGAAGATCCATTTCAACCAATGAAATACTGCTAGCATCCATTGAGGCGGCAAGATAAAGCTCCATCGAGGCAATGTGTTTGATCGAGAAGCACTTTCCCACATCCATTCTCACCATTCAAATGCATCTCATTGTGCATTTGGTAGATGAGGTGTCCATCATAGACTATCGGTATTGTAGTAACAATGTTCCCTTATTAATATCATTCTCTCATGAATACAAGCAGTATCCATAGTCGTTGTATGTTTTTTGTCATTGAAAGGCTTCGTAAGACAAAAATCAAGGCCTGAGGGTAGCATGGTAGAAGGATTGCTAGTACAAGAGTCCATGGTTTATATTATGGAGTTCCTTGCTTATAGCGATCCTTCCATTCATCATCTTTGGGATAATAAGGATGATGAGCGTGTTGTTGGGGAGGTTCATCCGGAAAAAAGAGCGATCATGAGAATGAGTGAGTCCTTCGAAAGAAGGTGAATAAGTATTGTATTCTTATTAGTGAAGAAATGCAAAAGTGGATTTTGAGATATGAAGAGGCTAAGGCTTGTATACAAACCGCTTGAGTCACTTTCAAGAGAGGGCATAGAAGACAACCATACCCACCTGACCTCGCCCTGAGAGAGTGGGAATTGGCAAGGCGATGCAGTTTTCATGTGAGCTATGTACATCATTCACATGTTAAGCTATTTACTTTGTATGTGTAATTTTTTACATTTTTGTTATATCCCTTATAACACATTTTGTTCTTTCTCATTCAGTACAAAAAATACAATGCATTGTGGACGCATGGACGACGCTTTCGTACAGAGCACATCGACAAAAATAGAAACACATATGATTGATATCACAGCTTTTGGATCACTCAATGGCAAGCTGCAGCGTAATTTGTCTCAAAAATTGATAGAAGACTTTCATGCACAAAACAAATGAATCTTCGCAATAGCTTAACTTACCGAGTCTTACCTCTTTGTGCAACTTCAAACATTAAAACAAACTAATAACAAATTTGTTATGATAAAATACAAGCTTATCAAAATCGTAAGTATATTTGAAATTCAAAATTAATGATAATATGTAAATTAGATATGAATCACTTGAAAAGTGCATTATATAAAAAGCTTTATCTTATTATACTCTCATGCTACTTAACTGACATAGGAACAGATTAATTCTACTACATGCAAAAACAGAGAATCAATTATTTGCATCTCATCTTTTTATTATTTTCATAATTCCTATGGTGTAAATTATGAGGCTTAATACTTATCCTATAGCGTTGATTGATTTCAAAAATCTACGAAAATTTTCACTTTCATCTGATCGGTATAAGATTGAAAAGCATAGACGAACAAGAGTTTTTTTTAGGACAACTTTGTTTGACTAATTGTGTTTTCTAATACAACAAAATAAAATCTTATTATGTCAAATCTCTTCTAGCTTTGTGTTGTGGCTTGAATCTATGTGATCAAAATCCATTTTCAGGTCTCAAGTCATTTACATTTCAAGGACAAACATCAAATATTTTTTGATGGAGTTCATCAGAACAGACTCTTTGTTTAACATGATGGCCAAAAAAAAAAATGATATAGAGACCAATTTTTTTGAATTATTTTGAAAAATATTAATATTTAAAATGCTTCAAAAAATATATATTGTAATACGCAAAAAATGTCATATTTTATAAAAAAAATTTAATCATTCAAAAAAAAAATTGCTAATAGATTTCAATTAATAACTACAAATTAGCTTATATGAAATAATAATGCTATTTAAAATAAAATCATTAGTTATACAACCATTAGAATAACTAAAAAATTTATATTTGCTTATTTAAAACAAAATTTCTAAAAAAAATTGGATTTTAAAATTTTTTTAAATGACAATTCTTGCATTAAGAAAAATATTTCTAAAGTTATTGCAAAAATTTCAATTAGTACTTTTTAAATATTTACTTATATTTAAAATATCTCTCTAAATTCATTGGATATTTAAACATTAAGTTATTGCGAATGAAATTATTTTAAAGTAATCGAGATTATATGATTTGTGAAAAAAATTTAAATCACCTTAAAAATAATCTGTCCCTCTTCTTCAATCTCTATCAATATTGTCTCCAAAAAATTATTATAGACACATCAAAAATTTCGAATATTAAAAATTTAATCTAATCAAATCAAATTATAATAATATGAATTTAACAGTTTCATATATTCTAAAAAATTAAAATATCCATTTTATTTTAACATTAATAACCATGATCAAAACTAAAATTACAACGGACTATTAGAATTCTTTTACTACGGACAAATTTAAGAACATTAAATAAATCAAAAAGATTTCAAGACAAAGTTTCAAGAAATATAAACACAATTTCTTTGGAAAATAAAGAGAATTCATTACATAAAAAATCCTCAATGTCATTTACATCTTTCTCTTTTTATGGAGGAGCCACTATAGAGTCAAGTGGCACCTCTTCCAAAACTTTATTGATAGTTATCACATTGTAGACTTGAACTAGAACATCATCAAACTCCGTTGTATCACCTGGTTTCTCGCTAGTAGGAGGCTATGGTTCCTTGGACAAGGGAATTACTTTTTCATTATTGTACCTTTTGGTAGTACATTTCACTTTCTGGGGATTTTATTACTCATAATTATTTTGAGTCCACATTAAAAATGACATAACTTTTTAGTGGTAAGTATAATTTCATCGGAGTTTGGTGGTTTAGAGAGTGGTTGACAGGCGCTTTCCAATGACATGTTACATGTCATACTTCCAAGCTACGGTAAAAAGGTTATGGCAAGTCAAAAGTATGGGGATTTTATTAATCCTAATTTTTGAGTCCACATTAAAAATGACATAACTTTTTAGTGGTAAGTCCAATTTCAGTGGAGTTTAGTACGTTAGAATGTGCTTGACAAGTGCTTTCAATGATATGTTAGATGACATACTTTCAAGTGCAGTTAAAAAGTTATGACAAGTCAAAGGTATTAGTTAAAAATAGTGTATAATAATATAATAATTTCTACCCAAATATGGTAGTGTCCTTAAAAGTCCATGTTGTACCATCAAACCATGCTTTTAGCCCTAAATTAGAATCTAAATCTACTACTAGATCTACTACTCTAAATCTACTACTGCAACAACATGTCTGCCTTTTTAAATAGCACATGCACTGATAGTGCCACTACCACTAAATAAATCTAAAACCCAATTAGTTGGGTGAGAAAAAATATCAATTAAATGATTGATTAATTGTTGTGACTTTTGGTAGGGAAGGCCACGGAACCCATCATAGGCTTTTTGAGTTTTTTTGTCACAACTGGATACTAGGACAAGTTTTCAAAACTTGTCAGTCCAGTGGTATTATAATGAAGCATGGAGCGCTTGTCGTCCAAAGAATAATAACCGATGGTTATGTATTCTATTTCATTGCAAAGTCGCGCTCCACCCGAGTTTTTGACATTGGGATTGTATCTAACATGGAATATTTGAATTAAAATAAATAAAAAATTACAATTTTTTTAAACTGAAATAATTGCTTATACTAAATTCAAAATAAAACTTTGAATTAAAGTACGAATTAAAAATTCGTAAGTTAAAAACTTATCACACAACATTCTCTATTCCTACATTATAGAAAGTCAATAAAGCTCTATCGAGTGAAGATGATTGCCAAGAAGAATGAAAAATAATAACTCTCCAAATTGAAAACATTGTGACTTCAAGTAAACCTTGCATAAAACTGTGAATTTCAGTAAATTTGAAAGGAGGATCATCATTTAATGATTCTCTCATCTGAAATTCATATGGTATATCGGCAATGCATAGTGTATAGGGCCTTTTCTTTAAAATTTTAAAAATTTCGCCCTCCTCAATAGTGTAGAAACATGATTGATCAGCAACTTTTGGGGAGCTAGGTCTTTGTTCCATCCTACTCTACAATGGTCTCACCTCGTGCCAGTCTCTCTATGTCTCTTTTTTTACTGCTTTGCTGTGGCAACAATTGTCAAGGAAACAACAACTCTGCACATTGTAAAGTTCTTGATTTCTTTAGAGAATGATTTGCCAGCAGATGTGTAGTATGACAAAGACACAATAAAGCGCCTGTCCTCATCTATCAACAAAAAGTTTGCCTATAATTAGATTAGAGCGGCTACAAGCAGCAGCAAAAGCATATCATCTAAGCTGCAGCCTGCCATACCGCCCTCTTTAATACAATTTGTTGAAAATATAAAAGAAAAAATAAGTCAGAGACAAAGTCATGCGAGGAGTAGCATTGGCACTTCTTGGAGATTTTTTTGCAAAGTGAAGAGCTCCAAAGGAAATGAAGCGATTTGTTGTGGGGTCGATGAATCGAACTTCATGGTTGTTTCTTCATCTGCTTGGGAGAGTCCCACACTGTACATTTTTTATAATATCGAGTCAATTACATCACTACATTGGTGCGACACTGCTTGGCCACCCTCATGGCAGAACACAAATTGTGTGTTATTGTGCTAATTTTGGAACAAAGTATTAAAGTGGGAGACAAGAGAAGCTTAAAATCAATGCACGACATAAAACTCTCGATATTTGAGGGCTATTACGAGCTTGCTACTCCTGTAAAGCAAGGTGGAGTGCAAATGCAAAATTTGTAGCCTGTTCTATATGTCCTATATAATGCTGATGCACCAAGTGATCTGAACGCCTGTGTGCATAGTAAACTCAAAATTTTTGTGTCTATGTTTTGGCAACCAAGGGAAGGTGTCTAAAAAATTTGTGACTTGTAGCCCGGCTGCTAAAAATAGAGCAAAACATTGGGAAGCTTCAACTCCATTGTTGAGTCTTTCTCTGCTCCTGAATGGTCGGTCTGCTTGTTCAGGTTATCTTACTGTGTGGCACTGTTATTAAATGTCATGAGTCGAAAACTTATATGCATTGACACTCCGGAAAACATCGGGGTGACTAAGTCTTATCTCGATGTTGTAAGATCTTTGCAGCTGGGTTCTGAAAGCCAGTCTTCCAGAGAACCGTAGTTGAGGGATGTGGGTCTTGACGATGTGGAATTAGATTCAAGTTTAGATAATACTTAGGGCAATGCATAGATGCATATATTTTGTAATAGATTGTAAATGCCCCAGGCGGTAGGGGTTGTTACTGCCATTTTCCACAATATAATAGACAAACTCATTTTCAAAACCAGTTGTTATGGATGTTTGTTCAATGTCTTATAAGATGTTTGAATATTTTCATTTGAATGTGAGATTTAAAATTAGTTGTGTTTCAATATTTTCATCTGAATGTGAGATCCAAAATTAGTTTTAAAATATTGCATAAGATGTTTGAATATATTCAGACACTAGTCATCATGTTGTTCGAGTTATACTGAAAGTATTGTCAATTTGAACGATTTATTGTTAGATGATACCAATTTATATGGATTAATCAAAGTATTAATTATATCAAAAATATATTGGACAAGATAGGCTGCAGAATCGTCGATATACCTTATAGGTGGTCTGCATTCTCTTGTCGATCTTCTGAGAAATGAGCGAAGTTGATTATTTTCATCATGCTATAGTTGCTGAGCTGCAACATCATCTTCTTCAGATTTGATGTTGATAAGTTTTTCGTCTTCTGTAGATGCGCTAGGACCTTCAATAGGAATAGTCGACTTGAGAACATAATTGTTCAATATTTTGGGAGATTTCATTAGCTCGGTTGAGCTTTGCCCTTACCTTTGAGGTCGATAAACTAATCTTTAATGAAGACGATATTCCAACTAGTGAATATTTTCAACTCGACAAGATCATATAGATTATAAGCTTTATCTGAGGTAGTGTAGCTAAGGAAAATATATTTGATATTCTGGAAGTCGAGCTTCTTCATGAGTTCCTGCGATATTTGCACATAAACGATACATCCAAAAACGTGTAGCTTTGATAATGATGGTTCGGAACCTGTCCAAACTTCATAGGGTGTTTTGTTTGAGAGACCTTTAGTCCAGACATTTGTTCTGAACATAAGCTGCAAACAACTTCAGCCCAGAAGGATTTTGGAAGTGTCGCATGAACAAGCATACGCTTATCCAATACGACTAAGGTTCCGTTCTTCCTCTGAGCAAGTCCATTCGACTAAGGCGAATAGGAGGCAATGTATTGTTGTTCAATACTATTATTAAGAGTATTTGGTAGAGATGTACTCTCCCTTGTTGTTGGACCTTAGTGCTATAATTCTTTTACCAGTTTCCATTTATGCACGCTCTTTGAATTGTCAAAAGATTTTGAAAGCCTCCGAGTTTTGCTGAATAAAATAAATGATTGTTCTTTTGGAATATTTTTCAATGAAGACAATAAAATACTCTGCATCAAACAACGACAAAGTTTGCATTGGACCACATATATATGAATGAACAACATCTAGAACATCTTTTGTTGCATTCCTATGACTCGATCTAAAAGGAATCCTTGTTTGTTTTGCAAGGATGCAACTATGACAGATAGAGAGGTCAACTTTGCTGGTTGAATAGTCGAAATCAAGTGCTAGGAATTGTCAACATGTTCGACGTAGATGTATGATTCAAGTGTCCTAATCTATAATGCCAAAGTAATACTTTATTGACAAGAACAGAGGTTTTGCGCTAATCTATATAAGTATTTATGCCTCTTGCCGAGTGCAATACATACAGAACATCTTCTTCTTCGACTATGGATTTGATAATTGCTCTTGACTTTTTGTCGGCTTCTGATTTGATGCGCACTGCTTAGAGCTTTTCTTCTTTTGTCATTTCAAGCCTTTGTTGGCATATAGAATATGAGATAATGAAGTCGAAGAGGTGTCTTAAATTCTTCGATTGTCTTCTTGCAACAACATAGTGATAACTATAATGAGAGTTAAATTTGAGTGTGTCGATATGATCATCACCCAGTTCTCATATGTAGAAGACAAGCCTGAAAGCAATGTCATGATTGCATATTGATCGTCGATGATCGATCCGACAGTTGCAATCTATTGCAAGAGATTCTTAAATTGGTAACATGATTATGAAATGAATCACCATTCGACATCTTGATGTGAAGAGTTTTATTTTGAGATTCAACTTAGAAGTCATTATATAGTGAGCCTAGGATGCTCTGTACTTCTTTCGAAGTTTGAGATTCAGCTATCGAGCGTAGTGAAATGAGCCTTCTTTCCTAATGCATGACTACGACATCAATAATTGAACAAAGCTATAATGACAAAAGTCACGTTCAAATTTATACTGATGCAAGTTAAGCTCATCCAATAGGACATCTAATTAGATTGTAGATCACAATTGGTAGTTAGCCATAATGTGCTGTCATCCATTCAGTTTGGACTTTTCAGAAATTTACTTGCAAAGCAATTAGGGCAAGTATTTAGTGTCATGTGAGGCAGAACTGTAACTATCATCCTTCGACATTTAAACTTCTTCAACTTTCGTCGGAGTCATCCGATATGTCGGAGCCACCTATTAAGCGATTCTCTAGTATTTTTGCAGACTGTATAAAAACAAAAATAAAACTACAGAACTGGGTAATGAATGGGTGTAACCATTAAAGAAAGGTTTTTTTTTTAAATTTGCCCCCCTCTCCGGCCACCCTTTATTTATATATATATATATATATATATATATATATATACATATATTAATATTATTTAACTGAAAATTAGATTTAACTAAAAAAAACCATAAGAAAAGCAAAAAATTTTTTACCATATTGTATTAGCAAAAAATTGGAAGCAAGAAAATCTGAAGTAAGTAGCTTTGTTATATGTATGTTTTTTTTCCCACTGTCAGATTTCATAAATACTATTTGGGATTCCACGTGTCATGAGGACATGAGATCTCAAGAAGGCCCAAGATCTCCATTTTTGGGGGACCATTTTACAAAATGGAAGTTTATGCTCTCAATTTTTGGGGAATCCAGTAGTTGAAGAGTGTATATATAGATTGGAAAGTGTCAATGTTGCACCAAATGCTTATGGGATTATTAAGTGCTTCAACTGTGCTCCCCTTTCTCCTCATCCCTTCCACAAAGTTGCTAATACAAAAGTAGGGAAAAAAACATGAAAATTAAAAAAACCAAGAGAGATCAAAATATTATAAAAGATCAAAAAATAATCTTAAGAAACCAAAAAACAAGCATAAAAATGACAAATAAGATTAGAATGTTGAAAACAATCTAAAAAGACAGTTTGGTGAGTGCAAATGCATCCACCAACCGTAATTCAGATTTTTCGGAATTCGATTTTGATGAACATGATTACACAAGCAACATATTACATGATGCTAATATGACAAACGATCCTACAAGATCAAGATGGTCACAAGCTGATGAAGTTTTAGAAGATCTGCAAAGAGAGCCTCAAGTATGTCCAACGTCCTTTGGAACTCCTCAGGGTTTCTTATGTTGCACCAAAAAAAACAATATATATTTTATCGTCAGAAAATATAAGAGAAACAGATGCATGTTGTAGTAAGTTGTGCATTCGACAAATCACCTACAAAGAATGTGAAGACTTGCGACTAGGTGTGGGGAGAAAACGAGGAGCTGACAAGCATAATCAATTATTGTAGATGTTCAAATGATTTTTTCATAGACGAGAAAAGTCAGATGCAATGTTTAATATTTTGGAGGAACCCAAATTGTGTTTCAAACCTACGTTGGATGGTAAAGCTATATGCATAAAAGCATATCAAAATCTATTGGAAATCTCCTATGGAATGTTTTGGCAAGTAATTGTTGAGGCACGTTATTCCATTGTCTACAAGTTTCATGGAAACACTGGCACATTCAAGCAAGGTGGACATTCTTCGAAAGGGTTGGCCATAATGCGTGGGATTTTGGAAAAGCATGCATTGCCTCAACTACATCTGCAACATAAATCAAAAGATGGCGCTATTATTTGCGAACATCATCTCTCACTCGGCATGCATAAACATGATGTCTTCAAAACTATAAACACACAACTTAAAGATGCATGTATTCCTGAGATCCATGCTCTACAAGATCTGGAAACAAGAGTTTGGACATGTCAAAACTCCAACAAGACAAAGAATGTCCAAATGCAAAACATGTGATGACCTTAAAATGCAATAGAGATGGACATTAGGATGCGTGATTGCTATATTGCATTGAGAGGTCGTCATCTACAACATATTTTCGATTCTAGAAAATTGTATGCATATTGGAAAGAAGAGTCAAGATCCCATCCTGAACAGTCCTTGTGTCTTATCATTGATGGAATGGATCAAAATACAACAACATTACCTCGTTTTAACGAGACTCCTCCCAGATTAGAGGGCAATCGATTTTTGAAAACATGAGGTCGAAATGGATGTAAAGTTATTAACCCGAAAGTTTTGTGGGCAAAAAGCTGATGCACCTCTGGTTGAATTCATCCCATGTAGAGAAGTTGTGTTGGACAAGTTCATTGCAATGCGGTTTTCAGATGAAGATGTTGTGGAGAGTTCCATACCTATTTGGGTGGCAAAAGTTGTCGAAGTGAAGAAAAACTCAAAAGGCTTGGCCACAAAGTTTAAAGCATTATGGTATGAACCAAAATCTAATCAACGGCGTAGAAACCAAAGACAAGTTCACAACTCAGAGCTATTCAAAAATTGCTTAGAGAAATAATGGATTCTGAACAACAACGGACCACAATATATGGATGTGGATATAGTTGTTCATGCATGGAAATCAAAGGCAAAAGAAACAATTAAAGCACATGGCCTTTCAATGGAAAAATCAATATCTATTCCAAAAATATCAGTGGCACACATCAAAGAATACCTATCCAAATTATTCGATGAATGTGCAACTGATATTGATGAGTAGAGTTCCTGATCATTGTAATTGTAGAGTCCTGGTTACAATATTTGTCGCCATAATTATTGGACTTGTAATGTATTTAATTTAGTGAGTGTTGGCAAATTTTGAATCTGCAACAAGGCCAAATTTGGCTCCAAAAGACGTGTAATTCCTTCTGTAAATTCAGTTGTAAATCCAGCTTGGCAATTTTGTAGAAAGCCGACTTTTTGTATGCTAGGGTGTGGGCATGTCACCCTATTAAAAGTAAATCATATTCCATGTCATGTGTATTGTAAGACCATGAGGAATCATGATGTAGAAAGTTTAACGGCTTTTAGAAATTCTAAAGGTTTAAAATAGTTTCTAATTCTCAACCTTTAGAATATTATCTCACTAGTGGGTTGAAGAAAGTAGTGTACGTAGTAGATGCTAGGTCCATCGCGAAGTTCCTTTACGAAGATATCATTGTACGCTTCGGATGCCCAATAGAGATAGTCAGCGATCGGAGAACTCACTTTGTCAACAATACCATCAAGGTCTTATTAGAAGAGTTCTTTGTGATCCATCGTTTCAGCACGCCTTACTACCCAAGAGGCAATGGCCAAGCTGAATCTTCTAATAAGATTATGTGTGGCATTTTGACAAAGACAGTAGAAGCAAGCAGATTAGATTGGGAGCACAAGCTACATGCTGCTCTGTGGGCTTTCAGAACTGCATACAAAGGCAACATACAAACTCCATTCCAATTGGTGTATGGCCAAGATGCAATCATGCCAGTGGAATTTCTTGTTCCATCTCTTCACATTGCCATAGTGCAACGATTGGATGGTACAAGATCACTCCACCTTTGTCACAAAGCGCTACACAAGTTGTGCAAAACACGCTTGTTAGCAGTCCATGCTCTTGTTGCAGAGAAAGCACATCGCAAGGCCTGGCATGATCGTCGTCTTCACAAGAAAGGTCTTCAAGAAGGAGATTTGTTCCTCATGTACAAGACACGGGTGATCAAAGGAAAGCAAAAGTTCACTAGTAAAGGCCCTTATCGCATCACCAACATCCTATCGCAAGGGTTAGTGACTTTAGAAATAATGGATGGAACACCGTTTGCTACGCCCATCAACGGTAGTCGGTTATGCAAGTACTGGTCGCCACCAGCCTTCCCAAACACTTCTTGAAGAGTTCAAGATAGGCTCCTCATCATTGAATAAAGCCTCAGGTTTTACATAAGCAATCTTTATCCACGCTTTTCCTGACGCACTCCATCATCCGCAATAAATGTGTCAACAGCCTTCTTCCACAACAAGTACAAGTAGGTGTCGTGGGACCGTCACCTATTTAGGTGGGGGATACTGTTGGGGGGGCACTTAGTGGGTCCTGCCACTAAAGTACTATTGGCTAAGCTCACCAAGTGGGCCTTGCCAAAATACACTATACATATAGAGCAATAAGTGCGAGGGCATTGGCTTCCTGCATGTACAAGCCCCCAACCCAATGAGCATGCAATTTGGTTTTGTAAAACTTGTAGAATTAGGAATAAGTGACTAGGGGCCTAAAACTCTAAAATGACATTAGAGGCCCTAAGTCAAGTTGTTAATAAAAAAACTAAAAGGGCCCAAATTGGAACTCACAAGAATCATGTGAGTGCCTTTGTGCTTTCTTAAAGAACCATTAGATTCATTTTAGGAGGCTTGGATTAGGATCCTTGCCATTGTAATTAACCAATAGGAGAAAGGGGCAAGGGCCTTCCCCATCCATAAAAAGACACCCTTTGTACCATATTTCCATGTTCAATAGGAGGAGGAGATTATGCCCAAATGAGATTTGACCATCCTTGTTTCCTTCTCTCTCTCTCTCTCTCTCTCTCTCTCTCTCTCTCTCTCTCTCTCTCTCTCTCTCTCTCTCACACACACACACACACACACACACACACACACACGTTTTTGCATTTTGTATTTGCTTTCCATTTGCTTCTTCTCTCTACTTGCATGTTCTTAATGATTTCTAAGAGAGTAGAGAGGATAGGATGTAAGCACCTCCCCCATTGTAATCTATTCTTCCTTCTCATGCTTGTGGTTAAAATAGGGTGGATAGTTAGATGTGGTTAATTTAGGTGTGGTTAGAGTAGGATTTGCAAGCTAACTTCGCAAGGGAAGCACTATTCCCTTGGGAATGAATCTATGTGTGACAGGTGAACCAAGGCCGCTACAGAGGGATTGGCACAGACCAAGATCATAGTGTGGCTGAGGCTGAGAATGAGGTAAAAAAGAGAGTCAAAGGGGTGAGACCAGATGAAATCGGTGATTTTCCTTTGTCTTTTCATTTGGATATTTTATCAGCAACCCTTGCTCGTTTTAGCGTCAGTTTCCTCCACCACTAGTGCCATTGTGTCACATTTTGGAACACAAAGCTATCAGCACTGTTGGAGGGCAACGTATGAAACTAAAGGAGATTTATGGACATGATGGCTATATCATGGAAAAGGGCGACTTCATGATATCACAAGATCCAATGGCAATTCCATTTACGTGAAAGATCATTCAAAATTTCAATGAGATAACATTTGGGAGAAAATATGTGCGGACTTTGATGCCTAGGTTTTGCTCGATCCTGAATGGAGTGATTTGCATGGCCATATGTTTGTGTGTTGGGATGGCAACCATAGGTTGTCGACATCACCCATGGATGGAGGCAATACATGAGGAGTATGCCAATGATATAAACAAGCATATACTAGTGTGTGCTAGTTTCATTCAGCCGGAAGTAGAGACCAACATGACCCTGCTATCTTCTATGAATCAGATCAATAGGTGACATTTCTTTTAATTTTGTTAAATGTTCATTTGAGTTGGTGTTGTGTTTTCCATATTGCTACTCTCCATGTAATATGTTGTGCTTTCCATGTTGCTACTCTCCATGTTATATGTGTATTCTTAGGTTGAATGAAATTGGTGTAGTAAAAATGGATCTAGGAGACCAACTTTATAGTGTGTGTTGATTGTGCGAGTGCAACATCTACTTCTTCAGGCAGAGGATCTCGGCAATAGAACTCAAGAGGGGGAACATTATGTGGTATCCCTTGACGAGATAGAAACTGGCCCGCATATTGTATGAGGTAATTTAGCATTTCATTCTAAAATGTGCTACATTTTTTATAAAATATAGTATTGGTTTGAACACTAATTGGAAAATAATTCTTTGTGTTTTGTACAGAATGACATAATTTTGGAGTTTGGATAAAGCTAGAAACGAGTTTCAATCAGGGCAAGATAAGGCCCACGATACGTTGAAGGATGTTGAGGGGGTGGTGTATGCCAGGTGGACCACCAAAATGGCTTGAAAAAGTTGCATCATTTGCGTTGCTCAACAATGTTTAATGCGGTGAAGTGTAAATGGTTGGGTTGGTGCATGGGACCCATATCCAGGCAGTTCGGAATTCCAAAGAGTGACAAGGATTTTAGAATATGGGTAACGAAGGAGACATGAGTTGAGCACCTAAGGACACATCCCTCCATGTTCTAAAAGAATGCTTGGCTCTTAGTAGGTGTTTTAAAACAACTATCGTTTTTGTCATATTTGTATGCTACTCTTAAAGTTTGCGTAGTTTTTGTGAAGGATTTCATATCCTTAAAATCCAATCCACTTAAATGACCTTTGGTTAGAAAGAGAAATACACGACCTCTACTAAAATTATCAATGAATGTTACATACATCTTAGCTCCACTATTGCTAATTGTAGTAAATCCATGAATATCCGAATGTACAAGTTAAAAAGGCTTTGTAGATCTAGAAATAGATCTAGTATAAGGTAGTCTATGTGACTTAGACAAAGCACAAGAATCACAAACATGCTTGTCATTACTTAAGGAACTTGGAAGACCAATCACAACCTTCTTCCTTGTCATTACCTCCAATGACTTGAAGTTGAGGTGTCCCATCCTTTTGTGCCAAACCTCTTGAATAGAAATTTGCTCCCTTGCAACACATCCAACTTGGTTAGAAATAACACAAGCATCAAGTTTGAACAACTTCCCTTGTCTTTTACCTTTTCCAATCAAGACATCCTTCCTTTTGATCAAACAAGCATCTCCATCAAACTCCACCTTGAGGCCCTTACTTAGCATTTGACTCACACTAAGCAAATTCTTGGTAATAGATGGAATAAACAAGACATCCTCCAAATGAACATTCCTATTTGTAGAGAGAGAAATAGGAATTGTGCCAATCCCTTTGATTGCACACTCACCATCATTGGCCGTGTAGATCACCCTCTTGTCATCTCCATATGCCAACAAAGAAGTGAAGTACTCTTTGTGAAAGGTCATGTGTGAATTTGCTCCAGTATCAATCCACCAAGGATCTAGATCTCCATCATTAGCAAGCATACATGAAGACATCACAAAAGCATCATCATTTGCATCTTGCACATCCAAACCATCCTCATCAAGAGTAAGATTACCTTGCTTGTCTCCTTGGTCTCTCTTCTTCTTGTAGCACTCACTTGCAAAGTGTCCTTTGATGCCACAATAGAAGCACTTGAGCTTTGATCTATCCTTCTTTTTGCCACTTGAAGAAGCATCCACTTGATCTTGCCCTTTAGACCACTTGCTTTTGGTTTTGCCCTTGAATTTGCCCTTTGTGAACATAGCATCCTCTTGAAGTGTCGATGTAGATCCACCTCTTGCTTGAAGCCTATATTCCTCATTGATCAAGATCTCTTGAAGATCCATCAAACTTGGCAAAGTCTTTTGAATAGCAATACTTTGAACAATGTTAGCATGAGCATCCAACAAGCCATTAAGAATCACTTGAATAAGCTCTCCTTCCTTAATGCTTTCATCTATGCAAGCTAACTCATCATTCAATGCTTTTATTCTCAAAACAAAAGTACTTGGACTTTCTTCATTCTTTCGCAAACAAGAAAAGATTTGCCTTCTTAGAGTCAACACTCTAGAAGTAGACTTGGATTCATAAAGCTTCTTCAATGAATTCCAAGCTTCCAAAGATGATGTGCACGTACCAACTTCCTTGAGAAGTTCATTGGTAACATTCATCTTTATCATGTGTAGAGCCTTCTTGGCCCTCTTGTCATACCTCAACTGATCTTGTTGTGTTGCTGGTCTCTTCTCCAAACCTACAACAATATCCAAAACATCATTCATCTCAAGAAGTGACTCCATCCTCACTTTCCATAATGAATAGTTACTTGAGGTAAGCCTATCATTGGCTTCCAACATGACTCCAATTGAGGTTGCCATATAGCAATGACCTGATCTTTTCTTTCAACCTGTTTCAATGCACAAAGCACTCCTTTGAACAATAACAAATGCTTTCAAAAGAAATCACCAAGATTTGAAACTATCTCACAAATTCTCTTCTAGCACTTATCCAAGCAAATCAACATATAGAATCATGGAATCTTGATCAACCTATGATCTATCCTCAATCTAATGACTTTTGCCACTTCCTAAGATTGAAACACACTCAAATGAAGTCCAGGAACCTCACTATCTAGAGATCCAATCAAAATTAGGGTTTTGACAAAATCACAAAAAATTGACTATTCCAAATCTACATGCAAATGCTGAAAATTTGATATGCAATCTATAAGCCACCACTTAGGCTGAACCAATGATCCAAAAATCGGCCAAATCCAGCATGTGAATTCAAAAAATGGAATTGAACAAGTATATTGACCTATTTAGTGTTTTGATCTACAAAAGATCCAATCTACAAAAGCAAAAAATCCGATTTTGGTGTAGAATCCTCTCTAGCATGCTCTAGACTTGATATCTTCACCAAATCATTGATAGATCTGATTTCCTCCTTCATAAGCTGAAACACAAGCTTTGATATCAAGTGAAAGATTTCAGATCCTTAAGATCCAATCTACTTGAATGATCTTTGGTTAGAAAGAGAAAAATACACTACCAATTTCACCAATGTAGAAAAATCAGCATCTACACACAATTTGAGATACAAACACTAATAGAACTTGATCAAAACTGAATGAAATGATCATGTAGTGTTGCTGTACAAAACCAGCAAGCTACTGTATTTCACACGTGTGAATCCAAAAATAGCAAATATAGATCATTCTACACATAGAATTGCAAGCAATCACCAAGATAGTGCACCAATGGATAGTAGAACCCAAGAGAACCATGTATAAGCATGAAATGAGATAGATAAGAGAGAAGATGACTCTCTCCATGAGTTACATCCTTTTATAGCAGGTCCGAACCCTATTTGGCCACTTGGATTTCCCACCAAAATGCTAACCCTACCAATTTTGGGTCTAGATTCAATGTACCCAACTTATTCAAATTGAATCTACTCAAACTCGCATTCTATCTTTCCCACACTTTCAAAAAGTGTTTATTCAAATGAAATTTAGACTAATGAACTTTGAAAAGTCAACCTCTAAGTCTAAAACAAGTTTTGACCTCAATATGCCAAACATGGAAATATTGCAAAATCTGATGAAACTAGTTGAATCTTTCACACATATCTGTACAGTGCATGCGGACATGCGTATTATAGAAAGAATAATATATCTTCACATCTTGTTTGCATGGAATTCCCAACCAGAGGCCTCTGCGAAGGAAGCCATTTCTAGATTAGAGGATGTGTTGTCCAAAGCAGGCTTGCATAAAGGCCACGTTAAAATAAAAAAAGATGACAAGCTATCAAGTAAAACAGGAAATATTCCATGCAAGCCGAGCATTGGAGGATCTAAAGCTCGATTATTCTAGCAAACAATCTAAGGTTCAATACACGGTTTGGAAAGAAATTATTGCAGCAACTCAATATTTCGAAAAAGAAGGTTCTACTCGTATACACAAAGTAGAAGTTTGGAAAAGTTAGACAACATGGTGAAATACTTGAGAAAAGTTTCACATACTGATGTTCAAATGATACATAAAACAACCAATAAATTTGTGGATGCAGTTCAAAGTGCATGGGGTGTTGATCATATAACACATTATATGGTAAGATTTTGATTTTACAGATGATAGACAAATATGTGCAATTGAATTAGATACTTTTGGTACTGATTTAGATTATGTTTTTATGACATGCAGCACATATTACGACATCATTCAACATTCTTTGCAAAAAATAGTGGAAGTCTTAGCATATGGTCATCGCAAAGAATGGAAAAATCTCATTGGCAAGCAAGAGCGGCATTTCATCAAATTCGTCATAATACAAAATTGACGGATTATAAAAATTTCAAAAAGCATGCAAATTTATACAAGCCAATAGGCTATAGACAAACAATAAAATTTTGTATATTAAATAAAAATATTTACAAAGTACAAACTTCCTACCAGCTATCATCTGCACATACTGAACCCGAATCTACGCTCTGAACTATAATTCTTCCCATCCAACACTCGTTATTCACAGTTTTCTATTGTTTTCAAACCTTTTTACCTTTTCCATCGGTTTTTTTTTTTTTTCGCCCTTTAATCATCACCACTAATATGGTCTCCTCACTCTCTAAAGACTCTAACACCAAGCAGGTGATCTAGCGTGAAATCCCTGAGGCCACATAGATTTGGCCCTTACCCTCTAATGCTCTAATCCAACTATGGCTATAGACAGCTGACCCACTTCTAGAAGCAATGGGTTTTTATCGGGCGCTTTTTCATTTTGAGATTAACATGGGCCTCGCCCTTCATGCTTACGCCACCTGGGAAGTGCCTAAGACACGCTTCTACTTCCTGTAGCAAGGTACCACGTACAAGGTCAGGATTAACGCAAACTCGATGGTCACCATTGGCATTATGTCCAGTGATCGTCAGCCCATCTCCCATCGCTATGCCAAAACTCTGATCATATCTTTCACCCAAACTGCACTAGAAATCCCAATTCAGACTAACAATGGTTATCTGATAGATGCTATCACGAAACCCGTCATTCAGGCGGCTGCACATCTGTTGAATAACTTTCTGATTATTTCAACATTTTGCAAGGACAGAATCTAGTCCACATTGATGAGTCAGATAGTGGAATCCTTTCTGAAATTCTTTGGTCTCTCAGTTGTGCCATACAACTGGCATAGCTTCCTCATTCGTGAACCAACCACTGACATCAAACCCAACAACCGTGACCATATCGCAGTAGGCCCTCTATTGTGTAACTTTGCCTGTGCACTTCACGAGGCAAAAGTGCCTGACTTCCCAGGCTCATCCCTTTTGTCTACCCTTGTGCCACACACTAACCTCTATCAGCCGTCTCAAGTATCCACC
Organism: Diphasiastrum complanatum; assembly: GCA_029204225.1. Lineage (NCBI taxonomy): Eukaryota > Viridiplantae > Streptophyta > Lycopodiopsida > Lycopodiales > Lycopodiaceae > Diphasiastrum > Diphasiastrum complanatum. The sequence continues at coordinate 5,126,813 of CM055093.1, read as the reverse complement.
TCTCGCCAACCTGCAGTTACTAACACAACGGCCAGCAAATGAATGCGTGGTGCTACCTCTTCTTCTTCATCTCCACCTGCTACCCGAAGATGCACCACCACCACCGCACTAACGACTCCATCAACCACCGCCACTTCTTCTTTCGTGCAACCATCCCCTTCCGTATCTGTTGTCACTACCCCTCATCTTGTTCCATCCACAACTATTTATGTGTCCATCCCCATTTCCTCTGTTGATATCACTTCCATCTATGTTCCATTATCCACTCACCATTGCATCCTCCATCACTCCTGCCGCCACCGTTGCTTTCATACCATTTAATCCGTCTGATTCTCAATTGTCTCTCGACAGTCTGGCATGGATGCAAGTCATCAATTTTTCACCCCCACGTCAGACCCTTTCTGCTCCATCTTTGCCTTCTTCCATACTCCACACCACCCTTCAGTTCCCCTCTGTCCCTTCTATTCTCTCGTTCAGGCAAACCGTCCTCACTCCCATTTCCACACTTGCTTCTCAAACCTCAACTGCTTCACCAACAAAGGTTGCCGAGGGCAACCAACCGTTGCCTGATGATGTATTTGTCCAAATAGTTTTCGTACCATCGCCAGATCGGACTGATCCTACCGCCCCAGATGGCATCAGGTCCAACGAGAACCTGATTGAAGATGATGACGACGGAACACCACAAGTCGTTGGGGCCGATACAACACAAGCCCCTACCAGTGCCAGTGTATCGGCTGCTCCCCCAGACCTAACGACGATGTACCAGACTCTGGGCAAATACATTCTGGAGGCAGTAGCAGCCAAAGCTATATTGGAAAGCAGGGTACTACACCTAGCAACAAGCAACACCCAACTGTGAGCAGACCTCACCAAGCTGCAACACGAGCTGATCCTAGCTCACCAGCATGAGCAAGAAGGGCACCAGGAGATTGCCAAGCTGCAGCAAAAGGAGGAGGGCCTCAATAATCATATCCAAAGCCTCTCCAAAGCATTGACAGAGGCCTCCATGAAGGTGCAGGAGCTTCAATCCAAAGCGTCTCAATGGCTTGCTCCCATCCAGGTGCAACTAAACATTTTGGAAGCAGAGAATATGCACCTGGGGGCGGAGGTCAAAGCCCTATAGATGAAAAGCTCGTCTGGTTAGCTCAACCTGCACCAAACTCAAGGCCGCTATCAGAATCAAAATCGAATCTCTTTTGGTGTCAGTTGTAGGTTTATAATCAAACCTTGAACAGCTACCAGACAGAGTTTAATAAATATCGAAAAGCGCAACTCACGAGCTCGCCCAGGCCAAACAAGCCCTCAAGGCTTGCCAAAAATTCATGGAAACGAAGGCCCAGCCCACCCCCGTGGTAATTCCACCGCCACCTATTTTTGACACTGCACAGGCCAGTACAATCCTAGACCAAAGCCAGCAGGCAGTAGGGGGATTTATCCAAGATCAAGGGTCCGAAGGCCAAGACCAAGGACAAACGGATACGGCTGCTGAGACGCGAGACCAGGGCCAAGGCGCAAGAACCAGCCAAAGCCAAGAGGAAGGACATGCCACATTGTCCAGAGGTTCGTGCACGATATCTGCTAGCCGGGCCTTCCGAAGACCAAAGTTCGTAGAGGAGAAAATAAACGAGTGCCTATCAAAGTATCCCCACAAGTCATCAAGAGGCGGTTGGCAGATATCGTTTTCAGCTCAGACAATAAAGAGCAAAGAACTGCAAGCATTACTCGCCCTCCAACCACAACTAGAGTGGCGTCAGCAGTTGTTCGAAAGAGACCCTGCGGCCATTGGGCCTACGTGACAAGTCCGCAACAATTACGGGTGAACGTGCACTTCTTGCCATGTACATGAAGATCCAAATGGGCGGAATGTGACACCCCTCTAGACAAGATCACACTCCAAAATTTTAATTGGCTGATCATTCCATCAGAACACGGGTGGACTACGAATGTAGATGCCAGAAGGGCTCTAACCACGTTCGTGAATCAATATATCAATTGTCCTGATCCAACGATCCGTGCGGCAGCCACTTACGCCCGAGACTTAGAACATTTAATGGGAATTGAAACCAAATGGGATGATTTTCTTCCCTCAATATTCTTTGATCCTAATAAGACACTAGTTTTTGACAAAGTCGAAGATCAGCTACCAGTCGCTCGTGTATATTACCGAGCTGCATTCCTTGGAGATCCCTGGACGCGTCGATTCCAAGCGTGGATCGATCAAGAATGGCTGACATGAGTCCACAAGTCCTTCCACACGCCCAAGGACTCGACGAAACTGGACTGTCTCAACTTCATGGAAGACATCACGGGTTACATGATCCACTAGAGGGTATTCCCAACAAAGTGTAAATAAATAAAATCATCCAATAAAATGTGTTGCGAGGGCATGGCATCCTGCGCGTATAAGCCTATGGCCCAATAAGCATGCAAGCCTAAGTGTAAATAAAATAAAATAGACTTGGGCCCTTTGAATTAAAATAAAACTAGAGGCCCAAAGTCATTTTTAAACTTAGAGATTACTTTTTTGAGTTGGGTCCAAATTGGGACTCACATGAATCTTGTGAATTTCAATGTACTTTTTATAGACCCTTGGATCAAGTTGGGTCCAAGATGAATGGATAGGTTCAATGTAAATATTAGCCAATAGGATTTTGGGGCAAGGGCCTTTTCCATTTTATAAAAAGACACCAATTGTACACTATTTTCATGCTTAATAGAGAGGAGGAGACTCTATCATTTTGAGAGCTCAAGCATTCTCATTTGCTAATCACTCTTGCTTATGCTATTGTTGTGATTGCTTGTTATTGTCATTTCCCATGCTTTTTGGTTTATGCTAGTTAAGGTTTTTTCATGAGCTGAGCTAACCTCCATATCATCTCTCTCTCTTTCTCTCTTCTTCTTCTTCTTCTTCTTCTTCTCCTTCTATTCTATCCTCTCTCTTCACCCAAAATCATGATGAAGTTAGTTTAGGGGAGTAGAGTTAGTGTGAGTAGTGTTAAGGGAGGTAGAGTTAGATGCAAAGTAGGAAACTAACTAAAAGTATCATCTATGCATAGTTAGGCACCTATCCAGTGATCTAACCCTTGTTGACAGGCGGGAGGGCTATACGATGCAAGATCTTCGACCCTACACATATCTTCGACCCTACACATATTTCTTAGAGTAAGGACTCTTGAAGTGTTTTTAGACTCATAAATGGATTGAAGAGTACTCCATGCTTCTTGAGCATTGATACAACAACTAATCTCTCTTAGAACTTCATTAGAGACATTTAGCTTTAAAACATGAAGAGCAAAACATGCTCTTTTCTTGAATTTGGGAATTTCTTGAGGATTAGTAGACTCCTCCTCATTCCCATTCACTATATCTATTAGATCTTGAAGTAAAGAATGGATTCTATCCTCACTTTTCATGTACCATAATTTGTAGAAGTGAGTCTCTCACTTTGTTCTAATAGATAAGATCCCATTGAAGTCATGCCTAGAAAATTGATTTTGGCTTACTAAATGAATGTTTTCAGAGGTTCAAAACTAATCAAATGTAAAATATTGATCACTTGGAATCAAGTAACAAATGATTGAGAACTCAAAGAAGGCCAAAAATAACAATTTCTAGGTGCTAGTCAAAATTTGCACTTAATTTTTCAAAGCAAAAGTGGATGAAGTAAATCTGTGTTCACACGTGTGAAATAGCTTAAAAAAGTCAGATTTATCATTTAGAAAGTTTCATCCATTCACAGGACCATAGATCCAAACAATGCTTCTTAGATTGAAGAAAATTGAAAAATAGTTGAAATTTGTTATTTTGACTCCAACAATAAAGGGTCTTTGATAGTACAACCTTCAAGTTTTTCTTCTTCAATATGCCTCACTTTGAGTGCAAAGAACTCTCCTTAGGATCCACCAATCCTCTTGAGGTCACTTAAATCACAATCTACACTTGATTAGCTTTCCATTCATATGCAACATGGATGGAAAAGATGAGAAGTAACATAGCCCCCATTCTATCTTGATTAGAGGCCTCACACGTGCTGCTACAGTAGGCCGTACAACTCTTAAATCAGAGAAAATAATACATTAATAAGTGATGATGAGAGTGGATCTAGTTAGCTCAAAAGTGAGTGCTAGTAAGAGGCAAAATTTCACCAACAATGATGAGAAGTCATTCCATTTGACAAAGAAATGATTAGATGTGTATTCTCCTATCAAGCTCTGATACCATGAGAACTTTTCACACGTGTGAACCAGCTGCAAGTACAAAGGATCAAGAGAATGAATGATTCCACACTAAACTAGCTTCTATTCCAAAAACATGGAAAACATTGGCAAGCTAGTTAGCATGAAGGCAAGAGCATTCATCACAATCTAACTATCATTACACCTCAAATGGATCAAATGGAAGTTTTACTTGAAGAAGTGTATTCTTGTGGTACAAATCCACCTTATTTATAATACAAGAGGCCTTCTAGAACTTGTGGAGAGAGAGAACAATCTAGATGCCACATTGCCTCTACCTCTCTACTAGATGACAAAAAGAGAGATGGATAAGACTTGAGAATCTCTCTTTTTGAGAATCCTTTGACCTACAAGAGTAGCCTCAAATGCTTCTTGATAGGTTCTAGACCTACACATCACTATGAAGACAAAAAACTAAGTTGACTCTAATTGGAAAGTTACTAGACTAGTCTACCTCAAGTTTGGACAAAACCCAAAACTTGAATCTCTAAGTTTAATATTATTTTAATTCTACAATATTTTCACAAGTATGAGATGTATACCACATGAGATATGCTCCTCTTTCCCTTGAAATGTGAGCCATATGGGCTCAACCATGTTTCTTGAGCTTCTTTTTGGAATCACTCCTTCTTGAAGGAAATCCGAGACTCCATGTCTCATAATGATCATAACAACCATGACCATACAATATGCACTTCCTATGATTATCAAGATTGCTTATGCTAGAAACATAAGTCCAAAAATCACCACAACTTGGCATGATTTTTCTAATATTGAAATCAAAAGGTATTTCCATATCAATAAGGCTAAGTACTTGCTTATGGATATAAGTGTCCACTTTGGATGCTTCACTTATTCTCATAAGAAGTTTACAACTTGCCTTTAAGATTGAAAACTTACAATTTTCATCTTTATGAATGAACACATCATTCATGATCTTATTGAGACCAAAAGAATCTACATTATGAAGACATTTCCATTTTCTTGACTCATTTCCAATATAAGTTTACACGGAAAAAATGCTTTGCTATACTTTAAGGCATCACACTCAACTAGTATTGCCTTATTCCACCTTTGAGATACAAAAATCTCTTCAAAGCAAGATGTTTCTTCATAAGTTGACATGATAGCATAAATGAAACTATTTTCATTTTGTGATTGCTCCTTATTCTTGATTGATTTCTCTCGGATAATAACAATAAGTTTGAACTTATCCAAAGTTCCAAGCAAAATACTTTCCAAGGACATAAAATAAATCCAAGTTGCTTTTATGAAAGTGACATCAATCTTTGCATCTTGAACCAAACAATGCACTTCCAAATAAAAAATTTCAAAAGGTTTGACTTGTGTTATGATGGATCCTTGAAGACAAATCTTGCAAGTCCTTGTGAGACTCCAAGTCTCATTCACTTTTCACAAAGGAAACACCTTTCCTTTTATTTGTCCTTCTTGTATTTGCATTTCTAACTTGAAGCTCCATCCTTCACCTTGGCCACCTTGCTTTGGTTTTCCTTGGATGGATTGGTCTTCTTTTTGTAGCATTTTGAGGAAAAATATCCTCCCTTGCCACAAAGGTTGCACTTAAGATCCTTACTTGCCTTCAACAGGATGCCACCTATTGATGCCATGTGAAACAAGACTTGTGATATGATTCTACAAATGTAATTTGTGACTCTCAAGTGACTAGATTTGAACATATTCAATAGTCTAGAAGGATCTACAAAAGATCTAGCTCACAAACCTAACAATCAATCTTCACACTAATGTCTAGTCACTTGGAAACTTTGCTTTGATGCTAAGACAAAAGCACACAATCTTTGAATCAAATCACAAAAGAAATCAGATCCAAACTCCTATTGGACTCAACAAATACCAATGAATCTTTCTTTTGAGAGTTGAAATGGATATGAAAAGATTTGGCACCTAGATTTTCCTTTTCACTTGACCAGTTCTCTCAACACATGAGATTCTTGAACAAAAGATGGATTTTGTTTCAAAAACATGAAAATCAAACTTAATCACTTCTTTTGGACTCACTCTTAACTCAAATATCTCACTCTTGAGATTTAGAATGAAGTTGATTTGATTTGACAACAAACTATACCACCAATTTTCACAAAACATAGGATCTACTCTAGATCACTCAAATTTGACAAGTACATTTGATTCAAACACATAAAATTAAGATCCAATCACCCCTTTTGGAATCCCCAAAGAATCTCACTCTTAAGATTTAGAATGGATTTGTAATAATTTGATAACAACCTATGTCAATATTTTTTCACCAAGCTTTATAGTAATCATTTTCTCTATTATCATGTCGTATACTCACTGGTTCACAAAGATCCCAACCATGCATGAACACCCAAATATGGAATCCTCCTTGTTCTAGACATCCAATGGGATCACAACTTGACCCTCACACTCTCACAAAGAAAGTTGTATAGAACTAATTTGAGTTTCATACATACTATGTCAACTTTTGCTCAATAAATTGAATTCATTCACCCCTATTGGATTCCACCAATGACTCTACCTCTTAAGAGTTGGAATGAAATTCAAAATCAAAAGTTGTGATCCTTCTTTCTCACTAAGATATTGTGCTTCAAAGAGCTAATGCCACTTAGAAAGATTTGATCACCTAAGAGAAGACAAACTCTCCACCAATACCAACACAAAATGAGCTTCTAGATCTTTCCCTCTACAAAGGAAGGACCTCTTAGAAAATTGGATCTCTCTCTACACATTTGCCATACATATCTCAATGAATCTTTTCAAGCCTCACGAACACACAAAGATATTGAATAGGGTTGAACAATGTGATTTAGATCTCAATCTCTTTTTTAGAATTCTCAATTGAAGCCAATCTATGTCAAATTCTACAAAAGATTTGGATAGATGTTATAAATGCACTAGAAACTCTCAAAGGTTTCACTTGGAGGACTGATCCAAGGATGTTTTCTAGCAAATTGATGTTTCTAAACTTGACCCTATCACTCTTGAACAAATCTAGAGTGATGGTACAATGGATTTTAACCTCTCACCTTGCATATCGCTTCTTAATCTATGATTTTTGGCAATTTTCTCTCTTAACTTTGACATGTACTCCAAAAATCAGATAAACACATTTAATGCACCTGAATCAAGCTTCAGATTAATTATATGGATGATCTAATCCAAGAACAAATCATAGGAATAGAATCTCTATAGAAAAAGCTTGAATTTCCACTAAAAATCTCTAAATTTGGGTGTATGAGTCAAATTATGCATCAATTTGAATTTTCTCAACCAAAAAAGGTTCAGTATGGACCCACACATGTAGAAGGTACACCTACAGCCTACAACAAGTTTTGGTACAAAGAAATTGAATAAGGCTCCAAAATTGGTACTGTACATTCTAGCACATGTGAAAAGTACCCCTGCAGCTCACAACAAGTTTTTGTCCATAAATTTTGAGTATACCTATCCTATCCAACTCGCCACATCAAAATTAGCTAGTTTCAAAAAACTTGCTAATTTAGGCTTAGTTTTGGATCAACCCTATCAAATCTTCATAAATCCTCTTGTACTTGGCTCTGATACCATGTGGAAATCTGCAAAATTGGACCAAGAATGGATCCTAAAATGATCCACAAGAGTGGTTGGATGTTAGATACAATTGATCTATCAATCTACACAAGATTTAGATCAATCTAGATCAAATTTAGATGAGAAAATATAACAAGAACAATCATAAATGAAAGGGAATTGTACTTGCTGGTTTCACACATGTAAACACATGTCATAGTACAGACTCCAGCCTGAAATCAAAGTACAATGTGATAGGAACTCAAAACTATCAAGAAAAATCAAGACAAATGATGAAATTGACAAGAATTGTCTCCAAAACCAAGATTGGTGTTTCTTGTTGATTATGGCCAAATGTGGCTCTATATATACAAAAAGTGAGAGGTCGGGGTACTGATCATCCCTTTGATCTCACATGTGTGAAGGTGCTTTGTCATGTGATGATTCATCATGCAAAATTGACACTTGGACAAAACCTTCTATTTTGAGCACTTTTGGTCCATTTTTCTACTATATAGAAAACTAATGAAAACTCTTCTAGAAGTGCAAATTCAACTTCCTCACCCTATTCCACAGGCGTAAAAAGACCTCTACACATGGGATTTGACACCTAATCTCATGATGTGGCTTCATGCAATCTCTAGATTGATGCCATGTGGCATATGGCTAAAAAACATGATTTTGGCTTTTTAGCCAATAGAACTTGACTTAAACTATATGTACAAGCTATATGATTGTACTACATGAAAAGTACATTTATTTTACACATGGGAACAGGCTCCACACATGTGTAATCATCCTATATACATAGATTTGGCCTTGACCAAGCATAATTTTTGCATTTTTCACACTCCTCACTTTGCCAGAGTCATTCCTTTAATATTTGAGGCTCTTTAGTAAAAGCGAAAAATGTGACACTGTGGTTTTACACGAGATTTCTGTCAAGCAAAACATGTGAAAAAGGTGACACTGCATTTTTCAACGGGATTTCTAACAGGCGAAAAAGGAGACACTATAATAAACTCCATGTAATTCTGCAGATTGTGTAAACACATGGAAAAATTCGCAGAACTGGATAACAATGGATGAAGATTAAAACCGATTAGTCGATTGGTAAGAAGGAGAATAATCCAACATCCTCTGACAGGCAGGACACAAACTACAATGATAACCAGTCTCCTCTACCTGAGCTTGGGCTCTGAAACAAGAAAAACAATCTTAAAGCAAGTGCCCACAGTTTCTGCTAACAGGTAGAGCACAAACACAACCTGTAAGCAAAAGAAGAAGCCCACAGATCCTCTAGAGCAGGGGATTTGTCAATAGTAATACACCTAGTTCATGTCAAAGAGTGATGTAGTTTGCCTTTAAAGACTACTTGCAAAAATTCCTTGAAATCTACTTGGATAATCTCGGAGTCCATAATGCAAATACAGACCACTTGGATCATTTGGAAAAAATATTTGAACGTTGTCGCAAATACCAAATCTCCTTAAATCCAGAAAAGTGTCAAATTTGGGTCACTCATGGAGCTATCCTTGGACATGTGATATCAAGACATGGCATTGCTACGGATTATTCCAAAATCAAGTCTATGCTTTTATGGGTCATGCAAATTGCTACCGGATATTCATACTATTTTTTGCAAATTTAGCAAGACCTATATATAAAATGACTATTGTATCTATTTGGACAGTAGAGGGATTGGAAGCATTTGAGAAATTGAAGAAAGCTTTAGCTTATGCACCGATACTACGAGCTCCAATCTGGACAATTGAGTGTCACGTTCACTTATCCTATCAGGTTTGTAAGTAGACAACTTATAGATACGAAGAAGAATGATTCGACAACTGAACGCGAAGCCTTGGCCATGATTTTTTCTGTTAAAAAGCTTCAACATTATCTATTGGCAATACATTTTGACCGAATTCAATTTTTGCGTTGTGGTTTGAAAGGGTAAACAACATTATCAAGCCGACCATGTTTCAAAAATTGAATCAGCGCCTGTTAATACTGAAGTGAATTATGTTGGTCCTATTCATCCTGCGACAAGAGGATCTCAGGCCAGATATATCATTGTTGCAACTGATTATATGACCAAGTGGATTGAAGTGAAAATAGTTTGAGTTGCAGAGATACAAAATCATGAACGACTAAGTTTCTCTATGAAAATATTACTACTAGATTAGGATTTCCTATTAAGATCCTTAGTGATCATGGAACACATTTTTTGAATGAAATGATAGAATATCTTACAAAGGTATTACGAATCAAATCCCATTTCAGCTTGTTTATGGACAAGATGCAATTATGCCAATTGAATTTTTGATACCATCTCTACGCATAGCAGCAATGGAATGGTTGAATGATGTGAAATCCTTACAGATGTGTCATGAGGCTTTACAAAAACTTTGTGAGACCATATTGATGGCAGTTCATGCATTAGTAGTAGAGAAAGCCCGTTGGAAGGTATGGCATGATCGCCAATTACACAAAATAGATCTGAAGGAAGGAGATCTAGCACTAATGTATAAGACGAAACTGATTAAAGGCAAATTGAAGTTTACAGGTGAAGGACCATATAGAATGAAGGTCATTTTAGAATATTTGGATGGAAAAAGATTCGACACTCCAATGAATGGCAGCTGTCTACGCAAGTTTTGACAGCTAGATCAGCAACTCAATCAGAATGATCCAACACCTTGTCAATTTTATTTTGATTGTTTAACAATTTTCTTGTTTTTTATTACTTGAGTGATTTTTCTTTTCCTTGGAAAAAGACTTTAAAAAAAAAATGATGAGCAAAATTAAAAAAGGTCATTAGAAATGAAAAAAAAGTGAAGGGAAATATTTGTAGAAGATAATTTTTGATGAAAAATGACTTAGAAAATCACTTTTGGGTCATATTTTGTACATACAGTCTTAGAAACCTTCATCAAGATTTTAGATCATACATCCACCTTAGATTTTTCTATACTGAGTTGGACAAAGGTTAACACCTGTTTTTGAGTTAGACGAATGTTCAGAAACTTTCCATTTTGGGAACCTTTGTTGAGCACCTTACAACCCTTATCAACCTTCGTCGACTTGATAGATGGACTCAGAATGCCAAAATTAGTTGGTCAAAGGGCCAGATCATCAAAATTTGTATCTATTACAGTAGCTGAACGAATGATGTCCTTAGGCGAAGAATGAACCTTCGCCAGATCTTGAAAAACTTTGCCAAATCAGTTCAGTACCTTAGAAACTTCTGTCGAGATTTTTATAATCTATTTTCATAGTACTGAATGTGCCTGCAATTGTTTGTCCAAAAATGAACAGCCAAACTAGTACATTTTTAATGGACCCTACAAATCAACCTATAAATTGGCAGAATTCGATTTCTTTTCTCACTTGTGCTAGTGAAACTCTTGCAAAATTTTCCAACGACCAAAACTTTCCAAATTTTCTATAGTACCTTCTGATATACTCTCGCATCATTTGCCTTCAGTTTATACTTTTTCTCATCATGTCTTCCATTGATACTAGTCAGTCTCCACACTATGTCATTCATCGTGGCATTTTGACCAAGACGGACGTCATGGTACCTCGTAGCACAAACATGGTGGCTTAGTGGATGAACTTTGTCAGGCCTTTGCTCATGACAATGGGGATCTATGAGCGTGCCTTTACTAAAAAGATCAACGTAAATTTTATATCCATGGCCTTTAGCACCTGGACAGAGGCCAAATCAAAATTTTATATCACCTATCAGATGACAACCCACAAGGTGCATTGGTGTGACAAAGGCTGCCCTTGTAGCCATAGGCATAACTTCTGGCACATAGCCATCGCCAAACCATAAGCATCTCAAAACTGCCATCAAACCATTTGTTGATACCTCGGATACAAGTTTGGACGGGCTAAAAATTTTAAATATACCAGACGTGTGGGCCATAGAAGAAGGTCCATCCACATCAAGGCCCATGCTTTTGTTTTAAAAACCGATCACCATCGAGGACTTGAGCATTTCTACGACAATATCTGCATGATTCCTCAAGGTGTGGATGGGTAATCAAATTCAAAACCTCCGAGATAGAGGAGGGCAAAGAGTTGGACAAGCTACCAGCATTGGGAGAGTAGCTGACATAGAGAACCATTGTATTTGATAAAACTCTGGATTCCATTAGGAGTTATGTTGCCAAACCTTGCCAATTGCGAGTAGATCCTTATTATTTACCAGTGCCAAATCTTTGAGAAGAATTACATTCAATCTCAATAGTTTTCCAATCCAACTTACCTCCAATTACATAATTTCACCTACTCAATCAACCCCTCTCTGATCCTAGTACCCAAACTAGGATTAGGTTGATCCAATACAGAACTCTCAGACTTTAAATTCTGATCAAACTTACTTCTATTCCAATCAAAATGGGATTAGTAACATTTGAGCTTATATTGTACTCTTTATAGATAATGATTCAAATATCAAACCTGTTGTAGTTCCAGATTGTCCACACAATCCCTAGAGAATTCCTCTTATTCGAAAAAATTCAATTAGGTATCTTACTTTGAATCTATCCGAAATTACTTTCAGATCAAATCACATTGTAGGAGCAATAGTTCCCGCCGAATGTAGTTTAGACTCCAATCTTCTTCCACCTCAACACATGTCAAAACGACATCATTGTATATAATTTCAATATTTTTTCGTTTTGAATGTCCACTGGCTTCCAAGTCTTGATCAAGTGACACCCATTTATCTTTTTTTTTTTTTCCATCTTTGATAATGGAAGCATAAGCTCAACATTTGTTTTTCAATTTGATAATGGAAGCACATGGAAGACATTTTAATTTTGCATTCTATTTCTCCATCTGATCTTTTGTCCCAGCCTTCATCCATAAGTTCAGATAATAAACCATCTGATAAATTTTTGCATACAAACATCATTGGGGTTTTGTGTACATTGACACTTGAAAAGGAATCCACAAATATATTCAAGGAAATAAACCAACTCAATCTGACTGTTTTTTATCCGGTGCTCTATTTTAATGAATTTTTTACATCATTATATATCTTGCAACGAAATGATTCTGAAACTGTAGCATCTGGTGCAATTCATTCATCACTTCCAAAACTAGGTAATGGAATTGGTACTATTTGGCCAAAATTTTCTTTTGTATTAGGAATGTACATTGAGCTATAAAAAAAGATCTCACTTTCAGCTAGATCTTTTGCAGTTCTACCTTGATATTGTAGCTGTCCAATATCAGTGTGAATAACATCTAACACACTTGCTAAAGATCCACTCGGCTCTCATTCATTTATGTTAGATGGATATAAATCTGCAAAAGAAAAATGATCAGATTGGCAAGTTTACTATTAGATATTTAAGAATGACAAAAATCAAAGTATCAAAAATATCAATACTCACAGTTGTTTTTTTTGTGATTTTAACGGTTGAATCCTTGCACATTTATCTCTGAATGCATATATACATGTTGGACTAGAATTTTAGAAATAGATTTTCCTCCTGATGATGTTCTAAAATCCAAAATTCTGGCTTTCCAATAAGATTGAAATGATAGTTTTGACCTTTTTATTTTTCGAAATGCTCCTCTTGATGATGGATGCATCAAAATCCAAGAGTTTTTTGAATATTTTTTTGCCACCCATAATCCATTATCATCTGCCTCGTTGAATAGAAGCACAAAGTCGATTGAGGAGCACAACTTCCTTGATGGCACCATTCGTAATTTGCATGCAAAAATCTGAAACAATGAACTATGAATCTGAAAATTTGTGTAGACAAAAAGCCATGAATCTGAGAAAAAATGTTGGCAAAAATTTGAAACACTGATCTATTTGGTGCCACAAAAACTCTGGTTATCCCGATTAACCATGGTTTGACAATGCATATACATTAATGGTACATCAATTTTCTCATCTCAACCATCTGTCATATTCATTTGCAATGTTTGGGTCTCTTCGGACCATGATGAGCTGGAAGGACAGGCCTCATCAAGCAATAGCATTTTCACATGTTGCCCGATGAAACAACAATATATTTAAAAAGTTTTTATTTTATTTATATTTGAAAAATTCTATGTTACGGAGAACCCCAAAGCTAAAGTTTCAATTGGTCCACATGGCAACGAAAATAAGCAAAAAAATTAAAAAAGCCTCTCCCTCAAAGGCCCTTGTCGGGCTCTAAGTTTTTCTAATATGATTGAAACATTTTAACCTTAGAATTTATTTGAACTCCAAGTTATTCACACAAGTAGTAATTTATATGACATAACAGTCTTTCTGAAGAATAACTTCATGCTGGAAAGAATTCATATAAACTAGTCTAATGTCTTATATTTGAGAAATTACTAAGAAGTAAAGGATTAATTAAGAAAATGAGAAATAGATTTGAGGGCCTCCGATTTTGTAAATAATGAGATACCACATTGGGATCTAGATTAAACCTTAAAATTTTCCAAAATATCCCACATTTGATCAAATAGTTTTATTTTTCCGATATCGCGACTAGGTACTAAAACACACCACTGATCATCAGATCTTTACAGTCCTAGAATTCCCTTTTCAAAATTACTGATATCCCATACCATCAGCTTTTCCTTCCAAAAAATTCTTAACCGCGTTATCTGATATTCTAGAGATCCACTGATCTTCTAGCTGTCCTATAATCACTACATGATATTATCTCTTGCTCCCAAACACCGGAGGATCCATTTATTTGGATGACTTGCATGTCTATCAGATGGATACCACAAATCCACACGTGATCTTGTGATCTAAACAAAAGAATTAACGTGGTTCCATATTAACTAGCTTTGAAATTGCCAGTACTACAGTGATTACGTAGCCAAACAATTTAGCATAAAAGATAGTATTGATTCAAAACGAAACAGAAGTAGGTGAGTACAATAGGTTCGGATCGAAGCCACGTACTCTATGCTATCTATGAGAGGCTAAAATGAAAGTTTGAATTAAATGCAATGCTAATAAGCAATAGTGCAATAGCAATCTCTAAAACAACTTTAAGAAGTGAGCTAGGGGGTGTTCAAGCTCACAGTCTTGAGAGAGAGAAAGCTCACTATTCAAAAACTTTTGATAATCTTGATTTTTAGATGATGAATATGAACAGCTATTTATACTAAGAGATTAGGTCATCAATTGTGATCGCCAGTTGGCTGGTGATCAGTTGGCATCCATCTGGTCCTTGTCATTGATTGTTGATAAGCGGTAAAATTGGCCGTAAATGTTTTGTTTGCATAAATGAACCAAAACTATAGCTCTATAGAAATGAACTAGAACAGCCACATACGACACTGTCAGGTTTTTTGTGGAAAAGACGAAAAAGGAGAAGGTGCCCTTAAATCTCATTTACGGTTGTCCAACACTTTGCCAGAGTCATTTCTTTAACATTTGAGGCTCTTTGGAAAAAGCAAAAAATGCGACACTATGATTTTACAAGAGATTTTTGTCAGGCGAAAAATGTGAAAAAGGAGAAGCTGCATTTTTCAACGGGATTCCTGACAGGCAAAAAAGGAGACACTGTCGTAAACTTCGTGTAATTCTGTAGACTGTGTAAAAACACTTGTAATTTTGCATACTGTGTAAATACACGGGAAAACCTGCAGAATTGGATAAACAATGGATGAAGATTAAAACCGATTAGTCGATTGATAAGAAGGAGAATAATCCAACACAAAGGAGGTGGAGTTCCAACATGTGTCCTCAAGGAAATGTGTAGCTAATATCTTCACCAAAGCATTGGAAAAGGACTTGTTTATGAAACATAGGACTTCAGTTGGAGTGTTATCTACTGTATTTCACATGTGTGGATCCAAAAATAACAAATATAGATCATTCTACACATAGAATTGCAAGCAATCACCAAGATAGTGCACCAATGGATAGTAGAACCCAAGAGAACCATGTATAAGCATGAAATGAGATAGAGAAGAGAGAAGATTGCTCTCTCCATGAGTTACATCCTTTTATAACAGGTCCAAACCCTATTTGGCCACTTGGCTTTCCCACCAAAATGCTAACCCTACTAATTTTGGGTCTAGATTCAATGTACCCAACTATTCAAATTTGAATCTACTCCAACTCGCGGTTGTTTACGATGGCCCACCAGCTAGGACACAGCCTATGAATCTTGCTGAGCCAGAAAAATCAGAAAAGATTGTACAAATTGGATTATAACTTAATTCTGAACAGTTTCAAGCGCTACGGAAATTGGTTATTAAGTATCAAGATTGCTTTGCATGGACTTATAAAGATCTCAAGGGTATTACAATGTCAATTATTGAACACACTATACCTTTAATACCTGATGCAGTTCCAAAGGTTACAAAGTTCTATCACTATAATCCTAATGTTGCAGATCTGATAAAGAAAGGGCTTCAGAGATTGCTTGACGCCGATTTCATTTACGAGATCAAGCATACCAAATGGGTTTCACCGATAGTCATTGTTCCTAAGAAGAATGAGAAATTGAAAATTTGTGTGAATCTTAAGGCCTTGAACAAAGTTACGAGAAAATATCACTTTCTATTACCTTTTACTGAAAGCATTTTGGACTGTCTTGCTGTAGCGGAAGCTTATAGTTTTCTGGATGGATTTAGTGGTTACAACCAGGTCAAAATTGCACCTATAGATCGCCACAAAACAACTTTTGCAACAAAATCTGGGACCTATGCTTACAAAGTCATGTTGTTTGGACTCTGTAATACACCAAGTTCATTCAGAGAGTAACGCAATTTTCTTTTAAAGATTATCTATAGAAATTTCTTGAAATTTACTTGGATGACCTTGGATTCCATAGCAAACATATAGACCACTTGGATCGATTGAAAAAAGTATTTGAACGTTAACTCTAGAGGCTGTTTGGCTATGAAGATTGTTGAGTGAGATTGGTATGAAGCAAACACACCTCACTATTATCTTCTGTGATAGCCAAGGCGGAATGCAGTTGGCTAAAAATCTTGTCTTTCACTCAAGAACTAAACACATTGAGGTAAAATATTACTTTGTATGTGAATTAGCTTGCATCAGGCATCTTGTTTTGGCATGAATAGGGTTTATTTTAGGGTTAGATTGAGAGTGATTTTGCTTGATTTGAGTAGGATTTTCTTGTTTGAAATCTAATTTGATTGTTGAGTGGGGCAAGCTATTCAGATCACAACTCTTAAAATCCATTTGGATCTGAGAAATCAGAAAAAACAACAAAAATCAATCAAATCTACTAGATTTAAGCAAAAAAGAGACAAAATCATCATCGGATTTGATAACTTTTTATTCTCTTTTAGAAAACCTTCGTTGAGTTGTGGGAAGCTTCGGTTTCACTCACAAATCTTTTAGATTGAAGGGTGAAGATTAATTCCCAGCAAAATTTTTAAAACAATCAGAAAAACCATCAAAAAACACCAAAAAATCATCAAAAACCTTAAAAAAATTAAAAAAAATCTTTGCCCGTTTTACTGTGCATAGGTGTGATTCAGATCTTCTTATTGCCAGGTTGGCAAAGAGCAAGACCAAAAATAGAGGACCAAAGTGATTGTTCATCTACTTGTTGGTAATCTTTTGTGAAAAATTTACGACTTTTTACAAAAATATGAATTCTCTGAGAAGAATCTTTGCCTAAACCTTCACCAGAGTCTGTGTCAGTCCCACTTACTATTTTTGATAATCAATAAGTTGGGTGAAAGTTTTCCAAAGATCAGTGGTCATATTGTCATATTTTTGTCAAAGTAGTCTCTTTTTGCAAAAATACCAGTATTACTCTTGATTCTTCGCCATACCCTTCGGCAAGTTTTTCAAGAATTCAGAATATAGTAATTTAACATTTGTGAGTTTGGCGAAGATTAGATCTATCATGATCTTCCAAAAAGTCAATTTTTGTTAGAATTTCTCTAAAATTCAATTGGTAATGAGGATCTGTTTTCCTATAGAACTGTTGGCAAAACAAGTCGGCATTTTCACTCGTGTTGCTGCTACAGTCTGCATTTTCACTCATGGCAAAAAATATAGACACTATATTTTTGCATGCATTTTATGGCAGGTGACACTTGCATAAAATGCGGCACTGCATTTTTACATGCAATCTCTAATAGTCGAAAAGAATGCAACACTTGTCTTTAAAATTGCAGAGGTGTCTTCCAAATGTCGAACGTTTGTCCTTAACTAAAGGCAAAGGCCAAAAGCCAAGGGGTGTTGCATCGTCCATCTATGGATTTACTCATTACGTCTTCACGCTCCAACAATGAACTGATCTATTGATCAGTTTAGCAGCTGTTAACGATCTTGTAATTGTAAAGTTAAGATAGAGCAAGATCCTCCAGCTGCTATATACATATATATATATATAAATAAGCGATGGAAGAAAATAAAAGACGGACATGCTCAACATTCACATCTTCCTGTAGCAGGCAATAGTAGCTGACATTTCTATATCAGTGATTCATATAGTATTATTGCGGTGATGTTTTCGCCTTCCATCACTTATTGTCTTGCAGTATTCTACAATGTGGCACACTGCTACGGATTCACCTTGTTCTTCTGTAGCAATTAACAGCAGCTGGCATTTCTACGTCAATAATTCACATAGCGACATTGCAGATGTGTGCAAATGTATTGTCCATCTAATTATTTGATGTACATATTTTATTGTGCCATTTTTTTTGTTATTGCAAGAATGTTATTCTTTATGTCTTGATTCTGCTAAGTGCATGGTGATCTTTGACACCTTAGTCACTGGCTTAATTTATTGCATTTGTGACTGTTAAGTAGCTCTCTTTCTGAGCGATCACATCCACTGATCACAAGTAGTTCTACACGCAATTAGAATGATTCATACACTAGCAACGACATTCTTAAACACACACTGTACATGACCCATTCATGCTCTTTCACACCAATGACACACAATTCATTCATTTACAACATATGAGACAGACATTGTAGATGCCTTCGCACATCGATTTTTTTTCTTTCAGATAGATTGTCAATAATAGGCTCATGAACCTTCACAGATCATGGTTAGCCTTGGGAAGCACGCAATTATGCCTGCTATTGTCTTGTGCTCACTTGCTTAAAAAAAAAATTGACTTTTATATTTTGTTATACACAATCTAATTACAGCTCTGTATGTTTCTACGTTCAAATGCGTGTCAATACTGCAATGCTTTCCTATATTCTGTTTGGCTGTCTATTTGCTTTGTCTGGTTGTCTACTCATTGCTTCCGCAAATTTATTGTTCGTGAATAATTATTTGTCTAGCTGTTCGCGAAGGATTATTAGTCTTGTCTTTTGCGACTGATTTTTAGTCTAGCTTAGTCTAGCTCTTCGCGAATTATTCGCGACTGATAATTTGTCTAGCTGTTCACGACAAATTATCTTTTTGATGTTTTGATGTTTGGCTATGTAATCAGATCAAACGTGATTTCTATCACTAATGTTCTATTCAAATCTGATAGGCGTAGTCATGCTTGGGAAAAAGAGTGATAACTTATTCCACTGTGCATGAACACTTTCCATTCGAGTTCATTTCTCTTTCAAGTTTCGAGTTCGCTTCTTTTCATGTTCGTTTTGTTTCTTGTTATCCTCTTTCCCAACATGGTATCAGAGCAGGTTATGAACCTGACATGCTATCTTGAATCTATTGTGTGAAATAGATTTTTCATTAGTTACATTTAGAGTTTTGGTCACCATCAGCAGGTTACAAAACCCGTGGAGCAGCAAGGATTCTTTGATGAGATTGTTTAATGTTGAAGCTCTACACTCCCTAGTCAATCCTGAGGGGGAGAAATGAAAGCAAACTATATTTTTCAGCATGTAGTTTGTCAACACTTTTTTCTATCTTATCTGAAGTACAAATCCACATTAAAGGGGAGTGTTGGAATTTGTCTGAAATTCAATTGGTAATGAGGATCTGTTTTCCTACAAATTGTTGCCAAGGAGTGTCGCATCATCCATCTGTGGATTTACTCATTACGTCTTCACGCTCCAACAATGAACTGATCTATTGATCAGTTTAGCAGTTGTTAACAATCTTGTAATTGTAAAGTTAAGATAGAAAAAGATCCTCCAGGTACTATATATGTAAATAAGCGATTGAAGAAAATAAGAGACGGACCTCCTCAATGTTCACGTCTTCCTGTAGCAGGCAATAGCAGTTGACATTTCTATATCAGTGATTCATGTAGTATTACTATGGTGATGTTTCCGCCTTCCATCACTTATTGTCTTGCAGTATTCTACAATGTGGTAGACTGCTATGGATTCACCTTGTTCTTCTATAGCAATTAACAGTAGCTGATGTTTCTACGTCAGTAATTCACATAGCGACATTGCAGCTGTGTGCAAATGTATTGTTCATCTAATTATTTGATGTACATATTTTATTGTGCCATTTTTTTTGTTATTACAAGAATGCTATTCTTTATGTCTTATTTTTGCTAAGTGCATGGTGATCTTCGACACCTCAGTCACTAGCTTAATTTAGCATTTGTGACTGTTAAGTAGGTCTCTTTCTGAGTGATCGCGTCCACTGATCACAAGTAGTTCTTCATGCAATTAGTCCGATTCATGCACTAGCAACGACATTCTTAAACACACACTGTATATGAGCCATTCATGCTCTTTCACACCAATGACTCACACAGTTCATTCATTTACAACATACGAGATAGACATTGCAGATGCCTTCGTACATCGATTCTTTTTCTTTCAGACAGATTGTCAATAATAGGCTCATGAACCTTCACAGATCATGGTTGGCTTTGAGAAGCACGTGGTTATGCCCGATGTTGGCTTGTGCTCACTTGCTTAATTGACTTGTATATTTTGTTATACATAATCTGATTACAGCTCTGTATGTTTTTGCGTTCAGATTCGTGACATTGTTCGCAAATAATTATTTGTCTAGCTGTTCGTAACTGATTATTAGTTGTTGGAAGTATTTCTAGTGTGTGTAGTGGCTAGATCTACTTACAGGTGTAGTATAGGGATGCAGAGATTCATCTACTTTTTAAGTTTTTACCAAGGTTCAAACAGAAATGTGAAACTAAAATGTAATGACGGAAGCACTAAGGCTTACCCAACTAGTGCTCAAAACGGAAATGAAACTATCTAAGGTGACAAAATACAAACCCTTGCTAAGGCTTAACCAACTAGCAAGGTGTTTAATCTAAATTCTACTTAACACCCAAAGGGTAATAAAATAATATTGTGGCTAATATTAGGCAAATAAGCAACAAAGAACATGCCACAAGAAATGGATGAAAAGGAGACAAGAGGAGGCCCGAGCACCTTCCCTCAAGCTATGCATCTTTCCAAAGGGAACACACATGACATAGAATGATAAATCTCCAAAATAGAGAGCAAGATAGCTTAATCTCAAAAGTGTTGGTTACAATGCAAATACCTCTCCTTTTATGGCAAGGAGGGTCTTCCATAAGTGTCTACTAACTTATGGGACTAATTTGTTTCTAGCTTTTCAAGAACTTCTAACTTAGGATTTAGAACTTCAAATTTCTCAACTTAGGAAAACTTAAGATAAAATATTTCTAGTCTTAAGTTTCCTAAGTCTAAGTTCTAAATCTAAGTTTAAACTATTTTATTATTATTTAAGCTTCTACTCATGGACTTACAAAATACATGCCATGGCTTGAAGTTTATTGACAGATACTCATACGTGGTCTTACAAAGCACATGCCACGGAGTTTTATTATTATTTTTTTATTTTCTCTGTGTTAGCACAGTTGCTAAAATTATCTCCCTCCTTATTGGATTGGTGGTCCCACACGAATCGACGCCTTTTCGTCTCGGATCTTTTGTGCTTCTTGGAGGCGCGACTGTTGTTGTCAGGAGTGGTAGATTGTCGTGCCGATGCCCTCCATCATTTTCCACCATAATTTGTTGAGGAAGGGCATGGGTTTGTAGTAATGGACCATACCCTAGAGAAAGTTATGGGTCTTTCATAGCTCCACCATATCAACGTGCAGGACGAAAGTGAGTGCAGCGCGATAATAGAGCCTTGCAATGTTGATATGGTCGTCTTGCGTCCGCAAGAGTTTATTGATGTCAAGGGCGATTGGGGACAACCCTCGATCCCAGAACCTCTGAGTTCTGTCAGAAATGCCACCAGGCTGCAATTATCTGCAAAGTATCTAACGTTGTGATCAAGATTGCCATGGTGCTTCTGGTAGAATACTCGGCAATTGGTGACCATGTCTTCGGCTAAGTTGCCAATATCCATGCCTGTGAGCTTAGGCCAAAAGATTTTGTTCTTGACCTTGGTGGTAGGAAATGGTTCTCGCCTCGCTACTGGATAGTAATATGGATTGGTGCGCATGTAGGAGGGAGCTTTGAGATATCGTGCCATTGAGGTCTTACTCTACAGGAAGAGCTGATGACGCCAGGAGTTTGACTGCTGCTTTATGTGTCTGACACTGGTCCAAATCTGGCAGTATGTAGCCACCTCGCTCTTTCATTGTTGGATACTTCTTTGCAGACTCCTGAGAGGCACGCAACTCCTTGCTTGGTTCTGTGGGCGTGATTCTGTGCCGAATGGTTGGGGATTCAGAGGCAATCTCGTGTTCGGTTTGTGGATTGGGATCAGGAGATAGAGGAGGCGAGGATTAGCTTCTGCAATTCTTTGTGACTCAGGAGAAAATTGTCGTGGAATGAAGGTTGGGTTAGTGGTGTCAAGAGGGTTAGAAGCAGTGGAAGGAAAAAGAAAATGTTGGGAGCTGGTACACCCAGAGCCCGATGGATTGGTTGGTGTTTGAGCTCCTTGCCCCAGGGGTTGGCCTTGAAATCCGGAGCCTTGAGTGGCAGGAGGAGGCTGTTGAAATCCTGCTCCATCTCCACCATCTAGTCCATCAAAGTGGTGCCCTGAATCATGGAATTGGGCGTGCTCTGCATGAACCGACGGTGTCGACTGGGCAGCAGCCTTTAAGCATTCTTCCAGGGTGGCTATGTGCTGGTTTAGGGCCTCGACGAAAGCAATGTATGATTGTTGTAATTTTGAGTATTGCTCCATCGTGGCTTTCAACTTTTGGGCCAGCGTTTGATAGGCCACCACTGGAATGGCAGTTCCCTCAGGAATAGCTGGTGGTGCGAAGTCGTTGAAGTCCACCATTTCCAAATGTTCCTTCGTAGTGGAACGTGCTGCTTGTGAATCTGCTACAACCTCATCCTTCTCGATTTTGAGGGTATTGA
Organism: Diphasiastrum complanatum; assembly: GCA_029204225.1. Lineage (NCBI taxonomy): Eukaryota > Viridiplantae > Streptophyta > Lycopodiopsida > Lycopodiales > Lycopodiaceae > Diphasiastrum > Diphasiastrum complanatum. The sequence goes on along the minus strand of CM055093.1, from coordinate 5,103,788 downwards.
TGGTTTGCTGCATGTTGGATACCTTCAGTTGGAGCTGGTTCTGGAGGTGGAGTAGCATCTGCTGCTGTTGTTGATTGTAATTCGTGAGTTTTTGGATCTCCAGCTGTTGTTGTTTGTTTTTCTCCTCCAGCCTTGCTTGTTCTTTCTGAAGGTCCGCCATAGCACCATCGTCAAATTGCCGCATAGTATACTGTCCCCATAGGGTGTCGAATAGATTGTATTGGAGCTCATTCACCAACCATACCGCTTTTTGGGCTGTAAGGGATAACTGCTCCCAAGGACCAATGTCGGGGAGGGTGCATGTGTAGTTAGGATACGGCATGGGGTTAAATGGTAGAAAATCAGAAACAAGGCTAGACGGAGTTGTATGAAAGGTAGGTGGAGGTGATTGTGGATTGAGGGGTGGGGAGGTACTATGTGGCTGAGAGTGTGGGATTGGGTTAGTGGTGATAGTGGTTGATGGTAATGCAGTTAGTAATTGTAATGCAAAATCATCTACGTTGACTGTGGAGTCAAGTAGAGTGGGGATTTGTATAGGGGAGGGCTTTTATAGAAGTGTGGAAGGGAAGTCTGTGTTGAGAGTTAGCGAGGGTGTGAAGGTGGTAGTAAACGGTGGGGGTGGTGGTGGGAGTGTGAGAGCAAGTGATGGCGATGAGATTGCCTATGTGGATGAAATAACGCCCATAAGATCAGAACTAGAAGTTCTTGCCATTCCGGAGCTGCCTGCTGCTCTAGGACTTCCTTTGGGACCTGAGATGGTTTTAGGCTCCCTCTGGATTCAACATATTCTACCCCAATGTCGCTGGATAGAATGTCATGCGGGACATCTACTTCTGTGCTGACCGCCTTCTCTTTCTGCTTCTTAGTAGGTGGGGTTGGTGAGACTAGTTCTGTTGTCAGTTGGGGGATGGCTCGCTTTTTTGTGCTTGGATAAACAACATCCAGCTCCTTGATGGCAGCAGCCGCCTTAGACCCCAATTGCTTGGTGACCAAAATGTGGAGGAGATACCCACATTTGGTAGTTGATTTGCGGGCTTTCAGAGCTCCGCACAGCTTCTCCGCTACCTTCTCAGCTCACTTATAATTTTGAGTGGGGTCGTCCATGGTGAGGGTCAGAGAGAACAGATTGCTCGGTGGGATGCGATCCATTTTGGTGGTATGTACTGCAACCATGGTGACGAGGATCTCTAAGGCGGCCCGTAGATGGGGATCCATGATGAGGCGGATAGCGATCTCGTCATTGGTTTGGGCAATGGTTTTGTCGTCGTCTGTCAAAAACTTGGTAAAGTACTTGGCATCATAGTTGGTGCTCTTTCCATGGATTGTCTCACCGAGATTAGGAAAGTCGACGCTCTGAAGATTCCCAGGAGAGACGTTGATAATAGTATAGCTGCCACTCTTGGATGTAATCCGGAAAGTTTGGAACTCATCCTAATAGGTCGAGTAGGCTGCTCAGATGAGGCTCTCGCTCTGCTGGTCTTGGAAAAGTGTTAGATCAAATCCAAGGTTCGTGAGGATATCCTTGGCCAGTGTGAGCTGCTTGGCGTAATTCTTAAGATAGATCATGACTATATCCCCTGAATAAGGACGAGGGGGTTTTCAACCATGCAAGCTCAACGAAGAATTGTGGGAAGCCATGATAATAGTGATTTTAGATTGCTCTGAGAATTTTGAAAATTTTGAAAAAAATTTGGCATGAACTCGAGAGCAGCAATCTAAAATGAACTCGTGGAGAGAAGGTGGAGGCCTATATATAGACTTTTTTTTGGCAGGAATTCGCAACTTCACCCAGAAATCGTCCTCAGCCTCCACAATTTGGTAATGATGGTCACAAATTTTGAGGCAATTTTCTGAAGGCCCACAAATTCCTGTAAGTGATTTTTTTATTGCCAAAAGAGAAAAAATGTCTGATAGTCCAAAAATGTATCTGATCAGAATTCGCGGAGATAGTAGGGAAATTGTGAGAATCAATTTGAGCTCCAACGAATTGTCTGTGAATTCTAAGAATGGATATCTGATGAAGAAAACTACTTTTTTCTATTTTTAGATATTTTTGTATCTGAGACAGAATTCGCGGAGGTCAAAAATGAATCGTGCTCTGTGAAAAAAGGGTCAGGCGAATTCTATCTGAGATGCTGTGAAAAATTTTGTCTGAAACTAATGACTTTTGTGGTATTCTCAGAGAATACTGTTGGTATACCTGATATGATAATATCTTGATGGGTGGAACAAGAAATCACAGCAAAAATGTGGTCGAAATGGCATGCAAACAATAAAAAGAGAGAAGAGAGAAAGAAAAGGAAAAAAAAATAAAGTAGAAAAGAAAGTAGCAGCTAATACATATCAAGATAAAAGTAGGATTTGTTGTACTTTCTCAGTCGACTCCCATTGACTACAGTGTCAAGGATATCGCCTTGAAGGGTCTGGAGCTGTACATATCCATAGGCAAAGAATTTTTTTATTACGTAAGGTCCTTGGCTCAAAAATTTCAGTTTGCCTTTGAAGGCTTTGGCCTGGTATAGCAAGACCTTATCGCCAACCTAGAAATCTCTAAGTTTCAATGATCGATCATGCCATGTTTTTTGTCGTCGTTTGTGGACTTGTTGAGCATGGATGCTGCTCCGTCGTGTTTCATAGGGTTGCTCCAGATAGGATAACCTATTTGCTAGATTCTGAGGAGTATCGAGCTCAAGGTTGTAGGCTACTCGAAGGGAGGGGATATGGAATTCCACAGACATAACGGCTTCTTGACCATATGTGAGCTGGAAGGGGGTTAAGCATGTAGCTCGCTTCGGGGTAGTGCGATAAGCCCAGAGAGCAACATGAAGTTTGAGTTCCCAATCAGATCGGCTGGATTCGACGGTTGTGGTGAGAATTTCACATGGGATTTTATTGGTGGATTCTGCCTGGCCATTGTAGCGTGGATTGTATGGGGAACTTTTGCGATGTACCACAAAAAATTTGGAAAGAAGATTTGCTATGATAGAGTTAAGGAAATTTGTTCCCCTATCACTGATAAGCTCTAGAGGACATCTGAACCGAACTATAACCTGTTCATAGAGGTGCTTTTTCAAGGACTGGTGTAGGGCTAGAGGCAATTTCAGGAACTTCCCGAACAATTGTGAGGTCACCCGACGGTTGAATTTGAAGTGGTTTTTTTCATTTTCTCTTTCATAGTATGACCACGTGGTTGAGGTTTCGGTGGTGGAGAGATAGTTGGTATGTCATGGAGGATCTCGTTATCAATTTGAAAGAAAGTCTCCTCCACACAAAGATCTCATGGATAGTGTGGGCGTTTGGGACGGTAGAATTTTGTCTTAGGTTTTTCAATTGCAACCTTGGCAACGGATTCCACCTTGGAAGCATATTGCGGATAGGTCTTTGGGGGAAGTGCTTCCATATAGTTGAGGATCTGAATATAAAAAATGTCCATATCTTCTGGGCAATTCTGAATTCGTAAGACGTTCTCATCATCAATGAATAAATTGTCTGATTCATTAGTAGGTAGCCATGCAACATTTAGCGGCTCATCATGGTGTGGAAGAATATCAATAAAATTGATATTGATGATGGGTGTATCCAGATCAGGTAATTGGTCGTGATCGATCAGGTGTGGAGAGGTACAATTATCCTGATGTTGAGCACAGTAATCGGCATTCACACAATCAATGGTAGCTAGATTGTGACTCCAGTTTATGATATCAATAGATTTAACATAATGACCTTTTTCGTGGATGGACTGGTATGGCTCAAATACTGAGTTGGTGGTTGACAATTCCTCGTCATGGATGCATGCAGGTTTGAGTTTACCCATTGAGTCAATGGTGAAAGAACTGTCACGATTACCAAAAGAGACTCGACCTTTGCTCTAGTCATGAACAACTCGTGCATTGGTGAGCCACGGATGACCAAGTAGTAATTCATAAGAATAGGCATTATTGGGAATATCAAGTACTACAAGATCAACAGAAAACTTGAGACCTCCTAGTTTGATCAGCACGTGCGGAAGGATTCTTAGATTTCTTTTCACGATGGTCAAAGTCATCGTCGGAACCTTCGTCTTCTTCACGGATAGCATCAGTCATCACATCTTTAAGTTGATCATAAAGGTCAACTGGTTTGAGTTCATGGAGGATGTTTTTTGGCCAACTAAAAATAGTTTTATGGCCATTCGTTCAGTGATATTTTCATCATCACATTCTACTTTAAGATGTTTACAACGCTCAATGTAGTTTCGAACAGACTCTTCGCGACGCATCTTGATATGAGTAATTTGAATGAACGGGCTCTGAGTCAATTTGGATGGTTTGAAATGCTTGATGAGAGCGTCTTTGAGGGTGTCCAAGAAGCAAGATCAGGAGCTTCGAGATTCAAGTACCACTCCTTGGCGGTTCCATAGAGTACCATGGAAAATAGACGAAGCTTTTTAGTTTCAGAGGTATCTCCATAAAAACGGCATGCATTATCAAAGTCTTGAAGAAATCGGATTCGGTCATATTCGCCATCGTACTTTGGTGCATCGATACGTGGAATTCTTTGTTCCATTCGTGGAGGAGTCAGATTAGAAGATTCAACACAGTTGCGAGACATGATGCAGAATATAGATGAGTAGGGCAGGACTGTACTTGACAAAAAGAGCAGTTTTTTTGCAGAATGGATAGTGTAGGACAAAAACTGGTCTTTTTGATTGTTATAGAATTTGCGGACAGGCTGAGAAATTGTGGAGAGGCAGATAAATCTAACTGTAATACTCGCGAATTCTGAAAAAGGTTTCTGAATATCAGAATAGTGGTTTTTTTAGATTTGCTAGAAAAAATTTGGCGTTTCAGAATTTGCGGATAGTACAGAAAAATCGTGCTTTGTGAGGGCGAATTCTTAGGCTGGATGGCGAATTCTAACAGAGAGGTTTGACTTATGGGATTAATCTATTCCTAGCCTTTCTAGAACTTCTAACTTAGGATTTAGAACTTCAATTTTCTTAACTTAGGACAACTTAAGATAAAATAATTCTAATCTTAAGTTTCCTAAGTCTAAGTTCTAAATATAAGTTTAAGCTATTTTATTATTATTTAAGCTTCTACTCATGGACTTACAAAACACATGCCATGGCTTGAAGTTTATTGACAGATACTCCTACATGGTCTTACAAAACACATGCCATGGAGTTTTATTATTATTTTTTTATTTTCTTTGTGTTAGCACCGTTGCTAACATTAGTCTTGTCTTTCATGACTGATTTTTAGTCGAGCTCAATCTAGCTCTTTGCGAATTATTCGTGACTAATAATTTGTCTAGCTGTTCGCGAGAAATTATCTTTCTGATGTTTTGATGTTTGGCTATGCAATTAACAGCAGCTGACGTTTCTACGTCAGTAATTCACATAGCGACATTGTAGGTATGTGCAAATGTATTGTTCATCTGATTATTTGATGTACATATTTTATTGTGCCATTTTTTTTGTTATTGCAAGAATGCTATTTTTTATGTCTTGTTTCTACTAAGTGCATGGTGATCTTTGACACCTCAGTCATTGGTTTAATTTATTGCATTTGTGACTGTTAAGTAGCTCTGAGCGATCGTGTCCACTGATCACAAGTAGTTCTACACACAATTAGAATGATTCATGCACTAGCAACGACATTCTTAAACACACACTATACATGAGCCATTCATGCTCTTTCACACCAATGACTCACACAGTTCATTCATTTACAACATATGAGACAGACATTGTAGATGCCTTCGCGCATCAATTCTTTTTCTTTCGGACAGATTGTCAATAATAGGCTCATTAACCTTCACAGATCGTGGTTAGCTTTGGGAAGGACGCGGTTATGCCCGCTATTGTCTTGTGCTCACTTGCTTAATTGACTTGTATATTTTGTTATACATAATCTGATTATAGCTTTGTATGTTTCTGCGTTCAGATTTGTGTCAATACTCAAGGAACTTCCAGGTATCTTTCTTAAGTTTGTCAATAAATCACTTGCAGCTTTACATAGGTTTTACGTAAGTGAACTTTATCTACACTTTTCCTGTGCTACTGCCAATGTATCTTTTTAACTCGAAAGTTGTTTAAGGCCGGTGAATTGAGCCTGTGCCATACGTCCTAGGTCTAGTTTGGCCCTGATGAGGACATCAGCTTTTTCAAACGAGGGGAGGATGTTGTAAAGCTGACTCAGGTGCACCTAGTGTGCCCTGTAAGACTCTAAGGGGTGACGCTCCCTAAGGTCCCAGAGCAAGTTAGAACGTCAAGGATGAGCCTCCGACCTGTGGTGAGCCAGTCAAGTAGTCACAAGTCATGAGCTAGCTCTAGAGCTCGAGTCATGGCCTAGTCAGGAAGCAAGTTGATTCTGCCGCCGGGACGGCTCCCGGGACCCATGTTCGGGATCCAGATTGATTCTGCCAGGCTTGCCAAGCTTAATCAGCAAAATAAAAACTAAGTCCCAAAAGGCGTGCTTTACTAGAAAGCATTATGTTTCAGAACAGAGGGGGTGCACCGAATCACAGCAGAACTATAGGGGGAGTCCGGCAGACAGAAACTTGGGCAGCTCAACCTACGCCAGGAATCCAGTCGCCAGGTCTCAGCTCCCTCTACCAGCACGACCCAGGCACAATGCCAAGCACGTGTTGGTGGCCCCGAGACCAGTTAGTCTATGTATTTCGGTTTCGCCTCTGGGACTGGTCCAAGTGGAAGGACCCTTACTACAACCTTTTTGCGTCGCCGGCGCCTAAGGGCCCTGTCATCGACATGGGGCTTGCCGCTATGCCAATTGGTCAGTTTGGCGACCACTATGCCTTGGGTTTCATGTGTGGCTTGTCTTTGCCTTTGGTTACCGTTTGGGGACGGATTCTGAGTTGGCTTTCGGGTTGATTGGGATTCCAGTTTTCTTAAGTCTGAATGGTTAAGCTTGTTACGTTTCTGAGTTGTCTTTTACGTAAGTGCATGATGGATGAATGTTAGACTTAAGCGCGTGTTGGGAAAACCGCTCAAGTCCCAGTGCCCTTTGAGGCGCCCACGCAACAATAACACTGATCCTCAAAGATTTCTCCAAGTCTTTGAGAATACTTGTGATGTCTACGGCGAGACATCACCAGCGGCCATGATATAGCTCTTCTCGATGACCATGATCGATCATGCACGAGAGTGGTTTTTTAGCCTTGATCGTGAAGATAAACGTGACTGGTTACTCTTGAAAGAGACTTTTATCAAAAGGTCAAGCCTTTTTGCTTGATAGGCCTTTTGTCAAACTAAGTAATATCAAAATGACAAAAGATCAAAAAGTGCATGACTACATTGAATGATTTAAACGATTAAAAAGTCAGGTACAAGAGCAACCTATTGAGTCCATGCTCATAATTTTTGGTTCCTCATTGGACTCCCACGATGGATACGACGTGAACTTCATTCCAATGATGAATATACATCATTGAAACAAGCCATGTCTGATGCCATTTGGGAAGAAGATGAGGGCTCAGATGTGGATGAACCACGTGAATAGAGAGCACATCGTGTTGTCCAAGAAGCTCGACCAACCGATGACACACGAGAATAGTTATGGAGACACAGATGGAGTTGCTTAACCAGCAACACCAACAACAGATGGAGAAACTCACAAAAGAGTTTCAAAACACTCTTAAGTCTATCCAAAGTTCGCTGCCAAGTCAGTTACCCACTGGCCAAATCCATCATAGACGAGAGAACACGTGGTGCCCTCACTGCCAAGGTACACACACTAGCAATGAGTGCCCTTCATACCAACCGGTCCCAGACACCTCCTTGATCAAATGTGAAATCTGCGACTTTATGGGACATACCTCCCTTTATTGCAATTATAACCCGAGGAATCAGCCTCACAGCCAATCAGGAGGACATTATCAACCTCCTCAACAACCATTTGTTTCACAGCAATAACACACACCATATCCACCACGAAACAACCAGGTCCATATACAGGAGTTTCCCAGACAACCTAGACATGAACCTCAACCACAGTTGGCACTCTTAGGACCACCACCACGAGGACAACAGGATCTAGGAGCACAAAACATAGACATCCTCGAGAGTTTGCCCACACACACCTGGTAGAAAACTCCTACGATCACTCATATCATCATGATACATCAATTCCATCATCTAGCCATCACCAGTATCAAACCGACAACTCATGTTCGTGCAAACAAGCTGAGTATTCCACACCACCAGAAAACCCTACACAGCTAGCCATCCAAGATAGTTATGCTATCGCCACCGAACCAATGAGCAACCGCTGCTTTATCTGTGGCGAAACAAGACATTACATGGCTGACTGTAAAGTCAAAAACCAATACCATGCGGAATGTCTCAACTATGTTCACAAACATAGCTTCAAAGACTGTCCTAAATAACCTAATATCACATCCGAACCTGTTAGAGTTCTTACTAGAGCACAATGCCAACATCAAGAACAGTAGCAAAACCAGGGAAAATCAGCTGACCCACATGGAAGCCATTTGACGGCCTCCATGTGAGCACAACGCCAACATCTCGTTTTTTTTATGCCTATTGTTCACCTCATTTCTTGTTTATACTTCATATCATTACTTATGTACAATCTATGCATTTTTTTTTTTTCTTCTGTTCATACTCATGGGTCATGGATGTTCTAGATCGACAACTGATAGGCTACACCTTAGAAAATCATTCTCACACTTCTGCCACCTGACCTCTGTCTCACTGGTATCTCGGGATACACCTTTTTCATAAGAACTTCTACTCCGAGCCATAGTCATATTTCTTTGAAGTTCTTCACTTGCATCAAAAAAATCCATTTATTCATCATGAGGTTTTAATCTCAACTGGAGCACTCCACTCCAACCTCAACCGAAGTGCTCCTTCAAATCTCAACCGGAGCACTCCACTCAAACCTCAACCGAAGTGCTCCTTCAAATCTCAACCGGAGCACTCCACTCAAATCTCAACCGGAGCACTCCGCTCACATCTCAACCGAAGCATTCAGTTGAATCTCGACCAGAGCTTCCCTGTCAGATCTCGACCAAAGCGGTTCTGTCAAATCTTGATCGAAGCAGTCATTTCAAATCTCGACCAGAGGACGTAAATTCGAATTTCACGAACCGGCACATCCCATCTCCCTTGCAACCAGACGACGGCGGCAATAAATGCCCTCACCCCGAAGCCATTCGCACCTCAACGAAGTGTGAGCTCAAGCGTCTTTTGGCGACGATCTGCGGTGATATTCTTGCTATTGTGTCCGATCCTGGCGCTCGACTGTTGAATCCTTCAGTGATCAACAACAATCTCTACACTCTACCAACCACCATCGTTCTCACTCCCTTATGAGCGCCATCACCGAAACTTTCAAACCCAACGTCGCCGACAGAATACCTCATATCACAAATTCTCGCATGCTGAGGGGTAGTGTCACGCGAGCACTCATCACGCTCCTGTCACACTATTGAACATCCTAAAATCACTATCACAAACCGTATACCTTCAACCCGCTTCATTCCTTACAGATCCACATCCATAACATTACAACCCTTGTCAAACACCTCCACTTGCTGCTATTTCACTCCCCATCTTTCTTAGCTCGTCCTCACTCTGTTCACCCTCCTTTACATCATCCTATTTCGTTTGCCACCCACACCGTTCTATCCAACACAACATATATCTCTCTTTCCAAACCCTTTGATACATCACTCCCCACACACTTTCTGAACCATTCTGCACCCTCACTTCCCATCTCAACCGGAGCCCACTCCTTCAAATCTCAACCAAAGTCCTCACTTCCCATCTCAATTGGAGCCCACTCCTTCAGATCTCAATCGAAGTCCTCACTTCCCATCTCAACTGGAGCCCACTCCTTCAGATCTCAACCGAAGCTTCGGCCACACTTGATCACCTTCCTCAAATTCCAGTTCTCGTCGATGTGGGTTCACATCAACTGCCATACTTCTTTGGGAGTGCTCTAAAAATGACTTCACCTCTGTCAGCTTTGTGTGCCACTCACTGATGAATTCCTCCACAGTGGGTACTGGGGTTTCTTGCACACTTGTAAGAAAAGAGCTTGGAACAATTGGTAGCCGACCATTGCTTATCTCGAAGGGTGTCCGTCCAGTAGATCTGTTCACTTGGTTATTATGTGCAAACTCGAGAATATCCAAGTAGTTGACCCAATCGGATTGGTCCCAAGCAACATAATTTTGTAAATATTGTTCAATCTGTCGATTGACTCATTCTGTTTGCCCATATGTTTGAGGGTGATATGCAGTGCTGAAATTTAGTCCAGTTCCCACGAGGTGAAATAGGCAAGTCCAAAACTTTCTGACGAACTTGGTGTCTCGATCAGAAATAATCGTTCTAGGTAGGCCATGGTATTTGAAGACACATTTGAAAAATAACCTCGCCACTTCTTCAGTTGTCATTGAACTTTTAGTTGGTACAAGGTGAGCTTGTTTTGAAAAAGGGTCAACCACCACATAAATTGAGTCGAAACCCTGGCAACATGGTAGTTGAACAATAAAATCCATGCTCACTGAGTCCCAAGGGTATGCTGGTATTGGTAATGGCTGGAGTAGTCCTCCTGGGGCTAGCGGTTCCACCTTCACTCGTTGATATGTAGGGTATGTTTGCACATAGGATTCAACATCTGCCCAGATATCTGGCCAATAGAAGCCTCTCTTGAGGAGTTCATACATGCGATTCACCCCTGGATGTCCGGCGGCTAGTACGTCATGATGCTCCCTCAAGATTTTCTTCCTCAAATTGATGTTGTCTGGAACATATACTCTGCGTTTTCTCAACCGAAGTCCTCCCTTCACATCTCAACCGGAACCCCAGTCCTTCAAATCTCAACCGACGCCCTTACCATTGTCTCACCCCTCAACCGGTACAATTTTTTCAGAATCTCCCTTCTTTCATTTTCCCACCATGTCGTCCAATCCCAGTTCAAGTTCTGATGATACCGAAGCAAGCAAGCTCGACATCCAGCTATGCAAGTTAGACCTTACATGCAGACCTGTTACCAGCAGGCGGAGTCCTTCTTCAAGGAAATTGAATAAATCAGCGACGATGAGCCAGAAAAGGGGAAGTAGCCAAGAAGAAGTCAAACCCCTCCACTAACCACCATCACCACAACAGCTACTAACATCATCCCTCCACCTCCACCTCCATCTTCAGCTCTAACACCATGTTTGTTTTTTGGATTAGCCTCGCCATCCCATACCCCAGATTAGTACCCAACCCTCACTAACCCTGAAAAGCTCACTAAAGCAGCCAAGCGCTCGATGATTGGCCTATCCGAAATGAGCTACCACATGCATTGGTTGGTGAGCCAGCATCAAGTGCTCGAGAGCAAGGTCCAACATCAAGACCAAGAGATTGTACGATATCAAAGGCTGGCCAAAGAAAAAGAGGAAGAGACAATGGAAACCAGATCCTTGATGGTTGGGCAGAAATCCACTCTGGAAGAGGTCCAGCAACAACTGAAGCACCAGATGGTCCAAATCGACCAAGTACGAGATGGATCATCTAGTGCAATGATAGTCGATGCTCTTCTAGTGAAGCCGGAGGACATTCAATTCCAGGCCCCACAGGCCTCAGCCATCCGAATGGAAAAATATGTAAGGCTAATCCAGGAACGGGAAGCCAAAAAGTGAAATTTCGAAAACATTGTGGCCAAACAAGAGAAGATTATCCTGGAGTCCCAGAAGTAGCTGGAAGACACTACGAAGGCCCTGCAACATATCTTGGACAAGGTGAACCAACTATGGGACACGGCGTGCAAGGCTCAAGCACATGCTCAATCAATAAAGCCGCGGGATGATGATGGGAATAATGCCGCAGGAAATCAAGATGGGCAAATCCACCCATCAGACGGTAGCTCGGGATCAGGTGGCCAGAGAGCCGGAGTTGCTTCCGTGACTTTTTCCTGACCCCCTCTCACCTTTAACCCTTCTCCTACTCCGCATTTAATTTTTCTGAAACATTCATTCCAACTTACCCAATTCTTCCATCTCCCCTCTCTTCATCATCTCCTAGCAAAATAATAGGCCCATCAAAAGGTCCAGCTGACACTTACAAAGCCCGATGGGACGAGTTCCTCCAACAACTCCACTCCCCCCAGTGCTGTGTATAACTTGTTGATTCCACCTCCTCCTAAACCGTTCACCCCCGCACCCCTCTCCCCAGATCATTCCATCTTCGACCTTCCAGAAACTAACACTGACATGGGGGGTGATGATGACTTCTTGGCAGACCAACCAGAAACGAGAAGCTTCTCGCCCAGACCAGACACAAGTGCAGTTGAGCCATCGACAAGCGAGCAGGCTAAAGAGAAAGATACGGGCACCAAGGCCCTAGATGATTATCTGGCAAAGCTATCTCAGCTGCGTAGGACAACTTCCCCTACTAGGCCAAGAGGCAAACTGGCTGACACAATGGAGTCAAAGAAATTTGAGAGAAAATACCCTCCCAACATGAGGGGAGGCAAAGAAGACATTGATCAATGCCAATACTCCACCAGGGCCGAGATCATTGTTGCGCTACAACCGCAGCCAGAATGGCGAAGTAAAGTCCTAGTAGTCAGACATCTTATTAGAGAGGTATTCGCCACCACCATCAGTTTAGAGTGCTTTCACTTTTGTAAATGTTTGTGTCTCAGCCATGGCCTTGAATCTCTTGAAGCATTCAAAGGCTTTAGAGTTGTGCTTAATGAACATGACTGTAGACCATCTAGAATAACTACCTATAAGTGATAAAATAGATTGTATCTCCTAAGGACGGAATTGACATTGGACCACAAAGATCACTATGTACAAGATCCAATACATGTTTTGTTTTTATGGAATGTGATTTGAGAAACTTGCTTCTAGAGTGTTTGCCATAGATGCATGATTTACAAAAGAAAGATTTCCTATCCAATGAAGAAGAGAAATATAGTCCATCAACTAAATTATTACAATGCATATAGGAAAATGATCTGTATTTATGTGTCCAAATCGACTATGCCACAGAACAGCATTATTGGTTACATTTTCATGAGAGATGCTAGCTAATGCAACTAAATTAGAGAGTACGTAAAGATTTCGGACTCTAGTGCATGTAGTCAGAGTAGTATCTTCATCTAAGATTGTACATTGCTCAGATGAGAAAGTAACAGTGTAGCCCTCATTAGTCATCTTAGAAACTGATAATAGGTTCTTTGACAACTAAGCTACATGAAGAACAATGGTGACATAAAAAGAAAGATCATTTTTTAATGTGATCTTGACTGTCCCTTTGAACACTGTCTCAATTAATTTTGGACTTTTTAATTTATTTAGGACTATTTTCCAAATGTGGTATCAAAAGAGCCAGATAAGAAAAACAATAAAAATTTTGTTCTTATTCTCCCTCCAACAATTGTCAGCTTGAATACGTAAGATCAGAGGTAAGTTACCACATGATGCTTGTACCTTTCTTATTGTTCACATTATTGATGTGGCAACTTGATTGCTATTGTGAGCATGCAAGGTATCAATCCAAATATCATAGAACAACCTGAATCCATGAACCAATATCCCAAAAACATGTGTTTTCAAAAATCGATTGCCCTCTAATCTGGGAGGAGTCTTGTTAAAATGGGGTAATGTTGTTGTATATTGATCCATTCCATCAATGATAAAACACAAGGACTGTGTAAAAATTACAGCAAATAAGGATCCTAAAACACTTGAAATGATGAGGGAAACAATAGATTATGATTTCATAAGATTAGCACAAGTTGAACCATCAAAATCCATCAAAAATCTATGCTTGAACCTCACTAAATGGCCCAAATCCTTGAAGAAGGCTTCACACGTGTGAAAGTACGGCCTCCCACAGTCTGAGTACTGTACACCAGACCTACATTCAATCCTATAATCATTAGTAATCACAAGTACTCAAACAATTATGAACATAGAGAGCAATTGCACCATTATGAGAGAAAAAACATGAAATTGCTTGATTAATTTTGGTGAGATATCATCACCTATATATACATGATCCATCACGGTTTTGGGCAGGTATGAGTAGCCCTAAACCTATCCCTAATGCTAATTTTGGTGGATCTTTCATCCCTACCAAGTTAGGGTTGGAATCTTGGAGATCCCTCAACAATGCAAAAATTACCAAAAATAGCTCCTATTTTTTCTCCCTTGTATCTAAGCATAATTTGGACTCATTCCAAAGGTTCTAACACTTAGGTCTACTTGAGAACATCCTTATGAATGGAATCCTATGCTATTTGGCACGTGTGACAAGCCACATCATGACCATCTAACTATTTACAAGTCATATGACCAAAACTAGTCAAGCTAGAATTGTGAATTTTTAACACTCCTCCTCACTATCTAGCTTGGTTCAATCATTGCTTTACTAATCACTCCAAGTGATGATCTGAACTTCATAAAAGGTGTCTTTTGAAGTGGTTTAGTAAGTAGATCAGCTACACATTCATTGCTTGGAACATGCTCCAAAGCAATCTCCTTGGCTTGCACCATTTCTCTCACAAAGTGATGGCGTATCTCAATGTGCTTAGATCTTGCATGGGAGATTGGGTTAGATGCAAGGTGTTGGGCTGATATATTGTCATTGTAGATGATTGGTGCCTCCTCTGAATCCATGATCTTTAGTTCCACCAATAATCTCTTGATCCAAAGTACCTCCTTTGTAGTGGTTGTCAAAGCTTTGTACTCGGCCTCGGTTGAAGATAGAGATATAGTTTCTTGCTTTTTTGAAAGCCATGAAACCACACCTTCTCCTATGAAAGTTGAATAGGCACTTGTTGATTTCCTATCCCTCTTGTCCCCTGCAAAATCTGAATCACTAAATGCATGAAGGTTAATCACATCTCCTCTATATAGAATCCCAAAATCCAATGTACCCGAGATGTATCTTAGAATCCTCTTAGCTTTTTTCCAATGGATATTCAATGGCTTTTGCATGGATTGGCTCAACCTACATACACTAAAGCTAAGATCTGGTCTAGTTATAGTGATCCACATTAAGGAACCTATAAGTTGCCTAAACAAAGTGATGTCCATGAAGGATCTTTCATCATCTTCATTTGGCACTTTTACATCTTGCTCCATTGGTGTGTCAACACTTTTGCATACTTCCATCTTAAACTTCTTCAAAAGACTTTGAGCATAGTTTACTTGACTTATAAAGATAAAATCAGACCCTCTAAGTACTTCTATGCCTAAGATGAAGTGAAGACACCCTAGATCTACCATCTTGAACTCTAAGGATAGATCTATCTTGATTTTTTCAATACCATCAACACTATTTCCACTAATGATGATGTCATCTACATAAATGAGTAAAAGTACAATACCAACATCATCAAACTTAATGTAAAGAGTGGGATCATATTCACTTTGAACAAAAGAAAGTGAAATAAGATAGCAATGTAGTCTTAAATTCCAAGATCTCGAGGCTTGCTTCAAGCCATAGATGCTTCTTTGGAGATGGCATACTTTGTTCTCCATTCCATGCTTGATGAACCCTTGTGGCTGCTCCATATAGATATCCTCTTCCAAAAAACCATTCAAGAAAGCATTAGAGACATCCATTTGACATAGAATCCATCCAAAATGTGATGCAAGTGCAATGATTAGTCTTATTGTGACCATCTTGGCCACGGGTGCAAAAGTTTCCTCATAGTCTATCCCTCTCTCTTGAGCATAACCTTTTGCAACTAATCTTGCTTTATGTTTGTTAACACTCCCATTTGCATTCAACTTAAGCTTGAAGACCCACTTGCATCCTATTACATTCCTTTGAGATCTCTCAACAAGCAACCAAGTTTCATTCTCAATCAAGGCATCATACTCATCCAACATAGCTTTATACCATTCTTTGGAGTTCAATGCATCTTCAACATTAGACGGTTCTTCAAAACTAGATAAAGCATAAGAAGTGGATGATATACCCTCAACTTGCTGTCCTTTGCCTTGATATGTGAGCCTTGATGGCTCCACTTTTGCCCTTGAAGATCTCCTTGGTGTGATAGGTGGGTTTGGTGCTTGCTCCTCCATGAGCTCCTCCTCAAAACCAAGATCTTGCTCCTCGGCCATCTTCTTCTTGATTGTTGGAGCACTTGAGCCTTCTTCAATCATATGCATATGATGTTCATCAAAGATGACATCTCTTGAAACAACAAATTTGTTCAAGGACGGGAGATAGACTTTGTAGCCCTTGCTTGAGCTTGCATATCCAAGCATGATCCCTCTTGTGGAAGATGGATCCTCCTTGGTTCTTGTTTCCAATGGCACATGCACATAACATATACACCCAAAAACTTTCAAGTGATTAAGATTGGGTTTCTTTCCATACAACATCTCATATGGAGTTTTGCCTTCAATTGCTTTGCAAGACACCCTATTCATCAAGTAGTTTGCACATACAAGAGACTCACCCCAAAAGGATTTGGGCAAACAAGCATCTAATCTTAAAGCCTTAGAACATTCACATAATGTTCTATTCCTTCTTTCAGCAACTCCATTTTGTTGAGGAGTGTAAGGACAAGAAGTCTCTTTCTTGATCCCTTCCTCCTCACAAAAGGCCTTGAACTCATTGGAGATGAATTCTCCACCATTGTCACTTCTAAGAATCTTGATGCTATGATTATGATGCTTTTCCACAAACAACTTGAACTTTACAAAAGTATCAAATACTTGAGACTTGAAGGAAAGTAAGAACACCCAACAATATCTTGAGTAGTCATCAATGAAGGTTAAAAACATGGATGAACCTCCATTAGATTTGGTGCTAGCAATGTGCACATCCGAGTGTATGAGTTCAAGAGGATGAGATGACTTTGTGATGGAGTTAGGAAACACCTTCTTATGTGCCTTGGATAAGGCACAAGCTTCACAAACCTTGTCTTCCTTCCCAATAGACCTTGGTAGGCCTAAAGCATACTCCTCCTTGATCATAGCCTCCATGGAACCCGAGTTGACATGTCCAAGTCTTTTGTGCCATAAAGTAAAGGTAGATATCTTGCTCTTCTCGGCCAACATGACAACATTAGTATCCACAAATGCATCCAGCTTATAAAGTTTTCCAAGTCTAGTGCCCTTAGCCACTATCTTACCCTTCTTCTTGATGAAACATTCATTTGAAGCAAAGTCAACATTGAAACCATTGTCTACCATTTGGCCAACACTTAGTAGATTCTTTGTTATTGTAGGAATGTACAAAACACCTTCTATGTTGATCTTTTTGGAAGATCCTAAGCAAAGGGGAATGCTACCAACTCCTTCAATCTTACAAGCTTCATCATTTGCTGTATAGATAGACTTTATAGGTCCATCATAAGATAAGAGAGAAGAGAAAAACTCCCTTTTACTAGTCATGTGTGAACTAGCACCCGAGTCAATCCACCAAGGATCTTCTCCTTTGAAGCTTGTTGAAGAAAATATGGACATCATGAGAGAGTCCTCATGTGAACTCTCATCCTCCTCCTCTTTGCTCATGTTGGCTTGGCTTTGATCTTGCTTCCTCTTGAAGCATTCCGAGGCATAATGCCCCATCTTGCTACAATAGTAGCACTTCACCTTTGATTTGTCCTTCTTGACTTTGGTGGTTGATGGAGATGCCTTTGGGGGTCCTTCTTGATCCTCAAGCTTTGTAGACTTCTTGAATGTTGATCCTTTGCCTTTGGACTTGCCTTTGCCTTTGGTGAAGAGAGCTTGGTCATCTCCACCTTGGATGGAAAGCCTATCCATCCTCTCTTGCATTTGGCTCCTTCTTGATTCCTCGGCCATGAGTGTGCCTTGGAGTTCTTCAAGTATGGGTAGCTTACCCATAATTGCATATCCCTGAACCAAATTGTCAAATTCAAAGCTTAGTCCATTCAATATGAGTTGAACAAGCTCTTCATCCTTGATAGGGTCACCTATAAAGGCTAGCTCTTTGTTCAATTCCTTTACTCTTAGGACAAAAGTATGTGCACTCTCTCCTTTCTTTTGATAGCTTCTATAGATTTGATTCTTCAAAGCTAACATTCTAGTTTGGTTCTTGGATTCATAGACCTTTTGCAAAGTCTCCCAAGCATCTTGAGCTGAAGTGCAATCTCCTACCTCTCTTAAGAGTTCATTTGCAACATTCATTTTTATGCAATGTAGTGCAACATTGCACCTCTTGATGTATTTGGCTTTTTCTTGAGGATGAATAGGTTCACCCTCCTTACCATTTACAATTTCCATCAGATCTTGCATGATCATGATAGATTCCATTCTAACTTTCCATATGGAATAGTTAGTTTTGTTGAGCCTTTCATTAGTATCCAAAAGATATGCATTTATAGATGCCATCTAGTCTCCTAATCAAGGACTTGACACAAATGAAGGTTACTTCTATTGATTTGATTGAAGGTCTACCTTATCCCACTTCTTAGGGACCTGAAAAGATCAGTAATAGACTTCCTATAAAGATCTAAGAATGATCTCTAACAAAATAAAATCATAGAATACTAGAAACAATGCACTTGCTTGATTGAAGTAGACAATACTAGTAGAATTGCCCCTCTTTCTATAAAGAACATTAAAGCTTCCAAATGATCTGATCAAGAGTGAATTTCAGCAACCTAATATACTTCCAAAATCACTTGTAAAAGATCTAAATGGAACTTAATGAGGATGCAACACAATCTACTATCCAATCACAAGCAAAAAATGATCAAAATTGATGAAAAATTGATCTAATTTGGTGCATAAGTCAAGCAATGGTTGGACTGAACCTAAATCACTCTAGGAGGTGCCTACTACACCTTAGAACAGCCTTGAAGAGTCCCCAAAACTCTGATCTTCCCTCTCCTTGAATGCTAGAAAGCCTCCTCTATGAAATCACCTCCAAAACTCGCTTAGAAATCAATGCTTGGAGCAAGCAAAACTTGCTATCTTGGTAATGTGAATTGAATTCAACTTTGCCTCTGGTTTTAGACACCTAAACACCTGCAAATGAAGTCACACAACACCAATCTCCAATGTATTTGACTCACTTTGAGTTCTAGAATCAATACTAGATGCTAAGATCCAATCTACACAAGATTTAGATAAAAAATTGTGATCAAATTGAATGAAAACCAAGGATTTAGCTCATTTCAGCCTTTAGACTCTGATACCATGTAAAAATTACAGCAAATAAGGATCCTAAAACACTTGAAATGATGAGGGAAACAATAGATTATGATTTCATAAGATTAGCACAAGTTGAACCATCAAAATCCATCAAAAATCTATGCTTGAACCTCACTAAATGGCCCAAATCCTTGAAGAAGGCTTCACACGTGTGAAAGTACGGCCTCCCACAGTCTGAGTACTGTACACCAGACCTACATTCAATCCTATAATCATTAGTAATCACAAGTACTCAAACAATTATGAACATAGAGAGCAATTGCACCATTATGAGAGAAAAAACATGAAATTGCTTGATTAATTTTGGTGAGATATCATCACCTATATATACATGATCCATCACGGTTTTGGGCAGGTATGAGTAGCCCTAAACCTATCCCTAATGCTAATTTTGGTGGATCTTTCATCCCTACCAAGTTAGGGTTGGAATCTTGGAGATCCCTCAACAATGCAAAAATTACCAAAAATAGCTCCTATTTTTTCTCCCTTGTATCTAAGCATAATTTGGACTCATTCCAAAGGTTCTAACACTTAGGTCTACTTGAGAACATCCTTATGAATGGAATCCTATGCTATTTGGCACGTGTGACAAGCCACATCATGACCATCTAACTATTTACAAGTCATATGACCAAAACTA
Organism: Diphasiastrum complanatum; assembly: GCA_029204225.1. Taxonomy (NCBI): domain Eukaryota; kingdom Viridiplantae; phylum Streptophyta; class Lycopodiopsida; order Lycopodiales; family Lycopodiaceae; genus Diphasiastrum; species Diphasiastrum complanatum. The sequence goes on along the minus strand of CM055093.1, from coordinate 5,083,981 downwards.
GTCAAGCTAGAATTGTGAATTTTTAACAGACTGTTCAAGATGGGATCTTGACTCTTCTTTCCAATATGCATACAATTTTTTAGAATAAAAAACATGATGTAGATGATGACCTCTCAATGCAATATAGCGATCGTGCATCCTAATGTCAAGAGTTGTCACATGTTTTGCATTTGGACATTCTTTGTCTTGTTGGAGTCTTGACATGTCCAAACTCTTGTTTCCACATCTTGTAGAGCGTGGATCTTGAAACTTCAAGTGTACATGCATCTTTAAGTTGTGTGTTTATAGTTTTGAAGATGTCATGTTTATGCATGCCAAGTGGGAGATGATGTTCGCAAATAACAGTGCCATCTTTTGATTTATCTTGTAGTTGTAGTTGAGGCAATGCATGCTTTTCCAAAATCCCACCCATTATGGCCAACCCTTTCGAAGAATGTCATGTGCCAGTGTTTCCATAAAACTTGTACACAATAAAATAACGTGCCTCAGCAATTACTTGCTAAAACATGCCATGTAAGATTTCCAATAGATTCTGATATGCTTTTATGCATATAGCTTTACCATCCAACATAGGTTTGAAACACAATTTGGATTCCTCCAAAATATCAAACATTGCATCTGACTTTTCTTGTCTATGAAAAAAACATTTGAACATCTACAATAATTGATTATGCTTGTCAGCTCCTCGTTTTCTCCATACACCTAGTCGCAAGTCTTTGCATTCTTTGTAGGTAATTTGTCGAATGCACAACTTACTACAACATAGTTGCATCAACGTTTTCCTTATATTTTTTGATGATAAAACATATTCTCTCTTTTTTGGTGCAACATAAGCAAGTACATATTTTCTTTTGAGACTCTGAGTAGTTCCAAAGGATGTTGAATCTACTTGAGGCTCTCTTTGTAGATCTTCCAAAAGTTCATCTGCTTGTTACCATATTGATCTTGCAAAATCATTTTTCATATTAGCATCATGTAATATGTTGCTTGTGTAATCATGTTCATCGAAATTGAATTCTGAAAAATCTGAATTACGTCGGGTGGATCCATTTGCACTTGCGAAAATTGACGATTTCGGTGTACGTTTTGTTTGAATGCTGATTTCAGAATGACGACTTTTATTTTTGTTGTTATCAAGAGCCTCTCCAATATCCTCTACAACTGTAAGAATATCCGAGTTATATGCTGATGCAAATATATTAGTGTGATTGACCACATCCTCGACATCTATCAAGATATCTGAATTATAGCTACTTGTTCTTGACATATTACGATCATGAGAAATATCTTCGATTCCTGTCAAGATATTTGAGTTATGGTTACTTGATCTTGACATATTACGACCTTGAGAAATATCTTTGATTCATGTCAAGATATCCGAGTTATAGTTAAATGATATTGTTGTACTGCAATCAGCGGATCTGTTTTCTACATCTACTAATCTTGTCGACGTTTTTTGGATGCTACCTCTTTTTGAACCACAAGGATGGCCTAGTATTTTTTTCATGTTGTTTCTATTTGAACATTTAGAATAATACGTAAAGCAATCACTTAATGGTTCAGTAAATGATACATGTTTTCTCTTTTTAGAGTGCAAAGATAGCTTTGACAAACACCAAATCATTGTTTGATTTTGCATGTAGAAAGGATCTCCGTCATCTGTCATGGCATTTGCAATATTTTCTTCTATTGTAATTGAAGTCACCTTCACAATAACAAACAAGTTATTTTCACTGGGATAGTAGCCTTTCAATTTACCAGTGAAAACTACTATCTCTTCAAAATTCATACAATCAACAACGTCATCAATATTGTATAATGGACACTTGGCAAGAACGAGTTCATTCATTTTGAGAATATTTGCATTATCCCACAAGATTTGTTTTGCAATAACATCGATGGAAATATAGTTGTAAATGTCTCCTAGGCAATAAAAATTATCGTGAGGGTATGGCAAAGGACAATCTATTTTAAACACCTTTGAAATTAGAACCACACTTTTATCCATACCAACTTCTCGGAAAAAACATGTTTCACTTGATTTAGCAGTTAAGACATTTCCAAATACAACCACTTCTTTCCGAAAAAATAAAACAACTAGAACATCTTCCCTCGAGCAGTCCATGTAGTGACCTTGAAAAAAATCATACGTACACTTTATGTTAGGATTTACAATGCTATTGGAAGTATAATTAACAAAAGTATGAAATTATAATAAATTTGTATAATAAAAAAAATTATGAGACTGTAACAAAATTATGAAACTTTAGCCTTTAGCTCTTGGCCCTTAGCTAGTGGCCCTTAACTCGTAGCCCTTATCCCATAGCCGTTGGTCGTGGGCCCTTGTCCCTAGGCCCTTAGCCTTAGCATTTTGTCCTTAATTTATAGCCCTTGGTCCTTGCCCTTGGCCGTTACCCTTAGGCCCTTAGCCCTTGTCCCTTAGTCCGTAGCCCCTAGTCTTTGACTTTTTTCTATGTTTTGTGAATTTTTATCTTGTCGTTATTATTACTTTTGTATTTATTTAAGTTCTTTTACTAGTTTACAATTTCATTTTTTATGTTTTTTTAATTAGGATTAAATCCTTTCAACGCTTTCTAGATTTTTTTTCTAGGGTTTTAAGTTTTTTAGAGGGTTTAAATTTTTATTATGGTTCTTTTAAGATCTAACACCATTTTTAACAGAAAAAATTTTATTTTTTTGAATATTTAGTTTTTTTTTACAAGTTACAACTATTTGTACTATCATTTTTTATGTTATTTTTTTAAATTTTTATTTTGAAATTTAAGTTTTTTTGACACTATTTTGTTTCTTATTTTTTTTTTTTTATGTTTATTTTTAGTTTTTTGAACATTTAGCTTTTTTGACAATATTCTATTTTTTTTTTAGATGTATTCATTTTTTTTATGTTATGTTTTGGTGTTTTTTAAAATTTATTTTTTTTACACTATTTTGTTTTTTTTTTATTCTATGATTTTTTTATGTTTTTTTTTGGTTTTTTTCAAAAAATCTATTCTTTTGACACTATTTTGTTTTTTTCTTTAATTTAAGATTTCTTTTGTATTATTTTTTGGTTTTTTCAAAAAAAAAAAAAAATTTGACACTATTTTTTTTTTTAATTTCAATTTTTTTATGTTGTTTTTTAGTTTTCTCATAATTTTTATTTTTTTACTCTATTTTGTTTTTTTTTATTCTATAATTTTTTTGTTTTATTTTTTTGGTTTATATAAATGGTGTTTTTTGGAATTTTTTCCAATATTTTGTCTTTTTAGATTGTTTTCAGCATTCTAATCTTATTTGTCATTTTTTAACCTTGTTTTTTGGTTTTCTTAAGATTATTTTTTGATCTTTTATAATATTTTGATCTCTCTTGGTTTTTTTTATTTTCATGTTTTTTTCCCTACTTTTGTATTAGCAAGTGCATGGAAGGGATGAGGAGAAAGGAGAGCACAATTGAAGCACATAATAATCCCATAAGCATTTGGTGCAACATTGACACTTTCCAATCTATATATACACTCTTCAACTAGTGGATTCTGCAAAAATTGGGAGCATAAACTTCCATTTTGTAAAATGGTCTCCCAAAAATGGAGATCTTGGGTCTTCTTGAGATCTTATGTCCTCATGACAACTGGCATCCCATTTATCTCATAAGTATTTATGAGATTTGACAATGGGAAAAAAACATAAATAAAACCCCCCCTACAATGATAACTTACATTGTCTTTTGAAATTTTTAAGCTTTCACAGGCTGGAAACCCACTGGAGCCAAGGGTTGATCAGACTGGAACAATATCTAGAGGCCTCTATGACATTGTATAATCCTCCGATAATGATGATGCTTCCTCTAATGATGTTGGTTACGTTTGGGGCAAGCATATGTATCGAATTGAGTCAAAGAATATTCGTCAACCCTCGTCTTATATGAACCAACGTGCCCTTGATTTTTCTTTTGCTGAGCAGTTTTATCAATCAGTTTGCATGACAAATGGGCTTGCACCTACTTCCAACAATGTCACAGTGCGGCCGATTTCTTTCAAGAGTGGAAATGAACCTAAGGTTTTGTTCGACAGTCCAGAGAAATTTTTAAAGATGTACCGTGAATTCAAATGTGTATAAATGGTGAAGCAGTATACCTTTCTTTGAAGATGGATCCTCTTTTGTCCTATCATCAAGAGTAATGTTGATATAGAAAATGCATCCAAACGTTTTGAAAAACTTGACACTCGGCCTCCTTCCAAACAAGACTTCAAAAGAGATTTTTTCATCCAATACCACACTTGATCATCTATTGCATAGAAACTTACCATAGAACAAAGCTTGATCCCAAAAGGATTTAGAAACATTTGCACCTAACCTCATGGATTTAGCTCCTTCATATAAGGTTCTATTCTTCCTCTTGGCCACTCCATTTTGTTGTGGTACTCTCTCTTTATCCCATTTGCATCACAAAATGCTTTGAACTTGGAAGAAATGTACTCACCACCATTGTCACTCCTCAAGCACTTGAACTTTGTAGAAAATTGGACCTCCCTGGCCATCTTGGACTTCACAAATGTTGGAAAGAGGTGATGAGATGAGAGAGAAAATAATTCCACAAAGTCGAAGTAGGTGAGCATGGCAGAAGAAACCTTCTTTCTTGTGCATGACTATGCCTATCAATATTGAACAAAAAGTAGTGATAGAAATAACATTCAATCTTTAGCAACTAACTTTGAAATCGCTATCAATTAAGTGATTACGTAGCCAAACATAAAGCATTGAATTATCAGACAAATAATAAGAGATTATTGATTACAAAAGAACTACAGAGATGCATGCATATTGATATGATATTCAATGCAATAAAAAATAGATTGATTCAGTGAAAAAAATAAATCAGAATAGAAATGAGCACAAAGGAATTGTAGATCAAAGTCGTGTGCTCTAAGTTGTCTCTAAGTAATTGTAACTTTGTAATGCAGCAGTCTTTTATCATTATCACTTTGTATGTGCACGATACATTGCTTTTCAACAACAGTACCGATTTGATAAAAGAAGCCAAGATAATGCTATCTTCCAAATTCGACATGACCGATCTGGGCAAAGCTCATTTCTGCCTTGGTATATAAATCCACAAAGACAGAAAATAGAAGTTGGTCTACATAATACAATAGAGGTATATCTACAACATGCTAGTCAGATATAATCTGATAAATTTCAAAATAGCTCTCTCACCATTGGAACCAGGACTCAAATTAAAGGATCAATGTCCCCAAACAATTCATGAGAAGCAGCAGATGCATGAGTATCCTTACCATTCTATTATAGGATCTCTTATGTATGTCATGATCTATACTAGGCCAGACATAGCTTTTGCATTCAGCTCTCTCAGTCAGTATATGACTAATCCTGGTATAACACATTGGAAGCTCTTATCAGAGTCATGAGATATCTTCGAGCTACAATGGACTTTTGCATTTGTTATGGAGCAGTCGGCAATGACAAACTCAATTTACTCAATGGTTACATAGATGCAAGTTGGACAAGAGATGTAGACACTCGTAAATCCGGATTTACATTCTTTATCAATAATGGTCTAGTTTCCTAGAACAGTCACAAGCAATCTTTGATAGCTCTATCTTCCATTGAATCAAAGTATATCGTAGCCTCTCAAGCTACAAAGAAACAATTTGGTTGAGAAACTTACTCTCAAATATCAGTCTGAATCAATATGCTTCGACGACATTATTTTGTGATAATCAAAGTGCCATCGCTTTATTAGCCAATCCTAGATTTCATTCTAGAAGTAAGCACATTGAACTGAAGTATCATTTCGTCAGAAGCAAAGTTCTCAACGAAGAGGTCAGATTGCAGTACTGTAGAACGCAAGATATGACAGCAGATGTTTTTACTAAAGCATTAAGTTTGGAGTCACACAGAAGATTCTGTGTAGAACTAAGTTTGAAGGTCAAGGCATTCAAGGATTCAGATTAAGGGGGAGTGTTGGATTATTTTGCTTCTTGCCAATCGACTAATTGGTTTTAATCTTCATCCATTGTTTATTCAGTTCTACGGATTTTTCCGTGTGTTTACATAGTATGCAAAATTGCAAGTATTTTTACACAATCTGTAGAATTACACAGAGTTTACGATAGTGTCTCCTTTTTGCTTGTCAGGAATCCTGTTGAAAATGCAATTTTTCTTTTTTCACATTTCTCGCCTAACAAAAATCTTGTGTAAAATCATAGTGTTGCATTTTTCGCTTTTTTCAAAGAGCCTCAAATGTTAAGGAAATGACTTTGGCAAAGTGTGGACAATCCTTAATGAGATTTAAGGGCACCTTCTCCTTTTTTTCTAGTTCATTTCTGCAGAGTTACAGTTTTGATTTATTTATGCAAATTGAACATACGGCCAATTTCATCGCTTATCAACAATCAATGACAAGGACCGGATAGATGCCAGCTGATCACCAGCCAACTGGCGATTGCAATTGATGACCTAATCCCTTAGTAGAAATAGTTGTTCATATTCATACAATTTCATCATCTGAAAATCAGAATCATCAGAGTTATCAGAAGAAGTTTTTGAATAGTTAGTTCTCTCTCTCAAGCCTGCGAGCTTAAACACTTTTGAGCATTCTAGCTCATTTCTTAGAGTTGTTTTAGAGATTGCTATTGCACTACTACTTATCAATATTGCATTTAATTTAGACTTTCATTTTTAGTCGCTCAGAGATAGCATAGAGTACGCGGCTCCACTATCAATCCACCAAGGATCTAGATCTCTATCATTAGCAAGCATATATGAAGACATCCCAAAGGAATCATCATTTGCAGCTTGAACAACCAAACCATTCTCATCAAGAGTAAGGTTACCTTGCTTGTGTCCTTAATCTCTCTTCTTCTTGTAGCACTCACTTGCAAAGTGTCCTTTGATGCCACAATAGAAGCACTTGAGCTTTGATCTATCCTTCTTTTTGCCACTTGAAGAAGCATCCACTTGATCTTTCCCTTTAGACCACTTACTTTTGGTTTTGCCTCTGAATTTGCCCTTTGTGAACATAGCATCCTCTTGAAGTGTCGATGTAGATCCACCTCTTGCTTGAAGCCTATATTCTTACCAACTTCCTTGAGAAGCTCATTGGTAACATTCATCTTTATCATGTGTAGAGCCTTCTTGGCCCTCTTGTCATACCTCACTGGATCTTGTTGTGTTGCTGGCTCTCCTCCAAACCTACAACAATATCCAAAACATCATTCATCTCAAGAAGTGACTCCATCCTCACTTTCCACAATGAATAGTTACTTGAGGTAAGCCTATCATTGGCTTTCAACATGACTCCAATTGAGGTCGCCATGTAGCAATGACTTGATCTTCTCTTTCAACTTGTTTCAATGCACAAAGCACTCCTTTGAACAACAACAAATGTTCTCAAAAGAAATCACAAAGATTTAAAATTATCTCAACAATTCTCTTCTAGCACTTATACCAAGCAAATCAACACATAGAATCATGGAATCTTGATCAACCTATGATCTATCCTCACCTATCCAACTTGGAGAAAGTGTTGAAGCAATGTCGTGAATATCAGATCTTCTTGAATCCAGAGAAGTGTCAATTTTGGGGGACACATAGTATCAAGACATGGAAGTGCCACCGATCTATCAAAGATAAGGGTCATTGTTGATCTGCCATTGCCCGGAGTCTATGTCTTTATGGGTCACGCAAACTACTATCGAATCTTCATTCTAGATTTTGCGGCATTAGCAAGACCATTTTACAAGCTCACTACAAAACCACATTGGACGGAGGAAGCCCTACAAGCTTTCCAAAAACTTAAGGATGATTGGTCTCAGCACCAATATTACGACTGCCCAATAAGACCATAGAGTTTCATGTGCATACTGATGCATCAAAGTATGTGATTGGAGCCGTCAGACAAGAGAATGCAAAACATTAGAGGTAGTTTAAACACAAAAAGGTCCTTTTGTCAAGATTTTTTTTTATTTTTTATTCACTTTTATTACTTTTTTTGTACATGTGGCCCAATAGTTTCTTGACATAGTGGCTTGAACGTAACATTACTTCTTTGAGTCACATTTTGAGTCTACACTAAAAATGGCATAACTTTTGATTGCTATGTCTGAACATGACAAAAATTGATGCATTGGAAAGCGCTCATCAAGCACTTTCAAATGATATATTAGATGTCATACTTTTGAGCTACTATTAAAAAATTATATCGAGTCAAATATATGGTTGAAAATAGTGACAAAATGCAAAAGAGATCTTGGCACGAATTGATATGCAGCTCTTTTTGAGCTCAAACTTCCTCTAATTTTCCAATCCAATTTGCCAGCCAACAACTCAGTTATTCAAAGATGAACTATTCTTCCACATACTGGGAGACACTTGCTATGATTTATGCAGTTAAGAAGTTTAGGCATTATTTGATGGTCACCCATTTTGCATTTTGTATGGAGCATCAACCCTTGCTTTATCTTGTTAATAAAACTTGCAACGCATGGCGAATTACTCGATGGCTGCTTTTGCTATTAAAGTTTGATTTTCAGATAGTGGTTCGCAAGGGCAAGCAACATTATGTGGCAGATCACATTTTATCTTTTTGGATCATTCAAATCTGAGTTATAGATTGAAAGTTATAGTTGTTTAAAGATTCATAGCAATTTTATCGCTTTCCAATAATATAAAATATTTTGTTATGAAAAACAAAACCTAAATTTTCACTTTTGTGTACTATAGCTTACTGAAATCTATAAAAATGTAAATTAATGTAGACAATAACTATAAATTCAAGCTTTTACTATAGTAACATGTTGCTATGTAGAATGATTTTATAAAATTTCATTTGAAAAACCAATACAAGTGAGGCCATTTAACCAAGACTACATAATAACCACATGATTAGTTTTTATTTTTAGATGTACTTTCAAACATTCAGAGCATGTATACATCCATAATTATTTACCTTAGGTCCCAAGAACTGTCGTAACCTTCGAGGAGTTGTCTCTCATACTTGGGTCTGTTCCTTAGCAGTTTCGGTCTCTGTCATTGAACACTTTTAATGAGTTTATACTTGTTGTAAACACCTCACTTTCATCAATTGCTAAGTTCCAGATTTTATAATAGTCTATTTCTTACACATTTTCCTGGGGTTGATCCAAGGAGAGGTCGATGATGGAAGGAGAGGAGTAAAGCGCAGGTCTGAGAGAGATATAGAGGGTGTAAAAATGCAAGTTTGAAGAGGGGGATATGGAGAGGGAGAATGTAGGTCTGAGAGAGATAAAAGGAAATTGAGAGGCAACTCATGATGAAAAATACTACATATAGAAATGGCTTGCTCTTCGGTAGAGAGAGAATATGGAAAAAATTCTAAGTGTTGGATCTCACTACTCACACATCTCTCTTCAAAAAGCTAAGTATAGACTCAATCACTCACACATTCATAGTAGGTTGAGATCCAAAGTGAGGTGGGAACATAGATCAATGATTGGACCACCCTCCTACCACCAAAGCCCCTAAACCCTAAACCAAAGCCCCTAACTTAAAACTCTTACCTTAGATCCCCAAAGCCCCTATACCCATAACTCTTACTCTAGATCCCTAAAGCCTCTAAACCATTGAAAGCGGCCTTCCAAAATGATACTTTTTATTTATCATCTAAAATTTTCTTATATATGGACCAATCAAAACACTCAAATTTGAAATCTACGTAATGTAGCTCCTTCAAATAAATTTTATTTTCCTCTAAAAACTTGCAAATTTGCATTGAGGGCAGCCCGCAAATAAGCCATTTTATCTATAGTATAGTATGCAACTCAACAAGAAACCATGTAACTTTTGAACCATAACTCAGATTGACAGAATTACAATTCCATTAGAAATCTCTCAACTCTCTCTCTCTCTCTCTCTCTCTCTCTCTCTCTCTCTCTCTCTCTCTCTCTCTCTCTCTCTCTCTCTCTCTCTCTCTCTCTCTCTCTCTCTCTCAAATTGGACTATTGTTCTATTATAATCTCCATCAGTTGGTATTAGAGAATGGTTTTTTATCATTATTTGAATAAGATTAGTTAAAATGGTTTTATTGATTTTTTGAAAGATCCACATATGAATTTCACTAGTAAGTCTGTCCTTTTTATTGATAAACAAGATGGAACAAATTATCATAAGTGAAAAGCTATAGTGAAAGTCATATTACAGGCAAAAGAATTGTGGGATGTCGTAAATGGTGAAAAAACTAAACCCTTGGTGGATGCTCAAGCAATCATCAAGTGGAAACAAAAAGATGATAAGACATACGACTTAATTGTTTTAAATACTCAAGATACTCAAATGGGACATTGAAGCTGAAGCCAAAATTCAAAGGAAGTTTAAGATATTTTGAGCACTCTCTATGAAGTTAGTAATTTCAAAACATTGCTTCCTCAAATGGACGCAATGAGCTCTGAAGTTCAAACCAATGATGAAGTCATGATCTTATTGTCTAGTATATACCATCATTCTGTGAAAATTGGATAATGATTATTACGACACAAATAGAGATTGCTCTTTCCAAGGGAATAACTATGCTACTCCATAAATAGACGAGGAATGAAACTTCAACAACCGTTGACAGTTTAAAAAATCAAACACTACTCATCAAGAAAGGCTTCAAAGGAAATAAGATCAAATTAGCAAAGAATGAATGTACATATCAGAATACACAGCTGTCGAATTCAAATGAAACAGCTTCTTAAAAAATGATGAAAAAGCTTTTTTGCAAGTATTGTAGAAGAACCAACCATGAGATTCAAGATTGAAAAAAATGAAGAGGATTATTCAGTGATCATGACAACGCATGAAGACATTCAAGATTGCCAATATTCATATCTTGATTCAAGTGCAACTAAGCACATGACCAACCACAAAGAATGGTTCCAACAGTACCAATCCTATAATACAAAACACCAAGTTCTTAAAAGGTACATCAAAGAATGGGCTGAGATAATCCTCGCGCTACTAGTCGGGCTTTCCTTATGTCCATTGGCATTATATTTTGATATTAAAGACCCATTTGGAGAATGAATCTGAAATTTGCAAAACAAACCTGAACGAAACAAATCTACAAAGTACAAATAGAATGCTAGAAAAATCACTTTGCATGCATCGGAAGAAACTGGTGGACTCATGATAGCCCACAAGTTTCACCTTACAAATTATACTCCAGTGCATAATTAAGAGACCCAAATTGTGTAAAAGGCCAAGTGCATAATAGGCTCAAGTACCATGGAGCTGGATAGAGATGGGCCCACATTGAAATCATATACAATGCTTAGAAGATAGGGTGAGTGCATGGTGCCTTAAGCTAGCATGCAAATTGTGTTTGTGTTTTTGTCTAGAGAGGTCGAATATACATTGCAGTTGCTGCTGGGAGTAATGACACGCAGCCAGCTGAGCGTGGTCGATACGGGGAAGAGCTACATTTATGTTATTGCCATGGAAGTTGTAGTGGGAGAATAATGCCGAGACTAGGTGATGGTGTATCGTGTAGCAGTGAGTGAGAGAATAGTCATGTGCATGGATGATGAAGTGAAAGCGCTGACAACATACGTAGAAATTGAAGAGGGCCTAATGACGTGCGTGAAATGCACATTCGTCTTGGAAAGCCAAGTGACCAATTTTATAGATTCGTATACTTTGCTGCTCGATTTGCTATTGAAGGCTGATATAACCGCGATTTAAGTCTAATAACAAAAGCACGTCATATTGGGCAAAATTACCTTTTGCTTTAGTTACGGGCTATCATGATCTTAGGGCTAATACACATGGTTTTGAGATTGAAAATTTGTGTGCTTGCATCCTTTAAGTGAGCAACTCGGAACATACGTGAAATACTAATTATGCATGTACTGTCTGGATAGTTATTCCTATTATTTTTACTTATGGACTCCAACTATTGTGGTTAACACCACTTTAGAGTTTGATATGCATCATCAGACTGTGCATTCGCCAATCCTGAAACACTTGAGATGGGATTGGAACATGGTGCTTTAGTGTTGAGTGATTATGGAAGTTGTTGTATCGATGAGTTTGACAAAATGCCAAATATCGCCTAGAGAATGTCAATGTGGCTCATGAAGAACAACTCTTCTGTTGCGTGCTTAAGCTAGTGATCGAGTGGTAATAAACAGGAACTGTTATTGATAGGCGTGAATCCCTATTTACTGTGAGATCCAACACGCGAGCATGTTCATCTGGTTTAAGAAGAGCCATACCACGATCACGTGCTCCTTTTACAACATCATCTTCAACTCAAGAACGTTGCTCACCTGTTACAATACTTCATATCGTTTACTACCTGGCTGAGCAGTTGTGGCTATCTATGATTAGGTTTAATCCGTACCTGTGCTACCCATACATTGACATCTACCGCGATCTACAAGAGAGATAGTGAATTGTTGGGAAGTGATCCAAAAGCATAGGTCCGTGACTGCGTTTTTCAGAAAGTGTACTCGGACTTTGTTTTTCCATCTATATCATTAGTCTAGAGCTGTGAAGATTTTGTGATTCACTAAGATCCAAAATCACCTATTGATCTTTGGTATGAAAGACAACACACTCTACACCATTTGCAACATAGAAAATCAACATCTACTTAATGAAAGAGATGCAAACTGAACAAGATACTAATCAAATATCAAACTTATGATAAAATGAAATTGCTTTCCATTCAAAAAAAGTAAGCTACTCCATTTCACATGTGTGGATCCGAATATAGCAAAATATGAGCATTCTACACACAAGATTGCAAGATATCATCAATACAGTGCACCAATGATAGATGAACCCAAGAGAACACAAGTATGCTTCAATTATTAGAGATTTGGCACACTCACACAAGGCTCTATTATTCCTCTTGGACACCCCATTTTGAGAAGGGGAATAGGCACAAGAGAATTCTCTTTTGATTCCGTCTTGCTCACAAAAATCATGAAACTTGTTGGAGATGTACTCTCCACCACCATCACATCTCAGATCTTTGATCTTAAAAGAGTATTTCTTTTTAACAAGAGCTTTGAATTTGAGAAAATAATCAAACACAATAGCTTTTGAAGATAGAAGACACAGCCACGTAAATCTTGTGTAGTCATCAATAAAGATAACAAAACAAGTGGCTCCTCCTTCGCTTTTGCATGATGAGAAATGCACATCCGAGTGCACAAGCTCCAATGGATGAGTCTTGATAGAGGATCTTGGATATGGCCTCTTATGTGACTTTGCAATAGCACATGCTTCACATGGGTTGAATCCTTGGATAGTGTCTTTGGCAAGCCAATTGCTTTGACTTCTTTGACCATAGAATGCATAGATTTGAAGTTGGGATGGCCCAATATTCTATGCCATAATTCTTCTTTGGAAAGCTTGGTCACATATGCAATATCACAAGAATTCGGACTCTCTAGGATCCAATAGGTAGATGCCACCAAATCGAGATCCACATGTAATAATTTCATCTTCTTTCTTGATTACACAAGTGTCAATATGAAATTTGACATCAAGGCCACTATCAAGCAATTGGCCAACACTAATAAGATTCTTAGTGAGCTTTGGAACAAAGAGCACATCTTTGAGAGACAAAATTTCGGAAGATGCAACTTTCAAAGGAATACTCCCTACTCCTTCAATTTTGCAAGTCATTTCATTTCTACTAATACTATCCAAGAAGGATTCAAATACAGGTGACTCTCCAATGCTCTTCACCCTTGCAAGATGCACACTTGAATGGAAAATTTGCATGCAATTTGATGACTTGGTCTTTGTCTTTGAGATCCTCCTTGGAGACCTTTGGTGCTCCTCCTCAATCCTTGCAAGCTTCGTGTCACCAAAATTGTTAGTTGCACTCTCAATCCTTGCACTCTCGATAGCAACATATGTCTCCAATTTAAACAATCTCTCTTATTTAAATCCTTTTGCTATGCAATTATCATTCTTCAAAATGGTGTAACACTATGTTTGAAGTGGACATCCAAACTATTTTCCATAAGTTGACCAACACTTAGCATATTCTTGGTGATTGATGGCACATAAAGAACATTTTCTAGATCCATACATTTTGAGAATTCTAGGCACAAAGAGACGGTATCAACACCATCTATCCTACACTCTTCATCACTTGCAGTGAAATAAACTTTTTAGCATCATTGAATGAGTGTAAAATTGAGAAAACTTCCTTTTCATAAGTCATGTGGGAATTTGTCCCGCTATCAATCCACCAAGTGTCTCTTGAATTGCCATTGCTTGTTGGTGAGGATGTAGATGCCATCAAGAATAGATCTCCTTCATCCTCGTCCTCCTCATGTGCAAGGTTTCCTTGTTTGTTTTCCTCGTCTTTTTCTCTTTTCCTCTTGTAGCATTTGGATGTAAAATGACCCTTCTTTCCACAAAAGAAGCAATTTTGCTTTGACTTGTCCTTTGTCTTTGAACTTGATGCTTGATCCTCCTCCCTGGCCTCCTTTGCTTGATCCTTCATGGATCCCTTGGTCTTCTTGTTGCCCTTGAATGAGAAATTTGCTTTCTCATGTTCATGTTGCAATGATAAGGAGCCCATTCTTGCTTTTGCATGGAGCATCTTGCACTCTTTAGCCACTAGAACACTATGGAGCTTAGCAGTTGATGGCAAAGTGTCTTGGATGGAATAACTTTGAACCAAATTGGAGAAGTCATCTCCTAAGCCATTGAGGATCACTTGTACAAGCTCATTATCTAGAATCTTCTCTCCAATAAAAACTAATTTTTTGTTGAGGACTTGATCCTAAGCACATACTCTTGTGCACTTTCATCACTTCTTCTCATGCTTTGTTAGATTTGGTTTCTTAGCATAAGCACTCTTGAAGTGTTGTTGTATTTGTGAAAGTATTGTACTTTAGGACCATAAATGGATCTATGAAAGATCCACAAGAGTGATTGGATGCTTGCTTAACAATATATCAAGCACCTAGCTTGAAAAGAAGTTGATCTAGATTGGCAGTTTGACAAACAACAAGAATTAACAACCAAAAGCATTGATCAACATTGAAATCCAAGCCCACACGTGTGTACTATAGGCCGTAGTATGGCCTTCAAGCTGAGAAACAAGTAGAAATTGATTTGGCTGCATTTGGATCACAAAAACTCAATGTACATAGTGAACTAGCTTGAGATTGCCAATGTCTGTCAAGACTGTCTAGTTGGAAAATAGACTAGGAAGCCATTTAATTCAAGCCATCAGCATGTTGCTAGAGGATTGCTAGATATTGTACATTCAGATATTTGTGGCCCGATGAAGAATCCTTCGCTGAAGGAAGCCAAGTATTTTATAACCTTTATTGACGAATTCTCAAGAAGAACGATGGTTTACTTCATAAAGAAGAAATCAGAAGCCTTCAACTACTTCAGAATCTTCAAGGAGCATGCAGAAAAGGAGACTGGAAGGACGATCAAGGTCCTAAGGTCAGATAACGGTGGAGATGTTAGCAACTGTGCTAACACAGAGAAAATAAAAATAATAATAAAACTCCATGGCATGTGTTTTGTAAGACCACGTATGAGTATCTATCAATAAACTTCAAGCCATGGCATGTGTTTTGTAAGTCTATGAGTAGAAGCTTAAATAATAATAAAATAGCTTAAACTTAGATTTAGAACTTAGACTTAGAAAACTTAAGATTAGAATTATTTTATCTTAAGTTGTCCTAAGGTAAGAAAATTGAAGTTCTAAATCCTAAGTTAGAAGTTCTAGAAAGGCTAGGAATAGATTAATCCCATAAGTTAGTAGATACTTATGGAAGACCCTCCTTGCTATAAAAGGTGAGGTATTTTCATTGTAAATAACACTTTTGAGATTAAGCTATCTTGCTCTCTATTTTGGAGAATTATCATTCTATTTCATTTGTGTTCCCCTTGGAAAGGTGCATAGCTTGACGGAAGGTGCTCGGGCCTCCTCTTGCCTCCTTTTCATCGGTTTTATTTTGGCATGTTCATTATTGCTTATTTGTTTAGTATTAGCCGCAATCTCATTTATTACCCTTCGGGTGTTAATCTAGGATTAGTCTAGTCACCTTGCTAGTTGGCTAAGCCTTAGCAAGGATTTTTATTGTTGTTACTAATTAGTTTATTTCCGTTTCAGGCACTAGTTGGGTAAGCCTTAGTGCTCTCATTCCTATCCATATTCTTGTTGAAGCTTATTGTAGAAACCTAAAAAGTGGACGAATCTCTACATCTCTATACTACATCCGTAAGTAGATCTAGCCACCGCACTCACTAGAAATACTTCCAACATTGGCGTCGTTGCCGCTTTTTAAGTATTTTTCTACCTAGCTTCTTCTCCTTTTTTTCTTTTATTTCTTGCTTCTGTGTTGTATGTTTGCTTGTGTGCTTATCTCTATCTACCAACAAACAGCACGCGTCATCTCTCCAGGTCCTACACGAGCGCGGAGCAACTTCTCAAATAGGGGGAAAGCAACAAAAGAGTCAACTTGGGCATTTTCTTCAAAAGAAGTGACCCAAGTGACCTTTTTCACAACCAAACAGGTATATCATAATTCGCCAGTCTGTCTGCAGCCCTAACAGACCCTGACCTTTCATTTTATCACCTCCACAAATTCTGAGCACAGTCAGATTTTGAGAAAACAACCTGTTATACTGTCAAAATCCCTTATTTCTCATCAAAATCTTTGTCTTAGAATTCGTCGACTTCACTGAGGCTAGATCTCATTAAGATCAGTCCTTCAGCAGCTCCACAAATTCTATCTCATAGATTTTGCCCGTTTACTGACAGAACATCACATATTTCTCTACATTCCCTATCTGCCAATAATTTTTTCAGAAAATCTCAAAAATCACTATTCCGACATTCAGAAGACTTGTTCAGAATTCGCGAGTATTATAGTTAAATTTATCTGTCTCTCCACGATTTCTTAGCCTGCCCACGAATTCTATAACAGTTAGAAAGACCAGTTTTTGTCCTACACTATCCATTCTGCAAGCAAACTGCCCTTTCTGCGAAGTACAGTCCTGCCCTGCTCATCTGTATTTTGCATCATGTCTCATGACTGTGCTGAATCTTCTAATCCGACTCCTCCACGAATGGAACGAACAATTCCACGTATCGATGCACCAAAGTACGATGGCGATTCTGACCCAGTCCGATTTCTCCAAGACTTTGATAATGCATGCCGTTTTTATGGAGATACCTCTGAAACTAAAAAGCTTCGCCTATTTCCCATGGTACTCTGTGGCACCACCAAGGAGTGGTACTTGAATCTCGAAACTCCTGATCTTGCTTCTTGGACCACCCTCAAGGATGCTCTCGTCACGCGTTTTAAACCATCCAAACTGACTCAGAGCCCGTTCATTCAAACTACTCATATCAAGATGTGTCACGAAGAGTCTGTTCGAAACTACATTGAGCATTTTAAACGTCTCAAAGTAGAATGTGTTGATAAAAATATCACTGAACGAATGGCCATAAAACTATTTTTAGATGGATTGCCTAAAAACATCCGCCATGAACTCAAACCAGTTGACCTTTATGATCAACTTAAAGATGTGATGGCCGATGTTATCCGTGAAGAAGACGAAGGTTCCGATGATGACTTTGACCATCATGAAAAGAAATCTAAGAATACGGATCGTCCTAACTCTGATAATATTACTCAGTCCTCTGAACTTCTACATCAAATGGAAACCTGGCAAAAAGCTCAACAATCACATATGGATAAACTCACTGCCAATTTCCAAACCGACATGAAACAGATTGCTGAGAAATCCTTTCCAACAAGAGAAAATGTCTGGTGTCCAATCTGCTCACAACATCACACTGCTAATGAATGCCCTCAACTGTTAAATCATTTTTCAGCAGCCACCAGACCCACCGTTTATCAAGCTTACTGCCCCTACCTGCACAACAACTTGTGCCATGACCAGGGGTTTACCAACCATGACCACCTGCACCAAATCAATATCCATCCCCACGTCAACAGTTTGTTGTTAACCAACCTGCCCCACAAAACGTTGTCCATTATCTTGATCCGAATACCATCAATCCAGCCACCTACTATGTGGAAGACAATACTCAACCGCAGTACTCTACTGAAACGGTTGTTTATTATACCTATGATTCTAATGCTCAACCACTGGATCCCAATGCCCAAGCTTATAATCCAAACCAAGCTATCTTTGCCACATATCAACTACCCGCAATACGAGGATGCTTTATCTGTGCAGGTAAACATCCTAGTATTCGCTGCCCAGATAAACTCCGTTTCCCTCCAGCTTGTGAAAATTGTGGTATTGAACATCACGTGAAGGACTCCCCATCCCGATCCAAACCTGCTACTCCAGTCTATTCAGTGCAAGTAGAAACTTTATCAGTTGAAACTCATCTTGCTTGGGTCTTGACTCGGACACAAACCCAATGCCAAGCCCCTACACTTGCACCCAGCAAAACTCAACCGCAGGCTGTTCCTCCAAGTGATGATTCAACCCCGATAGTTTATCCTCACCCATTTGAAGAAATTCGACTGCATCATGAGTATCGCCAGCAAATCTGTAATGCCGACCAACAATCTTCCTTTTCCCATAAAGTACCTCACAAGCCCTTTGAAAGCAAAACCCTTGAAGGTACCAAAGTTTGAGAAGATTTACTACAAGCCAACGTCACTCTTCCCTTCCATGTCCTTTGGAAGCATGCTAGCCAGTGGACAACAGATCCAATCCAATACCACCACCACTATTGATGAGTTGCCTGAAATATCCTTACATCTAACCAATCCACTCAGCGAACGAGGGAACATCAAAATCCCAGTTACCCATCATCAATCCTGTGAAGTTTTAGCAGTACTCGATGGAGGTTGTGGGGTTAATATCATTTTCACATCCCTCGTGATGGAATGGAATCTGAGAGACAAGCTAGCCAAACCTACTTGTCAGCTTCGAATGGCTGATCAAAGTGTGGTCTGACCTACCGGTTTCCTTCTGCACGTGCTGATCAAACTAGGAGGTCTCAAATTTTCTGTTGACCTTGTAGTACTTGATATTCCCAATAATGCCTATTCTTATGAATTACTACTTGGTCGTCCGTGGCTCACCAATGCACGAGTCATTCATGACTGGAGCAAAGGCCGAGTCACTTTTGGTAATCGTGACAATTTTGTCACAATTGACTCAATGGGTACACTCAAACCTGCACGCATACATGACGAGGGATCCTCAACCACTAACTCGGTATTTGAGCCATACCAGTCTAGCCACGAAAAAGGTCATTATGTTAAATCTACTGATATCATAAACTGGAGTCACAGTCTAGCTACCATTGACTGTGTGAATGCCGATTACTGTGCTCAACATCAGGATAATTGTACCTCTCCACACCCGATCGATCACGACCAATTACCTGATCTGGATACACCCATCATCAATATCAATTTTGTTGATATTCTTCCACACCATGATGAGTTGCTAAATGTTGCATGGCTCTTAATCCAATGTCAACGCTTCGGTATCTCTCTTAATCCTGAAAAATGCCAGATTTGGATAACCGATGGTATTGTGTTAAGACATATTATCTCACGAAATAGCATTGCCACTGACCCTGAAAATATCCTTATCATTCAAAATCTACTGGAACCACGTACGATACGTGAAGTTTACTCCTTCCTTGGCCACGCCAACTACTATCGGTGCTTTATTTTCAATTTCGCTAACAAAGCCCGCTTAATCTACAAAGTAGTTGTAGTTCCCAAATGGACGGATGAACAATTCGTCGCCTTCAATCAACTCAAAGAAGCCCTTACCAAAGCACCCATCCTCCGGGCTTTTGATTATTCTAAAGAATTCCATGTGCATACTGATGCATCCAAGTATGCCATTGGAGCAGTGCTCACCCAACCGGGAGAATTCAAAAAGGATTACCCAATCTGTTTTCTTAGTTGACAATTGATACCTGTTGAAGTCAATTATACCACTACCGAACGCGAAGCCTTGGCAATGGCATATGCGGTTCAGAAGTTTCGCCATTATCTTCTAGGAAAAATCTTTGTGTTCTTCACTAATCATCAAGCACTGTTGTATCTCATCAACAAGACCTGCACCATAGGTCATATTACTAGATGGATCCTATTATTGAGAGAATTTGAGTTTAGGATCGTGGTTCTAAGGGAGTTCAAAATTTTTTAACAGATCATCTATCCCGAATCCCTAACCTTCCTACCCCTGATCAAGGCGTCAACGATGATTTACCAGATGCAATCCTTTTCCAAGTTGACTCTACACCTGTATGGGCTAAGGAAATTATCGAATATTTAACTTCAGGGCAGATGGATCTTTCCTTCTCTAAACCCGAACAATGAGCGTTGGTTCTCAAAACTAAACCTTATATGTTAATTGCAGGACAACTCTACAAGCAAGGGTTATATGGAATTATCCGACGATGTCTTACTGAAGGGGAAATCCCCTCTGTAATTTTTCTCACTCATGAAGGTATTGGTGTCGGCCATTTCTCTTCTGAAACAACTGCTAAGAAAATCCTCTTGGCCGGTTTCTGGTGGCCAACACTCTTCAAGGATAAGCACAATTACACTAAGGCTTGTGATGTCTGCCAACGCACAAAATGCTTTCAAAAAATAGACTACATGCCTTTACACCCTGTAACCACTGATCAAGCTTTCCAGAATTGGAGAATTGATTATGTCGGACCTATTAGTCCTACTGCTCGACACACACAATCTCGTTACATCATAGTAGCTACGGACTACTACACCAAATGGGCTGAAGCAAGACCTGTTCGCAATGCTGACACTCGTTCCACCGCCAAATTTCTCTATGAACAGGTTATAGTTCGGTTCGGATGTCCTCTAGAGCTTATCAGTGACAGGAGAACACATTTTCTTAACTCTGTCATAGTAGATCTTCTTTCCAAATTTTTTGTGGTACCTCGCAAAAGTTCCCCATACTATCCATGCTGCAATGGTCAGGCAGAATCCACCAATAAAATCCTATGTGGCATTCTCACCAAAACCGTCGAATCCAGCAAATCTGATTGGGAACTCAAACTCCATGCTGCTCTCTGGGCTTATCGCACTACCCCGAAGAGAGCTACAGAATTAACCCCCTTCCAGTTCACATATGGTCAAGAAGCCATTATGCTTGTGGAATTCCATATTCCCTCCCTTCGAGTAGCCTACAACCTTGAGCTCGATACTCCTCATAATCTAGCAAATAGGTTATTCCATCTGGAGCAACTCTAGGAAACACGACCGATCAGCATCCATGCTCAACAAGTCCACAAACGATGACAAAAAGCATGGCATGATCGATCATTGAAACTTAGAGATTTCTAGGTGGGCGATAAGGTCCTGCTATACCAGGCCAAAGCCTTCAAAGGCAAACTGAAATTTTCAGGCCAAGGACCTTACGTCATAAAAAAAATCTTTGCCTCTGGATATGTTCAACTCCAAACCTTCAAGTCGATGTCCTCGACACTGTGGTCAATGGGAGTCGACTGAGAAAGTACAACGAACCCTGCTTTTATCTTGATATGTATTAGCTGTTTTATCTCTACTGTTTATTTTTTTTTCTTCTCTCTTTTTATTATTTGTATGCCATTTTGACAACATTTTTTGCTGTGGTTTGTTGTTCCACCCATCAAGATACTATCAGATCAGGTATACCAATAGTCTTCTCTGAGAAAACCACAAAAGTCATTAGTTTCAGACAAAATGTTTTCACATCATCTCAGATAGAATTCGCTTGACCCCTTTCTTACAGAGGACGATTCATTTTTGGCCTCCGCAAATTCTGTCTCACAAGAAAATGTCAAAAAAATCAAAAAAATGGAATTTTCTTCATCAGATATCCATGTTCAGAATTCGCAAACAATTCGCGGGAGCTCAAATTGATCCTCACGATTTCTCTATTACCTCCGCGAATTTTGATCAGATACATTTTTGCACTATCAGACATTTTCTCTCTTTTGGCAAACACAAATCACTTACAGGAATGCGCGGGCCCTCAAAATGATGCCTCGAAATACGCAACCATCATTACCAAATCGTGGACACTGAGGACGATTTCTGGGTGAAGTTGCGAATAGAGAGTATGCATGAGTATGCATGTCTTTTAATGCAGGAACCGACGACAGTCAAAGAGGCACTTAGCCAACCAGACTCTGATGGAGAGAAGCTATGGACAGAGAGTATTCTTCTCTAATCAAAAATCAGACATGGTCATTAGTCGAAACTCCTATTGGATGCAATACAAATGGATCTTTAAGATCAATATAACGCCAATGGAGCGATTGATCGAAGGAAGGCTAGACTGGTAGCACGAGGATTCACCCAGATCTCGAATGTCGACTACAATGAGACTTTTAGTCCAGTAATCAAACATTCATCGATCTGAATGCTCATGTCTTGTCCTGCAGCTGCCGACCTTGAAGTACATCAACTTGATGTACAAACAGCCTATCTAAATGGAGTTATACAAGAAGATATCTACATGATCCAGCCCAAAAGAAATACATTCTAGAAGGCATGAAGAATCATGTCTGTAAACTCCATAAAGCATTGTACGGCTTGAAACAGTCTGCCAAAGCTTGCTTTCAGAGAATCAACACATTCCTCATTGAACAAGGATTTAAACCAAGCACTGGTGATTGCAACGTTTATTCAAAATCAGTGCAGCAATCCTTCATTATCATCACCTTGTATGTTGATGATATGTTGCTCTTGTCAAGGATTCAAAATAGATGTTGTTCTCAAAATTTGACATGACTGATCTGGGCGAAGCTCACTTCTATCTTGGAATTCAAATCCATAGAGACAGAGCAAATCGACTAATTTACATCACTCAACAAAGATATCTTCATAATATTCTTAACAGATACAACCTGATGAATTGTAAAGTAGCTCACTCACCAATGGATCCAGGCCTACATTTGTCAAAGGACCAATGTCCCCAGACAAAGCAGGAAGAGGAGCAGATGAGAGAATACACGTATCGATCGATACGCGGATCTCTCATGTGCGCAATGGTCTATACAAGGCCAGATATCTCTTTTGCTGTCAACTCACTCAACCAATCAATGGCTAATCCTAGAATTACCCATTGGAAGTCTCTTATTTGAGTCATGAGATATATTCGAGCTACCATGGACCAATGCATCTGCTATGGAGATGTCAACAACGACAATCTTCATCAACTCAGTGGATATTCTGATGCAAATTGGGGAGGAGATGCCGACCATCATAAGTCCACACCTGGATTTACATTCTTCTTCAATGGCGGTCCTATTTCATGGAACAGTCGTAAGCAAACCTCTATTGCACTTTCTTCTACTGAAGCAGAATATATTGCTGCTTCTCAATCTATTAAGGAAGCATTTTGGTTGAGAAATTTGTTGTCAGACATCAATCTGTATCAGTACAGCCCTACAATTTTGTTTTCTGATAACCAAAGTGCTATTGCCTTATCAACCAACCCTAGATTTCATTATAGGAGTAAGCACATTGAGATAAGATATCACTACATCAGGGGCAAGGTTCTCGACAGAGAGGTGAGCTTAACGTACTGCAGAACGCAGGACATGGTTGCAAACATTTTTACGAAAGCACTCAATGTTAATGCACACAACAGATTTTGTGCATTGCTAAGTCTAAAGATCAAGGCATTCACGGATCCAGATTAAGAGAGGGTGTTGGATTTAATCCTCCTACTCTCCTGAATCCCAATTTTAATTTGCCTCCATTTATGCTGCATATTTTTCTAATGTTGTCACGCAGTCTACATTTTTTACACGCAAATTCGCACAGACGAAGAAAAGGCGAATGAATTGCAATACTGTGTTCTTACACAGATCATGGTGACAGATGAAAAGGGGACACTGCCTTTCTGAATGCCAAAGGTGCCCTAACAGATAAGGCACCCTATAAATCTTATCCTAAGGCCATTCGTAAGAGTGACACACTTTTGCGTCATCACCTCCTACAGACAGCACATCCACTCTGTACTTTCGCATCTGCACACCTGTAATATTATGTATATATATTGGATACCATCTGCGTATT
The DNA here is from genome assembly GCA_029204225.1 of Diphasiastrum complanatum. Lineage (NCBI taxonomy): Eukaryota > Viridiplantae > Streptophyta > Lycopodiopsida > Lycopodiales > Lycopodiaceae > Diphasiastrum > Diphasiastrum complanatum. The sequence goes on along the minus strand of CM055093.1, from coordinate 5,059,904 downwards.
CGATGATGATGATGATTAGATGATCAAGTGAGTGAAGAAGAGACTAAGAGAAGAGGTTTCATTCCTCATTACAGACAAAAATAAGCTTTGTAGGGCACGCGGTTTCGTCCGCTACATCTTGTGCTCTACCGCATTATTGACTTGTATACTTGATATACTTAATCTGACATAGTTCATTTGTTCTACGTTTTAGATCTGTCAATATTCTTATGCTTATTCTTCATTATGTCTGATCTTTCATGTTGCTCTTTCTGGTAATAGACGATTAACTTTTAGTCTTGTCTTTCACGAATAATTCGCGACTAATTATCAGTCTAGCTCTTCGCGAATCATTCGCGAAACATAATTTGTCTTGCAATTCGCGACAAATTATTCATCTAGCGCTTCATACACTTAAATGTTTGGCTACGTAATCTAGAATGACTGTGATTTCTATCACTAAAGTTCTGTTCATTCTGATAGGCGTAGTCATGCTTACGGGGAGAGTCAAATAATTCATTTTGTTGCGCACGAACATTTTCTGTTCGAGTTTGCTTCTCATTCGTTTCTTATTCGCGTTCATTTCTCGTTCATGTTTGTCATTTATTCTTCCTCCCTCTCTCCCAACAACATCAACACAAATTGATGATTAGAAAAATCTGTGAGGGTTGCATTTTGGGAAAACAACATGGAGAGAGATTTCCCAAAGATGGAGCAAGAAGAGCCAATGGCATTCTTGATCTTGTTCATAGTGATCTGTGTGGACCAATACAAACTAGGTCCATTAGTGGTTGCTACTATTTCATCACATTCATTGATGACTATAGTAGACATATCTGGATTTATTTCATAAGCAAGAAATCTGATGCTTTTGCCAAGTTTAGAGAGTTCAAGGCTCTAGTTGAAAAACAAAGGTTGTTATATTAAGACCCTCAGATCATATGGTGGTGGTGAGTATTTTTCAATAGATTTTATAAACTTTTGCAAGGATCAGGGGATCAAGAGACAAACCACTACACCCTATTCACCACAATAGAATGGAGTTGCAGAACAGAAAAATAGATCCATTGTGGAGATGGCTAGGGCAATGCTTAAGAGCAAGGGTTTGCCAAATACTTTCTGGGCAGAAGCATGCAACACAGCTACTCATATCTTGAATTAGTGTCCTACGAAGTACGTGGAGGGTAAGACCCCTTACGAAGCTTTTACTAAAAAGAAACCTAATGTTTCTCATTTACGAGTATTTGGTTGTGATGCTTACGCTCATGTACCTGATGAAAAACGAAAGAAGCTGGATGCGAGAGCCAAGGCATACAGGACGTATGACACAGATGCACAAAAGATCGTGACTTCCAGAGATGACACTTTTTATGAGATGGTTCAAAATGACCAAATAAAATTGACAATTGATCCCTTTGATGATAAAGCTAAAGTGCAAGTGAAGGAAGAAATTGGTGTCGATATGGAAGAGCCAATGGAAAAAGACAGGGTCAATAATGAGATTCCTAGGAGAGTGCCTAAGTGGTACTTGTTAGTAACAAGTGATGCTAATAAGGGAGATACTCCCGAATCAAGTGAGCAGGGAGAGCTTAGAAGATCAAGTAGAAATCAAAAACCTCCTGCAAGATTAGAGATGAATCTAGCCCTAATGGGTTCTGTGCTCAAGGCTCAAGAATATATGGTTACAAAGATTGCTTGTGGATTTAGATCAACCACAAGTGGATGCGACTACTATATCTTGCGATAATCAAAGTTGCACTCACCTTGCCAGAAATCCGATTCTACATTCTCGAACCAAGCACATCGAAATACACTACCATTTTGTTCGAGAGAAAATTCTTGATAGAGACATTGATCTTGTTTTTTGTAAATATGAAGAACAAATGACAGATGTTTTTACTAAGTCATTAGGTAGATGTAAATTTGAGAAGTTTCGTACTCTATTAGGAATAGAAGAATGTAATTTTATCATTGAGGGAGAGTGTTAGAAATCAATGATAAACTTCATTGTTACTATTTACGAGGTACATTAATGTTGATAGCTGTGACCAGCTGTCATTAGCCGTAGGCTATAAGTCTACTCGTAGGTTTTCTCTCTCTATCAGGGGTTCAGGGTTTATTTGTACATTTTACATTATGTATGAGTCAGTGTGATAGAGTGACAGTGTGTGTTCTTCTTCCGCCTTCTTGTGGTGATTGCTTATGGTGAATGCTTGATGTTGCATATCTAATTCTTGACAAAATATGTACAATGAAAGGTAAAGCTTATAATCTATATGATCTTGTCGAGTTGAAAATATTCACTAGTTGGAATATCGTCTTCATTAAAGATTAGTTTATCGACCTCAAAGGTAAGGGCAAAGCTCAACCGAGCTAATGAAATCTCCCAAAATATTGAACAATTATGTTCTCAAGTCGACTATTCCTATTGAAGGTCCTAGCGCATCTACAGAAGACGAAAAACTTATCAACATCAAATCTGAAGAAGATGATGTTGCAGCTCAGCAACTATAGCATGATGAAAATAATCAACTTCGCTCATTTCTCAGAAGATCGACAAGAGAATGCAGACCACCTATAAGGTATATCGACGATTCTGCAGCCTATCTTGTCCAATATATTTTTGATATAATTAATACTTTGATTAATCCATATAAATTGGTATCATCTAACAATAAATCGTTCAAATTGACAATACTTTCTGTATAACTCGAACAACATGATGACTAGTGTCTGAATATATTCAAACATCTTATGCAATATTTTAAAACTAATTTTGGATCTCACATTCAGATGAAAATATTGAAACACAACTAATTTTAAATCTCACATTCAAATGAAAATATTCAAACATCTTATAAGACATTGAACAAACATCCATAACAACTGGTTTTGAAAATGAGTTTGTCTATTATATTGTGGAAAATGGCAGTAACAACCCCTACCGCCTGGGGCATTTACAATCTATTACAAAATATATGCATCTATGCATTGCCCTAAGTATTATCTAAACTTGAATCTAATTCCACATCGTCAAGACCCACATCCCTCAACTACGGTTCTCTGGAAGACTGGCTTTCAGAACCCAGCTGCAAAGATCTTACAACATCGAGATAAGACTTAGTCACCCCGATGTTTTCCGGAGTGTCAATGCATATAAGTTTTCGACTCATGACATTTAATAACAGTGCCACACAGTAAGATAACCTGAACAAGCATACCGACCATTCAGGAGCAGAGAAAGACTCAACAATGGAGTTGAAGCTTCCCAATGTTTTGCTCTATTTTTAGCAGCCGGGCTACAAGTCACAAATTTTTTAGACACCTTCCCTTGGTTGCCAAAACATAGACTCAAAAATTTTGAGTTTACTATGCACACAGGCGTTCAGATCACTTGGTGCATCAGCATTATATAGGACATACAGAACAGGCTGCAAATTTTGCATTTGCACTCCACCTTGCTTTACAGGAGTAGCAAGCTCGTAATAGCCCTCAAATATCGAGAGTTTTATGTCGTGCATTGATTTTAAGCTTCTCTTGTCTCCCACTTTAATACTTTGTTCCAAAATTAGCACAATAACACACAATTTGTGTTCTGCCATGAGGGTGGCCAAGCAGTGTCGCACCAATGTAGTGATGTAACTTGAACTAATTGACTCGATATTATAAAAAATGTACAGTGTGGGACTCTCCCAAGCAGATGAAGAAACAACCATGAAGTTCGATTCATCGACCCCACAACAAATCGCTTCATTTCCTTTGGAGCTCTTCACTTTGCAAAAAAATCTCCAAGAAGTGCCAATGCTACTCCTCGCATGACTTTGTCTCTGACTTATTTTTTCTTTTATATTTTCAACAAATTGTATTAAAGAGGGCGGTATGGCAGGCTGCAGCTTAGATGATATGCTTTTGCTGCTGCTTGTAGCCGCTCTAATCTAATTATAGGCAAACTTTTTGTTGATAGATGAGGACAGGCGCTTTATTGTGTCTTTGTCATACTACACATCTGCTGGCAAATCATTCTCTAAAGAAATCAAGAACTTTACAATGTGCAGAGTTGTTGTTTCCTTGACAATTGTTGCCACAGCAAAGCAGTGAAAAAAGAGACATAGAGAGACTGGCACGAGGTGAGACCATTGTAGAGTAGGATGGAACAAAAACCTAGCTCCCCAAAAGTTGCTGATCAATCATGCTTCTACACTATTGAGGAGGGCGAAATTTTTAAAATTTTAAAGAAAAGGCCCTATACACTATGCATTGCCGATATACCATATGAATTTCAGATGAGAGAATCATTAAATGATGATCCTCCTTTCAAATTTACTGAAATTCACAGTTTTATGCAAGGTTTACTTGAAGTCACAATGTTTTCAATTTGGAGAGTTATTATTTTTCATTCTTCTTGGCAATCATCTTCACTCGATAGAGCTTTATTGACTTTCTATAATGTAGGAATAGAGAATGTTGTGTGATAAGTTTTTAACTTACGAATTTTTAATTCGTACTTTAATTCAAAGATTTATTTTGAATTTAGTATAAGCAATTATTTCAGTTTAAAAAAATTGTAATTTTTTATTTATTTTAATTCAAATATTCCATGTTAGATACAATCCCAATGTCAAAAACTCGGGTGGAGCGCGACTTTGCAATGAAATAGAATACATAACCATCGGTTATTATTCTTTGGACGACAAGCGCTCCATGCTTCATTATAATACCACTGGACTGACAAGTTTTGAAAACTTGTCCTAGTATCCAGTTGTGACAAAAAAACTCAAAAAGCCTATGATGGGTTCCGTGGCCTTCCCTACCAAAAGTCACAACAATTAATCAATCATTTAATTGATATTTTTTCTCACCCAACTAATTGGGTTTTAGATTTATTTAGTGGTAGTGGCACTATCAGTGCATGTGCTATTTAAAAAGGCAGACATGTTGTTGCAGTGGTAGATTTAGAGTAGTAGATCTAGTAGTAGATTTAGATTCTAATTTAGGGCTAAAAGCATGGTTTGATGGTACAACATGGACTTTTAAGGACACTACCATATTTGGGTAGAAATTATTATATTATTATACACTATTTTTAACTAATACCTTTGACTTGTCATAACTTTTTAACTGCACTTGAAAGTATGTCATCTAACATATCATTGAAAGCACTTGTCAAGCACATTCTAACGTACTAAACTCCACTGAAATTGGACTTACCACTAAAAAGTTATGTCATTTTTAATGTGGACTCAAAAATTAGGATTAATAAAATCCCCATACTTTTGACTTGCCATAACCTTTTTACCGTAGCTTGGAAGTATGACATGTAACATGTCATTGGAAAGCGCTCGTCAACCACTCTCTAAACCACCAAACTCCGATGAAATTATACTTACCACTAAAAAGTTATGTCATTTTTAATGTGGACTCAAAATAATTATGAGTAATAAAATCCCCAGAAAGTGAAATGTACTACCAAAAGGTACAATAATGAAAAAGTAATTCCCTTGTCCAAGGAACCATAGCCTCCTACTAGCGAGAAACCAGGTGATACAACGGAGTTTGATGATGTTCTAGTTCAAGTCTACAATGTGATAACTATCAATAAAGTTTTGGAAGAGGTGCCACTTGACTCTATAGTGGCTCCTCCATAAAAAGAGAAAGATGTAAATGACATTGAGGATTTTTTATGTAATGAATTCTCTTTATTTTCTAAAGAAATTGTGTTTATATTTCTTGAAACTTTGTCTTGAAATCTTTTTGATTTATTTAATGTTCTTAAATTTGTCCGTAGTAAAAGAATTCTAATAGTCCGTTGTAATTTTAGTTTTGATCATGGTTATTAATGTTAAAATAAAATGGATATTTTAATTTTTTAGAATATATGAAACTGTTAAATTCATATTATTATAATTTGATTTGATTAGATTAAATTTTTAATATTCGAAATTTTTGATGTGTCTATAATAATTTTTTGGAGACAATATTGATAGAGATTGAAGAAGAGGGACAGATTATTTTTAAGGTGATTTAAATTTTTTTCACAAATCATATAATCTCGATTACTTTAAAATAATTTCATTCGCAATAACTTAATGTTTAAATATCCAATGAATTTAGAGAGATATTTTAAATATAAGTAAATATTTAAAAAGTACTAATTGAAATTTTTGCAATAACTTTAGAAATATTTTTCTTAATGCAAGAATTGTCATTTAAAAAAATTTTAAAATCCAATTTTTTTTTAGAAATTTTGTTTTAAATAAGCAAATATAAATTTTTTAGTTATTCTAATGGTTGTATAACTAATGATTTTATTTTAAATAGCATTATTATTTCATATAAGCTAATTTGTAGTTATTAATTGAAATCTATTAGCAATTTTTTTTTTGAATGATTAAATTTTTTTTATAAAATATGACATTTTTTGCGTATTACAATACATATTTTTTGAAGCATTTTAAATATTAATATTTTTCAAAATAATTCAAAAAAATTGGTCTCTATATCATTTTTTTTTTTGGCCATCATGTTAAACAAAGAGTCTGTTCTGATGAACTCCATCAAAAAATATTTGATGTTTGTCCTTGAAATGTAAATGACTTGAGACCTGAAAATGGATTTTGATCACATAGATCCAAGCCACAACACAAAGCTAGAAGAGATTTGACATAATAAGATTTTATTTTGTTGTATTAGAAAACACAATTAGTCAAACAAAGTTGTCCTAAAAAAAACTCTTGTTCGTCTATGCTTTTCAATCTTATACCGATCAGATGAAAGTGAAAATTTTCGTAGATTTTTGAAATCAATCAACGATATAGGATAAGTATTAAGCCTCATAATTTACACCATAGGAATTATGAAAATAATAAAAAGATGAGATGCAAATAATTGATTCTCTGTTTTTGCATGTAGTAGAATTAATCTGCTCCTATGTCAGTTAAGTAGCATGAGAGTATAATAAGATAAAGCTTTTTATATAATGCACTTTTCAAGTGATTCATATCTAATTTACATATTATCATTAATTTTGAATTTCAAATATACTTACGATTTTGATAAGCTTGTATTTTATCATAACAAATTTGTTATTAGTTTGTTTTAATGTTTGAAGTTGCACAAAGAGGTAAGACTCGGTAAGTTAAGCTATTGCGAAGATTCATTTGTTTTGTGCATGAAAGTCTTCTATCAATTTTTGAGACAAATTACGCTGCAGCTTGCCATTGAGTGATCCAAAAGCTGTGATATCAATCATATGTGTTTCTATTTTTGTCGATGTGCTCTGTACGAAAGCGTCGTCCATGCGTCCACAATGCATTGTATTTTTTGTACTGAATGAGAAAGAACAAAATGTGTTATAAGGGATATAACAAAAATATAAAAAATTACACATACAAAGTAAATAGCTTAACATGTGAATGATGTACATAGCTCACATGAAAACTGCATCGCCTTGCCAATTCCCACTCTCTCAGGGCGAGGTCAGGTGGGTATGGTTGTCTTCTATGCCCTCTCTTGAAAGTGACTCAAGCGGTTTGTATACAAGCCTTAGCCTCTTCATATCTCAAAATCCACTTTTGCATTTCTTCACTAATAAGAATACAATACTTATTCACCTTCTTTCGAAGGACTCACTCATTCTCATGATCGCTCTTTTTTCCGGATGAACCTCCCCAACAACACGCTCATCATCCTTATTATCCCAAAGATGATGAATGGAAGGATCGCTATAAGCAAGGAACTCCATAATATAAACCATGGACTCTTGTACTAGCAATCCTTCTACCATGCTACCCTCAGGCCTTGATTTTTGTCTTACGAAGCCTTTCAATGACAAAAAACATACAACGACTATGGATACTGCTTGTATTCATGAGAGAACGATATTAATAAGGGAACATTGTTACTACAATACCGATAGTCTATGATGGACTAATAATAGAAAATTGACAAAAGTAGATGATGGACCTGCAATGGCCACCTCATCTACCAAATGCACAATGAGATGCATTTGAATGGTGAGAATGGATGTGGGAAAGTGCTTCTCGATCAAACACATTGCCTCGATGGAGCTTTGTCTTGCCGCCTCAATGGATGCTAGCAGTATTTCATTGGTTGAAATGGATCTTCATAAGAAAAGTAAACAACAATAATACACCCATTAGTTAGATCATGAGTCTTAAATCATCTCAAGAAAAAACAATGTGATTCGAATTGACAATGATCATACCTCACCAAACCATTAATTTTGTAGATTGGACTCCTTAACTCCTCCGTCAGAAATCCTCTCAACACTAAGAGAAGCACAAACTACATGTGCAAAAACAATTTGGTCATTGAGATACATGTATGGACAATGAGATCATGAAACAAGGCATGCTATAAAATGTAATGTTCAATATTGAGGTGGAGTCAACATCACAAAACATGCCAGCTAGTACAAATTTATGCCAATCTTGAGACTTTAGTCCACTTAGCTTGTTGTCCCTTGTGAAGGCACCCATCAGGCATCACATTTTTCATGTCGGATTTCTAAATGAGGCTATTGCCTTCTTCACAGTCATCTCTCTCCTCAAGAAGATGCATGGAGCCTTTGGGAGGACAATTGAATTCCCCATCGTTTGTGGCCATAAATCGACCATCCTTTCCACTTCTCTTAAGTCATCTCATGCGTCTTTTTTATCTTTCGCACTAGTCAAGTGCTCCCAAATTGTGCTCCCAACATTCTTGATATATGTGCATCTGGTCTAAAAGATGGTTTGTCAACAATTCCCCCCAGTATGGAAGTTCATGTTATATTGATAACCTCCTCATGTCAGGAGGGAGTCTCCCTACATCTTGATTGGATTTCTAGATTTGAATCCAATCACTTGCCTACAATATTATTAACAAACAAGCACACACATTTAATTGAGATTATCATTAGAAGAGATATAATGAGAGTAACTATTTGAAAATAAATGACATGAATTGGCCCAAATATGTATTGTACCTTCATGGAGTGGGGACGTTCACCAACAAGCCTATCACACATAGGGTGATCAGGTGAAAGGTATCGAGTGTGGCCCTCATAAATAATCTTTCGTAGATGTTGTGAGTGACATGCTTGCAAATAATCACCATGGCGAGACTTTCCGAGTTGCCTTTACTTCCAGTCAATACGTGCAGATGATCAAGAAGTGGTATGGAAATAAGTTCATACACAAAATGAAGTTGTACCTGGGACCTATTTCGTTGGGTGCAAAGATGAGGTTCATTACATTTGAAGCCATCGGAAGAAATGTAAGCTATGAGAAATCTCTTGATAAAAGAAAAGCTGACAAGGAAAAGCAAGAGACTCTCATCTATGTGGGGCTATCCTAAAAAGGTATTGAAGCTTGAAGATTTGCCGAGGCATCCAAGAACCAAAGCCAAAAAAGTTCTTGGTTTTACGTAGGCAAGTGTGGATCCATGCCTTTCCAAGGACCATACGTTAAAGAGGAAGCGATGCAGTGGGACCTGCAACACTATAGGGGAGGATAACATTAGCTTATGCCATGCCCAGAGATGTTGATGCAGAACCTCTCTACTCAAAAGGGCTTCCAGTAGAGATGAAGTTGAGAGTCGAGTCTGAGAGCACGAGAATCAATAGTGCTAGGATAAAAAGAAAAATTCTATGAGCCCCATGGTAGTTCCCAAAGATGGAGAACCATGTGGGACTAGTGACTTAGACTCTCTCAACTTAAGTTATGATTTTCAATAAAGAGGCCTCCTGTTATCAAGTAAGAGGTGGATTTCAAATCTTTATAGATTGGGATTCACTCAGTTGTAAGAGGTGGAATCCAAAGTATTGTAGACATGCCACTACAACTAATGTCTATATACATACAATAAATCAATAATGAGAGTAGGAGATGATTCATATCAAAGAGTAAAAGAGTCAATAACCAGTGGCAGCGTGAATCAGAGTTCCTCCCTGAACTGCCTGCTATAGGGCAACCTCAGCCAGATAGGAGCTGCTAGTGAAAGCTCAGGAAAAGCCTGAGTAAAGCCCAATATATCCTTCTCTTCAAAGTTGCTAGGGTTTCAAAGTGCAAAATCTTGGATATCTCCTTGTAGGAGGACTTTTTCAGAGTTGTAAGTTGCTGAGAATGGGCGCCCTGGTAGTGCGACTCAGCAGTAAGGATGTCGCGACTGGCCGTGGAGAAAGAGAGCAGCCAGATCGATCCACAGGGAGCAGCCATAGCCTGTGAAGAGAGAGGAAAATCCATGGCAGAGAGAGAGAAGAGGAGGAGAGGTCGCGGGACCTCGCGCACCCAGTTCAGTTAGTAGATTAGCGGCCCGAGGTACCTGGTGCTTCAAAGGCCCTTGATCAACACACAAAAGCATGGAAAGTCGTCTGATCTTGAGTCACACAGATCGACGATGGTTATTACACGACAGGTGGGTCGTTGGATCTAAAGGATCCATTGGATTGATGTGAAAAAAGCCTAAAGGGGTCTGAAGTGCAAAGTGCATTACAACTTCATTAAAAATCTTCAAACTGAAAAAATTGTTGGGTCCCAAGTTTTTGAAGGGTGAAGTTTTTTCAAACTGAAGAAACAGTTCAAAAACCCAAATTGCCCTTATTTTCACCTCCTTTAGCCTATTTTGGCCAAACGAAAGGCTATAGCCTCCAAACAAAGGGCACCCTGACTATACCTGCAAGTACGGTACACCAAAACAGAGTAATTGTCACAGAGGAAGTGTTCGAAGCATGCCATAAGTGATTTCACCATTCCACTGGGCAGGTAGCTGGGAGTTGGTGACGAGAAGCATTTCGGAAAGCGACGCCAGTTTGGCTTTCAATTTGGCAAAAGAGCGGTGGGTGGCTTGGTAAGGCAAAAAATGCAGATCATTATTATTTATTTTTGACATCACGGTTGGTTCCGACATACACTTTATAGCCTACAGGTGAAGTTTCAAACAGTTTGGAGATGGCAAACATCAATGAGGCAATTTTGGGCGATGCAAGCAAACTAGATGGGGCTTCTAACTACAACATCTGGAAATTCAAAATGAAGAGCATTTTGATGGAGAAAGAGTTGTGGGAGATTGTGGCAGGTATTGAAGTCCGGCCAAATACCACTCCAGGTGACATGAGGGCCTTTGATAAAAAGGAGCAGAGAGCATTGTCCTTGATCAATCTTTCAGTGAAAGACCATGTGATCACTCATATAAGTGATGCCACAATGGCTAGGGGAGCTTGGGAAGCTCTTAGAATGCAATTTCAAACTTGCAATCCAGCTCAGGCCATGTTCTTGAAGTCGAGATTGAACGCAGTAAGGATGGAAGGAAGTGAATCAGTGGGATCTTTCTTCACCAGGAAAAAGGAGTTGAGAGATCAACTTGTGGTGATTGGAGAACCAATCAGGGATGTTGAATTGGTACATACCACAATGATCGGTGTCTTGGAAGGGCTATAGATGTTTGTGAGAGGCATTGCTTCGAGCGAGAGGTTGCCTACTTTTGAAGACTTCCACGGAATCATGTTGCAAGAAGAGTAGCGTCGCGAAGTGGTGAAGTCAAGGCAAACCCCACAGGAGGATCAAGCCTTGCTTGCTAAAGGCAAGCAAAAAGGATGGAAAAAGATTCATAAGAAATCCAAGGATGATGATGACGAGGGAGAGTCATCATCAAAAGGGAAAAAGAAGAAGAAAGGCCAATGTTACTATTGCCACAAACCGGGTCATTGGTTACGTGAATGTTATAAGAAAAAAGCGGACATAAAGGCGGGAAAAGTGACTCAACAAGGAAACATTGCCGAAGATGATGGAGAAGATGATGAGACAAGTGTCTTCTCATCAGCATTGGCATCCCAAGTTGATGATGGTGCTAGATGGTTCATAGATTTAGGCGCCACAAGTCATATGACCGAGAAACGTGATTGGTATGAAAAATTCTCACCAATCCATGATGGGGATAAGGTCACTCAAGCCAATGGAGATGAATGCTAGATACAGGGTGTGAGCAATGTCCCTGTGTAGTTTTTAGATGTTAAAATCAAGAACATCCCTAATGTGCTTTATGTTCCTGGACTCAAAAAGAGTTTGCTTTCTGTTGGTGTAATGGAAAATCAACATCTTTAGGTTGAATTTGTGCCTTATGACAACCATAAAGTGGTGACGAAGGGTTATATAAATAGTAACTGTGGCCTTTATAAATTGGATGCTACAAAACCAGGAGAATATGGTTTGGCTATCTCAACAGCATCTCAATCTGAGTTGTGGCACAAAAGACTTGATCATTTGAACTATGGGAGCTTGAGATTGATGGCGAAGCTGAAGATGGTAATAGGGTTACCGGCATTGCAAGATGATCATCATGCAATATGTGAAGGATGCGTCATGGAAAAGCATCACAAGGAGACATTCAAGAAAGGTGGAGCTGCAAGAGCTAAGAAACCACAGCGACCTGTGCGGCCCAATGAAGACCATGTCGTTGGGGAAAGCATATTATTTTATGACTTTCATAGATGGTTACTCTAAGAGGACATGGATTTATTTCTTGAAAAAGAAATCTGACGCTTTTGCTCGCTTCAAGGAGTTCAAGACTTTGGTAGAGAACCAACTGGATGCACGCATCAAAGTGCTAAGATCTGATAGAGGTGGCGAATACAAATCTGATGATTTTGAGGACTTTTGCAAAGAACACGACATCAAAAGACAATTCACACAGTCACACACGTCACATAGTAATGGTGTAGCTGAAAGAAAAAACATGACTATTATGGAGAGTGCATGCTCCATGATGAAGCAAATGGGCTTGACCGATTCACTTTGGTCGGAAGCGTGCAGTGCGGCAACGTTCTTGCAAAACAGGAGCCCTATAGTTGCGGTTCCAAATGTGACTCCCAAAGAAGCATTCAAATCGACAAGTTTTGTGTCATTGGATGTGAGGCCTATGTACATGTGCCAAAGGAGGAGCGAAATAAACTTGATGCCAAAGCAATCAAGTGTATTTTCGTCGGTTATGATGAAAGGAGGAAAGCTTACAGGTGTTTTGATCCTGTAATTAATAAGATTCACATTAGCAAAGATGTGATCTTTGATGAAACGCATAGGTATGAAGATGAAGGCCATGCAAGTGGTGAAAGCATCAAAAGACTTCCCACAATTCTGGAGGAAGAAGATGCTCCACAAGATGATGCATGTGAAGACGAGAGTCGAGAGGGCGAGTATGAAAGGACACCACCTATTCAAGAGCCCAGGGGGAGGTACTTGCCAATAGGAGCAATAAAGGAGAAACCGGTTGGAAGTAAGAGACATTACTTAGACACTCCTTGGGATACATACTCTCCACGTAGTGTATCACCTGAATCTAAGATACCAAAATGGTATGAAAATATCATCGGGCCAAAAACTGACACAAAATATATTTAAGAGGTATATGAAAAACAATGGAATATGCTAAGGGAAGTTTATGAAGCCATGGAAGTTCAAACTAAGGAATAAAATTTCAAGGGGCATCAAGCTCGAAGAACATTACGACAATGGCAGCACACAAAAGGGCAAAACCCATTGTAAAGGCCAAAAGACAATGTAGGAGATCTTCCCCTCCCTACATCACTAGGAGTTGACCTCCATAAGGGCATCATAGGCAAGGGACAATATATGAGTGCACCATGTATCCCACCTTGTATATGAGTGCACCTTGTAAGCCACCTATTCAAGTGCAAAGTCCCTTGACCTTACAAAGATAATGGTGAAGCTAGTAGCTACCTTAGAACACTTAATGAGATATAAAGTGCAAAGTGGACCCAAGGAGATCTAAGCACAAAAATGTCCTCAGGTTAGTATTTGTACTTTGTCCTTGGAAAAAAATGTAGCTTTCAATATGAAAATAAGGAACAGAAGAAAACTTATAGGGAAGTCTTCTACTCGTATGTGTACTACCATTTTCATATATTGTTATGAGGAGGAAGAAAGGTGGAGGTTTTTTTCTTTTTTTTAAATCCTTTTTGAAAGAAAAATGTGAGGCCTTGTGAATAGCGTATACTTTTCCCTTGCGATATATGTGAACTGGGAGGAGGTCGAGCAGTCACAAAGAGAGAAGTTGTAATACAAGGAAGAGTTGTTTTTGTTCTCTTGAAGAGTTGTGGAAGGAAATTGTAAATACAAAGGTGTCTATGGTGGAGTTGTCCTGACAAAAGCTAATTACCCCACGAAAAACTCGCAGGCAACAAAACAGGAGCAGATTAGAAGAAGCGCAGGCTTTGCAATTTCCCTTAGCAAAAATGCACTTGCATATTCATCTGTTGATTCGCCACCATCTTCACCGTCACATAAAACTACAAGTCCATCGACAAGTCTGCTTTCTGTCAACAGCGAGGATTGCAAGAAGACAACACTAAAGAGTGAGAGGAAGACATTTGGGGCCATTGGAGCTCTACTAACTGCAGCTATGCCGGTGTATCCTCTATATGCTTCTCTCAACACTATTGAAAATGATTAGCAAATTTTGCACCCGTAATTACATCCCTGTACGGAATTTGATATTTTGTATTTAGTTGTGTTATCTACAATAAGTGGGGCAAATTTATCACTCAAATGTTCAGCAATCTCTTGCACGTTCTCTTGCAAAGGCATTTTTTCGGACTGGACTGTTTGGTGATCACGAGCACTTAACCAAACTGGTAACAGTGTGTCCTCAAAGTCATTTTTAGTTCGCGCTAAAACCATTGTAGGTATTGGCATAATGGGTACAATAACGTAGTTTATGGCATCAAAATCGACATCATCTTCATCGTCATTGGATAAGGATGGTGGCATGATCGAATGCAGTTATTCGCTTGTATATTTGAGGCAGATTCAGAGGAACGTCTACCTCAAGAAGTTAGAAAAATAGGCTTGGCCCATGAGCCTATAATGGGATCCGCTGTTGATTGATTTGATCCCTCACTATCTCCATATTGTTGACGTAACTCGGATCCCAAAGATATTGGATCCCGTTTGATGCCATATTCCAGAGCAATGTCTTGCATAAGCTCTTTTCCATATTTTGCAGCAAATACTTCAAGAACTTCCAAAAGTTCTAGCCACTTTGCACGCTTTGGCCCCACAAAAAGAACTCAATTTTGATACAGCTTCCTATCGCATTTTCATCCTGGCGAAAGATGATCTCAGTAGTGACAAGCACTAAGCTACGATCTAGAGAGTAGCATCACGCCGCAGAAAGTTCTGGTTTTCCTTCGTAGTCTTACAGCCTTGATGCCGCTCCGAAACGGCACGCGCGTTCCGTTTCGGAACGTGGCTAAGAAAAAAATCCTAAAAAACGTGCATTGTATTTTTTTTGGGAAATTTTTTTAAAACATTTCATATAAGGGTAAATTGCCTGGAGGTCGAAATAAAGGGGGCAGGCATTGAGTTTTCAGTATCCACAACAGAAGCCAGATTAAACACATTGGAAGATCTCCGCTTTTGCTCTATGGCTTCGCAGCTGGTTCCAAATAAGTCTTTCATGTTTAGAGAGATGATGATGATGATGATGATTTCAATGCGGGAGGCATTAGCTTTTGCATGTAGTGGGAGGTATGCAGGCATTCTCAGAATACATACAGACATGGGCAGGGCCGCAGGGGCTGCAGTGTGTGTGTGCACGCATCAACAAAGACCACAGGATGCCGCCTCTCATCTTCTCTTGCCTCGACAACGCTGCTCTGCTGCTCCGGCTTCGAGATCTTCAGACAATATAAACCGATGCACTGGTTTGCTGTGGATGGCGGATGCAAAGGTTGCTGAGGCAGTGTATTAAGTAGAAACGGGGCCATCATTCGAGGCCCTGGCAGTGGGTGGCAATTTCCCTTCCGCAACATCCGCCTCCAGACACCTACACCAGCTTTGCATTGCCAGTGAACATTCGTCAAAGGTGGTGCCCTGCGCTTCTGCCACGCTTCTTTGGAAATGGCTCACTACCTACCATGGCCACAGCTCGAAGCGGCAACGGGATGGAGCAACGGGATGGAGGACCACTTCTCACACGCAGGAAGATGCATGAAAAAAAAATAAACAGGTCACATCTTTCCGGACGTATGGAACTCGTTTCGTTTCGTACGTACGAAACGGTACGTTCCGAACCAGAAGGTTCTGAACGGTTATCTATGACCGTCACTCAGACTCTGACTCTTGCTAATAAGATGTGTCTCCGAAATTGAAATAAAAACATCTCCGATCTTACACAGCTCAACGACACTCAGAGATGACGGTTACCTCAGTGAGAACCCGTTAAAACCACCATCGTGATTCGTTACCCACAAGCACGACCAGAAACAAATCAGCTCAACTTTTTCTTCCGCACGTCCGAAAATTCCAAACGTTTAATGTTCCTGACAACCAGAGAGTATCGAATTCTCTCTGCTAATGGATCGTAATCCCAGACTCGTCGTCAGAAACTCAAAAGGATTCTGCCATGCCAATCTCTGGTTGTGACATCACCATGGTGTGGTGAGTTGTTGTGAGAGAGAGTTTACAATACTCGATGTTGAGCAGATCCGAAATCTTATGCTTGCAGCTAATGAGAAATCACTCTCTGACAACTATGGTCAGAGCTTTATTATCTCGAAGGCTGCATGGAGACATATCATCCTTGCTCTGATGTAGTGACAAATACTACTGAGAAGGGTGTTGAGTCTATAAGAAGAGTTAGGATATTCAATGCTATAGATACACTATGAGACAAGCCAACTTCGACTACAAGGTTGAGTTGCCCGAGCTTTTTCCAACCCACACTCTCATCTCCTTGCTTATCTTCGCATGATGTTGGTATACATGCGTTCATGCATGATGGGTTTCTTCTTATTCAATGCTATAGATACACTATGAGACAAGCCAACTTGACAGCTAGATCGAGTCCTTGCAGCACTTCTCAACAATATTACAAGGTTGAGTTGCCCGAGCTTTCCAACCCACATACTCATCTCCTTGCTTATCTTCGCATGATGTTGGTAAACATGCGGATGATCATGCTCGAGCTCACTAATGTACACATTCCCTCAAACCTCTGCTGCTGGCCACCATGTCCCTTGGCACTTGATATTGGTGTCCGTTTGCTTAAAGGTAAGAGAGATCTCAAGGTCTTGAGCTCATGATTATCGAAGCTACAATTCTTGTTAGCCCCTTCCCTTGAAAATCGGTCTATCACATACCATCTATAAATGACAAGCAACACGTAATGGACACATCTTGCCGACCTATTCTACGTCATATTTGAGCATCTTAGAAAGCAGAAAATTCATGTGTTTTCTTTCACATGCATGTGCTATGTTTTTTACCCATCGAGTCATGCATCATGCGTATGGCTGCCATGTGGCACTTTTAGACTGGTCAATCAAGTCAAAGTGCTGATTATGTTTCATAAAATACATGTGAAACAAGAATGATGTGGTATTATACCACGAAGGCCTTGCCATTTGATAATAGCATGAATAACTCATTTTATATATTGTTGTGAGAAATTATTTTGTGTAATTTTTTTGTACTTTGAAAATTTAAAGATTAGTTTGTTGCAAGTTTTTAATAGACATTTTAATGTTAGAAGAAATAGAAAAGATTCGTAATTTTAAGTTTATGAAAAGGATTTATGTTTTGGTTATGAGTTATGAATTTTGGTAATTATTATAAGTATGTTGTATTGGAGAACATAATCGACGATGGATTATAGGCGAGTTTATTGAGTTTGTGATTGTGCCATGTCATATTATCATCTTTTATGTTTTTGACTTTTCGTGAAGATTCAACAACAACAATTTTAAATGGAAAGAAATGCATGATGGTTTAGACCTCAGCTAAAGTCTAAGCCTTAAAAGTTTAGATCATCATCAAATATTAGCCTTTAGCTTTGACTTTCTTTCAAACTCCATTGACTTACCTCAACACATAGTATTGCCTTTGCAAGGCAAGGCCAAAAAGTCAACGGTATTGATTACGCAATGGAAGGTGCCGAGCCTATAGAATTATGGAAATCCTTCCGAGGTAGACTGTCCCTGCTCGGCACCTTCCATAATACATAAGGCCCCACGGATTGATGGCTCGGGCTACTTCCTCATATACATTGTGCATCTTTTTAGTTATGCTAAATATGAATGCCAAGTAATCCCATTAATCCCTATCATGTTCTAGTGGTAAAACAATATGACATTTTCTTGATGACTTCTTGAAAAGCTACAATAATTTTTTTGGTATTGAAAGAGAAGTTTTGTTGTGCGATGATTTTGTGTTGATTATCTAGATTCCCTAATATTGCAAACTAATGGTTATGTTAAACCCTTGAAAGATAGGGTGAGACTCATATCCCTCGATCTGTGTGAAATATCCCTCTCATGCTTGGCATGAATCCCCATGCACCTCATCCAGTTCAAGGGCATTTCCTTGGAAGATATGGGGCCGACCTAGTTTACAAGCACCTTGGAACTTGGGCCTTGTACTTGGGCACTTTGAGCACCTTGAACATTGGGCTTCATGGTCACTATAAATTTGATGACTACTACTTTTCATCAAGCACCTCGATTGGATTTACACTCTCTCACGTATTTAGAACATGCCTTAGGTCTTAAAGGTCATGTCATTCAAAAGAAGCATCTCTAAGGGGTTGGTAGGTAATGCCTGTAAATGTTCAAAAGCTTGGTCCTGACCAATCAAAGTACCTTTAAGCACTTAAAGAAATGTCCTTAGACTTTAAGGGCAACATGTTTCTAACAAATTGACCTTAACGAGGGAAAGATATATTCTTAAAATGTAAAGACCTTGCCTTTGGCATTCAACAAGAAATGACATTCATCTTTTAATGACCATATCCTTCTTAAGCGTGGATGGGTAACGCTATCAAACCATTAAAGGTGTGATCCTTTCCGCTTAAAGGTAGTCTCTCTAGCAAGTAAAGGCAAATCCCTGAAGACTTGAAGGTGATGCCTTTACCAATCAGGAACAATATATTTCATATCTCACCAATATGTTGGATTAAGCTATATATTAGTTGAATAACTATTCGACAATGTTAGTTCAAATGGCTATGTGATACCGATAGTTTGATAGTTGTTAGCATAAACAGTAGTTAATGTAATAAGAAAATTATTTCGATGCTATCATAAATAAAGTTTTACTATCATTCACAAGTGCGGAAAATGAATAACAAATCACTTTATTGCCAATTATCAAAACTCAAATCATAATAGCATGAATAACAAAAATAGTAGAACAAGACAAGTGATGTGTCAAATTGTCAAATGCAGTATGTATTTCTAGAATATGAAAAATACATATGTCGTCTACTTTTATTGCACTATATTAATAGCACATCTAATTCTACTATAAATTATGTTCTTACACAAGCTGTAATTATGATAGCCTCTTAATGATTAGTCTATGCCTATGGCAACTATTGAACTACTACTGAACTTATTGATTGATGATAAGAAATTAAAATCAATTGACCTAATAATTTATTTATAATTGTTGATGGCATAGCCCTGGCAAAATGCACCGTTATCCACCCAACAAGTGCTACATGTAGATAAGGGATTGGAACCAGAATATGTAGTGGATAAGACTCTACTTTTAAATTTGCTTCACTAGTTATTTGATAACCCTTGACAGTTGATTTGACTATGTGTCAACAATATGTGTATTTATGCAGACGATCTCCGACACCTTTGACACTATCTTGATGTTAAAAATGCAACAAATAGACTCTAATAAGCATGTGAAATGGTGGATGAAGCATCTTGAAAAGATCCAATACCAAAAACACCATCCAATTTAGTGTTTACTAGCTTTTCCTTGGCTTTAATTCCACTATAAGGCTCCAATTCTTGCAATATTCTTCACACGTCACTGTACGGCCTCCAAAGGCAGAGAACAATACCTCAACTCTCTAATCAATCTCAGAAATGCAAAGAACCAAATGCAAATGGCAAATATCAAGCATAGAGATCACAAACAACAATGATAGAAGGAAAACTAGATTTTTACTCATACTTTGATGGAGAGACCATCACATATTTATACATAAATGGCTTGGATCTGAGCACTTTAGGGCTTATTTGAACTCATCATGACCTAAAAGCTAATAGGTCACTCGATCCACTCTAATTGGTTGCCAAGATCTTGAGATCCAAAAAAAATTGCTATTTTTAACTCCACCTTTTTCTCTAGCCTATCTATGTACATTTTGGCCTCATTTCAAAGGTTCCATCACAAAGTAGGATGAGGATAAAGTTCTTGAAAAGCATCATATGCTATTTGGCACGTGTGACATCCCACAACATGGCCAAATTGCTAATTACAAGTCATATGACCAAAATTGGTCCAAACTAGCTTGTGCATGTTCAACACTCCTCACAACTAGGTTGGATCTAACATAGATCTACTAATCATTCCTAGAGATTATCTTAACTTTAGGAATGCTGCTCTTTGAAGAGATTTAGTGAGTATATCATCATGTGATGCCACCTTATTGTTATAAATTGAATATCAACATAAATATGGCATGATATACTTGTTGGCTGATTCTAACGAATCCCCAAGATACTCGGACAAAGCAACTCAAGATCACCTCTCACCTTAGACCGAGGAGGTCTCTAAGAAGACGATACGAACGAAGACTGAGAGCCGAGTATGAGAGTCGAGAAATGCTAGTTAGTAATAACAAGCCATAACTATGTAAGCCTCATGGTGAATCCCGAAAGATGGAATGACCATGTAAGAACTAGTATTTCTAGACAAATCTAGTAAATGCAAGTAGACCTCTCTTAAAGAAAGTAGAGTGAGCCACCTTTTGATGGTGACCTCTAGTGGAGAGCAATATTCCACTTTTAATTTGTGAAATGTGGAAATTCCACTAGGATGCCACCTAAGGAGCTCTCTTGCTTATTTAAGAGACTCCCTCTTTGTGAAGAGGAGCTTTTGGCATTGTATCTACTCCATGCTTAATAAGAAGATTTTTCATGAGTTTGATGCTACACTAAGCTCCTTGATCATGATGGTTTTCTTGAGTGATACCCCTATGATCATGCCCTTCCATTCATATTGTGTGTGGTTGTGGATTTAGAGTGGATTAATTTTCTTGATTTCCTAGTTGTGGATTAGATTTCATGTTTTCTTGTGGATTAATGTAGGAGCCAACATTCAAGTAAACTAAATAGGCTAGAAATGTGGCATAAATCCTGCATATTCTCTAACATTCTAGTTCTTGATGTTCTTGGGATGTCCAATAATCAAAAGACTGGTAAGTTTCTTGATTCTTGGACTAACATGCTGTAGATTAGTTCTTGTTTATTGTTTTGTCAATTTATGCAAGTAAAGTAGTGTAGGATCTGATTTTAGTTCATTTTGCAGCAAAGTAGAAGTAGAATTTTATTGTTTGTTCAACGGATCTGCACACTGATTTTATGGTTGAACGTTTTGGCATGTATGAGCGGTTGTTTATGCATGTACATTAGTTCAAGGGTGACTTCCCTGGATTGTCCTCTGATAGGCAAGACAATACTACAATGATTATCAGCCCCTTCTGCCTAATCTGGGCTTAAAACAAGAAAGAAACAAAGAAGACTAGTAAACAGATTCTATAGGCTCTAAAGATGTCAACAATACTCGAAAATGAAGATATGAGCTGGTTAAGTATACATCATGAAGAGGCCTAAAGTCATTTTTTGGGAATATATCTCCTAAGTACTTGCCTTGTAATTAAGGGCAAGACCTTTACTAAGAAAGACATTACCTTGGATAACCTCTACTGGGTCGTCCACACGAAACGACTAGATACGAAAAGACACGTTTAACTAGAGTAACTTTAACTCATAAGTTAAGTATACCTTTCATGGTATAATTGAACGTATTTTCAGTCTAATTGTTAACTAGACCCTTTCGCGGGAGCAACAAACCTGTTGTTTTAGAGGTGTGTTTGTTCGCCCCGTAGAACATATATTGATCTCACACTTCAGTCTCGATCATTGAGAGAGAAGAGTTTATGCATATGTGAGAGATTGAAGAAGTGAATAGAATTCTATGAGTTGTTCTCTCTTATCTCTGTTCTCCGCACTGCTAAGTGTGAGTGATCTTGAGTCTGCTAACAATCTCTAACGCATTACATGATTTACTCTCTGATCAGACAGACGCTCTAGTGCATTACAGTCGTTTGTTGTGTATCTGTAAAGTATGCTCTAAAGAACTGTCTTAAAACCATCTTATTTGTCTGTCGCGAATACTTTCTTTTCGACACTCAAATAACGACTATCTCTGGTACAGTCTAGCACGATCATTGAATAAAGTTGTATGTATACATATGAGATGATAGTCCATGTCTGAAGAATTGAGTCTTTAATATGTTTTCCTGATTGACATTGACATAAATTTCTAACGTGTTCTAAAACCATTCATGTTCTTTAACCATTAATTTGGACTTTAGTTGTTGAGGACTTCTGTCTAGAAACGAATAGTTCGTGAACGCGATTAATTATTTGTCTGCACAGTTACAAATACATCGAACAATTCTCAACTCTTGTTGACACCTTAATCAGCCAAAGTGTAGTACTACTGTACTACTCTGATAGCATCTCATCTGTAGAACGCGTTTCATTCGATTTGATAGAGGCTAGATTGTTGTTATGAAATTATTAACATTACATTTCCCAAGCCATAAGTAATACTGGTTACTTTTTAATGTCTGTTGACAACTAGAATAGCACTCAAAACCACTTGCCATAATTGTACCAAATACATAACTTTCTAACGCTGTCCTCTTTGGGAACGACATTATTTACTATAAAATCTATATTAACCCTGTTGGTATAGTCTCAAAATTTTTGCCACTAGCTATTATTGCTGCTAAGGAGGTCATGTCCCCTTGTCTACAATACCAATCAATTTTTGGTGGTAAACCAACCAAAAACCATTCGATCTTCATATCAACGGGATATACACCGGTTAGTTTTCTTATGAGATTTTTAACCTTTCATGTATATTTGTGAAAGGTTCTTTACTCTTCTTCTAAACATTGTTCAGAGGTTCGAAAATTCGTGATTTGTAACCGATTTCTCTAAACTGGTTCAGAAACGCATCTTTCAGTAGGTACCAGGTTCCTACATGGCCTGGTTCAACTTGACTGTACCAAATACGCACCTACTTTCTTAGCAGACCAGAGAAGATTCGTAGTTTGTCTACATCAGTACCTTTGTTATTCGCATTAGTGATTGACTCGAATTGTGAGACATAGCTATCTGCTTCGTCGAAAAAAGTTCCTTAGAAATAATCGTATTTAATTTTTGATATAGAAGTGAAACGTGCAATAGGGCCTCCATACCGAAGCTAATTAGGAGTTTAAGTAGCTAAGCGGTGATTTCGTCTAGATTTCTTCGACTAGTATTCTCACTTTGTCTTTGTAAAAATTCCTCTCTAAGCTTACGGTATCGTTCTAATCTAGATTCTCTATCTGATATACACTAGAGATGGAGATGGATTTGTCAAATTTCTTATAACTTTCCTAAACTATCCTCGGCAACGGCACCAAAAATTGGTATATGTCATATTCAGATTGTGATTCAAGTACTAGTTCTTCAAGCTTGGAATCTAAAAGCAACGATTCATCAGAATCAGAAGCTGACAAAGGAGAGAGAAAGAATAAATGAAGAACTAAACAAAAGAATGACACGAAAGTTGTCGAGGGTAAGTCATCAACTTCTAAAGTTGAAAAGCTTTGGAAGAGTAATATGGCTGACCTTAATAAAAAGTTTAATGACTTGAAAGTGCAGATCTCTGAAGTTGCAGATAAAAGGCCGAAAGCATCTTCTTCCAACTCAAGAATGTGGTGTACGAAATGTGGAACTTCAGGACACACCAAGGAAGACTGCACCACTGTGAATGTCAAATACATTGAAGATCATACCCAGGAGGTACTTTTTATTTTTCTAAATGATGTGACTACTAACTATGTTTAGGGTACTGCAGCATCAGCCCAGCAGGACAGACCCAAGTTTGCACCAAGAAGACATAATCCTCCTAAATTTGTTGGACCAGGGAAGTCTCAAACCGTGACTAAACCAGTGTCGGGCAACATCTATAGCTGTGGAGAACCGGGACATTTTTCACCTGACTGTCCTCAGCCGCGAAAGCCAATTGGTTATGTACCATTATGCTCAAACTGCAGAGAGAGTGGTCACAAGTATCCTAACTACCCTTAGCCGCAGAAGCCGCGACCCAAGTATCAGTATGTAGCAACACCAGCTGCAGAGGCGAAAGAAATTATCAACGCTGAACTTTAGTTAGCTGCTGCAAAGAAGGTGGTCACTTTTGAGGAAGGGGATGACGAAATCTGGAGGACGTGCATCGCTCAATGTTTGAAACTATAATTTGATAGATCGATCTTTAATGACGGAAGACAGTTTGTGAAAAGAACAAAAAATTAATTAAAAAAAACAATATTTGTTTTGATATGTGAGCGTACACACGTGTGAAAAATGATGATCACGTGGCCATCATCTTTAATGGAGGAATACAAAAAGTAGGTCGAGAGATTCTCGAAAATATGCTAGAAATATTCTAGAAAGTTTTGCGAAACTTTCTCGCAGAATCCTAAAAAAAAATGATACAGAAACTCACGAAAATTTTAGCAACATACTAAAAAATTTCTCGAAAAACTGGAGAAAATGCTAAAAAAGATTCTAGAAAAATTCTCGAAAACGATTTACAAAAATTTGATTAACAAATTTAGTTTCGCAAAAAATTCTCAAAAATACTTTAAAAATTATATTAAAAGACTAAGAGAAGTCAAGACAAATTCTCGAAACTTTCTAGAAAAGATAAAAGAAAAGTCGCAAAAAATATTAGAAAAATACTAGAAAATAATAAGAATAAAAAAAAAATAGTATTTCTTCAGTCTGGACCCATTTATACGTGTAGGTAACAGTTCACCTTCAAGTGATTGAAGGTGTACAAAAACATGCTCAAACACCTCTATGACTTTATATGGTCCAAGCCATCTCATATGGAGTTTTCCAGGGAACTTTTGATGTCGACTGTCATATATCAGTGTAAAGTCATCAACTTTAAAATCACGTTTCTTAATACGACTGTCATACCTCTTCTTTCTTTGTTTCTGGATTTCCTTCGTTAATTTTTGTGATTTCTCATGAGCTTCAACTAGTTCTTCAATATTCGTCAACCTTTCATTTATACATTTTGCATCTGTTCGTTGAGCTTGAATACGAAAAGTTTTCACCTCAAATTCAATTGGCAAAATAGGATGCATACCATACTTAAGAAAATATGGTGTCTGCTTCATCATGATTTTCTCTGTGTTGCGATAAGCCCAGAGAACTGATGGTAGTTTCTGATCCCAATCCGTTTCATGTGCAATAGTAATTTTGTTCAGGATCTTACATAAAATTCCATTAGTTCTTTTTGTCAACCCTTTTGCTTTTGGATTATACGGTGTAGTTTTTCTGTGTTTGATCAGAAAATAGGTTGTCAGCAACCGTATCGTATCATTTAGAAAATGTGTACCTTGGTCACTTACTAGTTCAAGTGGACAACCATATCTTGTGACTATACTTTTGAATAAGAATGTCGTGACAGTTGTCGCATCATTTCGTTTCGTCGCCTTTGCTTCAACGTTCTTTGTAGCATAATCCATTGCAACTAGAATATAACGACATTTTGTATGTCGAGTCACTAGTTTGATTGGACTGACAAAGTCAATCCCCCACTTTTCAAATGGTGCAAGAGGCAGGATTGGTGTCAACGGCCAATTCATTGCTTTTGTAGGCTCACCAGATCAAAATAGGAGCATTGATCAATCTTTGCTTAAGTTCTTCAAATGCTTTCTATTGTTCATTCGTCCACAAGTATTTCACTTGTTTCTTCAGTAGATGTGTAAGAGAGGCAACAATAGAAGCATGATTTTGAATAAATCTTCGGTAATAGCCGACATGTCCTAAGAAAGCTCTTAGTTCACATAAATTGGTTGGTATCTGGAGATTCTTTAAAATGTCGACTTTATCTTTGTCGACTTCTATTCCTCTGTTAGATACTCTGTGTCCAAGTAATATCCCTTCTTTCATACCGAAAAAACATTTCTCTGGATGAAGACACCATTGCAATGTTAATTTCAGATTTTGTAGATGTGTCTTTATATCACTATATACACAAAAATCATCAATAAATATTTCGAGAAAAGTTCTTAGGAAGGCAGTGAATATTAACATCATGATTCGCTGAAAAGTCGCTACAACATTACAAAACCAAAGGGCATTTTGTTGTAGGCATAAGTGCCCCAATTCGTAGTGAATGTAGTCTTTGAACGATCCTCCTTCTACACTCCAACTTGATTATAACCAGAAAAATCGTCACAGAAACTGTAACGCTCCTGTCCAGCAACCTGATCTAAGATGGAATCAATGAAGGGCATAGGATGATGATCGTTCCTTGTGGCAGCATTGAGTTTGCAAAAATCTTGGCATATTCGTATTTTGCCAGTCTTTTTCTTTGGGACGACAACAATGGGTGAAACCCATTCACTGCTTAAGACGAGATAGATGATACCTGCCTTAAGGTGCTTGTTGAGTTCGTCCTTAACCATGAGAGAGTACTTAGGATTGAGACGATACTGTCTTTGTCAAACAAGTACAGCATCTTCCTTAAGATCAATACGGTGCTTTCCAAATTCTGCAAGTATACCCTTCAAATCGTCGAGCAACCAGGCAAAAACATCTTGATACTCCTTCAATAGTTCAGTGAATTCCACTAATTCCGATTCTCCAAGTCACTTCAAAACATGCACAAATCTGCTAGG
The DNA here is from genome assembly GCA_029204225.1 of Diphasiastrum complanatum. NCBI lineage: Eukaryota > Viridiplantae > Streptophyta > Lycopodiopsida > Lycopodiales > Lycopodiaceae > Diphasiastrum > Diphasiastrum complanatum. The sequence continues at coordinate 5,033,135 of CM055093.1, read as the reverse complement.
TGCAAGTTCAATTAGTTCAGTAGAATCTGGTAATATGATACCTTCTGTCATACTGGCCTTGGTATGGCCATGAATTTCGCGCATGGCTAATTCCATAGATGTATTCTTGTTTTCAGCCTGGTTCTTGTTACCAAATTCGTGTTCAGACTCGTCACTCGAATCATCAGACTCTTTCAAGTTCATATCTGCAAAATTAATTTCTTCATACGAAACATCTGCTTCAGTGTTGCAGGCATCAAAGAATTCTTCTTCATCAGCATTCTCATACATTCAAAATATTGAACTTCAATGTCAGATGCGTTAGAAAAAACATTAAAGGCATAAAAAGATTGCTCTGATGTAAAATTGGTGTCAGACAAAGGCGTTTCACCTTCATATTTGTCCCGACTCTAGGTGATTATTTGTTCTGCTGGCTTACCACGATTATTGGTCTCACCAATCTGAAATCTTAGCTCTCTGGATTTCCAATGAACACTTGCGTTTGATTGATAAAGTCAAGGTCGTCCAATCAGCATGGAATAAGATGACAAACTGAGTGGTTTGATAACTATGAAATTCATTGTAAATGGCTTGGCTTGAATGTAAACAGTGACATCCTTCAATTCTCCAACAGGTTTTCGACGCGTCGAATCAGCTAACTTGATGTTTCGTTGTGTCGGTTGAATGTCAGTCAGCCCCAAAGCATGAGTTGTATCTTCTGTTATTATCTTCATGCTGGAACCAGAGTCAATTGGCACTTTTCCTATTAGGCATCCCGCAATGGTAATATCAATTTCAGGTGCACCGAGATCACCTAAATCAATAGACAGAACATCAGCATCTGGCAAAGAAATTTTTTTCTTCTTTTTCGGGGTAGAAAGACCTTTCAGTTGCTTTCTGTAATAAGTGTTATCTGCCAGCAGCTGCTCACAAAAAATATTTGGACAAAGTGATCCAGTATCAGTCATGATGTCATAGTCCTTCGTCTTCGATTTCGAGATTGGCTTATCAATAACAGCACTAGACAATTTTGTCACCATGCCACGTCATCATCCCTTCCACACCGCTACTACATATCCGAGTTATTTTCCATTTTCTTCCTTACACTTTTGGCCTGCGAGTTTATGCTTTCCTACGCTCATTCTCTTTGCGATCAACACACTCTTTTACGAACTACTGCGATCTACAGAGCTATCGTCAAACATTTGACCAATGGCTTTCGGATCAAGCTCTAGCTCTACCATCATCTGGAAAGCACACGCAGGAATCCGCTTGGCATCCATCCAGTCTTATTTGGATCGATGCAGGTTGGGTAATTTGAAAGTGGATCCCTCCATCATTCTCTTTGATATTAGCACGAAATTTGTGAACTCCATCCACTTAATTTCTGAGGTGGACTTCAAAGTTCATGTGTGAGGCCAATTTTTCACCATTACTGAAGACTTGTTCTACACAGCCCTCGGACTACCATTGGATGGGAAAATGGTTTCAACGAACAAAGACTCAGTGGATGAAGCAGCCCACTTTTTGAGCAACTATTTTGTACCCACGAAGGGGTACAAAATTTCAATGATTCGCAACACAAAATTTAAACTATTCTGTAAATACGCGAACCAAGCAATATTTTTGACGGATGCGAATGCCACAATTTTAGTTCAAAATTTTGGTTACATATTGGATGCGCTCACCGATAATCAAGTTTGCTTCAACGTTATTACATATAGGGCTTTTTGCGATGGATTAGGCATCAAAAGTTTTCTTGACATTTTGATCAAGCAGAAAAAAACAATGCTGATGGGAAGGATGTTGGCTCCCAGGCCAATTGATCTTTCTAGCATCCTGTCTATTCCTATTCCAGTTGCACCAGATGCTGCACCAGCAGTCGAAGTGGCAGGTCCCACTGCTATGGAGATTGATGTTGCACCATCCCAACCAGATACAGTTCCACTTGGGACAATGGATGGCACTGCTGCTGCTGCTGATTCTTCAAATCTCGCATCTACTTCCACATCTCAAAAGCAGCAGAGTGCATCCACAACTGATGATGATGCAACCCAGTCCGACACATCAGACAAAGGGCGAACAACTGCAGAAGGCGATACAAGGGCTCCTATTGAAGATGAAGACGAACCAGACAACCAGCCCCAGTGGTTTTGATCTGTGACAAAAAAAAGCCAAGAATTTAGTGGCTGAAGTGTGTGAGTTGGATAAGTACCACCGACAACTCACCATGGAGCTTATCAACTCGGAGAGGAAATATCTAGACTCTCTCAAGGAGTCCTACGAGAAGATCGATTCGCTCGAATCAAAAAACATAAAGCTGATCGAACAAAATCGTTCTCTTGAAACACAACTTGAGACTCTAATAAAAGAAGCTGATTCTTTAAAGCAGACAAATAAGGCGATTCAAGCCAAGTCTGAAAATTTTTAGACTCAAAATGATTCTTTGAAGCAACAACTTTTAGCTACGAATCAACATAATGTCGCCCTCCAGAAACATTTACAGGATGAGCGAATGACGAGAATAAAGACAGAAGCTGCTCTTTCTATGAGCACTAATGCAGAGTCAGTCATAGTTGACCTCATGAAGCTGAACTAGCTCCAAGACCAGATGCTCGAAAATTTTTTAGTCAAGTTCTTGCAACCACTCGAGGATGCAAAGGCACTTGTCGAGGAAGAGTTGGCTGAGCTGAAGGAACTCTCGAGTGAAGCCATCCCATCTTTCAGCGGGCTCGATTCTCACGATGAATATCTTCAGGCCTTGCTTTGCATTGATGACATCACACAACAACTTCAAGCTGTGCCATCCTATTCTGAAACCTCAGATGATCCTGAATTCTTGGAGGCAGTCGAGAAGATTGACAAGCTCGAACAGGAGCTGTTAGATCTCAAGCAGCAATTGGATGATCAGAAGCTGGCTGCTGAGTTGCAAACTCAGGACTTGGCAACTACATCCACACAGCCAAAGCGAACACGACGCAATCAGTCGAAGGTATGTGCTAACAGATTTCGTGCATTTGCTAAACGCTTCTGAAAATGGTGTCCACATGCATTTAATATTGAATTGCAATGGCATGTAGGCATCACCTTCGACGATTGGAAGCAACCTTCGGAGAAGGACGACTTTCTCTGGTTATGGGCCCAGCTCTCTATCGAACAGAAATGATGTCTCTGCTGGGGCATAATCCAGGGTAAGTTTCAGGTCGTGCCTTTCGAATCAGCAGAATTGTATATAGGCTCTTCAGTTATGTATGCTCTAGAATATATGTGAATCAAAGAGTTTTAATTTTTGCGGAACGAAAATAATAAATGACAATTGGTGTGTTTTTTGGGTTTTTTGGCTGGTTGGTTTGGGTTTCAAACCCTTAGTGGCTGTTCAGGGCCTCTTCTACCCTCTCACACCTCCTCTGCTAGCTGTGAACAGTCCAAACACAAAAAAACCCAGAAAACTAACTCTAAACTCCCAAAAATCTACCTAAAACTACTCTAAAAAACAAGAAAATAGCTAAATTGCAGTTAAACTAGTTACTGGAAACCTATGAAATGTGTTGCGAGGGCATGGCATCCTCCGCATATAAGCCCATGGCCCAATGAGCACGCAAGTTAAGTTGTGAATAAAATAATAGACTTGGGCCCTTTGTAATCAAAATAAAACTTGAGGCCCAAAGCCAACTTTAAACTTAGAGTTTACTTTTTAGAGTTGGGTCCAATTTTGGACTCACATGAATCTTGTGATTTCCAATTTACTTTTTGTGGACCCTTGGATCAAGTTGGGTCCAAGATGAATGGATAGGATCAATGTGAATATTAGCCAATAAGATTGAGGGGCAAGGGCCTTCCCCATTTTATAAAAAGGCACCATTTGTACACTATTTGGATGCTTAATAGAGAGGAGGAGACTCTATCATTTTGAGAGCTCAAGCATCCTAATTTGCTAATCACTCTTGCTTATGCTATTGTTGTGATTGCTAGTTATTTCCATTTCTTCCATGCTCTTTGTTTGTGGTTAGTTAAGGTTTCTCCATAAGCAATGACATTGAGCACTTGAGCTAACCTCCATCTCATCTTTCTTTCTCTCTTCTCTTCTCTCTTCCTCTTCTTTTCCATCCTTTCTCTTCACCCAAAATCATGATGAATTTAGTGTAGAGGAGTAGAGTTAAAGGAGGGTTGTGTTAGTGTTGAATAGAGTTCAGGGAGAAAGTAGGAAACTAACTAAGAATAGCATCTATGCATAGTTAGGTACCTATCCAGTGATCTAACCGTTGTTGACAGACGGGAGGGCTATACTACGCAAGATCTTCGTCCCCGGCAACGGCGTCATTGCCGGGGAAGAAGATCTTGCGTAGTATAGCCCTCCCACCTGTCAACGAGGGTTAGATCACTGGATAGGTACCTAACTATGCATAGATGCTATTTCTAGTTAGTTTCCTACTTTATCCCTTAACTCTATTCACCACTAACACTACCCTCCTTTAACTCTACTCCACACTAACATTCATCATGATTTTGGGTGAAGAGAAAGGATGGAAAAGAAGAGGAAGAGAGAAGAGAAGAGAGAAAGAAAGATGAGATGGAGGTTAGCTCAAGTGCTCAATGTCATTGCTTATGGAAAAACCTTAACTATCCACAAACAAAAAGCATGGAAGAAATAGAAATAACTAGCAATCACAACAATAGCATAAGCAAGAGTGATTAGCAAATGAGGATGCTTGAGCTCTCAAAATGATAGAGTCTCCTCCTCTCTATTAAGCATCCAAATAGTGTACAAATGGTGCATTTTTATAAAATGGGGAAGGCCCTTGCCCCTCAATCCTATTGGCTAATATTCAAATTGATCATATCCATTCATCTTGGACCCAACTTGATCCAAGGGTCCACAAAAAGTACATTGAAAATCACAAGATTCATGTGAGTCCAAAATTGGACCCAACTCTAAAAAGTAAACTCTAAGTCTAAAATTGACTTTGGGCCTCAAGTTTTATTTCAATTACAAAGGGCCCAAGTCTATTATTTTATTTACAGCTTAACTTGCGTGCTCATTGGGCCATGGACTTATATGCGTAGAATGCCATGCCCTCGCAACACATTTTATTGGACGATTGTATTTATTTACACTTTGTTGGGAATACCCCCAACAAGGGCCAATGAGCCCCTATTACAGTGTAGTCCTCAAAGGGGTCTAATTTGGACATCATTAATATTCCAACAAGTTAATTAATGCACCCTTCATTTTTCTCACGGTTTTATGAAAGTTGCAGACCCCATTTTTGTTTGAACTTGAAATGTTAGTGAACGGACAATCTATGTATTGGTATTCAGGTCATAGCAGTTATGAGTTAGTATACATATATTTTTTGCAATGAATATAAAAGTAAAAAATGAATGCAAGTGAATGTAATTACGTGTAATCATCAATGATTCTCGTCATTTTTGTCATTCTCATCATCACACAAGTCTTGACATGTAGAGAGAGAGAGAGAGAGAGAGAGAGAGAGAGAGAGAGAGAGAGAGAGAGAGAGAGAGAGAGAGAGAGAGAGAGAGAGAGAGAGAGAGAGAGAGAGAGAGAGAGAGAGAGAGAGAGAGAGAGAGATCATTTTTTTTAACTATTTCTTAGATGCTCATTGGTTTATTACACTATTTTGCTCTCTTCTCATTCTACCCATTATGTCCCAGGACACATCCCCTAGCCATAGGTTCGGCCATAGTCACGGTCATCCCACTTCTCCTCCATGAGCGAGAAATCCTTAGCCATCTACTTTGATTAGTTCCCTTCCTCGCAGTAGGATAGACTGTTAGAGCAATGGAGGGCTCAATGAGAGGCTCGTAGCTCCAGCAGACAACTAGTTGAGTTTCCATCACCTCTGATGAGATTCAGTCGATCAACTCCTCACCTCTACATCCAATATGTTTTCCCTTCCTCCGACAAGGGTCCACCCATGCCACTACTGCTAGTGCTTCCTCCCGACACTCTCAGGGCAGAAGGAGCCACCTTGGTGTCTCTGCATGTTGTGTGGGTTGTGGCGATGATGATGATTCGCATGATATTGTCATAAGTCCTGCAGCTCCACGTAGCACATCTCGTCGTGGATCATTCTTACTTCAAGAGACTTTGACTGAGGAGACAACACGTAGGGCACATGATACTATGACTCCTGCATCTCTTACACCTTATATTCCCAGCACCCCCACTTTCACTCCTCACATTTTCCCTCCCTCTGGACCCACTGCCCCAGGGTACACCTATCCATCATATACTTTGTCAGGTCATGCTTCTCCATTAGACCAGGCCACTCCCCTTCATAGCCCCCCTAACAATTTTCCCCTCCTGACTCCCCCCAATATTCTCCCATCGGCGGAACATCTCCCATACTTGAGGCCACTCTGGTGACTAGGATGAGGATGGATCAGATGAATCCAACTAGCGTTTTCGCTATATAGCTAGCTTATATACCTTCGATTTCCATTTTGAGTCTTTTGTGTCGTCTTCAGGCTTCACTTCAATAACTGTAACAACATCCTACAACTCATTGGCAATTAGCAAGGTCTTCATCTTAAACTTTCATAAATGATAATTGGATCCATTCAGCTGGTCAACCGCTGGAACCATCTAAAAAACTATAGGCTTCTGCTTTTGCTACTCTATTGAGAACACTTTTTATAGATGGTAAGATAAGACCGGCTTTACTTTGAGAATCCATCTGGAACTTTAGTCTGTCAACGTTAAAAGAGATATCGTGATGTGGAAATCAATTCTTTGATATTGAAACAAAGAAACGCTCTGATACCATGTTGAAAAGAGGTGTGAAAAAGATAGGTCAAATAGAATCGAATAAAAAGAATTCAATCGACAAGAAAGAAAATTTATCGTGTGCAGTGGAATAAACTATCTTCATGTTTCTCTATGTATGACTATGCCTATCAATTTCGAACAAAAAAATAGTGATAGAAATCACATTTGATCTTATGGTAACTAACTTTGAGATCATTAGTACTACAATGATTATGTAGCCAAACATTGATTCGGTATGAAAAATGAAATAGTTGTATATGAGTACAACAAGTTGCGGATCAAATCTGCGTACCCTAAGCTATCTCTGAGCCGCTAAATATAAGTCTGAATTAGGCGCAACTACTAATAAGCAGTAAGTGCAATAGCAATCTCTAATCAACTCTGAGGAACTGAGCTAGAATGCTCAAGGGTGTTCAAGGTCATAGGTTTGAGAGAGAGAACGCTAACTATTCAATACTTAATGATTGATCTTCATGCTTCAATTCTTGATGTAGGAACATGAACAACTATTTATACTAAGCAATTCGGTCGCCAAATACATCATCCAGTTGGCTGTGACGTGCTGGCATCCATCTAGTTAGGACTTCTCAAAAATTACTTGCTGATGAATTCAGTGCAAGTCGGTGGCTTTGGTTGTAAACAGTCTGTCTGCAGATTTGAACGTAACATGTCACTCTGCAGAAATGAACGTAAACTATGATGCAAAAAATATGAAGGTCTTCACCAATGTTATTTTCTTAACATTTGAGACATCTAGCATTTTGCAAGAAAACCGAAGTGAAAGAAAATCCCAAAAGATGAAAATGCCAACACTATGAGTTGTTTCTGAGTAGTTATGCAGATGTGTAAAAACATGAAGAAATCTACAGGTCTGGATAAAAGTTGGACGAAGATTAAAATGTCGATTAGTCAATTAGTAGGAGAATATCCCAACATTTGCAAGGAGTGCCACTATTGCGATTTCCAATGTGATTGCTGAAGAGGCACTCATGGGAATGAAGTCAGAGATTGACAAGTTTCACATTTTTGGGTGCAAAGCTTATGTACGCATGCCAAAGGAGGAGCGAAACAAACTTGATGTGAAGTCTATTAAGTGTTTTTTTGTTGGTTATGATGAGAGGATGAAAGTATATAAGTGATTTGATCTAGTGATACAAAAAATCCACATTATCAAGGATGTGATTTTTGACGAAATGCATGGATTTCATTAAGATGATCGTGCTAAAGGTGATAGTGACATTAAGAGACTTCCTATGACCTTAGAAGAAGATGAAGATGGTATTCCACAAGAAATCAAGCATGAGGATCAATTGCAAGAAGAGGATCGTGATTGGACTCCATCCATTACCTGCTGATTGGTGCTAGAAAGGAGAAATGTGTGGGAAGCAAGAGATTGTACTTGAACACTCCTTGGAATATCTACTCACCAAGAAGTGTATCATCTTAGGTGAAAGTGCCTAAATGGTATAAAACCATTATGAAGAATGAGAGCATGAATCTACTAAGATTGATCTTTCAAGCAGACCGATTGTTACCATCTGAATTACACCCTCACGAGTGACATCTTTAAGTGCCAAGGGCTGCCAATCTATGAAGAGACAAAGTATCTCAAGGAATGGCAAGGGGATATGTAGAATGAGATGGATTCATCCCATAAGCATGCTACATGGGACCTAGTTGATCTTCCAGGTAGTAAGAGACACATTAATAACAAATGGGTATACAAAACTAAATTCTATGCTGATGAATAACCTGCGAAACACAAGGCACACTTGGTGGTAAAAGGGCTATGAGCAAAGTAAATGTATTGAATGTGATGAGACGTTGGCTCCTCTGGTTAAGTGGACTCTTTACGCTCGGTGATAGCATTAGCTTCATTTTTAGGATTTAGGGTTCCATCAAAGAACGTGAAGTTAGCTTTCTTCACTGGTGAAATTAGCTTTATTCAATGCCAACTTTGAAGAAGAAGTCTATATGTTCAATGCCAAGAAGACAAAGTATGCAAGCTGCAAAAAGCTTAATGGTCTAAAACAAATGCCATGAGCATGGTATGTTTGTATAGATAGGTATTTTCTATCTAATGGGTTTATGTCATTGAGAAAAAACTCCGATCCTGATCTCTATGTCCTTACTAGTGATGATAGTCTTGCATTGGTTGTGCTATATGTTGGTGATATCATCATCATAGGAACTGATGAGGACTTGATAAAACTTATCAAGTTTAGTTTGTGTAAACATTTTGAGATGGCCGATTTGGATTTAATGCATTATTGTCTAGGCATAGAAGTGTGGCAAAACATATACAATACCAAGCCTTCACAAGCAAAATATGCTCGAGATGTCCTAGAAAGATTTACTATGTCTGATTGTAAGCCATTGACTTTATTGAGTGACATTAGCAAGAAATTGTGGCATCTCGATGAGAGTTGTCTTGTTGATTATACATTGTATCACCAACTTGTTGGTAGTCTTATATATCTCACCACTACCAGACCACACATCTATTATGATGTGAGTCTTGTGAGTCAATTTATGGCAACACCTACCTTGGAGCATTGGGAAGTAGCTAAACACATTCTAAGGTATGTGACAGGCATCTTGATCTTGGTCTAGTCTATTCAAGTTATGCTTTTGATGTTGGAAATGGCTTTTTTTCTTAGTCAAGCAAAAAGTAGGACACCGTATTACTTTCTACTACTGAACTTGAATATAAAGCCTTATGCTTTGCAACATAAGAGCTAGCTATGAGAGCTGCTCAGAGAAATATATATAAAGCAAGCCAAAGGCACATTTATTTTTTGTGAAACTCAAAGTGAAATCCAATTAGCTAAAAATCTAGTGTTTCATGCTAGAACAAGGCATGTAGAAATAAAGTATCATTTTATACTTGAAAAACTTTGTTCAAAAGACATAGACGTGGTTCATTGTACTACTGCCACACAAGTTGCTAATGTAATTATGAAGTTGCTAGGCAAATACAAGTTTGAGTATATTAGGCTAAAGTTTGGCAGTGAATTGATGTCTTGACAGTTGCGTTGGACACATTTTTAGGTCTTCCTTATAACATTATTATGACGTACAAATGCTTATCTTTTGAAACTCTGTCACAATTTTAGTAAAGTAATGTTTGAGATTTGCCTAAATAATCTTCTTATCTAAATATTATCTCCTCTTTGTACTAAATTACAAAATGTCGAGGATTTCTTTCAAAATCTCAGATAAACCTCATGATACGAATTGCTTCTCCATTGCTTAGTCCAACAGTCCTTATAGCTTTCCACATCAGAAGCATTGCCTCTACAAATGGGAGCCCAATATTGAACAAGCACTTTCATGAAGTTTGTTGATGTCTTTTGTTGGTTTACATTCGAAAGGGTAACACCTAGCCAAATTGGATATAGTTTGTCATTGGGGCGCACCAGCACAAATTGGTCTTTATGCACATCAATATGAGGCTTGAATGGCACCTTTGGTTTCTCCTTCAATGGACCACAATAGTGTTCTTCATCTTCCTCCTCTTTATCTTCTATCAAGCTAGTTGGATTGTCAATATTAACATCCATCCATCTCGTCCTAGGCCAAAAACCATCCATCAAATGAACATGAATTTCAATTATTTCATCTAGATTTAAAATGTTGATAATATTCTCCCAATATGCAATTACAGGCAAAATAAAATCTCTATAATTGGGATTGACATGTCTATTTTCCATATATTTTTTCCAAAATGAAATATGCTTATTTATTCCATCAACAATCATAATTTGGTCCTTGAGGGCGACAAAAGTGGTAATGCATGAGGATCTCCTTTAGGCAACATTGGACAACCGTTTGTGTCAGGCTTCCATAATTGTATTCCATCTTGTGGTTTCCAAATTTTCATTGTAGGATTCATCATGTATTGCATGGCTTCCTTTTGTAGCATCTTTTTGGCTACGACTTGAGCCCACAAATGAAGCACGAATATTTTGTTTGTCCCGCATGACAAACAATCCAATGCGTAGTAGGCCATAAATTTCAACAAGCTAATTTCAAAAAGATACATGGATATGATCAAGACCAGTAGATGCTGAAAAATCAGTAGAGGAAAGACCAAACTAATTTGATTTTCCAATAACAATGATTCATCGAAATGTGTTCCGAACAAAGCAACACGTTGGAGAGAGAAAAAGAGAGAGAGAGAGAGAGAGAGAGAGAGAGAGAGAGAGAGAGAGAGAGAGAGAGAGAGAGAGAGAGAGAGAGAGAGAGAGAGAGAGAGAGAGAGAGAGAGAGAGAGAGAGAGAGAGAGAGAGAGAGAGAGAGAGAGAGAGAGAGAGAGAGAGTGAACTTTGAAGCACTTGCCACTCAGCACTATGAACTAAGAACTTTCAACTCAGTGACTCAGTCTTTAATATGTATGGACATTGGGATATGGCAATATCTAGTATCTACAAGTGTATGATCACCTATTTATGGGGTCCCATAGATGATAGGGTCCAAATCAGGGCTACGGTTTATAAGATACGGGTTATGCAATGGGCATTGGGGCCTTGGGCAAAGAAGTGATTGTTGACATGTTATCGAGTACCTGCTACCATGTAGCATGTCCAAAGTTTTGAAACAATTTTAAAAAATTATTCAATCTCCTTAAACTATAAGTTCTGACTATGAGCATTGAAGCGATTAATTTGAATTTTTATTATAAGGTCCAAATACAATGTGTCTTGCTTTCATTAATCATGGACTATTAATAGACAAGCACAATCACCCTCACTCAGAAAAAAAGACAAGCTATCGCAAGGAATGCACGCGAACATACCTAAACCCTCACCAACAATTACAAGGCTCTAGAATATACCATTAAAAGAAAAAACCTCCTCCTTGTGGACATCATCCATGCATGCCCTATGATTCTTGAAATGCTCATATGAAAATTTGTCGAAGTTTAGTCAATAGGTATAAATACCAAGCTAACTCAGTGGGTGTCTTCTATGGCCACGTAATTAATAAACCTTAACTATAATTTCAATAAAGCCATAACCACATTATCGCAACAATTTTATGAGTAATCTTACTTTATTCCATTTGCCAACTACCAACAAGACAAACTATCATCATACACTAACACTGTTAAGTGCATGCCATTTTTTTTTTCTATTGAATAAGGAATTATGGTTCCACACTGCGTGCATTAGTGTTACTATGCAAAGTCTGAATTTTTTGCATGAAAACTAAAAAAGATCCCACAGACGATAACTTGGTTAATTCTTAATCCAATCAATCATTGTAACATGTAGCCTAGGGTGTTTTTATGTTGATGTCTGTAATGTTGTACCAGCTTGAGTTGAGAAAAGTCAGAGTTCAAGGCGAGTTCATTATCTCAGCAAGGTTTTGGAGACAAGCGAAAATGTCAAGTATACCTAGTCAGGGTCGCATGCAAGAACACATGTTATTGATTGTGGTTGGTTGGATATTTCCATGACATATATGAGGTATAATCAATTTAATGATACAAGTACTACCATGCAATGTTGACATTAGCTTTGGTTTGCGATAATTAATAGCCAAAATTTTATTTCTATTCATCAAAGATAAACAAAATATACTTGTAAAACAAAATTTTATTTCGGGTGGTTTGTGGTGTTCTAATGGACTCTCTCGAAAATTAGTATGAAATTTTGGCTAAAAATATGTAGACACAAAATCTAATCAATAGTGGTTGGAGCCTACTTTGCCTACGTTTGTTCCCAATCATTGCAATACTGTGAAACACCAAACTTCTTCGTCTCACTCAATGCTTGGCCTATTCAAATAATTTGGTTAATGCAATTCAAATAATAGCATGCAAATTGGATTTCCAACAACAACAGAATTTCAACAACAATTGCACATCTTCTGACATACCTAACTACGTCTTGCTTGAAATCCAGGGAGAACTGATCAGGTAGCTATCAAACAGTAATGTTGTGTCTTTTGCTTGAGATCCACTTCAGATCAGCTTCTTCAACCTCCTGCTTGGAATCAAGTCATAAGTAATCAGATGTGGTGAGCACTCCTCTAAAATATGCTTCATTTGAGGTGTACACACAATAAAGCCCTTAAAAAACATCTATGACAAGGATATACACAACTAAGAATACATGTGACAGCAATCAGAACTGGCTCCAAAACTTTATTAGATACTATGGCAGCCAGCAATAATGAGGAAAATAGGAGGCGTTCTTCCTGTGGCAATCACCAGCGAGCAGCAAGTTCCTCCTGTGGCAACCACCAGAGAGCAGCAACCATAAACAAACTTTTTGTTCTTCCTGTGGCAACCACCTGTGAACCGCAACCAGTAAACAGCCTCCCTTGGCAGAAAGGGAGATCAGCCAATGATGCTCAGGCAGAAAGAGAGATGAAAGAGAGATCAGACAACAATGCCCAGGCAGCCCACGTTCAAAAACAATGCCCAGCCCACGTTCAAAAACATATAGCAAAGATCGTGGGAAAGAAGGTGGGCGGTGGAGGAGATCGTGGGGAAGAAGGTGGGCGAGGGAGGAAGGGGGGGGGGCGTGAGGAAGGGGGGGGGGAACGCGTGAGAAAGGGGGGGTGTGGTTCAGATGGCGGTGGCATTAACTACCATCTGCACCCCCCACTTGTTTTTTCTCTTATTTAGAGAGAGAGAATGGGAAGTGGGGGCTTGGGCATGGGCGTTTCTCATTTTTCTTATTCTTTGGAAAGGCCACCCAATTCAGAATTATATGGGGGAGGGAAGGGCCGGCTCCTAGGCCCTTCTGCCTGGGAAGGTGATGCGCCCGAGGGCGAAGGCCCGAGGTCGCAGCATCCTTCCCCGGGCGGGGCCAGCCCTTCCGCCATGTGAATTCATTTTTCACATTTTTTTTTTAGGTAAATTATTTTTACATGCACCTTCTGGGTGGAAGGTATGTGTAAAATTATGACAAATTTTTTTACGTGCACCTTCCGAAAGCAAGAAGGTGCCTGTAAAAAAAATTTCTCATAAAAAAATTTGCCCCACAGATTACGTTCTATGAAGCACCACCATTTCCTTTGTAGAAATTTGAAAAATGATTTTACGGATGTGGAAATACAAATTCGGATCCTCAATGTATTTCTCATTTGTCGAGTTGTGCGCACCAATGCCCCATGTGTCGTGACGGGTCTAACATTATGTTGCCAGCGACTTGACTGGGTGGCATAGTTGCCAGGGAACGGGAACACAATGGCAACGTGACCTTTGTGAATGGGAATGTTTTTGAGAATTTGGGAATGAGGTATTGCCAAAATCGACATAGCATAGGAATGGAGCTGGTGATATTCCTAAAAAAAGGGTATTTTACCAGGCAGTCACCCTCCATCATAACCACAATACGGATTATGTCGGACGTCATTGTGATCTGTGTGTCATAATTCCTTTGGCTAGGATGGAACACAAATAAAAAGCAAAAGCAAAGATCTTCAATCATTCGCAATAATCACAAAGCAATCCCATCAAGCAAATTGCAAAGACAAAGATTACCCAAAAGCATACATCTGTTCTATTCATTATCCATTATATGCACAAAACATCATCAATGCCAAGAAGGCACTTTTGCCCATGTGTCCTACTGGACATCAAGAATTACGTATCTTTAACTCCTTAGACTGTCTTTTCTAGTTTCATCTGACTATGAAGTGTCGCTATATGGCCACAAATCCTCCCTCACTTCACAGTCCTCCATAGCTACATTCTGAAAACATCATTTAGGTTTTCTAATCCTATCATATTCCTCAAATAAACAAAACAACTTTTAACCAGTGATTTAGTCATTATATCTGCAAGCATGAAATCAGTGCTACAAAACTTTAGTTTCAGTTTTTCTTCCTGCACCAGGTTTCTGACAAAATGGTACTGCATGGCTATGTGTTTGCTTTTCTTGTGAAATCCAGCATTCCTACTAAGGAACAAACACCCCTGATTGTCATTATATAGCACCATGTCTATGTTGTCAATTCCCAGTTCTCCTAGCATGCTTTGCATCCACAAATATTCTTTTGTTGTGTGGCAAACACCCATGTACTTGGATTATGTTGTTGATAGAGCTGTTGAGTGTTGCTTTTTACAACTCCAACTTATGCAGGACCAATCGATCATGTATATGTATCCGCTTGTAGACTTCTGATCATCTAGGTCTCCTCCCCAATCAAAGTCTGCATATCCTGTCATGAATTCCTTTTCAACTCTATATGTGAGACCCAAGTTGGTTGTTTCCTTTAGGTATCTTATCACACGCTTCGCTGCCTGCCAATGCTCTTCTCTTGGGTTACTGAGAAACTGGCTGAGCTTGGTTACTGCTACCCCTAGGTCCAACCTTGTGCACACCATGGCATACATTAGGCTGCCTACTAGGTTTCTGTATGGTTTTCCTTTCATCCCCTCCATGTCTTCTAGTGTGTTAGGACTCATTTCTTTGTTTAGCTTGGAATCAAGATTTAATGGGATCCCTATAGGGGAACATTCCTGTATTCTAAATTTCTCAATGAGTTCGTTTATATATATGCTCTATCCCATCCATGTTAAGCCTCTTTCCCTGTCCCAGGTCCTGATGATTTGTATCCCTAGGCAATAATGCATTTTTCCCATATCTTTCATTTCAAAGGTGCCTTTTAACTTTTCCTTGAATTCATTCAAAATAGCTTTATTGTTGCATACTATAACCAAATCATCGACATACAATGCAACAACAAGAAACAAGCCCCCTTCATTCTTTGTGTACATCCCATTGTCAGCATAACATCATTTAAAACCAATTCCCATAAAGAACGCATCAATCTTCTGATACCACATCCTAGAGGACTGCTTCAAGCCATATAAAGCTCTTTTAAGGGCACATACCCTGTTAGATCTGTCGGTGAAACCAGGATGTTGATCATAAATACCTCCTCTTCCAAGTTGCCATTCAGAAAGGCGGTTCTCATATCCATTTGTTTGATCTCCATTCCCTACATGGTTCCCCAAGATATCAAGATTCTGAGTGAGCTTAATTTGACAACTGGTGCAAACGTTTCCATGTAATCTATTCCCTCAATTTGTGAATACCCCTTTGCCACTAATCTGGCCTTGTGTCTTTCAATGTTTCCATCTGCACCATATTTAACATTATATACCCATTTGCATCCTATGGTGCTCCTTCCTGTTGGCAAATACACCAGATCTCAGGCTTCATTTTTGTTGATCGAGTTGATCTCCTCTTCCATGGCCGCCTTCCAAGATTCCCACTCAAGACTCACTTTGGCCTCTTCAATTGAATCTGGTTCAATACTCCCCTTTTCTTGGATGCTAATAAAAGTCATTTCATCATACTTTTCAGGTGCCTTCCCCAATCTTTGTGATCTTCTTGGCTCTCTGATCATGTCTTTCAACACTGGTACTATTACTATGCCTTTAGCTTGCACCTCTTCAATCCTTCCTCCTGGACCTTCTGCTTGGTCTGATATTGTTTCATTGTCTGACATTATGTACTTCAATAACTTCTCACTTGATCCTACTTCCTCTATGTTTTCAGCCCCTTCTTCATCAAATATCACATCCCTTGATAGGACAACTTTGGAAGTCTGTGGATTGTACACCTTATATCCAAAGGCTTTTTCAAGGTATCCCACAAACACATAGGGAAACCCTTTTGGGTTTAATTTCTTCCTCAGTTTGTCAGAAATATGAGCATAGGCTCTGCTCTCAAACACCCTCATATGCCCCACAGAAGGCTTTCCTCCTGACCATATGCTTTCTGGTATCTCATCTTTCAAGACTCTGCTCGGCACTCTATTGGAGATGTAGGTAGCTGTACTGACTACCTCTGCCCACAAGAATGACATCGTGAATTCTTGATGTATGCCCTTCTCCTTACAGAAGTCTTTGAATTTATTTGCAATGAATTCACCTCCACTGTCTAATCTGACTCTCTTCAGCCTCTTTCCTATCTGAGTTTCCACCATCATGACAAATTCCTTGAATTTGTCTAATACTTGGTCCTTGGTCTTCAAAATGTACAAAAAAATTTTCTTGCTAAAGTCATCTATTAAGGTGAGGAAGTACTTCGAGTGCCCAAGCGATTCTGGATTGATAGGCCCACATACGTCTGTGTGTACCAACTCCAGGATTGTTGTCGTCACAGTCCCGCTCCTCCTCTTGAACGGTTCCCTATGTGGCTTCCCAAGAACACAGCTTTCACATATGTAAGATTTCCCATCTTTGTCGTAGTCGAAGCCTATCACCAACTAATTTTTCTTCATCACCTCCAATGCTTCCGCTCCCAGATGTCCTAGCCTCCTGTGCCAAAGAGCATCCTTTCTTGTCTTTGACACTGCTACACACGCCTGGTGTTTGATTCACACCCAGCGCCATTCTGTAGAGTCCTCCCTCTTCCATCGTGCTGGTCAACATTTCCCCATCTTTGAAGATTAGGCATTTGTTCTTCAGAAATCTGAGCTCCAATCCATTCTCAATGAATTTCTTTACAGACAAGAGGTTCTTTGAGATTTTTGGTACAAACATCACTCCTCTCAGCAATCCTTCTCTATCCCCTTCAAGTTTCAGAAGTACACTCCCACTTTTGGGAATTCGATTGCTTGGTTATTCCCCACAATCACCCTCTTGTCCTGGCGATTCTCCATGTAGTCCGTCAGTACCCCTTTATCATTTGTCATATGCACTGTAGCACCAGAGTCTAAGTACCAACTTTCATCTTTTATCATGCTGTCTTCTGAGCTGGAGATGTTGATGGGCTCCCATTGGTAGCACTCCTTTCTTGGAGTTGTCTTTGTCCTTACTTTACGAGAAGCACCATCTTCCCCAATTGCCATGAATGCTATGTTTTTCTCTTCTTCCTGCTCTTTAGCCATGTTTGTCTGCACTGTGTTTCTTTTCTTCATATCTTCAGCTCGTTTGTTGCACTCCCTGACTATGTGTCCAGTGTTGCTGCAGTAATAGCAAACGATGTCCCTTCTGCATTCTGCATGCGCAATTTTTCCTGTCTGCGTATGCCATCCTCCTCCACTTCCTTCGGATTGAACTGTCTTCTCCACTCTCTACCTTCATGGGTTGTCTTTGAATCTTGTTGTTGACATCCTCCTGATCAGCGCTAATTCTTCTGTTCCCACCTGGCTTTTCCTCCTCTCATCTTCGTGCAGCAACCTCTTCATGACCTCTATGATTTCAAGATCCTCTATCTTGCTACTCTCGAGCACCATTATCAACTGGTCATAGGACACCGGAAGGCTCCCTAAGATGGTGAACACAAGATGAGTCTTCTCCACAGGCGCTCCAGCTGCCTTGCAAGTCCCTTCATTTTCTCAAGATGCTCCAACAGTGAATCTCCTTCCATCATTCTGGTGTTTGCTAGCTTCCTCCTCAGAAGCAGCACATTGGTCACGCTCTTCGCCTAATCAACCTTTAACCGAGATCGACGGTGGAAGAAAGCACCCAATTCTCAGTCTATAATGTTTGTTTGAAGTGACCTTCAAAAAGGGGTCTCAGAGAAGGGGGTTAGGTATTGGAACCCATCGGATTCGATGCATACTGTCTGGAATCACAAAGGGGGGATGTCCAAAGGTTCATGAGCCTGTTACAGAACAAACAAATCCAACATCCTTTGCCCCAAAATAGTCTTCATGCCGGACTAGTTTCGCATTCTTCCATCCTTCGACCCCGGTTTCTTCGAATGGTGTCGGCTTTGCTAGCTTTTGATTCCGGCTAGTGGGTAATCTCACGGGGAACCTGTAGGAACAGACCAGATGTGAAACAGGTAGTTTCTCAATCTATAACGTCCGTTTCAAGTGACCTCCCAAAAAGAGCTTCAAGGATAGTTCTCGGAACCAGTTGAATTTAGTGCATACTGACCGGAATCACAAACGGGGGGTTGCCACAGGTTCGTGAGCCTATTTTGGACCAAACAGATCCAATTCTGCTCAAATCCGATGTCCTTTGCCCCAGAACAGTCTTTATGCCGGAAACAACGCGATTAGGGCATGAGAAATGGACTACTTTCGCATTCTTCCATCCTTTGGCCCCGGTTTCTTCGAACGGTGTCAGCTTTTCTAGCTTTTGATTTTGGCCAGTGGGTAATCTCGCGCAAAACCTGTAGGAACAGACCAGACGTGAAACATGTAGTTTCTCAGTCTATTACGTTTGTTTCAAGTGACCTCCCAAAAAGGGCTTCATGGATAGTTCTCGAAACCAGTCGGATTCGGTGCATACTTACCAGAATCACAAACAGGGGGTGGCCACAGGTTTGTGAGTCTATTTCAGAACAAACAGATCCAATCATGTTCAAATCCGACGTCCTTTGTCCCAAAAGAATTATACCTTGGACGACATGGTAATCATGATGTCGCAAGCCCAGAGAGAACCTGATCAAAGTCAGGCACCAGCGGAACAAGTCTTTGAGGGACTTGCGTGAACACAGTCAATGAATCTTGCCGAGTCAGGTGAAGAAGAAGAGATAGTGCATGTGGGAGAGCAGTTAACACCCACACAGTTCAAGAGACTACGATCATTGTTGGTGGAGTATAAAGACTGTTTTGCCTGGAGTTATAGTGACCTGAAGGGCATTCCACCAATAGTAGTCCGACACACCATACCCTTGGTGGACGGAGCAGTCCCCAAGATAAGCCGTTATTACTGCTGCAACCCGAATTACTGAGCTGATCAAACAGGAGTTGTAGAAGTTGATGGATGCATATTTCATCTATGAAATCGAGCACACGGAGGGGTATCACCGACAGTTATAGTACCTAAGAAGAACAGCAAAATGTGAATTTGTGTGAATCTGAAGGCGCTAAATGCAGTCACCAAAAAGGATTATTTTCCTTTACCATTTACGGAAAGTGTCCTCAACAGAGTAGCTGACGCCAAGGCCTATAGTTTTCTAGACGGCTTCAACGACTACAACCAGGTGAAGATAGTCCCCGGGGACTAGTGCAAGACATCATTTGCCACGGAATGGGGAACCTATGCCTATAAAATGATGCCATTCGGACTTTGCAATGCCCCAAGCACCTTCCAGCGAGTCATGCAGGCGGCATTCAAAGATTATCTGCAAAAATTTCTAGAAATTTTCTTGTACAATCTATGCGTGCATGAACCAGACTCAGAACACTTATCCAACTTGGAGAAGGAGTTACAAAAATGTCGCGACTACCAGATCTCCCTAAATCCAGAAAAATGTCAATTGTGGGTGACACATGGCTTGATTCTCGGCCATATAGTGTCAAGACACAGGATCGCCATAGATCTATCAGATATCAAGATCATTGTTCATCTACCACCATTGGGAACGATCAGCAAAGTCTACATCTTCATGGGTCATGCTAACTATTATAGGATCTTCATTCTTGATTTTGCGGAGTTAGCCCGACCAATTTACAAACTCACAACGGACCCACATTGGAACTAGGAAGCCCTGATTTCAGCACCAATCTTACAGCCACCCAATTGTTCCATTGAGTTTCACGTGCATACGGATGCATCGAAGTATGCAGTTGGAGCAGTCTTAACCCAGCCAGGTGAACACAAAAAGGATTTTCCAATCCGATTTGCAAGCCGACAACTCAATGATACCGTAATGAACTATTCAACCATAGAGTGGGAAGCACTGGCAATGATCTATGCGGTTAAGAAATTTCGTCAGCACCTGATAGCCACACATTTTGCTTTTTATACGGACCATCAACCCTTGCTCTATCTCGTTAATAAAACTTGCAACACCGGAAGAATCACCAAATGGCTATTTTTGTTGTTGGAATTTGATTTTCAAATAGTAGTTCGCAAGGGAAAACAACACTACATGGCAGATCATGTGTCGCGAATCAAGGGGAAGGAGATTGCAACCCAACCCGACGATGAGCTGGCAGATGCTGCCTTATTTTACATGGACACAATACCCGAATGGGCTGTTGACATTGTTGAATATCTAATGAGGGGCCAACCAGACAAATCACTACCAAAGGCGGAACAGTGGAAATTGATCTTGAAGGCTAGACCTTATCAGCTGATTGTCAGCCAGTTGTATCAAAGAGGACCAAGCGAATTTTTTGGCGGTGTATTCTACCTCATGAGGCTACCCAGATCGCTTTCACATGAAGGCATGGGTGGAGGCCATTTTGCTTCCGACATTACAGTTCGCAAGATCCTGCAATCAGGATGTTGGTGGCCAGTGATTCATAAGGATACGGAGGAATACTTGAAAAAGTACGATGTGTGCCAAAGGGCAAGGAGACCAACGAGATTGAATTATGACCTACTGCACCCGGTCTTAGCCCAAGCACCATTCGAAAAGTGAGGATTGGATTATATCGGTCCAATTCACCCTGCGGCAAGGAGTTCCCAGGCCCGATACATAATCGTAGCCACAGACTACCTCACCAAGTGGGTCAAAGCCAAGGCAGTAAGAGTAGCTGATGCTAGGACCATTGCCAAGTTCCTTTACAAAAATATCATTGTGCACTTTGGATGCCCAGTGGAGCTAGTCAGCGATCACAGAAGCCATTTCATCAATGAGACCATCAAGGTCTTGTTGGAGGAATTCTTCGTGATCCACAAAACCAGTACGCCTTATTATCCTCGTGGTAATGGGAAAGCATAATCATCCAATAAGATCATGTGTAGAGTGCTCATGAAAACAATTGAAGCTAGCAGATCAGATTGGGAACATAAGTTGCATGCTACTCTGTGGGCATTCAGAACAACATATAAAGGAAGCACTGATCAAACACCCTTCCAATTGGTATATGGTCAGGATGTTGTAATGCCAGTAGAGTTTCTAGTTCCTTCATTAAGAATTGCCACCACACAACATCTTAATGAGTCCAAATCTCGACAACTACACCACGAAGCTCTGCATAAACTCTGTGAAACACGCTTACTAGTTGTGCATGCCCAGGTAGCTGAAAAGGAAAGACGCAAAACATGGCATAATCGCAAGTTCAAAAGAAGGATCTTCACTCCAGAGATCTGGTCCTGATGTATAAAACCAAGGCGATCAAGGGAAAGTTAAAATTCACAGGCGAAGGTCCTTATCGGATCAAGGAAATTCTTAATCATGGAGCCGTGAATTCAGAGAAGCTAGATGGGACACCATTCGATACACCCATCAATGGTAGCCGGTTGCACAAATACTGGCCACCACAGTAAGATAGATCCAGATGGTGGTGGCATGTTACGAAAAGCTATTTTGCTAAACCATCATCGCTAGATCTAGGAAGATCAAGCCAAATCAAGCTAGATCCATCAAGATTCGACCATATCTGGCAAGATCGAAAAAATCCATCAGAATCCAAGAAGGATCCAGATCCAGATAGGATCAAGAAGAAAGCAGATCATCAGATTATGCCAATAAGTCCACTAAATTTGTAGATCAGAGACCTTGATCTCAGTAACTATTGCAGATTAAGGGCAAAATTCACCAAACACTGATGCATTTATTACCAAACACTAGATCAGAATTTTTAGAGAACTATCAACAATCAGATCCAGCATGGATGAAGCTGATTACCAGTTTGCAAAAGTTAAAAATCAAAAAATCTCGAGATCTCGTCAAAAAACACTCTAAAAAGAGTATTTTTTTCATGATTTTTGGAGATCCCCTAGGAGATAGCTCTTGAAACTTGGATAGTTACCAGATCTGACCCAGATGCATCCATGAAAATCTCTGCGAGAGTTCCTGATGGAGGAATCATCATTTTTTTAGTGTGTGCGAGGGTTCCCAAAAGCTGAATTTTCAAAACCCTTGCAGAGCATCAAGATCATCTTACCAACCCTCGCAAGGTGCCTAAATGGAATCAGAGTAGTGAAATTAGCCTGCCTACATGGTCTGATCTTGAAAATCCAATCACAGGAGCAAGTTGTGTGAGAGATCACTTCTTGCGAGAGTTGAACCCTCGCAGACAGCCTGAACCCTCGCAGAACCTTCGCATGGCAGTCAAATCACCTTCTGAACTCTCGAAAACTTCCTTGAGGTCTTAGAATTTTGTGAAGAAGGTGCCTGCCAAAATTTGGGTGGAACTGAACAAACGAAAGTGGATTTTACCTGATACGCACTCTAAATTCCGCTATATAAGTGCCGAATTCGAGGCATTTGTCACCTTTGCTAGCGAAGCTCTACCGTAATTTACACTAAAATTACCAAGTTCTCCATTTGCAACCAAACTTCCTACCAGCTGTCATTTGCTCATACTGAACACCGATCTGCGCTCTAAACTACACTTCTTGTCATCCAACATCGTTATTCATAGTTTTTTGTCATTTCCACACCTTTTTACCCTTTCCACCTAACATGGCCTCCTCACCCTCTAAAGACTCTGGCACCAAATAGGTGATCCAGCGTGAAATCCCCAAGGCCACACAGATTTGGCCCTTACCCTCTGACGCTCTAATCCAACTATGGCTGCAGACAGTCGGCCCACTTCTAGAGACAATGGGTTTTTACCCGGCACTTTTTCATTCTGAGATTAACATGGGCCTTGCCCTTCATGCTTACGCCACCTGGGATGAGCAAAAGACTCGCTTCCACTTCCTGTACCAAGGTACCACGTACAAGGTCAGGACTAACGCAGACTCGATGGTTACCATTGGCATTATGTCTGGTGATCGTCAGCCCATCTCCCATTGACACGCCAAAACTCTGATCAAACCTTTCGTCACCCAAACTGCACCAGAAATCCCACTCTAGACTAACAATGGTTACCTGATAGAAGCTATCACTGAACCCGTCATTCAGACGGCTGTTGAATAACTTTATGGTTATTTCAACATTTCGCAAGGACAGAATCCAGTCTAAGCTACTGAGTCAAATAGTGGAATCCTTTCTGGAATTCCCAGGCCCTTTAGTTGTGCCATACGACTGGCATAGCTTCCTTATTCGGGAACTAACCAACTCCATCAAACCCAACAACTGTGAGGGTATCGCAGCAGGCCCCCTGTTGTGTAATTTTGCCTGCGCACTTCTCGAGGTGAAAGTGCACAGTTTCCAACACTCATCCCTTTTGTCTACCCTTGTGCCACACACTAACATTTATCTGCCATCTCAAGCATCCACCTCCTCCCAACCTGCAGTTACTAACACAACGGCTAGCAAACGAATGCGTGGCGTTGCCTCTACATCTTCATCTCCACCTGCTACCCAAAGACGCGCCTCCACAACTACAACCACTCCATCAACCACCACCACTTCTTCTTCTATGCAACCGCCCATTCCAATCTTTGTTGTCTCTACCTCTCTTTCCGTTCCATCCACAACTATTTCTGTGTCCATCCCCGTTTCGTCTATTGTTACCACTTCCATCTCTATTCCATTCTCCACTACTCCGTCCATCACCATCGCATCCTCCATCACTCTTGTCGCCACCGTTGCTTACATACCATCCAATCCATCTGATTCTCAATCGTCTCCCGACACTCTGGCGTGGATGCAAGTCATCAATTTTTCACCCCCACACCAGACACTTTCTGCTCCATCCTCGTCTTTTTCCATACTCCACACCACCCTTCAGTTCCCCTCTGTTCCTCCCATCCTCTCGTTTGGACAAACCGTCCTCACTCCTGTTTCCACAGTTGCTTATCAAACCCCACCTGCTTTGCCAACAAAGGTTGCCGAGGGCAACCAACCGTTGTCTAATGACGCATTTTTCCAAATAGTTTTTGTACCATCACCAGATCAGGCTGATCCTACCGCCCCAGATGACATTAGGTCCAATGAGAACCTGATAGAAGATGATGACGACAGCACTCCACAAGTCGTCGGGGCCGATACAACACAAGCCCCTACTAGTGCCAGTGTATCGGCTGCTCCCATAGACCTAACAACGACGTAACAGACTCTGGAGAAATACATCCTGGATGTGGTAGCGGCCAAAGCTATCTTGGAAAGCAGGGTACTACACCTGGTAACAAGCAACACACAACTGCGAGCAAAACTCACCCAGCTGCAGCACGAGCTGATTTTGGCTCAGCAACATGAACAAGCAAGGCACCAGGAGATCGCCAGGCTGCAGCAGAAGGAGGAGGGCCTCAATAATTATATCCAAAGCCTCTCCAAAGCGCTGACAGAGGCCTCCACAAAGGTGCGGGAGCTTCAATCCGAAGCGTCCCAACGACTTGCTCCCATCCAGGCACAACTAAACCTTTTGGAAGCAAAGAATACATGCCTGGGGATGGAGGTCAAAGCCCTACAAGATGAAAAGCTCGTCTAGTTAGCCCAACCTGCACTAGACTCAAGGCCACTCTCTCAATCAGAAATGAATCTTCTTCGGCGTCAGGTGCAGGTTTATAGCCAAACCTTAAACAGTTACTAGGCTGAGTTCAATAAATATCGGACAAGCGCAACTCACGAGCTCGCCCAGGCCAAGCAAGCCCTCAAGGCTTGCCAAAATTTCATGAAAACGAAGGCCCAGCCCACCCCCATGGTAGTTCCACCACCACCTATTTTTTATGCTGCACAGGCCAGTACCAACCAAGACCAAAGCCAACAGGCAGCAGGGGGATTTAGCCAAGATCAAGGGTCCGAACACCAAAGACCAACAGATACGGTTACTGAGATGTGAGACCAGGACCAAGGAGAAGATACCAGCCAAAGCCAAGCCACATCATCCAAAGGTTCGTGCACGATATCTGTCAGCCAGGCCTTCCGAAGACCAAAGTCCGTGGAGGAGAAAATAAACGAATTCCTATCAAAGTATCCCCACGAGTCATCAAGAGGTGGCTGGCAGATATCGTTTTTAGTTTAGACAATAAAGGGCCAAGAACTGCAGGCATTACCCGCCCTCCAACCACAACCAGAGTGGCGTCATCAGTTGTTCGAAAGAGACCCTACAACCTTCAGGGCCTAAGTGACGAGTCCTCAACAATTACGGGTGAACGCGCACTTCCTGCCATGTCCACGACGATCCAAATGGGCGGAATGCAGCACCCCTCTGGACAAGATCACACTGCAAAATTTTAATTGGCCGATCATACCACCAGAACATGGGTGGACTACGGATGTAGATGCCAGAAGAGCTCTCACCACGTTCGCAAATCAATATATCAACTGTCTTGATCCAACAGTCTGTGCGGCAGCCACTTACGCCCAGGACTTAGAACAAAATCTAACCCCACAAAAAGTACATTGGAAATCACAAGATTCATGTGAGTCCAAAATTGGACCCAACTCTAAAAAGTAAACTCCAAGCTTAAAATTGACTTTGGGCCTCAAGTTTTATTTTAATTACAAAGGGCCCAAGTCTATTATTTTATTTACAACTTAACTTGCGTGCTCATTGGGCCATGGGCTTATACGCGCATGATGCCATGCCCTCGCAACACATTTTATTGGACGATTTTATTTATTTACACTTTGTTGGGAATAACCCCCAACAGCCCTACAAATGACTTGTATGCAATGATTGATGTCACCGAAGAGGACCATGGTAAGGTCAACAAAATGGTGTGTAAGCCACTAGCCGTCCTTGAATTTGATGGTTCACAAAATTGAAGATAAAAGGATGCTACCACTTTGAACTCAATGAATGTAAGTGGTTGCCTGTAGTTCATCTAAATTCAAACAAGTGTCAACGTTTGACAAAGGGAGATCTAGAATAGAAAAAAACCTTCATCTATCAAACATTGCCACTTGTTTAAATCTAAACAAACAACATGCAACCATTTAGATCTAGTAAATTCAAAGTACCATCAACATTTTCACCCTTTGATGTTAACGTTGTGAATCATCAGGTTCAAGGATGCCAATGACTTGCACAACATTGGTCTCTTTTGTGGCCTCTTTTGTGGCATCATAGCTAGAAGAGATACCCAATCGACACAGACAACTCGATTCCAGATCCAGTGATCCCCCATTGCATCCTCAATGGATTTGGCTCATCATTAATATTCCAAGAATTCATTGCACAATTTAGATTTTCGTCATGGTATAGTTCTTTATTGTCTTTCCCATGGGTTTTCAAAAGTTTAGGATCTTATTGTTGTTTGAAGTTTAGGGTTTATTGTTATTTATAGATGAAAATGTATCTATATAATGGTATTGTCCCTGTAGCTATGACTCAGTATCTCGCTATCTGATGATCACACACACACACACACACTCACACACTCACACAAAACAAACACACACACACACACGAAGAGAAGAAAAAAAAAGAATATTATAGAGTGCTAATCAAAACTCCCTCTCTCTCTCTCTCTCTCTCTCTCTCTCTCTCTCTCTCTCTCTCTCTCTCTCTCTCTCTCTCTCTCTCTCTCTCTCTCTCTCTCTTCTAATAAGCAACATCAAATATTCTAAGCTTGAAACATGAAACATGAACCAAAGCATGAAACATAAACAAATATATAACACAAAAATAAAACCAAACTTGAAACTTATATCTAACAACACGAAACTAACAACATTGAAATAACATAAATTTGATAAGCATGAGCAAACTGGCTAACTATTAACTCATGAGAAAAGATAGATCTATTCATCACAATTGAAACATCTGTTGAATAAAATACCTAAGCTAAACACATCCATAAAAAAAGTACACAGATTTGTCATTTGAAAGCTCAAAAAAAATCTAACTGGAGGTCGCGAAACAGACGTCGTAATAGACACTAGTATACGATCCAAAATAGCATCGTGCATTCTAACCCTATCAGTAATTGGGATCTGCAATGGAATGTGCGCCTCAACTGCTCTAATGGTGATGTGCGCCTCAGCTACTCTGATGGTGATCAGTCTAGAAACCACCAAAGAAACCTGCAAAACAAAAACCAATATTGAATTTCTTAAGTATACCACCACAACAAATATGCATAAATCTCAAAACAACAAAGATGCATAGATAAAACTTATATAGATACTATGCGAAAGCTTGGATCTACAATAGCTTTGGAATAGCCATTAGAATAGGCGATGCTATACTAAACGTTATTCCGACCTTTTGCAAATCTGGATCTGCAATAAAATTTTGGATCTAAAACACCCAGACAAAATCTGGATCTATAAATCATCTGATGAATAGAAAATCAGACATCAGAATGTCTATCAGAATAGGTGCTGCTTTAACAAATCCCATAGATCTGCCTATTCTAATGGCCATTCCGACTTGTTTGTTATCTTAAGATTCAATTCTAGATTTGTCGCCTCCTTTGCCTTAAACAAAACATGCATAAAAAATGTGGAGCCAATATACCAAACTGTAAACACATTGAGATGAACACTAAGATGTGAGAGAAACAAAGAATGAGAAAAAGAGATGGAGAGAGAGATTACCTTACACCCAACAATCACAAAATCTCCATCCTCTACCTTCCTTTTTCTTCTTAAGCTCACCGCCTATCATACATCTTTTAATGGATGTTGGCTTTTGAAGATTCATGCATTGTAAAACTTTTCAGCTAAAAAATGTTGCATTCTAAAATCACACAATTATCACAGATTGCCGATTTTTATACTCCTTAGCCTTGTTAAAGAATAGTGCATTGAACAAAACTATTTTTTATTTGCTAAACTATACACATCTGGTTAAAAGATTCTATAAGTCTCCAAACATCGACGTAATTGCCATTCACGTACTTTTCTTGGGCATCAACCTATAAGCTTGCTCCAACAATAATTTTCATTGTGTCCATATAAGATTCCCATAAATTTCTGAAATTGCTATCTTTTAAAAATAGTGGGATCCCATAGTCACAAGTTTTTGGGAGTGAATATTCCAATGTCCCCTTGGCTAGATCCCTAAACTCCAAATCCCAAATCCCAAAGCCTAGACCCTAGATCCTAAACGAACCATGAACCATGAACTAAAGGGACTGGAGCTGATTTGAAAACTAATTTTGCTCCTCCAGTCTCTTGGCCCTTTTACTTTGCAATTCTTCCAAAGTTGTCAGCAACTCCACGTCTTTCAGTTGTAGATCCTACTTTGTCGTCCTAAGCTCATCTGTTTGTTGTGCAAGTTGGTGCACCAACCAATGTAGATGGTATCAGGTCTCGGTATGCCACTTGAAGGTTTCCCTGGCATTCTTGGGCAAACTGTCATAGGCTGGAAGAGATGAGAATTCAGAAAGAAGGCGATGGTAGGTAGGAAAAGAAAGCTAAGAGGTCGTGAGGTGAGTTGGAAGTGGAAAAGTTATTTGTGTCTTTACATCAGTGGCAACAGAGGTGGTAGGGATATTGGTAGTGTTAAGAGAAATGGTGATGGAGGCAATATCAACAATGGTGGTGGTGGTTAGTGATGAGACTAGTGCAGTTTCCTCTAGAATGATCTCCACCTCCTCTTCTACAAGATCGCCTTCATTGAAGTACTCAAGTGCGTGTACAACGATGAAGTCGTCTTGTTTCAGAGCAGAGGAGTCTTCTGCTTTCTCATTGACCCTTGGGCTTTCCTAGACTTTACCTAAAATTTGTGCTGCCTGACTTTGACCTTGACCTTGATCTTGATCTTTTCTTGTTTCTTGGTCAAGATTGGCTGCATCAGTCTGTTTAGCTTTGTCATCATGAGTGGGGTCAACTACAATCATGTGTTTTGCTTGTGTGGCTGTAGGCTACTCTCTTTCTCCCTCCTCTGAAACTGTTGCCTGTGTCTACTGGGCATGAGGGGGTGAGGTAACAACTGGAACGGATTCCGATGGTGATTGGGATTGGGTGCTGGTATCTGGTGATTGCGCCGGTGTCTTCTGGGTGATTTAGAGCTGGTGCTGAGGTGAGGAGGTAGCCGGTGAGGTTCGTCGTTGTCGAATACGTCTGGTTTTGAGGCTGCCCTCCTCTTCATCCTTGTTGTCTTCGCTATTTGATGGGATGTCTTCATACCCTGCCATCTACTTGGTCTGCTTCCGAGGAGTAACTTGGTAATCCTGGATTGTGGGTTATCTAATTCTGTCTCTGATTCAGGGGGCGGCTTGTCGGCGGTCATCTTATTCTTTGACTTCTTGGGTGGTGGAGTGGTCTCAGTAGGTGGTGATGGCCGATCATGTTTCCTCTTAACGTGGTGTTCATGGAACATGGCAGCCTATTGAGAAGGTGAGGTGGAAGCTTGTGATGGAATATAGCCTCGGCTAGTAGCAGCATTCCGTCGAGCTAAGGCAAGCTTCAAGCCAATAGTGGATTGATTTTGAGCTAAGTCAAAAAAGATATACCCCCAGGTGACTGGAGCTCTCTTCTGCAGTGCGACAATAAGCTGTTGGGGGAGTGAATCCGGCCCAATTGTACATATTTTGGCGGCCTTCATAGGATTCTCCCAACATGGCAAATATGTGGAGGGGGATCCTCAGCAGATGTGCTTTTCATGTATAGGTGCACCTTGTGAGATAAGAGAACGCAACTGCCAGCTCCTTGCACTTGATGGCCTCAAGGAGAATGTCAATCCTTGTTCTTCCATTTGTCAAGAGACGTGCCAAGAAACCTGGCATAAGGCTACTGCAACATGTTGGTCAACTTGACTGGTTTCTCCTTATGGCCACTAGGAAAGCCAAAGGTGGTGATATTGCTGCTAGCCAAGTAGATAATCGATTGAAAATTTTGAAGATCAATGTGAAAAGTGAGTTGCTTCTAATCAAAAAATTTGTATGTCTGGTACATCAGATATAGAATCTGGTGGCCCGTCCATGGTGGAATTTGAAATTCAAGTGTCTTAAACAATGGTTCAGCCTGTGTATACCACTGATTCATCATGTCATCTTCACACAGAACGAGTTTGAGTGTCTTAGACATATCATGAATCTCTTCAATGTGGTCTAAATCTGAATTGGCCATTTCTTTTCTTTTTAAAATTTTTAAATTTTTTTGGAAGTTCTCTAGATTGTTGGAAGATGGAATTTGACAGCTACAATGGCAGATGCAATTGTCGGGGACAGTGGCGGATGCAATGGCAGATCCAAAAATGAAAGTGGATGGCGAATGCAAACTGGATGGGGAATGCAAACGAGATGGCGGATGCAAACTCAGAAAGTGATTGGAAGAACTGGGGGATGCAAACGAGATGGTAGATGCAAAAAAGACAAACTGTAAAGTGGAATGACAAATTGAGGAGGCAAAACTTTTGAAATAAAAAGGCAAAGAGTTTATAAAACAAACAAAAAAGTTAAAGTGTGTAATGTTTGTGAGGTGAAAAATGTGGTAGGGCAAAAATGGAGAGGAATGTGTATGTGGAATGACAAAGAATGGATCAAATGAAAGAGGACATGATACTGGTTAGAATGCAAGCAACAATAGCTGAATCAAAAAACAAGGAAATCAACTGAAATTTGCTAGCCAGACATGAACTCGTCCGAAAATTGTGTGAAGTAAGAATGAACTTGACGGCTGGGGTATTTATACCAATTTTTTTTCTTTTAGGTGTAGCTTTGGATGCAAATGGGCTCGTCGGAAGCAAATGAGTGTGGCGGTTGGTGAATGCAATCTGTTTGATGCAATCTGTCAGATGCAAACTGTCGTATGCAATCTATTGGATGCAATCTATCAGATGCAATCTTGTCGGATGCAAACTGTTGGATGCAAACTTATTTTGATTGTTTTAAATAAGTGTAAAGCCAATGGATTTTCAGCAATTGTGGAAAAGAAAAAAATATTTATAGAAGGAAAAAAACGGAGAAGTATGAAGTAAAACATCATAGAAAGATATTGCTACACATGACTTACTGAAAAATTATCCTCATACTACCTCTGCAGTCGGCTACCAATGACTAATGTGTCAAGGGATATGCCTTCTAGGGTTTCTAATTAGACTGCACCATTGGTGAAAATTTTCTTGACAACATAGCGGCCTTGGCTACGGAATTTCAATTTCTCGGGATGGACCTTGGAAGATGTATAAAGTAAAACTTTATCACCATCATGGATATCCTTAGTCCTAACATGATGATCATGTCAAGCCTTCTACCATCGTTTATGAACTAACTATGCATGATAAGAGATAAGACGTGTTTCACACAGTTTCGTCAATGTTAGAGTCGATTCTGAACTTGATGTTGATAAGAACTATCATCACACAAGTCAGTGGCATATGCTAAAGTGACGCATAGAGAAGAAATTAAAAAATTTACTGGCATAATAGCCTCTTGGCCAGCTCAAATGGTGTTTTCCAACCCATGGCTCGCTTTGGTGTTGTTCAATATGCCTAGATAGCATAAAATAATTTCGTTTCCTAGTCAAATCGACTTGTTTCTGCTATCTTGGTCAAGACTTTACAAGGCCCAGATCACACCACACATTACATGGTCAATGGCTTTAAGTAACCTTAATGTTTCTATCATTACCTATTGCCATTTTTATTTTTTGATGCTATCTCTCTCTATTCTACAACACATACTCAGAGATCACACAACATTTTTTGCTAATACATACGGGAGCATGAGTATCTGGTCATCACAAGGAATGGAGAAATCACATTGGCAAGCATGAGCAGCACTCAATCGACACACTTAGCATGGGGGGACTAATGAAAAGAGAAGCTACATTATTCAACTATTTCAATGGTTCTATAGAAGAGTTCAAATTAGAAAGATCACCAAATCTTAAGATTACGACAAGTTTAGAAAAGCTTGCAAATTCATAGAGCAAGAGTTTTGATATCTTCTCCAATTGTTGTATTATCACGGAGAAAATCTTTGCTTGAATATGCATCTAAGAGATGTGCATTTTTCTTGTTTCCACTGAGTTTTATATATGCAACATACAATGAATAATGAGAGCTCCTTAAAGGAACATTCTCTGAAGAAAATCCTAAAATATTTAGGATAGAACTTCTTTTAACAAAAATGATCTTATTTGCCCTAGCAAACCTATGGCCTCCTAAGACAATGCCTTCACAACCATTATAAGTGTCTATCCAACTGGACTAAATTGAGAATGAGCAACACATATCTCATTCTTCTTCGAGTGCCTAAGGTAGTGGCCCAATCTGCTATCTCTTTGGAATGAGGTGTTGTGATGTCTGAAGCCTCCTTGACGGGCATCAAAATCTTCTCTCATAAGGGCATTCTGTATAAGAATATCAAATTATTAAATTGAATAAAACATTTTGAAACAACAAACTTACACATTCAAAACTTACACATTCTTCATCATCTGCAAATCCTTTACTTTGATTGGAGTCACTCCAAGAGGCCTTCCCCCCATTTCAAAAGGGGTGAGAGTTTACCCTAGCTGGCATCCAATGTCGGGTGAGTGTTTATATTTTCAATACCATCCAAGTCTTGGTATTATACTTATCAGAAAAATCTGATACCAGTTGAGTATAAGTATAACCATATCTACAGATTGGTGGTTGGTATCAACTAGCCTAGTATCAACCAGCCTGGGTAGTGCAAGGTGGTACCAAACCTCATGGAGATTTCAAAAACACTAATTGGAAGGTGAATACTTAGGGTAACTCAACATATCAAGGGAGAGCATTGGGGTGTAAGTGGTGGGCCCTTTCTATCCCCTCCTTTAAAACACATAGGTTCCTTGTCTAATTTGAATTTAAACAATAAATGCTTGCTCTCCAAATGGAAGGGCCTTTTCACATGGAATAACAAGGAGTGACTTAGGCTTTCAAATAGGGGCACTTATATGTGAAATCATTGTTTCAAGTGTTGGAAGCCTATCTCTAGGAAAGGCATGCCATTTAAGAGGTGCACATGCAAATGTTGAAGTTGGTGAAAGCCTAGCTGGCAATTGTGGTTAATGTCTCTTGCATAAACTTCTTAGACCAGTTTGTATACCCAAAATTTTCCAGAAAAAATTCCAAGTATTACAGCCTGCGTCCGGGTTAGTCTAGACTCTAGAGTACAGAACCTAGGGCAAAATGTGAAGACTGGAAATGTTACGTTGAAATTTCAAAGATCAATCATTCAAAGTACACGGCAGATTCAATCTGGAGAATACTGCATGCCGAGTTTCCGACTCCCAAGTTTTCGAGACTCGAGAGCAATGACAAGCGTGAGAACTAGAAAACGGGTTGATCGAGCGGCGCCGTCCTGGAAACTTGCAGATTCAGGAATATGGCCAGTCACCAGGGTGCATTCAATGAAGACGGTGCGCGCATTTGAGCGCCAAGCACGCGCTCGTGAGAATCCCTAGATGAATGCTCCATGTGGCGTGCACTGGTCTCGTCGCCCGACAACATGCTTACACGCCACGAGATCTTTGGCGAAGGAACGGGTAGGAAAATAAGCGGCAAGCTTAGGGCCTTATAATTTTTAGTACAATGTACGGGACTGAATGAGATTCGTATTCCATAACGTGGACAAGGAAGCTTCGGAGGCAACGCCCTTCAAAAGCTTTTAAGCCAACTTCCGATTCCGAGTCCCGACCTGATTAGAAAGCTCGTGTAAAAGACTAAAATAAAACCTTTCAAATTTCAATTAAAAAAATCATGATTATAAATAGTTATTTGCAATTTACAAATGGAAAACCTACAAATAAAAAAACAAGTGACAAAATGTCAATTTTGACAATTGACTTGATTATATATTTTGTATTTTAAATTCTTTGGACAACAACGATTGAAGGCTACCTAGAGCACTGGCAACAGGATACAATACATTGATATATTGATATACAGTGCACAGTCCAGAGTACCTGAGTAGTCCAGAGTACCTGAGCAGTAAGTACCATATCGAAAGTTATAACTTCTAGAATCTAACAGTTAACTTGTAAGTTCTAACTTATGAATCGTGGGCACTGGGATAGTCTGGGAATAGTGACTAGTGAGTTACTATCTTATTACCGGTAGACGAAGTAACTAGTCAACGATGTGGCATACCGTTTGCGTTCTGGCAGTGGGGAAAAAGTGTCGCGCAGCGTGCTGCCTTTGCTGGGTTTGCCATCCTTATCATGGTAGTTGGAACTTAGAACTTGGTAGGACCGCGCTTATCCATGGTGCGATCCACCTAAATATTACCATGAAGGAGCAGCTCGATATGGGCTGGAAGTTGAAACTTTGCATGATGACAGTTCAGAAATTACAATGGTTGATTCAAGGATGATGGCTAGCTACATGATAAATGATATCTCAGCCCATTTCCGGCCATGATTGGTAGGGAAAGTCTGCAAAGCTTTTGTATTATTGATGTTTTGGAATACTGACGATTGATTAGAGTGCATACGGTGTACGTGGTCGAAAATGGTGTGGCAATGTAAGTTATAGTGGTCGTTAGCTCGTTGCCAGCTGCATGTGTAGGCTTTCATCTCGGCAGACGTTCCGTATTGCCACGATCTTGAGCGGGAATTGGGCAAAATTTTGTGGCTGGAATAGTCATTGTATTGCCACGTTACCTAAAATCTGATTGGATTAAACTTGGAAGAAAAGGGTCTTGCAGGTTTTGAGCTGAGCTGAGCTGAGTTGGAGTCCAGAACAACAAAATTTATGGGCGAATTATCTCCATGCCTTAAGCTCGACGCTTGACTACGGACGAACTCGAGAGAACAGCCAAGACGTTATCGCACGGGCTCCGCACGAGCTCCTTGCTGTTTGTTGGCTAGGTGGATTCTATTGCTGATTCTCGCCAATATCTATGCTGCTGAACACCGGCACTATAAAGTAACCCAGACATCTTTTCGCTTATCGCTTTTCTAAACCCCAAATGAATCGGCTCTAAGGAGTCAAGGCTTTCCAAAGATCCATTTCCAAAGTAAAGCATAGGGTGCATAGTCTAAATGCTTTCCCGTTCGTCTAAAACCAACGAGGGAGAGTTGTGACAGAAGAAAGAGAGCACCTTTGTCTGCGTGCTATGCAAAGCATGCTACCATGAGTGCTCTCTTTCTTGCTGTCATAACTCTCTCTCTCTCTCTCTCTTTCTCTCTGCTTTCCAAAAATTTCTTTTGTGAGGTCTTTTGAGAATGTTGCTTCCATGGAAAGTTTCTGCAACTTGTCACCCGTCTTATAATATGAAGAATCAGCAATCTCCACTTCCTCGGTGCCCATTTCTTCTGTGATTCAAAATCAAGTAATTTAATGATTTTGAGCATTTCTGAGTATGGTTTGAGATGTAGTGTAAAAGCAGATGCGACTGGATGCCCGATCTTGATGCCATTGCCGGTTTGTTTATTCGGAAGTTTATGCTCCGTACGAGAGTAGATGTGACTGTAAAATACTTCCAAGTGTTATGTTAAAATGGCAACGGAATTTCTTGTTAGAGCTTTGAGTTTTTCTGAAAATCCTCAATGATATATGGCTCGCTAGATCTGATATGCGTGCAAACCGGTGAATACTGTGGACGGTACAGGGCCCGGCTTGCTACATCTGATTGAAACCCACCGCAATCTGTGGATAACACACACGGTACATCATTAGTTAATCTGAGTTTGTTTCAACCTGAAATTTGTGATCTATCTTTGCTATTAGTAAATAGTTCATACAATTATAATAGCTTATCACATGCGGACATGAATTCCAATTAGTTTTAGAGAGGCTATTCTTATTATTCCTCCGGTTTTGTGTTGAATCGAGATTCATCCCATCATTGGAGATGCGTAATAGGTTATTAGATCGAGACGAAGCTGATTCTTGGAGCTCAATAGCTAAACGATAAGGTGCTAACTTTTCTCCTGTAAATCCGTGAATATCAAAGATGTATCGTAAATTCTCCAATTCAGATCGCTTCCAATTCAACTCAAATGGCCTATGCAAGAATTATTTCATAAGAAACTGATCCGTTTCTTAAGGATAACTTTTCACTTCGAAAAAAATCTGCAATCGAACAATAGCATGCCAGTAATGTATCAGTGTTTCAAAAACCGTGCTACATTAGGATAAAAATTACTGAGAAGGAAAGGAAAGTATTCTTTCAGAGGCCTAGGGACTCTATCTCCCTTTTCTATTTATTCCTTCAACGTGCTAGGAAATCTTGTGAAGTATAACGAACCGATTACCGAGTATTCATATCGATAGCTGTTAGTTTGTCCGTTCACATAAAATAATTACGAAGATTTTACATACTATTCATACTAATAACCGTTAGTTTTTTGTACCCAAATGGGGCTAGACACTTCTAACCTGTTTGGTTTCTTTTTTTTGCAGAAACGTTTTCCACCAGCTTCAGCACATTGTCTACTGGAGTTAGCTTCTATATGGTCGGAGACAGTATAAAGATGTAGGAGTGTTGATGACCAGTTTCATTCATACGTCTATCATGTCTGTAAGTTGCACTCATTTAGGGTTAATAGTGAACGAAACATTGTTGTGGCTCAGGTATAATCCTCTGCTTTTATACTAGGTTCTGTTATCTCCGAGAAGTAATGTGTATTCTAAGATTAGCATAACAGCCTTCAACTTTTAATCTGACGTTGTATCTCAAACCACCTGATTAATGGGCTGGACTTGGGGTTTTAGCTTTTCGTTTTCTGTTGACCTTCTATACATGCTAGTTGTCAGAATAAGTATGTGTCTGGGGAAAGGCATATTTCCATTTGAACAGACTCATACGATGACAATTATCGAGAATTTCAAACGAACGTTTTATATTGAAAGATGTTAACTAGCTTCTATCTATTTTACCTGAAGTCGAGTTAACCACTTGTACCATTGCTGCCTTTCCGTTTTGGTCAGAAAAATTCTGACCATATTCAAGTTGCGACACATTCTCTTCTGAAGCTAGCTTCCATATCTCCAGAGATATTGTTCTTCTGTAAGTGTGCTTGTAACATGTTTCATAGAGACGTCTATCATCTGAGAGGTGGATCATTTTCAGGATTACTAGTGCACCGAATGTGAGCTAATTCTTGGCAGAATGCTTTTGAGTTTGTAGATGATGACCAGGCCAAGCAATTCAACACCTCCGGCAAGAAATAATTCTTCTGGTTTGAATTAGAAAGTCCAAGCATGGTTAAGTCATTTCGATAAACGTTGAAGTTGAGTTTGATCAGGATACCTATCCATGATCGGATTTCTCTTTAAGAAAAAATCAGACGTCCAGGTTTTTGTTTTCACTTAGGAAGGCAAGACAAAGTTAAAATGTGAAGTTTAAGCGGGATTGTGAGGTTCCAGCCTCCCTTAGCTTGCTTCCAAAACCAACGAAGCTCTACTATGAGGACGACTTCACATGTAAATTTTAAGTAAAAGAAACACTCATAGTTGCGCATAATACAACCATAAGCTGGAAAAAATTTGTAAAAGAATTTTTGAATTATTCAATAATCTTGTTGATCAAGTTGGGTAAATGCATTTGATCAATATCATCTCAAGTAAGCTTTCATTCGAAAAAGCTTTAACGACTCATAATTTAGTGACTGCAACGTATTGTTTCTCTTTGCATATTGACCCTCTACGCCTTTGCAGGTTGAATTCTAACACCACGTTTAGCCTACGTCTTTTTCACAGCCGTGATGACAGTGCACCTCAGTGGACACGCGATAAACCTGCATTCTCTCAACATTTTCCAATAAAAATCAAATTATCTGGACTAGGATTTATTGCTGCGGGATGAAATTTTGAAACATCCAGATTCCAATTGTTTTCCAGCATGCCTAGATTTATAAGGTTAGAAATGCACACCTATAAAATTTGAATGTGAAACTCAAAAGGACCTTAGTCAATAATTTTCAGTAGGCAATGTGTCGTGACTGGTGGTTACTGCTGGGCTGTGGCCAGCGCTCAGCTCGCATCTACCATTGGAGTCGTGTGGAATGTACTAGTTTTTTAGATTGTGTCATCTTGCCCAATCATTCAACTTGGCTTGTAGCATGTATTCAACAAATCACCGCTGGCCTTTGTTCGGCGCCGAGCGGTCGGTGTGCATTTACCGTTGAATTGTGGGCCTGTTGTTTTTTAGATTAAGTCATCTTTTCCAATCATTGAACTTGGGCTTGTAGCGTGTACTGAACAAAGAGCTCTACATGGCAATGATGAGTTTAGCCTTATCGGCTTGCCACCTAGAGGCCAGGCTGCCTGTAGGCCTCTTGCATCAACTGATCAACAGGGCAAGTAATTAGCTTACATTTAAACTTTGAACGGTGAGAAGCGGGCGGCTTGTATGGAGCGCCATCTTACACATTGAACCCGCTCTTTTAGGAAGCAATCGAGCCTAAGGCGGACACGAGTACCGACGAGTACCATCGGGCGTACTGGGAACGTTTGCGTGTTTGCCTCTTGTCAGGTCCCAGTGTTTTTGAATCATTCCTCTTGGGCTTGGGGGACGAATTGCTTGGAATTTGCTCGTTAAGTGTTGACAGTTGAATGTTCACCGTGGTGAGACTCTTCTTGAGTTTTTAATCAAGCTGGAGTTCTAGTCCTGCTAATTCTACCCTGCTTGTGACCATAAACTCAAACGTGAGATGTGCTTCCAGTTCTAACTAATTAACCTAGAAAATCTATAGTAAGATAGCAAAATGTACTCCAATGCTTATCTGAATTTTGCCAATTGCTTTGGAAAGAGTTAGGAATGACGCTAACATTTCCACTTGGCAATAGTAGGTAAATTTGAAGCTTTCTTTATAATCACCTTCTGAATCTACCCACCTCTCTGAAGCAAAACATTACATTAGCAATTAGGGTTTACGTTCAGAAGCCGTGATCTTTTCTTTCATTTTCAAGTGGTCATATATCGCTATTGGCTTACGTTCCCTGGACTAGTCCTTCGTCTAATCATATTTTGTATCAGAGCTTGTGTGCAACACCGTACGCTAGCTAGGCTGGGAGCTGTCATGAAAAACTATTCTGAATCTCTGCTTCCACATTAGACCAGCTCGGGGTTTTAGTCTTTGACTAACTTGGAACGTGCCTACCTTCATGAACATTTCACGGGTTTTTGTCCCTTTATTAACTTTTGTTGCCCTACTCCGGAGAACCTTCACTCATGAAAATCACATTTGAACGTTTCACCTGATGATTGTTATGCTAAAATGGAGTAACCCAATTTGACGGGATGGACATTGACATTGTTTAAACTACCAATTTCTTTATAAACTATTTGTTTTTGCTTGCAAAATGAACATTTAAAAAATAAATTGTTTATATTCAATAACATGATATCCATTTTACACACATATATATTTGTATATATAGAAGGCTTCTATATAAGTTTTTGGCCTTGCATTGCAAAGGCAATGTGATAAGTTGAGGTTGGTCAATGGACTTTGAAAAATCGATGTTAAAGTATAGTGGTGGTGGCCATTTTGCCTTTTGAGATTTGGACTTTGGCAGAGGGCTCAGTTACCCAACATGGAAAAAGAATATAGCTTCCATGAAATGAAAGAGAAAGAAAAACAAACAAATTTATTTCGCTATTGCATGCTTAATTGTGAACATGTGAATGATAATAATCACATGTGAGTAGGAGACGTGAAAGATGATGTATGCTTGATTCCACTTTGAAAATTACAAAAAGTTATCTATCTTAGCTTTAGGGGTTTGATAAGTTTTTTATGTCAACCATCTTTGTGTAGGACTTCGATAGGGCCAAAATTGGCAAAGAGGGCAAGGTGAATTACAAAAGTATAAGAAGAGAGCTAGGATGGCTTATATCAAGATGAATGTCTCTAATGAGATTTTGAGAGACATTGGTGCTTGTACTTTGGCCAAGGATGCTTGGGATACTCTCAAAGCAATCTAGGAGGCCAAAAATACCTCTAGGCTTCTCACTCTTAGAAATCAAATATTTCAAAGTTGTCAAAAGAGTGAAAGGCTATCTACCTCCAACTATTCTATTTGGAAGGTTAGAATGGAGTCTATCCTAACACTCCAAGATGTGATAGACATTTTACTTGGGATTGAGAAGGAGCCTCAAGAAGTACAAAAGTATAAGAAGGAGCCTTGATGTGAAATTCAATATTGATACTTGTGTGATCAATAGAAATGATGACATCTTTGCACATGGATCTAGATTTAGAGGCATATACAAGCTAGATCCAAGAGAGAGTTGTGATATTGCTTATGTGACAAAGCTTTCCAAGGAGGAATTATGGCATAGGAGATTGGGACATCCCAACTACAAATCCATGCTTTTTATGATCAAAGGAGCCAAGGCTATTGGCTTGCCAAAGAAGCTTTCCAAGGAGATCAAGCCATGTGAGGCTTGTGCAATTGCAAAATCACACAAAAAAACATATCAAAGGACCTCCATCAAAAGTACACATCCTTTGGAGTTGATACACTTGGATATGCACTTATCATCATTTAAAAAGCAAGGGAGGAGCGACTTGTTTTGTGACATTTATTGATGATTTCACAAGATATACATGGTTATATCTTCTTTCTGAAAAATTCATTGTGTATGATCACTTCCTTATATTCAAAGCATATGTTGAGAAGCAATTCTCATTGAAGATCAAGGCTTTGAGGTGTGATGGAGGAGGAGAGTATATCTCCAACAAATTCCATGACTATTGTGAGCAAGAAGGCATCAAAAGGGAGTTCTCTTGTCCTTATTCACCATCTCAAAATGGAGTGGCCGAGATGAAGAATAGATCCTTACGCGAGTGTGCAAAATCCATAAGCATCTTTGCCTAAATACTTTCGGGGAGAAGCTATAAATTGTGCAAAATCTTTGCAATAGGGTTCCACATATTGCTCTTGAAGGAAGGACACCATATGAGGGCTTATTCAAGAAGAAGCCTTAGGTTGATCACGTTAGAATATTTGGTACTATTTGCTTTGCACATGTTCCCTTGGAAAAAAAGAAAAAGGATGATCCATGCTTTAGCAAAGGGATCATGGTTGGATATTCATCCACTAAGAAGGCTTATAGAGTCTTTGTACTCTCTACTTCACAAGTGATTGAAAGTAGAGATGTCATAATTCATGCAGATCAACATCCATCACTTAAAGGGGCCGAGATCAAGTTACCTAAAGATCCATCACCAAACATCACTTTTGAAGACAATCAAGGTATGTTGGGGTCGAGATTTGAGGAGTCTGCTCGGGTTTTCACACCTAGGAGGTCATCAAGAGAGAGATCCGGGCCTAAGAGGATTTCTTATGTTGACAAAGGCAAGCAAGTGGATTTTGATTTCACCAATTTTGCATATTTCATCTCACATGAAGAGCCAAGGATGTTGAAGATGCAATCAATACCAAGGAGTGGTATGAGCCCATAAAACAAGAATATGATGCATTGATCACCAACAACACTTGGGAGCTTCTGGATCCTCTTTCCAACAAGCACATCATTTGATCCAAGTGGGTATTTTGAATCAAGTATAATGAAGATGGCACCATCAATAAGTATAAGGCAAAATTATGTGCCAAGGGATTTGCCCAGATCCATGGACTCGATTATGAAGAGACCTTTGCACCCATGGCAAAGATGGTGACAATAAAGATTCTCATAACTCTACCTATTTCAAGTGGAAGGTGTTCCAGTTGGATATTTCCAATGCATTTCTCAAGGATGAATCGAAAGTGTGTTTGCTCTTCAAAAGTTTTTATGGGCTCATGGAATCACCAAGATCTTGTTTTGAAAGACTTAACTCTTTTCTTATCTCGCTAGGATTCACTCTTAGTGACTATCCTTCCATGTATATAAAGTTTGTTGCTAGTGATATTGTCATTCTTCTCATCTATGTAGATGACATTATCCTTTGTGGAAGTTGTATCTACTAATATGAAAGACTCAACTCTTTTCTTATCTCACTAGGATCCTCTATATCTTAGGCCTAGAGATTAACCTTCATGATGATTATGCTTTTATTTGTCAATGCAAATATGCTCTTTCTATGTTGAAAAAATTTCATATGGAAAATTGTAACAACATTGATACAACAATGCAGCACATTGTAAAAGATCCTAATAAAGGTGATGAAAAATCCTTCAAGGACACACTTTTGAGGAGTCTTATTGGCTCCTTGGTATGGCTTACCATCACTAGGCCCAACTTGAGCTATTGTGTGCACAAGTTGAGCCAATCTATGCAAGATCTAAACGTCTATCATTGGAAGATGGCCAAGAGAGTGCTAAGGTACATAACTTCATCACATGATTATGTTCTACTTTACAAGAGTGAAGATCTATCCATTATTGGCTACTCGGATTCGGTCTTTGCAAGTGAGAAGGTGGATCGAATGTCCAGAAGTGCATACACTATCTTTTTGGAGGAATCTCATATCTTGGCTTTCCAAAAAGCAAGATACAATCTCTCTTTCTTCTTGTGAGGCCGAGTATAAATCACTCACTA
Organism: Diphasiastrum complanatum; assembly: GCA_029204225.1. Classification (NCBI taxonomy): domain Eukaryota; kingdom Viridiplantae; phylum Streptophyta; class Lycopodiopsida; order Lycopodiales; family Lycopodiaceae; genus Diphasiastrum; species Diphasiastrum complanatum. The sequence continues at coordinate 4,990,290 of CM055093.1, read as the reverse complement.
CATCAACAAAAGACGTGCTTTGGATCAAGAGGATTTTATTGGAGCTAAAGTGCATCAAAGAGCAGGATCTACCTTTGATACATTATGATAATATCTCGGCCTAGGCCTTTGCCAATAATCTGATATTTCATGCAAGGAGCAAGCACATACAAGTGGCACACCACTTTGTGAGAGAAAAGCTTATTGGAGGAGAGATCCATTTGGAGCATATTGATTCATCATCATGTATTGTCAATCTACTCACCAAGCCTCTACTCAAGGGTTCCTTCATCAAACATACATCCAATCTTGGAATGATTCCAAGATCTATGCTCTTTTAGATTAGATATCTTTTTAGGAGTGTGAAAATTACAAAAAGTTATCTATCTTAGCTTTAGGGGTTTGATAAGTTTTTTATGCCCAACATCCTTGTGTAGGACTTTGATAGGGCCAAAATTGGCATAGAGGGCAAAATGGTCAATTCCACATTTAAACCCACAATTTGGCCAAAAGTAGATAGTGATGTGAACTCAAGCTATTTAGGCTTGTGACACGTGTGTAGATGTAATTTGATGAGTGATGAAGTCAAGGTGTTGGCAAAAGTCAAAGGGTCCAATCACAAGTGAGAACTTCATATGAAGGGTCCAATAGAATTGTAAGAAAGATGCATCACTCATCCAATAGGATTAGAAGGCTATGATTAGGGGTCCAATAGAAGACAAGCATGGATCTCCACGAGTTTTAACTGTACTTTGATTTCCATCATAATTCTAAGTGAGTTGTTTTAGTCAATTTGAGAGCAGTCAAATTTTGTGTATTCTTTTCTCTCTCTCTACTCGAGACCAACTACTCTATTCTCTCTCTACCCATGGAGAGGATCTTGTTGGGACTTAATTTGCAGTAGTACATGTTTCCACACGTGTGAAAATACTTTGGTTATGAATGTATGGATTAAAATTCCCCTCTTTGCCTTAGATTTCATCAATTGATCTTGGATTTCATGAAGCATTTTTCGCACATGTGAAATTACTTGGTTATGAATGTATGCTAGTATATTTGCCTCTTTGCCTTAGATTTTGTCATTTATCTTGGATTTCAATCAATAGAAGATTTATAGTGCATAAGCATAGCTTAGGAAATCAATTTCACATTTTAGGGTATTCCCACACATTTGAATTTTCACATTTTAGGGTATTCCCATACGTGAATTTTTACTTCCACAATGTTCAATTTTCTTCTTTTTATTATGTTTACATTTTTTTTATGAAAAAATAACAATAGACAATATAGTTTGGTACTTATTATTTTTAAAGTTTTTGATGGTGTCTTCTTTTGCATGATGTGTACAATGTCTTCCTATATTGGATGAAGAATTGATTGACTTTCCAAAGATGGGTCTTGAAGGCTATCTAATTAATGGTTGACGATGATTATGTAAAATTTGGAATATGAAACAACAAATACCTTGAACATTGAACGTGTTGGAACTCGACAAGGCATTTGATCGCATTGGTTGGTACTACATTCTTACCTATTGTAAGGCCTTGGGTGTTTGTTCCCCCTTCCTTTCATGCCATGGTGCAAGCCTTGTATTCCGCTTCCTCCTCTAGGCTACTCCATGAGTGTCTCTTGTAGCCTTTCTCTTCAAGATGTGGCATCCGTTATGGATGCCCTCTCTCTTCCCTACTCTTTGCCATCGCTACTGACCGCTTTCTTGTGCACTCCGTCAAGCAGCCTCTGCTCATGTCATCAACCTTGCCCACTGTCCTATGGGCCTACTATCTCATCAGCTATTCATTTATGATGTAACTAATCCTCACATTTCTCATTTTTGAACTTGAGGTTTGCCATTTTTTGTGTATCTTCATTAACTTTTGCTAATGTTCCTCCTCCCTCCTTAACAAGGGAAAGTCGGAGCTCCAGAATTTGGCTATCTCTTCGCCTCCCTAGGTTTCCACCTTGCACATCCACATTTTTCCACATGGAATGGTTACCAGCCTTCTCGACACCTGCTTTGGGGCTCTCCTCACCTTCTCACACCGACATTTTATTCTTGTCTTTTTTGTCTTCCTCTATTGTTGTCCTCCTTTGCAACCTCCAACTACCTTTGCCAAGCTCCTTAGCTTCAGAGGTTCTTTCCACCTAAAAGGCCCTTTTATCCTCAATAATCTAAAGCATGCCCTTTTGGAACTTTGGTCCTTGCTTCACCACTCACCCTTGTCCCCACTATTGTTCGATGAAATGATTTGGACTTTGGCCCTCTTTCCTCTTGATTCACCTTCTCTCTTCTGTTGGCACTCTCATTTGATGTTGGCCCTTGCCCGCAAGGGTCTGTTAACACTGGACCAACTTGTTCATGTGTTGCCCTAAAATTCCAAGATAACCGACATTTCATGATCAAAATATTAAACCCATTGTAAGAAACTATAGTGAAATAAAGATCGCATGTTTATTGGCAAAATCATTCTGTCCACAAGTCTTAGTCATTTTTAATCCCAATATGAATCTTATTTCTAGCATTCTAAAAGCTTACTATTTTTGTGGTAGTGTGATAGTGTAATCACTTGCAACTTAAAATGGAAAAAAAAAATCACCACAATAACTTACGTTACCAATACTTTTGAACTTCAAAGAAAAGAAGAAATACAATTACTAGAGGGTTTTTCTTTTTCAATCCAACAATTTGACCATTATGGCATGGCCTTTGTGGGCACAAGGTTCTAGTTTATTTATGGTAAGCAAATGCCACAAAAGATTTTGATGGAGTTGAGCCACCACTAGTGGCTCCCTTCATGGACCTTCCCGAGCAAAATGAGCCACCCCACCCAGCAAGAATACTTAAGGATTCTTTCACAAATTTAATTTTGTTCATGAGCATCATGCTAAACATTTTGTTTATCAAATTGTATTTGTGTTCAAGAGAAAGCATGGTTCCATCATTGTAGTAGCAAAAATCATAATCTTTCAAGATGACAATTATACAGCAGATTCAATCCCAATCAATCCTAAAAGTGATAGAGGATGCACAAATCAAAGATCTAGATCCAAACTATGAGCTAAAATCAAGACTAGTTACCAAAACTAGCTAATTTGGCATTTAACTCCACAATGGCCGCAAAGATTTGATCAAATACACAAAAGTAAAGTGCAGCAAGCATACTAGACTTGTAATCAACTTCAATACCTTCCAAAACATGTAATAAAATCACTCATACAGTAGCTATACTCTCCACTCTAAGACAATGTTGATGGAAGTGGAGAAACTCGATTTTCTTCATATTTGGATGGAGATCCCATCACATCTTTATACATTTCGAGCTTGGATCTGAACATTTAAAGCATCTCTTATCTTAACATACCCTATTGCTAACATCTAACCTAATAGGTCATTGGTTCCACCCTTATATGGGGTCAAGATCTCAAGATCCAAAAACGTAAAACATGCTATTTTTAGCTTCTAGGAATTCTTACATCAGCTCTTGTGATGGTTAGGTATGCGAGTGAATCAACTAGCTTCTTATAGAGAGTAATTTCCTCGAAGGATCTTTCGTTACCTCTTATAGTGATCTTTACATTTGACTTAGTTGGTGTATCAATAGATTTAGCATCTACCATATGAAATATTTAAGAATACAATTAGCATAGTTCTCTTGAAAAATGAGAGTACAATGAGAATAATGCAAAAGACCAAGATCATGCATCTCAAACTCCTTCTTGAGTGCAATTTGATAGCATTAATATCTTGATTGTTGCCTCCACTCAAAATGATACCATCCACATAGATTCTACATGTGGAAGTTCAAGATGAGGATGCTCCTGATCAAGAAAGAGTTGTGGGGGTACATAAATGGTTCAATACCCAAGCTGGTGAACCTGAATTGCTTCCAGCATGGGAAACAAAGGATGGCAAAGCACTTGTATCCTTGAATCTGAAGGACACTCAGATTGCTCACGTGTCAAACAACACCACCTCCAAAGAAGCATGTGATATTTTTACAAGCATCTACAAGACCTCAAATGTGTCCACTCACCTCTTCTTGAGGAAGAAGATGTTGACACTCAGAATGAGTGAAGGCACCTCAGTAAGCGATATGAGTTCAAACAGTTGCTAAACCAACTGGCTGCAATAAGATCACCTATATCAGAAGAAGACTCTACCATGTCTCTTCTTGCCAGTCTTCCATCCTCCTATGACAATTTAGTGCTGCTTCTTAGCAACATTCCTGTGCTATTCTACAAAAATTGACAACAAGTCTATTGCCAGAAGAAGTGAGGAAAAGCTTGTCCACGTCAACGAGTACCAAATCCATGGCACTCTACTCAACCAAGTAGCAGTCCAAGAAGAAGAAAGGCTTCAAGGACAAGAAGACAAAGGCAGAATAGCCAGTAGCATCGCAACCACAACAACAATAGCACAGCCAATCATCGTCCAATACCAAGCTATTTTGCAGGTGTTGCAAAAGAACCAACCATGATATCAAGGACTATCGCGTCCTCAAGCATAATGAAGCTAGAAAGAAGATACAACAGCATCAACAAGGCAACTCTGACACAATCAAAGATTCACAGGAAGATGAGAGATCGCTAATTGTACAAGATCAACCTAGTAGAGATGCCCATCAATGGATCTCAATTCAGGTGCCTCTCCGCACATGATGCCATCCAAACACCTAATTCTACACTCATAGCTTCTTGTCAATCCTCCTACTGGTGTAAAACCAATTGACTCCAAGTGGATCTTTAAGCTAAAGCTTAAACCAGATGGATCCATATTCAAATGAAAAGCTAGACTAGTGTTAAAGGATTTGAACAAGTATATGGGATAGACTAGATTGAGACCTTTAGTCATAAAGCATCGGTCTATTCGTACCTTACTAGCTATAGCTATTGCAAAAGATCTGGACATTTACAAGGTGGACGTCCAGACAACATTCCTACATGGATTAATACAAGAAGATATATTCATCTATCAACCAAAAGGTTACGTCCTTCAAGGCAAGGAGCATCTGGTATGTAAATTGCATAAGGCTTTATATGGTCTTAAGCAAGCTCCCAGGGCTGAGTATGACAGAATTAATCACTTCTTGTTGTTGCAGCACAATTTTACTTCTTGCTCCGCAGACTGCAATGTATATCTCAGGCATAAAAGGTCAAGCTATGTCATAATAGCATTATACGTTGATGATTTTTTAATTATCAACAATTCAAATCAGTTATTACAAAAAACCAAATCTATGCTTTCATCATAGTTTGAAATTACAAATTTAGGCCCACTCCATTACCTTCTTGGTATGGAGATCAGCAGAGATCACGCAGGCAGAAGGATAGCTATAACCCAAGAATCCTACTTGACTAATGTACTCTGTAGATATGGCATGGAGGACTGCAAGCCCATAGACACACCTATGGATCCAGGAGCTAAGCTGTCCAAAGACATGTGTCCCAAAACTCAAGCAGATCAGCAAGAAATGTGCAGGTATCCTTATCAGTCTGTCATAGGATCTATTATGTATTCTATGATCTGCACACGACCTGATCTAGCATATGCAGTAAGCACACTATCTCAGTACATTTCCGATCTAGGAATATAACACTGGAAAGCTCTGCAAAGAGTATTGAGGTACATTCAAGCTACAAAGCACTATGCTTTGAGCTATAACAATACAAAAGTTGCACTCACATTGACCACTTATTCAAATTCAGATTGGGCAGGAGACGTGGATACCAGAATATCCACATTAGGCTACATTTTTTTCCTTGCAGGAGGACCGAATGGAACAATAGAAAGTAGAAATGCATTTCTCTGTCCTCCACAAAATCAGAATATGTTGCAGCTACATCAGTAGTGAAGGAAATAATCTGGCTAAGGAGGCTGCTACAGGATCTACAATTTCCACAGATACTCCAGTGCGATAATGAAAGCTGCATAGCTCTTTCTCTGGGCCCACGAACTCATAATAGAACTAAGCATATAGAAGTTCAATTCCATTTTCTTAGAGAGAAAGTTCAAAGTCAAGATGTTGTAGTAAGTTACTATCATACAGACAATACATTGGTTGATATATTGACAAAGCCATTGTCTAGAGATAAACATTCTACTTTAGTAGATATATCAAATCTCAATTGCAGATCAGATTCATAGCAGTTAGCTTAAGGGGGAGTGTTGGAGTTTAATCTAACTCCTACTCATGTCAACAGCCCTCCTTCCTTTTCTAAATTTTACTCTCTCAAATGTAAGTTTTTGAAACAGTCTGCATTTTTATCGCTACACTCTGTTTTTTACTCGCATTTTTCTACACAGGCAAAAATTGCGCACATGCAAAAATTGCAAAAAACTCGACACTGCATATTTGCATGTAGTTTTCAGCAGGCGAAAAAGGTGACACTTGTCCTACAATAAGCCAAAGCTGTCCTACAAACAAAGATGATGTCCTATAAACATCGAAGGTGTCTTCCAAACGGCGAAATTGTCCTACAAATCCCAAAGACTATCCTCAGGTAAAGGCAACGACCAAAAGACCAACGAGTTTTGCATTTCCAGTCTGTATCCACTTTTGTAGGAGGTGTTTCACTGCATATCCCAATGCCTTTTTCAGATATTATAGAGAGCGTGGCCATTCAGAGGATGGATGTTGGTCACAAGAGAATGATTCCAATACTAGAAATTGAAGGCAAGAATCGATAGGCCATGATGTCATGGATGACGAACTACTTAGAACCTACCAAACTTGGAGTCAACCGCAGATAGATTGTAGAGTGGCCTCTCAAGGTGATGTAACAAGAACGGAAGGAGAGAAGCCCCAGATAAACTTGGCAGAAACACTCATAGAAAAGAAATGGCTGAGGGTAACCCATGATAGGGTACAGACAGACATCACTAATAAAGAGTGTGAGGTAGCAACTAAGCGGCTGGTAGACTTCAAAGACACTGAACCTAGAGACGGATCACCCTCAAAAGTTACTGTTAGAATAGAAGAACCTATACCCTTGATTGGAAGCCGTATAGATGAAGAAACAACTCCCTCAAAAGTTAGTATGAGGCCATTTCCCTTGGAATTGAGACAAACCAAAGGGATTATACTTCGAAGAGAACCAGTCAAAACTCGATTATTCCTTAGGGCTATACAGGCTAGGATTCGAGAATGCAATCTTGTAAAGAAAGTATTTTTGGGTGAGAAGCCCGGATCTACAAGCATACAAAGCCATGGACATCGGATTAGATTTACAGTGTTATGGGCTAGTCACTCACAAAATTTTAAACAGAAAGACTAAATATTCACAGATCGAAAAGCTTAAACGACCTCCTCAGGATAGACGAGACAAGGCCAATGACAAAAGACCCCCGCAACACTCTATAGGAACACTCATCCCCGAGGGGACTAGGGCGAGAGTACTGACGATAACCTGGAGCGAGTTATGGACAGACCCACCTAGGAAAGAGTGGATGGAAGAGTGTGATCAGTAGGTGAGTCTTGGGAAGTCCACTAAGTCTAAGGAGCTTATATCATTCGCATCTGTTGTTAATCAACAAGCCACCGACGACCAAGCTGTACCTCTTGACGAGGACAGTGAAGGTGACTTTGACTATGCAAAAGTACATGACATATTATGGACAACCTCAGTAGATTATCCTCCTTAAACTAGATCCATAGGTTGATGTGTAACGAAGCAAGAAAACGATAAAAATCATGAGCCCCGACCTGATGCATTTGATCAGGAATCATTTGATATCCAACGCTTATTCGAATATCCAAAAGCGACAACAGATGACCACATGGTGGTAAACTTTGATAATTTATCCATGATAGTACTGGAACACCATATGATCTGTTCCTTTGGGACAAAGAACTACCCAACTACATCAATAATGAAGAATCCGAGCATGAAAAAAATGTGCTACTAGGATATTTCCTTGAACCAAATGATGACCTAGATCTTTTGGCCACCTATCATATACACGAACAACTGAATATGCCAAAGAGAAATAGGACAAAAAACACTGAAGTGCAAGTTAGGGTTAACGCGCATGGTGAATACCCAGACAACAAGGTGGATGTTGGATAGATGTGATAAGGTGACATCAATACACCCTTATCCCTGATTTCACATGGGGGAGTCGAGGGGTGGTATAAGTTTGACTTTACTTTGTCGATTTGGTTTTGTTATATTTTCTTTATTGGTCAACATTCTATCTGGTTTTAAAATACCACTAAAAAAAAAAATTCGTTTCAGTATGGAATTCGTTATTACTACATGTGAGATTCATAGACACTGTAAACAGTGATCTACAGATATCTCAGTTGACTTGACTCCATTCACTCACGCTGCATTGCATCATGTAGGCACAATGTGCTTGGTCATTTGATTGCAAGATCGTTGTCTCATGCATCCATACCCCTGCATTCTGCATATACTCTGAGCTGCATATGACATTACATATTTTCTCCTATGGGCATGAGTGTTTGATCAGAAGCATTAAAGGGAGGGTAAGAGAGGAAAAAGTGGGAACGGAAACAGTGCAGAGGGGTGGGGAGTGACTCCATCACCCAATAGATAAGGCATGATTGTCTGGACAGTTGGAGAATTTCAGAACGTGACGGATAAAGAAAAATCAAGAGTCTCCACATGATGGTTACATACAATGAGATAATAAGCTTGAAAGGTCACTACTTCTTTGAGTAGCGAACCATTTGAGACAGTTGTTGAAGGATATTTATGCCTTGTACTAAAGTCAGATTAGATGGAAGGGATGATCTGCAACGAATGTCTACATTTGAATCAGTTTGTCCACTACTGATATCAGACAACTGAGAAGATTCTTCATCTCCACTGACCGAAAACCATCTTTCATAAGGTCCCTACTAAAACATGAAAAGAGAGAGAAAGAAAGACTGAGAGAAAAGTAAAAGAAAAAAGAAAAAAAAGAAAAAGACTTCAACTGTCTCTATCAGATCTCGAACCAATTTGTGAGGATGAGTGACGCCTCCCACATCCATAAGAGGTGAGGACAATTTTCCTAATTGATTCCATAGACTAGTGGAAAACCAGTACTTCCTAGCATCTTGTGTATTGGATCTTAAGACAGTAAGTTGTCCTACATGGACTACTGTCAGAATATAGGGCTTGAGAGAAGAGTCAGTACAAAGAGGAGACTAGATGGTTATTCCCTGTTGAATCAGTTCTTAGAGAGTATAAGTTGAATGTCTAAACAAAAAAAGAATTGGTAATCGCCAGTCTGGACCGGTTTTAGAGTTGGGGCATCAAAGCCTCATCGTGCATACATTCACACACACATCAATGACACGGTGTTAGACACAATATTGTTGACTTGCATCCATATCATCCTATCTCCAATCTTGAGATTTGCATTTGCATATCCCTCTATGCATGGGTCTGAAAGTGGGCATTGCCTTACATCTGATGGAATTGGGAGCATTTGCCATTTAGGTCACAAGTGAGTTTTTGCAGGTATGAAGACACCTAATTGTTCAAAGATGCTGCGGTCAAATCCAATCCGGTTGCAGATGGATCCTAAGGGCTAAATCGATGGCCTTTGGGTAGGAAGTTGTTGAAGACATCCTACCAACTCACTGTGGTTAGCATCACCTAGCAAGGGTGCTGAGCCCACTAAACTTGATCCACCACCAGGAGCTGGTCTACGAAACCAAAGACTCTGGGTCCGCCGTATGGGGACCATCCTACCTAGTGGTAGTCGCCAATGTTAGCCGATATTTTCGCACGGAAAATCGGACTAATATTGAAGTTTAAGTCGCAATAATTGAAAAAAACCGGCATGTAAAACCCGGTTATTAGAGAAAAATCGGCACAAATTTGCCTTAGGTCTGGGTCCCAGCCCGTCCTAAAGTGGCTAGACACAGTTTAAAAGTAAGAAACTGACTTTCAAAAAAATCGTCAAAAATATTTTGTGGTTAATTTTTGTAAAGACCGAGCAAGAGTGCCGGTCCACCTAGAATTGGGTCCCAGCCCACACTAAATGAGGCTAGAGCAAATTTTGCGGCCTTAGAAATGGCCGATAAATATTTTACGGCTTTTCAAAAAAATGGCCAATTGTAAAAAATAGCCGGTATGACCGTTTTAAATTACCCATCAACTGAGTCCATATTTACTAATATATGATCACTTAGTGTACAGGGAAACCGTGTTGTCGTGGTAGCCCTAGTCATGAATGCCGAAAAAGTCAACCATAGAAGAAACGAGAAAGAAAAGTTTTGGGCAAAAACGGGATCGGGAAATATGGATTCAGTGTCAAGGAGTCACAGAAACCCTAACGGCAAAGTTTGGGCAATTTACGGGCAATTAACGAAATGTGTGGGCCAAGTGGTTACCCAACAGGCCAAAAACCCAAACAAATGAGCAGTAGGTGCACGACCCTTGAAAAAACAAAGAAAGGCCAAAAATGAAGGTACCCAAAGAAACAATGAAGGCCGCCTACTAAAAAATAGGGGTTGAAAAAGGGCCTCATCCAAAATTTGGATAATAAATGCCAAAACACCTTGGAGGCTATAGAAATTGAGAGGTACACCCACTAGCCATTGACATTTTGGGCTTCTAGGGTGTACAAAAGGGGAAACTTGAATGGCTTCCCTAGCCTTTGACAAAAATGGCATCTTGGCTAGTTTTGGAAGAGAGCCTTGAATGCACCACTCCCCCACTCTCTTATGGAGGCCACTAGGTGTACTATCAAATGGGTTGGGGACAAATGGCAAAGAGGGCTTGAAGGGCATGAAGAATGACAAGATGACATTTTGAAGGGGGACACTTGGGATTTACTATAAAAGGAGGCCACTCTTTGTGTTAAGATATAGTTGATTGATAGTTGGATGATAGTTGGGTGAGTTAGATGATGATGTGATAGTTTGATGTGATGTTGGTTGAGAGTTTTTTAGAGCTAAAAGTTTTTGGAAGATGGGTGCTTGCTTGAGAGATCTTTGTTGATGAGTAGGTTTGATTCCTTGTAAGTTTGGTTTGATGGATGGTTAAATGTGGTTTTTGCCTTATAGTAAGCTTATGCATTGGTACAAGTATTGTCTTGCATAGTTGCTTGTGCAGTGATGGATGTTTGGGGTTGAATGCTTGTTAGTGGATTGAGAGTAGACTCACTTGTAGTTGATAACAATGGATAGATTGGGTGCTTGTGGTTTGGTTTGAGAGTTGTGTTTTTCCCTCCAATTAGTTGATTGATTGTTGGAGGCTTGATTGGGTTGATGGAGTTTTTGTTTGCACTCTTTGGGATTGAATCTATGCCTGTTGATGGGAAAAGTGGGTTGTGCTTGAGCATTAGAGTAATGTGTTGAGAGAATTGCTTTTGTTGAGAGTGATTTCATGGTGAGGGTTGGTTGGTTGGTTGTAGTCCATTGTCATACTAGTAGGCTTATATCTTGAATGAGTGGGATGGTTTGCTTGAGGGCTTGGTGTGAGTGATGGGTTGCTAATTTTTTTAGCCATTGTATTTTTTTGGCCTATTTTTTTTTACAGAATTTCGGTTCAGTTTTCTCTCAACTGAACCGTTAACATTTCAATCGCATCGTTCATATTTCAGAAACTTTCATTTTCTTCATTTTCTCTTTTTACACGAATTCGATCGGACATGCCTAAAGTGGAGAAAACTGCGTCAACATGCCTAGCTCTGATTTTTGCTACAAGGTTCATGACTAGAGTTTCCACGAACCGACTACATAATTGCGCATTGAGGTATGTTCTGATTTTTCAAACTCTATTTGTATCAGTAAACATAAAGTAGTATGTTTTGTCATGAACATCTTATGGTGTGTGATAGAAGGGTTTTTCCACATTTCCAACTAAATCGTTATAAGCGTTTTTGTTGGGAAGCAAGTAAGTTTCATGAAGTTCTGGTTGTAAGTATTTTAAGTTAAATAATGCAATGTGAGGTTATTGCTATAGTCAGCTACATTTGAATAAGGTTTTTATAAAGCGATTTTGTGAAGCAAGGAAGGTTTTATAGATCACTTACATCTGTTTAGTAACAAGGTCATATAAATTTGAGTTCGGATGCATTTGCATTTTGTGGTTACGCTCGTTCAACTGAGTGAATAACGGGTCAATTGTGCACTGTAGTGAATCGTACTAAAAATTTTAGCACCAGAATGGTAGTATGCCAGTGTGTAGTGTTTCAGGAACCGTGCACTCCAAATATTCTGTACTTGCTATTGTTTTGACATGATGAAATTGTTTGTGATTTTGGCCGGATAGGGTAAGTAGCTATTGAGGTTTTCCATTTCTCCATGCGTCATCTAGGGTATCAGTATTTACACTGTAATTGCTATTTTTAAATCATTTGAACTAGACTGACAATGGAATTGTTTTCCGTTAGGAAAGAGGGGACAACCGGTTCATGAGTTGTATTGTACTTACCATGGAATCGCTTCTTCATTTTAAAGTTAAAACAATGTTCTACTAGTAGATCATACATTGCTAGTAGTGGAGCCTGGATTTCCTTCATAGTAACTGCATGTGGTTGTTGGCCGGTCTATAAACTAGTTGACATATGGCATGATTGATAAATTGTGGAAATTGTCAAGTTGGAATCGTTTGTTTTCCATTATAAAGCGTATTAATTGGACCCGACCTCTATGAAACACCAGAGCGGGCCGTCCACCATCCGCGGTTGAAATACACCGCCTTGGTTAAGTGTCACACTAGTCACACCCGCCGTCAGTACTGTCTAGCGAAATACCTAGACTCGACGGTCGGCGAAAATACCGCCGCTTAGCAAACAAAGCGATCTTCGTTGAATTTGTTGATCAAGCAGAACTCTGAGGTTGAACCTTCCATAGCGTTCGAGTAGCAGAGATGAAACACAAACAGAAAAAACAGCCCTATAGAGTTGAAATAAATCCTAGACTCTAGTAATCTAGTGAACCTATGGCTCTGATACCACTTATGTGGGAGCAGACACTAATATCACTCTATGGGCGAAATTAGATATCAGCTCTAATACCACTTCTATTGGAAGAAAAACAAAGAAATTGTTATAACCAAGACCGTGGATTACTTAGCGAATGGAGTTACGAACAGTTCTTTGTGTGTGGAATCAAATTTTTAGTGTAGGAGTCATACACTGCCATGAAAGAGAGATTGCATGAAATCCTCTAATACTGATAACCTAATATGAAGAGAATGTAGAATTAATTTAGACGTCAGAGACAGCCATACAATTTTCTTCTTAATAGACTTTGTGTGAGAGGAGCGAGAGTTATCATTCAACAAGAATGCAAAGATGTAGAACAATAGTGAATCTGTATATTGAAGTTGTAATACAACAATCAGGCCACAATACAATTGTGCTGATAAGCACGTGATCCTACTAACAGATTCAAGACAATTGCTAAGATTCTAAAATAGTTCTCTCTCTCTCTATAATCACTAACTTTGAGAAGTCAGCTACTGATCAAAGATGTTCTTCACTATCTGACCTTATATATCATAATCCACTATATTACAATCACTGATTTACATGTATATATACATATCAGCTAAAAAAACTTAACTTTGCAATTACAAAATTGATAACAACTGTTAAACTAATCAGTGGATCAGTTCGTTGATGGAGCGTGAAGGCTATCTAGTCTGATAGCGAAAATCCGTATCTTTTTGCAGACTGGAAATGCAACACTCCTTGGCCTTCTGGCCATTGCCTTTATCCGAGGACAACCTTTGGGATTTGTAGGACAACTTCGCCATCCAGAAGACACCTTCGGTGTTTGTAAGCCATCGCCTTTGTCTGTAGGACAGCTTCGGCCTATTGTAGGGCAAGTGTCTTCTTTTTCGCCTGTTGAAAACTGCATGCAAATATGCAGTGTCAGATTTTTTGCAATTTTCGACTGTGTAGAAACCCATGTAAAACTTGCAATGTCACTTGTCAAAAAACTCCATGTAAAAACACAGTGTCGGGTTTTTTGCAATTTTCACCTGTGTAGAAAAATGCAAGTAAAAACCAGACTGTAGCGATGAGAATATAGACTGTTTCAAAATTGTTGATTTTCTGCAAGTTACATTTGAGAGAGTAAAATATAGAGAAGAAAACAGGGTTGTTGAGATGAGTAGGAGTTAGATTAAACTCCAACATAATCTTCTTGGCTTTTTATCCATAGAACTCGCTTTTATCTGTGCATTATTCAATTCTTTTCTACTTTTGTTTGTGTTGCTTGCTCTCCTCAATTTCTGTTTCCCACAAGCACACATTTCCCTTCAGTGCCAATTGCATCCGACATCCATCTCATTTGCATCGGCCACTCTTCCTTTTAGTTGCATCCGACAACTTTCATCTGCATTTATATCCGCCACCCTTATCTGTAGCTGGATCTGACGTTTTTTTTAATTTTTTTGAATCTTTTTAAAATTTGAATTTTTCAATACATTATAAAATTTCTTATATTTTTCATTTTCAATTTCTTGTAATTCTTTCTATATTTTTCAATTTTTCAATACTCGACTCTAATTTTTTCCTAGTTTTTTTTTCACATTTTTCAAGTTTTATGAGTTTTTCGAATTTTAAATTTTTCGACTTTTCCGAGATTTTTTTTTTTATTTTCTTAGTTCGAGTTTTCCAAAGTTTTTTTTTTCGTGTTTTAAGATTTTTGAGTTTTTTTTCGTATTTTTTTTCAAATTTTGACAATTTGCGAGTTATTTTCGAGTTTTTCAGTTTTTCCGTATTTCGAGCTTTTTTCAACTTTTTCGGTTTTTCAATTAATCTGATACCTTATGGTTTTTTTTATATTTGACATTTTCCAGTCCCTTGACATTTTTTCCATACTTAAGATTTTTTGATACGCGATTTGATGTTTTCCAAAAAATTTCGATATTGTATCGGTTCGAATAATCCGAACTTTTTCGATATCTAAAGTAGATTTTTTTGATACTATATCGACTCGATTTTTTCGAAGTTTTTCTAAGTCACTACAAATTTTTTCGATACTTCATATTTTTTGATCTTTTGAACATTTTTTTGATATTTTCAATTTTTCGATCATTTGTACATTTTTTCGATACTTTTAGAATTTCTGATCATAGATTTCTTTGAGCTCTTATTTTTCGATTTCTTATTTTTTCAAGCCTCTATACTTTTGAGTCATTATTTTTCGATCCATTATTTTTCGATAATAGATTTTTTCGAGCCCTGACCTTTTGAATTTATTTTTTGAGTTTTAGTTTTATTTTTTAAGTTCATTTTTTGAGTTTTAGTTTCGTTTTTCAAATTTATTTTTTGAGTTTCGTTTTTCGAGTTTTATTTTTTTGAGTCTTATTTTTTTGAGTTTATTTTTTTGAGTCTTATTTTTCGAGTTCATTTTTTTGAGTTTTATTTTTCAGGTTTTATTTTCCATCTCGTATTTTTCAACCCCTTATAATTTTTCAATCCCCTAAACCCTGCATCCCTTTTGCATCCCACAGTTGGCATCCGACAAGCTTCAGAATACATATGATGAGTTATCACAGTTCTTCACCATTGCTCAGATTTTTATGGTTGATTTGACATATCAATCATATCCTATCAGTTCAATCAAATTTGAGAATCAATCAATACATTTGAAAGAGATCCATTTGAACAAAGTAGCAATACAAATGATCAATCTAATAGTTACAAGCTTTGCTACAAGTGCAAATGTTTTTTCATAATCTATGCTTGTAGTTTGAAGAAAACCTTTAGCAAAAAATCTAGCTTTGTACATATTTATAGATCCATCTTTATTGTACTTTAATCTATAAATCCACTTACATGCAAGTGGCTTTTAACCATATGGAAGGTATACAAGATCCCAAGTTTGATCATCTACTAAAGCATCAAATTCTATTTGCATTGCATCTCTCCAAACACATTAGAGGAGTTCTAAATAAATAAAAAACCCTTTGTAAAGATTCTTATTATATTTTTTCTCAATTTTTTCTTACACATGGATCAATCAAAATACTCAAATTTGAAATCTACATAACGTAACTTTTTGAGTCCACATTTTGATTTCGCACTAAAAATGGCATAACTTTTTAGTGGTAAGTCCAAATTTAGCAAACTTTAGTGCATTGGAAAGCGCTCAACAAGGGCTTTCCAGTGATATGTTACACAACATACTTTTGAGCAACAATTAAGAAGTTGTGGCAAGTCAAAAGTATTAGAGTTATAATATTTTAATAATATAAACTACAAGTTGCACGAATTCTTAAAGGGTCTTTTTGGAGCTCAAAACTCCTCTAATGTTGATTATCTACTAAAGCATCAAACTCTACTTGTATTGCATCTCTCCAACATGTGACTTACTAGCATCTTCAAAACTTGATGGCTCTTCAAGCATTGTGGTTAGAAAGGAGTAAGAGGTAGTAGGATTTGAGTCTTCCCTTTGCTTTCCCTTATCAAGGTAGGTAAGCCTTGATGGCTCAGCCCTGTTTCTTGTAGATCTCCTCGGCCCCTTTGTATAAAGTCCTCAATCCAAGGATCCTATTGTAAGCATGCCAGTCACAACAACACAAGGGAACCTGATGGTGGACAAACCAACCCAACCAAACTTAGATCGAACAGATCTAGCCCCCAAGCTATGGATCAATCACTCAGAGAGGAATGAGGCATCACACCAGCAGCATCTACCACTGGTCATGCTATCAAGCATACACTAGTGAGAGCCCAATAGGTATACTTATACCCTCCAAGGCCCATGAACCACTAATAGTGCACTGTGACACCTCACTAGACACCTCTGCAGCCTATCTGGGCCACGTCATCCAGTTCCCCAATGACTCACTAATAGACCCATACCAATTCACCATGAAGTGTTTAGGCCTACAACCATTAATTATGACCATGTACACATAAGGGCCCCAATTCCCTTATAGTCACAATTAACTTATGGGTTGTTGGTCTACTAGTCCCTAGCGTGGACACACTACCCGAGACCAATCATGGGCATGACATTCTTCCCCCCTTATTCAAGTTCTGTCCTCAGAACTTAAAACTGGGAAACTTCCTTTTTAAGCCTCCTTCCTAATACTAGGAATCATCATCGTCAGTACATCTCTTCCATCGAACCAGATGCTCGGTAATTATATGATTTCTCAATCTTTTAGTTCTTGTATCCAAGATCTTTTCAGGCTCAAGTGGCAACACACCCGATGATTTATCCAACAGATCCAATCGATCTCCATATCCAAGATGCTCTTTTTCACGTAGACTCTTTTAGAGAAGGCTTACATGAAATACGGGATGCACTTGAGATCCATCCGGGAGTTCCAATTGGTAAGCTAAGGATTCGATCTTTTTCAAGATCTTAAAGGTCCTCTATATCTAGGGGACGACTTACAATACTTGCCGATATGCATTACACTCGAATCCTTCAAGACTCTTAAAAATACCCAATCCCCCATTTGGAAGTCTCTCGGTGATCTTTTCAGACTTGCATAATGTCGGTCCCCATCCTGGATACACAAGACATTCTCACGTGCAATTTGTAACATTTCCTGTATATCGTGTAGGAAATCTGCTACTTTCTTAAACTTGATCGACCAATTCTCAACCGCAATGGGTGACCTAGGCTCAAATCCGTTTATAAGCATAAATGGGCTATAATCGGTAGCCAAATGCTTACTATAACTCAATCTCCATCAAGGATAACTTCCTCTCCGAGAAGATTGCTATGAAAATATGAATACATATCTTAACTGATTTTTTTATCACACATGTAATCCTTCTTTTGACCGATCAAGTATAACTAGAATCTGAACTATGATTCGCCAATGATAGTTCATGGGATTCTTGTCCTATACTCAATAAAAGAATGTGATAACCTCACCTAGGCAACTACCAATGATTAGAATAAGTTTTAAGCTCAGATTCATCTCTAGTTTAGCAAATACGGCGGACCAAAAAGTGACCAGTGAATTTCAAAACGTGAATGCTCATAATGTCACTTTGGTAATCTGTAAAGCCTAAACAGATACTCTATAACTTCTTGGTCTATACCTGAATAAACGTAGTCGATTTGGTAAGGTGATCAATCATACCAAAATTCCACTAACATGTTTATTCATCCAGGGTATGAACACTATCCTCTCCTATGGATTAGGTATTTCCTAGAATCTGAGTTATGATTCACCAATTTCAACTCTCCAGATTCAGAGACTATACCATATCATAAGAGTGCATCACAATTCTTAAAAGACACATGAGTCCTTTCCATCTAGAAAGTTCCAAACTTTTCCAACTCACACACGGTGCCAATATAAGGATTGTAATCAAGAAAATGCCCTTACTTTAGACATGGCACAAATTGTCATTCCAAAGTTAGGGTCCTAATCTAGAATACATCTAGATTTTCCTCTTAGGTTCTAATCTAGAATAACTTAAGATGTATCGGAACCTCATTACGTGAAGTTCTAACTTTTGGCAGACTCCAACTATCCAACTCTCCTGAGTCTTCCGGGATAGCATTTTATCAATTCCAAATGGGAAAAGATAAGGCCAAAAAGTTCTCGTGTATTCTATGCACACACCTCTGTAAATGAATCCAAAATGACTCATAGACGTTGTGACTTATAAGCGATATGTCTTAACAACAATATCCATAAGTAAGATTATATTGTTGATTTTTCACAACTAACTCAGAAGTAACGCTTCTGACTCGGTTAGCTGTATCGGATCTAGAAAGTGTTTAAATGTCTCGGTGTGGTACCAAAACACCTCATTTAATCTGATTCTAAATCAATTCTAGGTCAATAAGCAATTCTCAATGAGAAATTACTATAACCCAACGAGAAATTGTCTCAAACACAATTCTCATCGATATGCCTATGTACCAACAACTAGTTTATGCATGCAAATAAACTTAGTTCATGGAATACTTTGCAGATCCACAAGATTAAGAGTTTGTACAAAAAGGCTTCATGATCCCACAAAGATTCACTACATAGCATATCTCTACAAATATCTCCAGATCTGTACACAACACTTTCATAACCGAGAATCCTGTAACTTGGTTATCCTCTAAGAGAGAATATTTCTCAAAGAGTGCTTATTCACCTTAAAATCTCAACCAGAGATTAACTGAAAATAATATATTGCTAGCATGAATTTCCTCCCTTGCATCAACCCACGGATCTCATTCTAAACTAAGATCAAGTTTACTATTGCCGGCAAGGAACAGGTTTCAACAAACCTCCACCTTGCAATAGAATTACCACGTTCTGACTCAAATCAATCGGACTTGCTATCAGCCACTTTTCTACCACAAGAGTACTTTCTAAATTTCTCCCCTTTAAATCTTCAAACCATATATCAACTATAATCCATAAAGGATTTCTATAATATCTATCATATTGTTTCTGAAACAGGTCCATCATTGATATAGCAGATTTCTCCTTGAATCTTTGACCGATGTTTCTCCCTGATAATTTTCTTTTCTTACTACTTCTCTCTCTTTTTAACATGAAATACCATGAGTTTCCAAGGGGTGCAGATCATTTAAGACTTGTCCAGGAGAAGAGTCTAAGAAGAGATCCGGGAAAATCTTGAAAGTCAAAAGAATGTTGCATCTTTGTTAGTAAATACCAATGATGTCCCAACATAGTGATTTAGAAAAAGATTTTCTTTATTACCCCTCATGAGAATTGATTTGTAAATTAGAAAATGATTTCTTGAAAATGTAAATAAGGAAAACTGTTTAGAAAGAACCGACATTTTTTTTTTTGTGATGTCATCCAAGGTCAACGGGTAATCAGAATTACCATTCAAGGAATCACAAAAAACCGAGTTAATAAGGGTTTAAGAAATTCACCAATATATCTTTTACAAAGAAATACTTGTCGGGTTTCCAGTTTTGTAAATTTGAGATATCCCAAAAAGAGGGTCATGACCAATATCTCAAATTTCCGACAAAACACTCGTTTTATGACCGACAATATTTGGCATCTCTAAGATTTACGGCCATACTACGGTCAACTGATCTAGGTAGTTTCAGATCTTCATTTTGGAATTGTATGCATCCCATACCATAGGTTCTTCTTCCATAAAGGCCCTCCACTTCTTGATCAAAGTGTCAAGAAAAAATAATACAAGTATATGAAGTTCTCGAGAATTTATAAAAAAATTCCAACTTCAACTCAAACAAAATTCTCTTGTCCCTTTTCACAATCTTTACGGTCACCATAAGGCTCACAGTGACAAATTTAGAAATGGGGAAGAATGAATCGACATTTTTCTTGTTCTTAACAAATAGTGTTGGTACACCCACGGCTTCAAGCACATCAAGAAACAACTTTTTCGTTCCATTTCAATTTCCATCTTAGGCTTCTGGGTCCTTTCTGGCCGTGCATGATTTTTAAAAAATGACACTTTGGCCAAAAAATCCAACAATTCACATTCTTGGTTGCCCACTGCAGTTAATCAAAGCGATTCAACTCATCAATTGTGAAAAAAGTCTTACTGAATTCAGCCCAATCACAACTCTATGGGTTGCGTCTTCCACCACGAGGAGGTCTCACACAAAGCAAAAACAAGAACCGACGAGATTCATTTTTTTTTTTATTCTGGGACGTTGCATAAGCTAAAGTAGCTTGGCCAACGATTTATCTAGTCAAAACCAACTTCCGGGCTTTACACACCGGAAAAAATTTCTGTTTTTAAGCCCAAGCTGTAAATCCTAATGGCTCATTAATGCTTAAATAGATTTTGCATTTAGTTTTTTTTTTCGTTTGTTGCTTTGTTGAATTTCGAAACACATCGTGGTCCAAAAATGTAACCATGCGTTTCTCACTTTAGGGGGCCATCATTGTCGAGTGATGCCGGGCGAATTTTCATTTGCCTCCCAACACTAGAATTTCATTCCATCCAATTTTTGCATATGAAAATCGAAAAAAATGAAAAAAAATTTACGTTCGGTTAAATCACTATGGGTATAATTTTTCCGGTAAAGCAATGTTAAAAAAAAAACATAGTTTTAATGGACAATACAATGCTTATAAAATTTATACCAATGATTCTGCAAAATGAATCTAATGCAACAAACATGCGAAAAAACCTATATATGCATCGGAATCTAAATCACATTTATTAAGCCATTACGATTTGCAATTTTTGGCTGCATTCAGAAAAACATAGTCCGAAATGACTATAAATAGCCCATGGAAACTGAAAAAATGAAACAAAATACAAGATAATATTGAGTAACCTCCACCTCCACCCAAATTTCAACTCAGCAATCCCACTCACCATAGTAACAACAATAAATTTTTTGTTAAACTAGGAGTTTCACCTACCCACCTAACCCAACACCCCCCCCCCCCCCCAAAAAAAAAAAAAAAACTCGCGCCAAATAAAACTCGGCTTCAACATTCAGTCCCGAGAAAGAGAGAGAGAGCGCGCGCGCGCGCGAGAGAGAGAGAGAGAGAGAGAGAGAGAGAGAGAGAGAGAGAGAGAGAGAGAGAGAGAGAGAGAGAGAGAGAGAGAGAGAGAGAGAGAGAGAGAGAGAGAGAGAGAGAGAGAGAGAGAGAGAGAGAGAGAGAGAGAGAGAGAGAGAGAGAGAGAGAGAGAGAGAGATGTAGGTCGAGAGGAACGGAGGCGCCACCCCTCCACCGTTTACTATGTAGATAAACATTGCAAGTAGCCACCAAAAGGATGCTCTACAACATGTAGGAGGCACACAGCACTGGAGGCTGCCCACAGCCGTTTTCTCCATTGTTTAACTGAGGAATCATTTGCTTGAAGCTAAACACAACAACTCTCTGCTGTTTCGCAAATTTTAAATGCGTTAAGGGCGACTTTACAGATATTCCATACTCCTAAAGTCTGAATTCTGATGTCAGAAGAAATCAAAAGTTCAAAAATGCATTTACTATGCAAAAATCTCTTGCTACTGCTATTTTTGCGGTAAGAATAGCTTTAGGTCGCTGTATAGTTTGCTTAATCCTCAGTTTGTGTTCCACAAATGCATAAGCAAGTAATTTGTACAGATTTACATATGCACAAGTTCTACCATAGCTAAAAAACAGGGTACATGCTGCCCAAATTTTTCCAAAACATCGATTTTCAGGCTATCCCTCCTTAATCACAGGATGAGCTTTGCACTAGTTCATACATCACAAAGATGGCTTTACTGAATTACTCCACCCTGCAAAACACTGATAAATTTGAAGAAGACTCCAGCATAAACCTCTAAATCAGAAAGAACTACCTTGCAAATCCTGTAAAAACACCAACACTCTCAACCAGTGAGTCTTTTTTGTGCTTCTTTTCCTGCTTTTTCTCTTATTCAAGCCAAAACTGGCTCAGTAAAAAACAAAAGACAGCCAACAAAACCCCCTAAATCACTGTGTAAAGAACAAAAAGACAAAAAAAACCATCACTTACTCTTATTGATCCCGTTGCTAACGGAAAAGTGTCCCTAATGAAGTAAACGACAACACAAGTAAATTGAAAACCGGAAATTTACTTCCTGAAACCCAATATGAAGTGCCACTAGTAGTGCACTGTGACACCTCATTGGACACCTCTGCAGCCTAGCTGGGCCACATCATCCAGTTCCCCAATGACTCACTGATAGACCCATACCAATCCACCATCAAGTGTTTAGGCCTACAACCATTAACTATGACCATGTACACATAAGGGCCCCAATTCCCTTATAGTCACAATTAACTTACGGGTTGTTGGGCTACTGGTCCCTAGCGTGGACACGCTACCCGAGACCAATCATGGGCATGACACTTTGGCTCTTGAGATTGATCCTCCAAAAGCACATGTTGATCAAGCTCCTCCTCGAGTCTTGCAAGATGTTGGACACATAGAGGATTAGATGCACTTGACTGTATCTTGGAACATTGAGATTCATCAAATAAGACATCCTTACTAACTTTTACTTTCTTGAAATAGGATCAAAAATCTTATAATGTTTGCTATTTTCACTATAGCCAGCAAAAATTCCTTTGAAAGAAGTTGCATCCTCTTTCTTTCTAGTTTCCAAAAGAATGTGGACATAACAAATACATCCAAACTTTCAAATATATTTTTACATTTGGCTTATTGTCATACAAGGCTTGATATGGTGAGATTCCAGCAATGACACTATTTGGAAGTCTATTACATAGATAGTTAGCACATGTTATGGCCTCACCCCATTTTGTTGGGGGGTATAGGAACATGTGTTACTCTCTTTTAATGCCATTACTCTCACAAAAATCTCTCATCCTATTGGAGACATATTCTTCTCCATTATCACATCTTAGAACTTTGATCCTAGATCTAAGTCCATTCTCAATAAGAGATTTAAACTTTACAAAAGCTTCATATACAAGACTTTTCTTTGGAAATAGATCTATCCAAGTATATCTAGTACAATCATCTATGAAAGTCACATACATTAAATCACCTCCATTACTTTCATAAGAAAAAGAGTGTACATCAGATTGAATGAGATCTAAGGTAGATCTTGACAAGGATCTCTTATAGGATGTCTTATGAGACTTTGCAAGACCACGAGCCTCACACACCTTGACACACATTGAGAATTATTTGGAGAGGCTGAGAGCAAGCTCCTTGGAGACCATTGATTCCATTTCTTGAAGATTGGGATGGCCTAATCCTTTATGCCATAACTCCACTTGTGTCATCTCCTCCCTAACCATGTTCACAATTTCAATGGCCACATTAGCATCCAACTTAAAAAGTCCTCCTTGCTTAAAGCCACTAGCTATGCACTTATCAAATTTCAAGATGGAACACACTCCATTCTTGAAATGTACATCTAGTCCATTATCCATCAATTGTCAACACTAAGAAAATTTTTAGTAATGGCTGGAACATACAAGACATTATCTAGATCTATCCTCTTAGATGATCATAAGCATAATGGAATAGATCCAATACCAGATTCTATTTTACATTCTTCATCACTAGCAATGTAGATAGATTTCTTAGAATCATTACAAGAAAGTAAAGTAGAGAAAAAATGCTTGTTGAATGACATGTGGGAACTAGCCCTACTATCAATCCACCATGTCTCTTTGCTTGTTGTTGGATTTGATGCTACTGTCAAAGATGTGTTGAAACCATCCTCTTCCTCCTCCTCTTGTGCAAGGTTGCCTTGATTGCCAAATCAAAGGACTGATCAAGTTCTATTGACTAGATCTTGATCTAGAAGCAAATCACTCACTATTTAGCAAGATCAATGGATGTAATACCAAAAAACTATCAAGGGCGGCCTCACACGTGTGGAAAATAGTCACTATATAGACTGTGACTAGAGACTAAAGTACAATAACATTTGATAGCATTCCAAGCATAAAATCACAATTCTAATGTGTAAATCTGAAGCAAATTGCTAGAATGAAAATGTCTCATCAACTTCTCATTAGGATTGATGATCTCTTTATAGATCAAGTAAATGAATGACCTGTATACTGGTCCAGTAGGTCTTCACACATGTGAGGAGTGCCACATCATGTAGATCCACCTATAGTAGTAAGATATGCTCATAGATCAAAGTTGACTTACCCTACTAGCTAGAATCCAAATGCTAGTCTCCACTAAAATAGGAATCTTCCCTATAAAATAGGATCTAGGAGATCTGTACATCTTATCATCCAGATCCACACATCGGAACAACATCTTGACATGTGGGAGCATTTACTCATTCACATGGAAGTGCCAGCTAATTACAAGGAAATTGACCAAAATGACTTTTTCTTAGATTCTAGTCAAAAGTCAAGTTCACACTTGTGTAAATTGATCTAAAATGAATCTAGATATATACAAGTACATTTTTTACTTCCTTTCACACGTGGGAACAGGCTCCACATGTGTGAGATCTCAATATGAACCTAGATCTCAAGATGTTACATATTACATCAACCAAGTTGGAAGTGACAATTTCAACAAAAATGGTCCTTGTTGGTAATTGAGTTGAGCTTCTTGTAGTCTATACAGATTCTAAGTTTTCCGTTTTTCTTAGATACTACCACAATAGGCGATACCCAGTCCATGTGTTCCATCTCATAGATGAATCCTACATTGAGAAGATTTGTCAATTCTTCTTGAATTAGCTGGGCATAGTGCATTAGACCGATAAGGCCTACTAATGCTGGGTTTCACTCCATCTACCAGCAATGGTGTGAACCACTACATCTGGTAATATGCCCTTTAACTTAGTGTAATTCCAAGCAAGATAGTCACGATATTTTCAGAGAAGGGCCTTAAGATCTTCAAGTTTCCTCCTTCTACGTCTTCTCCAACAAATACCATACAACTTTCCTCTCCCTTCTCAGCTAGATCTATCTCTTTCGTATGGGCTGGACCTTCGTAAATGTTGGCCCCTTGGGAGGTATCTTTACTGGCTATCTCTTGGCTCTGGGCATGACCACTACCACTTCATCCATCTCATAATCCTTGAAGTATTGTGTCACATCATGTGCATGCTTACATTCTTCTATGGCCTCTTCTCTGATTTTAGCAAGCAAGAGCAACATTCCACAAGAGCACACAACATGGGGGAACCATCATAAAGAATAGCTACATTTTACAACTTTTTTAATGGTTTTATAGAAGAGTGCAAACACATCATAATACAAAATCAAAAAATTATGAAATTTTTTAAAAAACACATAAATCTATATAGGTTGGTAGACAATAGACACACAAAATCTTTTTGTATTTTAAAATATAATATAACACAATTACATTGATCTCTATATCTACTCCATCTTAGATGCTTTTCCCAATGAAAGTTGCAACTTAGAATCATGGAGTAACTTTCCTCTTTCATATGGGTCAAATAGATGGTAGTTCTCACACTTACTAAGATTAACCTATGAAGCACATAATGCAAAATGAGAAAACTTGAGCATGGAACTCATGGGTCCACATCCTAATATTTTTATAGCAATAGCTTTTTTTACAAATATGACTATATGCACCCTTGTGAAATTATGGCCTTCTTATATCAGGTGAGTATGAGGTTACAATATGAGTTTTGATCCAAGAGGAAAGAGTAGAAGGGACGTGAAAGGGAAGGAGATTTAGGCTACCAAGGATGTCTCTAACTTTAGTGTTAGGTCTAGAAGTGAAATCATGCCTAGATAGACTTGGAGTTGTATTAAGATGATGTGGTCTCCTTTGCTCTTGATCATTTTTTTTCCAACATTGAAGAGAAAGACATCTCTATTGATCTTAATGACTTTATCTCGAAGTAAGAATGATTTAACACCTATTATGTTTGAATGCAGACATTATGGATCTCTAATTATGAGACTAGATCAGTAGGAGGAAAAGCAAAAGCCCTTTTTCTCTCTCTCAATATCTATATTTGCAATTTGATATAAAGGTTTATAAAAGTGGTGTGAAATGGTCGTACATAGACAAAACTAGGGATAGCTTAAGTGACCATCCAAAACCATGGGCCTAATATCTTGACTTAACCACAATTTTAGATTTAAATCATACTTCAATGATTCAAGCCCCAACTTGATATATAGGCCCATTGAGTGCTAGTTTCCCAACAATATCTCATGCCTTTGGCATTCAAGTACAATGCATTGACTATGGTGGTAGAATTTATATTGATCATTTTTTCAATAGTTGCTAATATTCTTTTCAAACTAGGCCCCACTTTTTAAGTTGGTTGGGTTAAATTGAATTGTAAGGTACCAACTTCTTATTTGTTCAGTGGCCCATTCTACTAGTTGAATTTTTGAATTGGCTCACTCCAGATACATGGTTCTAGAGTGATGTCATGGATATTTTTTGTAAGTTATCTAAATTTTTATTGAAGGTCTCAATTATGCATTAGTTATTGGCTTTCACATATGCTTTTCAATCTTGGGAATCTCATTAAAGATGTTTAAAGAAATATGAGAAAATCCTGTAACATCATGCGATACATACATTACTCACACTTTAATAGTGTAACTTTCTTATTTAAGGAAAATTTGCAATTTTATTGGATCTTATAATTCACTGAGTTATTTTAAGCCTATTGATGTTTTCAAAAAATGCCCACACTGTCATGTGTGAATGCAACTATTTTAAATACCATTTTCATGTGAAAATTTTCACTGACATTTTAAAAAAGTATTAACCAGAATTAGTATCTCCCATGTTTTAGTATTTTTCTATCATATGTTCTATGTTCTTTGATTGTTTAGAAGTTAGCAATTAATTGATGTAACAAGGAGGCATGTGAGCTATTTCAAACATTTGCATACTTGGTTTTCTATAAAAAAAAAAAAAATCTAGAAAATTGAGTAATCTTATATTTTCTTGAAAATTTCTAAACAAGTTGACATATCAAAAAGCATTTTCATGCACATGTGTGGATGCAAACCATTTTAAAACCTTCAATCTTCTATCCATACTGAAGTCCCTATTCAAAAGAGTTCATAGACTTGACTGTGAATGTTTTTACCAAAGGGAGCTATTTATTTTGACAATTTCAAAAAACACTATGTGTAAATGTGAGCCATTCCAAAAACATTTGTATTTATGATAAAAAGTTTTTGAACAATGAGACTAGGCTACCACAACTTAAGGTACTTGCAAAAATAGATACATGAAAGTCAATTTAGGCTTTCAAGGTTATAATTAGAATAGTCTTGTAGTGCTTAAGCCCCTTTGGATCCGAGACTATAAGAGCCAACCTTTGTAATACAAGTACTCAAATTTCGTTTGCAAATGCAAGAGCTTGAGTTTTATCCTTTTTGTGCATTGTGTGAGTGAGAGCAAAAGACAAAGTCTTTGACTTGGGATGACCTATTTACATAAGAACAGGAGTTATGGCATCTCTTGTTTTGGAGTTTACATCATATCTATCACCTCTTTTGCCCAGCTTTTGAGAGGTATCATACATTAGATATTCCCATTTGTAAGGTCAAACTAGACCATCTATCAGTGAGTTTCTTGTAGTAAGGAATTATAACTATGGGAAAAAGGTGTTTGCTACATGGAAAATAATGATTATGACAAGAGGGGTTTTTCACTTGCCTCTAGAAAAGCATAATCTACTTCTTGTCGGATCCAAAATAGCAAATCAATCCTAGAAAATCCACTAAGCTTATGCAAGTTTGATGGATAGTTTTGTGTCTTCTAAATCCTACTCTTCGCTATTTGTGGGCTACCTAACCTTCATTTTACTTAGCCCCTTTAGATTTTAAGTCCTAATAGAAAGAAAAACCTACCTGCTTGTGGCTTAAGGCTTCTCGAAATGGATTTTAACACCTTTGGAAGGATAATACAAAAAAAAACCATGGAAGGGAAGAGCAAGTGATAATAGAAGTTGATCTTCTTAAAGTTTATCCCATTGTCACACTTGGTTGGTTTCCTCCTTGAGCTCCTTGTAGAAATAGAAATTTGCTTCTAAGGTCCAAAGTGTCATACAATGTAAGGTCCAAGCTAACTACTTCAAAATGCATTAGAGGTTTTTTTGACAAACTAAAGAGAAGCTTATCCATGTGGTTAGCGAAGCAAATCTCTCATGCAATGGAAAGAATGAAGCTTAAAAAGATACAAGCATTAATTCTCAAAACTTGTTAACCATATCTAAGTTGCAAGCACATCTTCAACTTAGAGGCTTAGCCCTGTCAATCTATATTTTGCCCTAGATTAAGAGTGTCTTCCAAATGAGTCATTAGAAAACATTTTGGTCTTTCCAAGCCAAGTTTACAACAACAATTGTTAGCTTAGAAACTACAAATGGATAAAAATGGATTGTAAAACACTTTCATAGGGAGCAAGTATTATAATCAAGACTAGTATCTAAAATGATATTTTTGAAGTCCTAGTCAGCTCCCTTGTAGTACTTGAGTTAGATAAGACTTGAAATAGTTCCCACATAGGTGGATGCTTGAATCTCAACTATTGTGAAAATCTATCTTTAGATTTATGTACCCCTTTTTGAAAATTTTCTTACTATTTGATGTAAATTTTACATATTATCTAAAATGATGCTAGTAAGATTAGCTAGCATTGAACAAAGTAGTTCTATTTAATTATTTGAATTTAAATAGCTTAAAGATTTTTCTTGGAGAAATAAAACATTCTTCAACACAACTTAGCCAACTATAAAAAATATATACATTCAACATAAATTATTGTATTACATGAATAGACATTACCACTTAGTAGGTATAATAGTAATCATGGTGTCCCTACGTTTTTCAAGATTATGTGTTAGACATAATTTAATAGCTATAGGTGTTTATGTGTTAGACATGGTTTAATAGCTATAGGTGCTTTTTCTTCAAGTAGCCAAAGCTTTATATAGGAAAGTTTTACATTTTGAAGCCCAATTCAGTCAAGAACTAGGAAGGCTATAAATTTTATGTTCACATCATGAGTATTAACACATGTGATGAAATTTGAACTATTGTTCTTGTTCTTTGAATTTGACTTACCAAAGTGTCTAGAAACATGAGTACAAGGTCATAGAGCAAAGCATGAGAGGTTAATAATTTACATTTATCTAGTAGATTACGTCGAGGATAATGTCCTAACAAGCATACACTTGTTGAAGACATTTGAAGTTGGTTCTTTTAATGACCTTGATAAAAAAATTTACCTTCAATAGAAAACTGACCAAAAGACAAAGTTGGACTAATAAGCGAGTATAACTTTTTTTTAAAAAGGCCACTATGAAAAGACATCGAACAACATGAATTTGACCCACAAATATAACTTTCAAATTTTTTTTACACACATTTACATATAGGCAATTATTTTGATAGAGTATAACTATAAGCAAGATAACAACACCATGCATATAGTAGAATATATCATGCACATAGTTGTATTTTTACAATGACAGTCCACACTGATAGGAAGTCTTGTCCCCTTTAGTACTTTGGTATGTAAAACAAGTACTAATTTTATTGGATGATAATGCAACTTTGTAAAAAACAAACAGCTATGAGTAATTTGAAAATTGACTAACTAATACATTAAAAATTACAATGGTATGTTTTTTGAATCCAAGAATGTTTTCTTTGGAATAGCTTGGATGTATTATGAAATTGATATAAAGCATATTTATTGAGCTTATTCTATTGTGAATTAGTCAAACCATACCAGGACAAGACACTTTAATGTTTCACAAAATTGAAACATGATACCATAATCAGACTTCATAACAAAGTTTGTTTCGACTATATCTACAAGTTGGATCCATGAAATAATTTTCCAATATATTAAAGGCCTTAATAGGAAAATTATCAGCCTTGATAGAAGTCGTAAAGTTTTTCAAGTAATGTGATAAAGCAATAACTAAGATAGAATCTCTTAACCAATAGTTGCCATGTCCATGTACTAGCAAATTAGGATTTTCCCAAACACTCAGAATATCTTGGACATATTTTTCATACACGACCAGAAAATAGTTTTGAAAAGGTTACCCACCTTTGTCGTCCCGCCCTAGGGCCAAATGATGCCCTCAACCAGGCCAGGTGGCACCTTCTATTGGTGGAGGGCACCCCCAAGCTCAGAGCCTATTCTCTTTCGCCTTAGGTTTCCCCTCCCCTTGTTGTCAAGAGATGCCCTCTATTAGTAGAGGGTGCTCCTAGTCTCAAGAGCCCCCTTTGTCGTAAAACGGCAGGGCACGTTAGCGGCAGCGAAAGCTCGAGGATTGAGCATAGCGTGTAGGAACGGAAACGCAATAGTTAGCAGCAGAAAAATTCAAGTAGAAAAATTCATACAGGAGGATGCACAAATGAACGACGCAGTAATGAGACAAAAATTGCACTCTGATAAATATCAACAGTGAGTACAATGGCTTGAAGTAATAACTTCAGCTTGTTGAGCGTGATAACGCTGGCTACAGAAAAACTCTGATTAAAAGAAGAAATTTAATTAACACTTGCATAGCTTAATTCAGCTAGTATATATATTAACAAGTGTTGAGAGATATATCTTATGTCTTAACTGCCATTTACTCTAGTTTTGCATCTAGGAGAAAATTGGCATTGGATGAATGGAATGTTAGTGCTGAAAACTAAACTAGCATACACATTACCACTGCAAGAAACAAAGCAAGAAACTAAACTAACTATACTAGACAACATTTTAGAAGTCCAAGAATCAAGAAACACTCATTTCTTGATTCTTGGACACCCCAAGAACATCAAGAACTGGAATGTCTAGGATAAGCAAGATCTACTCCACAAATCCAGCCTATTTAGTTTACCTGAATGCTGATTCCTACATTAATCCACAAGAAAACAAGAAATCCAATCCACAACCACACACAAAGGGAATGGAAGGGCAAGATCATTAATGCATCACTCAAGAAACAAGAATGATCAAGGAGCTCAAGAATGCATCAAAACTCATGGAAGATCTTCTCATTTCAGCATGGAGTTGATACATTTACAAAATCTTCCCTTCTACAAAGGGGGCTACTTTCTTTAAGAGGGGTCTACTTGCATTTATTACTTTGTCTAGAAATACTAGTTCCTACATGGTCATTCCATCTTTCAGAATTCACCATGAGGCTTGCACAGTTTCTACTTGACAGTATTAACTAGTATTTCTCAGCTCTCATACTCGGCTCTCAGTCTTCATTCGTCTTGCCTTCTCGGAGACCTCCTCGGTCTAAAGGTGAGAGATGCTCTCGGGTAGCTCTGGTCGAGTATTTTGGGGATTCGTCAGAATCAGCCAGCATCATCCCACCCCTAATGTGTTGCAGGACCCAGTGCAACCCATATTGGATGATATTGCTTCGCTTTGCATTGGCATCTTCGATTGTCAGTTGGAAAAGCGTAGATCCTGGTTCGCTTGCATAAAACCAAGTGCTTATTGTCGTCGGTCTTTACCACGAGAAACTATTTTTGCAAATTGTCGCATTTTAAACAAAATGTCCTATTTCATAATGTGTGTGCTTGGGGGTTGCGTAATGTGTGTGATGGGTGTGCTAGGGGGTTGGGTAATGGGTAAGCTAGTTTTGTTTTTTTGTTGTTTTTTTTTTGTGTTATCTATGGGGTCGGAAAATTGGAGTGGGTCGGAAAAATGGATGGTATTGAAAATTATGGGGATCGAAAAAAATGAGGTATTGAAAATGGGTGTATCAAACGATAGCGACTCAAACTCGAAAAATTTTGGTGACTCAAAAAAAGATAACTCGAAAAATTGGTGACTCAAAAATCTAATTTCTTGAAAGAGTGCGACTCAAAAAAAAAAGTAGTATCGAAAAAATGATGGATCGAAAAATTGATTTTAGAGATTTTAGAGATTTGGGTGACTCGAAAAATTGATGGTATTGAAAAAAGTATTATTTGAAAAAGAGTTTTTTCGAAAAAATTTAATGAAGTATAAAAAAAATAATGAAGTATCGAAAAATGTTGTATGGAAAAGTGATGGGAATCAAAAACTGGTGGACCAAAAAAATGATGGGTCGAAAAACGAGGTATCAAAAAAATGGATTACTCGAAAAATAGCAACTCAAAAAAATTAGTGACTCAAAAAATGGGTGGTTCGAAAAAGGGTGACTTGAAAAATTGATGATTCGAAAATTGGAGATCGTAAATTGAGTTTCGAAAAAATGGAGGGTATCAAAAAATGGTGTATCGAAAAACTGGATGGATAGAAAAAAATGTGGTATCGAAAATGGATGGATCGAAAAAATGATGGATCGAAAAACGAGGTATCAAAAATTTAGCGATGGGTCAAAAAATAAAGTCAGTCTAGTCGAGATGTCAGTGAGGTCGTCGACGATCGAGTTCTCAAAGAGGGTCGTTGATTGAGATGGTATGGAGGGTGGTCCGGTCGAGATGGAATGAAGAGTCGGATTGGAAAATTTGAATGGAGGGTCGGAAAATTTAAATGGAGAGTCGGATTGGAAAATTTGAATGTAGGGTCAAAATATATATTTTTTTAAAATTTTCTTTTAGTATCAGTGAGTAAGCTAGGTGTTGGTCCGGTTGGAAGTCGGCGTGGTTGGTACGGTCAAAATGTCATTATGTTGGGTTGATTAAAATGGCGTTAGCTGGGTTTGGTCAAAGTCAGTTATGGATGTCTCAATCGAAGTTAGTTCATTAGTGCTCGGACGAAGCTAGTTCTGGATCATTGGGTCGACATTAGGGCCCTTTTTGGACTCAAAAAGGGCCTCTTCCTTGCCTAAACAGGTTTGTTAATCAATATTAGTTTAGTGTCAGTCAATCCTACGTGGCACTTTTACCTTGGGTTACCACATAGGGTGAGCAAGACTTAAGGGCTAAATATAGGTCCCATTATCCATAGACTTTTGTAGGTACTTTGTAAGGCAAGACTAGCATATTCATTGTCTTGGTTCCAATTGGACAACAACTAGGGCTCTAGGTGGGACATAGACTTGCAGGCCTCATTTAATGCCCAAGTATATTTTAAATTTGAAAATTGCTTATGAATTTTAATCAACCCACTTTCGTGTCCCCCTTCACATTCAAACTAAGACTACCTCACTTTCACTAGTCTTTCACATACCAAATAATTTATTTTTCTCAGATGGATATTATTTTTTTCAAAATTGGCCTTCAGGATACATTTTTATTTCGCCATGGATTTAATCTGTTTGACCTCAGAACCTCAAAAAAGGTGTTTATTAGTCAATTTGTTTTTATTAGTTTACAAACAGAAATGTATCCCGAAGGCCGATTTTTCTTTTTTTTTTTGGCCCAAAATCGCAATTTTTGGCTGTTTCACTTCATCAGAAGGCCAAAAATTGCATTTCGGACCAATTTTTTTTTTTTTCAACATCATGGTAAGGCGCGAGCCCAAAATCTTTTTTGGCCCGAAATCGCGATTTTTGGAAGACCAAAAATTGTGTTTCGGACCCAAAAAAAAAATTCTTTTTTTTTTAAAATCACGGTAAGGCGCGAGCCCAAAATCGCGCCTTACAGTGATTTTTTTTTTCCAAATCACGGTAAGGCGCGATTCTGGGCTCGTGCCTTACCATGATTTTGAAAAAAAAAGAATTTTTTTTGTTGATTCGAAACGCAATTTTTGGCCTTCTGATGAAGTGAAACGGCCAAAAATCGCGATTTCGGGCCAAAAAAAACGAAAAACTGGCCTCCGAGATATATTTCTGTTTGTAAACTAAGAAAAACAAATTGACTTATAAACACTTTTCTTGAGGTTCTGAGGTCAAACAAACTAAATCCATGGCGAAATGAAAATGTATTCCAAAGGTCAATTTTGTAAAAAATGATATCCATCTGAAAAAAAATAAATTATTTGGTATGTGAAAGGCTAATGAAAGTGAGGTAGTCTTAGTTTGAATGTGAAGGGGGACACAAAAGTGGGTTGATTAAAATTCATAAGCAATTTTCAAATTTGAAATGTACTTGGGCATTAAATGAGGCTTGCAAGTCTATGTCTCACCTAGAGCACTAGTTGTTGTCCTATTGTTGGCTACTAGGTACTGTGTGTAGCTATTGTTGGTTACTAGGTACTTTCAAGTGTATCCATGTAGGGTTAATGCTAGAGGTGTACTTTGTGGGCCCACACTTGATTTAATCTACACCATTGAATCTGCCATGTCATATGGACCATTCCTACTCAATTGTCACACTTTTAGTGGTACACGTGTCATCATTAACACTAATCCAAATTAGTGAAGAGGCCCTTTTTGAGTTCAAAAAAGGCCCTAATGAGTTAATTTGTGAGAGCTCAGTCAAAATTAGTTTGTGAGAGCTTGGTCGAAGTTAGTTTGTGAGAGCTCGGTCGAAGTGAGTTTTGGATCATTTGATCAAAGTTTTTTTGAAGAGGCTCGGTCGAAGTTCGTTAGGTGGGCTCGGGTGAAATGTCGCTAGCTGGGTTTGGTTGAGATTGTGAAAGGAGGTGTTTGGTTGAGGTGAAGTTGCAGGAGTCAGTCGAGAGAGAGTTGCAGGAGTCGGTCGAAAGCTGATGGAGGGGCTTGGGAATTGATCTTTTTCATAGGATTTCTTTGTTAAAGATAGGTAATTTTGTGTCTAAGGGTTAAGGTTTGTGAGTGTATTTGTGTTGTTTGTTGGGAACCCTCGTGGAAGAGAATTTTTTTTGGAAGGTGGTTGTCTCCCACGGCTTCCTTTAGTTTGGTGTGCTTACAGAGTTCGTGGTAGCGTGGAGGTTCTGTTGCAGATTGATTCAAAGGGGTTGTTTGCTTGGATGACATTGCTTGTAGTGTGTTCAAACATCCAAAAATGATAAACTCCTGCTCGTTTTGCCTGTTTTGTTGCTTTTTCAGGGTTTGGTTGCTTGCAGTACGATGTTGTATGCGGATCATGGAGTCTTCGGGTCGTTTTTCAAGTCGAATTGATGTAATCGTGTTCTGTCGATCCAGAGTTGAAGGCAGGTCAAGGTTTTGTGTCAGGTCGGTCCAGATTGGATTAAGACAGGCATTTTCAGTTGGTCAAGATTTGTTGCTTCATGGCAGTCGGTTGAGATTTACTGCTTCATTGCCATCGGTTGAGATTTGTTCTTGTATGCTAGTCGGTCGAGAGTTTGTGCTCATGCCAGCCGGTCGAGATGCTTTGAAGCCAGCCAGTCGAGAGTTTATGCTCATGTCAGCTGGTCGAGATGGCTTTGAAGCCAGCCGGTCGAGAGTTTGTGCTCATGGCAGCCGGTCGAGATGGCTTTGAAGCCAGCTTGTCGAGAACTGAAGCAGAATGCTCTGGTGAGGGAGTGCAGGAGCGTGAGGGCTTGGACGAGGGAGTGCAGGGGTGTTGGCTTGTTGGCAGATTTCATTTGCAGGGCTATGGTTTTGTAGATCGTTGGCGTGGGGGCTCGTGTGCAAATTGTCTAGGGCGCGTTCAGGTCTGTAGGCCTTGTAGTTGTGGTTAGGCGTCTGGCTTGGTCAGAGAGTCATCCATGTTGTCATAGGTATGTGGCGCGATCAGTGAGCTATCCATGTATTTGGCTCAATAATCTGATTGTGAAGGTATTGGTCAGTTAGTGAGGCATCCTCTGTTCGGTCAGGAAGGAGACAATAGTCGGCTGAGGTCACAATCTTAGTTTTACTTCAAAGGAGGTGGAAGTGACAACATTAGCTTGCTATATGGGGAATGCGTATGTTGCATTGGGGCAATATGACAAGGCTGTGGTTTCTTATCAGAAGGCTTTAAGCATGTTTAAATCTATCAAAGGAGAGACACATGTTGCAGTTGTGTCAAAATACATAAGGCTTGCAAATGTATCATTGAAAACAGAAAGTAGCGTGTTGCTATATATGAAACAAGAAACGAGCTAGAACAAGTTGTGTGCCTTTTGCAAAGATCCCAACAAGCTTTGTGCCATATGTTGGTTGTTTGGGTTGTGTGAGAGCGTTTGCAGGTCGTTGAACTACCCAACAGGTTGTAGGAGACTGTGGCCCGGTGGGTTTTAGAATCAGATTGAATAGGTACGTTCAGATAGTCTGGTGCAAACTAAAAAAGATGATGACAAATCTAGATAGGTAGAGCATTTTGGTATGGATTTGGTTTAGAAGAACATTGTAGCAAGTATGGAGTAAAGATGTGGATGTGTTCAAGCGGCAACGGGCACCAAATGTTGACAGATTCTACACTATTTACTAGTTCTTTCTTGTTTCTTGTTTACAAGAACTGTGTTCTGCCTGTTTAGAGGCTTGTTGGCATTTTCTTGAATGTTAGCTTCTTAGTTCAATGCCGAAACTAGGCAAAAGGGACTGATATTGATGTAGTAAATATCATGTCTGTTAGACGACAAACCAGAATCGTCTCTCTTGAGCCAAAATCACATGCATTCACATCCGAACATGCAATCCAAATGTTCAACCCAAAGATCAGCATGAAGTCCAGGTGAACAAATCATATTATCCTACTCTAATGCTGCAATATCAAGTGAACAGATCCTTAAAAGGCTGAAACTACTCTACTCATGCATTAACCTACAACTAGAAACAAAAACTAAATGGACAGCTTCTTGAAATCTGAAAACTAAACTAGCATACACATTACCACTGCAAGAAACTAAACTAACTAAACTAGACAGCATTTTAGAAGTCCAAGAATCAAGAAACACTCATTTCTTGATTCTTGGACACCCCAAGAACATCAAGAACTGGAATGTCTAGGATAAGCAAGATCTACTCCACAAATTCAGCCTATTTAGTTTACCTGAATGTTGATTTCTACATTAATCCACAAGAAA
This sequence comes from Diphasiastrum complanatum, assembly GCA_029204225.1. Lineage (NCBI taxonomy): Eukaryota > Viridiplantae > Streptophyta > Lycopodiopsida > Lycopodiales > Lycopodiaceae > Diphasiastrum > Diphasiastrum complanatum. The sequence continues at coordinate 4,953,200 of CM055093.1, read as the reverse complement.
ACAAGAAATCTAATCCACAACCACACACAAAGGGAATGGAAGGGCAAGATCATTAGTGCATCACTCAAGAAACAAGAATGATCAAGGAGCTCAAGAATGCATCAAAACTCATGGAAGATCTTCTCATTTCAGCATGGAGTTGATACATTTACAAAAGCTTCCCTTCTACAAAGGGGGAGTCTCTTAAATAAGCAAGAGAGCTCCTTAGGTGGCATCATAGTGGAATTTGCACATTTTACAAATTACAAGTGAAATTATGCTCTCCACTAGAGATCACCATCAAAAGGTAGCTCACTCTACTTTCTTTAAGAGGGGTCTACTTGCATTTATTACTTTGTCTAGAAATACTAGTTCCTACATGGTCATTCCATCTTTCAGAATTCACCATGAGGCTTACACAGTTTCTACTTGACAGTATTAACTAGTATTCCTCGGCTCTCAGTCTTCATTCGTCTTGCCTTCTCGGAGACCTCCTCGATCTAAAGGTGAGAGATGCTCTTGGGTAGCTCTGGTCGAGTATTTTGGGGATTTGTCAGAATCAGCCAACAGGGACCTTCTTCACAAAATTATAAGACCTCAAGGAAGTCTGCGAGAGTTCAGAAGGTGACTTGGCTGCCATGCGAAGGTTCTGCGAAGGTTCAGACTGTCTGAGAGGGTTCAACTCTCGTAGAAAGTGATCTCTCGCACAACTTGTTTTCTGTGATTGGATTTTCAAGATCAAACTATGTAGGTAGGCTAATTTCACTGCTTTGCTTCCATTTAGACACTTGTGAGAGTTGGTGAGATGATCTTGATGCTCTACGAGAATTCTAAAAATTCAGCTTCTCGAAACCCTCACAAACAATAAAAAATGATGATTCCTCCATCAAGAACTCTCACAGAGATTTTCATGGATGCGTCTGGGTCAGATCTAGTGACTATCCAAGTTTCAAGAGATATCTCTCAAGGGATCTCCAAAAATCATGAATAAAGTACTCTTTTAGCGTGTTTTTTAACGAGATCTCAATATTTTCTAATTTTAAACTTTTGCAAACTGGTAATCAGCTTCATCCATGTTGTATCTGACTGTTGATAGTTCTCTAAAAATTTTGATGGACATCTGGTAACAAATGAATCAGTGTTTGGTGAATTTTGCCCTTAATCTGCAATAGTTATTGAGATCAAGGTCTCTGATCTGCAAATTTAGTGGACTTATTGGCATAATATGATGATCTGCTTCCTTCTTGATCCTATCTGGATCTGGATCCTTCTTGGATTCTGATGGATTTTTCCGATCTTGTCAAATATGGCCGAATCTTGATGGATCTAGCTTGATTTGGCTTGATCTTCCTAGATCTAGCGATGATGGTTTAGCAAAATAGCTTTTCGTAACGTGCCACCACCAATCTGGATCTATCTTACTGTGGTGGCCAGTATTTGTGCAATCGGCTACCATTGATGGGTGTATCGAATGGTGTCCCATCTAGCTTCTCTGAATTCACGGCTCCATGATTAAGAATTTCCTTCATCCGATAAGGACCTTCGCCTGTGAATTTTAATTTTCTCTTGATCACCTTGGTTTTGTACATCAGGACCAGATCTCTGAAATGAAGATCCTTCTTTTGTAACCTGTGATCATGACATGCTTTGTGTCTTTCCTTTTCAGCTGTCAATTAATGAACAGCTAGTAAGCGTGTTTCATAGAGTTTATGCAGAGCTTCGTGGCATAGTTGTAGAGATTTGAACTCATTAAGACGTTGCGTGGTGGCAATCCTTAATGAAGGAACTAGAAACTCTACTGGCATTACAACATCCTGACCATATACCAATTGGAAGGGTTTTTGATCAGTGCTTCCTTTATATGTTGTCCTGAATGCCCACAGAGTAGCATGCAACTTATGTTCTCAATCTGATCTACTAGCTTCAACTATTTTTGTGAGTACGCTATACAGGATCGTATTGGATGATTTTGCTTGCCCATTACCACGAGGATAATAAGGCGTACTGGTTCTGTGGTTTACGAAGAATTCCTCCAACAAGACCTTGATGGTCTCATTGATGAAATGACTTCCGGAATCGCTAACTAGCTCCACCGGACATCCGAAATGCACAATGATATTTTCATATAGGAACTTGGCAGTGGTCCTAGCATCAGCTACTCTTACTGCCTTGGCTTCGACCCATTTGGTGAGGTGGTCTGTGGCTGTGATTATGTATCGAGCCTGGGAACTCATTGCTGCAGGGTGAATTGGACCAATATAATCCAATCCCCACTTTTCAAATGGTGCTTGGGCTAAGACCAGATGCAGTAGGTCATAATTCAATCCCCTTGCCCTTTGGCACACATTGCACTTTTTCAAGTATTCCTCCGTATCCTTGTGAATCATTGGCCACCAACATCCTAATTGCAGGATCTTGCAAACTTTCATGTCAGATACAAAATGGCCTCCACCCATGCCTTCATGTGAAAGCAAAATGATATGGGTGGCTTCATGAGAAAGAATACACCGCCGAAGAATTTCGTTTGGTCCTCTTCAATACAACTGGCCGGAAATCAGCTGATAAGGTCTAGCCTTCAAGATCAATTTCCGTTGTTCCGCCTTTGGTAGTGATTTGTCTGGTTGGCCCCACATAAGATATTCAACAATGTCGACAGCCCATTCTGGTACTGTGTCCACATAAAATAAGACAGCATCTGCCAGTTCGATTTGGGTTGCAATCTACTTCCCCTTGATTCGTGACACATGATCTGCCATGTAGTATTGTTTTCCCTTGTGAATTACTATCCAAAAATGAAACTCCAACAACAGTAGCCATCTAGTGATTCTTCTGGTGTTGCAGGTTTTGTTAACGAGATAGAGCAAGGGTTGATGGTCCATATAAAAAGCAAAATGTGTGGCCATCAGGTAGTGACGGAATTTCTTAACCGCATAGATCATTGCTAGTGCTTCCCGCTCTGTGGTTGAATAATTAATTTCGGTATCACTAGTTGTCGGCTTGCAAATCGGATTGGAATATCCCTTTTGTGTTCACCTGGCTGGGTTAAGACTGCTCCAACTGCATACTTCGATGCGTCCGTATGCACGTGAAACTCAATAGACCAATTGGGTGGGCGTAAGATTGGTGCTGAAACCAATGCATTCTTAAGCTTCTAGAAAGCCTTTACCTCGTTCCAATGTGGATCCGTTGTGAGTTTGTAAATTGGTCGGGCTACCGCAAAATCAAGAATGAAGATCCTATAATAGTTAGCATGACCCATGAAGATGTAGACTTCGCGGATCGTCCTCGGTGGAACTAACTCTCGCAGGTTTCTATGTAGGTCTGGGATAGTACCCTGGAGCTGCTGCCAGTCATGCAAGGCTTAATTCTCACTGGTTTTGGAGATATTAAAATCTGATGAGATTTTAGGCTCTTTTTCTCTCCAAAATGCAGATTGGTTGTTTTTTGGATTTTTTGGCTGGTTGGTTTGGGTTTCAAGCCCTTAGAGGCTGTTCAGGGCCTCCTCTACCCTCTCACTCCTCCTCCGCTAGCTGTGAACAGTCCAAACACAAAAAAAAATAGAAAACTAACTCTAAACTCCCAAAAATCTACCTAAAACTACTCTAAAAAGCAAGAAAATAGCTAAAATGCAGCTATACTAGTTAGTGGAAACCTATCCCCGGCAACGGTGCCACTGTAGAGTTGAAGATCTTGCGTAGTATAGCCCTCCCGCCTGTCAAGAAGGGTTAGATCACTGGATAGGTACCTAACTATGCATAGATGCTATTTTTAGTTAGTTTCCTACTTCCTCCCTTAACTCTATTCGCCACTAACACTACTCTCCCTTAACTCTACTCCTCTACACTAACATTCATCATGATTTTGGGTGAAGGGAAATAATAGAAAAGAAGAGGAAGAGAGAAGAGAAGAGAGAAAGAGAGAGAGATGAGATGGAGGTTAGCTCAAATGCTCAATGTCATTGCTTATGGAGAAACCTTAACTAATCACAAACAAAAAGCATGGAAGATATGGAAATAACAAGCAATCACAAAAGTAGCATAAGCAAGAGTGATTAGCAAATGAGGATGCTTGAGCTCTCAAAATAGTAGAGTCTCCTCCTCTCAATTAAGCATGAAAATAGTGTACAAATGGTGTCTTTTTATAAAATGGGAAAGGCCCTTGCCCCTCAATCCTATTGGCTAATATTCACATTGATCCTATCCATTCATCTTGGACCCAACTTGATCCAAGGGTCCATAAAAATTACATTGAAATTCACAAGATTCATTTGAGTCCCAATTTGGACCCAACTCTAAAAAGTAATCTCTAAGTTTAAAAATGAATTCGGGCCTCTAGTTTTATTTTAATTCCAAGGCCCAAGTCAATTTTATTTTATTTACACTTAAGCTTGCGTGCTCATTGGGCCATGGGCTTATGCGCACAGAATGCCATGCCCTTGCAACACATTTTATTGGATGATTTTATTTATTTACACTTTGTTGGGAATACCCCCAACAAGCTCGAATCAAACTCTCACTCTGCTGATCGAGGAAGTATGTCAGATCAAAGCCGAGGTTCGTAAGAATATTCTTGGCCAGGATAAGTTGCTCATCATAATTTTTGATAAAAATCATGAAAATGTCCCCTGAATAGGGCTTAGGGGCCTTACGATAGTGGAGAGAGAGCAATGAGTTGTGAGAGGCCATGATAACAGTGATTCTAGATTGCTCGGGAAGTTTTGAAAATTTTGAAAAATTTCAACATTAACATGGTAGTAGGAATCTAGAATGAATTCGTGGAGAGGATGGGGGAGGCCTATATATAGACTTTTTTGGTCAAGAATTTGCAACTTCACCCAAAAATTGTCCACAATTTCCTAGTAAGGTTCGCAAATTTTGAGGCACTGTTCTGAGGGTCGGTGAATTCTTACAAGTGATTTTTTGTTCAAAAATGAGAGAAATGGCTGACAGTACAAAAATGGATCTGATCAGAATTTGTGGAGATGACAGAGAAATTGTGAAGATGATTTTGATGCTAGCGAATTTGCTATGAATTTTGTCAGAGAGGATTTGATGCAAAAAATTGATGTTTTTCATTTATGGGAAGTTTGTCTCTGAGACAGAATTCATGGAGGTCAAAAATGAATCGTGCATACTGAAAAAGTGGTTGGGCAAATTCTATCTGATGTGGTGGTGAGACAAATTTTTTAAAGAGAGTGATTCCTATGGTTTTCTTAGATAAAGACTGATTGTATGTCTGATCTGATGATATCTTGATGTTGTGAAACAAGAAAATATGACAAAAAATTGTTGAAATGGTAAGTAGGTAGGAAAGAAAATCAAGGAAGAAAAATTAGAAAAGAAAACAACCAATACATATCAAGATAAAAACAAGGCTCATTGTACTTTCTCAGTCTGCTCCCATTGACCACAGTGTCTAAAAGAGCATGGAGTTTTAGTTCCCAATCGGATCGGCTGGATTCGACAGTTTTGGTGAGAACGCCACATAAGATTTTGTTTGTGGGTTCCGCCTGGCCATTGCATCGTGGATAATACAGGGAACTTTTGCGATGTACCACAAGAAATTTGGAAAGGAGATCTACTATGACAGAGTTAAGAAAATGTGTACCCCTATTGCTGATAAGTTCTAGAGAACAATTGAAATGAATGATAACCTATTCATAGTGAAATTTTACAGTAGAACGAGCGTCAACATTGTGAACAGCTCTTGCTTCAGCCCATTTGGTACAATAGTCCGTAGCTACTACGATATAGCGAGATTGAGTGTGTTTAGCAGCAAAACTAATGGGTCCAACATAATCAATTCCCCATTTCTGGAAAGCTTGATCAGTTGTGACAGGGTGCAAAGGCATGTAGTCGAAATCATTTGGTCCTTTGACAAACATCACAAGCCTTAATGTAGGTGTGTGTATCCTTAATAAGAGTTGGCCACAAAAATCCAGCCAAGAGGATTTTCTTCATGAGTGAGGAAGATGACAGAGGGTATCTCACCTTCAGTAAGACACCGATAGTAGTTGGCATACACTTTGCGGATGGTATGGGGTTCAGGTAGATTTTGAATGATCGGGATCTTGTTTGGGTCAGTTGCGATGCCATTTCTTGAAATGATATTTCCTAACACAATACCATGTGTTACTCATATCTGACATTTTTCAGGGTTCAGGGAGATGTTGAATCGTTGACATTGGATAGAAAAAAATTCAAGCATAGATAGATGTCATGATTCTTCTAAATGTGCACCTAAATCATCCAAGTAAACTTCTAGGGTGTCGCCCATCTGCTGAGAAAAGGCAGCTTGCATAACACGTTGGAAGGAGCTAAGAGCGTTATAGAGACCAAAAGACATGACTTTCCAATAGAAGGTTCCCCATTATTTGGCAAAAGCGGTTTTATGTTGATCTTCTTCAGCAATTTGGATCATATTGTATCCGCTAAAGCCATCTAAGAAGGAGTAAGCCTCATCTCCTACTAGATTTTCTAAGATGGATTCTCTGAAAGGTAGTGGAAAACGATCATATTCTGTGACAGCATTAAGTTTCTTAAAATCAACATAGATGCGGAGTTTTCCATTTTTCTTAGGAACGATGACGATTGGGGAGACCCACTCAGTATGCTCGATTTTACAGATGAATCCTACATCTAAGAGGCATTGTAGTTTTTTTTTTTATCTTGGCCTTATAAATTGGATTGCATTTGTAGGGACGACTAGCATTTGGGTGGCCTTGCACCCGGTTTAAGTGGAATACGATGCACAGCTACTTAGGGTGAGATGTCTTTCATGTCTTTACAGGACCACACAAAGACATGTCTATATTTTCATAGGAGCTTTTCAAGTCATCTGCGTTGCTCGCGATTGAGATGAGCCTCGACATGGACAATATATTCGTTACTTTCAAGGAAAGAGTGATGGTTCGGGCAGGGCCTTCGTAGGGTGAATTATTATTTGGCTCGTGTTGAGCTTGGGGTAATTGGATGGTTACATCCTCGATCGTATAGTCCTTAAAATATACAGGCACATCATGGGTTAGAGATTTGAGAGGGGCCTTGCCTTTCAACGGCTGGGATGGTGATTTGGAATGTTCGGGGGTTGGTATAGGAACAAAAGCAATCTCAGGAACTTCCCTAACAGTGGTAAGGTCGCCAGACGATTGAATTTGAAGAGGTTTCTTCATCTTTTCCTTTATAGTATGGTCGAGATCATTAAGGTTCACTTTCCATTGCTTACTCCAACAATCTCGATAGCGTTCCTTTTTTGACATGTTTCCTTTAGAACATGGGGCCCACCATTGCACCAATATTTTCATGTAGTTATTGGATCTCTTATCCGTTTCAACTTGTGATAATGTGACAACTAACCAAATAGGATACACATAACCTTCTTCATTGCCATTTTCGTCACCTGATGGTGGTCGAATCATAACAGAATTCCCTTTATGAACATCTACTTGAGGCCTGAACGCTTCCATTGGTCTCCCATATGCTGGTCCACAATAATGTTCTTGTTCTTCTCTTTCGTAAGCATATGAATTTGCATCATTTTCAAGAATAGTAGAATCTCTCCAATGAGTATTTGGCCAAAAACCATCTTGTAACTCCTCGTATTGTTTGCTCTTTGTATTCATAAGAGCGCGAATTCGTCTCCAATAGGTAATCACAGGTGTGATGAACATCATAAATTTAGGTGGGTTCAATGGATTTTGAAGATGTCTCTCTCAGTATTTCAAGTAGCTATGAATTCTGCCATTGATTATGTCTCTATCTTTGAGAAAAGAAAACAATGGTAGTGCTTTAGGACTTCCAGTTGGCAATAGAGAATGTCCATTTTCATCAACCTTCCATATTTGAATGCCTTCCTGAGGAATCCAATCATTTGCATTTGGATGCGTCATGTACTGCATGATTGGAATGCCATCTTTCACAAAGAAACGGAATTGCAATGGCTTCGAGTGGCCCACAAGTCTTTGTTCTTTATCAAAAAGAAAACCTTCAATAAATGACTTAAAATTAGGCACTTCTTGCACCAAATAAGGCACTGGATGTTTTTTTGTGCAATTTTGAAAGCACTCCATTGAATGTGGCAATTTGAAAACACATTTTGTTCTTACACATTCAAATAAATTTCCAAACATGTTGTCCACATCTTCACGAGTGTGACCCACCATAAAAAATCCTAGCTGCACCATCTCGAATACTCCTACTGCCATCCCTATAATCACTATCAAGAAAAACCCATAATCCGACAAGGTCTTTGTTTGACAAAAACAAAAAGACTAGGCAATATGGGTATTAGTAGAGAGGGAAAACACATATAATTATAATTACAATACTTTTTGGTTTAATTTCAATAGTTTCAGATATATATATATATATATATATATATATATATATATATATATATATATATTGAATTGTAGATTATCACTTTTGTTCACAAGTTAATCCATTTACATTCCATATCATCTAACAGAGCACGATACAGACCAGACAGAACCAGCCCTGTTCGATTCTGACATTGTTTGGTCAGAATGACCAATCTTTCCAAAGAGAATGTCGTTAGGGCACATGAGAAATGACCACTTTTGTAACTTTTCGTCCGACGACTCAATTTCTCCTAGCAACGTCCATTTCACGAGTCGTTAGTTCGAACCGGTGGGCAAGATCGAGTGGATTCAACTCGGTTCGATTTGGACGTCGTTTGGTCAAATCAACCGACGCATCCTGTGAAATCTCAACCGGAGCACCTGCTTCAAATCTCAGCCGACGGACTCCTATTAAATCTCAACGATCCACTCTATCAAATCTCGACCGGAGCCCTGACTTCATTTTTTGAACCTTTGTTCCATTTTTCGATACTACTATATTTTTCGATACTCCTTAAATTTTGGATACTCCTAAATTTTTCAATATTCCTTGAATTTTTTCGATACGTCTTTAATTTTATCGATACTCCTTTATTTTTTTGATACTCCTTAATTTTTTCGATACTCTTTTTAGTTTTTTGATACCCGTTTTTCGAGTCACCTACAAAATATTTTGATACACCTTTTTTGAGTCACCTACATAATTTCAATACATTTTTTTTCAAGTCACCTACAAAATATTTCGATACATTTTTTTGAGTCACCTAGATAATTTTTCGATACACTTTTCTTGAGTCATCTGCCCAGATTTTCAATACATTTTTTCGAGTCACCAGCACAAATTTTTGATACATTTTTTTTGAGTCACCTACATAATTTTTTTAAACATTTTTTTGAGTCACTAGCATAATTTCGATACAATTTTTTCAAGCCTTCTATTTTTTGAGTCATCTATTTTTTTGAGTCTTCTATCATCCTATTTTTCGATTCAAACAAATTTCGACCCCATACAAAAAAAAAACACTAAATCCAAAAACTCACAAAAACAAGATCTTATCAAATGGAACCACATACAGATTCTAAAATCCCAGAACATTATCCATACGAGATCAAGCCTCCTACAACTGAACAAATCAGACGTCATAGGTTCTACCGAATGCAGTCTCATCCCCACGAGCCATCCACAAATCCATTCAAGGGACTAGAACTTGATAGAGCCAAGTCTTCACGAGCACGACCCTCACAGGCTAGAACCAACCTTAATGGAGTTTTTGCTATCCGTAGTGCTCATCATGAGAGACGTACACCTAAGTTGGATCTACCAAAGTTTGATGGTAGTTCGGACCCTCAAAGATTTTTGCAAATCTTTGAGAATGCATGTGATGTGTATGGCGAAACATCTCCCGCTGCTATGGTCCGATGACCATGGTTGCTAAAGCACGTGATTGGTTTTTCAACCTTGATCGTGAAGATCAGACAGACTGGTCAATTTTGAAAGAGTCCTTTATCAAGCGCTTTAAGTCCTTTTGCTTGATAGAGAGCCCTTTTGTCAAATTGAGTAATATCAAGATAACAAAAGATGAACATGTATGAGACTATATCGAGCATTTCAAACACCTCAAAAGTCAAGTACAAGAACATCCCTCTGAATAGATGCTCATCATCTGGATCCTAGTTGGACTTCCACGATGGATTAGACGCGAGCTTAAATCCAATGACGAATATATGAGCCTCAAATTAGCTATGCCTGATGCCATTGTTAGAAATCAATGATAAACTTCATTGTTACTATTTACGATGTACATTAATGTTGACAGTTGTTGGCCGTAGAATAGTCTATTAGTCTATTTGTAGGTTTTCTCTCTCTATCAGGGTTTAGGGTTTATATGTACATTTTATATTCAGTATGAAGTTAGTGTGATAGTGTGATATTGCGTGTTCTTCTTCTGTCTCCCTACTTGGTGATTGTTTATGGTGAATGCTTGATGTTGCATTTCTGATTGTTGACATGGTATTAGAGCTACGATAGTTCTGCATGCCTAATCAGTGGATACAGCTTGTCACAGGCTCTGCAACGAAGTGAGAAAGTCCTTCACGAGAGTTGAAAGCTTGGAGAGATAAAATCGGCTGGAAGAAATCCTTCTTTGGTGTATTTTGCAGGTTTGGAGCTTAGAATCATCAGTGGGGAACGAAGACACAGTCCCAGAGGCATCAGAAAGGCCAGGGCAGCATCAAACAAGTTGAAAATCTGTTGAGTGGAGAGATTTTTACAATACTTCCTAGTTGTTGTGAAAAGCACAGTCATCCAAAAGGCCAGAGCAGCATCAGACAGATTGAAAATTTGTTGAGTGGGGGAGATTCTTACAATACTTTCTAGTTGTTGTGGAAAGTGCCCTTTGTGTGAGAGGTTTGCCAAGAAATCTCTCATTTGTCTGTTTGAAGTACCACAAATCACACTAAATAGTATCTAGTACTATCATTCAGAGTTAGAAAGCTTCATACTTTTCACATTACTGATATATGTTAGTTTGAACGATCACTCGTTTTGAAATCTAAGAAAAGAGGAGGCGGTGTAGCCGCCGCGCCGAAGTAGGGAATCTAGAATACTCCTTTTGAAAGTTCTTATATTCTCTCTTTTTTATATCCGTACCAATATCGGATCCAAGCACGCTAGCTGAAGAGAAACCCGAGTAGTTGTACATCCGCGCTCCAATCCGATATTGTCCGTACCGATATCGGATCCAAGCGCACGAGCTAAAGAAGATTTCGAGTAGTTGTACATCCACGCTCCAGTCCGATATCGCATGCTCCAATATCGGATCCACACGCACAAATTAAGGAGGATCCTGAGCAGCCATACTTTTGCACTCCATTCTGATATCATGTGTATAACTAGAAAAATATACAGTTTTGTGCTGTGATAAATCACTTGATCTGGACTCATCTGTTCAGTAATGGCAACTCTAAGCGAAAGTGTCCTCAATGAGTCAAGCAAATTGGAAGGAGCTGGCAACTATGCAGTTTGGAAATTCAAACTGAAGAAAATTTTGATGGAAAAGGAGCTATGGGAGATCGTGACAGGTGAAGAGGCAAGGCCATTGATTGAAAAAGATCAACAGGCATTTGACAGGAGAAAACGGAAAGCACAGAATGTCATCAACTTATCAGTTAGAGATGCAATTATTCCCTACATTTCAGATTCAAAAGGACCAAAAGAAACATGAGATACATTGAAGGCATTGTTTGAGACCACAAACACATCTCGAGTGCTATTCCTGAAGACGAAGCTGCACACATTGTGGATGGATGATGGTGCAACTATTGCTGATCACCTATTGAAGATCAAAGAGATTCGTGACCAATTAGTAGTAGTTGGATTGCAAGTACAGGATCGTGAGATCGTGCAGTTGACATTGAATAGTTTGAGTGAGTCACATCAGATGTTTGTGACAAGTATAGCCACATGGAGAAATCTTCCAACCTATGAAGAGTTAGGTGGATTGCTTTTGCAGGAAGAACAACGTCAAGAGAACTTGAGTCATCGCAATAGGGGATTTGATCAAGCTCTTGCAGTCAAGGGACGTGGTGGTAGATTTGGTCATGGAAGACACCAATCAAGAAGTGGAAACTCAAATCGTGGATCATTCCAACAATTTCAAGAACAATCCAATGATGGCCCAAATCGAGGCAATTGGAATCAAGGCCAAGGTCAAGGACGCGGCTATTCCAGGCAAAATAAACATGGAAATTGTAGGTATTGCAACAAACTTGGCCACTAGGAGCGTGAATGCTTCAACAAACAGAAGGAGATGGAACAAAGAAAAGACAAAGGGCAAGTGGGAAATTATGCTGATCAACATCAATTTGATGATTATTATTATGAAAACGATTATACTGATCAACATCAATACGATGATGATCAATATGAAGATGATACAGGTGAGAGCTCAAAATTGTTCATTACAGCATTAATGACAAGTGATGAAACCAAGGATACTTGGTACATTGATAGTGGTGCATCCAAGCACATGACTTCAAGGAAAGAGTGGTTTTCAGAACTCAAGGAAACTCACAATGGTGATGAAGTTGGACAAGCCGATGGCAAATTGCTATCTGTTAAAGGAGTTGGAGTGGTACCAGTGAAGTTAGCTAGCGGGAAGATAAAGCGGATAAGCAATGTGCAATATGTACCTAGCTTAACTAACAATCTACTATCTGTTGGGACGATGGCTAATCAACAACTCAAGGTTGAGTTTGACAGCGACAAATGTCTTGTCAAAGACATCAAAAATCACTACAAAGTGATTGCTACAGGAGCTAGAGTCAACGGGAATCGACTCTACAAATTGAATGCAAGATCTTTTGCTCAAGCTATGGTAAGCACGATTGATAGTCGAAGTGATCTTTGGCATCAACGATTCGGTCATATTAGTGCTCAAAGTTTATAGATTCTCAAAAGAGGTAATCTAGCTATAGGATTGTCTGATATTTATTTTGAAGAAAAATTTGTGAAGGTTGCATTTTGGAAAAACAACACACAGAGAGGTTTTCCAAAAGTGGAGCAAGAAGAGCCACTTTTCGTACAACGTTTCGGCATGTATCAACTGAATCCGACCAATTCTTGGTTCGACACGCCTAGTTTTTCAAAAGTCCTTATTGGGTTTAGAATTTGCATAGATGTTCATCTGTCCATACATAATCGTTCAAGGTCTAGATAGTTTCTGCGAGTTGGCCTCAACGTTGCCCACTAGACGAAGCAAACGGCTAGGACAACCATCTCTGTTAGGCTTACTAGACCAGTACTTGGAAGGTGGAAAAGTAGTCCATTTCATATGCTATAATAGAATACTTTTTGGCTAAAAGGGTGTTTCTAGACAAATGAAGCCGAATTGAGTAGCAGAGGGTCCCTTGGGTTCGCATCAGACACACAAACTTGTGGCCACCTTCTGTTCAACGTTTTGACATGTATCACTTGATTTCGACCAATTCTTGGTCCGACAAGTTTTTCAAAAGCCCTTCTCAAGTCTAGACGTTGCATAGCCACTTTTCGTTTGTGCATAACCATTCAAGTCTTGGGTTGCTTATGTATGTTCACCTCGACGTTGCCTACTGGCCAAAACAAATGCTGAAAAAACCCAATCCGTTTAGCAAGATTGGACAAGTATTTGTGAAGGTCAAAAGCTAGTCCATTTCCTATGTCCTGATAGCGTCATTTTAGACAAATGAAGTCGGGACTGAGCAACAAAGGGTCCCATGGGTTTGTATCAGACAGATGAACCTGTGGCCACCTTCCGTTTGACGTTCTGACATGTATCAACTGATTTCGACCAATTTAGGGTTTGAAAGGTCTAATTTCCCCAAAGCCATTCTTGGGTCTGAAATTTACATTGCCGAAACTCTATTGGTGATGAGTCATCCAATGCCTAGATTGTTTATGTGGGTTCGCCTCAATGTTGCCCATTGATTAAAACAAACAACTGAGAAAATTGACTCCTTTGTTGAAAAACTAGGCCATTTTCTTTTACCTAATAGTGTCCTTTCCGGCACGAATATTCTTTTCAAGAAAACGAAGCCGGAATTGTACAACATACAATCCATTGAGTTTGTATCGGACACAAGAACCTGTGGCAAACATTTTGGCATGTACCAACTAATTTCGGCCAATTCTCGGTCCAAAAGGCTAATTTTTTATAAACCGCTTTTGGGTCTGGAATTTGCATGGTTGTTTCTCTGTTCGTACATAATTACTCAAGGCATGGATGATTCCAACAAGTTTGCCCCGACAATGCCCACTGGACGAAACATTGAAAAATTGACTCTATTCGGCGATACTGGATCAATATTTTTGAAGTTGGAAAATTACTCCATCTAATATGCCCTAATAGTGTCATTTTCGACACAAAGTGTGTTTTTGGAAAAACGAAGTCGGAATTGAGTAGTATAGAGTCCATTGAGCAAGTATCAGACACACGAACCTGTAGCCACCTTATGTTCAACGTTCCAACATGTGTCAATTGATTCTAGCCAATTCTTGGCCCTACAAGCCCATGAATTTGATGACCATTTTTTCTATTCTTACGTAGCCGTTCAAGGCCTAGATTGTTTCTGCAGGTTCACCTCAACATTGCCACCCAAACCTAAGGCCACCTTTTGTTCGACATTCCGGCATGTGTCAACTAATTCCGACCAATTTCTGGTCCAACAAGCCATGTTTATGGTATGTTTATAAAATATGAAGTATTATAAAATACATCATCTCTCAAGAGATGATGTATAAAATATTAGCAATGAGTGTCTAACACTATTACATTCCAAACTTTTTTTTCAAATCATAGACCACCGTAAGCTATGTGACAAATTTTACTTCTCAACACATAATCAAGTTGGTTCATGGAACCAATGTTTCTCTTTAGGCTTGAGTTAGAAAGAAAAACTTGAATCAGGGTTGACTTCTTAGAATTTTCTCAATCAAGAATGTATATCAGCGTAATGGTCATCTTTTTTAGTAACAAATGGTTATGATACTCAAAAGTAAATTTATGTTCAAGAATCAATGATGAATGTATGTAGAATCTTGTTTGCCTCTTAAAAACCCTCCTTTTTAATTTCAGAATCAGAGAAACATTACCATGTGTCATTTTTTGTGTTCAGGATTGGATGCAAGAAATACCAAAACAAATTATGACCTTTCTTTAGACTAGATTAAAATCGTTGTATCATTGTCCAAATATTCTACATCAATTTGTTACCAGCCATTACTTCAGATGGAAGCAGAGCAAGGTATGCAATGATTGTACATTACATTAGTTTCAAGATCGCATGAATTAAAAAAAAACTTAGTTTCTTTGAGTTAGTTTCTTTATTTAGTCTACAAGAATGTGTAAGATGCTCATAACATATATTAGAGGTTTCCTGATAAAAAAATAGCTTTAAATTTTGAATACTACTCAAAGGGGCCTATCTTGCTTTTAAAAAATCTCTTACCAAAGCTTCGGTGTGAAACATACTAAACCCTAAACAATGAGATATTTTGATGAACTAAGTTCATCAAGCTGGGCATGAAAAATCTTGATTCTCGAAGACTAACTTTTGTATCTCCCTACTTCTAAGCATAAAATCTCAATTTTCAAGCCTCATTAAATCCAACACAATATAAAATGATTTCTTTGATTCATCCTAATCATGTTCATCTAGTTCGCTACTTGGGCCCTCAATGCATATGTAGACGAGTCAACAAGGACCAACTTATTTTCATCAAAGGTAACAAATATTCACTAAAAAATATGAAATTATTAATAATGTCCCCAATTTTCCTGCACATCCAAAAGTCTTATGATGTTTTCTTTTGATGATTGAATCTCTTTTTATGTTATTAGTGAATCAGGATTGATTAAAAGAATCTTGCCTTAGTAAATTTTTTCTAAAATAACATGGGTTTACATAAATTTATGATGATTACATATTTTGATAAACTAGGTTCATTTAATTGATTTTTACTACTAAAGAATAACACTATCGTGGTTCAATAAAAATGATATTTTGGCAAACCTAGTTCATCATAAACAGTAACTATAAATAAATCTTCAGTTATGAAATCTTAGTGCTAGATGATGACATGCTCAACTAATGTACTATAGAAATTTGTTCTAAGAGAACGTCTATGCTTGTACGAAAAGTTGATTATAATTTGGAATTGGAAATATTAGTGGTGCTTACAATAAATATGACAGAATGAGTTCTACTATTGAAAAAAATCACTATCTTGCCCCAAAAAAAAATATCTTTGCGAACCTAGATCATGAATGTTGTAGTTGTAAATGAATCTTCAACTATGAAAATTTAGTGATAAATGTTGGCATGCTCAAATTTTTATATAATGAAAATTTCTAATAAGAGAATGTCTTTACTTTTATAGGTGTTGTATATAACTTAAAGTGGGAACGTTAGTGGTGCTTACAATAAACACGAAAGAATGTGGACTTGGTGAGATATTTTCATTGGATCCAAATGCAACTTGTCATGGAAAACAGATTGGTATCAAAAGATGCTCAATCATTGTTCATGCAGCCACTCAGAAAGGAAAGTTATTTCATGTTCCTACAATGGATGTCGTTTTGTATGGACACCAACAATACATAATCATTTCATTCAAGTTTGATCAAGTTCTATTGGTGTTTGCATCTCAATTTGTGTGCAGATGCTGATTTTTCTACATTGGTGAGATTGGTAGTGTATTTATCTTTCTAACCAAAGATCATTCAAGTAGATTGGATCTTAAGGATCTGAAATCTTTCACATGGTATCAGAGCTTGTGTTTCAGGTTATGAAGGAGGAAATCAGATCTATCAATGATTTGGTGAAGATATCAAGCCTAGATCATGCTAGAGAGGATTCTACACCAAAATCGGATTTTTGCTTTTGTAGATTGGATCTTTTGTAGATCAAAACACTAAATAGGTCAATATACTTGTTCAATTCTGATTTTTGAATTCACATACTGGATTTGGCCGATTTTTGGATCATTGGATCAGCCTAAGTGGTGGCTTATAGATTGCATATCAAATTTTCAACATTTGCATGTAGATTTGGAATAGTCAATTTTTTGTGATTTTGTCAAAACCCTAATTTTGATTGGATCTCTAGATAGTGAGGCTGTTGGACTTCAATTGAGTGTGTTTCAATCTTAGAAAGTGGAAAAAGTCATTAGATTGAGGATAGATCATAGGTTGGTCAAGATTCCATGATTTCATGTGTTGATTTGCTTGGATAAGTGCTAGAAGAGATTTTGTGAGATAGTTTCAAATCTTGGTGATTTCTTTTGAAAGCATTTGTTGTTGTTCAAAGGAGTGCTTTGTGCATTGAAGCAGGTTGAAAGAGTAATTAAAACAATATTATGGGAAAAGACAATCAAGGATCTTATGCTACTTGGACACGATGGTGGAGCTTGTGAAACTATCATGTAAAATAAATGAGCTCCAAAAAAATGTGATGAAAAGGTCTCCTTACTAAGAGACTTTACAACAAGCTAGAAAACAATGGGAGGAGTATGGATGTCCTAGAAAGCCTCTCATATTCAAAACATGTAGTCATTGGCATAATTTTTTTTTTTCAAATTTCAATTTAATTTACCAATTTAATGTTTGTTGTTTTTTGTGCTAAACAGAATTTTGAGGAAACAGCAGCCACCACTTTGGAGAAGGTGAATTTAAAATATGATATCCACATGATAATTTGTGAAGAAAATATTTTTCAACGTTGGATAACTATATTGGACATGTACCTTATGGGACGACTAATGAATAATAAGGGAGAATTCAAGCCTATTTCCAAAGACAATATAGATTGTGAAAGTAAAACAAATCAAAGGACTCAGGTAGAAAACACGTCCACCCTTGCAACTACCATGTTTAGATGCATCCAAGGTCTTACTAATGCAGATGTGATGGCAATTCAGGAGATGATTTTGAAGGGTAAGATCTTATGAAAAAGGATAGATATTACAAAGGACATAAAGACATGGAAGAGGTGGCCCTTAATTGCAAATATATTCGGACATTGCAGGATGGAATCACAACTTTTATGCGAACTCGAAGTGGAGATACTACCATAAACTATGAAGGCATAAAAGATAAATATGGGATATCAAAACATAGTTTTGATAATATGTTTAGTTGGTCTAAAGAGTGGCTAAAAACGAGCATCAACAAGTCCAAGAAGAAAGTTGAACTACCTACTCCAGTACAAAATGAGTTGCGAGTGGCATTCGGAAGGATTAGTGACATCAAGATAGATGTTTTTACTTTGCCATGGAAAATAGTTAATGCTGGCTTGGAAGCAGAGACAATTATTGAGATTGTGTCTACCATTGGAGTTGATAACAAGATAGGTCGATTGGTCATATTGGACATGACTTCAAGGAAGGATGCGTGGAGTATAGAAGGGTATAGAAGAATATTTGAATGCATTGCAAATGTGCATGTAGGAAATCCATATGTTTTTATTGCTCTCGTAGATTATGAAAATTCTTTTGGTCAGTTGATGAAAGTTTTAAAAGATATTTAGGGGACAGTGGACTTACATTATGGATCGTATACAAAAGAAACTGACAAGAGCAAAAAGGTGATAAAAGGACATGACCTTGTGGTGGTTGTTGCTCGCATTTCAAAGCTGGACGAAAATGAAGATTTTGAAGGGCTAATTATAGAATCACAACCTGATATTTGCTTTCGCGAGAGCTCAAATGCAATTGAAAACCAAGATTCCGAACTACAAGGAGATGAAGTTTTGGAAAAAAAGCCGAAAAGGTTTTTAACTGCTCCAATAAGTTATGAGATCTATGGTTTCAAATGAGGCAACATAAGTGTTTTTCCTAAAAATTGCATGTCTTTTAGAGACATCATTACTGCATTTTGCCACCATGGAAAAATTGTAGGTGATGCATACACAAGAGGGTACGCCATGAGAGAAGCCTTGCAACAAAATATGCAAACGATTGTCTTGGTGTGCAACAATGAAGAGAAATGTTTACTGGAGGCTTATTGCTCAACTATCGTGACTATGATACCTTGTTTAGCCAAAAACATGGAGGCCAATAATGATGGAAGAAAAAAACGTAGACCATCAACAATCGGGTGATAAGTGGCCAGTTCCTCAATTGCACCTATGAGTCTTTTAGGAAACATAAATTTGGATGATATTCAACAAACACAAGAATATGACGAAGAAAATACTTTGATAAAAAGTATTTTGACCATGAACTCCTGCTTGTAGGTTTCCAAGAAGAACAAATGCCACCAAATTACCAGAGTGCGCATCTTGATGGTACGAGAGGAAAAGAGCATGTTGAGGATTCTATTGCCACAACAATTAAACACTTTGGTATTTAGAAAAAAGTTTTGTACAAACTTTTAAATTAAGAGTAGAGTGATATGTTTCACAAGAAACATTTTTTACAAGCATAATTTGGAATTTGTTTTTCTAATTTAGATTTTGTGATGATTTTTTTTTATAAATTAAAAACAATATTTTGAATTCAAATATTATTTTGTTCATGAAGACAATAAATTTGAAAAAATATATGCCATCAAATAACGAGAATGCGCATCTTGATGGTACGAAAAGAATATAACATATTATGGATTTTAGTAAGAGAAAAGCTTAATAATGCGGTACTTAGGACATGTCAATTTTGGTACCGAATTTGAAAACCTAATTTACAATTATGCATTTCACGAGAAAAGCACTTTTGACAAGCATGTTGTGAAATTTTTTTTTGACAATTTTGCCATAATCTTTCTTTGAGATAATTAGAAAACAATATTATTAATTGAATTGTTTCGTTACTTTTGTTGTACAATTGGTTTGATGACAATGAATTTCGCAGACGAGTTTCAATCTCCAGAAAAACAACAAGAGGAGAGTTTCTATTAAGTAATGCATTTAAGTTTGTATATATATTTTTTGCTTTATGCAATGATATTTTTAGTTCATGTTAATATTGTCATTGGATATTTGTGTGGTGGCTAACATGAATGTACTTTTCTTTTACTATAAGAGTGTTTTTGATTAGTTAAAAAAAAAATTTCTCTTTCAGGTGGTAAAGCCATCTAGACGTATTGAAGATGACATTTTTATTATTTTAGACCTAGATGACATTCTCATGAAACGATGCGATACTGGTCCACAATGCTCAAGGGATAGGAAATAGCAATCAAAACAGATCAAATTGCGACATGGGTGGCTGGAATTTCTTAAAAATATTTTGTCAAAATTTAAGATTGGCATTTGGTCCTCTATGGACTATGAAATTGTGCTTAATATCTGCTCTTTCATGGAAAGGGAGGCACGTCAAAAGCTTCCATTTTTCATGTTGTGGAGCCTAGAAAATTGCTACCAACATTCAAGTATAATGTGTCCCGAGAAGCCTTTTGTAGTTGCTAATTTCAAACCCTTATGTTATATATGGCGTCATTTTTATCCTCTGACTCGACAAACACAATAGGTGCTTGTAGATTATTCACCATACAAATCATGCATGAACAGTCCATTGAATTGTATATTTCCAGAGGCATATACTTTGTTTTCCGACAACAATTGATCAAGTCGATGAGGCAAAACGAGGCATGGACATTAGAGCCACTACCAGAAAACATAAAATTAGTCGACTGCAAGTGGGTGTATAAGAAAAAGATGAATTCAGATGGCACCATTGGCCGCTACAAAGCAAAGCTTGTCGTGAAGGGCTACACGCAGAGATATGGTGTTGATTATTTCGACACATATTTGCCGATGGTCAAGATGACAAGCATACAACTACTCCTTGCATATGCCACACAGCACAATCTGGAAATTCACCAGATTGAGAGATCAGAGTGAGTAAACAAGCGCGATCAAACAACAATAGAGTGCATTCAATCACAACAAGCATTCATCTACGTTATACACAGATAGAAAAGCTGCTGTTGCTATATTACATTGAAGCACAATACAAATAACAATTATAACCAAAAATTGATGGCGTAATTGAGAGGCTCAAATAATACGTCTCATAGATGGAGCAACCACTAATTTGTGCTTAGATGATCTATTTATAGATTTCATCCGTGTATTAATTACATTGAATGTTTGTCACCTAATCAGGAAAGCCGTTATACTTGGAAGTATATGGCTTTTGTGACAACTATACATAGTATATATATGGTCAACAAATCAGTATCGTTGACGCAGATAAGGATGTCGCAAAATCTCTCACTTCGCAAATTACAGGAAGTGGCTGGGAACGTTCTTCATTCAAAACAGATAACCTTCGACATTTTTCTCTCCTTTCGGGGTTTTGAGAAAAAGCTAAAGGTGCCTTTAAACAAGTTTTAAAGTGCCCTTAGAAAGTTGAAGGTGCCCTTGAAAAGGTGAAGATCTCTTTAACAATTCAACTCTTTTGCTCTTTTCGAGAAAGCCGAAGGTGCCCTTAAAACAAGTTGAAGGTGACCTTAAAAAGTTGGCGAAGGTGTCTTTAACAGTTTCACCCTTAAAAATAAAGGACCTTCTTGAATTTTCTCTCTCCTTGCATTTTTCAAAAAAATGCAAAAAAGGGACGAAGGTGTTGAAAATATTTAAACTGTTGAGCTGTGAACAAGTTGACTTCTTGAAAATAATTGAACGGAAGAAGTCAAAAGTAAGTGTTGCAGTTTTCAGAAAAGTGCAAAATATGCGAACTACGATACTTAGTGTATTTTTCTGCAGACTGTTCAAAAATAATGTAAATCTGCAGACTTGTTCTAAATGCAAGTTTTGTAGAAGTCCTTGAAGATGGCCAAGTCTTCAATGACTTCACGTTATTGAGCTTAACATCTGAACTTAGAATTATAATGGGATTGGTTACCCTTTGCTGGAGATCAGTCGGAAGTCCATTGTAGACGTCTTTCAAATGAATTGGTTGTCTAAGTTATAATTCCAAGAAGGCAACTGTGGGCTTAATTTCCAACAGGGGATAACCCCTTCATTTCTTTATAATTCCATGCAAACACATCTTTATATTTGTGCAATAACTTTTCCAGATCCCGCAATTGGGTTGGATTCAGGTGGGCCTCTAAGTGCACAAAATGATCTATGTCTTCATCTAGAGGTATTGTCTTTGCAGGTCCCTCAAAAGAAGTTGATGGTGGTTGAGGTTCCCATTTTGGCTTTACTAAATTGATGATCACATCATTAGTCGTGTAATCTATAAAATATTCTGGAACATCATAGAATGGATCATTAACTATCTTTGATGGAATCTTAGGAATGCTCTCTAATGGTTTTCTTTTAGATGATGAAGCTTGACTAGAAGTTTTTTGGTTTTTACCAAAGGTTTGATTGGTTGTTTCAGCTTTTCGCACATTTGGAATTGCTTATCAGTCAACCTTACATCGACCTTTGTTTTGTTTTTTGGCATGCGAGATGTTTGCGTACTTGTAGTAGTAGGCATGCATGGATTTTTATGTGTTTTTTCTTGAACTAAGCCTTCGTCAATGATGCTTAGGACTTCATCATTTTGTATTTCCCATTGATAGGCTTTCAACTTGGGCTTCTATACAAGAGAGTTTGTTTTTTGCAAATGTTGTACACAGGGCAAAGGTGAGGTTTAATTTCTTTCGGTATATGATGACTTAATAATCTCTCTAAGTCTAGCAAGTGGATAATCTAGTCATCAAATAATTCATCATATCCCACTATAAAAATACCATCCTCGTTGGTGGATACTTCAGTAGCAAGAACGTGTTCAAGTATCCATTCAATAGGGAGTGCATTTTTCAAACACAAGGATTGTTGGAAGTATTTCTAGTGTGTTCGGTGGCTAGATCTACTTACGTGTGTAGTATAGGGATGTAGAGATTTGTCCACTTTTTAAGTTTCTACAAAAGGCTTCAACGGAAATACGGAAAGAATCAACAGGAATGAGAGCACTAAGGCTTACCCAACTAGTCCCCGAAATGAAAATAAAGCTAATCAGTAACAACAATAAAAATTCTTGCTAAGGCAGACCCAACTAACAAGATTGCTAAATCCTACTTAACACCCAAAGGGAGATAATAAGAATTGCGGCTAAACTAAGCAATAAACAAATCAAACCATGCCACAATTAAAGGCCAATGAAAGGAGGTAAGAGGAGGCCCGAGCACCTTCCCTCAATCTATGCACCTTCCAAAGGGAACACAATGAAATGCAAGATAATCACAATAGTAATTTTGCCTTAATCACAAAGTGTTGTTTACATTGCAAATACCTCTCCTTTTATGGCAAGGAGGGTCTTCCATAAGTGTCTACTAACTTATGGGACTAATCTGTTTCTAGCCTTTCTAGAACTTCTAACTTAGGATTTAGAACTTCAAAGTTTCTTAACTTAGAAAAACTTAAGATAAAATATTTCTAATCTTAAGTTTCCTAAGTCTAAGTTCTAAATCTAAGTAAGCTATTTTATTATTATTTAAGCTTCTACTCATGGGCTTAGAAAACACATGCCATGGTTGAAGTTTATTGATAGATACTCATACGTGGACTTACAAAACACATGCCAGGGAGTTATATTTCTTTCTTTTTATTTTCTCTAAAGACTAACAAAGTTTCAAGAGCTAGCTCCCAAGGGATCTCAAAAAATCATGAAAAAAGTGCTAGTTTTTAGTGTGTTTTGGTGAGATCTTGAGATTCTCTGATTCCTAACTCTTGCAGATAGATATACCATTGCATCCAGGTCATATTTGACTATGGAGAGCTCTCTGAAAATTTTGATGGACATTTGGTAGCTGATCTATCAGTTTAAGTGATTTTTACCTTATTTTGTTGTTTTTTCTCAAGATCGTCATCTTTGATTTGCAAGAATGGAAGCTGATTGTTGTAATTTGATGATCTACTGCCCATTTGATCCTATCTGGATCTAGATCCCACTTGGATCTTGTCAGATGTGTTAGTGTAGGGTCAAAGATCTCTCGTAGTATAGCCCTCCCGCTTGTCAACAATGGTTAGATCACTAGATAGGTACCTAACTATGCATAGATGCTATTTTTAGTTAGTTTCCTACTTTCTCCCTTATCTCTACTCACCACTAACACTACTCTCCATTAACTCTACTCCTCTACACGAACAAGAAAGGGGATGATTAGATAAGATGGAGGGAAAAGAAGATAGAAGAGAGAGATAGAGGGAGGGTGGAGGTTAGCCCAAATGCACATTGTACTTGCTAAAGGAGAAACATAAACTATTGAAACCAAAAAGCATGAACTAGAAAGCAATAGAAAACAACAAGAGCAATAGCAAGCATTGAATTGCAAATGAGGATGTTTCTCTTCCAAAATTGGTAGACTTTCCTCCTTTTTATTAAACATGAAAATAGTGTACAAATGGTGCCTTTTTATAAAATGGGGAAGGCCCTTGCCCCTCAATCCTATTGGCTAATATTCACAATGATCCTATCCATTCATCTTGGACCCAACTTGATCCAAGGGTCCACAAAAAGTACATTGGTAATCTTAAGATTCATGTGAGTCCCAATTTGGACCCAACTCTAAAAAATAATCTCTAAGTTTAAAAATGACTTTGGGCCTCTAGTCTTATTTTAATTCCAAGGCTTAAGTCAAGTTTATTTTATTTACAACTTTACTTGCGTGCTCATTGGGCCATGGGCTTACATGCATAGGATGCCCTCTGAGCAGAAAACAATATCTGCCAGCCGCCTCTTGATGACTCGTGGGGATACTTTGATAAAAATGCATTGATTTTCTCCTCCACGGACTTCGGTCTTCGGAAGGCCCAGCTGAAAGATATCGTACGCGAACTTCTAGATGATGTGGCTTGGCTTTGGCTGATAGTTGCGCCTTGGCCCTGATCTCGCGTCTCAGCAACCGTACTCGTCTGCCCTTGATCCTGGCCTTCGGACCCTTGATCTTGTTGAAATCCCCTTGTTGCATGCTAGCTCCGGTCTTGGCTTGTACTGGCTTGTGCAGCGTCAAAAGTAGGTGGCAGTGGAATTACCACGGGGGTGGACTGGGCCCTCGTTTCCATGAATTTTTGGCAGGCCTCGAGGGCTTGCTTGGCCTGGGGGAGCTCGTGCGTTGCGCTTGTTCGATATTTGTTGAACTCTGCCTGGTAGCTGTTTAGGATTTGGCTATAAACATGCACCTGACGTCGTAGAAGATTCATTTCTAATTGAGAAAGTCGCCTTGAGTCCGGTGCAGGTTGAGCTAACCAGGCGAACTTTTTCTCTTGTAGGGCTTTGACCTCCGTCCCCAGGCGCGTATTCTCTGCTTCCAAAAGGGTAAGTTGCACTTGGATGGGGGCAAGCCGTTGGGACGCTTCAGCTTGAAGCTCTCGCACCTTCGTGGAAGCCTCATTCAGCACTTTGGAGAGGCTTTGGATATATTTGTTGAGGCCCTCCTCCTTCTGCTGCAGCTTGGCAATATCCTGGTGCCCTGCTTGTTCGTGTTGCTGAGCCAAAATTAGCTCTTGCTACAGCTTGGTGATGTCTGCTCGCAGTTGTGTGTTAATCATCGCCAGGTGTAGTACCCTGCTTTCCAGAATGGCTTTGGCCGCTACCGCATCTAGGATGTATTTTCCCAGAGTTTGGTACACTGTCGTTAGATCTGTGGGAACAGCCGGCACACTGGCACTGGCAAGGGCTTTTGTTAAATCGGCCCCGACGACTTATGGAATGTCGTCGTCATTGTCTTCTATCAGGTTCTCATTGGACCTGATGCCATCTGGGGCGGTAGAATCAGTCCGATCTGGCGATGGTGCAAACACTGTTTGGACAAATGCGTCATCAGGCAACGGTTGGTTTCCCTCAGCAACCTTTGTTGGCGAAGTGGATGGGGTTTGAGAAGCAACTGTGGAAACAGGAGCGAGGACGGTTTGTCCGAACGAGAGGATGGGAGCAACATAAGAAAACTGGAGGGTGGTGTTGAGGATGGAAGAAGGTGAGGATGGAGCAGAAAGCGTCTGGCATAGGGGTGAAAATTGATGACTTGCATCCACGCCAGAGTGTCGAGAGACAATTGAGAATCAGAGGGATTGAATGGAATGGAAGCAACGGTGGCAGCAGGAGTGATGGAAGATGCAATGGTGATGGATGGAGTAGTGGATACTGGAAGAGATATAGGAGTGGTATCAACAAAAGAAACGGGGATGGAGATAGAAACATATGTGGATGGAACAGAAAGAGAGGTAGCGACAACATAAATCGGAGTGGGGGGTTGCACGGAAAAAGAAGTGGCGGTTGTTGATGGGGTGGTTAGTGCGGTAGTGGAGGTGCGTCTTCGAGTAGCAGGTGGAGATGTGGATGTAAAGGTAGCGCCACGCATTCGTTTGCGGGCCGTTGTGTTAATAACTGTAGGTTGGGAGGAGGTGGATGCTTGAGATGGCAGATAAAGGTTAGTATGTGGCATGAGGGTAGACAAAAGGGATGAGCGTTGGAAAACGCACACTTTCGTCTCGAGAAGTGCATAGGCAAAGTTACACAACATGGGGACTGCTGCGATTTGCTCACGGTTGTTGGGTTTAATGGAGTTGGTTAGTTCTCAAATAATGAAGCCATGGCAGTCGTATGGCACAACGGAGGGACCAGGGAATTCCAGAAAGGATATCACTATCTGACTTAGTAGCGTAGACTGGATTCTATCCTTACAAAATGTTGAAATAATCAGAAAGTTATTCAACAGATGCGCAGCCGTCTGAATGACGGGTTTGTACGTGGTTTCGGTAGATTTTGAATAATAAGTATTTTTTCAGAGTCAGTGGCAATGCCATTTCGTGAGATAATATGTCCTAATACAATACCATGGGCTACCCAAATCTGGCATTTTTCAAGATTGAGAGAGATGCCGAAGCATTGACATTGGATAAAAAAAATTTCAAGCACAGATAGATGGCGTGTTTCTTCTGAATGTGCTCCTAAATTGTCCAAGTAAACCTCTAAGGCATCACCCATCTGTTGAGAAAAGGTCGCTTGCATAATACGTTGGAAGGTGCTAGGAGCATTGCAAAGACGAAAGGGCATGACTTTCCAGTAGAAGGTTCCCATTATGTGGCAAAAGCGGTTTTATGTTGATCTTCTTCAGCAATTTGGATCATATTGTATCTGCTAAAGCCATCTAAGAAGGAATAAGCCTCATCTCCTGCGAGATTTTCTAAGATGGATTCTCTGAAAGGTAATGGAAAATGATCACGTTCAGTGACGGTGTTAAGTTTCTTAAAATCAACACAGATTCGGAGTTTTCCATTTTTCTTGGGAGTGATGACAATTGGTGAGACACACTCAGTATGCTCAATTTCATAGATAAATCCTGCATCTAAGAGGCGTTGTAATTCTTCTTTGATCTTGGCCTTATAGATGGGATTGCATCTGTATGGACGACTAGCTGTGGGCCTCGCACCCGATTTAAGAGGGATACAATGCACAGCTACTTGGGGTGAGATGCCTTTCATGTCTTTATAGGTCCAGACAAAGACATGTCAATATTTTTGTAGAAGCTTTTCAAGTTGTCTACGTTGTTCGCGATTGAGATGAGCTCCGACGTGGACAAGATATTCGTTGGTTTCATTTGGCTCACTCAGAGAAAGAGTTATGGTTTGTGCATGGCCTTCGTAGGGTGAATTACTAGTTGGCTCACATTGAGCTTGGGGTAATTGGATTGTGACATCCTCGATCGTATAGTCCTTAAAGTATGCAGGAACATCATGGGCTAGAGATTCGAGGGGGGCCTTGCCTTTCTCTTGTCGGGATGATGATTGAGAATGTTCGAGGGCTGGTGTAGGAACATAGGCAATCTCAAGAATCTCTCTAACAATGGTGAGGCCACCCGGCGGTTGAATTTGAAGCGATTTTTTCATTTTCTCTTTCATAGTATGACCACGTGGTTGAGGCTTTGGTGGTGGAGAGGTGTGTGGATGAGGGACGGCTGGTATGTCATGGAGGATCTCATCATCAATTTGAAACATAATCTCCTTCTCACAAAGATCCCATAAATAGTGTGGGCATTTGGGACGGTAAAATTTTGTCTCAGGCTTTTCAATCGCAACTTTGGCAACTGGTTCCACGTTAAACGCATGTTGCAGATAGGTCCTAAGTGGGAGTGCCTCCATATAATTGAGGATCTGAATATCAGAAATGTCCAAATCTTTTGGGCAATTCTGAATTCATAAGACATTCTCGTCATCGATGAATAAATCATCTAATTCATTAGTAGGTAGCCATGCAACATTTAGTAGCTCATCATGGTGTGGAAGAATATCAATAAAATTGATATTAATGATAGGTGTATCTAGATCAGGTAATTGGTCGTGATCGATCGGGAGTGGAGAGGTACAAATATTCTGATGATGAGCAAAGTAATCGACATTCACACAATCAATGGTAGTTAGACTGTGACTCCAGTTTATGATATCAATAGATTTAACATAATAACCTTTTTCGTGGCTGGATTGGTATGGCTCAAATATTGAGTTGGTGGTTGAGGATCCTTCATCATGGATGCGTGCAGGTTTGAGTTTACCCGTTGATCCGTTTCCAAAAGTGACTCGGCCTTTTCTCCAGTCATGAACGACTCGTGCTATGGTGAGCCACGGACGACCAAGTAGTAATTCATAAGAATAGGCATTATTGAGAATATCAAGTACTACGAGATCGACAGAAAATTTGAGACCTCCCAATTTGATCAGCACGTGCGGAAGGAAACCGGTAGGTCGGACCACACTTTGATCAGCCATCCGAAGCTAACAAGTGCGTTTGGCCATCTTGTCTCTGAGATTCCATTCTATCATGAGGGATGTGAAAATGATATTAACACCAGAGCCACCATCAAGTACTGCTAAAACTTCACGGGATTGATGATGGGTAGCTGGGATTTTGATGTTGCCTCGTTCGTTTAGTGGATTGGTTAGATGTAAGGGCATTTCAGGCAACTCGTTAGTAGTGGTGTTGTTATTGGATTGGATCTGTCGTTTCCACTGGCCAGCATGCTTCTAGAGTACATGGAAGGGAAGAGTGACATTGGATTGTAGTAAATCTCCCCAAACTTTGGTACCTTCAAGGGTTTTGCTATCAAAGGGCTTGTGAGGTACTTTATGGGAAGTGGAAGATTATTGGTTGGCATTGCGGATTTGTTGGCGATATTGATGATGCAGCCAAATTTCTTTAGATGGGTGAGGGTAAACTATCGGGGTTGAATCTTCACTTGGAGGAACAACCTATGGTTGAGTTTTGCTGGGTAAAAGTGTAGGGGCTTGGCATTGGGTTTGTGCCCGAGTCAAGACCCAAGCAGAATGAGTTTCGATGGGTAAGATTTCTACTTGCACTAAGCAAACAGGAGCAGCGGGCTTAGATCGGGATGGGCGGTCCTTTACGTGATGTTCAATACCACAGTTTTCACAAGCTGGAGGAAAACAGAGTTTATCTAGGTAGCGAATACTAGGATGTTTACCTGCACAGATAAAACATCCTCGTATTGCGGGTAGTTGATGTGCAGCAAAGACAGCTTGGTTTGGATTGTAAGCTTGGGCATTGGGATCTACTGTTTGAGCATTGGAATCGTAGGTATAATAAACAACCGTTTCAGTAGAGTACTATGGTTGAGTATTGTCTTCCACATAGTAGGTGGCCGGATCGATGGTATTCAGATCAAGATAATGGACATCGTTTTGTGGGGCAGGTTGGTTAACGACAAACTGTTGACGTGGGGATGGATATTAATTTGGTGCAGTCATGGTTGGTAGACCCCTGGTCGTGGCACAGGCTCTTGTGGAGGGTAAGGGTGGGATGCTCGATAGATGGTGGGTCTGTTGGCTGCTGGGAAATGGTTTCATAGTTGAGGGTATTCATTAGCAGTGTGATGTTGTGAGCAAATTGGACACCAGACATTTCCCCTTGCTGGAAAGGATTTCTCAGCAATTTGTTTCATGGCAGTTTGGAAATCGGCAGTGAGTTTATCCATATGAGATTGTTGAGCTTTTTGCCAAGTTTCCATTTGATGTAGAAGTTCAGAAGATTGAGCAATATTGTCAGATTTCGGGTGGTTAGGACGGTCCGGATTCTTAGATTTCATTTCACAATGGTCAAAATTATCGTCGAAACCTTCGTCTTTCTCATGGATAGCATTGGTCATCACATCTTTAAATCGATCATAAAGGTCAACTAGGTTGAGTTCACGGCGGATGTTTTTAGGCAATCCAACTAAGAACAGTTTTATGGCCATACGTTCGGTGATATTTTTATCAACACATTCTACTTTGAGACATTTAAAATGCTCAATGTAGTTTCGAACAGACTCTTCGCGACGCATCTTGATGTGGATAATGTGAATGAATGGGCTCTGAGTTAGTTTGGATGGTTTGAAACACTTGATGAGAGCGTCCTTAAGGGTGGTCCAAGAAGATCAGGAGCTTTGAGATTCAAGTACCATTCCTTGGCGATTCCATAGAGTACCATAAGAAATAGGCGTAGCTTTTTAGTTTCATATGTATCTCCATAAAAACGGCATGCATTATCAAAGTCTTGGAGAAATCGGACTGGATCATATTCTCCATTGTACTTTGGTGCATCGATACGTGGAATTCTTCGTGCTAGTCGTGGAGGAGCCGGATTAGAAGATTCAGCACAGTCACGAGACATGATGTAGAATACAGATGAGCAGGTCAGTACTGTACTTGGCAAAAAGGCAGTTTGCGTACATAATTGATAGTGTAGGACAAAAAACTAGTCTTTCTGGTCGTGGTAGAATTCGTTGATGGGCTGAGAAATCATGAAAAGGCAGATAAATCGAACTGTAATACTCACGAATTCTGACAGGAAGTTTTGAATGTCAGAATAGTGATTTTTTTAGATTTTTTGAAAAAAAAATTGTAGTTTCAGAATTCACGGGTAGGACAAGGAAATCATACTATTTGAAAATGAATTTTAAGGCTTGATGGTGAATTCTAACAGAGAGGTTTGATTGGCAGATAGGAAATATGGAAAAAAATGTGATTTCCTGACAGTAAACAGGTAGAATCTCTGAGATATAATTCGCGGGGCAGCTGGAGGACTGATCTTGATGAGATCTAGCCTCAGTGAAGCCGGCGAATTCTAGGACAAAGATTTGGGTGAGAAATAAGGGATTTTGACAGTATATTAGGCTGTCTTCTCAAAATCTAACCGTGGTCAGAATTCGTGGAGGTGATAAAATGAAAGATCAGGGTCTGTTAGGGTTGTAGACAGGCTGGCGAATTCTGATACACCTGTTTAGTTTGGAAAAGTTCACTTGGGTCACTTCTTTTGAAGAAAATGCCCAAGTTGATTCTTTTGTTACTTTCCACCGGCTTGATAAGTTGCTTCGCAGGTCGTGTAGGACCTGGAGAGACGACTCGTGTAATTTCTTGGTAGATAGACACATACAAACAAGCAAACATACAACACGGAAGCAAGAAAACAAAAAAGAGAAGAAGCTAGGTAAAAAAAAAAAATACTTAAGAAGCAGCAACGGCGCCAATGTTGGAAGTATTTCTAGTGTGTGTGGTGGCTAGATCTACTTACGTGTGTAGTATAGAGATGTAGAGATTTGTCCACTTTTTAAGTTTCTACAAAAAGCTTCAACGGAAATACGGAAAGAATCAACAGGAATGAGAGCACTAAGGCTTACCCAACTAGTGCCCGAAATGGAAATAAAGCTAATTAGTAACAACAATAAAAATCCTTACTAAGGCATACCCAACTAGCAAGATTGCTAAATCCTACTTAACACCCAAAGGGAGATAATAAGAATTGCGGCTAAACTAAGCAATAAACAAATCAAGCCATGCCACAATTAAAGGCCAATGAAAGGAGGCAAGAGGAGGCCCGAGCACCTTCCCTCAAGCTATGCACCTTCCAATGGGAACACAATGAAATACAAAATAATCACGATAGTCATTTTGCCTCAATCACAAAGTGTTGTTTACAATGCAAATACCTCTCCTTTTATGGCAAGGAGGGTCTTCCATAAGTGTCTACTAGCTTATGGGACTAATCTATTTCTAGCCTTTCTAGAACTTCTAACTTAGGATTTAGAGCTTCAACGTTTCTTAACTTAGGAAAACTTAAGATAAAATATTTCTAATCTTAAGTTTCCTAAGTCTAAGTTCTAAATCTAAGTTTAGGCTATTTTATTATTATTTAAGCTTCTACTCATGGGCTTAGAAAACACATGCCATGGTTGAAGTTTATTGACAGATACTCATATGTGGACTTACAAAAGACATGCCACGGAGTTTTATTTCTTTTTTTTTATTTTCTCTGTGTTAGCATAGTTGCTAACAAGGATAGAATGGGAGTTTTGATATTAGTGGAGTTTATGGTTATATCGACTGGGTCTTCTTCCCGAACTTTTTGTTCACAAAGAGTGGCGTTGACACAATCAATGGTCGCTAAAGCATGACCCTAATTAATGATATCAGTGCTCTGCACATAATGACCTCTTATAGTTGTATCGACACTTTCTGGGTCATCATAGGTAGTTGAAGACCAATCATCTTCAATTTGTGCAGGCTTTATCTTACCCATGGCATCGACAGCGATTCTTCTATCTCTGTTGCCAAAAACTATCTTATTTTTCTTCCAATTTGGAATCACTCCGGCCATTCTAAACCAAGGCATTCCAAGAAGGAATTTATAGTGTGTGGTTCACTAGGAAGGTCTAGCACAACACATTCTATAATGAATGTAAATCCTGCAATTCTAATCAATAAATTAGTTATGTGGCCATAGGCATCGTCGTTCTTTGGTCAGTTATTCGTAAGTTGTACTTAGGCTTTTCCAATGTTGTTATTCCCCATGCCTTTGCTAAGGACAAGGCGATAGCATTCACGCTAGACCCACTCTCGAGAATGTCTTGTACGGATGCATAAGAATTATAGTGCACGGGTAAGGTGATGTTGTTAGTAAGCTCATATCTACATTATGAACTACTTCATTGTTTTTCGGTTGTCTTAATTCATCTTGTATAGCAGGCTGCTGGGAGCTCGACAATATGTCATCTCTCAGAGGCTTGGAAAACTTCACGACCATGTAGAACGGCATAGTGATCTGTGCTTGTAAGAAATAAAAAAGAACCTCTATTCCTCATGGTGGTTGCCCATGCGTAGGTATTTGGGCAGATGGCAGAATGGAAACTCTCTCTTCAGCTCTAACGAACTCATCTCGCAATTCATTGTATTGCCTTTGAGCTTCTACATGGTTAGGCTATGACTTTGGAATCATGGAAATATTGGCGCTAGGTTTTGGTTTTGCTGGGTCCTTGTTTTGATCTAAGGCCCTCTGTTGTGCTCGTGTGACAACAAGCAACAGTTCTTTAGATACCCTACATGCTGGAACAGTCTTTTTAGCTTGGTTAGGGCAATCTTTATAGCAATGTTTTCTGATACAATCAGCACATTCAACGAAGTTTTGATACCTTAGGATTCATTCACTTTGAAAGTGAGTGGTTTCTCCGCATACGAAGCATCTCTTCTGAAGGGCTGAAGGAAAAATTGCATAACCTTCTGGATTGGTTTGACATTGATCATTCGGATAGGAGGTAGATGGCTCATCTATGTATGTGTTATTAACACCTTCATCATAATCAAGTTCGTAAACTAAGGTGTCGTAAGAGGAATTATGTACCAAGTTGGCTTGGACATGAGGTCGCTTTCATGGCATTGGCATATTTGGATGGGTATGTCCTCGTGGGCCTGGGAGTCTTGATGTGTTATGAGATGTCACATCATAGAATACACATTTCTGGGTGTTGTATGGTCTGTATGATGGACACTCAATACCTGTATGTGCACCACCACATTGTGGGCACCACATGTTTTCACGCCTATTGGTAACATTACCAGTTGGCATTTGCCTTGGCAACTGACATTGAATCGATTTTAAGGCTTGTTGAAGCTCTTTGTTGAGTTTCTCCATTTGTTGTTGATTCAATAAGTTGAGGTTCCCAGACTTGGTCTTGGTTGACTTTCATTAAAAGTATGGTGGTGTGCTCTTTTCTCTCTATGGTCATCCTCATTGGACCCTTCGTGTTCTTTTTGAATGGCACCTGACATAGTTGATTTAGGAGTATGATAATCTTCACTAGGTTTAAGCTCTTTCTGTATACATCTTGGAAGGCCAACTAGAAACCATATGATTGTCATATGTACTTTTAGTACATCCATGTTTATACATGCAAGATAATATCCTATTTAAGCTTTGTAGGCCCAAAAGGAACTATTAGCCTTAAGAACAAGGCGGTTCTCTCTTTAGGCCCTCCAAAGCAATTAATAAGGATAATAGGCCAATAAGGACCCAATGTAGTCTAAATAACACTTAACAAGGGCTAACTATCCCTCAAGATAGTTAAGTTTAGTTAAGTGAGAGCATTGTCTATAACTAGGCAAGAGACATCAATTTTGGAAGCTTTTGGCTCATTTGCAAGTGAGATCTTCTTGCTTACTCCTTGTGAATGTGAGCTATGGGGATTTCTATTGCTAGGTCTCATGTGCCTTATCTACATGAATCCATGCTCATTTTCCACCGATTGTACTCTTCTTTCCATTGCTAATGTGATTAAATGGAGATCCTTGTGTTTCCACAAAGATTGGTATTGATTGTTGCGGAGGTAATAAAG
Source organism: Diphasiastrum complanatum (assembly GCA_029204225.1). Taxonomy (NCBI): domain Eukaryota; kingdom Viridiplantae; phylum Streptophyta; class Lycopodiopsida; order Lycopodiales; family Lycopodiaceae; genus Diphasiastrum; species Diphasiastrum complanatum. The sequence continues at coordinate 4,918,736 of CM055093.1, read as the reverse complement.
GGGGTTGTTGTCCAAAACCTCCAGATCTAGGTCGTGTGCATGGAGCTAGTGGTAGCTGTAAAACTTTTTTTTGCCATAAATTTTTATAATTTTCTACGATTCTTGCAATTTCTCCCGAGCACAGAAATATGTCATGGATTTCAAAGTCTATAGAATGCAGCTTGTAAATTTCTTTTACAACCCCTCGTTCTAAGCTGTTAAATTCAATTTTGCTCTCATCCATTTTACAAGATCTTCAAGTGACTTCAGTTGGAGAACCCTATTCCTATGGATTCTCTAGAACTCAATTGCCAATATCTAATTCACGTGCTTATCCATAATGTATGGACGTGAATAATGATTGAGAATGTTATCTTAGTCAACCAAAACTCTATCAAAAATTAACTTTAAAATACACCACAATTTGTTTAGTTTCTTTGGAGAAGTTTGCATTGCTCAGTGGATACTAACTCGATGTATCTTTATTTGAGTAATGTCAACAATGATTGTTCGGTTATTTGGAACAATTGTCAGAAATGGTGAACTCCTGTAACTTTGTCGCAACACGAACACGAAGCGAAGGTCAAACGGAGAACAATTCATGAAAGTCAATGTCCCTTGACTCGAAGGACAAACAATTCGCGAATCATTTGTGAATCGTAAACATACCTCCAGGACTGCAACAACCGCAAAGGGATGCAAAACGAAAGGTTACGAAAGAAATGAAAGAAACAAAACAAACGAAGAGGAATCCTTTGTGCTGCCAGCTGGCAGCTCAATGGGCTTGGAGTCGTAGACTTCACGCCCAGCTGAAACGAGTGGCAACGACGGAGAGTAACTGATTAGTTGATTAGTCTTAACTAGTCTTGTGATTCTACGTTTAGCTATCTTGTAAACTCCACACATTGGAGATATAAACTATCCTTTCTGGATCATAAACACATAAGAACATAGACAGAATTTTTGTAAGAGACAGAGAGAGACATAGCAAGTAAAGCAAAAAAGAAAAATACTAGAAACGAAAGAGCTGTGCATGAAAGTCTACCAACAAGTAGAACACAACGAAAGAGCAGAGTGTCATTCTGTTAACGACAAAAGAGCTGTGCATGAAAGTCTGCCAACAAGTAGAACACAACAAAAAGAGCAAAGTGTCATTCTACCAACGACACTGATGATCTCGCTCTAAAAATTAAACTTATAATATAGTTGCTCTATTTTTGTGCATCTCCTTGTCTTGCGTTGTTTGTCTTGATTGCTAGAATAGAATGTGTTTTGTGATGTGCAATCACGTGTCTAGGTTCCTATGAAGATTTCGCACAAAAGAAAATTCAAAGACACAAAATCATTCGCGAATACGAAAATAAAAATGAAATAAAAAAAGAAACAGATTCGCAACATGGTATTAGAGCCACAGGTTATCCCTACTGATATTTGAGTAGTGATTTCTCTAGACAACACAATATGGCTGCAACAATCCAGACAAGAGTAGAAATCAGTCTTGATGGCACAAATTACAGAATCTGGAAATTCAAAATCAAAACGCTTCTGAAGGGCAAAGACACCTGGTTGGTGATCGAACTCTCAGAGGTGCAGCCTCCAAAGAGAGACCCAAGGAGAGCTGAATGGATTAGAAAAGATGAGTGCGCAATGGCGATCATCGTTTCGTCCATAAATGAAAATCTACTCATGCAGACTAAAGACTGTGAAAGTAGCCATGCAGCGTGAGAAAGATTAAATCAGAGGTATGAAGTGAGGACTGCAGCTTCAGTCATGCACCTTCACAATCAGTTGCAATCCATACGATGGGATGGGAACCAGTTGGATCAGCATGTTGAGAAGATCAGAATGATCTTCGCTCAGTTCGCTGCATCAGGACAGGAGCACTAGGTCCTAGCACCACATCAGCTGATGTACTTCATGAAATCTCTACGACGTCCTATCAGCTGCTGAGAATGCTCATACTGAGTCTACCAAATATGACATTCGACAAAGCAGTCAGTCTTGTCACTAATGAGAGACTGATGAGGGATGAAGGAGAGAGAAGCAGGCTCTCTTCACGAAAGGAAAGAAGAAGAACAAGAACAAGCCAAGATTCGAGAAGACAAAGTCCTTGAATCAATAATCTTTTTCCTGTGATCAATGCCACAAACTAGGCCATACGGCCAACAAATGTTGGTTCAATCTAGCAATACCTTGCATGCACTACAAGAAGAAAGGGCATTCTGCATATGATTGCAGTTTCAATCAAAAAAGAAAAAACAAAGCTGAAAAAGCTAATGTTGCAGAGTCATCCAAGGATGCTGATAGAGGTGACTAAGCCTTCATGATACTCGATGAAGCTTCAATGAGCTACACTGAACATGACTACGATGTAGTCATTGATTCAAGAGCAACATCAGACATCACCTGCAACAAGAAGATCTTGATCGACTTCAGAGAGCTCAAAAACAACAGAGTGGTGATTCTAGTTGATGGGAGCAGACACGGTGTCAAAGGCATTGGCACTATACAGCTGCCAGGAGCACTCTAGGTGCCTCACTCAGAAAAGATCTGCTATCTATTTCCAAGATGACAGATCTTGGCATTCGAATTTTGTTCGACGACAACACATGTCGTATGATCGAGAAAACGACAAACAAGTTGCTAGCGGGTGGATGAAGAGAAGGAAACCTCTACTAGGCCAAGATAATCAGCAACTCTGATTGCATATCCAATTCATCAAAAAAAGAAGATCAGCTCTGGCATAGGAGAATGTATCATCTGAACATGCGGAGCCTGTACGACATGAGCAGAAAAGACATAGTCACAGGTCTCAAGATTTCAAGGCCCGAAACTGAGTTCTGCGAAGCCTTTCAGAAAGACAAGCTACATCGGAATCCATTCACACATGAGGGAAGAAGAGCCAAGGAAGTTCTTGAGCTCGTCCACTCTGATGCATGTGGACCGATGAAGATGGATTCGCTCTCAGGTTTGAGGTACTATCTGATGTTCATAGATGATTACAGCCGGATGACCACGATCTACTACTTAAAGAAGAAATCCAAAGTGTTTGATTCCTTCAATAAGTTCATGGCATTTGCAGAGCGACACACCTCGAAAAAGATACAGATCCTCAAATCTGACAATGGAGGTGAATACAAAAGCAAATATTTCTCAAAATTCTGCGAAGAACAGGGGATAGAACACCAGTTCAGTCCTGCATACACACGAGAATACAATGGTGCTTCAGAAAGAAGAAATAGAATGCTAGTCAAAGGATCCAGATGCATGATGGCACAGGCTCAATTGCCAAGTCAGTTCTGGGCTGAAGCAATAGCTGCAGCTGTACACCTGCAGAACTAATCAACAATGACAGCGCTGGATCACAAGACGCCATAAGAAATGTGGACAGGTAGAAAGCTTGATCTATCATATGTATGTGTGTTTGGATGTGCAGCATACAAGCACATTCCAAAAGAAAAAAGAAGCAAGACTGAAAGATGAAAGAGGCCATGAGATCTTCACACTACTGCCTATTCAAGAGAGAGATTGAGGACAAACATCAGATCAGAATGCAGAGCCACAGACTCTAGAACAGCACGAAGCAGAAGATCAAACCCACGAACAAGAAATGTTCGAGCAGCGACGAAACGAACCTAGAAGGTTAACAAGACAGAAAAGACCTCCATAACGTTACTCTGACAATCTTCAGTGGAGCGAAGACACACAGTTCGAGTACTGCTCGCGCATTTTATTGTTGTGATCATGCTATCATAATCAAGAATCATACTTACCCCAAGCTTTCATCTCAAATGGTGTCAAAACTAATCCATACACAACCAAATAGGTGTTAGATCCACAATCTTTAAGTGAAAGAAAGGGGAAAGAAAAAAAACATAAAGAGAAGAGACAAGAAGATGAATATCACCCCCAAATCTAGGATATTCCATTTTTAGATCATACGCTAGGATTGACCACCTTAAGGAGTCTAGATTTGTATAAATCGTTAAATCATCAATCCCAAATAGTGAAAATACATTCCAAAATTGAACCAGGGATTTGATATTTCGATTGTTGTTGCAAATCTATTTCTTTTTCGATTTCGTTTTCATATTCGCGAACGATTTTGTGTCTTTGAATTTTCTTTTGCATGGAAGCTTAACAAGAACCTAGCCACGCGACTGCACATCACTAAACACATTCTATTTGAGCAATCAAAACAAATGACGCAAGACAAGGAGATGCACAAAAATAGAGCAACTGTATTATAAGTTTAATTTTTAGAGCGAGATCATCAGTGTCTCACTCGTTGGCGGAATGACACTCTGCTCTTTCGTTGTGTTCTGCTCGTTGGCAGACTTTCATGCACAGCTCTTTCGTTTCTAGTATTTTTCTTTTTTGCTCTACTCGCTACGTCTCTCTCTATCTCTTACAGAAATTCTGTCTATTTTCTTATGTGTTTATGATCCAGAAAACATAGTTTATATCTCCACTGTGTGGAGTTTACAAGATAGCTAAATGCAGAATCACAAGACTAGTTAAGACTAATCAACTAATCAGTTACTCTCCGTCATTGCCACTCGTTTCAGCTGGGCGTGAAGTCTACGACTCCAAGCCCGTTGAGTTGCCAGTTGCCAGCGCGAAAGATTTTCCTTCATTTGTTTCGTTTCTTTCGTAACCTTTCGTTTTGCGTCCCTTTGCGGTTGTTGTAGTCCTGGAGGTATGTTTACGATTCGTGAATCGTTCGTCCTTCGAGTCAAGGGACATTGACTTTCGTGAATTGTTCTTCGTTTGACCTTTGCTTCGTGTTCATGTTGCGGCAAAGATGCAAGAGTTCACCATTTCTGACACTCCCTCTTGAACCTTGTAGCTTTGCACGTTTAATCCAATTGCCTTTCTTTGCTTGGCAAATAGTGGCTTGTCGGGCGGCTTCGTGAGCAGATCTACAATCATATCTTCTGATTTTATATACTGGACCTGGAGCTCTCCTTTCGAGATTAAATCTCGAATGTGATGGTACTTCAGAGGTATGTGTTTTGTCTTTGAATGGAAGACAGGATCCTGGGAAAGATAGATGGCACTCTGAGAGTCCATCATCATCGTGCTTTGCCCTTCTTGTGGTATCTCGATTGCCTCCAGCATCATCTGCAGCCACACTACCTCATTCACCACCTTTGAAGCTGCGACGTATTCAGCTTTGCAAGAGGATTGAGCCACCAAGGTTTGCTTTTTGCATATCTAGCTGATTGCAGCTCCACACGCTATGGTACATCCTCCAGTTATGGACTTGCTGTCATCTTTGCAGCTCGCCCAGCTTGCATCACTGTAGTGGTCCAGCTCGAATCATTTTTCCTCGTTTTCAGCTGTGTAGGTTAATCCCATATTTTGGGTACCCTTTAGATACTGTAGGATTCGTTTTGCCATTTGCCAATGTGCCAGGCCAAGATTGGAAGAGAATTGGCTCCGACACAAAAAAAATTATCATGCAATCGGCCTTCTGCAACCAACTCATCTCAATAGTTCTTCAGGAATATTGTTTTCATGTGAATATTAGATCTTCAAAGAGGTTCATCGGATTTTTCGAAGATGTTCATAGTATTTCCAAGTTCGAAGCCTCTAGGATATTTCGAAGTTAATCATCTTTGTAGATGCTTGTGACATAGTCTTTCTAGGTTGCCTTAAGGCTCTATTTTCTATCTTTCTTATTTAAAAATATGGACTAGGTAGCAGGCGTGAGCAGGCCCACTACCGAGTTCACGCCCGCTATAGGTGTAGTACGTGGTCACTACCTACCGAGCCGCTCTACCTCACCGCAGAGCGGCTCGGTAGGTAGTGACCACGAATTTGCTTGGTAGCAGGCCTGCTCACGCCTGCTACCGGGCATAATTGGCCTTCAACGCCTTATGTTTTAATGGCCTATGGCCTTCAAGGCCTTCTTCCATAGAAGGCAGTGTTCACAGCCTATGAACATTCAACACCTGTCCGTTATCACTCCTCATGCCAATTACGGACTTACCCCTTTGTAATCTATATATACTAAAAGAAATTGGGTTTCTCGGCACACATTGTGACGGGCAGCGTGAGCTGCCTGGAAACCCAATTTTTTTTCCACTAAAAAAAGAGGCCTCGAGAAGGGGCAGGCCAAGGCCACGGGCAGGGGGAGGGGCATGGGCCGGGGCTGGGACGATGGAGGTCGAGGGGAGGTTGTTGGATGCCCTCCATTATATTTTGAATTTGCCTGCCCATGAGGCGTACTAGTTTGAGTATAAGAAGTCTTTCTCGCCCCCCCTTGAACGTTTGAATCTTGAAAGCAATCTTTCTATTTGGTAAATAGACAACAACAAAATAACAAATAGCAAATAACATTAAAACTAAGACTTTAAAGACAGGCCAGGCCATCTCATCGAAAAGTAGGTGTGCAACACAGCACGTACCTTTTGCCGTGTATGTCTCTTCTCGCAGCATTTCGGAAGCTGTTTTTCTCCTTCGCTTCTTCTGCGAGCCTAGCCTCCTGTCCATCTTTAGTCACCAATCAACAACGCCTGTTTTGAATCTGTACGTCGTCTTCGCCTTTGTCTACTCCTGGATCCTCTCCGTCTCTCACCTTTGCCCTCCCACTCGGCGCCTAGGAGGTTGGATTGATGACAGAAGAGAGTGAGCACATGTTGCTGCGCGCATTATGGTGCACCTGGCGATGCGTGCTCACTCTCTATCTGTCAACAGTCATTCACCCTCGGCGTCCAATCCACCTTGTTTGTTTTGATGTTTGATGTGAATGGATCTAGGTAACCCACAGCCAATCCTTTAGAGTAATTTTTGGTTTCTTTAATGATTTTAAGCAAAACTCAAGGTATAGTACGCAGATTCTAATAAATCTTCGACCACTTGTTGTTTCCGATCTCCACCTCTGTTGCAATGATTGGCAAGTATTTTCAGCTCTATTGCGATACCCGCTGACGGGCTAGATCACAGACGTAGAACAGTGCTAGAACACCGTCTTGTAAGTACCATCATTTTGACTGCTATGGTTTGAAAAACTCGTTGTACCATCTACTTGATCTACTTACTTCAAACTTCCTCGAAAGCTATAGATATGAACCATGAAGAAAGAACATCATTATGCGCACTTTATAGTGTCGAAAATTTAAAATCGATAGCTATTTGGAGAGGAATATGTGTGTTCTTACGGTTGCGATATTTTTGTCTGTTGTAGTTGTTTACATATAAAGACATAGAGGCGTACGGATCACAGGTTCTGAGACATTGCAACTCTGAGAAGTTCATAGCCATCAGATGGAAAGTCCTCAGGTAAGCGGAAAGCCCATACTCGTGAGTCAGCAGTCACCAGGAATCCTAGTTACAAGATCTTTGAGTTTGGATCATGCCATCTATCATCCTTCTTGATGACTGTTGCAGCCTTCCTTTATTTCTGGAACCTGATACAGCTGGTTTCGTCCAAGCCAAAGAAGCGTGTAACCAAATGCAGCAAGGTACACTCTTCAAGTAAAACCTTTTACAGTGTGGAGTTGTGAACGTTTCCAGGGCGACCCAACTTTACTCTTCCGTTTCATGCATGGATTTTAATTATCCTTTGGGGGGGGGGGAGAGAGAGAGAGAGACTTTACATTCGCGTGCTGGATAAGCTTGTCCTTGCCCTCTTTGCTTGTGATTTGCGGATTAACTTAGTGTAAGACGCAGGGCATGTATAAACGAACTCTTCTTCTTTGATTCATTGATGTCCTTGCAGGGCTATAGCGTACTGAGTTTTATTTTTTTGGGGGACTATGGAGAACAGTTTATTACAAATTCTGTCTATGTACTAAATTACTAGGTCATCTGAAACAAGATTTTTCTAGCAGGTTCGCTTAACTCATTCAAACAGTTAGGTGACGTTTGTATGTGTGTAGGATCCCAGGATCTTGCATTCCTTATTTCGTTGTCCCATCTATTTGGACTACAAGAATTCGATGGTGTTATTTCTCCCCTATATACCAATTTAACGGTTATCAAGTTTCAGGAGTATTTGTGCCCAAGTATGTGATTTAAATATGATATCAACTGTTTCACTTAAGGGCCTCTTGCCGTCGCTGCATTATTGACTAATGTTGTTCCTATTTGTACTACTTGTGCGTTCCATCACAATCAACTGAGTCTGTTGAATGAGTGAAACCAATAACTGCAAATTTTCAGTGTTCTATACGATAGACTCTATTCTGTGGTAGTCTATCGAATCTATTAAGCAATGCTGTTCTGTATCTCGTTCAGTATAAGGCATTTTGAAGGTGAAGCAATGAAATCACCAAATTCTGCGATTTTATTCGTTGACATGCTACAACAAGCGCACTTGAAGTTATCCCTCCCAAGGAAACAAATGTTCTCCGTTCTCAATGAAATCGCACAGGCATTTGGTAGATCCAGTCCGTGAAAAACAAAAATTCTTAGCGTCATTGTGGACGTTTGGTTTTCTATAGCATGAAAGTAGATATTTCTACTCGAGGAAGTTTGAGAGACTGTCTGTAGTTGACCGACGACAAGACGCTTATAGTAATAAATATCAGTCCAACTAGCTTTAAAGTAAGATCATGGACACTGGACAGCTAGAATGCTTTTGGACTGTAGGATAGCATCTCTCCTATCTTCATGTTCCGCCTCTGTATAATCTCTTTCAAAATTTTCTGATCAGATTGTAATCAGTGCAGTGATTCTTGTCATACCATTGAGACCGTAGACTTTCTCTATATCAGATAATGTTTGCAGAGGATGATAAATTTGTAGAGGAAGATAAATTTGCAGATATAAAAACATTGATTAAAGCTAGGGAATCAGAGATGTGAGCTCCATGTATTAAAGGGCCTGACTCCTTCATAGTTTTCTACGCACTAGTATGTCCGAGGCCAGATTTTTGCTTAACCTCAAGATAATAGTAGCCGAGATATATTATTCCAATAATGGTCAGGTGTACTCGATACAAAGTAAGACCACAGCTGGCAATTCGAACACTTCCATACATGTCGAGATTGTAGACGTCGGTGGAACATAATAAGAACGCTCTTCGATCTTGTCTTAAAAGCCATTTCTATGTTGCAGTCAGTATAAGATTGCAATCTACTTCCCTATTGGATGAAAATTATTTTCTGGCCCACTCTATGCACTGTGAAAATAAGAGCTGGTTCTATCACGAAAATCTTCTATGATCAAACGTAGCACTGGATTTTAAGACATCTATCACTTCTATCAGCATCTAAATAGTGCATAGATGTGTGCTACCTATGATTGTTAAAGATTACCCCCAGAATATGCATTTTCTCTCGAGTCAACCCATGGTGCAATCCGAACCATGTTGTAACTTACACTTGGAAATATAGTTAGTTAATGGGTCACCCCCCTTGTTTTATGCTGTAACTCCTTCAAGAAAGAAACATGATCCCACCTTATTGTTCTTGATATGTAATGTGAAACCACATCCTATATACTCGTTGTACCATGCTTTTCGGGTTCTACTTCTAGTATATTGTATATCAATTAACGACTTGAATCTTTACATGTACATAGCTTTTTGCTTCAGCAGTTGCAATACATATGTGCATTGCGGATCAATTGCTTATGTAGCTCTAAGTCTTTTAGCCAACATGGTTATGTGCGTGCCCAGTTGTATTATATCACTCAAAAACTCACACAAGATGGTTCACAACATGGTAGGGGGGACGGTGTCAATCGTCAATCCAATACTCATCAAAAAGTTGGAAGGATTTAACTTTTCAATGTCAAGTTAGAAAATGAAGTACACAAAAGAGAGAGCAATAACTCCCTCGATCCTCTTACTAGTGATTAGGAGACACTAGAAGTAGGCATAGGACAAACCAGCCCCATGCCTTCAGATTACTAATGAGCACTCAATATAATTTCAGGTTCCTAGCTATGGCATCCGATACTTCCATAACTCTCAAGAGACTAGATATAAGTCTAAACTCTAAGGGAAAAGCTAGAACTTTCACTACAACATCAACAAAGCAATGATGTAATTAATGATTATTCATGTTGCTAATTGTGATTAGCGCTAGGGTGGGTTATACGCACTTATAAGAAAGAAATTGTCCCCAGTATCTCTATGTTGTTATTAATCCACACCTGCTAATGCCATTTCTCAAGTAAAAAATTGTAAGTGAACCCTTTTGTGATCAATCAAAGCCTAGTAATACCACATACCAATGATCAACCAATTAGAGTCCATAGGGTGCCCTAACCACTGATTTAGTGTGCTAACTACGAAAAACTAGGGTAATAGATAAATCTTTGTGAGAGGTAGTGAAAGGATTATATGCCATTGAGGTGGATGAAGAAAGAACCGCTAGAAGATTGAGCTCAAGCATACAACATTCGAGAAAGGGAAGGACTACCTACTCATTGGGTGATAATGATATATCACAAGTCCAATCCACTAGCTAGGATGTATGGCTATAGTATTGATTCATACATGAAGCAAATGAGTTTCTAGTATATTGCTCTTGCAAAGGCAAATGGAAAACACCGAATTGACTAAACAAGAGCTTATATTTTTCCATTTGGAAAAGATCAAAGACATAGCACAACAAGATTAACTTGCAAGTGCAGTCACAAGAAGTAGCAATCAATTCACAAAACCTTGAGTAGCTTGCTCAATAGATAGAACCCAATGATTGTGACTCTAGGAGCTCACAAAAAGCACACCACGATGATACAACTCCTTCAAGAAGAACAAACTTGAGAATGAGAGCCAACACAAGATGTGCTTGGACTTATTACCAGGTTCAGAATAATGGCATGTATAGCAGATAAGAAAGATGGACTACAATATAAAGGAGAAAGTAGTTGAAACCTTTTAGGGACACACCAACATAAAGTCATGGCATGATGGGAGCAAGAAGAAGCTAGAGATCAAATGGTATTGTTGTGTTGTGATTAGGCATTATGTGCATAATTTCTAAAAGGAGGCAAAGGATGGCAAAAAAGAAAATTTTGATCAAAATGATGTAGTTGGGTAGAAGGAAGAGAGCAAATGTTAGCCTTCACAATGCTAATTAATCAGCATGACTAAACCAAAGACAACCCATGAGTGTAACAAAGAAAGTTAGCGAATTGCGGATAGTTGGTGTGAACTCATCATGAAATGTCTGAAATGGAAATGAAGAGATTATTTTGCACACTTTACTTTGTAGTTGGACTCTAGTACTACCCCACACATCACAGTTAATAGGATGGCTTTCATCACTTATGAAAGACTATTTCGTAGAGAGATGATCATCGATAACAAAGAATGAGTGAATGCCATAGGGAAGCAATCGGATAGGCCTCTAGTTTGGAGTAAACATGAATCTACAACAATTAATAAATGAGGGCATGTTGAGGTGGCTTAATTGTAGAGCTACTTTTGATCCTCAAAGATGTAACATATGCAATGCCTGAAAAAGACCACAAAAATTTGCTCCCTCCTAGGCTTGTTTGCCAATGAAAAATCACTAGGTGGATTAGAATATTTCTTGTAGATGGCTAATCAATAAGGGTACATGATAAAATAGAAGAGCCAAGTCTTTGAATTTTCTATAAAATCCAAGGCACTAGTCTTATTATAAGTACGGCAAAAAATTAGGAGTTTGTGTCATATAACAGGTAAAGCTATTGGAGTAAGGATTTGGAAAACCTCGATCTTGATGTGAAGATAGTTTTGAATCCTTTACACAATTGACAATGTAGTGTTCAAAGAAAAGGTTGTATTAGGAAACGAGTACACAGTACCTAGACAAAACAAAAGGGAATAGTCCTTCCATCCTTCTGAGATTTAAAGGCATCAGTAGAAGTTGCACTTTATTATTAGCTGAATTCCCACCGGTGATAAAGCTAGTTGCTGGTTCATCCTTGAGACTTTGGTCCAAGTCATTTCTGAAGAGACATCATCCCATCCCATATGTTCTTGACATGTAATGGGCAAAATATACACACTATGAATGGAGTAGCATGCTTTGTAGTCTCTAGTCAAGTGCTATTGTAAAAAAACTTGTAGTTTTTAATTTGCTCCAAAAGGGCATCAGGCCTACATGCTACAACTAAGCAGGGGCCTCAATGCACCTTCAGCCTTCAGCAGTCTACAGTCTCCCCTTCAAGGATCACTTCAACCTTCAGCCTCCATCTCCTCTCTCTTAGCTGGGCCACATGAAGGAGACTGCCAACCGGTGGTTGCCTTTGGTGGCATTTTCCAAAGATGTGGGGGCAGGCCACATGTCGGAGGTAGCACTCTTGCCTCCGACCTATTTGTCATCATCTCATTGGACATGTTTCTGCCGCAAAGACTGGCCTACCTCCTAAGGTTGACTTTTTTCACCTTTGGAGGCAAAGCCAACCTCCGAAGGCAGGAGGGAATATATTTATATTATTCCCTCCTACTTCCTCCATGTGGCCCTACGTGCTCTCTCTCCCCCATGACTCTCTCCTTGTTTTCATGGATCCACTCTTGGCTTGAATCTTTTAAGTGCATCATCTTTTTGCTTTAATACCTTAAAACCTAGAATTCATGTGGGTCAATTGCTTGTAATTTTATCTTTTAGGTTTTTTAGCCAACGAGTTACAACAATTTGATTTCTGGACAAAGTCTCAAGGGAGAACCAATGTTTGAAGTTTGAACGAGTCACCCAGCTCGAGAAGGGCCTTAAAAGTTAAAGACGGCGCAATATAGGCGTGTTGAACTTGGTTGAAGAGTATGGCCATTACCTCGATGCGAGCAAGTGGATGTGGCTGAACCATGATAAGTGGGTTATATGACTCTCTCTTAAATGCAACGGAAAATAGCTTTTGCTGCCTTTTGAGTCTCCAATTTATCCATTTTGGAATATATTTGCAGCCCGGTGCAGGTCTGCAGGACTGCTACGGTGACATGCTTCAGAAAAGAGTTCACTGCGTAAAGTCGATGGATTTGTAAGTTTAGTAACACTCAAATTTAGCTCAATTCATATTTAAGATGGCAATTGACGCACGTGTGATTGATATTCTCTTTGCTGCCAGCAATCATTCAATTGACAAGTCTTTCTTGTTTTGGAGCCTGCCAGGCTTTGATTTTTAAGGGCGCCCGGAACCCTGCTCGTGTAAGGCGTGATCTTTCACCATGAGTCTTCAGGCCTGCAATCGTCCCTTCAACTAAAAGGTGTGACGAAGCCCTAAAGTATCCTTGGCTTAATTCCGGGACAAATTTGAAAGACTTTAGACTTCGAGCGTCAAGTGAAGTTTAAGCTCGCGTAAGCATTGCTGATTTCAAAGTCTTGTTTTGAGACTAACCCTCCTCACATTCATACTCCCGTGTTTGCAGGGTTTAAAATATGGGCTTGAAGCCTTGAACCTTCATGTTTATCTGGTTTCTGCTGTTGTGTAAATCTCCCTGAAAAATAGGCTGCCTATTTCCATCGTTCGACATCTACTGGTGTATTCGGAAATTCGTCTGTAAAGCTACTTTGATGTTCTACTTTTGGTCATTGCAAAGGAACGCTAGAAATATTTCTCAGTAGGACGTTATAGTTAAAATATCAACAACGCTTGGGTTGGCCTTCCAAGGTATTCACAACGGCTAGTTAACATAAGTAACTGTAACCTAGGAAGCTACAGTACTTCAGATTTGCAACTTCTTAGATCTGCTATCATGTGCTGTAGAAACTGTGGTTCGATCTAACTTTTAAGTAGCTAGGCACTCCACCAAAAGGAAAACGCTACATGCACAACGAAAAATTGCTTGCGTTCCTATTCACTTGTTGTTATGTATTTACATAGCATGAATTTGCCATGACTATAAAAGTATTTTGTCAAGAAAGATCCAAAAGCTGCTGGTCCGTCTGGTATATACTAATACACTACTTGGACTATTTCAAGGGTTCTCTTGTTAGCTATACCATAGATTGCTCATATGTTAGCAATGTTGGTATATTTACATAAGCAATCCCTGCACAAATGTTTTTATATCTTGACTAGAAACAGCTAACTAGAACGAGCTAACGTTCATCAAACAAGAAAGAAGAAAGAAGCTGAATCCTTCCGACCATACAGAGTTTCAAGTCTTGAAGGGGAAAGACTTGCTTCATCTACACACGAGTGCCTCAAGTACCATTACTTACAGGTCGTAATAATAACCTGGTTTGCCAACATAGACACTGGGCTAGTACTTTGTAATTACAGCAACAACTGATCAAGTTGACCTAAGCACCGGAGGGCCCGGGAGGGAGCATGACCATAAACGTAACCAACACATAATGTATTGAATGAATTACTGCGACGGGCAGACAGCCCCGTATACATTATTGGACAAATAACACATAACACATTGTGAAACGTCATGACCAGCCTTGCAGTTTGACAGACGTATTGACGGTCAAAAGTCATTTTGGCCGTAAATTAGAGGATTTCCAATTTGGCCATAGCATACAGGCACATACAATTCAAAAATGTCATTTTGACATATGCCTTTGTTTTGTTACTTGTATAGATTCACAATAAATATAATCTAAACATCACATGAAACTTTGAAAAAATTTTAGCACAAACTTTCACATTCATGATTCAACCTTCAGCCCTTCCAACTTGGTGGCTCATCTTTCAAATTACTACCCATCTCTGAATTATTAAACATCATTTTCAATTTGAAAGTCAAATGATTTATTAAACCGTCATTGAAAAAAAGCATGACAGGCAACCTCGACCGTCAAACTACAAGGCTGGTCATGACACCCAAATGCTTTTTGGTATTTTCGGCCTGTAGGATCACACAGAATCTAACCTCGGCCCACCCCATGCACTAACTCACCCCCCTTGCGAGAATCATAACACTCAAATGAAGTGACTCAACGACGCTTGATAGCTATTAATAACACGGTGACGTTTGGGTATTGCAAGGCGCCTTCCCAATGCTCACACTTTTTTTTTGCAGGTCGATTGGTTTCCAGAAACTTCTTAAATCCAGTCGGTTCTTTTCTTTTCCAACTTCCAACAACTTTGAAAGTTGGTTGGTTTTTCATGAAGTTCAAAAATGGCCTATAGAAATCAATCGTGTACAATTTGAAACCAGGTAGAAAATTAAAGTCAACCCTTAATAAGAAACATAAACTTGAAGTACTTTAGGGTAAGTTTGCCAAAAGAAATCTAGAGACCAGTGCTGCTTATTGTAGAATTATATCTACTTTTTAAAAGTCAATATAAAAAGTAAGTGATTTAATGAATTATGTCAAATTATTCTTTAAAATTTCCTGCTATTTTGGCATCAAGGAGCTAAGTTTCTTGATACTCACATTTTTAGCCGGTTTCTAGACTTTTGGTTGTCTGCATGTCTTTTTTCAATATCAACCTGTAAACTTTTAAATCAGTCGATTGGCAAGACATGAAAAGAAGAGCCTATGCAGGATTCTGCATTTCTTCTCCCAAGGACGGAGGTGATAAAATTTTACAGTTTTTAGGACAATAATGATTGTACTTTACAATCATAGAGAGTTATTGGTTGCTTAATCAATGAATCTATCAAGTTCTACACATTAGATCTTGATTTAGATTCACTACACTTGGATTTAAGCAAGAGCAATGGATCAACATATCATTTTTTAGTGAGAGCGGCTTCACACGTGTGTCCACTGTACGGCCTGCACCTGAAACAACAAGTACAATGATACTAGATAGCAATCATGCATAAAAATCACAAGACAAATGACTAGAAATCTCACAAAAGTGTAGAGTGCAAAAGTCTCATCAATTTTCTTAGCAAAATGATGATCCTTTTATGGATCAAGTACATCCATGAGTCTGGTACAGTCCAGCAGGCCTTCACACGTGTGAAGAGTGCCACATCACTCAGATCTATCCATTTTATCCATCCTTGATCCTTATCCAATAGTTGACCTTCTAGAATATGACTAAAATCCAAAAAGCTAGTCTCCTAGAATATAGGAATATTCCCTACAAAATAGGATCTAAGGAAAATGGTCAACTCTTATCTTCTAGTACTCTATACACACGTGTGAACATCCACTTGCCATGTGGGAGCATTTACTCATGCACATGCAAGGAAAAGCTAATTTGTAGGTGACTAGTCAACTTGACTAAAAACTAGTCATTTCATGTTCACACTAACTAGAATGATACAAAATCAATTTGGATATATACAAACATGAAAAGTACATCCTTTCACACGTGGGAACAGGCTCCACACGTGTGAAATCATATCATCAACATATTCTAATGTTTGATCAATATTTACATGAACCAATGTCAAGTGAGAAGTGACAATTTTCAACACTCCTCCTCACTTCTAACTTGGCAAATCTAGTGTACATCTATCTACAATTCCAAGAGCATATCTTAACTTAAAAAATGGATCTTTGGACAATGGTTTGGTTAAGATATCAGCTATGCATTCGGATGATGGTACATGATGTAGTTGCACTTCCTTGGATTGTACCTTCTCCCTCACAAAGTGGTGAGCTATCTCAATATGCTTTGTTCTAGCATGGAAGATAGGATTTGAAGCAATTTGTTGAGAAGCTTGATTGTCACAAAATATGTAAAGGATCTCCTCGGCCTCTAGCACATGTAGTTCCATCAAGAGTCTTCTTAGCCATAGGAGCTCTTTGGTTGTTGAAGTCAATGCCTTGTACTCGGCTTCACAAGAAGATAGTGAGATTGTATCTTGCTTTTTGGAAAGGCAAGATATCACTCCTCCACAAAGAAATGTTGCAAATGCACTAATGGACTTCCTATCCATCTTGTCACCTGCATACTTACATTGCATCTCTCCAAACTTTAGATTTACATGCTTCTTCAAAAGATGATGGTTCTTCAATCAATGTAGCTAAAAAAGAATAAGAGGTAGAAGATGTAGAGCCTTCCTTTTGCTTTCCCTTGTCCACATAGGTAAGCCTTGAGGGCTCGGCCTTGCTCCTTGATGATCTTCTTGGCCCCTTTTGACTCGGATCCAAATCTCCATCCTCGGGTTTGTCATGATCCTCCTCGGGTTTGTCAAGATCCTCCTCGGATTTGTCAAGATCTTCAATGCACAATGGGTTAGATCCATTTGACAAGCTCTTAGCAAATTGTGACTCATCAAAAAGTACATCCTTGCTTACCTTTACTTTCTTGGATGTAGGATCATATATCCTACATCCCTTGCTATTTTCTCCATAGCCAACAAAGATTCCTTTGAAGGAGGTAGCATCTTCTTTTCTTCTAGTCTCCAAAGGAATGTGTACATAACAAGTACATCCAAAGATCTTAAAATCTTTTACATTGGGTTTCTTATCAAACAAGGCTTGATAAGGTGAGATCCCATCTATAGCACTACTAGGAAGTCTATTACACAAATAATTAGCACATGTTATGGCTTCTCCCCAAAATGAGATGGGAAGTGATGCATCAAGCCTCAAGGACTTTGCACACTCACATAGACTCCTATTTTTCCTCTCGGCCACCCCATTTTGTTGAGGGGTGTAGGAACAAGTGTATTGTAACTTAATATCATTGATCTCACAAAAGTCTTTCATTTTATTGGAGGTGTACTCTCCTCCATTATCACATCTTAGTGCTTTGATAGAAGTACTAAGTTGTTTCTCTACTAGAGACTTGAACTTAATGAAAGCTTCATAAACAAGACTTTTCTTTGATAGTAACTCAATCCATGTGAATCTAGTACAATCTTCTATAAAAGTTACATACATCAAGGCACCTCCATTACTTGCATGTGAAAAACTATGTACATCAGAATGTATGAGATCCAAGGGAGAGAGAGATCTTGATGAAGATTTCTTGTAAGAAGATTTGTGTGACTTTGCAAGGCCACATGCCTCACACATTTTTCCACACTTCTTGAAAGTTCTTGGTAGGCCGAGAGCTAGTTCCTTGCTTGCCATTGACTCCATAGATTGAAGATTAGGATGGCCTAATCTCTTATGCCAAAGCTCCACTTGAGTTAGCTCCTCCCTAGCCAAGTTCACACTTTCACTTGCAACATTAGCATCCAACTTGAAAAGTCTACTTTGCTTAATGCCACTCGCTATGCACTTATCATTTTTCAAGATGGAACAAACTCCATTCTTGAAATGTACATCTAGTCCATTGTCCATTAATTGTCCTACACTAAGCAAGTTTCTTGAAATGGTAGGAACATACAAAACATTATCTAGATCTATCCTTTTAGATGTGCCTAAACAAAGAGGTATAGATCCTATGCCATCTATCTTGCGTGCTTGATCACTAGTAGTGTATATTGACTTCTTAGAGTCATTACAAGATAGAAGAGTAGAAAAATAATGCTTGTTAAAGGACATGTGGGAACTAGCCCCACTATCTATCCACCATGTGTCTTGACTTGAAGTTGGTGTAGATGCAACCATTAAGGATGTGTTGAATCCATCCTCATATTCTTCCTCTTGAGCAATGTTCCCTTGATCTCCTTTGGCTTGTTGATTCTTCTTCAAGCAGCATTCTGAGGCAAAGTGTCCTTTCTTTCCACAAAAGAAACACTTTAGTTTTGCCTTGTTCTTCACTTTGCCTTTGGAGGTAGATCCTTCATTCTTCATCTCGGCCTCCTTGCCTTGATTTTTCTTGAATGGATTTTGCTTTTTCTTGCCTTTAGATGTAAGTTAGCTTTATCCTCTCCTCCATTAAGTGACATGCTATCCATTCTTGTCTTGAGGTGTAGAAGCCTACTCTCCTCGGCCACAAGAACATTGTGCAACTTTTCAATGGATGGAAGAGAGTCTTGAATGGCAAATGATTGGACTAAGTTGGTAAACTCATCACTTAGACCATTCAAAATGATTTGTACTAGTTCTTGATCTTGGATCTTCTCTCCTATTGCACTTAACTCCTTGTTAAGAGATTTGATCCTAAGAACATACTCTTGTCCACTCTCTCCACTTCCTTTCATGCTTTGGAAAACTTGATTTCTTAGCATGAGGATTCTTGAAGTATTGTTGGATTCATAAATGCTCTTTAATGAATCCCAAGCCTCTTTGGATGAGGTACAAGAAGACACCTCTTTCAAGAGGTCATTGCATGCATTTAACTTTATGCAATGTAGAGCTAATCTTGCTCTCTTCTTGTATTTGGCTTGTTCTTGGGGAGTTTGAGGCTCTTCCTCTACTCCTTGAACTATGTCATATAGATCATGGATCACTAGGAGTGATTCCATTCTCACTTTCCAAATGGAATAATTTGTGGAAGTGAGTCTCTCACTTGATTCCATCAAATATCCACCCATGGATGACATTTTAGAATGAATGCTCTTTTAAAAATCACAAAGATTTTTGAATTTTAAAAGATCTATGAAAAGGCCTAAAGCTTACTAGAATGCCTATAGGCTTGTCTCTATCAAACTAGCACACAAGCTTGAATGATACTGAAAGATCTTACCAAAAATTTCTAGCTTTCACTCTCACAAAAAAATTGCTTTACACTTTTCTTAGAGATTTCACTTCAACTAAGGATCTGAACAAATCAGCCTCTCAAGATCTGATCTTAGACTCTAAAAAGAAATGCTTCAATGATCCAAAACACTATTTGGTCATAGGCATTAGTTAGAATGAATCTAGATCAATACTATGCTTCAAAAAGCACCAAAAATGAACTAGTATTGTGATTTTGGGACCAACAAACACAAAGTAGCTTGAATTGAAAGTTGTTGTACGGTTTCACACGTGTGAAAAGTACATACACAGCCTCCAAGTCGTTTTTATCCAATCATGTGGTGCTGGATTTGCATCATTGATGTACTCACCTACTCATGGATTTCCAAGGTTTGATGGTTTCTTGTGGCAAGATGAAGATGGAGGCTCATTCATGGAGTATCATGGTGGATACAAGGCAACAAAGGACAAAGGAGGAGGAGACATGCAAGCAAAAGTTGATCACTCACATTCATTGTTTGTTTGCTGTATTTTTCTAGAGAGTTCAGAGTTGGAAGCATGGTGGAATCATTTCATTTACATTCTATTTGATTCTTCATGTTCTAGTCACATTTTTACATGTAAAATTGATGTAAGAAATAGTGAAGCATCCCAAGTGGACACTATTCTCTATATCAATTATGGTTGTTTCTATTTTGAGCATTACATGATCATTGAAAGGAGATCTATTCTTAGGAAGAAGATCATTCTTATGATAGATCAAAGTTCTATTGGCAAAAACTATGCTAGGAGCATTGGAAGCTAGGAAAGCGAGTTTTGAGGTACATCATTGGAACTCGAGATTTTGGCATATTGTATGAGGGATCATCACCTAATCTTTTTGGAATTTCAGATTCGGACTATGCTGGAGATGTAATGGATAGGAAATCCATTAGTTCTTATTGTATTTTCATAGGTGATGGAGCTATATCATGGATGTCAAAGAAACAAGCCACTATTTCATTGTCATCTAGTGAGGCCGAGTACAAAGCTCTTACACATTGCACAAAGGAGATGGTATGGATCAAGAGGATGATCAAGGATCTTCACTTGCTGAATTTTTTAGAGAGCCCAATCATCTTTTGTGACAATCAGTCAGCCCAAAGAATGGCATCCAATCCTATCTTTCATGCTAGGAACAAGCATATTGAGATACGAGTCATTGCAAAGGAGGTGGAGCTTCAACATGTGTCTTCAAGGGATTGTGTAGCTGATATATTCACCAAAGCATTGGGAAAAGACTTGTTCATGAAGCATAGGACTTCACTTGGAGTATTATCAAAGTCTATGCTAAAACTAGTTGAAGAGGGAGTGTGAAAGATTCAACTAGTTTCATCACATTTTGCAATATTTCCATATTTGGCATATTGAGGCCAAAACTTGTTTTAGACTTAGAGGTTGACTTTTCAAAGTTCATTAGTCTAAATTTCATTTGAATAAATATTTTTTGAAAGTGTGGGAAAGATAGAATGCGAGTTTGAGTAGATTCAATTTGAATAAGTTGGGTACATTGAATCTAGACCCAAAATTGGTAGGGTTAGCATTTTGGTGGGAAAGCCAAGTGGCCAAATAGGGTTTGGACCTGTTATAAAAGGATGTAACTCGTGGAGAGAGTCATCTTCTCTCTTCTCTATCTCATTTCATGCTTATACATGGTTCTCTTGGGTTCTACTATCCATTGGTGCACTATCTTGGTGATTGCTTGCAATTCTATGTGTAGAATGATCTATATTTGCTATTTTTGGATCCACACGTGTGAAATACAGTAGCTTGCTGGTTTTGTATGGACAGCAACAGTACATAATCATTTCATTCAAGTTCGATCAAGTTCTATTAGTGTTTGCATCTCAAATTGTGTGTAGATGCTGATTTTTCTACATTGGTGAAATTGGTAGTGTATTTCTCTTTCTAACCAAAGATCATTCAAGTAGATTGGATCTTAAGGATCTGAAATCTTTCACAGTGAGAGGGTTGGGATACCTTGAAAAAGGTGTATGAATCCAACTCAACTTCTACGGTTCTAACCTAAGAAGTAAAATCTTCCAAATCTTGCAAAAGGAAGGGGAAAGGTCTGATACTTTTTTATTATCCATTAAAGCATTAAATGATGACTTAACATGCATTGATGAAAGCATTAAGGATAATGATCTTGTTCAAGTGAGGCTTAATGGATTGTTGAATATACATGCTAACCTTGTTCAAAGTTATGCAATTCAAAAATAGCATTAAAGACTTGCAGGAGATTTTGTTGGCTTGAAGAGCATAGGGTTGCAAATGTCCAACTAAGAGAAGTCAATTCTATTTAAAGAGGGCGAGAAGAGACATTCTCCATCAAGGACAAGTTGAAGGGCAAAGACAAAGGTAAGGGAAAAGAGAGCAACTGGAAAGTAGCAAGCAAACCAACTTTACTCATGATGACGATGGTGGTGATAGGAAGAGGGCTTTTCATTGTCCTAACTACAATAGGACCCTAGGCAGGGCAAACTAATATATGTCTAATAAAGCTTATATCATGCTCATTTTACACTAACATTTTTGACATCATTTGATTAAGGTATATTGTATAGTTCTACATCGATTCTTTTGGGAACTTCAACATCTTCAAGATGACAACCAAGTACCACTTACATGTCAAATTAGAGAAGGATTGTGCAACAACCTTGCATGGGGTGCTTAAATCCATATGAGATGCATTGTTGGAGATTAGAAGGCAGAAAACATATTGGCCTATGGGTAAGAGGTGATTTGTACCCTCGTAATCCACTAGTAGATCCTCCTCCAAAATTTTCTGATGTACATAGTTTGTTAAGGTTCATTGGGGATGGTGGTAATGGACTCCTTGGCTATTGTCAAGCAAGCAATAGATTCCCGAAGAATCCAAGTTGAGACATTGGCAGATACGGCAAACATTCATATCTTGAATATGAATGAAAGTTTAAAGTCGTTGCATGGAATAAATATGAAATTGGAACAGGAGGTAAATGTTTTAAAAATAGAGCTTGCCAATTCTGTCGTAAAGATTGAAGGATTGCAATCTTCAATCACTATATTTCAAAGACAATATAGGGCTTACAATGAAAGTGTAGAGTCTCAATGGATCAGCAAGCACAAAAAGAAAACATTAAGAGACGAAAATTAGAAGTTTTGGCACCAGGTGGTGGTGCCAGTAAAAGATGTATGA
The DNA here is from genome assembly GCA_029204225.1 of Diphasiastrum complanatum. Lineage (NCBI taxonomy): Eukaryota > Viridiplantae > Streptophyta > Lycopodiopsida > Lycopodiales > Lycopodiaceae > Diphasiastrum > Diphasiastrum complanatum. The sequence goes on along the minus strand of CM055093.1, from coordinate 4,896,161 downwards.
GAATCACAAAAGAGTTCTTGCAAAAGATGTCTGGAAAAGATTTTGTTAACGGAAAATATATGAAGCATTTTCTGAAGGGTAAAGATGTAATGAAAATTGTGGAAGATGAAACAAGTGATTCAAATCGTGTGAGAATCACAAAAAAGCTAGTCCATGAGTTCAAGCCGAATTCAAATGTTAAAGAGATGATGTATGCATGCGACCAAGGAGGTGTGAGTCGCAAGGGATATAGAGCTTTGAAGAAGTTTATGAAATGCTCTGACAAAAATGGATTAAAACGCCACTAGATAATACTTAGTTATAAACTCTATGGGAGATGGGCGAGCTACTCAAGTATAGCCTATGGTGATATTTGTGTACATTCATTTATTGAGTCCCTGGTAGACTTTTGTGCTTGGATCATGGGGAATGAATGGGAATCAGCTTTCAGGGCTTATTGGATAGTTGGATGTGCTTGGACGTGAGGGCATATTGGTAATAGGTGTTGGCCATGTTAAGGACCTAATTTGGTGACATGGCAAGTTGTGATTAGGCCAAAAGTAGGTTGTGATGTAGTTTGAGCCAAGGTTGGGCCCAGTATGGCCTACCACAAGGTTGGGCCCAATATGGCCTACTGTCGCGAAAGTGAGGCTGTTTTCTTTTTTGTCTTCGTCTTCTTATTCGCAAACAATTTTGTGTCTTTGAATTTCTTTTTTGTGCGGAAGTTATTTACAAGATCCCAAACAGGCGACTACACATCACTAGACAAATTCTATTCTAGCAATCAAGACAAAATGACACCACAAGACAGGGAGATGCACAAAAATAGAGCGACTGTATTATAGTTTAGTTTTTTGAGTGAGATCATCAGTGTCTCGTTCGTTGGCGGAATGACATTCTGCTCTTTCGCTATGTTCTGCTCGTTGGCAGACTTTCATGCACAACTATAGTTTTTAGTATATTCTTTCTGCTCTACTCGCTATCTCTCTCTCTCTCTCTCTCTCTCTCTCTCTCTCTCTCTCTCTCTCTCTCTCTCTCTCTCTCTCTCTCTCTCTCTCTCTCTCTCTCTCTCTCTCTCTCTCTCTCTCTCTCTCTCTCTCTTAGGTCTCTTTTTTCATTCTATTTTTTTATGATCCAGAGGATCATTTATACCTCCACAGTGTGGAGTTTACAAGATGGCTAAATGTAGAATCACAAGACTAGTTAACGCTAATCAACTAGTTAGTTAGTCTCCATTTTTGCCATTCATTTCAGCTGGGCGTGAAGTCTATGACTCCAAGCTTGTTGAGCTGCCAGCTGGGAGCGCAAAAGATTCTCCTTTGTTTGCTTTTGTTTTTTTCGTTCTTTCGTATGTTTTCGTTTCGCGTCCCTTTGCGATTTGCGGTCCTGGAGGTGTGTCTACGATTCACAAATGATTCATGAATTGTTCGTCTTTCGAGTCAAGGGATGTTTATTGTCGCTAATTGTTCTCGTTCGACCTTCTCTTCGTGTTCGTGCTATGACAAAGTTGCAGGAGTTTGACACTCCCTCTTGAATCTTGCAGCTTTGTATGTTTAATCCAATTGTCTTTCTTTGCTTGGCAAAGAGTGTCTTGTCGAGCGGTTTTGTGAGCAGATCTACAATCATATTTTCTGATTTTATATACTGGACCTGGAGCTCTCCTTTCGAGATCAAATCTCGAATGTGATGGTACTTCAGAGGTATGTGCTTTGTCTTTGAATGGAAGACAGGATCCTGGGACATATAGATGGCACTTTGAGAGTCCATCATCATCGTGCTTGGCCCCTCTCGTGGTATCCCGATTGCCTCCAGCATCATCTGTAGCCACACTACCTCATTCGCGACCTTTGAAGCTGCGACATATTCAGTTTCGCAAGAGGATTGAGCCACCAAGGTTTGTTTTTTTGCATATCTAGTTGATTGCACCTTCGCACGCAATTGTACATCCTCTAGTAATGGGCTTGTTGTCATCCTTGTAGCTCACCAGCTTACATCATTGTAGTGGTGCAGCTCAAATCTTTTTTCTTCGTTTTCAGCTCTGTAGGTCAATCCCACATTCTTGGTACCTTTTAGATATTGTAGGATTCGTTTTACCATTTTCCAATGTGCCATGCCAGGATTGGAAGAGAATTGGCTCAAGGAGTAAATAGAGAAACCATGCCTTTGACATCGTGTCTACTCCCATCACCTAGAATCACTACTCTGTTGTTTTCCAGTTCGCAAAAGTCGATCAAGACCTTCTTATTGCAGGTTATGTGTGATGTTGCTCCTGAATCAATGACTACATCGTAGTCGTGTTCAGAATAGCTTGTTGAAGCTGAAAGCTTCGTCACCTCTTTCAGCATCCTTTGATGACTCTGCAATGTTTGCCTTTTTAGCTTGACAATGTTCGTAGTTGTAGAGTGTCGATGCCTTTGACATCGTGTCTGCTCCCATCACCTAGAATCACTGCTCTGTTGTTTTCGAGTTTGCGAAAGTGGATCAAGATCTTCCTCTTGCAGGTTATGTGTGATGTTGCTCCTGAATCAATGAGTACATCGTAGTCATGTTCAGAGTAGCTTGTTGAAGTTGGAAGCTTCGTCACCTCTTTTAGCATCCTTTGATGACTCTACAATGTTTGCCTTTCCAGTTTTGTTTTTTCTTTTTGGGTTGAATCTGCAATCGTATGTAGAATGCCCTTTCTTCTTGTAGTGCATGCAAGGTATTGCTAGATTAAACCAACATTTGTTGGTCATATGGCCTGGTTTGTGGTAGTGATCGCAGGAAGAAGATTGTTGATTCGAGGACTTTGTCTTCTCGAATCTTGGCTTGTTCTTGTTCTCCTTCTTTCCTTTCATGAAGAGAGCCTTCTCTTGATCACTGCTTCCCTCTCCTTCATCCCTCATCAGTCTCTCATTAGCGACAAGACTGACTGCTTTGTCGAATGTCATATCTGGTAGACTCAGTATGAGCATTCTTAGCGACTGATAGGACGTCGATAGAGATTTCATGAAGTACATCAGCTGTTGTGGTGCCTCCTGTCCTAATGCAGTGAGTTGAGTGAAGATCGTTCTGATCTTTTCAACATGCCGATCCAACTGGTTGTCATCCCACCGTATGGATTGCAGCTGATTGTGAAGGTGCAGACTTCTGCTTCAATCTTTTTCATGCTACATGGTTGCTTTCGCAGTCTTCAATCTGCATGAGTAGATCTTCATTCATGGATGAAACGATGATCACCATTGCGCGCTCATCTTTTCTGATCCATTCAGCTCTCCTCGGGTCTCCCTCTGGAGGCTGCACCTCTGAGAGCTCGATCACCGACCAGATGCCTTCGCCCTTTAGAAGCGTTTTGATTTTGAATTTCCAGATTCTGTAATTTGCGCCATCGAGACTGATTGCTATTCTTGTCTGGATTGTTGTAGCCATATTGTGTTGTCTGGAAGAATCACTGCTGGGATATCAATAGTGATAACTTGTGGGATCTGATACCATGTCACGGAAGTGAGGCTGTTTTCTTTTTCATCTTCGTCTTCTTATTCGCGAACAATCTTGTGTCTTTGAATTTTCTTTTTGTGCGAAAGTTGTTTACAGGATCCCAGACACGCGACTACACATCACAGGACACATTCTATTCTAGCAATCAAGACAAAATGACAGCACAAGATAGGGAGATGCATGAAAATAGAGCGTCTTTATTATAGTTTAGTTTTTTGAGAGATCGTCAGTGTCTCGTTCGTTGGCGGAATGACATTCTGCTCTTTCGCTGTGTTCTGCTCGTTGGCAGACTTTCATGCACAACTATAGTTTCTAGTATTTTCTTTCTACTCTACTCGCTACCTCTCTCTCTCTCTCTCTCTCTCTCTCTCTCTCTCTCTCTCTCTCTCTCTCTCTCTCTCTCTCTTACAGATCTCTTTTTTCATTCCATTTTTTTATGATCCAAAGAGGATCGGTTATACCTCCACAGTGTGGAGTTTACAAGATGGCTAAATGTAGAATCACAAGACTAGTTAACGCTAATCAACTAGTTAGTTAGTCTCCGTCGTTGCCATTCATTTCAGCTGGGCGTGAAGTCTATGACTCCAAGCCCATTGAGCTGCCAGCTGGCAGCGCGAAAGATTCCCCTTCGTTTTCTTTCATTTTTTTTCGTTTCTTTCGTATCTTTTTGTTTCATGTCCCTTTGCGGTTTGCGGTCCTGGAGGTGTGTTTACGATTCACGAATGATTTGCAAATTGTTCTTCTTTCGATTCAAGGGATGTTGACTGTCGTGAATTGTTCCCGTTCGACCTTCACTTCGTGTTCGTGCTACGAAAAAGTTGTAGGAGTTCACCATTTCTGCCACCTACCACTTGCCTCGGTCCCATTATGGCCAAATTCGACCGCAAGACATGCCCTCAAGTATAGCATCAACTTGGCTCCATCTATCATTGGTGTGGCTTTTTCTTTGCAGTCCATCATGTGATACTGTTTCAGCACTTTTCTGGCATATTCAGACTGACTCAAGTACATTTCATCTTTTATTCGATCTCTTCTAATCTCCAGCCCGAGGCATTTTGTTGCCTCTCCTAGATCTGTGATTTCATAATTTTCAGAAATCTGATTCTTCGTGTCCTTGATTAGCATCAAGGAGTTTCCTATCATAAGAGAATCATCCACGAAAATTTAGTATCACAAAATCTTTTTCTACTTTTTTTATGTAGACATTACAGTCTGGTTGTGTAGGATTGAAGTCTAGAGACTTCAGAAGACTTTTGGGCTTCTTGTACCAAGCTCATGATGTCTGCTTTAGACCATAAATGCATCTCTGAAACTGACAGACATATTGTCTATTGTCGGGGTCTTCAAATCCTTCAGGCTGCTTCATGAAGATTTTTTCTTCTAGATCTCCATGGAGAAAGGTTGTCTTTACATCAATCTGGTGAATTTTCAGATTGTGTTGTGTAGTGTATGCAAGGAGCAATCATATGCTTGTCATCTTGACCATCGGCGAATATGTGTCGAAATAATCAACACCATACCTTTGTGTGTAGCCCTTCACGACAAGCCTTGCTTTGTAACGGGGCCAACAGTGCCACCTGATTTCATTTTTTTTTGTACACCCATTTGCAGTCGACGATCTTTTGGTTTTCTGGCAGTGGCTCTAGCATTTCGCCTCATCAACTCGATTTCCTCTGACATTGACTACTTCCAAAATTCTCCCTCTAGACTCTAGACAGCTTCTTGATAGTTGTTGGCTCTTCAATGAAGCTGTAGTACTCAAATTGCATGTCTTCGCTCCACTGAAGATTGTGAACGTATCGATCTGGAAGTCTTATTTGTCTTGTTGACCTTCTGGGTCCATTTCGTCGCTGTTCGAACGTTTCTTATTCATGGGATTGATCTTCTGCTTCTTGCTGCTCTAGAGTTTGTGGCTCAATATTCTGATTTGATGTATGTCCTCGATCTCCCTCTTGAATTGGCAACAATGTGAAGATCTCATGGCCATTCTCATCTTTTAGTCTAGGGAATGTGGACTCATAGAACTTCACATCTCTACTCGAAACAACCTTCTTTGTGATTGGATTGTAGAGTCAGTACACTTGTGATTCGTTCGAGTACCCGGCCATGGTTGTTTCTTCTGATTTATCATCGAGCTTGTTTTTTTTGTTCTTTTGGAATGTGCTTGTATGTTGCACATCCAAACACACGTACATATGATAGATCAGGCTTTCTACCTATCCACATCTCGTATGGTGTCTTGTTTTCTAGCGCTTACGGTTGTTGATCTGTTCTGCAGGTGTATTGTTGTAGCTATTGCCTCAACCTAGAATTGACTTGGCAACGATTGCAGCACCCACATTCTCCTACAGACAGCACATCCACTCTGTACTTTCACACACCTGTAATATTATGTATCTATATTGGATACCATCTGCGTATTCAATGATGATCAGATGATCAAGTGAGTGAATAAGAGACTAAGAGAAGAGGTTTCATTCCTCATTGCAGACAGAAATAAGCCTTGTAGGGCACACAATTTCGTCCGCTACAGTCTTCTGCTCTACCGCATTATTGACTTGTATACTTGATATACTTAATCTAACACAGTTCATTTGTTCTGCGTTTTAGATCTGTCAATATTGCTATGCTTATTCTTCATTCTGTCTGATCTTTCTTGTTGCTCTTTCTGGTAATAGATGATTAACTTTTAGTCTTGTCTTTCACAAATAATTATCAGTCTAGCTCTTCGTGAATCATTCGCGACAGATAATTTGTCTTACAATTCGCGACAAACTATTCATCTAGCGCTTCATCCATTAAATGTTTGGCTACGTAATCTAGAATGACTGTGATTTCTATCACTAAAGTTCTCTTCATTATGATAGGCATAGTCATGCTTAGGGAGAGAGTCATTTAACTCATTCCGCTGTGCATGAACATTTTCTGTTCGAGTTCGCTTCTCGTTCATTTCTTGTTCGAGTTCGTTTCTTGTCTGTGTTCGTCATTTATTCTTCCTCCCTCTCTCGCAACATTGGTGAGGTAGTCCGCGGCCACAATTGTATATTTAACTTGGGTACTTCTTGTTGTAGGGTGAATTGGACCAATATAATCCAATCCCCACTTTTCAAATGGTGCTTGGGCCAAAATCGGTTGTAGAAGGTCATAATTTAATCTCATTGGTCTCCTCGCCCTTTGGCACACACCGCATTTCCTCACCATATCCTTATGAATCGTTGGCCACCAGCATCCTGATTGCAGGATCTTGCGAACTGTAATGTCGGATGCAAACTGACCTCCACCCATGCCCTCATGTGAGAGCGAAATGATTTGGGTGGCCTCATGAGGAAGAATACATCGCTGAAGGATCTCATCTAGTCCTCTTCGGTACAATTGGCCGGCAACCAGTTGATAAGGTCTAGCTTTCAAGATCAGCTTCCGATGTTTCGCCTTTGGTAGTAATTTGTCTGGTTGGCGCCGGTTGCAGTTTCCTTCCCCTTGATTTGTGACACATGATCTACCATATAGTGTTGCTTTCCCTTGCGATCCACTATCCGAAATTCAAACTCCAACAACAGAAGTAACCATCTAGTGATTCTCCCTGTGGTGCAGGTTTTGTTAACAAGATAGAGCAAGGGTTGATGGTTCGTATAAAAGACAAAGTGTGTGGCATCAGGTAATGACAAAATTTCTTAACCGCATATATCATTGCTAGTGTCTGTCACTCTGTGGTTGGATAATTCATTTCCATATCACTAAGTTGTCGGCTTGCAAATCGGATCAAAAAATCTTTTTTGTGTTCTCTTGGATGGGTTAAGACTACTCCCACTGCATACTTTGATGCGTCCGTATGCACATAAAACTCAATGGACCAATTAGGTGGGCATAAGATTGGTGTTGAGACCAATGCATCTTTAAGCTTCTGGAAAGCCTTTAGGGATTGCTCATTCCAATGTGGATCCATTGTGAGTGTGTAAATTGGTTGTGCTAACTCTGCAAATTCTAGAATGAAAATCCTATAATAGTTAGCATGAATCATAAAGCTATAGGCCTCACGGATCAATCCTGGTGGTGGTAGATCAATAATGATCTTGATCTTCGATAGGCCCGTGGCGATCCCATGTCTAGACACTATATGGCCAAGAATCAAGCCACGTATAACCCAAAATTGACATTTTTCTGGATTCAAAGAGATCTGGAATTTGCGGCACTTCTGCAACACCCCGCACTTAAACTCTAAACTAACTCTTGCAAGCTTCACTATGTCCTGGCCTCAATGAGATGGAACTTTAGGGAGCTCTGTTAGAGTTCTTATGGAGATTTGAAATTTTTTTGGTTTTTTACAAGGGTCTTTTGAATTTTTATGGTTTTTTCATTTCAATCTCTCATAGGCTTCTATGCAAGTATGGGATAGTACCCTGGAGCTGTTGCTAGTCATGCGAGGGCTAACTCTCACTGGTTTTGGAGAAAACAAAATCTGATGGAAAATTTGGCTCTTTTTCCCTCCAAAATGCAGATTGGTGTGTTCTTTTGGATTTTTTCAGATTTTGGTTTGGATGTCAAGCCCTTAAAGGCTGTTCAGAGCCTCCTCTACCCTCTCACACCTCCTCTGCTAGCTGGGAATAGTCCAAACACAAGAAAATATAGAAAACTAACTCTTCCTACCCCACAATACACGTAAAACTACTCTAAAAAGCAAGAAATAGCTAAAATGCAGCTATACTAGTTACTGAGAACCTATCCCTGGCAATGGCACCACTGTAGGGTCGAAGCTTTTAGTTATTTCACCACTTTCTCCCTTAACTCTATTCACCACTATCACTACCCACCTTTAACTCTACTCCTCTACACTAACATTCATCATCATTTGTAGTGAAAAAGGAGAGAGAGAGAGAGAGAGAGAGAGAGAGAGAGAGAGAGAGAGAGAGAGAGAGAGAAGAGGTAGAAAAAGTTAGAAGGAGATAAGGTAGAGAAAGGGAGACTGAGAGTGGAGGTTAGCTCACTTGCTCATTTTACTTGCTAAAGGAGAAACTTTAACTATAGAAAACAAGAGAAAAACATGAACTTGAAAGCAAGAGCAAACAACAACAAGAGCGATAGCAAGCATTGAATAGCAAATGAGGATGTTTCTCTTCCAAAATTGGTAGAGTTTCCTCCTTCTCATTAGGCATGAAAATAGAGTACAAGTGGTGCCTTTTTATAAATGGGGAAGGCCCTTGCCCCAAAATCCTATTGGCTAATATTCACAATGATCCTATCCATTCATCTTGGACCCAACTTGATCCAAGGGGGAGTGGCGCAGTTTGATGTTAGCTGGAAGTCGAATTTTGAAAAATTCAAAGAACCGTTTACGATTTGTTAAACAAGCAAATCTTTTGCATGTGCAGAAGAATTGAGGCTTCAGTATAAGCTATTGGCTTTATTCGGGAGCAAAACTAAAAATTGCCAAATTTTCAAGCTGATTTGGGCAAGCAGAGGGTTGTTGAGAAGAATAGATTGTTTGCATTCAATTGTGCATCAATTGTGAAGCCAAAAATTCGAAGAGGGTTCTTGCAGTAGGGTGACCTCAGCGGTGTAGGAGACTGCTAGAAAAATCTCAGAAAAAGATTGAGTAAAGCTCAAGAAAACTCCATCCTTTATACAACTAGGATTTCTGAGTGTAAGACCGTAGATCTCTCTTTGATCATAGTTTTTTTTTCATGGCTATGAGTGGCTGCAGAGGGGTGCCCTAGGACAAGGAAGTTTGTTTCCAAAGGCCATAGACAGCCGCATAATAGCAAGAGAGAAAGATTTGTTTTTTCTTCAAGGGAAAAACACTTCTGCCATAGCCAAGGGAGCTTGAAAGCTCCAGAAGAAGAGGAGAAGGAAGAGGGAGCTCGTGGGTGAGTGTGCACGGTCAACCGAGCTGGTCACATAGTGTAAATAGGGACTTGGCATCTTGTGGAGTCCAGACTAGCATGACAGAGCATCCCAGACCGTTGGATCATGCACTTTTGAAATCGACGGTGAGCATCAAAAGCAGTGTGGTCCATTGGATCATAGAGAGCCATTAGATATGATTGAAGAGGGCTAAAAAGGATTTGAAGTGCATTCTGGCCTTTAATCTCTTAAAAAGATCTCAAGTTGAGAGGGACCCTGAAGTGCAAATTCGTTTGAAGAAGAGATTTGCTTCAAAGTGAAGAAACAGTGTGTTTTCTTCAAGAGCCTTTAACTTTTGGTCTAAAGCTCCGTTTAAGGCCGTCCAAAAGCAGCCAAAATCCTCCAAATTAAGGACAATAAAAAACTGTACCCTGCAAGTACGGTACCTGAAAACAGAGAGATTGTCGCAGAGAAAGTGTTCGGAACACGCCAAAAGTCTTTTCACCATTCCAGTTGGCAAGCAGTCAGGAGTTGGTGACAAAGGGCATTTCAGAGGACGACACCGATTTGGCTTCCGATTTGGTAGAAAAGCAGCAAGAGGTTCTGAAACTTTTTTGGTCATACCTTAAAGTTGACTTTTAGAAGTCTAAATTGCTCTATAAGCTTGTCATTGGGCCTCATTAAAGCGCTATAGGAGCAATTTTTGGCGAAATGGCAGGATTGGAGGAATCCGTGCTTGGAGAAGCTAGTAGATTGGATGGGGTATCCAATTATAGCATTTGGAAATTCAAAATGAAAAGTATTTTCATGGGAGCTATGGGACATTGTCACTGGGGTTGAACAATGGCCAACTACAACTCCAGCCGATATTCGTGCATTTGACAAAAGGGCGCAGAAGGCCTTATCTTTGATAAATTTGTCAGTGAAGGATCATGTCATTGCCCACATTAGTGAAGTTGTATCAGCAAGAGGCGCTTGGGATGCACTCAAAACACAGTTTTAGATGGCGAACCCCTCTCGAATGATGTTTTTGAAGACCAAACTCATAAGTGTTCACATGGAGGAGAATGAGGGCGTAGGGTCCTATTTCACTCGAATAAAGGAGTTACGAGACCAGTTGACAGCTATTGGAGAGCCAATAGAGATGTTGAGCTGGTTCACACAGTTATAAATGGCCTATCTGAAAATTTTCAAATGTTTGGAAGTGCCATTGCTTCGAGGGAGAGGCTACCAACATTTGAAAATTGTCATGACATTATCCTACAGAAGGAACAAAGGCATGAAGTGGTAAAAACTCAACTTCCCACATCAGAAGATCAAGCAATGCTAGCCAAAGGGAAGCATATACACAAGAAGCAACCGATCACAATCAAGGATCCACATCAAGAAAGGCAAATGTTTTTATTGCCAAAAGCCTGGACATTGGGCAAGAGATTGTCGCGAGAAGAAGACATATATTAAGAGAGACAAAGTGAAGCAGTTGACCAATTTTGCTGAAGAAGAGAATGATAGCGATAATGAAGATCAAGGCACAGCATTTGTGACAGCATTAGCGTCACAACGTTCCATTGATCACACACATTGGTACGTGGACTCAGGAGCAATGAGACACATGACTGGCAACAGATCATGATTTAAAAATTTGGAGCTTACTGATGATGGAGATAGAGTTGCGCAGGCGAATGGTGACGAGTGCCAAATTCATGGACTTAGTGCAATGCCTATTCAATTTTGTTGATGGACATGTGAAGGTAATTGAATGTGTTGTATGTTCTTGGCCTTCAAAAGAGTCTTTTATCTGTTGGTACAATGACAGATCATAAGTTGAAGGTGGAGTTCAATGACAAGAAATGCCAGATCAAGGATGTGAAATGGGGTTTCAAGATGATTGCTAATGGATTTAGGGATAAAACTTGTGATTTGTAAAAGTTAAATGCTATTTTTACAAAGTGCAATGTGTTAGCATCAACATCTATATCACAAAGTGATTTATGGCATAGACATATGGGGCATTTGAACTTCAAGAGCTTGAGGCTACTTCGTAAGCTCAAGATGGTAACAGGTCTACTAGTTTGGATGACAAAGAAGAGTCCATTTGCAAGGAGTGCGTGCTAGGCAAGTTACACATGAAGAAGTTCAACAAAGAAGGAGAAACAAGGGCAAAATAAGTGCTTGAGTTGATGCACTCTGACCTATGTGTCCAATGAAGGTAATGTCTATTGGTAAAGCATTTTATTTGCTAACCTTCATTGATGATTACTCACGAAAGACCTGGATCTACACCGTTAAGCAAAAGTCTGACACATTTGGATGGTTCAAAAGCTTCAAAGCATTGGTTGAAAATCTGTCAGGTGCTAAGATCGAGGTACTCAGGGCAGATCGTGGTGGTGAGTATCGTTCCACAGATTTTATTGATTTTTGCAAGGAGCATGGCATTAAACAGGAGTTTGCACAAGTTGATACATCTCAACAAAATGGGGTGCTAAAAGGAAGAATTGTACCATTGTCGAAGCAGCTAGAGAAATGATGACACATATGGGAGTTACTGATTCTTTATGGGGTGAAGCTGTCAAAACTGTTGTGTTCTTGAAAAATAGAAGCCCTACAATTGCTATACATAATTGCACACCCGAAGAGGCATTCATTGGTAAGAAGCCTAAGATGGATGGGTTGTGAGTATTTGGATGCTGAGTGTATGTTCACATACCTAAGAGCGAGAGAGCCAAAATGTAGGTAAAGACCTTGAAGTGCATTTTTACAGGTTATGATTAATAAACCATGGGATATAGATGTTATGATCCAGAGGGGCTACGTGTGCACATAAGTCGTGATGTCTTATTTGATGAAATCCATAGATTTGGGGATGAAGAAAAGGATAATGATGAGCTACGTAAGCTTCTCAAAGAGGATGAAGTAGTTCCACCACCACAGGAAGATCATGATGATGATGATGATGATGAGGGATGTGGTACTCCTCCCACCATAGAGACGAGATGGAGAGTGAGAAACAAATCTATTGGATCGGAAAAGACTGAGGTAGCAGGTGATAAAAGGAAGGAACAAGATGCACCATGGGATTCCTATTCACCTTGTAGCGGATCACCTCAATGTAAGTTAGCTAAATGGTATACTAAACTCATGAGTGACAAGGAAGGAGAAATTGCCGAGTCTAAAAAGGAGGGAGAGTTGTGGCATTCCACAAGAGAGAGGAAGGAACCTGACAGGTTTCAAGTAAGTCTTGCACTTATGAGTGATATTATTTCATCTACTGAATGAGGAGGCCAAAAATCAAGAGATATGGCAAAAAGCAATGTAGGAAGAGATTGATTCCATCAAACACCATGACATGTGGGAGATAGTGGATCTTCAAATGGGCAAAAGACCCATTGGCAACAGGTGGGTATACAGGACAAAGTACAATGCCAATGGAACTATTGCGAAACACAAAGCAAGGCTTGTAGTGAAGGGCTATGCGCAGAGGAAGGGCATTGACTACGAAGAGACCTTCACTCTTGTGACCAAGTGGAATACATTTCGCATGGTGATTGCTTTGGCAGTACTATTTGGATGGAATCTACATTAGATGGACGTAAAGTCCTCATTCTTGAATGGTAAGCTTGAAGAAGAAGTGTACATGGATCAACCTAGTGGCTTTGTGATACATGGCATGGAAGACAAAGTGTGCAAGCTGAAGAAAGCCTTGTATGGATTGAAGCAAGCACCACGTGCTTGGTATAGCCACTTTGATGAGCATCTTCTATCTAGAGGTTTGATACGCATTTTTTCAAATTTCAATCTTTACTACTTTGCTCGTGACTCTAGTATCACACTGATTATGCTGTACATAGACGACTTATCTTCTAGTTTTGATATGAGTGATCTTGGCTTGATGCACTATTGTTTGGGAGTGGAAGTATGGCAAGGTTGCAGTAGTATCACACTAACACAAACAAAGTACGTGAATGAGATTTTGAAGCATTTCAAAATGTGAGATAGCAAGCCAGTATCCACACTTGTGGAGGTTGGTAAGAAACTATCTAACCAGGATGAGAGTGCACTAGTTGATGCCACTTTATTTTGTCAATTAGTTGGTTCACTGATTTATCTCACAACTACTCGTCCTAACATAAGTTATGCTATGAGCGTTGTAAGCCAATTCATGACTACTCCTATAGAGATTCAAGGTGGAGTTTGATGGAGATGCTTGTTTGATCAAAAGGAAGGATGTATTATGGAAGGAGCCGGGCAAAAGCCATTCTGTCCGGTAAGGATTTCCAAAAAAAATTGGGCGGAATTCTTCGTTATGTGAAGGGCACGTTAATCCATGGATTGTTGTATGAGAGGTAGCATACTCTAATAGTTTTACAAGGCTTTGTTAATTCAGATTAGGCAGGTTGTATTGATGACAGGAGATCTACCATAGGTTATGTATTTCATGTTGGTAATGGTGTATTTTCTTGGTCAAGTAAGAAACAAGACATAGTTGCTCTTTCTACTACAGAAGCAAAATACAAAGCACTATGTTCAGCTACACAAGAAACAGTTTGGCTAAAAAGGATGTTAGAAGACCTTGGAATTCTGCAGAATAAGCCTACTATGATTAGATGTAATAGCCAGAGCGCTATATAGCTAGCTAAAAATCCTGTATTTCATGCACAAATGAAGCATATAGAAATTAAATATCATTTCATTAGAGAGAAGTTGTTATCTAATGAAATAGATTAGTGCATTGTAAGAAAGAGAATTAGTTAGCTGATATATTCACTAAACCTTTAAGTACTGATAAGTTTGAGTTTTTTAGAGAAAAGCTCTTTGTAAGAAAGATAAACTAGGACTTAAGGGAGAGTGTTAGAATAAGTAAGTTTGAGTTTCTCTTACAATTCATGCCTTTTCGAGTTTTTTACTGCGTTTGTGATAGCATGCATGAGTGCCAGTTTAACGGAACACGTAGTGTAAGCTGGGACATGCATCCCATAATGGGGACCAAACTGCCATGCAGTGGTACCCCACAAAAATTAGACTGTGTATATGTACCTTTCAGTCTCTTTTGTTAATACACTTCAGAAGTGTTCTCTTGGGTTGGTGTGTGATCTCTCTTTACTGCCTATCTGATTGATGTTAGTTTGCTTGCAAATTAGCTAACTATAATGCCAGTAAGATCTGTGACATTATTACCATCAATAGAAACTTTCGCGACTTGCTCCATAGGGGTGTCAATCCATTTATAGTTTTTCAAACTTTTCTAAGATGGAAGTATCATAATTTGAATGTCTAATGAAAGTAAAATCATTGCCTCTAGAGACTTCAATACCAAGTATGAACTTAAGATTTCCTAGACCTATGATCTTGAATTCACTAGACATAACTAACTTGACATCTCTCTCCTAAGAGCTTATCACAAAACCAATAGATAAGAGATAGTTGTGCAACCTAGAGTATCAAGTTCTAGGTGCTTGCTTGAGTCCATAAAGGCTCTTCTTCAAGTAGCAAACTTTGTCTTCATCTCCTTCCTTGATGAAGCCCTTGGGTTGCAACATGTAGATCTCTTCTTCCAAGATCCACTTAGGAAAGCATTAGTCACATCAAGTTGGAAAAGCTCCCATTTGAAAGAAGTAGCATGACAAATGATCAATCTTATGGTGACAAGCTTAGCAACAAGAGCAAAAGTTCCATCATAATCTATGCCTATAGTTTGCAAGAAACCTTTTGTACAAGCCTTGCTTTGTACTTATTAATGCATCCATCTTAATGGTACTTCAATCTATAAATCCACTCACAAGAAAGTATTTTTTTTCCATATGGAAGATGTAGAACAATTGATCAGATAGTTCTTGATTCTACCAACAAAGCACGCAGTTTACTTGACAAAGGATGAGAAAGAAATGGACACGAACTCGAAACTTTTATGTTCGTGACCAACTCGAAAGATTCACAAAAGATTTGCGAAATAGTATCTTGTTCAAGCCTCAGATGTCACAAAACTATCACGAACAATTTGCGAAAGACGAAAATGTCGCAAAGAGACAAGTGCTGCAAACAATTCGTGAAACACGAAGCTGAGACAAAGAGAAAGACTATTGCAAAATATTCGCAAACAAAATTTATTCGAGCTTGGAAACAAAGCGTCTATTTGGATATCAACCGTCATAAACGGTTAGATTTCTATTGTTACAATATTAAAAGGCCAAAAGACCTATCCTATAGCAGTATAAATACATATGCACTACTCGATGAAACTGACTCAATCATAGACACAACAACGAGATAAGATAGCAAGAGATGTATATTGATGAATCAGATTCAGAGTTATAAAAATTCATTTTTCGATCAAAAGTTTCTTATTGTCTAAATTGTCTTAAGTTGTCTCATACTTCCACATAAAGTCTAACAGTTTCGCATATGATTTTCGCATGCATATTCAATCAAAATAAATATTGTTCTATTAGTACATAGACTAGATAAAATCGCGATTGCAGACACTAATATTCATTTCATTTATTCAAATTTGTATCGTGTTCTCTGTGGAAGAATAATTACTAATTTTCCTACGGTGGTATCAGAACATACGGAATTAAAAGTTGATACAGTGTTATCTTCGAATCCCTCTCAGCATTCTTCATACATCCATCAATAAGCCGCTGTTTGGAGGTTATTCGAAATTAAAAGATGTCATCGATCACCAATATTCAAGCTAAGATCACTACAATCTTGGACCCAAAAGGTTGAAACTACTTGATTTGGAAATTAAAGACTTCACTCTTGTTGAAGGGCAAAGGTCTATGGCAATGGTTAGAACCAATTGAGGAGAAGCCAGAAGCTACTCCTAGCAAAGAATTTCGAGAATGGAGTTTAAGAAATGACAAGGCTATAGCAATTATTGTGTCTTTAGTGCATGACAATATAATGCTAGATCTTACATCAATTTCAAACGCAAAGGATTTATGCAAAGAATTGCAAACCAAGAATAAGACGATAAAAACGAATCGGAGAACATGCACGTGGATGTCGTATTCTGACGGCTCGACCACGTGGACGTCGGATTGAATCCGACGTCTACGTGGAAAAAAAACAAAAAAAAAATTCTCTTTTTTTTTTTTTCTACCACGTGGATGTCGGAATCAGATGTCCACGTGGAAAAAAAGAACTTGAAAAAAAATTCCACGTGGACGTCGGATTCCGACGTCCACGTGGCAAAAAGAAAACCGTGGCAAAAACCAAACATACTCCAATCGATAGGAATTTGAAGTGCATACGAAAAATAAATGATTACGAAAAATGACATAGATGATACGAACTGAAAATAGATGAAGCCATACCTATTTCTGAGTGCATATGCATGTAGCCGAAAAGCGAAGAAGTGCTAGTCATGAATGCTTCAATTGATCCTACTATGTTTGTCACTTTGCTTCTATCCTTTGCTAGGACAAAACTGCTCTCAACTAGACCAGCCATGATGGCTCTCCCATTGACAATAAATCAGTGAGTTCTCAATGGTCGTTGATAGATCAGCTTTAGACAACAGTTGCAAGCTCCCTTTTCATGGTCGTGAAGGCTCAGTTAGTTGAGTCTCTGATCTGACAACCAGCTTAGTGATGGCTTTCCTTCATATCTAATACTCATAGGCGTAGTGAAGGCTTGCAAAGTAGTAGCAGCGATGGTCAGATGTATTATAGAGGTAGCGATGTTAATAATCACATCTCTCAACTCTCTTTTGGAAATCAGCAATAATCCTTCAGTATTTTGGAAGTCAATGTTCAATCCCTCAATGACTATAATGTGATTGAATGGTTAGATGGCTCCCTCATCTAGCAACAATGGTAGGCCAGCTCTCCAAATATCTTGCAAGGAAAACTGGGTTCTGATTCACAGAGCAAAGATAATTAAGCACCCCATAGCCAAAATATCTCAAGCTTCCAACAGAGATAGTGAGTCAATGGCTCTTCAAAGTTCATTTTGAGTTCTGATTTTCAACAAAAATGCCATCATACCGAGCATGCTTCACTAGCTTCTCTAGCTGATATCTCATTTTACATGTATCAAGCAACGATAGATTACCCTTTATGGCTCGATAGGGAGTAGCAACAAGATAGCCATACTAGATCAATTAGTGCGGAAAAGTGGTAGCTCTACATCTTTGATGAGGGAGCTTGTTATGATCTTCATTCAAACCTCAAGATCTCTCAGTCTCACACTATTTCACAAAGAACATAACATTAAATCTAAACCCTAAAATTTACAAAGAACATAATATTAAATCAAACTCCTCTATCTATATTTTCTTGCTCTCTCTCATGTCTCTCACACACATCCTTCTCTTCCTCTCTCATTCGCTCATGATCATAAATCACTAAGACACATATTTGTGTTTAACTACACAAAATATACAATATAAGGAAGATAGTGTACAAGAAAAAGTTACAAAGAAAGAAATCTTAGTTGCACATAACAAAACAAAAGAATCGTACTTGGAATGAGACAAATGGAATTGATAGAGTTGAGAAAAAGAGCCAAAAGCCGCTCTCCAACAATCTCCTACAAGAATGAAAAATAAAAAAACCCTAGAAAAATGACGCGGCATTGAGAATTCGGTCATGGACGTTGGATTTCGACATCTATATTATCCGTCAGAATCCGACGTCCACTTTGTGCTTCTTCTTTTTTACACGGACAGGTGACGTCATCCATTTAAAAAGTGTCGAATTCCGACGTATTATGAAAAAAAAAAATTTTATGTCGGATTTCGACGTATTATTATGTCAGATTCCGATGGATTGTGAAATTGTTTTGAATCCGTCGGAACCTTGTGTCGGAGATCGCGCATTTTGTTGTTGTGAACTCTGAAAGCATATTAATGCTTTAAAAAATGAAGATCAACTCTGGCATAGAAGAATGTATCATCTGAACATGCGGAGCCTGTATGACATGAGCAGAAAGGACATTGTCATAGGTCTCAAAATTTTTAAGGCCAGAGGCTGAGTTCTGCAAAGTTTGTCAGAAAGGCAAACAACATCGGAATCCATTCACGCACGAGGGAAGAAGATCCAAAGAAGTTCTTGAGCTCGTCAACTCTGATGTGTGTGGACCGATGAAAATAGATTTGCTCTCAGGTTTGAGATATTTTCTAATATTCATAGATGATTACAGCTGAATGACAACGATCTACTACTTGAAGAAGAAATCCGATGTATTTGATTCTTTCAAGAAGTTTGTGGCATTCGTGTGAAGGTTTTAGCACATGTGAACTTCACCACACACCCTACAGGATCTTACTGAGGTGTTGTGATTGCACAAGATTGATCAAAGAACAGTATGCTTGAAAAATCTAAGGCAAGAGCACAATGACATACATCTGATGAAAATATCTAACTCTTCACTATGAGAAATGAATGTTAGAAATAATTCTAAGTGTTCAGTACGGGAAAAAGAGGCTGCTCTCGGGTAGAGAGAGAAAATCAAGCATAGAAAACTTGGGTAAAGAGAGAATGAGACTAAAACACCAAAATCTCAATATTCACAATGTGGCAAAACATGCCCAGCTTTTCCTACATGAGAGAGACTCGAATTCCTAAAGTGGAGTTGCATGGAAAGTCCACTTAACTGAACTAATTCACCTACCATAGATCCACATGTGTAACTACATGCATGTATGTTGCATGTATTGCATGTCAACTCATAAAACAGCCTAGACATGTGTAGATCACAGAAACTACTTTGCATGTTGCATGCATTGATTGCATGTGGCTTGCATGCATACAGTAAAACTTTGCATGCTATCTAAACATTTGCATGTCATCATAATTGAACCTATCTAACTCAAATCCGAGCTACACTAGAAGGATATGTGCTCAATTCACACTCCTTTCATGTACAACATGAATTTAAGTGGAAATCACCATGGACATGACCCCAAACTCAAGATAGGAAGATAATATTTTAATAATCTTCACAATTCACAGAGTAACACACCTCAAAGAAGATACAGATCCTTAGATCTGACCATGGAGTTGAATACAAAAGCACAGAATTCTCAAGATTCTGCGAAGAACAGGGGACCGAACATCAGTTCACTCCTGCATACACACCAGAATACAACGATGTGGCATAAAGAAAAAACAGAATGCTAGTTGAAGGAGCTAGATGCATGATGGCACAGGCTCAATTGCCAAGTCAATTCTGGGCCGAGGCAATAGCTGTAGTTGTACACCTGCTAAACAGATCTACAACGACAGTGCTGGAGAACAAAACACCATACGAAATGTGGATAGACACAAAGCCTAATCTGTCATACATACGAGTGTTTGGATGTGCAGCATACAAGCACATTCCAAAAGAAAAGAGAAGCAAGTTCGATAACAAATCCGAGCAAACAATCATGGTTGGCTACTCAAACAGAATACATGTGTACAGACTCTAATGCTAATCAAAGACACAAAGAGTCAGATTTTTGAAAGCTACGAAATCACAGATCTTGGAGAAGCAACAAAATGCCTAGGGCTAGAAATTAGAAGAGATCGAACAAATGGCAAAATGCACTTGAGTCAGTCAGAATACGCCAGAAAAGTGCTAAAGCAGTACCACATGATGGACTGCAAAGAGAAAGCCACACCAATGATAGCTGGAGCCAAGCTCACGAAACATGATTGCCCAAAAATAGAAGAGGAAGAACAAAAGATGGCAGGTATACCCTACCAAAACTTAATCGAGAGTATGATGTACTTGACAATTTGTACCAGACAGGATTTGGTCTTCTTTGTTTACACATTGAGCCAATTTTGTTCCAATCCTTGTCTAGCACATTGGCAAATGGCCATCGAATCCTACAGTATCTGAAGGGTACCCAGAATATTGGATTAACCTACAGAGCTAGAAACGAGGAGAAAGAATTCAAGCTGCATCACTACAGTGATGCAAGCTAGGCGAGCTGCAAGGATGACAACAAGTCCATTACTGGAGAATGTACAATAGCATGCGGAACTGCAATCAGCTGGATATGCAAAAAAGCAAACCCTAGTAGCTCAATCCTCTTGCAAAGCTGAGTATGTCGTAGTCTCGAAAGTGGCGAATGAGGTAGTGTGGTTGTAGATGATGTTAGAGACAATCGGGATACCACAAGAGGGGCCAAGCATGATGATGATGGACTCCCAGAGTGCCATCTATCTATCCCAGGATCCTGTCTTCCATTCAAAGATGAAGCACATTCCTCTGAAGTACCATCACATTTGAGACTTGATCTCGAAAGGAGAGCTCCAGGTCCAGTTCATAAAATCAGAAAGTATGATTGCAGGTCTCCTCACAAAATCGCTCGACAAGCCACTCTTTACCAAGCAAAGAGAGGCAATTGGATTGAACGAACAAAGCTGCAAGGTTCAAGAGGGAGTGTCAGAAATGGTGAACTCCTGCAACTTTGTCGCAGCACGAACAAGACACGAAGGTCGAACGAGAACAATTTGTGACAGTCAATGTGTCTTTGACTCAAAGCACGAACGATTCGCAAATCAATCGCGAATCATAAACACACCTCCAAGACCACAAATCGCAAAAGGGGCGCAGAATGAAGACTATGAAAAGACACGAAAAGAATAAAACAAACAAAGAGAAATCCTTCACGTTGCCAGCTGGCAGCTTAGCGGGCTTCATGCCCAGCTGAAATGAATAGCAACGACGGAGACTAACTAACTAGTTGATTAGCGTTAACTAGTCTTGTGATTCTACGTTTAGCTATCTTGTAAACTCCACATAGTGGAGGTATAAACAATCCTCTCTGGATCATAACTAAAAAGAAAAGAGATAGTGAATACAGAGATCTCTAAGAAACAGAGGAAGACATAGCGAATAGAGTAAGAAAGCAAAAATACCATAGCTATGCATGAAAGTCTGCCAACGATCAAAACACAACGAAAGAGCAGAGAGTCAATCAGCCAACGAGCAAGACACTGACGATCTCGTTTTAAAACCAAACTGACAATATAGTCGTCCTATTTCGTGTATCTCTTGGCCTTGTGTTGTGTCCCTTGATTGCTAGAATAAAATATGTTCTGTGATGCGTAGTCGAGTGTTTGGGATCCCGTAAGAGCTTTCGCACGAAAAGAAAATTCAAAGACAGAAAATTATTCGCAAATCAGAATAGAGGACAAACACGGAGCAAGGAAAAGCTTCTGCAACAAAATTTGATGAGACGAAATACATAATAGACAGTGATCTAGTCGGCTATGAAATTCTCAAAAACTATTATGAGCTGCCAACGACAACAGAAGAAACAAACAGAAGATAAAAGAGAGTTATCAGATTCAGAGGGAGGTCAAAATCGAGTGCCTGACAGACTTGAATCGCCAGTTCGAATTCCAACAGAAAAGCTCGAATCAGAATTGAACTCGAAACCACTTGTGAGAAGATCAAACAGGCAATGAAAACCAACAGAAAGATATGGTCAGGATGTTTTTAATATGGCCATCGAATTTTGTGGATTCTCTGACGAATCTCAAACATTCGAGAAAGCTATAGATGGACCAGATAAAGATCGCTGAATTCAGGCAATGGAGGATGAAATGTCATCCATGTACAAGAACAATGTATGGATACTTGCACCTATACCTGATGGCAAAACACCAGTCAAGTGCAAGTGGATCTATAAGATCAAAACAGGTCCTAATGGAGAAAACATTAGATACAAGGCAAGGTTGGTTGCTAAAAGATTTTCACAGAAGTATGGGATCGGCTACATTGATACTTTCTCAATGGTAGCCAAACATACATCAATTCGCTTGTTATTCACGTATGCAGTGGCTCATGATTTGAAAATCCATATCTTGGATGAGAAAACTACTTTCTTGTATTCAGAATTAGAAGAAGACTTATTCATGGACCAACCACTTGGTTTTGTAAGCCAAGAATATCCAAAATCTATATCCCTTGCTACATTCACTATAGCCAACAAAAATGCCTTTAAGTAAAATAGTAACTTTTTTCTTCCTTACATCTAAAGGAATGTGGACATAACAAATACATCCAAAGACTTTCTAATCTTTTAGATTTGGGATTTTGCCATAAAAGAATTTAAATGGTGTGATTCTAATGGCAATATTAGGAAGCCTATTACATAAAAACACCTGCACATATAATAGCTTCTCCCCAAAGAAAAAGAGTAGAGAGGCATATAATCTCAAAGTTTTAGCACATTCACACAAAGATCTATTCCTTTTCTCGGCCACCCCATTTTGTTGGGGGGTGTAACTACATGCGAATTCTCTCTTAATGCCATTAGCCTCACAAAAAATCTCTCATATTATTGGAGATGTACTCTCCTCAATTATCAAATCTTAATACTTTGATGCTAGCATTAAGTTGCATTTTCATAAGAGATTTAAATTTTACACTAAGCTTTTCTTTGACAAAAGGTAGATCCATGTGTATCTTGAACAATAATCTGAAGGTTACATACATAGAAGCTTTACCATTAGAAACATGAAAAATTGAGTGTACATATGAGTGTATAAGGTCAAGAGGAGACTAAGATCTATTCATAAATTTATTGAATGGTTTATTATGTGTCTTGGATAGACTTAGTCAGATTGTGGAGTCCTTCTTGGGATTCCCTGGCCCCACAGTAGTACCATATGACTGGCATACTTTCCTCAGCCATGAACCAACAATCTTCATCAAACCAAACTCTTGTGAATGTTTTCAAGTCTATTGAAGATCAGAGGCTGAGAAGAAGCTATTTTGGATTAGATCATAACATCTAATCATTTGTTGATTGTGAGGCTTGTGCATATTCAATACTAACAATGTTCTGTTCAATCTATTGTTGACAATCTCCACTTCTGTGGATGAACACTCTCCTTAAGTGCATGAACCTTCTCCATAAGTGGATGACAAATACTCTTTGAGTGATTTTTTATTTCTCCAAAAGGCTGAGCAAAGCTTTCACTTGGATGAAAGATCCCCTTTTGGGTGAACAGATTGTCAACAATCTTTTGCATAAATTTTGGTGAACTTTGTTGAGCATGTAAGTAACTCTCTTGGAGCATTTTCTGGAAGGCTTTAACCATTATGCAAATGTGTTTTCGGGTTCTTAATAGGTTGAGAAACATTCTCATGTGAAGTGATCTTAGATCTACATCTAAACACCAAGATTTGACAAGCTAGTGAAGCTAGTCTTGTGATTCACTAACTGTGCTCTTTCGTTCACCTCTAAGCTTGTATTTATCATTTGCTAGGTTTATAAAATTTTAGAAGTGTGGTTTACATGTGGTTTTACAGGTTGAATCAATATCTTAGTGTGTTGATCAAGTTTGTTCAATTCTAGGTATTCTTGGGAGTCTAGTCTTGTGTATTTTCTAAGAATGCAAGTAACTCTTCACATCAAAACTTGGTTTGGTCACTTGCTGGAAAGTTTGAGAGCTTGAAGAATCATTATATTCATGGCTTCCAATGGTGGGATCATGTTAGAAACTAGTGATAGGTTGAGTTCATCAAACTATGCTACCTGGAAAGTGAGGATGGAATCCTTACTTGAGTTGAATGAACTCATGGACATAGTTGCAGGAACTGAAGAGAGACCACCCACAGTTCAAGAGCAACAAAGATTTGATAAGAAGGCTAAAAGGGCTCTTTATATCATTAAAATGAATGTTACCAATGAATGCAAACCAAAATATTTGTCCCGAAGCCTTTTGAAAATGACGAAATCCTTTGGCATGATGGTGACACGCATACCATGCACTGCCAAAGACAAGTATCCTCAAAAAACTGGGACAGAAAATCTTCTGCAGCACTCTGTAAGGCTTGCATGGCTGTCACAGCAAAACGAACATTCAGCCCAAGTGACATAGTGACATTCCGTACAGATCGATCAAAAGGAGATCTAAGGATCAACAATTCAATTGATCTCTGGAGTTTTCTGATCTCCCTCAACCAGACCTGCTTCCTGCCACGCCTATGGTCAGTACCAGGGAGAACACGAGAATGGGATGGCTGTACAATGGTTATGGCATGGGCAGTGGATTTGGTCTTGGCCATCATTCTCAGAAGAAGAAGATTAACAAAAAAAAAGTTTGAACAAAAGAAAAGTGGTTGAAAACAAAAAAATTTGCAATAAATCGATACCAGAACTGAATATCGGTTTCGAGCGCAAGATCTACACAAATTATTTTATGAAAAGAGATGTGCGCTCCAAAGCGATATTGCACTACCAGCGGTATCGAACTCGAGCGCACTGTGAGAGGGCGGAAGCTTGAACGGTGAAAGAGTGCGCTTGAGAGCAATATTGGGAGCGAAAAGCAAAAATTTGCAAAAAAAAATGAAAATTCGCAGTAGGCACCACCCTTTCCATTACTATCGCTTCCTCCACCCCCCCCCCCCCCCCCTGCTTCCACCACCGTCCCTCTTTAGTTCAATCCTTCCGATTCACAGTTGTCTCCCGACGCCCTAGCCTGGATGCAAGTCATTAATTTCACACTACCAAGCCAGGGCACATCTCCCCCTTCTTCTCCCTCCATCCTTCACATCACCCTCTAGTTCCCCTCTGTTCACCCATTCTCTCTTTTGGACAATCTGTCGCTTTCCTTGTCTCCACTTCTGCTTTCCTCAAAACCCTCTCTTTTTCATCAAAGCTTGTCGAGGGCGATAAATGCTGGGGGTATTTCCAACACAAAGAAATAAATAAAATTATTTAATAAAGTGTTGTGAGGGCATGGCTTCTTACACATATAAGCCCATGGCCCAATGAGCACACAAGTCAAATGTAAATAGAAATAATAGACTTGGGCCTTTGTAATTAAAATAACAACTTGAGGTCCAAAGTCAAGTTAGAACTTAGAGTTTAACTTTTTAAAAGTTGGGTCCAATCTTGGACTCACATGAATTTTGTGATTTCTAATGTACTTTTTGTGGACCAGGCTGTAATTTTCCGCAAAATATTTGACGTCACGATCTGGGTTGCCATGGTGCTTCTGGTAGAATACACGGCAATTGGTGACCATGTCTTTGGCTAAGTTGCTGGTATCGACGCCTATGAACTTGGGCCAAAATATCTGATTCTTGACCTTGGTGGCAAGAAATGGTTCTCACCTCACTACCAGATAATAATAGGGATTTGTACGCATGTAGGAGGGTGCTTCGAGATACCGTGCCATGGAGGTCTTGCTCTGTGGGAAGAGCTGGTGGCATTGTGGATTCAGGAGTTTGACTACTTCTTTATGGATTTTACACTGGTCCAGATCTGGCAGTATGCTAATTTGTAAGCAAACTAACATCAATCAGATAAGCAGTAAAGAGAGATCACACACCAACCCAAGAGAACACTTCTGAACTATATTAACAAAAGATACTGAAAGGTACATATACTTTTGTGGAGTACCGCTGCATCATTGCTAAACACGGAAAGTCATGAATCGTAAGAGAAACTTGGGCTTACTTATTCTAACAAATGAAGCATTATTTGAGGACATCACACTCTATAGAAAACTTATTGGTCCCTTGATCCATTTGAAAATGACTAGAGCTGATCTAAGCTTTATTGTAAGCAAGTTGAGTCAATAAATGGAAGGTCCTTTAGTATGTCATTGGGAAAAGTACCAAAAGAGTGTTGAGGTACATCTCAACCACAAGGAATTTTGCTTTATTTATCAAGAGACTAATTTGTGCTTAAGAGCATACTCGGACCTGGATTTTTTAGGTGATAAGATGGATAGATAATCCATAACTGATTTTGCTACATTCTGATGTGGAGGAGCTATATCTTGACTTTCAAAAAAGCAACATACCATTTCTCTATGCTCTTGTGAAGCCAAATATAAGACATTAACATCAATCACCAAGGAGATCCTATGGGTCAAGAGACTTTTGGAGGAGTTTCATGTGATCAAGGCCAAGGAGATTCCATGCATTTATTGTGATAATCAAGCATCACAACAACTTGTCACCAATCCTATCTTCCATGCTCGAACCAAGCATATCAAGATTGCACATCATTTTGTAAGGGAGAAGGTGCAAGCCAAGGAGATCAAGCTTCTTAATGTGTCATCATCCGAATGTGTTGTTGATATTCTAAACCATTTCCAAAGGACTCATTTATGAAGTTGAGATATGCACTTGGTGTTGTAGATAGATGTACACTAGATTTGCCAAGCAAGACTTTGAGGAGGCATTAGGGGAGTTTTGAGCTCCAAAAGGACCTTATAAGACTGTGCAAACATCCCTTTTGTATTATTAAAATATTATAACACTATTCCAACTAGTACATTTGACTTGCCATAACTTTTTAATCATAGCTCAGAAGTATGTCATGTAAGATATCATTGGAAAGATCGCTTTCTAATGCACCAAACTCCACTAAATTTGAACTTACCACTAAAAAGTTATGCCATTTTTAATGTGGACTCAAAAGTTACGTTACCTAGATTTCAAATTTGAGTGCTTTGATTGGTCCATGTGTAAGAAAATTTGAGGAAAAATAAAAACAATCTTTACAAAGGGTCTTTTTTGGATTTAGAACTCCTCTAATGAGTGCTGAAATTGTGAAATTCTAGCTTTTGAGCTATGATATTTTACATAACTTGATTCCACAAGTGTGGAGCTTGTTCCCATGTGTGAATGGTAGTCATAAATGCATTCAATTTTAGTTAGATAGAAAATGTCCTGATTGAAATAAGTATGAACTAGTGAAAAGTTATTCAAGTAGGAAATTGCCATTTGGCACCATTTTACTAGTTAATCAAGCATTCCCATGTGAATGAGGAGTGATTCCCATGTGTGAGAGGTTGTTCCCATGTATGTACATATCTAGAAAATATTTGGGCTGAGATGTTGTCATTGTAGATGAGTGGAATGACACATGATTTGATCACTTTGAGCTCCTCAAGCAACCTCTTGATCCATAGTACTTCCTTGGTTGTGGTTTTTAGAGCCTTGTACTCGGCCTCGGTTGATGAAAGAGATATTGTTTCTTGCTTCTTTGATAGCCAAGAAACCACACCTTCTCCAATGAAAGTTGCAAAGGAACTTGTTGACTTTCTATCCTTCTTGTACCTTGCAAAATCTGAATCACTAAAAGCATGCAAGTTAATGGATTCACTATGAAATTGTCAACATTTCCTAGCTAGTTTGAGGCCTAAATTGGCAATTTTTATACATAGTTTTGGATATAACCTTTCACACGTGTGAAAGAGGCCTAGATACTTTTATTTTAGTATATATTTTATATTAAAGAAGTTCCAAACTTCAGGACCTTTGAAATGACACCAAAATCATGCTATTTGGAGATATAGGCCAAAATTGGCTATTTTAGGCTACTGGTGCCCTAAAATTGGGTCCTAAGTTCTAGAGAGATAACACGACTACTGCCTTGTCATTCTTCTCTCTCCATTTGCGTAGCTCCTTGCCTGTAGTTGTAGGCATCTCCTCGGTGCCATCTACCCAGGAGAATAATCCTTCTCCCTTTAGTATCAGCGAGGTCTTAACTTTCCATCTGGAAGTTAGATCTTGATGAGTTGAGAATTGTAGAGATCTTCGATTGTATACTGCTTATTTAAGCCATTGATGTGAATTGTGTTCTCACTTGTTGATGGTTCTTTGTTTGAATGCTTAGTCTCCTGGATTTGATAGCTTTGCGGCTATGTCAGACTATGACAGGGTGGCTCTGATACCACTGATGAGAAAAATAATAAATGGTGGAACACAAATTGCAAATATCAATCAGGCTTTGTAACGAAACGAAACGAAATGAAGCGAAATTGGACGAAACAAAATGAAACTTGAATGAGCTCTGATATTGACATTGCTGAAGCGAAATCAAATTAATTGCAAACAAAATGAATTTGGATGGATTTTAGATATGATTGCTAGTCACTGCCTGTTATATCATTCCTACAATCCTCCAGAAAGTAGACAGACACTGTTGATCTACGTTATAGATTAATACAACCTAACGATCTTTTGCTGATGTCATCATATCAAATTAGAGTTTTTGTACTTCATGGTATTTGCATGATCTTCCTGATCCTTTGGAGCGTGAAGGTTGAAAAAGTGTTGCGAAGATTTTTGTGTCGCTTCAAGTCATTTGACTTTCACGTCGTCTGACTTTCATCAAATTGAGGGCTGAAAGCTAGCAAAGCTTTGGAAACAGAAATGTTTTGTTTCTTCAATAATGTTGT
Source organism: Diphasiastrum complanatum (assembly GCA_029204225.1). NCBI lineage: Eukaryota > Viridiplantae > Streptophyta > Lycopodiopsida > Lycopodiales > Lycopodiaceae > Diphasiastrum > Diphasiastrum complanatum. The sequence goes on along the minus strand of CM055093.1, from coordinate 4,867,716 downwards.
CTTTTGTAGCATTCCACACATGCCAAAAGAAGAAGAACCAAAACTTGTCTATACTCCAATTCATTTTGAGAGGTTGATCTAGTTTGTCTTGTTTTGGTGGAATATTTGAGACCTATCTCAAATTTAGTTGCAAGATTTCACATAAGATTTGGTAGTTCACCTTTAAAAATTCCTATAGTGAAAGAGAGTAGCAACATCTAGTTTGTTTGGAACAAGCTCAAATATATAGTTGTCGATTAACAAGAAAGTCTTCACAATTGTGGCATCTGTGGGAGGATATCTCCTAGAAGCAAGTGAAAGACTAAGTACCTCCAATTATTAAATATGGAAGGTTAGGATGGAGTCTATTCTTATACTCCAGGATGTTATGGACAGAGTACTTGGTATTGAGGAGGAGCCTCAAGCACAACTTGAAATACCAAAGTTTAAGAAGAGAGCTAGGATGGCTCTACATTTCATTGAAATGAATGTCTCTAATGAGATTCTAAGAGAAATAGGATCTTGCACCATTGCTAAGAAGCTTGGGATGCACTTAAGTCTATTTATGAAGCTAAGAAGACTTCTAGAATTCTCACTCTTAGAAATCAGATTTTTTAAAGCTTTCAAAGAAGTGAGGAGAGTGCATCAAATTATGTTCTGAAAGTAAAAGATCTTCATAGGGGGAGCTTTCTTGTGTTGGTGTCACAATCAATCAAGATGAGCTAGTACAAGTCATTCTTAATGGCTTAAAAGAAGACTATGATAATCTCGTTCAATCGTTTGCCATAAAAGAGGAGTTGCCCAATTTGGAGACTCTTCAAGGAATTCTCATCTCTAAAGAAGCAAGGCAAAGTTACAAACTTTCAAGGATGAACAAACTCGAGCATATGGACAAAGACAAAGCTCTTTTTGTCAAGGACAAGCACAAAGGGAGGAGCAAGAATTAGTTTTCTCAAGCCTTCATCAAAGAAAAAGCAAAGGACAAGAACAAAGATGGAGAAGAGGATGACTCAACTCATCCTTCTACTTCCAAGACCAAGAAGAAGAAAGTCAAGTGTTTCTTTTGTGAAAAAAAGAGGCACCATGCCTCTAATTGCTTCAAAAAGAAAAATCAACTCAAACAAGCAAATCTCTCTAATGATTCATCACATATGCATTATTCTAAGAAGTCTTTTAACAACCGAAGGATGTGCAAGAAGCACTCAATTCAAAAGAATGGTTTCTAGCCATGAAGGAGGAATATGATGCATTGATTACCAACAAGACATGGGAGCTTGTGGATCTCCAACCAACAAGCACACTATTGGTTGCAAATGGGTTTTTCGAGTCAAATATAATCAAGATGGCACAATCAACAAATATAAGTCAAGACTTTGTGCAAAGGGCTTTGCCCAAGTTTATGGACTTGATTATGAGGAGACTTTTGCTCCTGTTGCAAAGATGGTATCAATAAGAATCATCATATCCATTGCTTGTTTTTTCAAATGGAAAGTGTTCCAACTAGATGTCTTAAATGCTTTCTTAAATGGATATCTAGAAGAAGAAATTTGTATGGACCAACCCCCTGGGTTCATCCAAGACAAGACCAAAGTTTGCTTGCTCTTTAAAAGTCTCTATGAACTAAAGCAAGCACCAAGATCATGGTATTCTCGACTTAACACTTTCCTTATCTCACTAGGATTCAATCTTAGTAACTTTGATCCTCTCTTATATATCAAGTTCTATGCTAGTGATATTGTCATTCTTCTAATTTATATTGATGATATTATCCTAAGTGGAAGTTTTTAGTTGAGGAAACTAAGATTGCACTTGGAGGAGAATTCAAGATGCAAGATCTTGGAAGAATTCATTATATCTTAGGATTAGAGATTGACTTCCATAATGAAAAAGCCTTTTTGTCAATCTAAGTATGCTCTTTCAATGCTGAAAAAGTTTAATATGCTAGATTGTAAGAGTGTTGATACTCCTATGGAGCAAGTTGTAAAAGACCCTAACAAAGGTGATGAAAGATCCTTCATGGATATCACTCTTTTTAGGAGTTTAATATCTTGGCTTTCTAAAAAGCAAGATACCATATCACTCTCATCTTGTGAAGCTGAATATAAGGCACTTACTACTACAACAAAAGAAGTGCTTTGGATCAAGAGATTGCTTTTGGAGCTAAAGACTATCAAGGAAGATGATCTGCCATTGATCATGTGTGACAATATTTCAGCACAAGCCCTTGCCAACAACCCAATATTTCATACAGATTTGCTCACCAAACATTTGAGCAAAAATTCCTTCATCAAGCATAGAGCCAATCTTGGATTAATTCCAAGATCCATGTTCAAGTCAACATAGATTAATTTTTAGGAGTGTTGAAAATGAAAAATCATCTATCTTGACTTTGGGCTTTCGTAAAGTTTTTTCTATGTGTATGCAATGTTTCATATTGCAAATGTCAAATTGGCCTAGAGGAAACTTGAGCTACATGGTTTCATGAGTCTAGTTGGCCAAATACAACATGCATATGGAATGTAGACATAGAAATGCCAAATATGGGCTTATAGAAACTCGTGTCATATCACAGGCAAAGGTTGTAAGTGTTCCAAAGTGACATGCAAGGCATGCACAAAGTGTATTGGACACATGCATAGTGATTTGGACAATTCTAGTTTAGAAATTGCAGTTAAAATAGCAATGATCGACTTATACAGTGCTTTCTTATTTCGACGGCACCACGCGTGCTTAGTTCTAGAATTATCGGGCCGCCTTTCTTTTACAAGCCCTTTGAGTGCTTTTAAGCAACTTTATCTTTGTACTTACTTATCAATTGAATATACAGTTTGTGGTGAGCTATTCAGTTGTCTTGTCTTGTTGCACTTGACATTGTGTTGTGGTGATTGATCCGGTTGGGTGTTTAAACTGTTTTCTTAACTTGGTATCAGAGCCCTTGGTGTCTAGAGTCACCAAACAAGAAAAAAGAGCTGCGAATTCATGATGGTTTGTTGGCTAGGAAGCACAAAACCAAGTCTGTGGAGATTCGTGGAAGAGCTCAAAACTGTAGAATCCAATCGAACACCGTTTGAAGAGCGGTTTGGAGCAGAATATTGCTTGTTGTAGGGCGGCCTTAGAGGAATAGGTAGATGCTCATATAGATTCTCAAGAAGATCAGATAAAGCCCAAAAATATCTTCTTCTTTGACAGCTAGGGTTTCAAGAAGGGAAAAAACATTTCTCTCTTGATACAAATCCATTTTTGAGGTTGTAAAGAGCCAAAAGTGGGCGCCCTACTGCTGTTGAGAATGTCTGGAGAGGCCATGGGTGGCCACGGACTATGAAGAGAGGTAGCGTGGAGTCAGTCAGGCTGCCATAGCCATAGCTTACGAAAGGAAGCTTGGAGATGGCATGAGGAAGGCTCGCGGGTCAGCACGCACAGCCAGCTACGCTGGTCTTGTAGTGTATGAAAGGGAGTGGTGTCTCCTAGAGCTTCGTTTGGTGCTCAAGTTTCATTGTGGCCATGCGATCAAGGAATCTGCTGATCAACGGTGGAGACCACATGTGATATGGGCCATTGGATGTGAATGCACCATTGGATTGTCTCAAAACCACCAAGAACTTCAATTGAAGGGGTTTGAAGTGCATAAAGCACTTCCACTTCATTAGATTTTCTGATGGTAAAATCAAGAACATCCTTAATGTGCTTTATATTCCTGGACTCAAAAAAAGTTTGCTTTCTATTGGAGTAATGGCTAATCAACATCTTAAGGTTGAATCTATCAAGGATGGATGCCTTATGAGGGATATGAGCCACAATCATAAAGTGGTGGCGAAATGTTATAGAGATAGTAACTGTGGCCTTTATAAATTGGATGCTGCAAAACCAGGAGAATACGGTTTGGCTATCTCAACAGCATCTCAATATGAGTTGTGGCACAAAAGACTTGGTCATTTGAATTATGGGAGCTTGAGATTGATGGCAAAGCTGAAGATGGTAATAGGGTTACCGGCATTCCAGGATGATCATCATGCAATATGTGAAGGATGCGTCATGGGAAAGCATCACAGGGAGACATTCAAGAAAGGTGGAGCTGCAAGAGCTAAGAAACCACTGGAACTTATTCACTACGACCTGTGCGGCCCAATGAAGACCATGTCGTTGGGGAAAGCATATTATTTTATGACTTTCATAGATGATTACTCTAGGAGGACATGGATTAATTTCTTGAAGAAGAAATCTGACGCTTTTGCTCACTTCAAGGAGTTCAAGACTTTGGTAGAGAACCAACTGGATGCACACATCAAAGTGCTAAGATCTGATAGAGGGGGCGAATACAAATCTGATGATTTTGAGAACTTTTGCAAAGAACATGACATCAAAAGACAATTCACACAATCACACACGCCGCATACTAATGGTGTAGCTGAAAGGAAAAACAGGACTATTATGGAGAGTGCATGCTCCATAATGAAACAAATGAGCTTCACCAATTCACTTTGATGGGAAGCATGCAGTGCGACAACGTTCTTGCAAAACAGGAGTCCTACAGTTGCGGTTCCAAATGTGACTCCCAAAGAAGCATTTACAAGAATAAAGCCAAAAATCGACAAGTTTCGTGTCATTGGATGTAAGGCCTATGTACATGTGCCAATGGAGGAGCGAAAGAAACTTGATGCCAAAGCAATCAAGTGTATCTTTGTCGGTTATGACGAGAGGACGAATGCATACAGGTGTTTCAAAAGACTTCTCACAATTTTGGAAGAAGAAGATGAAGAAGACGCTCCACAAGATTATGCACGTGAAGATGAGAGTCGAGAGGGCGAGTATGAAAGGACACCACCTATTCAAGAGCCATTGATTATTACTTTCTTTCTCATGGGTTTGTAAGAACAAATTCAGATCCAAATCTTTATGTTCTTATAAACAAAGATAACATTGCCTTGATTGTACTTTACGTTGATGATATCATTATCATGGGAAATGATGAGAACCTCACTCGTTCTATCAAAGCCAACTTATGCAAGCAGTTTGAGATGATATATTTAGATCTTATGCACTACTACTTGGGTGTCGAAGTATGGAAAACTGGCAGTGATATCAGGTTATGTCAAAACAAGTATGTGGGCGAGGTATTGGAGAGATTTCACACGACAGAGTGCAAACCTTCCATTACCCCTTGCGAAGCTGGTAAGAAATTATCTCGTATTGATGATAGTGCACATGTTGACGCTACTCTATTTCGTATTGATGATAGTGCACATGTTGACGCTACTCTTTCTTATGACTACATGTCCTGATATCTGCTATGCTGTAAGTTTGATTAGCCAATTCATGTCATCACCCACTATGGACCATTGGAAAGCTGCAAAAACGATTTTGAGGTATGTGAAAGGTACACCTAACCTTGGCCTAATCTACAAAAGACAAAGTGTTTTACCTAAGTTGCAAGGTTATGTTGACACTGATTGGGCAGGAAGTATAGATGATAGAAAATCAACAATAGGTTATGCCTTCAATTTTGGTAGCGGTTGTTTTTCACGGTCTAGCAAGAAGCAAGATACTATTTCTCTTTCTTCTATAGAAGCCGAATATAAAGCGTTAAATTCTGCTACCCAGGAAGCTGTTTGACTATGTAAGTTGTTATGTGAGATTGGCATGAAGCAGGTAAATCCTACTGTTATTTTCTGTGACAGTCAAAGTGGAATACAATTGGCTAAGAATCCTATCTTTCACGCAAGGACAAAACATATTGAGGTAAAATATCACTTTGTGCGTGAGAAGCTACAATCTGAAGATATAAGTATTGTACACTGTTCTACGTTGTTACAAGTTGCTGATATATTTACAAAAGCTTTAAGTAAAGAAAAGTTTGAGACTTTTAGAGCCAAACTTGGCTTAGATCTAGTTATGTGAAAAGCCTTTACTTGTAATACAATCATGGAGGTATGTTCCATGAATTGAGTAAACTCTAAAATAAAGAGAGACGTTGATCATTGAGGGAGAGAGCTAAAATAGCAATGATCGACTTATACAGTGCTTTCTTATTTTGACGGCACCACGTGTGCTTAGTTCTAGAATTATCGGGCCGTCTTTCTTTTACGAGCCCTTTGAGTACTTTTAAGCAACTTTATCTTTGTACTTACTTATCAATTGAATATACAGTTCGTGGTGAGCTATTCAGTTGTCTTGTCTTGTTGCACTTGCCATTGTGCTGTGGTGATTGATCCGGTCAGGTGTTTAAACTGTTTTCTTAATTATTGCCACTTGGTAAAAGTAGGTAGAAATGCATGCATGTAAAGTGACAAATGTCACTAGTTTGCTAGTTATTACTTTTAGATGTGGATGAAAGTAGAAGAGAGATGGCTCTACCTCGAGCTATTCCAATCTCCATAAATGTATGTGAGCTCTCATAATTTTTTATGAAGAACCAAGGTTTGAAGCTAATTCATGTCAATTTGGATCTGTCACATTGTATGCTTGAATTTAGCTTGCTTTCTCTCTCTAACTTGAGTAGAAGGCTATGCTAATGCATTAATTTCTTGCTACTTTTTCCATTCTTTGTGAAAGTAACCATTCTTTGATTACTAGCATGCTAGATTGTGCTTTGGTCATAAATTCTTGAACTAGATCTTGACAGTCAATCTAGAATCGGTTTATGTGCTAAACACAAAGCTCAACAAAGATCATTCACACTATTGGGTTGGTTCTCCACACGTGTGAACTTGCTGCATTTTCATCAAGCAAGTCTACTGGATTTCTCAGTCCATCTTTTTTAGGCAATGATGACTCATAGTCATCTAGCGAAAGTGTTAAGGTCAATTGTATTTTAGAATCTATTTCTTCTCAATCTCTGATAGGGATCCACTCAAGTTGTTGTGATGAAACTCCCATAGGCGTCACTATCCTATGATATGATATTTTTGAGTCTGATGGTAACTCCCTTGTATGCATGGATGGGTTTGGCTCCATAGCTGATGGACTAGGTTCCTGTAATGAGAGATCTATAGCCAAATAAAAGTCCAAGAAAAATTCTTCTAAGCTTTCATACACGTCCACAGCTAGGTGTGGGTCAGGTAGGAATCCTTCTACCTCCACTATTGGTATCTCAGACCCTTCCAACAAGGGTACTTGGGATTCTTCAATAACTGGCCTTCAAATACTATGATGTGTTTTTCTTCGAGTCCCACCTCATCTATTTCAGATTCTTCCAATCTTATCTCATCTTTACCATAATCAAGGTGCAATAAGACCTGGTTGATGGTCTCATTGAATCTCTCATCTGTTGGTATTCTAGTTCCATCCATACATTCATCCGTTGATTGTTGCAAATATTCACGTTCTCTTGTTTCTACCTCAACCCGGTCAGATGAAGGTGCGTTAAGCATTTCTATCCATTCTTCTGTGGAAGAAATATCAATTTGAACGTCACTTATGCATTCCAAATTGGTAGGAGAAATCGATGGTATTGTATCGCTAGCAATTGGAGATTCTTGATTGTGCTGCAAAGTTGAACCCGTACTAGGATCATTGTGTTCATCTTCATGAAGAAACAATTTGTTTCGAGCGACAAAGCTTTGCTAGATTTAGAGCTTAAGTCCGCAGAAACGCAAGGGAGCTACCTGGATGCGAAGACCAAAGCTTTAAGGAGTGAAGACCCAAAGATGATGGTCAAATGTTTGTTGACTAGAGGATACCCGAACATGAAGAAGAAATGTTCGTGGACCTAGAAAAGCTCAATGGGGAAGATGAAAGATGAAGAAGACACGAAGACCATAAGGCGGCAAATCGACAACATAGGTCAGCAGTGCTTGTCAATGCTTTGGAGGATTGTAGATCTGTTATATTGGCAATAGACCAGTAGACATAATCAAACTCACATCCGAGCTTATTTCAAATGTCTTTTAGTGGTATTAGAACGTTTGACATTCTAGATTATTTCACCAAAAAAAATTTAGTGGTATCAAAGCCTTCAGGCTCATATTCGAGAGCTGATATAGCTTAAGAGCTATCAGATCCAGGAGGAGACAAGCATTCAAAACAAGAGACCAAGAAAACAGACTGAAGAACAGTTCACAACAATAGCATTAATAAGCAGCATGCAGTCAAACATCTGCACAATTCTCGACTCAGCAGGATCTAACTTCCTAGCATGGAAGGTGAATACCTCCCTCATACTAAAGGGAGAAGGGCTATTTCCCCGGGTAGATGGCACTAAAGAAATGCCTACAACCACCAACAAAGAGCTATGAGAGTGGATAGAAAAGAAAGACAAGGCAATAGCCATGTTGTCATCATCCATCAAAGATAGCCTAATGCTTGACCTCGTGACACTCTCCAATGCAAGAGAGATGTGAGATACATTGCTTAACAGATTTCAAATGAAATCACACAGACAGATCATATTTCTTGAGGATCAACTAACAAATCTGTGATGGGATGGCAGAGACCTCAACTCCTTTATCAGAAAGATGAAGGATCTGTTCCTTTCATTACACAATGCCGGAATAGAGAATGCAGTATCAACGGAGAAGCATCTCACATACCTGTTGTGAGCTTTACCAAGATCTTTCCAAACAGCCCAAATGTTGCTAGCAAAGGATCCAACTATGACACTCAAAAAGACAGTGATCAAGATTCAAGAAGAAGTCGAAGCTCATGAGCACTTGATCACAAGGATGCTTCTGACCAAGCTCTTTACATCAACAAAGAGAAGCCAAAGAAGGAGTTATATTGAAAGTAGGATCAAGACCAGCAAATAGAGGGATCCCAGCAAAGATAGATAGAAGAACAAAGAAAAGCTGAGACAACAGAATGATGACAAAAAAGTATGCATGAGATGCAAATGCAAAGGACACACTATTGATTCGTGTTGGCTAAATCCAAAGATAGAGTGTATCCATTGTCACAAGAGGGTCATACAGCCATGGATTGCTACCTAAACCTGAGGAACAAGCAGCCTCAAGACAAACATGACAACAATAATAATTGATTCTATGTTGAAGAGCCAGAAAGCTCAAAGATGAGCGAAGAAAAGTCGAACAATGAAAATTTGATAGCCTATCTGTGTATAGACGTGTGTGCAGCATTGACATTTGACACACAAGAGGTAATCCTTGATTCAAGAGCTACCTCACACTTTGTTACATCAAGACAGATTATGTCTGACTTTCAGAGTGTAGATCCATCAAGATTTATAGTTTTTGGAGACAGATCAAAATACCATGTGAATGGTATTGGTTTGTTGTGGCTTAAGACAAATGGCAGAGTCATATGACTAGAAGATGTTCTATTCATACCCACACTACAACAAGATTTGATATCAGTCACAAGAATATCAGATGCTGGGATGCGTGTGACGTTTTTGAATGAAACATGCAATGTCGTTGATGTCAACACCAATACGCTAATCATGCAAGGTAGATAAAAGGGCAACTATATCATTTGAGGGTACGCCAGCCAGCAACAATTCTAACTAATGTGTGCAGGGAATTAGCCGAAGATGTTAAGCATAACTTTTAGCAAAACTTCCTTCAATACTGAATGAGCTATGTGTTCAGATAATGAGATTGTTTGATGCTCTGTTCTGTTTGCTTCCTACGATAAAACTAATTCTCTGTGTTTGATTAAGAAGAATTTTTAGCCAATGTGATTCTGTCCGATGAATCTATTTACTAGTTGCTGTCTGATGTGATTGCTTATCTAATACCTGAAGAGCCTAAAAGATAATATATTCTTTACAATCGCATACCTTGACCAAATCGTTTAATCATTGGTGTTCCTGGATGCCAATATACTCAAATATCTTTGGATAACCAGATATGTTGCTGTAGTATTCATCGCGAATATTGCACAATCCGTTCACCATCATACATACAGTTACCATGCAAAAGATGAGATTATTCTCTCTCTTAGGGAATGATCAAACCTTTTATACTACTTAATTCATTGATTTTGTGGAAATCTATAAGGACTAGGCACCACATAATTTGGCAAAAATGCTGGGGAGATGAATTTCACCTTTTGCAATATTTTTAAGTGTATTACATTTACAAATCTTTCTCATGTAATGCATGCCAAGAACATACTCTCAAACAACTATTGAACAGAAACGTTTAGAGCGTGCACAGCGATTAGAAGCATATAGAAAATCTAGAGATTTGTATTTGCAGAATTTGCAAAACTCACCAATTAGAGCAAGATTAACACCTAAAGCATTTAATGATCTTCTAAACGCTACTACAACATTTGTAGATTCATTTGAGGAAAGATCCGTTGAGACTCCAAGTTCTACAGATTCATCTGAATTAGATTCGTCTGGTCTACTTTCAAACCAAGTTCATAATCAAAATCTTCTTCTTCAGAACCATTGTCTGAGTGTAGTCTAGATTCTGATCCTCCAAGTTCACCTAGCTCACCACCATTTGTTAATATGGCTAACGCAGCACCACCCACATCTACAAAAATTAGATATAATTTCTTTAAGGGATCATCATCTAAAGATGCAGATAATTATTTGTCACAGTTTGAATCCATTACCATAACAAATAAAGAACATACAGACGAGGACAAAGCTAGAATTTTGCCAAGTCTTCTGCGGAAACAGGCTAGGATTTGGTATAGTCAATTAGTACCAGAAACAGTTAATATTTGGAATGCTTTAAAAGCAGCATTTTTTAAACAGTTTAGGGAGATAGGATATTACACTAGATTGCTGGCTCGGCTTAACTCTGTTGAGAAAAAACTGAAGGAATCACTTAGGAAGTATACTCGTAGGGTTAAGAATTTAATAGGAAAGCCAGGAGCCCAGTATCTAGCTCCTATGCAAAATGGATGGTTCTTGGGCGGTTTGCCTAAGAAAATAGACCGTTATTGTCGACAAGGTTTGATGACTTCTTTGGAAGATGTCATCGTCTCTGCCGAGAATTATGAAACTTCTCAAATTTCTCGTAGACGGAGAAATGAAAGAAAAAATAGCAAAAAGCACACATTTGAACAAACAGAAAGAATCTAAATCATCTACTGAGTCTGAATCAAAATCCGATTCAGTGGATGAGAAAGAATCTTTTGAGTATTCATTTTATTGTTCTTCATCAGAAGAATCTTCTTATAGGAAATCCAAGAATAGGAACTCAGATAGGAAGAAAAGAATGGAGAAATCCGAAAAGATGGATCCATTAAGGAAAAGTGTTAAGTTGTTAGCAAAAGAAATGAGTGATTTAAAGGTCCAAATGTCTAATGCTAAAGCCAAGCGAAGCCTAACGCCAATGTTTGGTGTACCACTTGTGGGAAGGAAGGTCATTATAAGACCAACTGTTCCAGTTTATAGACTAACTATGTAGAAGAGGAACTATTCCTCTGTCCGATTAAAAATCATGAGGAGCTAGCTTATATTGCAACTCCTACTAACCAAAAAACCATTATATCGAAACAGCGTTTCGTCAACAGTACACTATTTTGCGAAGGGACAAACATGAGATTTCACTTCACCACCCAAAGTAAGGGGTTCGTGCTACAATTTTGGAGCCCTGGGTCACTATCCGCCTGATTGTCCTGAACCCAGGAGGTCAGTAGGATATGTGCCACCCTGTGCTAACTGTAAAGGCGAAGGGCATTTCACTGCTGAATCTCCTCAGCACAACAACCACGGTCTAAACCAAGGTTTGTAAACTCGCCTAGGGAAGATGACCCTCGACCATCTAAGACTAAAACTGACATGATAGTTCAGAGGATAGAAGTAGAGTCTGAATTATTAGATCAAGACCATCAATGGCCAGATTTAGATGAAAAGATAAATAAAGCAACTACAAGAAGAAGTAAAGATTCTTTAACTCTTAAAGGTAAGAAGAAAACTTAAATGAAAATTGCGAAAATCATGAAAAACTCAAAAAATGCGACAGAAAAAACAAAGGTCGCAGAATAGTTAGTAAAAATTCCTAGTAATAAAGAATTAAACCTTGATAGGTCTAATGAAAAATATGATGATGTTGATATTAGTGCAAAAGCTAAAAAGCTTTTAGACGAAGAAACTAGAAAAGATAAAAAAAAGTAACATTTTCAGATCCAGTTATAAGTAGCGAGATACCTAGAGATCTGTCACCACTTAGAAACCGTTCTTATGATATTGTAGAAGACCTTGTTTCCAGAATGTCCAATATAACTTTTAAACAGTTATTAGATGATAATTAATATTATAAAAAAGAAATTAAGCAATTTTTGCAAAATTAAAAGAGAAGAAAAGCAAAGTCACCAGTAGTCAACGTAGGATTAGTTAATTATGGTGACAAAGGCCAACCAGAGATTCAAGTAGTGATTAATGGCTGCATCTTAAATAGTGTACCCATAGATTCCGGATCTAGTGTGACTGGAAAAACATCATATGAATTAGGCATTCATCATAGAATAGCACCCACCTTAAGACATTCAAGGTTAGCTAATGCAACTAGAAGATCACCAATAGGAGAATTGTCTCAGATTACAGTTTATATTGGAGACCATAAATTTCTTACGGATTTCATAATATTAAGATCTACGAGACAATCATCATATAAAGTGTTATTAGGACGACCATGGCTCTACCAGGTCGATGTTATAACCCACTGGAAGAAGAAGGAGATTACCTTCAGAGACCAGATGGAGACACCGATAGGGAAAAGTCACAAAAGAATTTCCATATCATGGGAAAAGGATAGGTACGAAGGTGAGACACCTACATCTTCCTCGAGCTATACTTCGGAGGAAGAAGGGCTTCAGTCAATAGAGACTGAGGAAGGAGAGAGGTTTGTCAAACTAAGTATACCTGCATACAGTAATAGAGTAGAATATGTAGATAGAGGAGATTGTGGAGTTCCAGAGATTAGTGCTATCATAGGAGATCAGACTATAGATAGAATACTAATAGACTCAGGATCCAGTATCAACTTAATAATGGCAACAATGGTTAAGGAATTAGGATTAGAAAACCAGATACAGCCTATCACTTATCATGAAATCCATTTAGCAGACACAACTAAATGTATACCAGTAGGCGAGCTAAAAGATATTAATGTAGTTATAGAGACAGAGACATTTGTTATGAATTTCCTTGTCATAAATCCAGTAGATACACCACCTTATTCAATATTATTTGGAAGACCATGGTTATATCAAGCAGATGCTATTATAAATTGGTCTACCAAACAGATATTTTTTTCAGGTATTCTCATAGCCAGTCCAATAGGGGGTCACCTTTTGAGATGGGGTGAGGAGTTAGCTAGAGCTGCTGAATCCTAGATCAATTTCATAGAATGCTATGAGATTGACAAGGAAGAGAAAATACCAACAACATCCGAGTCAAGGGAAGTTCTGGGTGTGGAACCAGAGCGAGCCTGACTGAAGGGATGGTAGATAAAATAGATTATGTAGAAATAGAAATTAATAAAGGTAAGATTTTGAAGCTATATAAACACCAATCGGACTAGAAACGTGAAGAGTATATTGCTTTTTCAAAAATACCAAAACGTATTTGCTTGGTCGATGGATGATTTAATAGGAATACCAGTTAAATGGGGCGAACATAGAATAGATCTTATTCAGGGAACAATGCATGTTAGGCAGCGCCAATATAAATTGAATCCAAAGTACTCCTTGTTAGTTAAAGACGAATTAGATAGATGTCTTAGAGCAGGTATTATATATCTTGTTCTAAGCAGTGAATGGGTCTCACCAATAGTTATAGTACCTAAGAAGAAGACGGGCAAGATTAGAGTTTGCCAAGATTTTAGAAAACTAAATGCTGCTACAGCAAAGGATTATCATCCTCTACCATATACATATACTATTCTTGACCAGGTAGCTGGTCATGAATGTTATAGCTTTTTAGATGAGTTCTCAGGTTATAACCAAGTTTTTATAAAAGAGGAAGATAGATCCATGACCACTTTCGCCACTGATTGGGGGACGTATGCGTATACACGAATGCCCTTTGGTCTTTGTAATGCACCTGCCACATTCCAACGTATGATGACAAATATTTTTCAAAAAAATTTAAGGAAGTTTTTAGAAATTTTTATGGATGACTTTTGTGTCTATTCATCAACTAAAGGCCATTTAGATGCATTAGAGAAAACATTGAGAAGATGTAAAGAGACATCTCTTAAATTGCATCCAGCCAAGTGTTACTTGGGGATGAGAGAAGGCATCCTATTAGGACATAAAATTTCGAAGGATGGTATACAATCCGACATCAAAAAAATAAAAATGATTTTAGAGTTATTACAACCAACCAATTTAAGAGAGCTTAGAGGTTTTCTAGGATATGTAGGTTATTATCATAAGATAATTAAAGATTATGCTATAATAGTAACTCCTTTAACAAGTTTATTAAAAAAGTCTATTGAGTACCATTGGTCACAGGACCATCAGCAAGCTTTTGATCAATTGAAACAGTCATTAGCAGAAGCCACTGGGGTTAGACCTCCAAATTGGGCCAAAAAGTTCCATGTATATGTAGACACATCATCGTTTGCAATAGGTGTAGTGCTTAGTCAAAAAGATGACCAAAATATAGATTATCCAATTTACTATGCGGGTAGGCAACTCGCTGCATCAGAAAAGAATTATTCCCCTACAGAGCGAGAAGCACTAGGGATGATTTATTCAGTAAAGAAATTTAGACATTATCTTTTAGGATACCCTTTTGGTTTTCACGTACATCACTACGCATTAAAACATTCAGTGAATAAACCTGATCTTTCTGGTAGGGTAGCTAGATGGGTATTATTATTAGATGAGTTTAATTATGAAGTAGAATTAAGAAGAGACAAGGTTCATCAAAATGTTGATTATATATCCCGCCTCCAAACAAAAAATCAGTTAGAACCCATTTCTGATGAATTTCCAGATGAACATATAATGCGTATCCAATCGGAAACATCAATTTATATGGATATTATTAACTTCTTAAAGGACCAGATATATCCTGAACATTTTAATAAACAGCAAAAAACTGTTTTTCTTTCAAAGGTAGGACCTTATATGATTGTAAATAGAATATTGTATAATTAGTGTGAAGTTTTTAGCACATGTGAACTTCACCACACACCCTACAAGATCTTATTTCAGGTGTTGTGGTTGCACAAGATTGATCAAAGAACAGTATGCTTGAAAAATCTAAGGCAAGAGCACAATGGCATACATCTGATGAAAAAAATCTAACTCTTCACTATGAGAAATGAATGTCAGAAATAATTCTAAGTGTTCAGTATGGGAAAAAGAGGCTGCTCTTGGGTAGAGAGAGAAAATCATACATAGAAAACTTGAGTAAAGAGAGAATGAGTCCAAAACACCAAAATCTCAATATTCATAATATGGCAAAACATGCCCAGCATTCCTTACATGAGAGAGACTCGAATTCCTACAGTGGAGTTGCATGGAAAGTCCACTTAACTGAACTAATTCACCTACCAGATATCCACATGTGTAACTGCATGCATGTATGGTGCATGTACTGCATGTCAACTCATAAAATTGCCTAGACATGTGTAGATCACAGAAACTACTTTGCATGTTGCATGCACTGATTGCATGTGGCTTGCATGCATATAGTAAGACTTTGCATGCTATCTAAACATCTGCATGTGATCATTATTGAACCTATCTAACTCAAATCCGAGCTACACTAGAAGGATATGTGCTCAATTCACATTCCTTATATGTACAACATGAAATCTAGTGAAAATTATCATGGACATGACCCCAAACTCGAGATAGGAAGATAATATTTTAATAATCTTCACAACTAGGAGCTGACGATAGTCTCCGCTGATGTTTAGAACCAACCGAGACGACCGCTATGATAAGTGCATTACATGAGGAAAGTTCAGGGGGTCACTATGCTCTTAAAAACACTGCAAAAAAAAAATTTCAATGCTAAATATTGGTGGCCTACCGTCTACAGAGATGTTAAATTATTCATTCAAAAATGTGATGCATGCCAAAGGATGGGAAAACCCAGCTTCGCGACACATTGGCCGCTTACTCCAATTATCCCCTTAGCACCCTTTGAGAAGTGGGGGATAGATTTTGTAGGACCTATCAAACCGATCATGCGTAAAACTCATCGTTGTTACATACTCGTTGCCACAAACTATGCTACCAAGATGGTAGAGGCCGAAGCCACAATTAAGAATGATGCTAAGACTGTGGCAAAGTTTTTATTCCAAAACATTATCACGCGATATGGTTGTCCCTTAGAACTCGTTAGTGATAGGAGAACCCGTTTTCTTAATCAGACCATTGAGGCCATGTTGTCATATTTTTCTACTACACATCGCCAAACCACTCCATATAATCCAAAAGCAAATGGGCTTACAGAGCAGGCAAACGAAATTCTATGTAAAATTTTGAATAAAGTAACGGAAACACATTCTTCTGATTGGGATCAAAAGTTGTATGGGCATACAGAACTACTCAAAAGATTACAAGTAGACAGACTCCATACTATCTTGTGTATGGAATGCATTCCATACTACCAATAGAATTCGGAGTTCCGACGTTTCGCATTAGAATGAAGAGTGAATGGACGAACAAGGTAGTTTTCGGGAGCAGATGATTTCTTTGACGCAATTGGAAGAGGATCGTCGTCTTTCATTGATTGAGACTGAACGAATTCAGAATAAAAGAAAAGAAATTTTTGACCAGTACATTAAGAAGATAAAAATTAAACAAGGGGACGTACCAGATGGATGGGACCATATAAAGTCATAGAAGTTTTTAATAATGGATCACTTCAGTTAGCTGATTTGCAAGGACATTTACTTGACACTTGAGTAAATGGCTCAAGGGTGAAGCGCTACTATGACTAATTTCCGATGCGTTATACAAGTGCCATTGCACAAGATGATGACCCAGTACCATGTTGAGTGTCCCGACTGTATTAGAAAACACAGTTTCAAAGACTGTCCAAAGCAACCACTAAGATCCTACCTGCCCTTCATGTTAGTTATGACTCCCGATAGGATCCTCACAACAACAACACGAGCACCATAGCAACCAATAGTTAAACCTGCTACTCAATCGAGAAGTTTCTTGTAAACTTCTACATCACCGTCCAATACACCAGCTCCATAATGCAAAAGACACTAATATGAAATGAGTCCTTGTCGAAAGAAAAGCGAAAGCAATATTCCGTCATCTGCTACAATGTCCAATCAAGAGCAACCTCCAAGGGGAATTGACAGTTTTTCTCCCCTTCTACAACCTCAAATCTATTTGTCTTTCCACATGCTGATAAGATTTCCAATGTGCCAATACACAACAAATATAGGATTCGAAAATCCAGATAGAGATTTGGTTCTGAATCCCTTGTTCAGAGAGGTCCTCAGGACATAGTACCTCAACCATACATGTATCTCAAGCTATATCTTACAACATCTGCTATCAATGATAGTAGATTTTACCAACTCTGCCTTGTGTTGACAAGGGCATGTCAGAGTAAGTCACATTACTCTACAAAACAACTGAAATATTGCAACTATCAATGTTGATGAATGCAAGTTTTGTTCAACAAGTGCTATATAGTTCTCACTCTCTGTAACGTTTGTTTATTTCCTTGTTTCTCTTCACCTATTTTGTGTGATTGTTTTTAGCTTGAGAAATAGATATTGCACGAGAATCTTCTGTAGAGCATCTCCAGAATATATTTTCATTCATCTATCCATCTTCAGATTCCCTTGTACAACAGTTTAGGATTTTTGAGACATATGAAAAATCCATGTCAAATTAGAGTTGATTCCTACATCTCATTGTCATATTATTCTTTGAGCGAAACAAATTTAGTTAAAATTTGTTCAATCTTTAGTCCAGTCGCATGTTCAACGAGTTTCAACTACGTGTTCCACACGTCGATCCCATCTTGAGCATGAACAGTTACCAGCAACAACAACCCCACCAACAGATTTTTTTTTTTTGGGGGGGGAGAGAGTGGATCTGCTTGGATCCATTGGAGTAGTTACATTGCCAACAACAACATCAGCAAGATCGATAGCCAAGGTCACAAGTCTAATATAAAAAAGACAAGGCTAAAGAAAGCACATGGGTAATCCAAAGAGACTCAATCAGAAGAAGTACCCCAGTCACGACGAACATCCTTCAGAAAGAGATACACAAGCATTGGGAAATCAGTCTCCTTCTTCAACCAACCTCCCGTCATACATTTGCATCCATTCTCATGCCTATCGCCCACACCATCTACCGTTGGCACTACCACCCTTCCTTCCATCTGTTTGTTTATCATCAGTTTACTGTTCTTCCGAGAAATTTCTAGTTTTTAATAGTCCTATTGAAGAAGTTGAAAGATCATTACAAGTGTCTTGCGGAGACTAACTGCCACCTACAATGGATGATCGTCCAAAAGAAGACCTACAAAAGCAAGTGAAGCAGCTAGAAGACATTAGAAATCAAGCAAAGAAGTTGAGGAGGAAAGGACAAAAACTTAAGTAACAAATGAGTCAGATCAGTTTTGATCAAAAAAAACTCTTTGGAGCAATGATAATTGAATCCCCTCCTATGAAGCCCAAAGAGATCCAAAAGTAACGGATCAAAAGAAAGAGCTGTAGAAAAGAAAGATGAAGACAACCGTGAACCTGCAAATAAAACAAGCTCCTCACCCAACAAGTGGTGGTCAAGGCTCAACATTACAAGGGCCCAAGGCTGCAACTGTAGAACTATCAGTTCCTTCATTCTTTCACCAAGCCTTCATCATGTTTCCTTACCGTTATCAAACCGTCCATCCAAATCTATTCCTACCACCAATTTCTTGATGATGAGTCCATCCCCTTGAGACTGATAACCAAGTTTGTGCAACCTACCAGATCGAAGATTTTTCTTGAGACTAGAACTTCAACTGAGAGAAGAACCACGGAAACACCCAGAGGCAAATGGAAGATACAGACCTCCCAGAACATAGAATATGCCAAGAAACCAAAGATAAAACCGTCAATGGTAGATACAAGTGACAAAACAAAGAGACACATGGAAAGCACTCGAGCATCAAGTTGTGAAGCTATTGAGAGCTCTCCGATTTTGAGAATGTCAACCAATTGCAGCAATAAGACATTCTAGTTAAACTACGACAATTTGTGAAAAACATTTTTGTGATAAAGACTGGCGACAATAAGCACTTGGTTTTATGTAAGCGAACGAGGATCTACGCTTTTCCAAGTGACAATCAAAAATTCCAATGCAAAGCGGAGCGACATCATCCAATATGAGTTGCAGTGGGTCCTGCAACACATTAGGGTTGGGATGATGTTGGTTGATTCTGACGAATCCCCAAGATACTCGGATAGAGCAACTCAAGAACTCCTCTCACTTTAGACCGAGGAGGTCTCTGAGAAGACGAGACGAATGAAGACTGAGAGCCAAGTATGAGAGCCGAGAAATACTAGTAGTAATAACAAGCAAGAACTGTGTAAGCCTCATGGTGAATCCCGAAAGATGGAATGACCATGTAGAACTAGTATTTCTAGGAAAATGTAATAAATGCAAGTAGACCCCTCATTCCAATAGGATGCCACCTAAGGGGCTCTCTTGCTTATTTAAGAGACTCCCTCTTTGAGTAGAGGAGCTTTTTGTGAACTGTATCAACTCCATGCTGAAATTGCAATTTTCCATATGAAATCTTTTTAGAATAGAGTTAGAATACTTCTCTTGACAAATGAAAGTAGAATTAGAAGTCCTAATATATAGTGAAGCTTACCAAGATCTTGTATCTCAAACTTACTTTTAAGTGCCATCTTGATGTCATCTATATCTTCATTGCTATCACCACTTAAGATTATGTCATCAACATAGATTAAAAGCAAAGTAATGTCACCATTATGATTCAATCTAAAGTAGAGAGAATGATCATACTCACTCATGATAAAGTTTTGAGAGAGTAAGAAGGAATTGAGCTTAGCATACCAACTTCTTGGTGCTTGCTTAAGCCCATACAAGCTCTTTTGTAGGAAACACACATGATTAGGCTCATCATGTGCAACATAGCCCTCAGGTTGCTCCATGTAGAATTCCTCTTCAAGATCACCATTCAAGAAAGCATTAGTAACATCCATTTGCCACATGTCCCAACCATAAAGAGCTGCAAGAGAGATAAGGGTTCGAATTGTTACCATCTTTGCCATGGGTGCAAAAGTCTCATCATAGTCAATGCCATAATCTTGAGCATACCCTTTTGCCACCAATCTTGCCTTGTACCTTTTGAATGATCCATCTTCTTTTGTCTTGATCTTGTAGATCCACTTACACCCAATTGCCTTCTTGCCTTTTGGAAGTTCTACCAACCTCGTTCTCCACCACTTGCTTTCCTTTTTCATCATAGGTTAGCCTTGATGGCTTAGTCTTTTGCCTTTATGTCCTCCTTGAAGGTTGCTTTGGAGTGGCATCTCTACCTTCATCCAAGAAATCTTGCACATCATGATGATTATTAGGCACATCAACATCATCATCGACATTGACAACATTAGAGACATTCTCTTCATGAAAGATGACATCCCTACTTATGACAACTTTATCGTAGAAGGAATGTACCCTCTGTAAGCCTTGCGTACTTCACTATAGCCAAGAAACACACCCATCTTTGATGAAGGATCTTCTTTAGTTCTATCATCAAGAGTGATGTTAACAAAACAAGTACAACCAAAGAACCTACAATGCTTGACACTCGGCCTCCTACCATAGAGGACCTCAAAGGGAGTCTTACCATTCAAAGAAGCACTTGTCCTCTTGTTACAAAGATAGTTAGCACATGCTAAAGCTTCCCCCCCATAGGACTTAGCAAGATTAGCATGTAGTCTCATTGCCTTGGCACATTCACAAAGGGTTCTATTCTTCCTTTCTGTCGCTCCATTTTGTTGTGGAGTCCTAGGACTAGAATACTCCCTCTTAATCCTATGTGCTATGCAAAAATCTTTGAACTTATTTGAAGTGTATTCCCCTCCAATATCTGATCTCAAGCATTTGATTTTTGTATTGAATTGATTTTCCACTTCATTCTTAAACTTGACAAAACTTCATCCTTGGTTTTAAGAAGATAGACCCAAGTATACCTACTAAAGTCATCAATAAAAGTTCCAAAAAAATTTGCTGAAGAAATAGAGTGTTTTTTATTACAAAGCCTTGCTAGCTTTTAGCCCTTCACCTGACGAAGATGTTTGCGAACTTGAACATCTGGAGACACGAAAGACGAAGAGTTTCACGAACATGAAAGTCAACGAAAATGAAGAACGGTTTGTGAACACGAAGGATCCATGAACGAGATTCTGTTGTGGTCCAGCAAGAGAGAAAGGCAGACGAGGTAAAAGAAACCAACGGTGAAAATGAAACTCATTCTGTCCTCGTGCTCCAAGGAGTACCACCAGAGATCACACAAGTACCCAAAAGTACAGAGATCTGACTTGATGGCATAATGCCAGCAAATACTTCCTAGGTCGTGGCTAATCTGCCACTCTTGTAATTTCCTGATTAGTTGTAGATGTATAATCACTCTAATCTTAGGTTTACATAGAGAGACCGTACTTACTGGATAATACTTGACATATATCAGAATAGGATACATGGAGTGTAAGTAAGAGAAGAGACACTGAAGATGTCTGATGCTAGTAAGCAATCAAGACGAACACAGACAGAAGCTTCACCTGTATGCAAGAAGATAATTTTGTCTAGGATCAGAAGATCCAATTGTCCGCTAGTGAAGCGAGACTACTACTTGTGAGAGAACCGTGCTTCTCTCATGCCAACGCACTGCATGGATTCGCATGCAGTTCCCTAAAAAAATAAGAGAAAATCAATATAGATTATTTTCTAGTCATATATGATCTTGGATGTTGGATGCTTATGCTATTTATTTTTATATGTCTGAGTTTTCTTGTTCTCTTTGAATTCCGCACCTTGGTTGAAATGAAGTCGAATGTTGTATTAATTTTATGAACGTAGATCAGTAGTAACTGACTACTCTTTGGAGGATTGTAGGAGTGTTTCAGCTGGTAGTGCCTAGCGAATGCATCTGAACTCCATCTGAATCTTGAAAGAGAGTCGCGAATGTTTCGTGAATTTTCTTCTCACGATTCTCATCAGTCGTATCTGAGCAACACATGATTCTCAACAGTGGTATCAGAGCCACCCTATCATATTCTGACGTAGCCAAGAAGCTAGCAGATCCAGGAGGCCAAACATTCAGACAATCAACCATCAACAAGAAAACAGACTTCAAGAAGCAATGGCTTCAATCAGCAGCATACAGAAAAAGATCTGCACTGTATTTAATTCTTCAGGATCTAACTTTCCAGCTTGGAAAGTTAAGACATCTTTGATACTCAAGGGCGAAGGACTCTTCCCCTGGGTAGATGGCATAGAAGAAATGCCTACTACAACAGGCAAGGATCTACGCGAATGGAGGGAGAAAAATGACAAGGCAGTAGCCTTGCTATCATCTTCCATCGAAAGATAGCCTTACACTTGACCTGGCTACACTCTCCAAAGCTAAGGAGATGTGGGACGCTCTGCTCACAAGATTTCAGACGAAATCAAGAAGTCAGACTATGATGCTAGAAGATCAGCTGACGAATCTGCAGTGGGATGGAAAAGACCTCACCTCTTTCGTGAGAAAGATGAAGGATTTGTTTCTATCACTACACAAATCTGGAGCAGAGAATGCAGTATCAGCTGAGAAGTAGCTCACATATATGTTGAGAGCCTTACCCAGATCTTTCTAGACAACATGGACCCTGCTCGAGAAAGATCCTACCATGAATGTCAAAAAGGCGATTGCCGAGATTCAAGAGGAAGTCGAGGCCAGAGAGCATCTTGATCACAAAGATGGTTCTGACCAGGTACTCTACGGCAACAGAGAAAAATCAAAGAAATAGTTCAAGCCTAAGAGGGAGTCGAATTAGAGAAAGGATCATGACCAACAAGCAGAGGGGACCAGAAAAAAAAACTGGAAGACCAAAGGGAGGTCGAAACTACAAGATGCAGACAAGAAGACCTGCATGAGATGCAAAAGATATGGGCATACAGTAGATACCTGTTGGCTCAATCCCAAGATTGAGTGTATCCATTGCCATAAAAAGGGTCATGCAGCCATGGATTTCTGCCAGAATCCAAGAAACAGATCAACACAGAACAAACAAGAGAATGATAATAGTTCTTCATATGTCGAGGAGCCCGAGAGCTCGAAGATGGTGAAAGAAAGAATGAACAAATGGCCAACGGAGACCTTATTAGCTATGAAGTTCTAGAAAGATAGTATTATGACCTACCGCCAACGTCAGAGGGAGCAGAGGACGAACACAAAAATGACGATTTTCGAGTCGTCTCCCATTCGAGCGACGAATCAGATGAAGAAAGATTCGAGAGGCAATCTGCCGCCGCAGTTCCTATAAACCAAGATGGTTCCGGACCGAACAGAGCAGACAAGGGCAAAGGCATAGCTGTTCTGGGAGGATCTCCCAAAAGGTCGACAAGACCATGAAGAGCGCCAGCAAGATTTGTGCCAAGCAGGCAGCTTAGCTTCCACATCAGAAGAATTCTGCGGGTTCAGTGGCGAACCACAGACATTCGAGGAGGCGATTGAAGGTCCATAAAAGGACAAATGGATCCAAGCCATGAACGAAGAGATGGAGTCCATGAAAAAGAACCAGGTATGGATGTTGGAGCCATTACCTCATAAGCGCAAGACTGTCAAATGCAAATGGGTTTTCAAACTCAAATATGGACCAAACGGGAGTGTGATGAAATACAAGGCAATACTAGTAGCAAGGAGTTTCTCTTAGAGATACGGTATTGACTACTCTGAAACCTTCTCTCCTGTCATCAAACACTCATTCCCACGTCTGTTGTTTGCATATGCATCAACTTATGACCTTAGGATCCACATTGTGGACAAGAAGACAGCCTTCTTGCATGGCGAATTAGACGAAGAGGTCTACATGGATCAACCCCCAGGATTTGTCTCGAATTCACTTCCTGACTATGTATGCAGAATGCATAGAAGCATCTACGGTCTGAAGCAATCAGCCCGACAATGGTACAAAGAAGAAGGATCAGGCCCTGAAATCATTGGGATTCAAGCCTCTTTTGGCTAACTCCAATGTGTATGTCAGAGTTACAGATGGGTAGATCATCATAGTGGCTGTATATGTGGATGACACTCTGATACTTAGCAGGAGTGAGCAGCTAATTGCTAGAGTAAAGATAGACATCTCGAAACATTTCGAGATAGTGGATCTGGAAGAAGCCAGGTGTTACCTAGGCTTACAAATTGAAAGGGACTATGAGGGAGGCAAGTTATACCTTCACCAGTCCAGATACACCCAAAAGACCCTAGAGGACTTTGGGATGTTGAACTGCAAAGGAGCGAACACTCCAATGCTCGCAGGGATGGTGCTTACAAATGACGATTGTCCAAAGACTGAGGAAGAAAGAGAACAGATGTAGCTCACACCCTGATAGGTTCACTGATGTACTTTGCAGACAACACACGTCTTGATATTGCCTATGCAGTGTTTAGGATGAGCCAATTCTGCACGAATCTAGGCTCGATACATTGGAAGATTGCAAAACAAATTTTGCAATATCTTCAATTAACGAGGGATCATAGCTTATGTTATTGTTGTGGTGCAGGTCTCAGGATACTTTCCTACAATGATGCTAGCTGGGCATCTCACAAGGACGACTGTAAAATCTGGAGACACAAAACACGAAGAGTTTCGCGAACACAAAAGTCAACGGAACCGAAGATGAACGGTTCACAAACACGAAGGATCCACGAACGAGATTCTGTTGCGGTCTAGCAAAAGAGAAAGGCAGACGAGGTAAAAGAAACCAACGGTGGAAACGAAACCCGTTCTGTCCTCGTTCTCCAAGGAGTACCACCAGAGATTACGCAAGTACCCAGAAGTACAAAGATCTGACCTGATGGCATGACGCTAGCAGATACTTCCTAGGTCGTGGCTAATTAGCCACTCTTGTAATTTCCTGATTAGTTGCAGATGTATAATCACTCTAATCTTAGGTTTACATAGAGAGATCGTACTTATTGGATAATACTTGACATATATCAGAACAGGATACACAGAGTGTAAGTAAGAGAAGAGACACTGAAGAAGTCTGATGCTAGGCAATCAAGACGAACACAAACAGAAGCTCCGTCTGCATGCTAGACGATAATTTTGTCTAGGATCAGAAGATCCAATTGTCCGCTGGTGAAGCAAGACTACTACTCATGAGAGAACCGTGCTTCTCTCATGCCAACGCACTACATGGATTCACATGCAGTGCCCTGAAGAAATCAAAGAAAATCAATATAGATTATTTTCTAGTCATATGTGATCTTGGATGTTGGATGCTTATGCTGTTTATATTCATATGTCTGAGTTTTCTTGTTCCCTTTGAATTCCACACCTTGGTTGAAATTAAGTCGAATGTTGTATTAATTTTATGAACGTAGATCAATAGTAACTGACTACTCTCTGGAGGATTGTAGTAGTGTTTCAGTTGGCAGTGCCCAGCGAACGCATCTGAACTCCATCTGAATTTTGAAAGAGAGTCGCGAATGTTTTGCCCCACCATTGCTAGTTGTACTAAAAGAATGAAGATCCGAATGCACAAGTTGAAAAGCTTCTTTAGATCTAGAAGCAGATCTAGAATAGACAAGTCTATGAGATTTGGACAAGGCACAATGTTCACAAAATGTATTATTTGCAACAAGACTTTTAGGGAGACCAATAACATGCTCTTTCTTTGTCATTACCTCCAAAGATTTGAAGTTGGGATGGCCCAACCTCTTATGCCAAAGTTCTTGGTTTGTCAATTGTTCCCTAGCCATACATCCTTCATTCTTAGAGATCACACATGCATCCAGTTTGAAAAGTTTACCATGTCTTCTTCCTGTAGCAATCAAGGATCCACACTTACTTATCAAACAAGCATCTCCAATGAACTCAACATCAAGACCCTTGTTAATCATTTGAATAACACTAAGCAAGTTCTTAGTGATTGAAGGAATGTACAATACATTTTCAAGATTAGCTTTCCTATTTGTTGAAAGAGAAATAGGAATTGTGCCTATGCCTTTGATTTCACATTGACCATCATTTGCAGTATAGATGATGTTGCTCTCTCCTTCATAAGACAATAAGGATGAGAAGTATTCCTTGTGTCTTGTCATGTGAGATGAGGCTCCACTATGAATCCACCAAGGATCATTCCCATCTATATGTGCAAGAAAACTTGAAGTCATAACAAGAGATTCGGAAATGCTATCCTCTTCTTCATCTATTGCTGGATTTCCTTGCCTCTCACCTTGCACTCTTTTCTTCTTATGACATTCATTAGCAAAATGACCTTTTAAACCACAATAAAAGCACTTGAACTTTGACTTATCTTTCTTTCTAAAAGAAGTAGAAGAGGAGGAGGAAGAGTGATCATCATGATCCGAGTTACCACCTTTGGACCATTTCCCTTTGCCTTTACCTTCTCCTTTGACTTTGCCTTTTGTGAAGAAAGCCTCTTCACCTCCACCTTGCAAGGATGCACCATCAAGCTTTGATTGCAACCTATGTTCTTCAGCCAATAAGAGTCTGATTGATATTTACAATTGTGTTCCATCATTTATTATTTTTTGCATCAACTATTGATTCAAAGAAGGCTCAATGTGTTCAATGACTCAAAACTATGCCTAGATCTCAAGTTTCTTGTATTGATTACTTAAAAAATGGAAATTTGGATCAAATTAAAATGTGGTCACTCGGATTTTGGAACTCTCCCTAACCTCTTTAAGAGCTTATAACTCTTGATAGACACATCAGATTGATTTAAGACCAATTGCTATGGAAAGTAGATCTTACTAGCTTTCCATGAAGCTATAACATCAATATCTTTGGACCTAAGATGTGGGAAATAAAGAGGTCTGAAATTATCTGATTTTTACACGTGCCGAATTCCAAAATTTCGTAC
This sequence comes from Diphasiastrum complanatum, assembly GCA_029204225.1. Taxonomy (NCBI): domain Eukaryota; kingdom Viridiplantae; phylum Streptophyta; class Lycopodiopsida; order Lycopodiales; family Lycopodiaceae; genus Diphasiastrum; species Diphasiastrum complanatum. Next base: position 4,840,764 of record CM055093.1, on the reverse strand, counting down.
AATGTCAATTCTAATTTGAAAATCTTGATTCATCCTCTTTAATCCAAACACTTTTCAAGAAGGGTTTAGAAAAGAACTACTTTCTTGCTTGAATTGAGTTCAAAATTTCCTACACAATCAATGATAATGGCATGCAAAGCTTATCATCTTTGTTAAGGTTTGTGTTTAGCACATAAACTAATTCTAGATTGAGTATCAAGATCTAGTTTAAGAATTTATGGCCAAAGCGCAATCTAGCATGCTAGTAATTAAAGAATGGTTACTTTCACAAAGAATGGAAAAGTAGCAAGAAAATAATGCATTAGCATAGCCTTCTACTCGAGTTAGAGAGAAAGAGAGAGCAAAATTCAAGCATACAGTGTGATAGATCCAAATTGACATGAATTAGCTTCAAATCTTGGCTCTTCATCAAAAATTATGAGAGAGCTCACATACATTTATGGAGATTGGAATAGCTCGAGGTAGAGCCATCTCTTTTCTACTTTCATCCACATCTAAAAGTGATTGTCACTTTACATTCGTGCATTTCTACCTAATTTTACCAAGTGGCAATTTCTAAACTAGAATTGTCCAAATCACTATGCATGTGTCCAATACACTTTGTGCATGCCTTGCATGTCACTTTGGAACACTTGCAACCTTTGCATGTGATATGACACGAGTTTCTATAAGCCCATACTTGGCATTTCTATGTCTACATTCTATATGTATGTTGTATTTGACCAACTAGACTCATGAAACCATGTAGCTAGAATTTGGCATTTGCAATATGAAACATTACATACACATAGAAAAAAACTTTACCAAAGCCTAAAGTCAAGATAGATAATTTTTCATTTTCAACATTGCTCCTATACGACATATCAACAAAATTAGAAATAGGTAAAACATCAACACAACTTGGAACTTCTAGCAAGAATGAGTCTCTATTGAGAGAGAAAGATGGGATAGATCCCGATATCACAACAGATGAGAAAGGTACCATGAACACATTCGATAGAAAAAGTATGACCAAGGAAATACCTAACTCAATAGATGAGATCTCAAATGACAAAGAAACATCTAAATCTGAATGGGGGACTATGCTACAGAGTTTAGTTGAATCAACCTATAACAAGACAAGGTATGACGGTTGGGAAGCAAAAGGCGAGACCTTAAGTGAAAATGACAATTTCCAACTACATGCTCCTCCCACTAGGCAAGATCCTAATTCTACACTTGGCAATCTCATAGTAAGTGCTATGTCAACACCAATAGTCATACCAAATGATACCAAGGAAATATCAAAAGTGACAGATCCTCTACCATAGTTCCACAGAGATACAATGAAGATGCGCTAACCATATCCGAGAATTTGAGACATCAATGTCTATCAGTAGGATCACGAACCACGTACATCGAATGATTATGTTTTTAGCAACCTTTATGGGGGAAGCTAGGAGATGGTATTACCAACTACTAGTGGCGTCTATTAATACCTTGGATGAACTTTATCAGTTATTCTTAAGAGAATTTGGACTCAAGTATGATGTTGATAGCCTAATGCTCGCTCTAACTATGATACAACAGGAACCAGGAGAATCAGTATGACTATACTTTAGATGAATCAAAGAACTTGTTCGCCAATTGAACATTGGACTAGCAACCGAAATATCATCTCAGTTGGTACTCACCTTTTTCTTGAAGGGCCTACAACCAACTATCCAGTTAGAATTATGTCAATTAGGAGTTTCGACATTTGAAGAAGCAGTGTCTAGAGCTAGAATTGTAGACAATGCCTACCTAGACACATATGGGAGTCAGCATATCACGGAAACAATACAAGCCTTAACCATCAGATATGAGATATCCACATCCTATATTTCAACCATCAGAACCACAATCAAGTTACGTAGTTGATGGAAGAGAAAACAATAGGCCATTATTGTACTCATTTACTTATGTTTCATTTTGAATCAATACTATCCTTTATTGCGTTCAGCTTTGTCTCCAAATGTATGCGTTTCCTGTAGTTCTTCGCAACTAATTATTTGTCTCATAATTTTTTATGCTTAATTGTTTGGCTATGTAATCATTGTAGTACTGACGATTTCAAATTCAGTTACTATAAGATCAAACGTGATTTCTATCACTATTGTTTTGTTTGAAATTGATAGGCGTAGTCATGCATTGTGAAAGAGGAAGATAGTTTATTCCGCCATGCACGAAAAGATTTCTTTCTAGACATTCTTTTCTTTTTGAACTAGACCTATCTTCACAACACCACTTTGCAACATGGTATCAGAGCATTTTCACTACTTCTTTATCTGATTCCAACATACTATCAGAGCGAAAGCTCTAATACTTGATATCTTTCACGATATCAAATTGATATTATACTCTTCAGTTCTTTTCAACCTTTCGGTATCAGAGAATGGATTTTCCTATTGTTGGCATTGCATCTTAGCGTCATCGATAATCGACAGACTAAGTTCTAGATGGATTCTCAAAGTAAAGCCGGTCTCATTGCAGACAAGCTGAATGGATCCAATTATCATTTGTGGAAATTTAAGATGAAGACCTTGTTAATCGCCAACAAGTTATGGGATGTTGTTACAGGTATAGAAGTAAAACCTAAAGACGACGACTCAAAGTGAAAATCAAAGGACGGTAAAGCTTTCGCGTTTATTATCCCCAATATATCAGATACACAGATTGGACACATAGCTGAAGCTAAAATGTCAAGAGATGTTTGGGACATCTTGAACTCACTATATGATGTGAGGGACGTAACTTCTAAGTTACATCTACGAAGGAAATTCTGCACTTTTAAAATGTCTGTTGGTGATCCACTTTAGAGTCACATTAACCAATTTAAGAATCTCTTGCAACAGATGGTCATTGTCCGATCAGTCATAGACGATCAAGATGCAATTATGACATTGCTTTCAAGCTTGCTGTCTACATATGAGAACTAGGTGATGATCATATCGACACACTCAGATTTAACTCTTACTAGAGTTATCACTATGTTGCTGCAAGAAGATAATTGAAGAAGTCAAGACACTCCATCTGCTTCCCCCTCTCAGGCTCTATATGTCAATAAAGGCTCTAAGAGACAGAAGCAGAAAAGCTCCAAGAAGGCTGCAACGAATCAGAAACAGACTCAAAGTCAAGCACAATCATCAGATCCACAATCAAAGATCAATCGTCTATCTCTATCTTTTCAGCAACAATACCGATCTGATAGAAGAGGCCAAGACAATGCTATCTTCCAAATTCGACATGACCAAAAAGCTCATTTCTGCCTTGGTATTCAAATCCACAAAGACAGAAAATAGAAGTTGGTTTACATTACACAACAGAGGTACATCTACAACATGTTAGTTAGATATAATCTGATGAATTGCAAGTTATCTCTCTCACCAAGGGAACCAAGTCTCAAATTGTCAAAGGACCAGTGTCCCCAAACAATTCATGATAATCAACAGATGCGGGAGTATCCTTAACATTCTATTATAGGATCTCTTATGTATGCCATGATCTATACCAGGCCAGACATAGCTTTTGCAGTCAACTCTCTCAGTCAGTATATGACTAATCCTAGTATAATACATTGGAAGGCTCTTATCAGAGTCATGAGATATCTTCGAGCTACTATGGACTTTTGCATTTTGTTATGGAGCAGTCAGTAATGACAAACTCAATTTACTCAGTGGTTACACAGATGCAAGTTGGGCAAGAGATGTAGACACTTGTAAATCTACTTCCAGATTTACATTCTTCCTCAACAATGGTCCAGTTTCCTAGAACAGTCACAAGCAATCTTCAATAGCTCTACCTTCCACTGCATCAGAGTATATTGCAGCCCCTCAAGCTACAAATGAAGCAATTTGGTTCAGGAATTTACTCTCAGATATTGGTCTAAATCAATATGCTTCGACGACATTATTTTGTGATAATCAAAGTGCCATCACTTTATCAGCCAACCCTAGATTTCATTCTAGGAGTAAGCACATTGAACTGAAGTATCATTTCGTCAGAAGCAAAGTTCTCAACAAGAGGTCAGATTGCAGTATTGTAGAACGCAAGATATGACAACATATATTTTTAATAAAGCATTAAGTTTAGAATCACACAGAAGATTCTGTGTAGAACTAAGTTTGAAGGTCAAGGCATTCAAGGATTCAGATTAAGGGAGAGTGTTGGATTATTCTCCTTCTTACCAATCGTCTAATCGGTTTTAATCTTCATCCATTGTTAATCCAGTTCTATGGATTTTCTCATGTTTTTACACAGTCTGCAGATTTACAAGTGTTTTTATACACTCTGCAGAAATACGCGGAGTTGACGACAGTGTCACCTTTTTTGCCTGTTAGGAATCCCGTTGAAAAAATGCAGTGTCGTCTTTTTTGCATTTTTTGCCTGACAGAAATCTCATGTAAAATCACAGTGTTGCATTTTTTGCTTTTCCCAAAGAGCCTCAAATGTTAAGGAAATGACTTTGGCAAAGAGTGGGACAACTCTAAATGAGATTTAAGGGCACCTTCGTCTTTTTCGCGAAAAACCCGATAATGTCGTCTGTGGCTGTTTTAGTTCATTTTTGCAAAGCTACAATTTTGGTTTATTTATGTAGACAAAACGTTTCACCGCTTATCAACAATCAATGACAAAGACAGTATAAATAGTTGTTCATATTCATACAGTTTTAATTATCAGATTATCAAATTATCATAAGAAGTTTTAAGACCTAATCATAGGAGTTAGTTAGGTTATTTGGTCAAGTTTGCTAGAATTTAGGACCAAACTCCTCAAATCATGAAGGTAGATGATTAACCAAATCATCAAATGGGCATAACTCTAGGGTTAGGTAAGATTGACATATTAGGGTTAGGTAAGATTGACATATTAGGAAAAAAATGTCTATTTGGCTCCTTCAAACATGCTAGATTTTCACCTAACATCCAAGGAGAAGAGCCTCATTGTACTTTGAATCTATCATTCCATAGTAAGCAAGATACAGATTTGAGAGCAAATTGGCAATCTCGAGTTTTTCCTACATTTGTCTTGTGATTTTATGATTCCATAGTACAATAAACTTGATTACATTCATTCTCTGATAGCAAGCCGTACTGGAGGCCATACCACACACGTGTGGGATCATATTTACATGTTTGATCATTGTTTTTTATTGCTCTTGATTGTCGGTCGCAATAGATTGGTGTATCAATCAATCAATCAATCACTCTTGGAGTCTTTTGTAGGCTCATTTATAGTCCTTAGTATTGTACTTTAACATAGCCCACAATGTCGAGAGACCAAGCCAAGCTCGCATCACCTATATGCAGAGGGAGTAGGCGTAGGGTACGTCGATTTCATGTTGAGTTGGAGACAATAGTATCACAAGCACAAAGAGTGGCCCAATAAGGCCCTAGTAGACTGAGGCAGCAGCAGCAGCAGCAGCAGCAGCAGCACAGGCAGAGGTTCAAGGACACAGCAACACACCTTCGAGGAGGATTCTGTATCTTCCTACTCATCTACCACTGATAGTGATGAGGAGGAATCCTCAAATCATTATGCCTCCGAATTGCAGAGAATTAGGATTTTAACAGGACTCTATGAGTCCATTGTCCATCTATTGTATGCATGTAATTGGCCATTGGCCCATTCTTTAATACATATAAGATGGTTTATGACATATTGATCATTCTCGTGTGGCATTTGTGGAATGTGGATCATTTTCCACGTTTTTATATCATATACACTTAGCACTGTAGGTTGTAATTGCTTTCAAGTTTCAAGATTCGATTTTAGTATGCTGAAGCCTAAAGCCTAAATGCTTTGTTCAATTTGTAATTTACTATGCTTTGTATTACCTAATAAGTATGCATCATTGCTTCATAAAAGATATCTGATATCAGTTTGTTGAACTCTAGAATTCTTTAGATGCTAGCCTTTGTCAGTTTTTGAATGGGTCATGGTAGTTTCTTTGATTGTGTTGAAATTCCAAAATCCCTATAGTGACTAATCTGAGATAATATGGATTTCCAATCAAACTGCAATGTGTTTGGATCTGGAACACTCCCGAAACATTGCCTTCCAGGATGTAGTGCATCTATGTCTACGATAAAATGCATTGTATGTTGTTGATTTGAAGGTGTGAAATTGTCTCTGGTCTGATTGGTGTTGCTGTTAATCTAATGTTTCATAAGGCACGTAACAAGGGATGACATGTGAAACTTGCTTGAGCAAGATTCTCGAACTTCAGCATGTTTATATACGGGACAGATTGTGTAAATCTTGCAACAATCTTCAAATCAAGCCCATCAGATGATCCAACACTAGGATGTCTTAGAATCACGCAATAGCGCATACTTCATGATTGAGACATGTGAAATTGCTCATACAAGAAACCTTTAAGGTGAAACAAATAAGACACAACAACAGAAAATCAGCTCTTTAAAGGACGGGCAGCTCTGAAGTGCAACTTCTTGGTGCTGAGATAACAATCCAAAAAATAGAATACAACTTTTGCTGAGAACTTAAAATACACCACACCTTTCGAGAAAATGTCTCCTTTTTATCTTAATCAACTTCATATGGGATGGTTTATGTAATAAAAGAACGAGAAGTGAACTGACACACAGAAGGAATAAGTCTCAAGCAATTGAAATAATGCTCAATGGCGATAAAACAGAAAAATAATGTGGAACATGTAAAAGGTCTTGAACTGTGTTCGGGACCTGCTTATGCCTAGATGTGCTTCACATCTAGGGAATAAATAATGGTAAAGTTGAAAGGTTGTGCACCGCTGCAGAAGCCTGGATTTTCATGGAACAGGAGCAGACTCTTCAAGAAACAGACATCGATATTTGGTCTCTTCCAGGCACATTATAATAGCATCCACCTGAACAGCTAATAAGAATTCCTGATCCTTCTCGTAGATTCTTGTAATATAGAAACCCATGTTCTATGCAAATGCAATTTGTCCACAACCTCAGAGTACATCAAAGCATTCCTTCAGAGAAAAGCTTCCTGCTTATTTCACTAGTTCTATGTTCAACTTGCCCGTCAAATTATACTCATTGCCCGTAAAGTTATGGGAACTGAAGAGAGCCGATCCGATCTTCATTTAAAAGAAAGAAAAAGCACCTCATTGCTAAGTGGAAAACAGCACCTCTGGCAGCCATAATTCCTGCCTTCTGAAGTTTCTCATCGAGCAAATGTAACTTTAGGTCAAAGCGGTATATGATAATTCCTCAACTACTTTGATCTAGTAACAACTTGCTGTGTAAGTTCCGTGAGGGCTTTCCTACACAAATGTGCTTTTTCTGAAGGGCATGGAGGAAAGGCAGCAATAGCACTGGCAGCACGATCTGCATGCTCCCTGGCTAGATCATGTGTCCTCTTTATACCACTACTCTCTCTCACGTATTTCAATGCCAACTCAACATCCCCACGGGTCTTAAACTTTCGGCTGATTAGATGCTGCATTGCTGGATGCTCTTCTAGGGCATAAAGGACTGGAGCAGTAGCTATCCCTTCCTTGAGATCAGAAAGGGAGGGTTTCCCCAAAGATGCTTTGGTTCCAGTAAAGTCAAGAACATCATCTATCAGCTGATATGCTATTCCTAAATGGCAGCCATAATCATAGGCAAGGTTGGCAACTTCAGCAGTATGGCCTGCCAAAAGCGCTACTGACTTGCAGCTATTTGCCATGAGTGAAGCCGTCTTATAGTAAGTCTTTTGCAAGTAAAAATCCATACTACAGCTTTGATCGGAGTCTGTTGTCCACTGCATAATCTCACCAGTCACAAGATGTTCTAGAACCTGGGAGAGCAGCTGCACAACTTCTGTGTTCTGCAAAGAAGCTAGGGCAACCGAAGCCCTAGCCAGCAGAAAATCCCCTGCCAAAACCGCCAATTTGTTTCCCATTATAGAGTTCAATGATCCGATCCCTCTGCGCGTGTCAGCATGATCAAGAACATCATCATGAAGCAGGCTGGCCACATGAATCATTTCTGTGATCTCAGCGACGCGTTGCTGCCTCCTTCGCTGCTCCTCAGAATTGATATTGGGAACAACTGCTGACAATGACGATGCCATTAATAATAGCACCATGGGGCGGAACCGCTTGCCTTCCACACCTAATTTGAAGAAATACTCTGCTGCAGAAGCCAACTTAGGCACCTCTGCGCAAACCATCGCTCGCAGCCTATCTGACAGTACTGCCAATTCATCAGCTACAAGAGAAAAAGGATCTAAAGTCTCGCACTTTATCTGATCAGTTTGCAAGGACTGAAACCTTCCTTGGCGATAGGGTTGAGGCGACAAATGCATCGGCAAAACATGGCGATCTTCTGCTGCTATTCCAGATTTGTGCGCTGCTTCTCTGTGTCGATCCAACAGAAAAGAATTAAGACGAGAAATGGATCGTATAGGCCGAGAGGCTAAATTGGTGTGACATACCATGAGACCATTCAAAGCTCGCTTGCATAGGGAACGAAGTGCCATAACCAAAAAATGGTAGACCTCCCTCTCTGTCTGTTTCAAAAGCAAGCAAGCAACCAAAAGCTTATGAAATGGGTCCTCTTCTCCTATTGCCCTTTACTGCCAAGGAGACTGGGCAACGCCCAACCCAACACCACACACACACATACACGTACATATGTGTGTGTGTGTGTTTTTGTGTAAACATGTGTATAATAAATAATCCACCACCATTCTTCACACCAAAAATTTTATAATGTTCCATGGTACGAAAAACATATTGTGGGAACATATTCAGGCATTCAAGGCGTTGTCTCACAATCAAGTTTCAAGAGACTCTTTGGCAAGGATAGCGGGGCGTTTTGGTTTTCACTAACGTGGCAACAGCAAGGTCCTTTGGGGACAAAATGTGTTTTCCTCGTCGAATCAAGAGAAAGTGGAGACGTTAAAATAAATCATAGGTATTTATTTCCTCAACCCATGTTCCGTCCTCTTGGAAATGACACCTCCATGGCCTTCACTTTTCCCTAATTCTCATTTTTGAGGGAGTCCAGGTGGTGGAGCGTGCATACCACGCACAGCTGCATGTTTTGAAGGGAGGCCAAGTTTTTGCTTGCTCATTTCTCACATATATGGTGGAGCGTTCATGGCAGGACAAATGCTTGTGTTTTCTCAGTTTTTTATTTTGTTGAGGGAGAGCACAGTCCTGTGGTGCGTGCATTGAAATACTTCTTCATGGTGGAGGATGAGGTGGATGAAAGATGGATGTCTGACAAGCATGCATGGGATGCAGATTTTTGTTGTCTAGCTGATGCATTCTTGTTTTTGTTCTTTTCTACCACATCCTCTTTCTCGTTCGTTAAGCCATTCAGCGCTTCCTGGAGCTTCTACAATTTCCCATTTTGCATTTGAATGTTATGTCCCCAGCTAGCAAATCTGATAGTTCGAACCCCTTCAAGTTCAATGGCATCGGAAGATTTAAAAAGTAACTATTCCAAGACTCTTTTCCTCTCTTCTTCTAAGGACACAAAATCTTCCCACAACTAACTGATCTTTTGCAAAAGCTCTTGTTGAAGTCTTTGAATCTCATCATCTTTTTGGTGCAACAATTCAAACTCAAATTCGAGGTTACTTCCAAGGTCAAGATTATTTTTTTGCAATTCATTGAATTCTTCTTCAAGTTTTGTTATGGTTTTCGCTTGCAAAACAAACTCCTCAAGAAGCCTAATCCTTTCTAGTTCTATATCCAAAATATCATCTTCAAGTTTCTTTTAATGAGCGATTAGAGCCAAGAGCTCCTGGTTAGTTTTGATTCTGTCCTCATTCAATTGGAATATTTCACGCACTAAATCATCAATGATGCCATGCTCATTAATGCCCCTTTGATGTTCATTTTGAAGAGACTATTTGTCTTGCTCAATATTGACCAGGTTTTTGCTTAAATTGTGCAAGTCTTCAAGAATGCTAATTTGGTCATGTTTTATAGTAAGGTGATAACTCAATTTCAGTGGCATTTCATGTGATACAGTAAACTTCTCCACCTAGCTCCTTGTTTTTTTTTGGTTGGTCCTACTCCATTAGTGCTTGAGTGGGTTGAACCTCCTCAACTGCAAAGTCAGCCTAAATCTTACACGCCAAACTACAATAGACCTAATAATACAACTGTTAATGCGATTTTATTTGGCTTTATCGGTGCTACAATTCTAAATTCTATTTTTCTATGGATTGCAATATATGAAAGACTTCTACATCCAAGGCCACATTTTAGATAGTTGCTTTCAATTTTGACAAATCTAAGTTGTTCAAACAAAAGATGAGCTGTGATGATAACTATGGAGTGAGCAAAGCCAAAAGCAAAACTGTTTCAAAGGATTTTGTTATTTGTGTTTTGTGTTTTCAGGGGTCTAGTTTTGGCCTCATTATTAGATCAAAGCCCATCATGCCTATGTGTGAGCAATACTTTTTTCAAAAAAGATTATATATGATAGCTTTATAGTAGCAAGGTTCTTTTTTTATCTGTTGACAAAACTTGCTTAGTTCTGTGATTTACTTAGATGCGTAGTATCTTCTTCAACAAAGGGTGCTTTTGAAATAAAAACTTTGGTTTCAGGGGCTACATCCAATTTTTTAATTTCAGTTTGAGAGGCTAGTGACTCTTGAAAGGGTTTTCTAACATCACACAAATCACTGGCTACAAGTTTCTCATAACAACAAATTATAATGATGCCATGTATTTAAATAAGGGTTAAGAAAAGAATGGAGTTGTTTAAAGATTATTCTAAATTTTGTTCTTTTCCTAAAAAGCGTCGGGATGGTTCTTCTACCATGACACGACATGATTCATCAACTTTCCAATGTGTCTCTCTAGGTGTTGCCATAAATTGACTCACTGGATTGATAGCATAGCTAATGTCATCTGAGGTAAACTGTGACACCCTAGTTCACGAAATAGTGTTGCATCAACTAGCTCACTTTTATCCTCACTTGACAACTATTCACCAAAGGTATCTCCTCCTACAACATGAAATACAAGTCAGATAATGCTGGTAAGCACAAGACTATAGTGGATGAAACCACATGCTCACAAGCTAATTACAATCTGTAACAGCTATGAGCTTATACTGACAATCGGTCTGATAGAAAGAATCGATGCATGAAGGCATCTACAATGTCTGTCGTGTGCATCAATGCTCAATGCCTTGGTGAACACATCTGCAACCATGTCCTGCGTTTGACAGTATGTTAAGCTTACGTTTCTGTCGAGAATTTCTCCTCTGACATAGTAATATCATATCTCAATGTGCTTACTCCTAGAGTGAAATCTTGGGTTGGCCAATAAGACAATGGCACTCTGATTATCACACAATATAATTTTCGGGGTGAGCTGATTCAGACTAATGTCTAACAGTAAATTTCTCAACCAAAATGCTTCTTTAATAGATTGAGAGACAGCAATATATTTTGTTTCTGTTGATGAAAGAGCAATAGAAGTTTTCTTACGACTATTCCAAGAGTTAGGACCGTTGTTGAAGAATAATGTAAATCCGTATGTGGATTTATGAATATCTACATCTCCTCCCCAGCTTGCATCGAAATATCCACTGATCCAATGAAGATCGTCGTTGTTGACTTCTGCATAGCGGATGCACTGGTCTGTTGTAGCTTTAATGTATCTCATGACTCTTATCAGAGCCTTCCAAAGGGTAATGTCAAGATTGGCCATGAGTTGGCCGAGTGAGCTAACTGCAAAAGCAATATCAGGTCTTGTACAAACCATTGCATACATGAGAGAACCAAGTATCGATCGATAAGGATACTCTCTCGTCTGCTCCTCTTCATGCTTGGTCTGAGAACATTGGTCCTTCGACAATCGTAGGCCTGGTTCCGTCAGTGAGTGAGCTAATTTATAATTAATCAGATTATATTTGATAAAAATATTGCGAAGATACCTTTGTTGAGTAATGTAGATCAGTCGTCTCGCTCTGTCTCTGTGGATTTGAATGTCCAGACATGAGGGAGCTTCGCCCATATCGGTCATGTCGAATTCGGAAGACAGCAACTGTTTAGCATCCTTCACTAGATTGGTGTTGTTGCTGAAAAGCAATGTATCATCAACGTACAAGGTGATGATAATAATGGATTGTTGCACTGACTTGAAGTACACATTTGAATCGACAATACTTGGTCCAAAACCGTGTTGGATGAGGAATGTGTAGATTCTTTGAAACCAAACTCTAGTTGATTGCTTCAAGCCATAAAGCTCCTTATTGAGTTTACAGACATGATGATTCATACCTTCGAGAACGTATCCTTCGGGTTGGAGCATATAGATGTCTTTTTCAATGACTCCATTTAGATAAGTTGTCTGTACATCGAGTTGATGTATAGAAAAAATAGTAATTATTCTTTCATAGAGAACACGATAAAAGTTTGAACAAATCAAACTAATATCAGTGTCTTCAATCGGGTTTGTTTCTGATCTATGTGCTAATAGAACAGTATTTACCTTGATTGAATTAGCGTGCAAAAATAATATACGGAATTAAGAGACAACTTAAGAAAATTTTAGACAAACAAAAACTATTAATCAAAAATGAATTTATAATTCTGAATATGAATCAGTATAGATCTCTTGCTATCTTATATCGCTGTTGTGTCTCTGATTGAATGAGTCTGAGAGTCTCTTCAGTTTGAGTTAGTTTTACAACAAGTAGTGCATATGTATCTATATTGCTACAGGACAAGTCTTTTGGCCTTTTAATTTTGTAACAGTAGATCTAATTGTTTACAACGGTTGATATTCAAATAGATGCTCTGTTTTCAGGGTCAAATAATTTTTGTTCGTGAATATTTCGTGACAGTCTGTCTCTTCATTACAGCTTCGTGTTTCGCGAATTGTGCGCAACACTTGTCTCTTCGCGACATTTTCGTGTTTCGTGAATTGTTTGCGACAGATGACAATCTTTGAGCTTGAAGAAGAATCCAGAATATTTCGCGACAGTTTGTGACAGGTGAGATTTGAACAAGAAACAAAATATTTCGCGACAAGATTCTGTTCGCGAATCTTTTGAGCTTCAACAAGAAACCACGAGCTTCTACTAGAAATTGTTTCGCGAATACTTTTGTGAATCTTTCGAGTATCAAGAAAGATAAAATTTTGCAAATCCTTCGAGGTTGATCACAAATAGAAATGTTTCGAGTTCACGTTCGTTTCTCATCCTTTGTCAAGTAAACTGCGCACTTTGTTAGTAGAATCGAGATCTATCTGATCAGGTGTTCTAGAGCTCCCTCTCAAAGTGGGCAATTGGAGTAACCCCAATCTTCTTCGCTGCTTTTCGAACAAAGCTTTACTAAGTGGCTTCGTATAGATATCAATTGTCATTTCCTCGTGGGTATGAAGACTGTCTTCAATATCTTCTTTTCGACTAAGTCTCGAATTACATGATACTTGATAGCTATGTGCTTCGTTTTCAAATGAAATACAGGATCTTTTGTAAGATAGATTGTTGAAGTGTTATCCATTAACAAGACATAAGGTTTAGAAATAGATTCATCAAATCCTTCCAACATTTGTTTGATCCAGATCAGTTCGTTTGCCATCTTGGCTGCTGCTACATATTCCGCTTCACAGGAAGATTGAGCTACTATTGTTTGCTTCTTGCTTATCCAGAGTATGGTTGTGCCAGATACTAGAGTACAACCTCCTGAAATACTTTTGTTATCATCCTTCATGGATGCCCAGCTTGCGTCCCTGTAAAATTCAATGTGAAATCAAACTTTCTTCGAATAACACAGTCCATAGTCTTTCATTTCCTAGAGATATTGTAGTACTCTCTTTGCTAACTTCCAATGCAATGATCCTAGATTCTGATTAAATTGGCTCATCCTATATTGCAAATGCTATATCAGGTATGGTGTTGTCTGCAAGATATAACAGTGATCCAATCAGCCTACAATAGGGTGTATTGGCCAATCGCTTCTCTTCCTCGAGAGTCTGCGGACAATCTGCCTTGCTCAGTATTGTTCCAGGTATCATGAGAGTATGCACACCTTTGCATTCAAGCATGTTGAAGTTTTCAATGATCTTTTGAGTGTACTTTTGTTGGTGAAGATACAACTTACCACCTTCAAAGTCTCTTTGAATCTGCAAGCCTAGATAGATTTTAGCTTCTCCTAGATCAGCGATCTCAAATATTTCAGAAATGTCTCTTTTGACATCTGAAATTAACTTATCTCTTCTTGAGAAGATAAGCGTGTCATCAACATAGACAGCTAGAATGATTATTTCATTTTGGACATGCTTGATATAGACATTTGATTCAGCAAATAGAGGTTTGAAGCCTAAGGAACGTAGTGCTTCATCCTTCCTTCTATACCATTGTCTTGCTGCTTGTTTCAGACCATAAATGCTTTTTATTCATGTGACATCCGTATTCTTGATATTCTTGGCTTACAAAACCAAGTGGCTTCCAATTCTGCATGCAAGAATGCAGTCTTTTCATCCACAATATGGATTTTCAGATCATGAGCCACTACATACGCAAATTGATGTATGTTTGACTACCGGTGAGAAAGTATCAGTGTAGTCGATTCCATACTTCTGTGAAAATTCTTTAGCAACCAACCTTGCTTTGTATCTGATGTTTTCTCCATCAGGACTTGTTTTGATCTTGTAGATCCACTTGCATTTTACTGGTTTCTACCATCAGGTATTGGTGCAAGTGTCCATACATTGTTCTTATACATGGATAACATTTCGTCCTCCATTGCTTGAATCTAGTGATCTTTATCTGGTCCATCAATAGCTTCCTCGAATGTCTGAGGTTCGTCAGAGAAACCACAAAATTCGATGACTGTATTAAAAACATCTTGACCATACCTTTCTGGAGGTTTTCGTTGTCTGTCAAATCTTCTCACATGTGGTTTTGAGTTTGATTCTGCAGTTTCAGGTACGACCTTTTCTGTTGGAATTTGAACTGGTGATTCATGTCTGTCAGGTACTCGATCTTGACCTCCCTCTGAATCTGGTAATTCTCTTTCATCTTCTGCTTGTTTTACTTCTGTCATCGTTGGTAGCTCATAATAGTTTTTGAGAATTTCATAGTCGGCTAGATCATTGTCTGCTATGTATTTCGACTCATCAAATTTAACATCTCAAACAACTTTTATTTTGCCAATTTCGGGTACATAGACATGATAATATGATGAATGTAACTCGAATCCTACCAGAAAACCTTGTTCAATTTTTTCATCGAGTTTCTTTCTCAACTTGTCTAGTATGTGCATGTACACTACGCATCCGAATGTTCAAACATGTGCTGGATTTGGCTTTGACTTCCACCATATCTCATGAGGAGTTTTATCCAGTATTTGAGATTTCAAAATTCGATTCTGAAGATAATTCAATGTAGCCACTACTTTTGCCCACAACTATTTTGGTGCTTTCGCATGAGCCATCATACACCTAGCAGCGATTCCTTCATTCAGCTATTCCATTATGCTGAGGTGTGTATGCTGTAGTCTTCATATGCATAATACCTCAATCAGTACAGTAAGCCTTGAATTTGTTGGAAATATACTCACCTCCACGATCTGTGCGAATCTGCTTCAACTTATTGTTTGTTTGCTTCTTAGCCCAGTTCGTATACTCAACAAATTTCTCGAAAGCTTCAGATTTTGTACGTATAAAGTATACCACAACGAACTTGCTGAAGTCATCAATAAACGTTATGAAGTACTTTTCATCACCCAACGACAATACTCCGAATGGTCCACAAATATCTGAATGCACAATTTCAAGTACCTTAGTTGCTTTATAAACATCCTTACTGAAAGGTGTTCTAGTCATCTTGCCTTTAAGACAGGATTCGTAGGTAGTTCGAATATCTCTACTTTTGATTTTGACTCCTTCAATTCTTTGACTTTTGTTGGCTTGGTACAAGGTTTCCATGTTCATGTGACATAGCCTCTTGTGCCACAAAATTCTATCAATTCTTGAGTTTGATTCGCTTGTTCGATTTGAGTTTGAATGTTCAAGTGATACGAATTTTCTTCTTTGTTGTCTTTAGCAACTAGGTTATCAAAATCTTCCTCAAAATGTCTACAAGAGTCCTTTGTGAAGGTTACTGACATGCCTGTATCGACTATCTTATCTACGGATAGAAGATCTTTGACAAGAGTAGGGACATAGAGAACTTCCTCCAGTTTCTTGTCACCATGATTTGTGTCCAGCCATAGTACACTTGTTCCATCAACCACATGCTTAGAACCGTCTCCAAGTATAATGAATCTCGAATAGTTCGTGTTCTTGTACTCAGACAATATTTGTTTTGAGAAAACAAAATGTGAAGTGGCTCCCGAATCAAGTACTACTTCTCGAGTTTTAGATATAGATGAACAGCATAGATTAGCACTAACATAAGCTGCTGAGTTTCTTGTTGTTCTGTCTTCTGCTGCTCTGGAGCATTCTACTTTGTCCTCGACATAGTTTGAATCTGAAGGTTCACTTCAATTCTGCTCCTTTTTGTTTCTACAAGATTCTGTTCACAAATCTTTCGAGCTTCAATAAGAAACCACGAGCTTCTACTAGAAACTGTTTCGCGAATACTTTCGCGATCTTTCAAGTATCAAGTAAGATAAAATTTCATGAATCCTTCAGGTTGATCACGAATAGAAATGTTTCGAGTTCGCGTTCGTTTCTCATCCTTTGTCAAGTAAACTGCACACTTTGTTAGTAGAATCGAGATCTGTCTGATCAGGTGTTCTACATGATGTACTTCGAGGTCGGCTGTTACACCATAAGGTAGGAGAGTTCGGATCAATGAATGTTTGACTATTGGACTCAAAGTCTTGTTGTAGTCAATGTTGGAGATCTGAATGAATCCTTGTGCTACTAGTCTTGCCTTCCTTCAATCAATCGCTCCATTGGCATTATACTTGATCCTAAAGACCCATTTATAATCGATAAGATTGCAGCCAGCGGGAGGCTCGACAAGTGACCATGTCTAGTTCTTGATTACAGAGGAATACTCTCTATCCATCGCTTCTTTCCAAAGATCGGAGTCTGGTTGGCTAAGTGCCTCATCGACACTTGTCGGTTCCTATATTAAAAGACAAGAAGACTCAAGAATATACCTTGTGGGCTGTGTGCACACTTGGTTTGATCTTCTTGGAGGAAGTGTAGGCTGATGATCCAGTCCTCAAATTTGTTGTTGTTGAGTATCAACAGATTCTTCGTCTGACTCGCTCTCGGGTACTTGGCCAATTATCGACACGCTTGAGCCAGAAGCTCAAATTGTCATGTCGGAGGCAAGCGTTGACGATTCATTTGGAACTTTATCCTTGCCTTTGAGGTCAACGAACTGATCCTCGATAAAGATTGTATTCCTGCTGAACAAAGTTTGCTGGGTATCGGGGTCGTACAACTTGTAGGTATTGTCAGATGAAGTGTATCCGATAAGAATTGTCTTGAGACCTTGGAAGTCAAATTTGGAAGTACCAATACTCCAGAGTTAATTTGTTTAAATAGCATCGTACCAAGGAATCGAATTCCTAAACTGGGTATATGCCTGAGAACCATACCATTCTTCCTTCTACGTCAAGATCGGCTTAAAAAAAATCATTTCCAAAACCGATTATTATAGCTTAGCCAAAGGTCCAACAATACTAAAGTTCTCAAACAATCAAGTGCTTTGCCATCTTTTGCTTCCCATGATGGAAGCAATTTAGACTCTACCAGCTTGGGTATTGAACCATTTATGTACCCCCACAACCCTTTTTCAATCAGGATCATTCTCATCTTGAACTTCCACATGTGGAAGTCATCTCCGTTGAATTGGTTGATCAAGCGGATCTCTGAAGTTGAACCTCCCATAGCGATTGTGTAGCAGAGATGAAACACAAATAGAAAGAACAGTTCTATAGAGTTAGAATAAGTCCTAGACTCTAGTAATCTAATGAACCTTGGCTCTGATACCACTCATGTGGGAACAGGCACTGATATCACTCTATGGACGGAAATAAATATCAGCACTAATACCACTTCTATTGGAAGAAATAAATTGCTATAACCAGGATCGTGAATTACTTGGAGAATGGAGTTACGAGCAGTTCTTTGTGTGTGAAATCAGATTATCAGTGTAGGAGTCATAGACTGCCATGAAAGAAAGATTGGAAAAACAAGTAGGTGTTTGAGACAGCCATGCAGTCCTCTAATACTGATAACCTGATATTAAGAGAATGTAAAATCAATTTAGGCATCGTAGACAACCATACAATTCTCTGATAATGGTGTTTGTGAAAAAGGGAGTGAGAGTTATCATTCAACAAGAATGCAATGAAGTAGAATAATAGTGAATCTATATAATGAAAGGTTGAATGAATGTTATTTTCTTGTATTTTGTGCTAGAAATAGGAGCATTTAACTCAAAAGAGTATCTGGAGTACTCAGAGTTGAGTTTTAATCATTTTATATCTAATGATTCTCCTAGAGATTCTAGTTGAATGAATTATCATATCTTAGAATTGGATTCTAAGGATAGTTGTACTTGGAAGTTTTTTATGAATTGTCTGCTAGAGTTTGTGGACGATTTCATACTATAATTATCATTTTTTCTTTAACTTTAATCTCCTAAGTTAGAGAATATTTCACTTAGTGGTTCATGTAAGTGTTTTACATGAAGGTGATGTTACTAACTTGTGTTGAGTGTAATCCTGTTGAGAAAATATATCTCTTAGTGTACTTTTCAAACCAGAGTTTGTACTCCAGAACAGAGATTAACAATTGGAAATAGGTTTATCTCTGAGTACTTGTTTGATATGAAAGTCAGACTAAGGATAATTATTTTTCTCGGTTAATATTGAAAGTTAAAGGAACTGTTCCTATCATTCTTTCTTGTTTTGAGGAGCTTCTAAGGATAGAAGCAGTTTAAGGAGGGAAGAATGTTATGGCCATATCAGCTAAGGATCTGGAATAGTCCTAATATGGTACACAGGCCCTCCAGTACTCGAGATTGTTGGTCACGCCGTGATTTAATTCCATGTCAAGGCTAGTTTGTGACTAATAACCTTGAGAGTACCCAGACACTCTAATTGAGACATATGGAGTATTGCATGTCTGTGTGACGGATATAGGTAGGAGGACTGCATGAAGAGATGTGATCTATTCATAGTTGACCTACATGGAGGTTGCATGGTTTCATGCACAGGACTCTACTCTCTATATAATGAGGTATTCTTCCTCATGAGACCACCCAAATCATTTCGCTTTCCCATTAAGACATGGGTGGAGGCCATTTTGCATCCGACATTACAGTTCGCAAGATCCTGCAATCAAGATGTTGGTGGCCAATGATTCATAAGGATACGGAGGAATACTTGAGGAACTGTGATGTGTGCCAAAGGGCAAGGAGACCAATGAGATTGAATTATGACCTACTGCACCCGGTCTTAGCCCAAGCACCATTCAAAAAGTGGGGATTGGATTATATCGGTCCAATTCACCCTGCAGCAAGAAGTACCCAGGCTTGATACATAATCGTAGCCATTGACTATCTCACCAAGTGGGTCGAAGCCAAGGCAGTAAGAATAGCTGATGCTAGGACCACTGCCAAGTTCCTTTATGAAAATATCATTGTGCACCTTGGATGCCCGGTGGAGATAGTCAGCGATCGCGGAAGTGCTTCATCAATGAGACCATCAAAGGTGTTGTTGGAGGAATTCTTCGTGATCCATAGAACCAGTACGTCTTATTATCCTCGCGGTAATGGGCAAGTAAAATCATCCAATAAGATCCTCTGTAGCATGCTCACGAAAACAGTTGAAGCTAGTAGATCAGATTGGGAACACAAGTTGCATGCTGCTCTGTGGGCATTTAGGACAACATATAAATGAAGCACTGATCAAACGCCCTTCCAATTGGTATATGGTCAAGATGTTGTAATGCCAGTAGAGTTTTTAGTCCCTTCATCAAAGATTTCCATAATGCAATGCCTTGATGAATCCAGATCTCTACAATTACGCCATGAAGCTCTGCATAAACTCTGTGAGACACGCTTACTAGCAGTGCATGCACTGGCAGCTACGCAAAGCATGGCACGATCACAGGTTACAAAAGAAAGATCTTCGTTTCAGAGATCTCTCCTAATGTATAAAACCAAGGCGATCAAGAGAAAATTAAAATTCACAAGCGAAGGTCCTTATCGGATCAAAGAAATTCTTAATCATGGAGCCATGAATCTGGAGAAGCTAGACGGGACACCTTTCAACACACCCATCAACGGTAGCCGATTGCACAAGTACTAGCCACCGCAATGAGATAGATCCAGGTTGGTGGTGGCATGTTACGAAAAGTTTATTTGCTCGGCCATCACAACTAGATCCAGGAAGATCAAACCAGATCAAACTAAATCCATCAAGATTCAGCTAGATCTGACGAGATCAGAGAAGATCTATATTCAGAACCTTCGCAGAGTATCAAGATCATCAAACCAACCTTTGCAAGGGGCAAGCAGGGAAAATCCAACCACAAGAGCAAGTTGTGCGAGCATTCACTTCCTGCGAGGATTGAACCCTCGCAGACTGTTTGAACCCTCACAGAACTTTCACAGGGCAGTCAAATCACCTTCTGAACTCTCGTAGACTTCTCTGAGGTCTTAGAATTTTGTGAAGAAGGTCCCTGCTAAAATTTGGATGAAACTGAACAAGGAAAAGTGGATTTCACCTAATACGCACTTTAAATGCTGCTACATAAGGGCTAAATTCGAGTCATTTGTTACCTTTCCTAGCGAAGCTCTGCTCAAATTTTGACCAAATTTTTCAAATTCTTCGAATGCGACCAAACTTCATACAAGCCATCATCTGCATGCTTTGAACCCAGATCTCTGAACTGCTGTTACTACCATCCAATTCTCGTTTTCCACTATTTTTCTCGTTTCCATCACTTTTTACCCATTCCACCATTTTTCTTACTTTTTAACCAACTTTAACTATCACTGCTAACATGGCCTCCTCACCTTCTGACGACTCTGGCACCAAGCAGGTGATCCAGCGTGAGATATCCTCAGCCACCCAGATTTTGCCCTTGCCTTCTGAATTTCTGATTATACCATGGCTCCAGATTGCTGGCCCACTTCTTGAAGCAATGGGGTTCTACCTGGTGCTTTTTAACTTTGACATCAACATGGGCCTCGTCCTTCATGCTTACGCCACCTGGGACGCACAGAAGAAGCGTTTTCACTTCCTGTACCAGGGTACCACCTACAAGGTATGGATTAACGCGGACTCGATGGTTACTATCGACATTATGTCCGGTGACCACCAGCCCATCTCTCATCGTCAGGCAAAAGCCCTGATAAAACCTTTCATAACCCAGACCTCACCTGAAATTCCAATCCAAACTAACAACGGGTACCTGGTAGAGGCTATCACGGATCCAGTAATTTAGGCGGCTACAAATCTGCTGAACAATTTTTTGGTTGTTTCAACATTTCTCAAGGACAGAATCCAGTCCAAGCTGCTTAGTCAGATTGTGGAGTCCTTCCTAGGATTCACTGGCCCACGGTTGCGCCATACGACTCGCATGCCTTCCCCATCCATGAACTAACAATCTCCATCAAACCCAACGCACGTGAGCATATTGCAGCAAGCCCCATGCTATGTAACTTTGCATGTGCAACGTGACACCAGTAACAGCTCCAGCTTCTACCACCGTCACTTCCTCTTTTGTACAACCTCCTACTCCTGTTTCCATTGTCGCTCCTCTTCCTTCTATCCCACCCACACTTGCTGCTTCTGTTTCCATTCCTATCTCCTCTGTAGATACTACTTCTCCATCTGTTCCATCTTCCACCACCCTTTCCATTACTATCACATCCTCCATTACTCCTGTTCCCACCGTTGTCCCTCTCCAGTTCAATCCTGCTGATTCCCAGTTGTCTCCGGACACTCTGGTCTGGATGCAGGTCGTCAACTTTTCACCACCACACTAGACCACTTCCACCTCATCTTCTCCTTCCATCCCCAACACCACCCTATAGTGTCCCTCTGTTCCATCCACTCTCTCGTATGGACAAACTGTCCCCATCTCTGTTTCCACTTTTGTTTCTCCCACACCACCCACTTCTCCATCGCAGGCTACCGATGGAGACCAACCATTGCTTGATGACGCATTTGTAGAAATGATTTTTATTCCATCACCATATCGGGCAGATCCCACCGCCCCAGATGACAAAAGGTCACCGAAGAAACTCATTGAAAACAACGACGAAGGCACTATATAGGTTGTTGAGGCCACTACCACATAAGCCCCTACAGACGTCAATGTACCGGCTGCTCCAATGGACTTAACAACGACCTACCAAGCCTTGGGAACATTCATCCAGGACGCGGTAGTAGCCAGGGCCTCATTGGACAGCCGGGTACTCCATTTAGCAAAAAACAACACCCAACTGCGAGCCGAAATCACGAAGCTGTAGCAAGAGCTCATGATTGCTCAACAACACGAACAAGACACGAACCGGGAGATCACAAAGCTGCAGCAGAAGGAGGACAACCTCAACCAATATATATATCCAGAGCCTCTCCAAAGCACTGACAGATGCCTCCACCAAGGTGCAAGAGCTTCAGTTTGAAGCATTCCAATGGCTTGGCCCCCTCCAGGTGCAACTCCAAATATATGAAGCAGAAAATACACGCCTGGGGGCGGAGGTACATGCCCTACAAAGTGAAAAACTTGTTTGGTTAACTCAACCTACACCTGACTCAAGGCCACTATCTCAAGCAGAGATGAATCTCTTCCGGCGTCAGGTGCAGGTCTATAGTTAAACTTTGAATAGCTACCAGGCGGAGTTCGAGAAATACCGAGCTAGTGCAACTCAGGAGCTCGCCTAGGCTAAACAAGCCCTTAAGGCTTGTCAACAATTCATGGACAAGGAGACTCAACCAACCCTTGTGGTGATTCCAACGCCACCTCTCTTTGATGCTGCACAAGCAAGTACGAGCCAAGACCAAGGCCAACAGGCAATAGGGGCAATAAGTCAGGATTAGGGGTCAGGCGGGCAAGACCAAGAACCTCCTGATATTGGAGCTGAGACGTAGAACCAAGGCCACGACACAAGTCCCAGCCTTAGCCACGGGGAAGGACAAGCCTCCTCCTCAAGAGGGTCGTGCACTATATCTGTCAGTTGGGCTTTCAAACGCCCCAAGTCCGTAGAGGAGAAAATCAACGAATTCTTATCCAAATATCCCCACGAGTCTTCGAGAGGAGACTGACAAATATCCTTCTCAATGCAAACCATCAAGGAAAATGAGCTACAGGTACTCCTCGCCCTCTTACTACAACCAAAGTGGCGTCAACAGCTTTTCGAACGTGACCCTGTGGCCATCAGAGCTTATGTGACCAGTCCTCAGCAACTTCGAGTAAATGCCCATTTCCTGCCATGTCTACGACGAACCAAATGGGCGGAATGTGGCACCTCAATAGACAAAATCACGCTCAACAACTGTAATTGGCCAAAGATCAACTCCGATCATGGTTGGAGAACGGCTGTAGATGCCCAAGGGGCTCTCAACAAATTTTCGACGCAGTATTTCAATTGTCCAGATCCAACAGTCCGCGCAACAACAACTTACGCCCGTGACTTGGAGTATCTGATGACCATCGAGACCAAGTGGGATAATTTTCTGCCACCCATTTGTTTTGATCCGATACAGCGTTGGCCTCAGATCACGTGGGGGATCAGCTGCCAATCACTCGTGTATATTACCGAGCCGGTCTTTTGGGCTACCCTTGGACGAGCCGCTTTCAAGCTTGGATCGATCAACGATGGATCACCGACGTCCACAAGGCCCTGCACACAAGTAAGGACTTGAAAGATATTGGCAAAATCACCTTCATGGAAGACATAACGTCCTACCTGATCAATCAGTGACGAGTTGAGCACTCACTTTACTGAACTGATAGAGTGCCGAGGGACCGACACTACTTCAGGCCGTGGGTTCTGTTGGGAGTATTCCCAACATAGAGCGAATAAAAGAAAATGAGTCAATAAATGTGTTGCAAGGGCATGGCTTCCTGCGCGTATAAGCCCATGACCCAAGGAGCATGCAAGATGATTGTAAATAGAAATAATGGACTTGGGCCAAAGTCATTTTAAACTTAGAAGTTTAGTATTTTAGAGTTGGGTCCAACTTTGGACTCACATGAATCTTGTGAATTCTAATGTACTTTTTGTGGACCCATTGGATTAAGTTGGGTCCAAGATGAATGGTTAGGATCAATGTGCATATTAACCAATAGAATTTTGGGGCAAGGGCCTTCTCCATTTAAAAAAAAGACACCATTTGTACTCTATTTTTCATGCTTAATGAGAAGGAGGAGACTCTACTATTTTGGAGAGTTAAAGCATCCTCATTTGCTAAGCACTAATGCTAATGCTATTGTTGTGATTTCCATTTGCTTTCCATTTCCTTGTTATTGTTTTAGTAGTTATGGTTTTTCCATTAGCACGCATCTTGAGCATTTGAGCTAACCTCCCTCTCCAATCTCTCTCTCTCTTTCTCTCTTTGTCTCTCTATCTCTTCTGTTCTTCTCTTCATTTTTCACCCAAAATCATGTTGAATGCTAATTTAGGAGTAGAGTTAGTTGGGGTAGTGTTAGAGGAGAGTAGAGTTAAAAGAAAAAGTAGAGATAAACTAAATTAGCATATTTAGGCTCCTATCCAAGTGTTCTAACCCTAGTTGACAAGTGGAAGGGCTGCTCACCGACGAAATCTATGACCCTACAACCTTCTCCTTTTTCGTCTTTTTCGCGAAAAAATCCGATAGTGTCGCCTGTGGCTGTTTTAGTTTATTTCTGCACAGCTACAGTTTTGGTTCATTTATGCAAACATAACATTTACTGCCAATTTCACCGCTTATCAACAATCAATGACAAGGAACCGGATGGATGCCAACGGAGATCAGCCAACTGGCAATCGCAATTGACGACCTAATTTCTTAGTATAAATAGCTGTTCATATTCATACAGTTTCATTCATTGAAAATCAAAATTATCATAAGCATTTGAATAATTAGTTCTCTCTCTCTCTCAAGCCTACGAGCTTAAACACTCCAGAGCATTCTAGCTCACTTCTTTGAGTTGTTTTAGAGATTGCTATTGCGCTATTGCTTATCAGCATTGCACTTAATTCAGACTTTCATTTTAGCCGCTCAGAGATAGCATAGAGTACGCAGCTTCGATCCGCAACTTATTGTACTCATTTACTTCTGTTACGTTTTTATACTGAATCAATACTATCCTTCATTGCGTTCAGTTTTCGTCTCAGAATGTATGCGTTTTTGTATTTCTTCTCGACTAATTCGCGAGTAATTATTTGTCTGATAATTTTCGATGCTTAATTGTTTGGCTACGTAATCACTGTAGTGTTGGCGATTTCAAAGTTAGTTACTATAAGTTCAAACATGATTTTTATCACTATTGTCTTGTTTGAATTGATAGGCGTAGTCATGCATTGGAAAGACGAAGATAGTTTATTCTGCATGATACACACTTGTTAATGACTTACAACAGTGGCAACGAAGACCACGATACTTGGTACTTAGATAGCGGCGCTACCCAATACATGACCTCTTGCAAGGAATGGTTTATTAAGTATGCAGCTTATAGCAGAGATCAATTCATCTACCTCGGAGATTCAAGCACCATACACGTAGAAGACAAAGTTGGCTTCACCTGACCCTAGATCAACGATCGATAAACGTGCAGGAAGAATCATGAAATAGAATTAGTCATTCACCAAGGAGACAAATGTGGACTTAATTTCCAACATATAGGTGCCCGGGTGGTATCAACAATGGTATCGCAGAACATACCTGATCGATATATGATTTTGTAATACTACGGTCGATATCCGACTCGGACTGGTTTTAGCCCATCAATGCACATATTGATTACCCGGATTAGGGGCAAAAAATTAGAATTTAAAATGGTATCAATATAGTATTCATTTTTAGTTGGTTTCCAAAATTTACATATGTGATAAATATTATTCATGGTATGCCAAAGACATTGGTGAGCACTAACAAAGTATTGGCCTTTAAAATCATGTTTTTCATTAAATGCATACTAAGTCTAATTCTAAAAACTAAATTATATACTCATACTCGAGTTTATACTCGGCTCGTATCATACCATCCAAATAGGAATATCACCATGTTTGTATATTGGTGGCCGATATCAATTGGCCTCGATATTACAGGGGTGAGTAAAAAGGTATAATACCAAAACTCGACTAGTATTATAAATATCAATACCCGACCAACATTGATATATACTCTTTTTAGATTCAAATGAAACACTTTAATTTCTCTTCTAAGGGTGTGTGGGCTGAAGCCTCAAGCATTAGTGGACAAGCAGTACTTTACTTGGAGTAACTGTTTGAATGTTCATTATTAAGGGTCCATCTCCACATATTTTATTTTAGGTCAGAGTTTGGTGGTACGGGGATGTTCTTTAGCGGGGGTTCCATGGCCCAGCGGAGGCCAGAATGCAAAGCCTGAACGACACTGCCAGTCCGTAGCGATCAATCAGTCCACAGGGACTCGAAAGCGATAGCGATGGCGATGGAGATGGAGATGGATGGAAGGAAGAATGACGTTGTGGCTGCGATTCAGTCGCAGTTGCGCAGGATGTCACGCCATAGCGATGGTGAGGAGCGGGATCTTCATTTGTGAAGAAGAAGATGGATGGGGAAGAAAACATAGAGCAAGTGCAAGCTCGTAAGTAGCCGGAAGCCTATGCTAGACTGCTGCATTGATCCACTTTAAGGACTTTAGCATATCCTGCAATAAGAGAGTTTGTGAGAGAAGGATATTATTTCTCAGCAGGCATGAGGGTGTCTGGATCAGATGAGGCTTTGGAAAAAGGCAAAGAATGGGATGGCAGAGAGTCTTTGCTGGATAAAGCTGATGATGAAGGGGGTAAAGATCTCAGCAAGCCTTCCGGCAAGCCATCTAAAATGCAAGCACTTCTTGTCGCAGCTGGACTCACCATTCTCACAAGCTCACAGGTGGTGCTCTTCTATCTTAATGTCAAGCACTTATTTTCCCTTTGTATTCTAGTGTCACCTCAAAATACTGGAATTTACCTCTGCTTCCACAGGCTAAAACCTTCCGCCAAAACTTTCATGTTAACAACTGGTGACAGATTGACACCTAGTGCTAAGTTTTCTGCAAAAGCTTTCATGTGGACAACGGATAAATGAATGAGCCCTAGCACTAGGACCCCTTCCTGTGTTGGGTGCCAATCGGTCATTGGCTATCTCCACACCCCATAATGCTGCTGTAGTTTTTAGCGATGTATGTTTTTAACACCTATAGTTCAATGTTTGAGTAGATTTGCACGCAGATGCGTTCTTTTCTTTCAGCTTATCAAGGAATACCAAATTTAATGAAACATACATATTTTCATGAATCTACAAGAGAATGAACTGATGAGAGAAGCTTCATTGGGACTATGCTGCTTCAATATGCTCTTTCAACCTTAAGTATGCTGCTCTTCAAGAGCCTGAGGATTTAAATTACAAAGTTCTGATGTGAAGTGAGCCAAAATAGAAATGTCAATGGTAGTAACTTGCCTCCTCTTGTAAAAATTATGCACTTTACGTGGTTGGCTGCCAAATTTGAGCAAGCTTTGTCAAACAGGGATTGCGTGGCAGGCTGGGTTGACAGTTTAGATGATAACACTAGCAAACAGAAAGTCGTGCTGTGGACTGATCTGACTTTTTTGTTTGATTTCTAGTGATGAGGAGGAATTCGCATTTGATCATGATGCCTCCGAGTCATAGAGATTCATCGGTCTATGAGTCTGTTGTTCGTTGTCCATCTATCATACTCATATACTTGGCCATTGGCCCACTCATTGTATATATCAGAGCTTTATCATTTATGACATCAGACATATTGATCATTCGCCTGAGGCATGTGTGGAATGTGGATCAGTTGCCATGCTTTTGTATCATATACACTTAGCACTGTAGTCTGCTTTCAAGTTTCAATTTCTGAGTTTTGGTATGCATGTGCAGCATGTTGAAGCCTAAATGCTTTGTTCAGTTAGTCGTAATCTGTTGACTAGTAGTAAGTACTTGTAGTTGTCAGTTAGTAGTTACTATGTTTTGCGATGTGTTTGAAATCTTTTCTATAGCCCTACCTGTTGTATTTCCCCCCTCCCAACACATGGTTAAATTTTTTTTTTGCAGCGTTCCAATCCGGAACGTTGCTGAATTCCCCGCTCCCAACACATGGTAAAAAAAAGAAAATTTGTGGTGTTCCAATCCAAATGTTGCTAAATTCCGGAAGAGAAAGAGAGAGAGAGAGAGAGAGAGAGAGAGAGAGAGAGAGAGAGAGAGAGAGAGAGAGAGAGATGCTTTGTTAAATATCATGGAGTCTTCATATAATCTATGCGAATATCAAAAGTACAAAGATAGTCTTTTTAGTGCAACTCTAGATAGATGTCCTTGATATTTTTGTGTGAGAGAGCTAACCTATTTGCATATCAGGGTATTTTGACGACCTTATCTAAAACTGGTGGAGGCTACAAATATGACTACGCAACTGTTCCATTTCTTGGCGAATTACTTAAGGTCAAATTTTTTTGACTTTGCGGACTTGGTGACTTATTCCTTCATGTATTTTCGTTGTGATGCATGTCTAGGGATGTTAAGACTAAAAATTTGTCATGTAGCTAACAATATTTTAGTCATTGCTATTTGTGACATTATATGAAATATGCACTAGATGAATATGAAACATGCAATGTGAAGACATTATCCCATGGGCTTTCTTTTACATTCTAGCTGAAATGCTTACTTTTAGGGAGATCAAATACTATCCTAAATGTCATTGATGTGATGTCCCTTGCCACTTCCAGCTCATAGCTTGTGCAATAATGCTTTGGAAGGAAGCAAAAAGTTCCTCGCCGCCTCGTATTACGAGTGATTGGAGGAGTGTTTGCTTGTTTCCTATTCCTTCAATAATATATCTTATTCACAACAATGTACAATTCGCTACTCTCACATATGTGGATACTTCGACCTACCAAATTATGGGGAATTTGAAAATCGTCACTACTGGCATCCTTTTCAGGTAGTTCATGTGAAGCTGGTAGCATGGTACTATGATAGACTGGATAGTATTCCTTTGTTTGTTGCAATATTTAGTTGTACTTGAGTTGAAAAAAAGGCATGTGATTTTCTACAAGAGCATGGAGAGGTGTTGTTTTCTTATTGCTTTTGTTACAAAAGTGTTGGTGGGCTTGCTCTGGATATTTTTGAAAGGTGTATGCGATGTAAAATGATTGATTGAACCTAATTGCATGAACATATATTTCTATAGGACATTCCTGAAGAGAAAACTATCTAACTTGCAATGGATGGCTATTGTTCTATTGACAATTGGGACAACCACAAGTCAGGTCTGTTCATGTTAACCTTGCTCTAATTTGATACAAGTGATTCTGAAATGGGCTTGATACTCATCCTTGTGACAATTGGTTGCAACAATTAATATATCAAAATTGGGATATTAGAATTTGCAAAGCATTAGGATTTGAAACTCTTGTTTTAAAAGGTATATGCACAAATCCAAATATTGTTAGTGAGGAATCAAGATGTTAAAATCTAGCTTATTCCTCCTGTTGAGAGATCATTGCTTAAGTTATTTAATTATTGTCTCTTTCTTTGCACCAATTGCCCCCTATGATCATCTTTTGGGCTTCATTTTTCTCAAGAATTTGATGAAGGTTGGCATCAATGTTTCAATGGATCATGATTCGTTTTAAAAATGATTTGGAACACAAGTTCTGGATCGTCAATGATCCGCGACTCGGATCAAATTATTTATTTTCTTTATTTAGGAGAAAGAGTAATGGTGTTTTGTTTTGTTTTGATAGCCAACAATGTTTACTATAAAGTAGATAGTTTGCCTAGCTGGTTTCCTTCACCAGTTGACTACTAGAGTTTTCCTAAAAGTAATTTATGATTGGAACATTTTACTTTTTATTTACAATGGTAAATTGGCCTTTGATGGTACGGGCCTATAGGCCTTCCTGAAATAGTAGGGAGCTCAAGTCAAGGATTTTATATGGGCTGTGTGGTTGAATTTCAACCACGGATCCAAGTTTTGGAGAAAAGAATAAGCTCATTTATCGATTTTGTGATTTTTGAATTATTGACAGTTTATCCGTAAAGTAGGCCGTCCTTCAGAAGTTCATCCTTATTCTCATAAACAATTGCAAGTAATTATCACTCTAACCATTAAGAGTGATAATTAGTTGCAATAGCTTATGATTCCAAAAGTGTCTCCCTTTGTATGCAATTGTTTAACAAACTAAGGTTGATAAAGCGACATACCTAAACCCTCTTACACAATTCCCTTTGAAAAAATTTCAAGTTCAAAAAAGCCTAATCCTAATTTTTGGAACGCTATTCGGATGGCATTTTAGATCACGAGCTGCTCATGTTGATTGTTCAAGATTCATTTTCCCCGAAAAGTTGAAGTAAACCCCGAAAATTGTTTGCAATCACAGCATACTTAAACTTGAGAATTTGGTGAGCAGCCAAATGTGTATTTGGGGCTTTTTCTTGTACATCTCATGCGATAGTGGCAACCTGCCAGAAGATTGTTATAGTTTCAGATCATCATTAGATAAATTCATTGTTGTCCAGCCCTGACAAAATTCGGCAAAAATTTAGAGAGCTGCCTAGTTTAGATTGGATGAATTGGACAAATTTTGTTAATGATGCTTGGCTGCCCAAAAGAAAAATCTGTGCAGCAGGTATTGGTCAAATTTCCTCGCTGCATTTTATCATCTTAGTTTCTACACTGCATGCAGGATTTTGATAGACCCTCCCTACATTATATCATGGTGAATATATAAAAACAACTTGATACTGAAGCTAAGGTCAAAATGCTGCTTCACGGCTTGCATATTTTGCAGCAAGAGGTAGAAAGGAGCCTTGAACAAAGCAGAGAAGGTATAAAAAGCTCCAGGGACACGAAACTAGGTGGTCCCTTGTTGCAACAAAATCTTTCTCGGCACTCTAAATGTCACTCACTATTTAGGTAAAATTGATCAGAAGGCGGCAAGAGTGACCAATTCTCTGACTCTGGATGTGCCTAGCATCAATAATTAGCCCATACATGTGCGGTAATACAAATTGGGCTCCAAGAATTTGGCTAAATCTAACCAGCTTTGTCAAGGTCCCACTGATACACTACAAAAGGCCTCCACTGCCCTTATCTGTCAGAATGCCATGAAGCAGTGATCTCAAAAAGGGCGGGGTTTGAAATGCAGCACCATAAATTTTTTTGTTGATTTCATCAGATAAAAATATCGCCTGGTAGCTGAAATGTCTTCGGGCCACCATATAGCTTTAGCCGAAAAGTGGACTATCGGATGCCATAGTTAGGAGCTTGATAGTATATTGTAGTATATTCCTGTCGCATGTATTGTGAATCCAATTGCCTATTGTAAATTGTAAATTGTAGATTGTAATTATCAACTATAAATGGCTAAGTTATCGGCCTATGGAGACAATTGTAGATTGCAATGTAAGATTAGTTGTAGTGAGTAACTCCGAGATGGCTAAGGAGACATTGGGTCTCATGAGAGTCTGTTGGACTAACCTCCTAAAAGTAGGAGGGTTGACTGATCAACAAGACACATGTCATATGCTCCCTGGGACAATTGGTTCAATGAATGAGCGAGACTTGTCGAATAGTCAACGTACTGGTCAACAAGACGTGTTGTGCTCACTTGGACACTTGATCTAGTGTATGAGTTACACATGTCAGACAATCCACCTACTAGCTGGCCTTTGTGTCAGGATACTGCCAAGTGGCAAGTGTTAGCTGTGCATTGAGTTTGCCATGGCCCATGTGTCGACATTAGGATGTGTCAAGATATCCCAAAGAGTAGATCCTTCAGCTACCCTCATCTGAGGGGTCAAAGGTGCAATCAGCATGCAAAATAGTCAATGCTTCTAGTCTAGACTCAAAAGCTGGGTTTCAATGAATTTATTGTTTTCTCCACCCAGTTGATCTAGATCCACATTGTGGCTGGAAACTGGCCACTGGCCGAAAAAAGGTTAGTGTGCCTTTCACCATGTCTCAAGGACGCACACTACTATAATTTGGCAACTTAACCACCTGCAAAAGAATAAATTTGTTTCTGGCATTTAGCTTGGTAAGAAGAACACTAAAAGGACACATCATTCGAGTGCTTCTTAAAGAGTAGCATGTTGTGTGCTTTGTACAAGCTGAGAAGTATTTCCTACTTAGAGAAGAGGGCATGCAATTGCCCACCAGTTGTGCAATTAGCTAGCTTTTGAATAATTTGCAGTGATGAAATGTACTTTAAGAAAAAAAATTAGTAAGATTACTCTTGTCTAGTATCAGTAAAATCTGGATATTCACTTGATAGAGCATGGGCTTTTCACTCTGTTGACAATAACTGAATCTTTTTCTGGATTCTGAGGTGTTTTTTTCTCGAAGAAAGACTAAACAGAAGATTTTTCGGATTACTATAAGACACTTCTGTGATTATCAATGAACGACTATCTTGGTTGAAAGATTCTATACAATGCATGAATCTCAAAGCAAGATCTTGATTATCTTACTATTGCAACTTGTCAACATGCCCCGTTTGTTTACTGCCGTGTCCTTGATAATGCCGGCTTTTGGATTTAAAGTGTATTTGCTTGCACTCGTGTTTCTGGATGCTGCTAAGAAATCTTGGATCCTTGGATGATGCAGATCAAAAGTTGTGGCGAGTCAAATTGTGAGAGATTTTTATCTGCACCGATACAGGGGTACCTCTTCGGGATACTGTCGGCTTGCCTTTCAGGACTGGCTGGAGTATACACCGAGTTTCTCATGAAAAAAAATAATGACTCTTTGTACTGGCAGAACTTCCAACTTTACTCGTAAGAATAAGCATATATGTAGGTTTCTTATTTTCTTGTTGTAATTCTGCATCGAGGGTGAAGTTACTACTATAAAGATCCATTGTATGTGCATCAACTTGTAGTAGGACTTAAGTTAAGCTCAATGTTTAAATAACATTCTCAAAATCAGTAACCATAAACCTAGTGTGTTAGTAGTTTAAATTTTGGACTGTTTCTAGTGATGGGAGGTTGGTGTGCATGTTGCCATGGAATTGATGTTGTGGTTGGCCATATGCAGGTTTGGAGTGTTGTTCAACATGTTTCGCTTGAGTGTTGACGATATTACCAGTAGCTTCAGTCGTGGACCATGGTGGTATCGTTTGTTTGATGGCTATAACGTGGTGACTTGGCTTGTGGTTCTGAACCTGGGATGCACGGGCTTACTTGTTTCATGGGTCATGAAGTATGTGGACAACATTGTTAAGGTCTCTCTCTCTCTCTCTCTCTCTCTCTCTCTCTCTCTCTCTCTCCCCATGAACTTTTTCCACCCACAAGACTCTAAGGGCCAAACAATATTTTGTAGTATGTGCTTGTACGTTGAAAAAATTACCTCTATTTAACAGTGTTGTACGTTGAAAAAATTACCTCTATTTAACAGTGTTGTTGTCGTACTTTTCTTTGAACAGGTATATGCAACATCGATGGCCATGCTGCTGACTATGTTGTTATCCATTTGGCTTTTTGAGTTTAAACCCACTTTACAGGTATAAAATCTTACATATAAAAAGTTATTGTTTTCCAGATCTCAATAATGAAAGATTCAGTTTCAGTCTCATATTTGTCCTTACAAACCTTATTTTGCAGCTATTTTTGGGCATATTAATCTGCTGTATGTCATTGCAATTGTACTTCGCACCTCCCTCAACAACTATTGGACCAACCAAGGCAAAGTAATCTCAGTGGAGTATGAATAAGGGGAAGAACTATCTGGACTAAAGGAATGTCTAGAGATATAAGTGACTGCCCCTTTATAGATTTGGCTTCAGTTTTTCATTTGTCCTTATTCAAAATCTATTTTTCAGCTATGAATAGAATGCTGTTTGGTTGTATGTTTTTTCAATTGTACTTCGCACCTTCCTGAATGGCCTCTGGACCTATGAGGCCAAACTAATCTTTGTGGACTTCTTTTAAGTGTAAGAACTGGTCCAACAAGGAAATGCTGTAGAGGTAGATTCTGAAGCAGGCTCTGATTTTTGGCCACATCCTCATTGGTACAATTATCCTTAAGTATATTGTGTACATTTCAAAGTTCGTATTCTTGTTCATTTTCTCTCTTCAAATGGTTTAGCAGTGACTCGAGTCTGGGAGCTGAAAAGAGGTCGAAAATTGTGCAGAAGAAGAGTTAATGTGAAAAAGGCACGTGATAGTAGGAAGAGCATCACTTCATCTCCCGTTCATTCCTTCTGTTCTTAAGCGTTGGTTGTTTCAAGTCTGGAGCTCTGAACTAATGCTACGCTCCTGTACGTTCCTGTACTTGAAACTTGTCATCCATGTGTTGTGAGGTATTTAAATATTGTTTAAGGCCAGTTCTTTAAACAATCCTCCATAATAAGGTGTCGAAACTAAACACTGTGATTGATTTAGCTTCTAAGCTGCAAAAGTACTATCCATCAGTATTTCTAGATGTTTACTTCTTTTGTTTTTCATGATATAGATTGTGTGGAGCCTAAGAGAAATTCACAACACTGTCGTCTGAGTTTGTGCACTAGGTGTTTTTAGTTTTATATCAATCAATACAAGAGAACAGTTGAATTTGAATGCTATAGACACAGTTGCAACTTTTTTTCAAAACTATAGAGAAACTCTACTGCATTCATTATCTTAATCGCCTTACGTAAGTTCTAAAATCTGGTACAAATTTTCTTCTTTTTCATGCTTGGGAACCACAATCAGCACATTTAGTGAATTGAAAGCGGTCCAGTAAGAGTTCTTATTGGATTTCTCACAGAGAACAAAGCAATATCAAGTTGTTATAGTCTTTATTCAAACCTTACAAAGGTTACCAGCTGAATATTTAACTCAAGGCTTTAAGCAATAGTTATTTGTAATTTAGCAGGCTTTTTGGGTTGTACCATTGTCTGAAGAATGGTATAAAGGAAGATTAATTGTCCTAGATACATAGATGCATTGTGTTCCAGAACGCAGAGTTCCGATCACCGGGATTTTTGGAACGTTCTGTTCTGGACATAGTTGCAGCGAATCGCGATTTGCTGGGTTCGCGATTCGGACAGCAGAATTGTGAATTTTTTTTTTTTTTTTTTTGGAAAAATAGTTTATGGCTAAATTTTTTTTAGGGGATCAATGGTCAAACCAGTGTTTTGCCTCTCAGAAGTGCAGTAGATAGGGCACAAACAGATCTTATTTTCAGTGTAGCTATTTGCTCTGGTTTTCAGTAAATGTTAATCCTACAGTTTGGGCTAATCAATTGTATGGATGATGATCTCTTTTGCAATCATTTCACTGGAGATGTGAGTGCAATGTGCATATAGTTGGGGGCATAAATTCTGGGCCCTTCTCGGCGCGCATTTGGATCTGCCATTTCCATCTAGGGGGGGGGGGGGGGGGGTGGTAACATTTTTATCTACAGTGTCTATGTAACAGGAAGTCCCAGGGGGTTCGGGGGGCGATAGCCAATGCCCCCCAGCGGCGGGGTTCAGGGGCTGCCGGTAGACCCCGGCCCTGATGGTCAGGCCTCTTCATGATTTGGCCTTCCAACTCCTTGAGCGAAAACACACTTTTTGGTGTTTCGCATCCCCTTGGTCCTTTGGCTGTTCGCTCTCTCAAATGGTGGTCGTTACTTTATAACTATCACATTGTGAGGCATTCATTAGTAGCTGGAGCATTCTGTTATTGTGTAGATCAGTCATCCAAAGTCTATTCTAGATCGCCATTGAAGCCCTTCTCCAGGGTTTTTTGGTCCGGGTCACAGAAACAGGGATAGCACCATCATATGTACTTGCTTTATTATAAACAGAATTTTAGATTCATGTTCATTGTTTCTTGTCTACATTAAATTTTGTTGTCAATAATAATATGATTAATGCATTTAAATTGGACCATCTTGTACTTGAAACAGTCGCAAACTACACAGTAATAATGTTCTTAATTAGAGCTTTCATTTGATATCCATATTGCCTAAAAAGATTTCAAAAAAAAAAATGATTTTGCACGATTCTGGGATTTGGAATCGCGATTTGCAATCGCAATTCAGATCGCGATTTTGAATCACGATTCAGAATTGTGGTGCAACTATGGTTTTGGAATGTTTTCCTTCTAATTCTTAAATTTTTAAACTAAATTTTATAATTTTTTTTTTAGTTATAAATTTTAAGTAATTTTATTATTATTATTATTATTATTTTTTGGGTTTTTGTTGTAAATATTTTTTAGGTGTCTTACCAAACAAAAAAAGCCTAGAAAGTTCAAAAAACAATGAAAGATATTAGATATTAGGAATATTAAATAAATTATGCACACATTTTTTTTGTTCTCTTGGTACATTCATATTGTTTTGTATTTTCTATTTTTTTGGCTTTGATGATCAGTGCAATCAGTGTGGTATTTTCTTTCTATTTTGTGGCTTCTACTTCCAAACTCCAATACATAATAGTTTGCATAGAATCCACGGTTCTCAGAATCGTGGGGTGAATCGTACTATGGTTCATAAATCGTGGTA
The DNA here is from genome assembly GCA_029204225.1 of Diphasiastrum complanatum. Classification (NCBI taxonomy): domain Eukaryota; kingdom Viridiplantae; phylum Streptophyta; class Lycopodiopsida; order Lycopodiales; family Lycopodiaceae; genus Diphasiastrum; species Diphasiastrum complanatum. The sequence continues at coordinate 4,804,119 of CM055093.1, read as the reverse complement.
CGGTTTCTCTATTTGATTAATTAATTAATTAAATAATCAACTACCAAATTTTTCCCAAAATCCTTCCCAAGGCATTTTTATTCCTCATTTCACAAATTTTAGAAATGGTCCTCAGATTTCACAAATGATTTCACAGATTTCACAGATTTTTTGCATTACACAGATCTCACAAATTTCATAGACTTTTGGCATTACATAGATTTTATAGATTTCACAAATTCAAATGATTTCACAAATTTCATAGATTTTTTTGCATTTTTTTGGGCTATTTTTAGGGGTGGGAACTAAAAAATTAATTAATTAATTAATTGCACGGTTCACCACGGTTTTCCCTTAAATTTTCTGTGAATCGTATAGTTTTGAGAACCGTGGTGAATCGTCCACGGTTTTCAAATTCTATGTCATCTTGTTAGGTATACATTATTTTCTATGGAAGGACAATGTTCTTTTAAGGATAGAGAGAAAGGAGAGACCTTGGGCTCTAGATCCCTAGCCTATGACTTGACATTCTTTTTCAGCATAGCCAATAGTATGAATGGATATACCTTTTTTGATTTATCATCAAGTGTCTTGCGTAAATCATCGGGTAAATGTGCAAAAGCATCACAATTGAAGATCCTGAAGTGAGAAATACTGCTTTGTGACCATAAAACACCTCTTTGGGTGTTTTGGCTTCTAATGCCTTTGTAGGTGAGCGATTTTGAAGGAAAGCCCCATTTGGACAACCTCAACCCAATATGAATTTGGTAATCCTTTCTATGAACTTCATCATGCTTCAATTACATTTTGGCTTGGTTCCAATGGCTGTAATTTATCATGCTCCTACTCAGGTCCAACGGTCGAAAAGACAAAATCAAGTATTTTTTAACCTTGGGGTTCCGATGTTCCAGAATGCTATGCTTTCGGAATGCCATTCATAGCATTCCTGAATGTTGTTCTGATGCAACTTAGGCTAGATATAACATATGATAATCTCTATCTGACATCACTAATACCAAGATGTCGTACTGTTTACTTGAATGCATGCCACTTTATACTCTAGAGTCTTGAACCATGAACTTGGCCAAGATTTGACCAATTTTTGTAGTTGTCAGCCATTTGCCAAAATCGTGATACCGAATATTGAAGTAAATTGCAGAGGACAAGCTAGATGTAACACTGAACCAATTTGAATTTGAAATTTGGTGGGAACCTCAACTTTATTCGCTAACTTGACATTTAGGCCCTGTGACATTAAAAGTCCCGCAAAAAGGCCTAAAATCCTTTTATTGACTTTCTAATTATCAAATCTCTATGTGATCATCGGGTTGTACTTACACACGCAAGGTGCCAAATCCCTCTCACTTATTAACTATGGTTAGGGTTGCCTCGAGATCCACAAACCCTCTAACAACAACCTCAGGAAGAGCGGATTTTGCAAATCTTGTATCGCATCGTTGAGTCAAACCACAAGTTTGACAAGAAACCTTTGGAGCCGTACAACTGGTGTAAAATAGTTTTTGGTGAACTAAAGAGACCATCAAGAGTAACACCAAGTAGCAATTTGCTGCTGGCGCTCTTTTGTCTATAATCTCCGCTTTTTACTTGGTGATCCAACGGTCACAAACTGACCTTGTGAGGAAGTGAAGACTAGGGAAATATTAGTGGATGGAGGAATGGGAAATGCAGAGCGAGTGGCAATAGGGAATGGTAGCGCAACTGGCTGTGGTTGTCTAGTACAACGTCGTGACATGGGGAGGCATGAATTATGACCCTGCTGCATACCCGTCGGCGACTGGATGCTTTCTGGAAGATTCGGCAGGTTCGACATCTTCGTAGTCAGACAAGACTGAATCAGAGTCAAACCCATGGATCTTATTCATTTTCGCTGCTAATGTTTTTTATCCATCTTTTTAGATCAATCAACAAGATCAAACAGATCAGGCACCAAATACCATCAAGGTCGTCCATGCGGTCAAATCACCAAAGCAGTTCGATGCCACGGTGCCTGATGGATATGAAGAAGCAGATATCTTTGAAGAGAAAGAATTATTGGCAAGACATCAATGCCAAACAGGCACAACACCTGTAGTTCCTGTTCATGTTGCCGTTGCTGCCACAACTTCAACACCGGTGGATTCTGGTGATGCACTTGGTTTAGTCTCTAACCTTGCATGCGTGATCCAGTCTATGCTGGATCAGAAAAAAGAATGAAGGAGGAGATGGAGAAACTGCAGAAATACCAGATGCACCGACCAAGGAAGCAGGTCCATCTACTTCAAGGATCAGGTCATTATTTCAAAAACCGATCATCGTCAATGAACAAATTCAGACTTTCTTGCAGCACCATTCGCATGATTCCTCGAGGGGTGGTTGGGTGATAAAGTTCAAAACCTCCGAGATAGAGGCCGACAAAAAATTGGACAAGTTACTAGCATTGGGAGAGCAATCGGCTTGGCGCATGATTGTCTTTGAAAATAAGGAGTTACGTAGCAAGCCCTCACCAATTGCGAGTCGATCCATACTATGTGCCAATGCCGTGACGCAACAAGTGGAAGGATTTGGGAATTTCAGTGGAACAAGTCAGCATCCACATCCCAAACTGGCCAATTATCTATCAGAAGTACAACTGACAAATCTCAGTTGATTTCAACTGAGCGCTCTCTCATGCAACAGAATATCGCCATTCGCCAGATCCAATTGTTAGGCAATCTGTGCTCTTTGCAAATGATTTGACAATGTTGGCGTCGATATCCACAAGATGGGATGATTGCCTTCCACTCTCTGCTCTTGTCCGGTGATTCAAGCCACCAAGGGCTCTGATACCAAGTTAAGAAAATACAATTTAAAACACCCAACTAGATCAATCACCACAACACAACATCAAGTGCAACAAGACAAGACAACAAAAGAGCTCACCTCAAACTGTATATTCAACTTATCAGCAAGTACCAAGATAAAGTTGCTTAAAAGCAATCAAAGGGCTCGTAAAACAAAGATGGCCCGATAATTCTAGAACTAAGCACACGTGGTGCCGTCGAAATAAGAAAGCACTGCATAAGTCAATCATTGCTATTTTAACTCACAATAGCTTAGATCTTGTCTTATGATGGTTATATATATAAGAGATCCTATTAGCTTTCTATAAAGAGTAATGTCCTTGAATGATATTTCATTACCTCTTATAGTTAGCTTTACATTAGATTCCATAGGTGTAGAAACAAATTTGCATTCATCCATATAAAACTTTTTGAGAATAGAGTTAGCATACTTCTCTTGACAAATAAAAGTAGTTTTATAAGTCCTACTCACTTCTATTCCTAAGATATCATGCAAGTATCCAAGATCATGAATCTCAAACTCATTTTTGAGAGCTATCTTGAAATCACCTATATCTTGCTTATTACCACCCCTTAAAATAATGTCATTTATATTTATTAAGAGGATAGTAACATCATACTCACTCATAATGAAGTTTTGATAGAATAAAAAAGTTTTAAGCTTTGCATGCCAACTTCTTGGTTCTTGCTTTAGCTTATACAAACTCTTTTGAAGTAAGCACACCATGTTTGGCTTTTCTTGAGAAATTTAGCCATCATATTGCTCCATGTAAAGTTCCGCATCAAGATCTCCATTCAAGAAAGCATTAGAAACATATATTTTCCATAGATCTCAACCAAAAACTATAGCAAGAGAAATGATAACTCGAATGCTTACCACCTTTGCCACAAGACATTATCATAGTCAATACCATACTCTTGAGCATATCCTTTGCCACCATCATTGTTTTTTTGTTGATAGATCCATCTTGGTTTGTCTTCGCCTTGAAGATCCATTTTCATCCAATTGCCTTCTTGTCTTGTGGAAGCTTCACCAACCTCCAAGTGTTGCTCTTCATAAGAGTTTGTTACTCAAAATCCATTGCTCGGACCCACTCCCTTTTTTTGCCTTGCTTCCTCTACACAAGTAGGTTCATCAAAAGAAGTTAGAAATCTAAATTGGTACCCTTAACAATTTGCTTACTCTACTCATCATATGTGAGCCTTGATGGTTTTTGCCTTTGCCTTGATGTCCTCCTTGCATTTTGACTTGTAGATGCCTCTCCATCACCGTCATCCAAAGAACCATCAACATCATAAAGGTAGATAGAGAGGTCAATCTTCTCATCAGGATAATTGAGATCAAGAACTAATGATTTTCTAGACATGTCCGAAACATATCCATGATTTAAGTGCCCAAGTCTATGGTGCCAAAGTAATCTTTTATCAATGTGAATAGAAGTATTTAAAGCTTGATCTATAGTAGAACAAAAATGAATCAACCTACATAAATATCCATGCCTCTTTTCAAGTTTTAGGATCTTATTTGTGATCGTTTGTCATATTAGCATCATGTAATATGTTGCTTGTGTAATCATGTTCATTGAAATTGAATTCTGAAAAATTTGAATTAATCGGACGGATGCATTTGCACTTGTCAAAATTGACAATATGGTCTCCATCATCTGTCATGACATTCACAATATTTCCTTTTGTTGTAATTGAAGTCAACTTCACGATAACAAGCAAGTTTTTTTCATTGGGATAGTAGCCTTTGAATTTAGCAGTGAAAACTACTACCTCTTCAGAATCTATCAATGTTGTATAATGGAAAACTGGCAAGAATGAGTTCATTCATGTTGACAATATCTACATTATCCCACAAGATCTTTTTTGCAATGACATTGATGGAAATGTAGTTGTAAACATCTCCTAGGCGATTAATCACCATGAGGGTATGGCAAAGGACAATCCATTTTAAACATCTTTGAAATTAGGACCACACTTTTATCTGTACCAACTTCTCTGAAAAAACAATGTTCCATTTGATTCAGCAATTAAGACATTTCTAAATGCAACCAATTCTTTCTGAAAAAATAAAACAACTGGAACATCTTCTCTTGAGCAGTCCATGTAGTGACCCTAAAAAGAAATATATAAGTACACTTTATGTCAGGATTTGCAATGCTACTGAAAGTGTAATTAGCAAAATTATGAAACTGCAATAAAAGTATAACTAGCAAAATTATGAGACTGTAACAAAATTATAAAACCTTAGCCCTTAGCTCTTGGCCCTTAGCTAGTGGCCATTAGCCCGTAGCTCTTAGCCCATAGTCGTTGGCCGTTGGCACTTGCCCCTTGCCCCTAGGCCCTTAACCCTCGGCCTTTAGCGTTAGCACTTCCCCCTTAACTTTTAGCCCTTGACCCTTGGCGCTTGCCTCTAGGCCCTTGCTCCTAGGCCCTTAGCTTTAGCACTTGGACCTTAACCCTTAACCCTTAGCCCTTGGCCCTTGGTCTTTTCCCATTTACCCTTAGCCTTACCCCTTTGGCCCTTATCCCTAGCCCTTCGTCCTTAGCCCTTAGCCCCTAGCCCTTGACTTTTTTGTATGTTTTGTGTTTTTTTCTTGTCGTTATAATTATTTTTGTATTTATTTAAGTTTTTTTGTATAATTATTTTGGTATTTATTTTACTTTTTTACATCCATGTTGTAATATATATATATGTGTATATATATATATACATATATATATATATATATATATATATATATATATATATATATATATATATATATATATATATATATATATATATATATATATATATATATATATATATATATATATATATACATACATACATACATATATATATATATATATATATATATATATATATATATATATATATATATATATATATATATATATATATATATATATATATATGTATATATGTATATATCTACATATATATGTATATATATGTATATATGTATCTATATATACGTATATATATGTGTATATGTATATATATGTATATATATATATATATGTATATATATGTATATATATGTATATGTATATATATATATATATATATATATATATATATATATATATATATATATATATATATATATATATATATATATATATATATATATATATATATATATATATATATATATATATATATATATATATATATATATATATATGTATATATGTATATATATGTATATCTATATATGTATATATATGTATACACACACACACACACACACACACACACACACACACACACACACACACACACACACACACACACACACACACACACACACACACACACATATATCATAGGTCCCACGGGACCGTACTGGTACCGCAGTACCCAAAAAATGATTTTTTTTTTAACGAAAATAACACAGAATTTTTTTTAAATTTTTATTATTATTATGGTACTGCTTTGGTATCACGGATCCCAGGGCGGTACCGTATCGGCGGTACCACTATTATGGTACCGACGGTACCACAGGGCACCATGATATATATATATATATATATATATACATAGTGTGATAGAGTGATATTGCATGTTCTTCTTCCGTCTCCCTACTTGGTGATTGCTTATGGTGAATGCTTGATGTTGCATTTTTTATTGTTAACAGTAAGATGGCCATGTAATTGGATGCCACACATGCCAAATAGCATGGGATGCTTTTCAAGAGATTTATTCTTCATGTTACATTGTGATGGCACCCTTGAAAAGAGTCCAAAAAGTGCATAGACAGGGTAGAAAAAAAGGAGCCCAAAATAGCAATTTTCACATTGTTTTTGGATCTCGAGATATTGACCCCTAATTAGGGTGGATTCAATGACCTAGAGGGGGGTACATTTTGTACTTCATTTGTCAAAGTTTTTAATGAAGTTGTTTTGAATTCTAAAGTATGGAATGCAAGGTGGTTGTCATGTCTACATACTCTTGAATGTGCTAGAAGTAAGCATGATATTTTCATTCATAAGTTGAAAGATTGTGACTTCATTTTCAAAGAGGCATATTGTGAACCTTGTATGAGAGTAAGTGAATCATTCTTGAAGGACACTTATCTGCATACAAGAGTATTTGGCCTCATTAGTTTCAAACTCAACAACTAAGTAATGCAAATTACTAGTGAGAAGCAATTGTGGATCAGTCAATTTGGCATGAATGATCTTGGTGATTGCTTTGTTGACTAGAAAGATTATCATATTGAGAAAGATAACATTCAGTTTTAAAAATGGAAAACAAGTTTCTTGAGAGTCTTGAAGAAGATCATGGTCTGGGTCCATGTTTTCATCATCAACACCAAGAGGGAGTGGGCATGATAAAGAAAAAAGACATTAAGGAGGAACCCGAGAAGGAGCACTTCCATCAAGGAAAAAGAGACTTGAATCTAGATCATTATGAAGGCTTGAGTAAAGAGAAAGGAGCAGCAAGTAAGTTTCTTCACATCTCCCTTTACTCATCTTCTTTGTGGTTGATAAAAAACATGTCATGTATTTGACAATGTCCTTTGATGATGCTAGTATGAACATTGTTTTTCATCCTATATCTTATGATGATGAAATGGTGATCACTAATAAGGATTCAAAGGCCTCATCTTATAATCCATTCACTCTTTAATTTCCAAGGAATGAAGACCTTCATTGGAAGGATGGCAATTTGGAGTTCATTATTTTGTTGGATGAAGCCAAGATGGTGATATTTCAAATTTTGGTTATATTTGCTTCATACCAAAGTTGGATCTTCAAGATTATTTTGAGGAGGAGACCCCAAGGTGTTCATTCAACAACCTACCAAAGACAAAGCTTGGATCTTGAAGACCATCCTTATTGAGCTCTCACTACATTTGAGAACTTGGAGCTCAAACCATATACTTATTGTGATGAGTGATCATACTCACCCCACACAACAAGAACTTGAAAATCATGTTATTTTTATGCATGTAATAATTATTGATCCAGGATAGTCTCATCAAGCTAAATTGTGAAGAGGAGTGTTAAAATTTCACAATTCTAGCTTGACTAGTTTTTGGTCATATGACTTGTAATTGGTAAGATGGCCATGTAATTGGATGCCACATGTGCCAAATATCATAGGATGCTTTTCAAAAGATTTATTCTTTATGTTACATTGCAATGGCACCTTTGGAAAGAGGCCAAAAAGTGCATAAATAGGCTAGAGAAAAGTAGGAGCCAAAACTAGCAATTTTCACATTGTTTTTGGAACATGAAACTAGGATGTATTTCCATTTACAAGTAATGAATATGTTGTTGATTATGAAAATTGTTAAAAAATCATTGCTCCTTGTGAGGGTCAAAATCCCAGTCAAATAATTCAAGATACATGTGTTGAAGAACTTAATTACCCAACTTTATATTTTATATCTTGCAATCTTCTGTGTAGAATGCTCATTTTATGCTATATTCGGATCCACACATGTGAAATACAGTAGCTTACTATTTTTGTATGGAAATCAAATTCATATTATCTTATGTTTGATGTAAGATCAAGATCTAGTTGAGTTTGCATCACTATCATTGAGTAGATGTTGATTTTTTTACATTGATGAATTCTGTGTTGTCTTTCTAACCAAAGATCAAGGAGATGTTAATGGATCTTAAATGATTCATTTTTCTTCACAATAGTCAAGGGGGGTCACATATGACTTTATTTTCTGTAGTGTCCAATATATACCAAGTAGCCTCTCTAACTATGATTCGTCGTGCTCTAAATTGCAAAAAGATGATTTGATTCGTTAGCCACCAATATTGAATTCACACACTAGATGTGTTAGTGTTGATTTTTGGGATAATCAGACTATTCTTTTCTATTTTAGTGGCTTAGTTATGTTAGTGAAAATTGAATGTGTGTAGAGCCCTTGAGGCTAGTTTGATTTTCAAGAAGCTAGTTTGATGGTATAAGTTACACAATGTCTCACACAGTTGCCAATATTCGGTTGGTTTTCTAGTCTAATATACAAGCTCGAGACTTGTGTTGCTTATCGCTCCAATCAATGCACTTTACTTTTTAATATTGATAAGTGTAAAAATAAGAGAGTTCAAAAAGAATAATTGGTGAGGAATTATTATAGAATATGCTAACAATGCAATCACAAGGTCCATTGTTAAGCTGGCCTCGAGGGAGTTTGCATGTAGATTGCATCCAAGAATGCCAATAAGGGTTGTCTAATACCACAAGTTAATCCATTAATATAATGACAACTTATCAATATCTTCTTATCAGTCTCAATCTACTCTCAAGGACTTCTTTTGGAGGTATTACAGTTTGCATAGTAACATTGCACACTGAGAAAGAGCGAGAGAGAGATCACTAACTACATGCTTTATTCAATGAATGAAAGAGATGAGGCGTAGCCTCTACATGAACAAGATGCAGGGATGCAGTTCTGAAACGTTGTCAAGCACAAAAGATGCAACGCTTTCAACAATGACTTTTCAGTGACTTAACCTAAAACAACTTAAAGTGCCCTAACCCTAACATGACCTAAACCTACTTCTCTAACACTCCCACTTGATCAAAATCTATCACGCAGGATAATTCTTTGATCACATCTTACATATACTTACATACTTACTATACTTACTATACTTACTAACATGTTGATATCCATAACTGACTTGCTACCTTCACTAACCGACATTGACTAAACCACAGTCTTAAAACAATCTTTCACCCTGTGAATAGTCTTCTTCTATAGAATCATCTTCTTTGTGAAACGAAAGAAGAACTTCTTGCTTCATTTTGCCAGCTTTAATGTCTAGCATCTTCTGTTTACAGTTTTTTGCAAAGTGACCTGGTTTCTCACAATAGAAATAGGTTCTTTTGCTCATGTCAACTGTATTTGAACTGCTCCCACTTTTCTTGTTGAATCTGTCTTGTTTTCTTGTAAAGAAAAGAGTCTCAGCACCTTGTGTTGTACTAACAATATTCTGTCCTTTTCTTCTTATTTCCTCTTGAAGAAGATTGCTTATGAGATTCTCCATTGTCATTTGCTTTGAGACAACACTCAAGACAATATTCAAGTTCTCATAGGACTCCAGAAGGCTATTCAACAGCATAACACACATTTCTTCTTCATTTACAATTGAACCAATGGCTACCAATTGATCAACAAATGTTGTTAGCTTTGAGATATGACTTGCAACAGAGTCTCCATCTTCCATCTTGAAATTAATCAGCTACTTTCGAAGATACATTCTGTTTGCAACAGAAGGTGCCTCATAGAGAGCTACAAGAACATCCCAAGCTTCTTTTGCAGATTTTGCAGTGCTAACATGAAGAAGTTGAGCATTCGCAAGATTTAACAGTATCTCTGCTTTTGCTTTCACATCCTTCTTTTCCCAAGGCTCAATGCTATCAAGATCTTCAGGTTTCACTTCAACTCCGGTTACAATAGACCACAAGTCTTCATTCTCAGCTTCCACATAAAATAGTTCTCTCCATTGAACTTCTCAACCATACAGTACTCCACAACTTTTGACATTCTATCTGAGAGAGGATCAGTGTAGAGCTTTACTTAGAAAGCTTGACTCAAGACAATCTGTAGAAGTCATTCACATGAGCCAGGAGGTCTGGAAGTGGAGCAGGGCAACAACGCACATTTCATGATGAAATCTCTTTCAAAGAGTAGACTTGCTCTCTCTCCTTATCCAGCAGGCAGATCGCTGATAGTTGAGTGGACCAGATGATCGCAGCCAGTAGAAGAGAGAGTGCTTTAGTTAGGCACCTCAGTTGCAATGAGATGGCAGCCTAATTACATGGCAGGCAGCGCACGAGTCCGTTGCACAGGCATACAGTCCGATGACAAAGCGATCTGGGCAGTGAGGCTCTGATACCATATTAAAGTTTGCTAAGACCATAAAGCGCTTTCTTCAAGCGACATACTTTATTTTCCTGTCCTTTCGCTACAACATTGCACACTGAGAAAGAGCGAGAGAGAGATCACTAACTACATGCTTTATTCAATGAATGAAAGAGATGAGGCGGAGCCTCTACATGAACAAGACACAGGGATGCAATTCTAAAACGTTGTCAAGCACAAAAGATGCAATGCTTTCAACGATGACTTTTTAGTGACTTAATCTAAGACAACTTAAAGTGCCCTAACCCTAACATGACCTAAACCTACTTCTCTAAGAGGAGGTTGAGACATTGATTATAGTCACCTATCGACTAAGACGTGAAAGAAAGTACAATTAGGACCATAAATGGATTCATTCAATCCACAAAAGTGATTGGTTGCAGTACTATCAGCAATTCTACTATCTTGATATGCTTTATGTCATGAATCCAGCTCCAGCTTATTCTTCTTGAGAGGCCATGAAGAATGCTTTGGTTGGTGGATAATCTCATATACCAAGAGATGTTAGCAAGTAGAAAGAGCACAGTAGTCTATTCGAAATCCTTGTATATGGAAATTGTGGTTTGTAACCATTTATTGCCATATGATAACTTGATGGTTTAAGACAGAGCAAAAATGTTATTTCACATATCCATGCACGTTGCACCCACATCAAGGTTGTAAAACAGGATGTCACAAGCTCCTATCATAAAGCTAGTACACGCCACATATTAGAGTGTCTTCATTAGGCAAGAAATTCTCAGCTACAAAGTGCAAGGTTGTGGGCGGAGTGACGATCTTCAGTTCATCAATTTTGATCTTTAATGGCAGGGTTTCTTATTGCAAGAAATCCACACCTTATCATCTCTAGTAAATGATGCATAGTTCAAAACAGAATGCCTTGATTTGAAACTGAGCGGCTTTATTCCAGCAAGAATTGCTATTAGAACTGGGTATCTGTTTCGTGCATCCACAGGATGCATGGATCTTTAAGCTGAAACTGCTGTCAGATTTAGTCATTTGGATAAAGAGGTCATTCCAACTGCTGAACCTCCAAACCTATCGTAGGGCTGCCATAAAACATCTTGAGCCTTTGATTGGGCTAGATAGTACCCTTCGCTGAAAATCAAGGTAAAAACAGCAAAGGCGGCCGCTGCTGAAAATATACCTCGCCTCAAAGTTTCACAATTTAACTCAGTTGTACCAAAAAACACCTTGCTCTTTGTTCTGTAGGCAGCTCTACTTGCTCCAGCCACCAGGCAGATCTCTGATATGATGAAAGTAAGCCTACAAACAACAAGATACGGTCCGCTTCAGCTGGTGAAAACTTCAACTTAACTATACAATCAGAACTGGTTGTTTGTAGGTCTAGCGTCTATCATTGACAAGAAGCAATCAAGTATGAACGGTGTATGCTTAGTACTGAGAACATATGAACTACTGTGATACTGTTTCTTACACAGAGCTTAACGTATTTTAATTTATATAATTTCAATGACCCGCTTTAGAGGCAATCATAACTTACATGCCTACATCAAACATAGGTAAGTAGTAAGAGATGCAAGATCATGAGAAAAGCTCCGCATCAAGCCTTTCTTTTTCTAACAAGAAGGCTTTATCGAGGAATTGAAGATTTTTGCCACTTTTTTTTGGAGCACCAGAAGGAACAGAAAGTAGGTCTGTCATTTCAGAAACGTTATTTGTATCAAGCCCTGAAGCAAGGGACGTGTCATCCTTTCTATCAAATATATTTGACTTTTCTAATCGACTTACCACGACAGAACCAATAAAAATTTCGCAAGAGTGAGAGCTCGTCCTGATTTCAGAGAGGCCGAGTTGCAGAGGCAGCGTGTTCCAACTGTGATAAGAATCTGTCCAAACAGAAGAAAGAAAAAAGCTCCAACCCCCAAACCGGTAGAAACATCTTGGCTGTACTTGCAATATGTAATTGGATAATAAATGTCATATTCCACAGTCGCCTGCATGGCAAAAGCAAAGGAGAACTATCACATTCTGAACTGTTAGAAGATTCAGAACTACCTTCTTTAAAGGACATCTTCAGTTTGTAGGGAATGTTTATAAATTCATATAAATTTGAAGGAAATTTAGGCGTCAAAATTCATGCCGAGGAGAATATAATGATAAAATTCTAAGGCATCATTCTGCAAAGCAGCTGCTTTTCCATGTTATAAGATGCAGACACGCTAACAAGCGCAAAAGTAACAAGCGCAAAAGGCTTTCCTCCTGATCTTTGCCCCAAGCCACTTCTCAGGTCATCATTCTGCAAAGCTGCTGTTTTCCCCTTAAATAAAATGCAGGCGCGTTCGCAAGCACAAAAAGCTCTCGTTTTTATTTCTCGCATTTGCCTCAAGTTACTTCTCAAGGCATTATCCTGCAAGCTGCTGTTTTCTCCTTTTATAAGATGCAGGCAAGCACACGAAGCTCTCGTTTTCATATCTCGCATTTACCCCAAGCCATACCCTAAATTTTATCCAGCAAACAATCTGATCAGGAGGAACTTTGGGCACGAACTGTGATATTTTAGTGTTTCATGGTAGATCTACCTCCTCACCCTCCCTCTCCAGCTACTGTTCACAGCTTCTCAATTCTGGGTTGAGGATGGTTAAGCCCAGTGCATAGGATATCATTGCACCTTTCCCACTAATGAAATAAAAATGAGCAATGCCACCTACTAGTGTAGGCTGGTTCTATCCTCAATTTTGAGCCATTATCCATCCTCTCCTTTATTCTTCATCGTAAATCTAGCCTCGTACTTGGAAATGCAGAAAAACTTAAGCTCTTTGAGGCAATAATACAATTGCAAGTTCAAGAATAAAGATGAAGCTTGCAATTTAGTCCCACTTCAGGACAAAATCTACCCGAACGTCATCATTAATTCTTATTGTAACTCTCATCCAAATTACGTCAGCGACAGATCCAACAAGTTAAATAACCGATGCCAAATACCAAGAAATGATAGACCATAGATATGGGAAATATCCGTCTCCCCAGAACTGCACCGGTACGGAGGTGTGACGTTTTAAGTTTACAAGTTTTGCAGTACTCTCTCTCTCTCTCTCTCTTGTTGAATACATAAATCTCAAGAACCTATAGTGTAGAGCAGTTAAATTACACAAAAACAAAAGTCTACCATTCGAATGAAAGTTCTTAGTAGACCTCATGATGCCTTCCCAGCATGCTGGCCTTGATGAATTTTGTACTACAGATCTATTATAAGCTAGAGTATAGCAAAATACTCCACTACAGATGCAATGGCAAAAGACGAACCTTGCACATTGATAATATATGAATGAAGGCTGCATTTGTTACTGCCCAGAACAAATATGCATTTAACATACCTTGCTTCTTCTAGACTCCGCACCCAGAGCTAGCCCGAAAGCGATGATGTCGAGCACCAAAGTAGCAAGGATCAGAAGCCATGATACCTCCATTGCCATTACAGGAAGAATCAGCAGCGCGACTGCAATTCAAGCTGATGTAAGTAGCAGCACTGGAATGATATATGATTAATAACTGGCTTCAATCTCTTAAAACTATGCCAAGTTCATGTTCTTAGGAGTCTTCTAGCTTCACTCCGCTTGACGGCCTGAAATGTTAAAGACAGGCCTCGAAGTCCTTTGCTGTCCTCCTTATAAATGTCTAATTGGGCAACCAATGCGAATACCTTCTTATGATTTGCAGTCAGCCATGTGATCACCTTGGTGTGACCGTTATCTCCAATATATCAGAAACAAACCCCCCCCCCCCCTCCCCGGGCGCCTCTCTCTCTCTCTGCCATGTCCTCACCTTGGTGTGAACGTTACCTGCAATATATCAGAAACAACCATAAACTCTCTTTCTCTCTCTCTCTCTCTCTCTCTCTCTCTCTCTCTCTCTCTCTCTCTCTCTCTCTCTCTCTCCTCTCTCTCTCTCTGCCATGTCCTCACCTTGGTGTGAACGTTACCTGCAATATATCAGAAACAACCATAAACTCTCTTTCTCTCTCTCTCTCTCTCTCTCTCTCTCTCTCTCTCTCTCTCTCTCTCTCTCTCATTCATGGTTATGATTGTTGTTGTTGGCGGATTGGTAGTCTCATGTATTTTACAAACATAATCTCTCTCTCTCTCTCTCTCTCTCTCTCTCTCACACACACACACACACACACACACACACACACACACACACAGCTTGTCCATCACGGCCTGATTTCTGTCTCAATTTTTATGATTGTTGTTTGTTGGTGAAGCATAGGTAGTTGCTTGCAAAAACAGATTCATAAATCATTAATTAGGTATAATCACAAAACTACTACCACTACTCTGCAAAATTTCCATTCGCTTGTGACAACGTCTAGGATGGCTCATATCATCTCTTGAAATGGATATTTTCAAATCAACATCTACTTCATAATAATGAATCAAGATATCTACTCATTCCAAGTTTGAACTATATAGACCATCTCCTTAGATCAATGTTAAACCGGCTTAGAGCTAGTAAATTGAACACAATGAGATGATGGCATTAAACATCCATCCAAAATCTAGGATGCATTAGCATGTTATTAGCTCTAGTAAGCACATAGAAGAAGCCTATACCAGGAAGAAACATCCCTCCACCATTCTAGGAAGAATGGTTCATCTAGAGACCTCTTATCCCTCATATAGTAGGTTCACATAGGCATGCTTTGACAAGAACAACACCACATACTTTCTAGTGTTAGGCTATTACATGAATGGTATGACACATCGAAATATCTAAGAATAGTAAGGCAGTCCAATGCTTTACACACCAAATTGTACTCCCTAGGTGATGAAAGTTTTCCAAGCCTTTGAAAGTACAATTTCTAGGAGAGTGTGTTTATTTGTTAATTTCCTTGACTAAGGTCTTTGTCCTTGGGAATTCTCCTTAATCTCCTTGATATTCATTATCTTTTTTTCCAAGTTCTTAAACTCAAAGTACTAGTCTAAAAGAACCAATCTTACTCTATTGAAAACACTTGCAGTTTTATCCAAACATACCTCTCTAAATCCTATATGACTAACCATGTTGTTGGGCATTTACAAATGTCAACAACACCTAATCCTTGTAACTCTTTGATGATGGTCAAGGGACATTCTATGATCTTTCAAGTCCTCTTGTCAACTTTGACAATGAACTCATCTATTTCATCAATTAGAATCTAGAGCTCTCTTTCTGTAAGCCCTTCCTCTTTGTTGTCACCTTAGAACCAGCAATGCCACTGATTCTTATTGATAGCTTCTCTTCACTCATTTACCTCCTCATGTTAGTTGTTAAGCATGCTAAATTGAGTTGAAAATGAAATTTTTTAGTATATTCTTATGATAAATTATGTATGAAGTTATCAATTATGGTGTGTAACCGACAAAGGATTGGCCCATATAGCCATTGCCACATGGGTTCTAGTTTGCCCAAAAAGGACCACTTGAAATTAAATAGGATTTTTGAGGCCTTATAACCAGCAAGATCGACAAAATCACATGTACTCTTTTTTTGGCATTTTTTCAAACGACAATACTGTGTTTAGGTTGGTCAATGGAGTTTGTGCAAAAGTTAATGCTCCAAACCATAAGGGCATGTGTGCGAAAAATGCTTTGCCACATTTCCAAGGACTCTATTGCAAAAACTCTTCAGATACATTTCTAAATGCAAGTCATGTCTTGTTGTTTTTCTTGCATGTGCCCTAGATGAGCAAAAAATTGCCGCTCTCTTTTTCTTGCATGCATGCCCAATCTCTCAATCTCCATGATGCATCAATATAATCACCAACAACTACCATCAAATAAAAGCTATCTATTGCATTCACAAAACAATTTAGTATATACTTTTTATTGCTGTCATATTCCACCCATGCATAGACCTTAAATAAAGTTTAATCCTTGAGATAAGAAAATAAATGTTAACCATCACGCTAGAGTGGCATAGCTCCGATAATCACGATTTGAAAATAGCTAATTACCTTGCATCCAATCTTAGGCAATCACATTGTCAATTCAAGAAATTTGTGGCCTTGCCTTTGTGGTATGCCACAACACTCTTGTTACTTATGAATATAGCAAAGCACTTGAGGTTTTTTAGGATTTCTTTTACCTTTTTCATGAGTTTTGGCATTCTTGGAGCTCCTTGTTCATGATGGCTTTCTTAAGTGATTCCATTATGATCATGCCCTTCCATCCCTTTAATGAGTTTGGTTGTGGAATTAGATTAATTTATTGCTTTCTTTCATCATGCATTGTGGAGTAGAGTGGATTAGATCTCTTGTTTCTTGTTTCTAGAGTAAGATCAAGCTTCAAGTAAACTACATAGACTGAAGTAGTGGTATATATCTTGCATATTCATCTACTCTTCAGTTCTTGATGTTCTTGAGAAGTTCAAGAATCAAGAGATGGATATTTCTTGATTCTTGTACTTGTGTGCTTGTTAATAAGTCTCTTGTTTTTCATTTCTATTTGATGCTTAGATTGATCTGAATTTCAAGATCGGTTTCCAGTTGTTTTTATAGTAGGATCTGAATGGTGTTCATCCGAAATGCTGGTTAATTTTTAGATGAATATTATTGACTTGCATGTTTCAATGAATGTGACTACTTTAGGAGTGAACCATCCCATGAAAGGCTGGATTTAAAACTTATACTACAATGTGCATCAAACCTTTCTGCCTGATTTGGGAAATGAACTAAGAAGATAACAATCAGAATGTTGAACAGCCTAGTAACAGACATAAACAATATGTAACTAGAGTAGAAGAAGCATAAAACACGTTTCATAGATTCTTAGTGACAGAATCTGTGAACATTTGGTGCTATTACCACCTGTGCACACACAAAAACCAATAAAAAATGCAGTCTTTGTGTGTCCCAAACCGTTCTTGAAAGTTCACGCTCCACGTTTCAATCGAGCTCGTCACTCTCGTTTCGATCAAGTCTCTGAGTCCACCCTCGCCCGAGTCTTCAAGTTACATGCTTGGCCAAGTCCAACCACTTTATAACTGGACCGAGCCGAATCCCACATCACACCTCAACCGAGTTCAGATAAACCCGTTGTATCTCAACCAACTTCTGGACTTCGACCGAGTCCTCTCAGTCCCAAGTTCTCTCAGTCCGCCTATCAGTCTGACCGAGTATTCTCAGTATGTCCGATTTCGATCAAGTCCTATCAGTTCCATCTCGACCGAGTCTCTCAATCCAAGTCCTCTTAGTCTAATCTCGACCGAGCCCTCTCAGTCGGAGTTCAACCGAGTCTCTCGGTCTCTCAGTCCAATCTCAACCGAGTCCTCTCAGTCTGATCTCAACCTGAGTCCTCTTAGTCTCTGATCTCGACGGAGTCCTCTCAATCTACTGATCTCGACTGAGTCCTCTCAGTCCAATCTTGATCGATTATTGAGTATTCGATCTCAACCGGATCCTAAACATCCACTCTCAATCGAGTTGTGACTTACCATCTCGACCGAGTACTGAGTATCCAATCTCAACCGAACCTTGAACATCCACTCTCGACCGAGTCGTAACTTATCATCTCGACCAAGTCCTGAGTATCCAATCTCCACTGAGTACTTGCATTGAGATCTTGATCGAGTCCACATTTGCATTCTCAACCGAATCCTTGTACTGACATCTCGACCGAGTCTAAAGCTCAACTCTCGACTGAAACCTGACATGAAGTCTCGAGACATCCAACCTTTAGGACTTGACATCTCAACTGAGCCGAGTACCTACCTTGAAGTCAACTAAGTCTTTGACTAGACTTGTACCTGAGCCATTTGACATAGATATCAGCCAAGTTTTTTTTGCGCTACCCCTCACTTGACTACTGTGCAATTTGGTTACACACTAGTCACCAAACTCTGAGCACTGTACCTTATCCTAAGTTTACATAGTCTTATTTAAAAAAAAAAAACACCCAAACACAACATCACCAAGGTAGTCCAAACCTTCCAAATGTATCGTCATTACGATCCCCATTCCACAAAAGACTATCCACCAGAAATGGCGTCACCCATGTCTGAGCAAGTCAAACATACTAGGTTCTCCCAACTCAAATAACAAGTACACGAACCATCCACGAACACATTTGAGAGATGGGAACCTACAAGAGTCAAAACATCTTACGACCGAGCACATTTTCATGATGTTGAGTCATCACATGCAAGAGCTCACCTCAATGGAGCTTTTCCCAACCATGGACATCATACTAAAAAACATACACCAATGCTAGATCTCCCTAAGTACGATGGTAATTCGGACCCTCAGAGATTTTAACAAGTCTTTGAGAATGCTTGTGACGTTTAGGGTGAAACATCAAACGAAGCAATAGTCCAACTTTTCTCAATGACCATGATTGATCGAGCACGAGAATGGTTTTTCAATCTTGATCATGAAGATAAACTTGATTGGTCTATCCTAAAAGAGTCATTCATCAAACGTTTCAAATATTTTCATGTGATTGAAAGTACCTTTGTCAAATAAGTAATATCAAGATGACAAAGGATGAAAAGTATGAAACTACATTGAGCATTTCAAATGTCTCAAGAATCAAGTACAAGAGCAACCTATCGAGAAT
Source organism: Diphasiastrum complanatum (assembly GCA_029204225.1). Taxonomy (NCBI): domain Eukaryota; kingdom Viridiplantae; phylum Streptophyta; class Lycopodiopsida; order Lycopodiales; family Lycopodiaceae; genus Diphasiastrum; species Diphasiastrum complanatum. The sequence continues at coordinate 4,784,835 of CM055093.1, read as the reverse complement.
ATGCTCATCATCTGGTTCTTAGTCGGACTTTCCAGATGGACTAAATGTGAGCTAAGATCCAATGATGAATACACGTCCTTAAAGGCAAACATGTCCGATGCCATCCGAGTAGAAGACGAGGGATCAAATGTTGAAGATCCTAGGAAACAGAGTGCACATCACAAATCAAAGCCGCCCGAGGACACTCGGGATTAGCTTTGAAAGTCACAAATGGAGTTGTTGAATCATCAACACCAAATGTAGATGGAGAAACTCACCAAAGAGTTTCAAAATAGATTGAAGTCTATACAGAGCTCAATGTCTGGTCAGTTACCGCTTGGTCAGGTACATCATAGATGAGACAATACCTGATACCCTCACTGTCGAGGTGCACACACTGATAACAAATGCCCATCCTATTTAGGTACTCTCTTGGGAATTTCAACATTAGGCTTGCCTTTGTCCAATGGATTTTCTATATCAAAATCCACTTCCTTCTTGACCTGTACTTACTTTCGCTCCCTCATCAAAAGGTTCAATGATTACTTCAGATTGTTCACCTAGGCCCATCTCATCAAATGTAGCATCCCTAGGAATTACAAGCTTCTGTGCATTTGTGTCATACATCCTGTATGCCTTGGCCTTCTCATCATATCCAAGAAAAATACACTTGATAGATTTTGCATCCAATTTCCTTTGTTTCTCATCAGGAATATGAGCATAAGCATCACAAGCAAATACTCTCAAAGTTGTGCTACAAGCTTCTGCCCAAAAGGTGTTTGGTAGACCCTTGCTTTTGAGCATTGCCCTGACCATCTCAACAGTAGATCTGTTTTTTCGTTCTGCAAATCCATTTTGTTGTGGTGAATAAGTTGTTGTAGTCTGCCTCTTGATCCCTTGATCTTTGTAGAAATCAATAAATTTTGTCAAAAAATACTCACCACCTCCATTAGATCTCAAAGTTTTGATGCAACATCCTATTTGCTTTTCAACTAATGACTTGAATTCCTTGAACTTAGCAAAAGCATCTGATTTCTTGCTTATGAAATAAATCCAAATGCATCTGCTATAATCATCAATGAAGGTGATAAAGTAATAGTAGCCACTAAGAAATCTAGTCTGCATAGGTCCACATAGATCACTGTGGATAAGATCTAGGATGCCACTGGCTCTCCTTGCTCCACTTTTAGGAAACCTCTCTCTGTGTTGTTTTCCCAAAATGCAACCTTCACAAATTTTTCCTTCAAAAGAAATATCAGGCAATCCTATAACTAGATTACCTCTTTTAAGAGTCTGTAAACTTTGAGCACTAATATGACCGAATTGTTGATGCCAAAGATCACTTCGACTATCAACCGTGCTTACCATAGCTTGAGCAAAAGATCTCGCATTCAATTTGTAGAGTCGATTCTCGTTGACTCTAGCTCCTATAGCAATCACTTTGTAGTGATTCTTGATGTCTTTGACAAGACATCTGTCACTGTCAAATTCAACCTTGAGTTGTTGATCAGCCATCATCCCAACAAATAGTAGATTGTTAGCTAAGCTAGGTACCTATTACACATTGCTTATCCACTTTATCTTCCCGCTGGCTAACTTCACTGGTACCACTCCAACTCCTTTAACATATAGCAATTTGCCATCAGCTTGTCCAAATTCATCACCATTGTGAGTTTCCTTGAGTTCTAAAAACCACTCTTTCCTTCAAGTCATGTGCATGGACGCACCACAATCAATGTACCAGGTATCCTTGGCCTCATCACTTGTCATTAATGCTGTAATGAACAAGTTTGAACTCTTACCTGTATCGTCTTCATACTGATTATCATCGTACTGATGTTGATCAGCATAATTGTCTTCATAATAATCACCATCAAATTGATGTTGATCAGCATAATTGCCTGCTTGCCATTTGTCTTTTCTTTGTTCTATCTCCTTCTGTTTCTTGAAGCATTCACGCTTCCAATGGCCAGGTTTGTTGCAATACCTACAATTTCTAGGTTTATTTTGCTTGGAATAGCCGCATCCTTGACCTCGGCCTTATTTCAATTGCCTCTATTTGGGCCATCATTGGATTGTTCCTGAAATTGTTGGAATGATCCATGACATGAGTTTCCACCTCTTGATTGGTGTCTTCTACGACCAAATCTGCCAACACGTCCTCTCACTGCAAAAGCTTGATCAAATCCCCTGTTGCGATGACTCAAGTTCTCTTGACATTGTTCTTCCTGCAAAAGCAATCCACCTAACCCTTCATAGATTAAAAGATTTTCTCGTGTGGCTATACTTGTCACAAACATTTGATGTGACTCACTCAAACTATTCAATGTCAATTGCACGATCTCACGATCCTGTACTTGCTCTCCAACTATTGGTAATTGGTCACAAATCTCTTTGATCTTCAGTAGGTGATCAACAACAGTTGCACCATCATCCATCCGCAATGTGTGCAGCTTCATCTTCAGGAATAGCACTCGATTTGTGTCTGTGGTCTCAAACAATGCCTTCAACGTATCCCATGCTTCTTTTGGTCCTTCTTGTGAAAATACTATACTTTAGGACCATAAATGGATCTACAAAAGATCCACAAGAGTGATTGGATACTTGCTTAACAATCTACCAAAAAACTAGTCATCAAAAAGTTGATCTAGATTGGCAATTTGACAAACAACAAGCATTAACAATCAAAAGCATTGATCAACATTGAAATCCGAGCCCACACGTGTGTACTATAGAGGCTGTAGTATAGCCTTCAACTTGAGAAACAAGTAGAAATTGATTTGGTTGCATTTGGATCACAAAAACTCAATTACATAGTGACCTAGCTTGAGATTGCCAATGAGCTCCAAAAATTTTCTATCTTCTCACTATGGAGAGAGGGAATACATAGCAAATTCCACTTCCTTCTTGAAGTTAGGTGAATTTCCAGCATGTAATAAGGAAGTTAACTCACTCTCCTTGACCTAAAATGAAACCCTAGCCTAGATCCTAGACTTATGCTTGGTAGGTAGTTAGTGTGAAAATTGTCAACATTTCCTAGCTAGTTTGAGGCCTAAATTGGCTAAAATTGTAAATAGTTTTGGTTCTGGAGTTTCACACGTGTGAACCAGGCCACAATGTTTTTATTTACTGTATTTTTTCAGTATGATGAAGTGTCAAACTTCATACCCTTCAAAATGAGACCATTTTGATGTATTTTGGTCATATAAGCCATTTTTAGCTATTTTTCCTATATAGGGAATATCTAGGGTCAAGTACCTTCTAGAGAGAGGAGAGAGAGTCATCTTCCTCATCCATAAATAGTAGGGAAGTCGTGGAGAACAGGTTGGAGAAACCTTTTGTATGCTTCATTGAGATCAATAGATCATTGTCATTGTTTCTTCCTCCATTGAGAGCATTGTTGTGTGTATTGTCTTCAAGCTATTGTGTATGATCTTAGGTGCTTTCCAAAAGTGATAGGCTGATGTATTATGGACTGTATAATGCTATTTTGGGCCGCACTTGATGTTTATGGAAGTTTCCATTTGTGATAAATGCTTTTTGATCAAGTTCTTTGCATTCTAGGTAGCATAGAATGTGTTGCCAATTCCTAGCTAATGTAGTTTGGAGTGCAAGCATTCAAGCCAATGATCTTGGAGTTTAGATCCACTTAGGATCTGTATTTTTCACAGTTAGTTGGTCAAATTTTCACCTTAAACTTAGGTGTACGTCCTATAAAGTGAGAGCGGCCTCACACGTGTGGAGTACTGTCCACAGTACAACCTGCACCTGAAACAACAAGTACAATAATCCTAGATAGCAATCGTTCATAGAAATCACAAGACAAATGACTAGAAACATCACAAAAGTGTAGAATGCAAAAGTCTCATCAATCTTCTTAGCAAAATGATGATCCTTTTATGGATCAAGTACATCCACAAGTCTGGTACAGTCCAACAGGTCTTCACACGTGTGAAGGGTGCCACATCACTCAGATCTATCCATTTGATCCATCCTTGATCCTTAACCAAAGTTGACCTTCTAAAATCCAAAAAGCTAGTCTCTTAGAATATAGGAATATTCTCTACAAAATAGGATCTAAGGAAAATGGTCAACTCTTATCTTCTAGTACTCTATACACACGTGTGAACATCCACTTGCCATGTGGGAGCATTTACTCATGCACATGCAAGAAAAAGCTAATTTCTAGGTGACTAGTCAACTTGACTAAAAACTAGTCATATCATGTTCACACTAACTAGATTGATACAAAATCAATTTAGATATATACAAGTATGAAAAGTACATCCTTTCACACATGGGAACAGGCTCCACATGTGTGAAATCAGATCATCAATATTATTCTAATGTTTGATCAATATTTACAATAACCAATGTCAAGTGAGAAGTGATAATTTTCAACACTCATGTCTACTAATACTTTCCAAAAAATATTCAAAGATAGTAGACTCTCCAATGCTCACAACCCTTGCAAGATGCACACTTGAATGGACAATTTGCATGCAATTTGATGACTCGACCATTGTCATTGAGGACTCCCTTGGAACTCTCATGCTTTGAGGCTGATCCTCAAAATCTTCCTCCTTTTGATGCTCCTCCTCAATGCAAGCAAGATCACACTTTGCCAAGATCTCCTCTTGAGTGATCTCCTCCTTTGCCACGCTCATTCTTTCAAAAGCAACACTAGCTTCCAACTTAAACAATCTTCCATGTTTAAATCCCTTTGCAATGCAAACATCATTCTTCAAGATGAAGCAAACACCATGCTTAAAGTGGACATCCAGACCACTTTTTAAGAGTAGACCAACACTAAGCATATTCTTGGTGATTGATGGTACATAAAGGACATTTTCTAGATCCATGCATTTTGAGGATTCTGGACACAAAGAGATGGTGCCAACACCATCTATCCTACACACTTCATCATTTGCAGTAAAGACAAACTTCTTAGCAACATTGAAAGAGAGTAAGGTTGAGAAAAAGTCCTTTTCACAAGACATGTGGGAGGTAGCCCCACTGTCAATCCACCAATTGTCTCTTGAATTGCTATTGCTTGTTGGTGAGGATGTAGATGCCATCAAGAATACATCTACTTCATCCTCCTCCTCCTCCTTTGCAAGGTTTCCTTGTTTGTCCTCATCCACTTGTGCTCTTAGCCTCTTGTAGCATTCAGATGCATAATGCCCCTTCTTTCCACAAAAGAAGCATTTCTGCTTTGACTTGTCCTTTGAGCTTGATGCATCATCCTCTTCTTTGGCCTCCTTTGGATGCTTCTTCTTTCCATTGGTCTTCTTTTTGCCCTTGAATGAGAAATTGGCTTTCTCATCACATCCTGCAAAGACAAGGAACTCATCCTAGATTTTGCATGGAGCATCCTACACTCTTCAGCCACTAATACACTGTGAAGTTTTTCTATAGTTGGCAAGTGTCTTGGATGGCAAAACTTTGGACCAAATTTGCAAAGTCATCTCCTAGACCATTAAGAACAATTTGTACAAGCTCTCCATCATGAATCTTCTCTCCAATGGAAGCCAACTCCCTATTTAGAGACTTGATTCTGAGTACATAATCATGTGCACTCTCCTCACTTCTTTTCATGCTTTGCAAAATCTGACTTCTAAGCATGAGAACCCTCGAAGTGTTACTAGATTCATAGATTGATTTAAAAGACTCCCAAGCCTCTTTAGCACAAGTACATGCTGATACTTCTCTCAACAAATCATTGCTCACATTCATCTTTACATAATGAAGTGCAAGCCTAGATCTCTTCTTGTATCTAGCTAACTCTTGTGCACCTAGAGGTTCATCTTCATCTTCAATCAGAAACTCATAAAGGTCTTGGAGCACCAAGAGTGACTCCATCCTAACCTTCCAAATATCATAATTCAATCTCTCACTAGCTTCTAGAAGGTATGCTCCCTCTTGTAGTTTTTCACTCAAATTAGATTTCTAATCCAACAAATGGACTTATAATCTTAGTTCTAGCACCCTCTCACAAAGTTGGAATGAAGATAAGATGATGTGAAATCTACTTACAATCAAATCTTGTCAATTTTGGCTAGTTTTGGACAATAACATGACTAAATCTCCCTCACACTTTTTGATGTACTTTCAAGACCTGTAAAACAAGTTTAGAGGACCTGATTCAAGCCTAGATTAATTAGACTTCATGACCCTATGTCAAATCTAATCAATGGCACTCAATCTTGGTAGCTTATCCTAAGATTTCCACCAAAAATTACATCAAAAACTCACAAATTGAATTTCTTTGGATCAAATGAATACCATGCATTAAATGCAGGTTTAGAGGTGCCCACACATGTGGACAGTATGGATTTGGACCCCTAGCAAGTTTGGGATCAAATCTCCTCACCAAAGTCAAGATTCTAGCTTGCCCTCTCAATACTAGTTTTTAGCACCAAAACTTGCTAAATGGATTTGCATTAGATCAATGGCTTATGCTCTTGTACTTGGCTCTGATACCATGTGAAAGTACTGTACTTTAGGACCATAAATGGATCTACAAAAGATCCACAAGAGTGATTGGATGCTTGCTTAACAATCTACCAAAAAACTAGTCATCAAAAAGTTGATCTAGATGTTAGGTGAATTTCCAGCATGTAATAAGGAAGTTAACTCACTCTCTTTGACCTAAAATGAAACCCTAGCCTAGATCCTAGACTTATGCTTGGTAGGTAGTTAGTTGGTCAAATTTTCACCTTAAACTTAGGTGTACGTCCTATAAAGTAGGGATGACCACCAAATAGACATGACCAACTCTCTTGAGTTGACCTAACCTACATTAGGAGTGGGTTTCCACGTGGCATATGGGCCTTACATGTGTGGAACCCAATTATACACAGTATTTACAATGTTCTACATGGTTTTTGATCAAGCTAGATTTGCCAATTTTTGGCAATTCTTCACACTTCTGAATCCAAAATGTAGGGAATAATTGCATCTCTAACTGATAAGTTGATGACATTTTGTGCTTTCCATTTTCTCCTGTCAAATGTCTGCTGATCTTCTTCAATCATTGGCCTTGTCTCTTCACCTGTCACGATCTCCCATAGCTCCTTTTCCATCAAAATGTTTTTCAGTTTGAATTTCCAAACTGCATAGTTGCCGGCTCCTTCCAATTTGCTTGACTCATTGAGGACACTCTCGCTTAGAGTTGCCATTACTAAACAGATGAGTCTGGATCAAGTAATTTATCACACCATAAAACTGTATATTTTTATGGTTATACACCTGATATCGGAATGGAGTGCGGAAGTACGGCTACTCAGGATCCTCTTTAACTTGTGCGCGTGGATCCGATATTGGAGCATGCGATATCAGACTGGAGCGCAAATGTACAACTGCTCGGAATTTTCTTTAGCTCGTGCGCTTGGATCCGATATCGTTATGGACAATATCGGACTGGAGCGCGGATGTACGACTGCTCGGGTTTCTCTTTAGCTAGCGCGCTTGGATCCGATATTGGTACGGAAAAAAGAGAGAATATAAAAACTTTCCGAGGGAATATTCAAAGATAGCTAGTTGGTCAATTTTTCACCTTAAATCTAGGATTTAGGTCCTATAAACTAGGAATCATAACCAAAATGACATGACCAACCCTATGGACTTGACCTAACCTACATTAGGAGTGGATTGCCATGTGGCATCTTGGCCTCACATGTGTGGAATCCACTTATGTACAAAATCTACATTATACAACATGGTTTTTTATCAAGCTAGATTTGCCAATTTTTGGCAATTCTTCACATGAAGTACGCTGCATTGGAAACAAAAAGACTTTGTATTGTGCATCAAAAATCAATTATCAACAAATCTATCGCAAACATGTTCAATGAAAGGACCATTTACTCCAAAACAACTGCCATATAAAAACACAAATCAATAGAATAAATCAAAATGTTTTTCAAGACATGAATCAATCACATGTTACATAGGACTGAATAATTATCCATACTTTTTTATTTATGTCAGTACGTTGCATTTGCTTATAATAAGCACATTGAATTTTAGCATTGCAAAGTCCTTTCGATATCTAAACAAATATTATTTTTTCATAAATAGAAAATGGTAAAGGTTTCAAATTTTTTATGAAGTCGATTTGTCATTTGTGACAAGTTTTTAGAACAAATTTGTTGAATTTTTTCAAAATGCAATCTACAAGGTAACTAATTTTAGCAAAATGCAACACATATTGATAGAATAACTCTATGCATACATTTAATCAACATTTTTAATTGTTACATGTCCCTCATCATCCTGTTGAAATCCGTTTGCAACAAGCAAGGTTTTCTTGTCATATCTGTGAAAATTGGCAAAATCTAGCTTGAATATTTTACAAGTTCTTGTAAGTATGAAAATCTCACACGTGTGGAGCATGTTCCCACATGTGAAAAATAGTCATTATCATATTAGATCAATGTTGGGAGATCATAATCACACTTTTGGACACTCCCACACGTGTAAAATTTAACAATATTCACTTTTACCAATATATGTTATTGTAACTTCAACAATTTCCAAAGCATCAATACATGAACGATTGGATTTTGTGAAAAATTGCCTACACTGGCAAATCTAGCCATGTAGAATATTGTACATTTTGTCAATATTGTTTGTTGGTTACTTGAATGGCCAAAGTGCCACTTGTACATACACACCTAAAGTAGGTTACCACGAGTCAAGAGGAGTGGTTGTGTCTATTTGGTAGTGATTCCTACTTTGTAGGATCTAGACCATGATTTATGATGAGATTTGTACCTACCATGCACCTACCAAGCATGACTCTTGGATCTAGGCTAGGGTTTTCACATTAGGGCAAGAAAGTGGAGTCTACTTCCTTATTACATGCTGGATTTTCACCTAACTTTGCAAAGGAAGTGTGTTTTACTATGTATTTCCCATTCTCCATAGTGAGAAGATAGAAACTTTTTGGAGCCTCAAGGAGAAACTCGAGTTTCCTCTCATTGTATGGTTATTACTCTTGATTTCCAATGAAACCCAGCTTTGGCACTTTGTAAACACTGTCTACAGGCCGTACTACAGCCTTATTTCCACACATGTGGAGTTGGATTATACTATTTGATCAATGCTTTGATTGTCTCTACTTGTTTCCTATCAAGCTGCTAAACTAGATCTTGTTTTCTGATGACTAGTTTCTAATAGATTGTTTAACAAGCATACAATGACCTTGTGGATCATTCAAGGATCCATTTATGGTCGTTAGTACTGTACTTTTCACAGATTCTCCATGACCATATTTGACAATGAGTTTTGGATTCCGATTCCAATATTTTTGGAAGAAATTTCACATCTACCTCAAATGGTTTGATCTTTGTAGTCGATGTTTTTGACTCGTATACCACAATTACCACAATCATAAGGTCTATTTTTGGGTTGGGCATCGAAGTAGCATGTTCGAATATATCCTGCACACTGATTGCATTAACATCGTCTTGTAATAAATTTCTTGAACAGATACAATGATAGTAGCATCACCATATGCATCTAATATCGAGTTTCAACTATTTGGCATATTTTGATTCAGCACCAAAATTTTCGTACTTCGCCAACACATTTCCTTCAATAGGCATGTTCTCTATACCTACGTACATATCTTCTATATAGACCTGTGCCATGGCATCAACCAATGCAAGTGGCATTGAAAGTAGAAGTGGAACAAGTTTTTATACAAATTTCATTTTTCTACAAATTTTTTATCAGAAAACTCTATTTGTTTTTTTAGCATTGGCATTCAAAATAGGAGTACGAACATTGACACATGTCGATGCGTAAGACAAAGCCCTAAAGACCATGCAACTTGAAGTTGAAATTGAAACTGCCTCTTGGTAATGAACATTGATTTTAACTATTTCAATACATATATCTCAAACAATTAACATGCAACTGCAAAAGATATATGCATGAACGTCACAAATCACACAAAAACAAGAAGAACATTTGATTTTGTTACTTTTGATTATGGCAACAAATCAACCAACATATCACAAAACAATGAATTTTTAGTCTTTTGAATGTCATTTTAGCAAAAAGTAGCAACAAGTCAATATATAGTTTTAAGTCTTGCCATCAAGCGTTGCACTACATTTTTGCCATATATTTTGTTTGTTTCCCAATAATTGTCCTCCTGTAGGACATCCATTTCTACTTGGCACAATTTCTCTGTTGCAAATCATAATAAATTACTCAAGTAGATAAATTGTTTCTTAATAAAACAAAGTTTGTTTTTATGAATATAGACCATATTATCTGTACATCATATGTTGCTTAAGGTCAATAACATCGTCTAAGAACTAAGATTTAGCATCCAATATATCAAATTCTTTTTTATGTACTAAGTTCATCTACACAGCCAAAAATGCAACATGTATATTGGGTACAGACCAAATTTCAAGGAAATGATCACTGTGTGGACAAATACACCAATTCTTTAAAAATTGTCTTTGCATAAGAACTATACACATTCATGTATGCATAGTTTGGTATTTTTCACTATATAATTTATGGAACATTGACTTTTTAAAATATATGAAATTGTGTAGCTAGGGACATTGCTCTTTTTAAGAGCCAATTGATAGCCTCCTCGGTTACCTATTATTAGACCTAAATTTAGACATTGCATTAATGATCGTATGCTACTAATGTGGTGAAATATATCTCAAACACAAAATATCTTTACAGAGGCTCGAAATTAACGTACCCAATTCATTTCGAACATCCGCAGTGAAACAGAACTCTTCTAAATTCATTTGGAATAAAACCAACACACAATCTCATGAGGGTTGTGCACATGAATATCTTAGCCTAATAATATGAATCCTGTATATAGCCAGAAGCCACCTTTTTTCTTCGAACATCAGTCAACGTAGTAAATTCAACACATGTATCCGATTCTTTGTTTGACAAAAAATCAATCAATTAATCAAACTCTCTCTCTCTCTCTCTCTCTCTCTCTCTCTCTCTCGTCTAAATTGCGGGGAATAAACTATGAATAATCAAGAGAATTCTAATGTAGAGTAAACAAGATTAGATATCTTATAGGGCCAAAAATCTCAGCAGCATCCAATCATACTTCTGCCGTTTATCTTATCCAGTCACTGTTTTACTCTCTACCAACGGAGGATGTTGAAGATGGTACTCTTGTACGTGGAAGTGATGGGCGTTACCTGAACAAAGACGCTGAACATGTATGTTAGTAAACATTTTACGTGCTTGGCATGTACTTGCTGTGTTGCTCAAGATTTTCTGTCAAACAGGTCTCATGCATGAATCAAACCTATTATAATGTAAAACTACCATGAATTTTCCATCCTAATCCTAGCATAGATTAGATTTTTCTCTTGAAAACTTTGAAGCTTTTTACTTTCTGTTAAACTTGCAGACACCTCTGCAAACTCAATATTTTTTATTGTTGTAAATGTTTGCTGGATCATGATCAACCAAACACCATTCCAGAGCTGAGGTTTTAATAGCGCTCCTTTCCAATGTGCCAGAAAAAGCTTCATCTTTTCTTTCCTGATTTGCCATATGTACAGAGTTTCATCCTACAACAATAACGTAAGTCATATTTTCCACAAAAAAATTCCTCCCGAGTCACAGCCACATCTAGAATTACCAATATTAGATTCTTGCTGAATTTCAGCATTTCTCAATGGCAACATACTCCCACAAGCTCTTCAGCAGCCAGCTTTTCATCTCTAGCTACCAGTGACACTACATTGCCACTCTTAAGAACCAAACGTATATGCTCATGGACTCTGATGACCTTTGTTCCACAAAAGCATTATAACGATCTAAAGCATATACAGGCAGTTTTTATCCTTGCTAACTATGTTTAATTTTCAAAAATCAGTTCAAAATTGACAACAAGCCCCTGTTGCAGCTTGTTTGACATTAATTTCTCAATGGCAATATACTCCCAAAAGCTCCTCAACCAGTGAGCCTACATTTCCACTCTTAAGAACTAAATAAATATTCTCATGCACTTTGATGAACTTTGTTGCACAAAGGCGTTGTCATGATCTAAAGCATATACATGCAGTTTTTGCCGTTGCTGACTATTTTTAATTTTCAAAAATCAGTTTTGACAACAAGCCCCTTCTGCAACTTGTTTGGCATTAATTTTTCACAAAACTTTAATGTTTCTCCATCCATCAATCAAACATTTTCTGCATTGAATGTCCAGCTCTAACCAACAATTTCTTTTCCTTTTGAAGAATCTCTAATTCCAAAAAAGTCTCACTCAGCCTCCTCTTGCTAGCCCAATCCCAACACATCAACTTGCCAACTTGCAGCTACCTGCCTTCCTTCACAATAAGAATACTTCCAACATGGTTGATGTTAAAGTGACCTGATTGAAGCTGTCTCTAACAGTTCCTTTTATGATATCTCGCTGATAATCAGCAAATGAGTTTGCACAGCAGCAATTTGGTATTCCTTTTCTAACAATGCATCTGATAATCTTATTACCAGTTTCCATTTTGTTCCAGATACCTGCCTCTGACAATGGACCTGCTTAGAGACTTCCTAAGGATTAGCTAGTTGGTCATTATTCTACTTATTGAGTATTCAAGAACTGACGTTCGCTTTCATCACTGTTTTGAGCTATGCCTTTCACAGCTAGAGAGCTTTGGATGACCACATTCCTCATTCAACAAGTATATGAATCGCCTATGCAGCAAGCTAAGGCCTTTCTTTTCTCAAATATGACATTTCCAATACAAGAGAGGAAACGCATGGCCCACATTCCAATGTGTGGTATCTGCAATGTCCACATGCATGCGTATAGAAAAAGAGTTTATGCTTGCAAGATGACCTACACCTAGCTTTTACTTCACAGTGACTGATAGAAATGTTTTACTTTTACCAATAACCAAGAATCCACCCTTCTAGCTTCACAGCACCCCGTGGTATTTCTTGCAAAACATCCAATATAGCTCAAACATTTGCCTCCACTATACATTTCAACAGTCTAGTATACAGTTTACGCACATCTATCGTCAGAATTTTGAACTAGAAGAGTTCAAAATCTTTTCAATCTCCTCTTAGAAACCAGGCACTGCATTACGGAGGAAAAAGCCTGATTCTAGATCTTTCACACAGGAGCTCTGAACTGCAACTGCTTGGTGCTGGGGAAACAATCCAGAAAATAAACCTGATTTTTGCTGAAATTGAAATACACAACACCATTCAAAAAATATATCCTTTTTTCTTAATCAACTTCATCCGGTTGCTTTATGTGATATAAGATCTAGAATGAGCTGACACATAATCACCTAGAAGGAAGTAAGTCTCAAAAGCAATTGAAATAATGCTCAATGGTGACAAAACAGAAAAATGATGTGGAACATGTACAAGGTCTTGAACTGTGTTCGGGACCTGCTTATGCCTGATGTACTTCACATCTGGGGAATAATCAATGGTAACTTGATGAAGTTGGAAGGCTGTGCACCGCTGCAGAAGTCTGGATTTTCATGGAACAGGAGCAGACTCTTCAAGAAAACAGACATCGATATTTGGGATCTTCCAGGAACATTATAATAGCACCCACATGAATAGCTAATAAGAATTCCTGATCCTTCTCGTATGTTCTTGAAAATGCAATTTGTCCACAACCTCAGAATACATCAAAGCATTCCTTCAGAGAAAAGCTTTCTGTTTATTTCACTAGTTCTATATTCAATCTGCTCTTGTCAAAATATACGCATTGCCCGTAAAGTAATGAGAACTGAAGAGAGCCGATCCGATCTTCATTTCAAAGAAAGAAAAAGCACCTCATTGCTAAGTGGAAAATAGCACCTCTGGCAGCCATAATGCCTGACTTCTGAATCTTTTCACCGAGCAAATTTAACTTTAGGTCCAAGCGGTAAATGATAATTCCTCAACTACTTTGATCTAGTAACAACTTGATGTGTAAGTTCCGTGAGGGCTTCCCTACACAAATGTGCTTTTTCTGAAGGGCATGGAGGAAAGGCAGCAATAGCACTGGCAGCACGATCTGCATGCTCCCTGGCTAGATCATGTGTCCTTTCTATACCACTACTCTCTCTCACGTATTTCAATGCCAACTCAACATCCCCACTGGTCTTAAACTTTCGGCTAATTAGATGCTGCATTGCTGGATGCTCTTCTAGGGCATAAAGGACTGGAGCTGTAGCTATCCCTTGCTTGAGATCCGAAAGGGAGGGTTTTCCCAAAGATGCTTTGCTTCCAGTAAAGTCAAGAACATCATCTATCAGCTGATATGCTATTCCTAAATGGCAGCCATAATCATAGGCAAGGTTGGCAACTTCAGCAGTATGGCCTGCCAAGAGAGCTACTGCCTTGCAGCTATTTGCCATGAGTGAGGCGGTCTTATAGTAAGTCTTTTGCAAGTAATAATCCATACTACAGCTTTGATCGGATTCTGTTGTCCACTGCATAATCTCACCAGTCACAAGATGTTCTAGCACCTCAGAAAGAAGCTGCACAACTTCTGTGTTCTGCAAAGAAGCTAGGGCAACCGAAGCCCTAGCCAGCAGAAAATCCCCTGCCAAAACCGCCAACTTGTTTCCCATTATAGAGTTCAATGATCCGATCCCTCTGCGTGTGTCAGCATGATCAAGAACATCATCATGAAGCAGGCTGGCCACATGAATCATTTCTGTGATCTCAGCGATGCGCTGCTGCCTCCTTCGCTGCTCCTCAGAATTAAAATTCCCAACAACTGCTGACAATGACGATGCCATTAATAATAGCACCATGGGGCGGAACCGCTTGCCTTCCACACCTAATTTGAAGAAATACTCTGCTGCAGAAGCCAACTTAGGCACCTCTGCGCAAACCATTGCTCGCAGCCTATCTGACAGTACTGCCAATTCATCAGCTACAAGAGAAAAAGGATCTAACTTCTCGCACTTTATCTGATCAGTTTGCAAGGACTGAAACCTTCCTTGGCGATAGGGTTGAGGCGACAAATGCATCGGCAAAACATGGCGATCTTCTGCTGCTATTCCAGATTTGTGCGCTGCTTCTCTGTATCGATCCAACAGAAAAGAATTGAGACGAGAAATGGATCTTATAGGCCGAGAGGCTAAATTGGTGTCAGATACCATGAGACCATTCAAAGCTCGCTTGCATAGGGAACGAAGCGCCATAACCAAAAAATGGTAAACGCTCCCTCCCTCCCTCCCTCCTGCTCTTACCAGCAAGGAAAATACCTACCTACATAAATGTGTGTGTGTGTATAATAATAAATAACCCACCACAATTCTTCACACCAAAAATTTTATAATATGCCTTGCTACTACACATTTAAATTGTCTTATCACCCCATTGAAATCAAAAGAGGCATTGTCTCACAATCTAGTTTCAATGCATTGTTTTGGCTTTCTTAACAAAAAAACAAAAACACGCACACACAAAAGGAAAATCTCTTTTTATGAAGGGAAGTGTTCCCCTTCAATCTGGAGCGGTGGCACACACACAAAACTCAATGCTTGTTGGAGAGCAAAGATAAGGAAGGCCTTTACCTCATTTCACATAATAAAGCAAAGGCTCTTAGGTGGCAAATGACATCATAAAAAATGCTAACTTGAGGTAAGTGAAGATGTTGGGCACTACCCCATGATATCTCCACTATTGTAGGGCCACTGTTTTTTAGGAGAGCTTGAGATTTAAGTTTTTAGGTGGGAAAACATCACGATGGTTGCTATTGGATAGAGGAGAGAGAACAAAGGCCCACCAAGCTTATGTTTTGAAGGGTGGTTATTTACTTTTTGGGTGAAAAGGTAAAAATCAAAAGCAAATTTCATAACTAAATATTTTTCTCAATCTAAAGGGTGATACAAGGTTTTTAAAATAATAAACTTTAATTGGAAAGGATAAAATAAAATTGCAACTCTATGGAAAAAAATAGGCTGTGAAGGATTAAGAAAGTGTAGAACAACTAATCAGACAGATCTTGATTCTACTAACAAAGCGCGCAGTTTATTTGACAAAGGATGAGAAAGAAATGAACGCGAACTCGAAACATTTCTATTCGTGACCAACTCAAAAGATTCGCGAAGGATTCGCGAAATTTGTCTTGCTATTAACTCGAAAGATTCGCGAAACAGTTTCTTGTAGAAGCTCATGGCTTTCTTGTTGAAGCTCGAAAGATTCGCGACCAGAATCTTGTTGCGAAATATTGTGTTTCTTGTTCAAGCCTCAGATGTCACAAAATTGTCGCGAACAATTCGCGAAATCTTCTAGACTGCTCTTCAAGCTCACTTGTCGCGAAACTATCTCGAACAGTTTGCGAAATATTCTAGATTTCTTTTTCAAGCTCAAGAATTGTCATCTGTCACAAACAATTCGCGAAAGACAAAAATGTCGTGAAGAGACAAGTGTCACGAACAATTCGCGAAACACGAAGCTGAGACGAAGAGATGGACTGTCATGAATAATTCGCAAACAGAATTTATTCGAGCCTAGAAACAGAGCGTCTATTTAAATATCAACTGTCGTAAACGGTTAGATATCTACTGTTACAACATTGAAAGGCCAAAGGACCTGTAAATAAAAGGCCAAAAGACCTGTTCTGTAGCAATATAAATACATGTGCACTACTCGTTGTAACTCACTCACTCAATCAGAGACACAACAGAGAGATAAGACAACAAGAGATGTATATTGATGAATCAGATTCAGAGTTATAAAAATTCATTTTTGATCAATAGTTTTATATTGTCTAAATTGTCTTAAGATGTCTCTTACTTCCATTTATAATTTTCGCACGCATATTCAATCAAAACTAATATTGTTCTATTAATACATAAATCAGATACAATCCCGAAGACACTGTAGTTTGATTTATTCAAACTTTCATCGTGTTCTCTGTGGAAGAATAATTAATATTTTTTCCTACAGTGGTATCAGAGCTTATGGAATTAAAGTTGATACAATGATATCTTCGTATCCCTCTCAACACTCTTCATACATCCATCAGTAAGCCGCTATTTGGAGGTTATTCAGAATTAAAAGATGTCGTCGATCACCAATATTCAAGCTAAGATCACTACAATCTTGGACCCAAAAGGTTCAAACTACTTGATTTGGAAATTAAAGACTTCAATCTTGTTAAAAAGCGATGGTCTATGGCAATGGGTAGAACCAATTGAGGAGAAGCCAAAAGCTACTTCTGGCAAAGAACTTCAAGAATGGAGTTTAAAAAATGACAAAGCTATAGCAATTATTGTGTCTTCAGTGCATGACAATATAATGCTAGATCTTACATCAATTTCAAATGCAAAGGATTTATGGGAAGAATTGCAAACCAAGAATGAGACTCGATTTCGTAATCAGATCATGTACTTGGAAGACCAATTAACTTACCTACAGTGGGATGGCAAAGATTTGAACACATTCGTGCGAAAGATTAAAGATCTGGTTATTTCCTTGCAAAATTTTGGTACAGAAAATACAATTTCTAAGGAAAAACAGCTTAATTATTTTCTTCGAGCCCTACCTAGCTCATATTGGAAGAAGACTTATTCATGGACCAACCACTTGGTTTTGTAAGCCAAGAATATCCAAAATACGGATGTAACATGAATAAAAGCATTTATGGTCTGAAACAAGCGGAGACATTGGTATAGAAAGAAGGACAAAGTACTACTTTCCATAAGCTTCAAACATCTATTTGCTGAATCAAATATCTATATCAAACATGTCCAAAATGAAATAATCATTCTAGCTGTTTATGTTGATGACACGCTTATCTTCTCAAGAAGAGATAAGTTAATTTCAGATGTCAAAAGAGACATTTCTAAAATATTTGAGATCACAGACCTAGGAGAAGCTAAAATCTATCTAGGCTTGCAAATCGTGAGAGACTTTGAAGGTGGTAAGTTGTATCTTCACCAACAAAAGTACACTCAAAAGATCATTGAAGAATTCAACATGCTCGAATGCAAAGGTGTGCATACTCCCATGATATCTGGAATAATATTGAACAAGACAGATTGTCTGCAGACTCTCGAGGAAGAGGAACGAATGGCCAAAATACCCTATTGTAGACTGATTGGATCATTGTTATATCTAGCAGACAACACCAAACTTGATATAGTGTTTGCAGTATATAGACTGAGCCAATATAATCAGAACCCAAGATCATTGCATTGGAAGTTGGCAAAGACAGTATTACAATATCTCCAGAAAACGAAAGACTATGGACTGTGTTATTCGAAAGAAGCTGGATTTCATATCAAATCTTATAGTGACGCAAGTTGGGCATCCATGGCAAAAGTATGCGAAACTATCTCAAACGGTTCGCGAAATATTCTAGATTTCTTCTTCAAGCTCAAGAATTGTCATCTGTCACAAACAATTCGCGAAAGACGAAAATGTCGTGAAGAGACAAGTGTCGCGAACAATTCGCGAAAACGAAACTGAGACGAAGAGATAGACTGTCGCGAATAATTCATGAACAGAATTTATTCGAGCCTGGAAACAGAACGTCTAGTTAAACATCAACCGTCGTAAAACGGTTAGATATGTACTGTTACAGCATCGAAAGGCCAAAAGACATGTAAATAAAAGGCCAAAAGACCTATTCTATAGCAATATAAATACATGTGCACTACTCGTTGTAACTCACTCACTCAATTAGAGACACAACAGCGAGATAAGACAACAAGAGATGTATATTGATGAATCAGATTCAGAGTTATAAAAATTTGTTTTTGATCAATAGTTTCTTACTATCTAAATTATCTTAAGTTGTCTCTTACTTCCGCATATAACTTTCGCATGCATATTCAATCGAATCTAATATTGTTTTATTAATACATAGATCAGATACAATCCCAATTGAAGACACTGATATCAGTTTGATTTATTCAAACTTTTTCTTTGTGGAAGAATAATTAATATTTTTTCCTACAAAAAGTTTCAAAATTCAAGCCAAGAGACCCACTATGCACATTCATATTGCCTAAACACCATATACTTTCTATTTCATGAGTCCTTATAAAAACTATTTTATTTTTTGACATTTTTGCGTGTAATTGTCATTCTCAAAAAGAGTTCAATACAATAAAAACAAAAAGTAGCCAGTACTACGCGAAAGAATGACAAGAAAAAAAATTCGTAATCAGTTTTTGTGCTAAAATTTTGTAGGAAATTTTCCTTAACTAGATTTTGTCATGTTGAACATTGTAAATTTTGTTGAATCGTGTCTTTTTTTTCACTATTTTTTCCCCAAATTCAATGCACTCTAAACCAAATTTTTAGCATTGAGCTTCAAGAAGTTAAAACGAGCATTTTTTGGAGGAAAATCAACTTTTCAGCTTGTTCTACAACTTAAAAACACTACTATATTTATCAAAGAAAACAACTATCGTCAACATTGTGTAAAAATTAAAATGAAACATAAGAGCAAATAATGAGACTCACGATAAATGAAGATAGAAAGCAAAATAGTAGCTAATTTCAACAATTGTTTCAAGCATCAACATTAGAACTAGACCATCAACCTTGTTGCATTATTGCAAATATGCAACAAACTGATTCACGAGCTGTTTAGTAGATTCAGTCTACCAAGGTTACAGCTTCTAGAGTTTATATCAGATAAAACAATCCAATAGTGCAAGCTTCAAAGATGAGCAAGTCTAGAAATACCAACTCGATATATATATATATATATATATATATATATATATATATATATATATATATATATATATATATATATATATATATATATATATATATATATATATATATATATATATATATATATATATATAAATTTTACAATCAAAATCTATTTCTAGAAAAATCAATTATTTCAACGAATGTAGAGTGATAATAATGCTACCAGGAGAATTCTTGGTAATAAACAAAGTTTTCCACTGGATAAGGGAAAGCAAATTCTAAGAAGTAATGAGGAAGTCAAAATTGGAGATGAATTTGACAGAGAAAGGGTAGATCTACAAATGTTGAGATATACAAGACAATATTCAAAGGGTAATCCGATTCCATGGTAAACAAGAAATGGATGTCAATGGATATATGTGATTATAAAAACAAAATTTTCATTTCAAAATTAAATGGAAATCCTCAATTTGATGATATCTAATAATAGTTCCACAAGTTGGATCAATATTTCATGTAGTTTGATAGACCTAACCCAACCGAAATCATTTTATGCTACCATTCATTTTGAGGCTACAACTTATAAGTGGTGAAAAAGATAAAATAATAACTTGTTGCTAGAACCAATGGATAGAATTTTTAACAAAAGGACAGATTGAAAATTATTTGAAAAGGCTTGTATTCGTACTTACAAGAGTTTATTTTAGGATGAAATGAATTTCAAACAATGGACGAAAATTCAACAAAATGGCACCATACGAGAATACAACTTTGAATTCTAGAAGTTGAATCTATTTTACAAATTCGAAAAATGATCATCCATAAGGGTATACTCAGGATTTACAAAGTGATATTGAAGTTGTTGTTAATACTCGATTCTACAATACTATGAATTAAGTTGCTCTTATTTGAATCAAAATATTTCAAGTAAATGATCAAAATTGAAATCATCAAAGTGTAATGAAATAATAAGTTTAAGTCATCACACACAAGCTAAAGGAGAGAATAAATTATTATAATATCCTTGGTAAAAAGATTACCAACAAGAAATAAGTAATTACTATTGAAGCACAACTTGAAGTCAAGATTATTAGATCTTAAGGTTGAGACAATTCGTCCTCGCCAATTGGACTTATATTTCACTATAAGCAAAATAAAAAAACTATGAAACAAATGTGACTTGGAATAATATCTTAGTATGTTCTTAATCATTGAAAATAATGAATGTCAAAATAATATCAAGCAAAAAAAAAATGAGTCGTTACTGTATTAAATGGATGACGAATCATCATCAGATTATGAATCTCACTAGAACATCTAAGTAAACGGATAACAAGAAAGTGCTATTAGAAGACACTCAAAGACAACATTCATAAGTATGTCTTGAAACGTCCTTAATGGATCTGATTCTAATAAAACTTTCTATATTAAAGTACTAATTGAAGAATAAAAAAAAGTGTTTTTATTTGGTTGATAGTGGTAGTTCACACTTCTTCTTTAACAACAAATCTCTTCAAATTTTATGAATAAATATTATCAAATTTTTCAAATAAGATGAAAGTGCTAATAATAAATGAATCAACAATTCCATGTACTAAAGTGACTTCAATGGTTCATCCTCAAATTACAGAATCTTGTCGCAAAATATTCTGTTTCTTGTTCAAGCCTCAGATGTTGCGAAATTGTCGCGAACAATTCGTGAAATCTTCTGGACTGTTCTTCAAGCTCATCTATCGCGAAACTATCTCGAACAGTTCACGAAATTTTCTAGATTTTTTTTTCAAGTCAAGAATTGTCATCTGTCGTGAACAATTCATGAAAGACGAAAATGTCGCGAAGAGACAAGTGTTGCGAACAATTCGCGAAACACGAAGCTGAGATGAAGAGATGGACTGTCGCGAATAATTCGCGAACAAAATTTATTCGAACCTAGAAACAGAACGTCTAGTTAAATATCAATCGTCGTAAACAGTGAGATATATACTGTTACAGCATCGAAAGGCCAAAAGACCTGTAAAGAAAAGGCCAAAAGACCTATTCTGTTACAATATAAATACATGTGCACTACTCATTGTAACTCACTCAATCAGAGACACAACAGCGAGATAAGACAACAAGAGATGTATATTCTTAAATCAAATTCAGAGTTATAAAAATTTATTTTTGATCAATAGTTTCCTATTGTCTAAATTGTCTTAAGTTGTCTCTTACTTCCGCATATAATTTCTGCATGCATATTCAATCAGAACTAATACTGTTCTATTAATACATAGATCAGATACAATCCCAATTGAAGACACTGATATTAGTTTGATTTATTCAAACTGTCATCGTGTTCTCTGTGGAAGAATAATTAATATTTTTTTCTACAAAAAGTTTCAAAATTCAAGCCAAGAGACCCACTATGTCATATTGCCTAAACACTATATACCTTTTATTTCATGAGTAACTATTTTATTTTTTGACCTTTTTGCGTGTAATTGTCATTCTCAAAAAGAGTTCAATACAATAAAAACAAAAAGTAGCCAGTACTACGCAAAAGAATGACAAGAAAAAAAATTCATAATCAGTTTTTGTTCTAAAATTTTGTTGGAAATTTTCCTTAACTAGATTTTGTCATGTTGAACATTGTAAATTTTTTTGAATTGTGTCTTTTTTTTTTTCACTATTTTTTACCCAAATTCCATGCACTCTAAACCAAATTTTTAGCATTGAGCTTCAAGAAGTTAAAACGGGCATTTTTTGGAGGAAAATCAACTTTTCAGCTTGTTTTACAACTTAAAAACTAGATGAAGAGGTAATTTTTTAACTTCTTTGAAATTGGACCAAATTTTACAAGCAATTTATATGATAAAAATTAATGTTAACCATGTCATTATTTGTATAAAAACATTGTCATTCAAATAAAAATCTATTATACACTACTATAAGTATCAAACAAAACAACTATCGTCAACATTATGTAAAAATTAAAATGAAACATAAGAGCAACATAATGAGACTCATGATAAATGAAGATAAAAAACAAAATAGTAGCTAATTTCAAAAATTGATTCAAGCATCAACGTTAGAACTAAACAATCAAACAACTTGCAATATTGCAAATATGCAACAAACTGATTCACGAGTTGTTCAGTAGATTCAGTCTATCAAGGTTACAGCTTCTAGAGTTTATATCAGATAAAACAACCTAATAGTGCAAGCTTCAAAGATGAGCAAGCTCTAGCAATACCAATTATATATATATATATATATATATATATATATATATATATATATATATATATATATATATATATATATATATATATATATATATATATATATATATATATATATATATATATATATATATATATATATATATATATATCATAGATCCAGCGGTACCAGGATCCACGGATCCCTGTACCGCGGATCCATACTGATCCGCGGTACCATAATATATAATATTTTTTTTTAATTTTTAAGAAAATAAAATAAAATCAAGTGGGCAATATGGGTATCAGCTTGAAGCTGTTTATGAGAGCAGTGCATTTATATAGGTTGCCGGTTCTGACGAGAGCGAACAGCCAAAGGACCAAGGAGATGCAAAACACCAAAAAGTGTGTTTTCGCTTAGGGAGTCGGAAGGCCAAATCATGAAGAGGTCGTACTGTCGGGGGTTCCGTCTACCGGCAGCCCCCGAACCCCGCTGTTGGGGGGCTCTGCCTCCCAAACCCCCCACCTGAGGGCTACCGCCCCCCGGACCCCCTATTTCTCGGGGGGCTACCGCCCCCCGAACCCCCCGTTTCTCGGGGGGCTAATGCCCCCCGAACCCCCCAAGACTTGTTGCTATATAGAAACTGTAGTCTAGCCATCTCATAACCATCATGGTCTCACAGTAGACCCTATACTAACAACCGTGCTCCGTAATGCCTTCTGCTCATAACGGGGGCCTTACAGATCTGAGCTCACGGTTAACTAGTGACTATTAAACTGAGAGGTGTATTATTTAGTTGTCTAACACAATTTGTAGCTGAAAGCACCGACAACCTGCATAAATGCACTGCTCTCGTCAAGAGCTTCAAGCTGATACCCATATTGCCCACTAAATTTAAAAAATAAAAATAAAATTAAAAAATGGTGCCGTCTTGGTACCGCGGATTTTTGGGTGGCACCATAATGGCGGTACCACGTGCCACTATGATATGTATATATATATATATATATGTACATACATATATATACATACATACATATATACATACATACATACATACATACATACATACATACATACAAGTTGGATCAATATTTCATGTAGTTTGGTAGACCTAACCCAACCAAAATCATGTATGCTACCATTCATTTCGAGACTACAACTTATAAGTGATGAAAAAGATAGAATAATAACTTGTTGCTAGAACCAATGGATAGAATTTTCAACAAAAGGACAGATTGAAAATCATTTGAAAAGGCTTGTATTCGTACTTACAAGAGTTTATTTTAGGATGAAATGAATTTCAAACAATGGACGAAAATTTAAAAAAATGGCACCATACGAAAGTACAACTTTGAATTTTAGAAGTTGAATTTATTTTACAAATATGAAAAATGATTATTTATAAGGGTATACCAGGATTTACAAAGTGATGTTGAAGTTGTTGTTAATACTCAATTCTACAATACTATGGATTAAGTTGTTCTTATTTGAATCAAAATATTTCAAGTAAATGGTCAAAATTGAAATCATCAAAGTATAATGAAGTAATAAGTTCAAGTCATCACACACAAGCTAAAGGAGAGAATAAATTATTATAATATCCTACAATCATGAAATTTCGTGAAAAGAATACCAACAAGAAATAAGTAATTACTATTGAAGCAAAACTTGAAGTCAAGATTATTAGATCTTAAGGTTGAGACAATTCGTCCTCGCCAATTGGACTTATATTTCACTATAAGCAAAATAAAAAAACTACAAAACAAATGTGACTTGGAATAATATTTTAGTATGTCTTTAATCACTGAGAATAATGAATGTCAAGATAATATCAAGCAAAAAAAAATGAATCACTACTGATGACGAATAATCGTCAGATTATGAATCTCATTAGAACACCTAAGTGCTATTAGAAGACACTCAAAGACAACATTTATAAGTATGTCTTCAAACGTCCTTAATGGATCCGATTCCAATAAAACTTTCAATATTAAAGTACTAATTAAAGGATAAAAAAAAGTGTTCTTATTTGGTTGATAGTGGTAGTTTACACTTCTTTTTCAACAACAAATCTCTTCAAATTTCATGAATTAATATTTTTAATTTTTTCAAATAAGATGAAAGTGCCAATAATAAATGAATCAACAATTCCATGTACTAAAGTGACGTCAATGGTTCATCTTCAAATTATCAATGACTAATTTGTAACATAGTGTTTTCACATTTTATTTTGTGGCTTTTTTGCATGTTGTTTTAATTAGCATTGTATATTAAACATTTAACTGATGTAGATTTGATACATTCGTTTGAATTGTACTTTGTAGAAGAAAAAAAAGTATTCTTGCACATTTATTTGATACTTGTTTTTTTTTTTTAAGTATCAATTTTGTGAATTTTTTTATAATCAACAAATAGATGCCAATATAGCTCAAATTCACTTGCATACTAAATGTAGAAGCCAATGTCATTTGCAAAAATTATCTCTACAAGAAATTTGATGGAAGTTTATAATGCTTGTAAAATGAAAATATATATTAAAAAGATGAAAAAAACAAGGTTAGTACATAATTAATTTACGATTTGTGCTCAACAGATTTTTTGCAAAAAGTCAATAACTATGTCAATCTGGATCGAACCTTCTATTAACTTTGCAGTATTATCATATAAGTGTCTCATTTTCTTTTCCGAAATGTATTATAGTTTATAAATATATTATTATTATATAGCTATTTTTATTTTATATTATATTGAAGTGTTGTATTGTTGATCTATTTATAGTGATTGATGAAAATTTTTTTATTGAAAATATTATTTATAGTGATTGATAAAAATTTTTTTATTGAAAATATCTAATACACATGTTTTAAAAAATCTAAAAAAAAATACATATATATATAAAAAATTATTTGTAATTGTTGTCATATGTAGTACTTAACATGGTGATTAGAAAAAAAAATATATCTAAAAAATCTATTTTTTTAAATGAATTTTTGCAATTGTCAATATTTAACATAGTTAACAATATATATGGTCACATTAAATAAAATTTTCATTTTAATTATGATAATGATAATAAAAAATATATTAAAATACTTAGTGTATATTTGAATTTGAGTATATATATAAAATCTACAATAAAATTATAATTAAATTAAAATCTATAAAAATGCTAGAATATTTAATATTTATTTTTACAAAATGTTATGATTTTAAATATTCTACTTTTTAAACTATTAAGAAATCAAATATTTAACTATGAAGTTAGACATATAGATATTTACAAATATTTAGTTTTTAAAAATTATAAACTACTTCTAAAAAAATATTTTGTGTCAAATATATGAAATTTATATTCTTAATTACTATTATTTTAAAATATATAATATAACATGCATATTAAGATTTTAAAATATTATTGAATAAATTAATCTTAAAATATCTAAGATTTCATGACTTTCAATCATTTTCTAAAGAAAATTTTCAGAAGTATCATTTGTAAAAGTAGTATTTCAAATATTGTCAACTTATTGTCATATGTCTTAAATATTATGTGTTAATATGTGGTCTCTTACGAGCATGAACAAAATAATATTGTGTTAGTGTGTGGCTCTTACAAGCATGAATTAAAAGAATATTGTGTGTTAATTTGTGGTCTCTTACGAGTATAAACAAGATATGAAAATGATTCAATTACATTCATCATTAATAAAAATAGTAAATAGAATATCTCTTTTTAATATTAAAATTACTATTAGCAGATTCCAGAGAATCTCCAGATGCCGAACGAAGCTGAAAAAATAGAGTATCTCTCACCCAAGACCGAGGAGGTCTCAAAAGGAGGAGAGCAGAAGAAGTTGAGAGCCGAGCATGAGAGCCAAGGGTTACTAGCTAGGTTGATAGATTATTTCTATGTGAGCCTACATGGTGAATCCCAGAGAAGGAACGACCACGTATGAGCTAGTAATGTTCCTAGGCAATATAAATAAGTGTAGACCTCTCTTAAATAAATTAGAGTGAGCCACACTTTGATGGTGACCTATAATTTATAAATTAGTGAAATTGCCACTTAGGCTTCACATGGGTAGCTCTCTTGCTTATTTAAGGGCCCCCCTCTCTTGTGAGGGAGCTTTATTTGTATCGTCATTTTTCTTGCATGAATAAAAAAGATCCTCCATGAGTTCTTGACAATTGAGAAGCTCCCAGTTCATAGCTATTGTCTTGAGTGAAATTCCTATGAACATGCTTTGATTTCTTGTTGTGGTTGTGGATTAATTAGATTTCCTACTTTCTTTCTTGCAATGTGGAATGTAGATGTGGATTAGTTTTCTTGCTTCTTGTTTATGTGATTTCAGCATGCAGGTAAACTATATAGGCTGAGATTGTGGATCTGATCTTGCATATTCACCAACAATCCTATCCTTGATTGTTCTTGGGTATTCCAAACATCAAGAAATGGGTGTTTCTTGATTCTTGGGATGCTAGTATGATGATGTCTTACTAGAAATCTGACTTGAAGAATCATCCTCGACTTTTTCTTTGCCTTTATCCACTAAAGGTGGCACTTCATTTGAATCAATCTTCCGAGGGAAATTTTCCCATTTCAGGACCGTATTATAATGTTGCTTAGCTTGTTTCTTCGTCATTGATCCTGTGATTCTGTCTTCCTTCAATATAACTACTTTGGGCGGTTTGATTGTTACGAACTGTCGTTTGATCAGCTAGCTTAATAGCAAAAGTACCAGATTTGATCTTTGTAAGGCCCCATTTTGCATAGCTTTGTAGAGATCAGGTTAATCCTGAACCGCCATCTATCACGGTAGCTTCTTTAGGAAATTATTTATGCTGTATCGGCAAAGTGATATTCTTTTGTTCCTTTTTCAAGCGGCTCCAACATGGAGTACTTCGTTAGATTCTTCAAATCCAACACAAAAAAGCGTCTCCTGATGGACTTCTAGTTCTTCTTGAGCTAACTTTTGCACTAAGACTTCTTTTGTTTTTGGCACCAACTTCAAAAACTCTCCCAATGAAATATTGATCTTACTAGACAAAATGTTCATGAGTAATTCTGTTTGCGGTGCTTTTGGTTCAGTCATCTTAAAGGGTTCTTCAAGATGATGTAACTGATCATTCATATCCGTTCGTAAATTTCTTGAAGGCTGCAATAGTGAAGATCGAATTTCAGCTGTTGATTTAGTAGCTTCAAGCTCCTCTTCTTCTTGCACTGTCTCATATTCTGATATCTTCGTTTTTCAGTATTAAGATTTGGATAGACTCTCAATGTTGTTGGTGTATCATTCAATGGTATAGAATCAGCAGGTACTGGATCCACTACTGGTTCTTTTTGCTTCTGTGCTCTGGTGACCACCATCAAGGGTGAACTTGGTTTATTCTAAGCTACTGGTCTTTGCTTGATTGTTATCAAATTTACAGGTGTTGTAGCTGGTGGTGGCTTTGGTCTTGCTGGACAGTCTTTACAGCAATGCCCATAACCATAGTCACGACAGAATGATACAAATTTCTTTTTATTTGGACATTTTGCAACTCTGTGACTTTCTCCACATGCAAAGCATCCAAGTGGTGCTCTGGTCCAATTTCTAGAAGCTTGTTGTTGAGCGGCAGCATAAATGGCATATTGTTCTGAAGATCCACCTTCCTGATCATTACCATAGTTCCATTGCTCAGCACTTCCGTAAGGTTCTGGTTCCATCAAATTGGAAGGAGGAGCGGAGTGCTTTGGTGAGGCAGATAAAGCTAAACGTTCTAGGTATCCAAGAGTAGATTGTCGCGGTCTTACTGCTGGATTACCTCCATACTATGATTCTCGATATCCCATCTGGACATACCATTGTTGAATTATCCGAGGGTTGAAGTTGCAAAAAGCAGTCTCATGATCAGGTGAATTACACAGATGGCAAACACTAAGTTCCATTCATTTTTTCAATTGAGGACACTCATTCACTGTGTGATTTCTTGTACAAATAGAGCACTAGACATTTTCCCTGATAGGAAAAGTCTTTGAAAGCTTTTCAGGTTCCTTGTTTGCTTCCACGTGGAAATTTTCCAATGCTTTGATCTTCTCATCAAATTGCAACTGCAACTTTGCCATCTGTTTCTGCTGGTTCTTCCAAAGTTTCTCGAACTCATTGAGCATCATTTCTGCAGTAGCATTGGAATTCGTTGATGCAATAGTGGTGGATGTCGTAGTAGTCAGCCCTGGTGTATAAGGCAATATACTGATATTTGGCTCCTCATCTGAATCTTTATCCTCCTCCCGAATTGCATTGTCCATAGCATTTTGCAAGAGTGCAAACTCATTATGGCATTTCAACTCACGTCTGATCCGTTTAAATAGACTTGACAAAAATTAAATAATCATGGCATTTTCATTACTCAACTCAGGTTCACATTCAGATCTAAGACGTTTCACCCGTTCAATGTAATCTCGAACCATTTTTCGCTTTCCCATTTTAATTTTACTTAAAAGTAGAAAAGGGTCTTCCATAAACTTTCGTGGTTTGAACCGTGTGATAAGAGCTCGCTTAACAACCTCCCAATCTGTACGCTCAGTTTCGTCTTGATTATAGTACCAATCTTGTGTTGCGTCTAGTAAGGCCATAGGAAACAGGTTAAGTTTAACTTGAGGATAAATCTCACCATAGACTTCACAGGATTCAACATAGATCTGAAGAAATCTAACTGGATCTGTTAATCTATTATATTTGGGTAGATCCAAATGGGATGCTCTTCTAACAATAATTGGATTGACTTCCTGTGGAGCACCTCCAGGAGCAGCTCCAAGAGCAGCCATCTTTACAAATTTAGATTAAGCAGACAATGAGATTGGATCTAGATTTTTTAATCACAACTATCTCAAATCAGATCTACTAGATCTATTCCATTTTTCAAGAATCTGATTCTATATCATAAAAAAATTGCACAAAGGAGATGGTATGGATCAAGAGGATGATCAAGGATCTTCACTTGCTAGATTTTTCAGAGAGCCCAATCATCTTTTGTGACACTCAATCAGCCCAAAGGTTGGCATCCAATCCTATCTTTCATGCTAGGGGCAAGCATATTAAGGTGCAATATCATTTTGTGAGGGAGCGAGTCATGGCAAAGGAGGTGGAGCTTCAACATGTGTCTTCAAGGGAATGTGTAGCTGATATCTTCACCAAAGCATTGGGAAAGGACTTGTTCATGAAGCATAGGACATCACTTGGAGTGCTATCAAAGTATATGCTAAAACTAGCTGCAGAGGGAGTGTGAAAGATTCAACTAGCTTGATCATTTTGTCAATATTTTCATATTTAGCATATTGAGGCCAAAACTTGTTTTAGACTTAGAGGTTGACTTTTCAAAGTTCATTAGTCTAAATTTCATTTCAATAAACACTTTTTGAAAGTGTGGGAAAGTTAGAATGCGAGTTTGAGTAGATTCAAATTTGAATAATTGGGTACATTGAATCTAGACCCAAAATTAGTAGGGTTAGCATTTTGGTGGGAAAGCCAAGTGGCCAAATAGGGTTTGGACCTACTATAAAAGGATGTAACTCGTGGAGAGAGATATCTTCTCTCTTCTCTATCTCATTTCATGCTTATACATGATTCTCTTGGGTTCTATTATCCATTGGTGCAGTATCTTGGTGATTGCTTGGAATTCTATGTGTAGAATGATCTATATTTGTTATTTTTGGATCCACACGTGTGAAATGCAGTAGCTTGCTGGTTTTTTATGGAAAACAACAATACTTTTTCATTTCATTCAAGTTTGATCAAGTTCTATTAGTGTTTGCATCTCATTTTGTGTGTAGATGCTGAATTTTCTACATTGGTGAGATTGGTAATGTATTTATCTTTCTAGCCAAAGATCATTCAAGTAGATTGGATTATAATGATCTGAAATCTTTCACATATACTTTGGGCTTGGGCCTATATGTGTGTGTGTTGGGTACTTTGGATGTCAGTTGGACGTTAGCCAACGGCCCTGGTGACTTGATCTCTTGTGAAATTGATTTTGGCGGATAACGTTGGGCATCTAGATAAAGGACTACATGTTCATCCGTCATTTCAACATCATTTATGGAAAGAATACCTTCTTCCGAAATATGGGCAGTAGAGACGCTAGGTTCTCTTTGTGAAAAATGCAAAAATAAGCTTGGTAGAGGCCAAAAATCTTGTATATAGATAAACACACATGTGTGGAGCCTGTTTCCACATGTGAAAATAGTGTACTTGTCATGTACCATAATCATATAGTTTGTACATATGATTTAATTCAAGTTCTAGTGGCTAAAAAGGCCAAAAACTAGTTTTCTAGACATATGACACATGGCATCAATCTATTGATTGCATGAGCCACATCCTTTGGTTAGGTGTCATATCCCATGTGTAGAGGACAGCTCACATGTGTGTAATAAGCTGAAGTAGGCGAATTTTGACTTCTAGAAGATTTCCAAGTAGATCTCCATATAGAAGGAAAATGGACCAAAAGTGCTCAAAATAGAAGGTTTTGTCCAAGTGTCAGTTTTGCGTGATGAATCATCATATGACAAAGCACCTTCACACATGTGGGATCAGAGGAATTATCAGTACCACGATCTCCCACTTATTGTATATATAGAGCCACATTTGGCCATAATCAATGCGAGACACCAATCTTGGTTTTGGAAGCAATTTTGAGTGATTCTCTCCATTTGTCTACATTTGTTTTGATTGTTTTGAGGTTCTATCAATGTGTACTTGATTTTCAGGTTGGAGTCCATACCCTGACAGGGTTTCACACGTGTGAAACCAGCAAGTACATTTACCTTCAATAAATGATTGTTCTTGTTTGGATTTTATGTCTAAAATTGATCTAGATTGATCTTAATCTTATGTAGATTGATAGATCAAGTAAATCTAACATCCAATCCCTCTTGAGGATCAGATTAGGATCCACTTTTGGTCCTTTTTGTACTTTTTGCACATGGTATCAGAGCCTAGTACAAGAGGTTTTGTTGAAATTGATAGGGTTAATCCAAATCAAAGCCAAAATTAGCAGTTTTTTGGAAACTAGTCAAATTTTGTGTAGCGAGTTGGATTTGATAGCTATCCTCAAAATTTTTGGTCCAAATCTTGTTGTGGGTTGTAGGAACTCTTTTCACACGTGTGAGGCCATACATCTCCGGTTTTGACTGAGAAATTTCAAAAATTTGTAGAATTTGACTCACATACCCAATTTGAGTGATTTTTGATGCAAAATCAAGCATTTTCTATAGAGAATCTAATCCCTTGATTAATTCTTGGATTAGATCAGCCAATAAATTAAATTTAAAGCTTGAAATAGGTGCATTAATTGATCATCTCTAATTTTTTGAGTGTATGTTGAAGTTGAGAGAGATTTTGCTAAAAATCATAGATTAAGGAGTGATATGCAAGGTGAGAGGTTGAAATCCATTGTACCATCACTCTAGATTTGTTCAAGATGATAGAGTCGAGTTTAGAAGCATCAATTTGCTAGAAAACATCCTTGGATCTGTCCTCCAAGTGAAACCTTTGAGAGTTTCTAGTGCATATAGAGCATCTATGCAAATCTTTTGTAGAATTTGACATAGATTGGCTTCAATTGAAAGTTCTAGAAAAGAGATTGAGATCCAAGTGACATTATTCAATCCTACTCAATTTGTTTGAGTGTTTGTGAGGTTTGAAAAGAGTCATTAAGGTGTCTATGGCAAATGTGTAGAGAGAGATCCAATTTTCAAAGAGTTCCTTCCTTTGTAGAAGGCAAGATCTAGAAGCTCATTTTGTGTTGCTATTGGTGGAGAATTTGTATTCTCGTAGGTGTTCAATCTTTCTAAGTGGCATTAGCTCTTTGAAGCACAATATCTTAGTGAGAAAAATCACAACTTTTGATTTTGAATTTCATTCCAAGTCTTAAAAGGTAGAGTAATTGGTGGAATCCAATAGGAGTGATTGAATTCAATTTATTGAGCAAAAATTGACATAGTATGTATGAAACTCAAATTAGTTCTATTCAACTTTCTTTGTGAGAGTGTGAGGGTCAATTTGAGATCCCATTGGATGTCTAGAATGAGGAGGAGTCCATATTTGAGTATTCATGCATGGTTGAGATCTTTGTGAATCTCTAGTTGTCTAATTTTGTAAGCTTTGTGAAAAATTGGTGGTATAGTTTGTTGTCAAATCAAATCAAATTCATTCTAAATCTCAAGAGTGAGATTATTTGGGTCAAGAGTGAGTCCAAAAGAAGTGATTAAGTTTGATTTTCATGTATTTGAAACAAAACCCATCTTTTGTTCAAGACCCTCAAGTGTTGAGAGAACTAGTCAAGTGAAAAGGAGAATCTAGGTGTCAAATCTTTTTCATATCCATTTCAACTTTCAAAAGAAAGAGTCATTGGTATTTGATGAGTCCAATAGGACATTGGATCTGATTTCTTTAGTGATTTGATTCAAAGATTGTGTGCTTTTGTCTTAGTGATCAAAGCAAAGTTTCCAAGTGACTAGTCATTACTGTGAAGATTGATTCTTAGGTTTGTGAGCTAGATCTTTTGTAGATCATTCTAGATTATTAAAGATGTTCAAATCTAGTCTCTTGAAAGTCACAAATTACATTTGTAGAATCATATCACAGGTTTTTATTCACATGGCATCAATAGGTGGCATCCTACTGAAGGAAAGAAAGGATCCTAAGTGCAACCTTTGTGGCAAGGGAGGATATATTTTGTCAAGATGCTACAAAAAGAAGCCCAATCCATCCAAGGAGAACCAAGGCAAGGGGGCCGAGGTGAAGGATGGAGCTTCAAGTTCGAAATGCAAATACAAGAAGGACAAGTCCAAGGAAAGGTGTTTCCTTTGTGGAAAGGTGAATGAGGCTTGGAGTCTCATAAGGACTTGCAAGATTTGTCTTCAACAGTCCATCACAACACATGTCAAATCTTTTGAAATTTTTCATTTGGAAGTGCATTGTTTGGTTCAAGATGCAAAGATAGATGTCACTTTCATGAAAGTAACTTGGATTTATTTTATGTCCTTGGAAAGTATTTTGCTTGGAACTTTAGATAAGTTCAAACTTATTGTTATGATCCAAAAGAAATCAATCAAGAAAAAGGAGCATCAATCACAAAATGAAAATAGTTTCATTTATGCTATCATGTCAACTTATGAAGAACCATTTTGCTTTGAAGAGATTTTTGTATCTCAAAGGTGGATTAAGGCAATACTAGTTGAGTGTGATGCCTTAAAAGATAGCAAAATATGTTTTCCTTGTAAGCTTACATTAGTTATGAAGTCAAGGAAATGTAAATATCTTCATAATGTAGGATCTTTTGGTTTCAATAAGATCATGAATGATGTGTTCATTCATAAAGATGAAAATTGTAAGTTTTCAATCTTAAAGGCAAGTTGTAAACTTCTTATGAGAATAAGTGAAGCATCCAAAGTGGACACTTATATCCACAAGGAAGTAGTTAGCCTTATTGAGATGGAAATACCTTTTGATTTCAATATTGGAAAAATCATGCCAAGTTGTGGTGATTTTTGGACTTATGTTTCTAGCATAAGTAATCGTGATAATCATAGGAAGTGCATATTGAATGGTCATACTTGTTGTGATCATTATGAGACATGGAGGTCTCGGATTTACATCAAGGAGGAGCATGCACATGGAGAAGGAGCAAGCCTCAAAGTCAAGCATCTACATGAAAATTGGAAGGAATCAATTTTGGAGGTGCTAGGATGGTGCAAAGCTCTCAAGCTCATCAAAGATGTCAACATCAAAGAAGCACTATCATGGATATGGT
Organism: Diphasiastrum complanatum; assembly: GCA_029204225.1. Classification (NCBI taxonomy): domain Eukaryota; kingdom Viridiplantae; phylum Streptophyta; class Lycopodiopsida; order Lycopodiales; family Lycopodiaceae; genus Diphasiastrum; species Diphasiastrum complanatum. The sequence continues at coordinate 4,750,200 of CM055093.1, read as the reverse complement.
GATTTCAGATCAACATCAAGCTCATTGGCTGATCTTCACACCTTTTGAACCAGCAAAGACCAATTCAGCCCATGGAGTCAAGTTCAAGATCATCACGTTTTCCATCAAGCTAGATTTACCAAGCTAGATTTTTGAGGAGGAGTGTGAAAAATGCAAAAATAAGCTTTGTAGAGGCCAAAAATCTTGTATATAGATAAATACACATGTGTGGAGCCTGTTCCCACGTGTGAAAATAGTGTACTTGTCATGTACCATAATCATATAGGTTGTACATATGATTTAATTCAAGTTCTAGTGGCTAAAAAGGCCAAAAACTAGTTTTCTAGACATATGACACATGGCATCAATCTATTGATTGCATGAGCCACATCCTTTGGTTAGGTGTCATATCCCATGTGTAGAGGACAGCTCACATGTGTGGAATAAGCTGAAGTAGGCGAATTTTGACTTCTAGAAGATTTCCAAGTAGATCTCCATATAGAAGGAAAATGGACCAAAAGTGCTCAAAATAGAAGGTTTTGTCCAAGTGTCAGTTTTGCATGATGAATCATCATATGACAAAGCACCTTCACACATGTGAGATCAGAGGAATTATCAGTACCACGAGCTCCCACTTATTGTATATATAGAGACACATTTGGCCATAATCAATGTGAGACACCAATCTTGGTTTTGGAAGCAATTTTGAGTGATTCTCTCCATTTGTCTACATTTGTTTTGATTGTTTTGAGGTTCTATCAATGTGTACTTGATTTTCAGGTTGGAGTCTATACCCTGACAGGGTTTCACACGTGTGAAACCAGCAAGTACATTTACATTCAATAAATGATTGTTCTTGTTTGGATTTTATGTCTAAAATTGATCTAGATTGATCTTAATCTTATGTAGATTGATAGATCAAGTAAATCTAACATCCAATCCCTCTTGAGGATCAGATTAGGATCCACTTTTGATCCTTTTTGTACTTTTTGCACACTCTTGGGCACCAGGCTATAGGAATAGGGTCAATTATCATAAGCGAAATGAAAACGTCTGTAGAAGATGGTAGAATAGACACATCCTCTGCAGCGGTTTTGATATGACATCTGTTGGAATCAGCACAGTCAACAGTAGCCAGTGCTTGACCCCAATTTATAATATTTGTGGATCTCGTATTGTGGCCTTTCGGTTGGATCAGGACACTATCTGATTCGTCATAAGTTGTTGATGACTAATCATCATAAACTTTAGTGGGCTTGACATGGCCAGTTGAGTCAATAGTGACTCATTTGTCATGATTGCTAAAGGTGATTTTGCTACGTTTCCAGTCTTGGACAACACCTGCCATCTGTAGCCAAGGTGTGCCAAGGAGGAGTTGATATGTATTTGCATCATCTGGTAGATCTAGAAATCAATGGTAAATTTGACACCTACAATACGTACGTTGATATTCGATAAATGACCTGCAGGGTCTGTAACCGGCTAATCAGCCATGCGAAGTTTGTAGCGTGGCTGATCAAGGGTATGGAATCCCCATGACTTTGCCAATGACAAAGCCATTAGGTCATAAGTAAGGTGATGCTAGAGGCCTTAACAACATCTATATTCATCAAGTTCATAGGAATCTGAGGAATTTCAAGATCTCTTCTAGTTTTTGCTGCTCATCAGAAATAGTAGGCAGCTAAAAACTACGATGGATATAGCGTTGAAGCCTTGTGAAAGGCTTTATCATGCTATGGAATGGCATGGTGATTTGAGCTTGTAGGAGTTCAGAGAATACCTCAAGTCTCGGTAGGGATTGCTCTTTTTCAGAGATTTGAGCGGATAACAGACCTTCCATATTTTCTTCCTCTCACAAAACCTCATCTCTAAATTCATTGTACTACCTTTGTTCCACTTTTGGGTCTGGGTAATCTTTGGGTAAAGTGGAAGCTATCAAGGGGCTTTCCTAATGGTTTTTAGATTTGGCAATGTGTTGTTGTTGTTCTTGGTGTTGGCGCTGGGCTCTGGTAAGAACTCAAATAGGTTCTGATGATATATGATGTGCTAGAAGGATCATGTTAGGTTGTTTAGGACAGTCTTTGAAACTATGTTTGTGAACACAGTCTAGACACTCTACATGGTATTGGTTCTTAACTTTACAATCAACCATGAAGTGGCCAGTTTTGTCACAAATAAAATAGCGGTTACTCATTGGTCTCGTGGCAATAGCATAACCATCTTGGATGGATAGTTGTGCTGGATGTTCTAGGTTTGTGGAATACTCATCCCGTTTGCACGAGCACGAGTTGTCACTTGGATATGGTCGAGAACTAGAAGATGGGAGTGTTGTATCGTGATTGTATGTGTGATCATAGGAGTTGTCTGCAAGATGTGTTTGTGCAGATTCTCGAGGGTGTCTATGTTTTTGTGCTCCTAGATCAGGTTGTCCCCTTGGAGGTGGACCTAAGAGTGCCAATTGTGGTTGAGGTTCATGTCTAGACTGTCTTGGCAACTCTTGTATATGGACTTGGTTGTTTCGTGGTGGGTAGTGCTAATGTTGGTTATGTGAAACAAATTGTTGTCGAGGAGGTTGATAATGGCCCCTTGATTGGTTGTGAGGCTGGTTTCTCGGGTTATAAGAGCAATAGAGTGAGGTATGGCCCATAAAGTCCGTGAGTTTCTCCATTTGTTGCTGGTGTTGCTAGTTAAGCAACTCCATTTGTGATCTCCATAATTGTTCTCTTGTTTTCTCATTTGGTTGAGCTTCATGGACAACATGATGTGCTCTCCGTTCACATGGCTCATCGACATCTGATCCCTCGTCTTCTTCTCAAATGGCATCAGACATGGCTTGTTTCAATGATGTGTATTCATCATTGGAGCAAAGTTTACGTCTTATCCATCGTGGGAGTTCAACAAGGAACCAAATGATGAGCATAGATTCGGTTGGTTGTTCCTGTACTTGACTTTTTAATCTTTTAAACTGTTCTATGTAGTCACGTACTTTCTCATGTTTTGTCATTTTGATATTACTCAGCTTGACAAAAGGACTTTCGATCAGAGAAAAGGGCTTGAATCGTTTGATGAATGCCTCCTTCAAGAGTGATCAGTCTCATTTATGGTCACAATCAAGGTTAAAAAACCATTCTCGTGCTCAATCGATCATGGTCATCGAGAAGAGCTGAACCATGGCCTCTGGTGATGTCTCGCCATAGACATCACATGTGTTCTCAAAGACTTGAAGAAATCTTTGAGGATCAGTGTTGTCGTTGTACTTTGAAAGATCTAACTTGGGAGTACATTTTTCAATATGCGAAACATTATTTGCAAAAGCTTCGTTTAAGTGAGCTGGTGCATGTGAGGATTCGGCAACGTAAAAGTGTGGTCAATCGTATGGAACTTCAGCTATGGTAATTGGCCAATACTAAAACCTAGTCAAATAATAGAGTTGACTTTGTTTTGGAGTTGACTCGGTTGAGATTGTAAATTCAAACACTCAGTTGAAAATTGATAAAAACATGCGGTTGAGATCTGAAAGAATGCCTTCAGTTGAGATTTGACAGAAGTCTTCGATCGAGATTTAACAGAAGTCTTCAGTCGAGATTTGACAAAAGTCTTCGGTCGAGATCTGAAGGAATGCACTCAATCGAGATATGAATGAAATGCGCTTGGTCAAGATTTTAATGGAATGCGCTCAGTTGAGATCTGAACAGAATGCGCTCGATCGAGATCTGAACGGAATGCCCTCAATTGAAATCTAACAAAAGTCTTCAGTCAAGATTAGACTGAAAATACTCAGTTGAGATGGGACTGAGATTCCTCGGTCGAGATGTCAACTAAGTGGCTCGATCAAGGTGTCAATGAAATGCTTGGTTGAGATCTGATCGATAAGTATCGGTTGAGATTTCAAACTCAGGACGTGGTGATATATTTATGGTAGGGCCTCGGTCGAGAATAGAACTATACGTCGGTCGAAACCAAGGTGATGAGGTCGGTGAAGATGCATATGTGAGATCGAAATGGTGTTATGATTATAAATGTTTGTGTAGCGGTGGAAAAGCCGCCAAATGTTCACAGATTCCAACCAAAATCTATGAACACGGTTCTTTTTTTTATCTCTCTTTTTCTTACTTCGTTATGTTTTCTTCTTAGGTGGTTTCCACTCTGGAAACCGAGTGTTTTTGCCCATTTCCAAAACTCAGTTCTTTTCAATTGGGTCCACTTGTTTAGAACTATTTCCAGGTAGATTATTTGTCAGTTCAACGGTTGAATTCCCAGCCTGTCAGTGGGATGAAACAGTTTCGTTCACTCCAGCTACATGCATTTACAAGCCATGCAACCAATCCTTGCTCAAACACAAATTAACGTTCTAAATCAGAGAGCAATCTACAAATCTATCTACCAGACTATTCTAAGAAATCAAGAAGCATAAAAGCATCAAGATTAAACTACACAACAAGAAACAAGAATCAAGAAACTAATCACCTACAGATCTAGAAAGTCTTCACCTTTGAAGAAAGATTTATCATCTCGAAAGTCATCACCTCCACGATCAATTCCTGCTAAGAAGGCTAAACGAAGACTCAAGACAAGTCCTTTTGAAAAAGGACAAGCAAACATAGTCTAGCATGATATGTCCGAGCATTTTAAACATTATACATTGGATGGTGTGGTTATCATGTTACCTAAATCACATCATGAACCTGAAGAACACATGTCGGAATCTAAAGAAGTTTACGATGACCCAGCTAAGATGCAGCCAATGAATCTTGCCGGATTCGATTCGCGAAACGTGATCGGCTAGATGATGTTGTTTCCCCTTTCGAACTACAATTTGAAGGTCAAATTCAATCAATAACAATAACCATCTTGCAATACGTCTAGTATTGCACGTCTTCTTTACTAAGTAAAGTAACAGTTGATGATCCGTATAAAATGCAAAGTGCATTTCCATGAGGTAGTGACAAAATTTTTGAACAGAAAAAATCATGGCCAATGCCTCACGTTCTGTCGTTGAATAATTCTTTTCTGAATCTGTAAGCTGTCTGCTTGCAAATCGTATAGGATAATCCTTCTTATAGTCACCTGGCTGCGTCAAAACTGATCCAATGGCATATTTTGAAGCATCCGTATGAATATGAAATTCTATCGTCCAACCTGGAGAATGCGGTATTGGTGCTGAAATTAATGTTTTTTTTTTATTTTTCAAAGGCTTCTAACGCTTCTACTATCCAAATAGGAACAATAGTCAGTTTGTATATAGGTCGTGCAAAATTTGCAAAGAAGATAATAAAGATTTGATAGTAGTTCGCATGACCCATAAACACGTAAACTCCATGAATTGTTGTTGGCGGTGGCAATTCCACAATAACTTTGATCTTAGAATAACCTGTGGCAATACCATGTCTTGATATCACATGTCCAAGCACAACTCCGTGGGAAACCCATATCTGACATTTTTCTGGATTAAGATAAATTTGATATTTGCGACATCTTTCAAATACTTTTTCCAATCAATCCAAGTGGTCTGTATCTATACTATGAACTCCCAAGTCATCCAAGTAAATTTCAAGGAATTTCTGCAGATAATTTTTAAAAGAGAATTGCATTACTCTTTAGAATGAACTTGGTGCATTACAGAGTCCAAACGACATTACTTTGTAAGCATAGGTGTCCCATTCTGTTGCAAAAGCGGTTTTGTGGCGATCGGCAGGTGCGATCTTAACCTGGTTGAACCACTAAATCCATCCAGAAAACTATAAGCTTCCGCTCCAGCAAGGCGATCCAAAATGCTTTCAGTAAAAGGTAACGGAAAGTGATCCTTCCGCGTCACTTTGTTCAACGCTTTGAGGTTCACACAGATCTTCTTTCCCATTTTTCTTAAGAATAATGACAATCGGTGAAATCCATTCAGTATGCTCAATCTCACAAATAAAATCGGCATCAAGCAATCTCTGAAGTTCTCTCTTTATCAGATCCACTACATTAGGATTACAACGATAGAACTTTGTAACCTTTGGAACTGCATCAGGTACTAAAGGTATGGTATGTTCAATCAATGATGTCGGAATACCCTTCAAATCTTGATAAGTCCAAGCAAAGCAATCTTGATACTTAATAAGTAACAAGCGGAGTGCTTGATACTGTTCAGGAGTAAGTTGTGATCCAACTCGTACAATCTTTTCCAGTTCTCCCACCAGTTAACACTGAAGTGGATGATGAACTGCCAGATGCTGCGTTATTCTATGTTGAAGCAGTCACTGAGTGGGCAGCAGATATTGTTGAGTTCCTGATGCTAGGACAACCAAATGACTCTCTGACAAAAGTACAGAAGGGACAATTGATTCATAAGGATCAACCTTATCAATTAATTGCAGGACAATTGTATCATCGTGGATTAGATAGTATTTTACGAAGGTGTATTTTACCGCATGAAGTACCAGATTTAATCATGTTTTCACATGATGGCATGAGTGGAGGACACTTCTCTACAGATATTACTGTTCGCAAACTTTTACAATAAGGTTGTTGGTGGCCTATGCTTCACAAGGACACATAAAATTTTATTCAGACATGTGATGTTTGCCAGCGAGCACGACGGCCTACTCGACAGAACTATGAACCCTTGCATCCGGTTTTATCGCAAGCACCGTTTGAAAAATGGGGACTGGATTATGTTGGACCTATTCACCCTGTCGCGCAAGGATCTCAGGCACAATACATTATCGTAGCAATTGATTACATGACCAAGTGGGTTGAAGCCAAAGCTGTCAAAGTTGTTGATGCGAAATCCGTGAAAAATGCAAAGATAAGCTTGGTAGAGGCCAAAAATCTTGTATATAGATAAACACACATGTGTGGAGCCTGTTCCCACGTGTGAAAATAGTGTAGTTGTCATGTACCATAATTATATAGGTTGTACATATGATTTAATTCAAGTTCTAGTGGCTAAAAAGGCCAAAAACTAGTTTCTTAGACATATGACACATGGCATCAATCTATTGATTGCAAGAGCCACATCCTTTGGTTAGGTGTCATATCAAATGTGTAGAGGACACCTCACATGTGTGGAATAAGCTGAAGTAGGCGAATTTCGACTTCTAGAAGATTTCCAAGTAGATCTCCATATAGAAGGCAAATGGACCAAAAGTGCTCAAAATAGAAGGTTTTGTCCAAGTGTCAATTTTGCATGATGAATCATCATATGACAAAGCACCTTCACAGATGTGGGATCAGAGGGATGATCAGTACCACGAGCTCTCACTTATTTTATATATAGAGCCACATTTGGCCATAATCATTGTGAGACACCAATCTTGGTTTTGGAAGCAATTTTGAGTGATTCTCTCCATTTGTCTACATTTGTTTTGATTGTTTTGAGGTTCTATCAATGTGTACTTGATTTTCAGGTTGGAGTCCGTACTCAGACAATGTTTCACATGTGTGAAACCAGAAAGTACACCTACCTTCAATTAATGATTGTTCTTGTTAGGATTTTGTGTCTAGAATTGATCTAGATTGATCTTAATCTCAAGTAGATTGATAGATCAAGTAATCTGACAACCAATCCCTCTTGAGGATCAGATTAGGATCCACTCTTGGTCCTTTTTGTACTTTTTGCACATGGTATCAGAGCCTAGTACAAGAGGTTTTGTTGAAATTGATAGGGTAATCCAAATCAACGCCAAAATTAGCAGTTTTTTGGAAACTAGTCAAATTTTGTGTAGCGAGTTGGATTTGATAGCTATCCTCAAAATTTTTGGTCCAGATCTTGTTGTGGGCTGTAGGAACCCTTTTCACACGTGTGAGGCCATACAGCTCCAGTTTTGACTGAGAAATTTCAAAAATTTGCAAAATTTGACTCACATACCCAATTTGAGTGTTTTTTGGTGCAAAATCAAGCATTTTCTATAGTGAATCTAATCCCTTGATTAATTCTTGGATTAGATCAGCCAAAAAATTAAAATTGAAGCTTGAATTAGGTTCACTAATTGATTTTCTCTGATTTTTTGAGTGTATGTTGAGGTTGAAGAGAGAAATTGCTAAAAATCATAGGTTAAGGAGTGATATGCAAGGTGAGAGGTTGAAATCCATTGTACCATCACTCTAGATTTGTTCAAGAGTGATAGGGTCAAGTTTAGAAGCATCAATTTGCTAGAAAACATCCTTGGATCTGTCCTCCAAGTGAAACCTTTGAGAGTTTCTAGTGCATATAGAGCATCTATGCAAATCTTTTGTAGAATTTGACATAGATTGGCTTCAATTGAAAGTTCTAGAAAAGAGATTGAGATCCAAGTCACATTATTCAATCCTATTCAATTTGTTTGAGTGTTTGTGAGGTTTGAAAAGAGTCATTAAGGTGTCTATGTCAAATGTGTAGAGAGAGATCCAATTTTCTAAGAGTTACTTCCGTTGTAGAAGGCAAGATCTAGAAGCTCATTTTGTGTTGTTATTGGTGGAGAATTTGTATTCTCCTAGGTGATCAAATATTTCTAAGTGGCGTTAGCTCTTTGAAGCACAATATCTTAGTGAGAAAAATCACAACGTTTGATTTTGAAATTCATTCCACATCTTAAGAGGTAGAGTAATTGGTGGAATCCAATAGGGGTGATTGAATCAATTTATTGAGCAAAAATTGACATAGTATGTATGAAACTCAAATTAGTTCTATTCAACTTTCTTTTTGAGAGTGTGAGGGTCAATTTGAGATCCCATTGGATGTCTAGAATGAGGAGGAGTCCATATTTGAGTATTCATGCATGGTTGAGATCTTTGTGAATCTCTAGTTGTCTAATTTTGTAAGCTTTGTGAAAAATTGGTGGTATAGTTTGTTGTGAAATCAAATCAAATTCATTCTAAATCTCAAGAGTGAGATTATTTGGGTCAAGAGTGAGTCCAAAAGAAGTGATTATGTTTGATTTTCATGTATTTGAGACAAACCCATCTTTTGTTCAAGAATCTCAAGTGTTGAGAGAAGTAGTCAAGTGAAAAGGAAAATCTAGGTGTCAAATTTTTTTCATATCCATTTCAACTTTCAAAAGAAAGAGTCATTGATGAGTCCAATAGGAGATTGGATCTGATTTCTTTAGTGATTTGATTCAAAGATTGTGTGCTTTTGTCTTAGTGATCAAAGCAAAGTTTCCAAGTGACTAGTCATAAGTGTGAAGATTGATTCTTAGGTTTGTGAGTTAGATCTTTTGTAGGTCCTTCTAGATTGTTGAAGATGTTCAAATCTAGTCTTCTGAGAGTCACAAATTACATTTGTAGAATCATATCACAGGTTTCTATTCACATAGCATCAATAGGTGGCATCATATTGAAGGAAAGAAAGGATCCTGAGTGCAACCTTTGTGGCAAGGGAGGATATTTTTTCTCAAGATGCTACAAAAAGAAGACCAATCCATCCAAGGAGAACCAAAGCAAGGGGGCCGAGGTGAAGGATGGAGCTTCAAGTTCAAAATGAAAATACAAGAAGGACAAGTCCAAGGAAAGGTGTTTCCTTTGTGGAAAGGTGAATGAGACTTGGAGTATCACAAGGACTTGCAAGATCTGTCTTCAAGGGTCCATCACAACACATGTCAAATCTTTTGAAATTTTTCATTTGGAAGTGCATTGTTTGGTTCAAGATGCAAAGATAGATGTCACTTTCATGAAAGTAACTTGGATTTATTTTATGTCCTTGGAAAGTATTTTGCTTGGAACTTTAGATAAGTTCAAACTTATTGTTATGATCCAAGAGAAATCAATAAAAAATAAGGAGCAACAATCACAAAATGAAAATAGTTTCATTTATGCTATCATGTCAACTCATGAAAAACCATTTTGCTTTGAAGAGATTTTTGTATCTCAAAGGTGGATTAAGGCAATACTATTGAGTGTGATGTCTTAAAAGATAGCAAAACATGTTTTCCTTGTAAGCTTACATTAGTTATGAAGTCAAGGAAATGGAAATATCTTCATAATGTAGGATCTTTTGGTTTCAATAAGATCATGAATGATGTGTTCATTCATAAAGATGAAATTTGTATGTTTTTTCAATCCTAAAGGCAAGTTGTAAACTTCTTATGAGAATAAGTGAAGCATCCAAAGTGGACACTTATATCTATATGCAAGTAGTTAGCCTTATTGAGATGGAAATACCTTTTGATTTCAATATTGGAAAAATCATGCCAAGTTGTGGTGATTTCTGGACTTATGTTTCTAGCATAAGTAATCTTGATAATCATAGGAAGTGCATATTGAATGGTCATACTTGTTGTGATTATTATGAGACACAAAAGTCTTGGATTTCCATAAAAAAGGAGCACCATGAAGAGGATCTTAAGGAGTCATCTCAAGGTTCAAGTGTGCCAAGGATTGAGGAGGAGAGACCTTCTCAAATTGTGATTCCAAAAAGAAACTCAAGAAATATGGTTGAGTGCATGTGGCTCACATTTCAAGGAAAAAAGGAGCATATCTCATGTGGTATACATCACATACTGGAGGAGGTGGATGCTTGAGATGGCAAATACAGGTTAGTGTGCGGCACGATGGAAGACAAAAGGGATGAGCGGTGGAAGCCGCGCACTTTCACCTTGAGAAGTACGCAGGCAAAGTTACACAACAGGGGGCCTACTGCAATACGATCACGGTTGTTCGGTTTGATGGAGGTGGTTAGTTTGCGGATGAGAAAGCTATGCCAGTCGTAGGGCACAACTGAGGGGCCAAGGAATTCCAGAAAGGATTCCACTATGTAACTCAGCAGCTTGGACTAGATTCTATCCTTGCAAAATGTTGAAATAACCAGAAAGTTATTCAACAGATGCGCAGCCACCTGAATGATGGGTTCCATGATAGCATCTATTAGGTAACCATTGTTAGTCTGGATTGGGATTTTTGGTGCAGTTTGGGTGATGAAAGGTTTGATCAGGATTTTGGTCTGACGATGGGAGATGGGCTGATGGTCACCGGACATAATGCCAATGGCGACCATCAAGTTTGCGTTAATCTTGACCTTGTTTGTGGTACCTTGGTATAGGAAGTGGAAGGGTGTCTTTGGCGCTTCCTAGGTGGCATAAGCATGAAGGGCGAGGCCCATGTTAATCTCAGAATGGAAAAGCGTTGGAAAAAATCCCATTGCCTCAAGAAGTGGGCCGGCTGTCTAAAGCCATGGTTGAATCAGAGCATTAGAGGGTAAGGGTCAAATATGTGTGGCCTCGAGGATTTCACACTGGATCACCTGCTTGGTGCCAGAGTCTTCGGAGGATGAGGAGGCCATGTTAGCAGTGATAATTAAAGGACAAAAAAGTAGGAAAATCGGGGGAAAAGGTAACAAGGTGTGGGAACAACAAAAAACTATGAATAACGAGTGTTGGATGGAAAGAATTGTAGTTTAGAGCACAGATCTGTGTTCAGTATGAGCAGATGATAGCTTGTAGGAAGTTTGGTCGGAAACAAAGAACTTGGAAATTTTAGTGTAAATTAGAGTAGGGCTTCGCCAGCAAAGGTGACAAATGACTCGAATTCGGCCCTTATATAGCGGAATTTAGAGTGCATATTAGGTGAAATCCACTTTACCTTGCTCAGTTCCATCCAAATTTTGGCAGGAACCTTCTTCACACAATTCTAAGACCTCAGGGAAGTCTGCGAGAGTTCAAAAGGTGATTTGACTGCCATGCGAAGGTTCTGCGAGGGTTCAGACTGTCTACGTGGGTTCAACTCTCGCAAAAAGTGATCTCTCGTACAACTTGTTCATGTGATTGGATTTTTAGGATCAGACCATGTAGGCAGGCTAATTTCACTGCTCTGATTCCAATTAGGCACTTTGCGAGGGTTGGTAGGATGATCTTGATGCTCTGCGAGGGTTCTGAAGATTCAGCTTCAAGGAACCCTTGTTAAAAAATGATGATTCCTCCATCAGGAGCTCTTGCAGAGATTTTTATGGATGATTTGGGTCAGATCTAGTGACCGTCCAAGTTTCAAGAGCTATCTTCTAGGGGATCTCCAAAAATCATGAAAAAAGTGCTCTTTTTAGAGTGTTTTTGGACGAGATCTTAAGATTTTTTGATTTTTAACTTTTGCAAACTGGTACTCAGCTTCATCCACATAGATCATTGCCAGTGCTTCCCGCTCTATGGTTGAATAATTCATTTCTGTATCACTGAGCTGTTGGCTTGCAAATCGGATTGGAAATTTTTTTTTGTGTTCACATGGCTGCCAGGTTCCAACTACATACTTCGATGCGTCCATATGCACATGAAACTCAATGGACCAATTGGGTGGGCGTAAGATTGGTGCTGAAACCATTGCATCTTTAAGCTTTTGGAAAGCCTTTAGGGCTTCCTCGTATCCGTTGTGAGTTTGTACATTGGTCAGGCTAACTTCGCAAAATTAAGAATGAAGATCCTATATTAGTTAGCATGACCCATAAAGATGTAGACTTCGCGGATCGTTCCCAGTGCAGAGGAGAAGTGCTTTTCCATTACATCCAATCGATTTGTATGTGGCTTGGCGCAAATCCCGACATATTACCTACACCTTTATAAAATGAGGTCATCGTTATGAAGATGTGTCTCATTCAACTTCTCGTGTCTCTTGGGAACCGAAGTTAATGGCTCAAGTAGAAGTATTCTTCTTGGGCCTCCAAGATTTCTCCATGCTGGGATAAAATATGGTATACGCGGTAACTGTGACTATGTTGGCATTCACATTAGATTAAATGTGATACGAAAAATTAAAATCAAGTAACATATCAGAGAGATTTTTGGCGCCCAAGCTTTGAAAATAGCAATGGCAAGGAGACCCAGATCTATAATCGATTCTGTGATTCTTTACAATGAGAAAGATGAAGCTGATAACTGGAAGCCAACAAAATATACAAAGAACTCATGGGTATTGCTACATCCATCATCAAAGGGCAATTTTCGACAAAAGAAAAGAGCAAAAATGACTTACAAATCTTATTGGAAAGCAAAAATTTTGGAGTTTAAGACTACCCCGGGAGGTCAATCGATATCAGAAGTCTTAGTGCAATATGTATATATGCATTCAGAAATCAAAGTACATGATATCAATCCTCATGATCATAAAAAATGTAATTGTAAGTATATCAAAACATATGCACTCTACAACAATCATAGGTGATTTCCTTTATTGATGCTCTTCAGATTATGATTTAAATGCTTCAACATTGTTTTTTTCTTTCAGATTTATATCCATCATGCATAAGTGAATGGGAGCCCGCACAATCACTTGTAGGAATATTAGACGTGATTCACTCTGATGTTGAAAAGCTACAATACAAAGGAAGAAGTCCAAAGGAACTTGCAGATTGTGGTATCTATTTTTATGAATCTTTATATACGCCACAAATAGATGGAGGTTTTGGCAAGCTCGAAGCAATTCCATTGCCTAGTTTTCAAAGTGATAAGTGGCCTACTCTTGATAGCATCGTTTTTGAATCCTTGAGATGCAAGCTACTCATTGATATTAAAAATGCTATGAATATAAGCACAGTCTCCAAAATTATTCACCTAAGTTGGTTTATCTCATTGCATACATTTGTTGATTTTTTCTCGAGTGCTAGTGTTTGTAGGACACCAACTTTATTTGTTTGCAAGGATTTATCAGATGAGACTTTGTCAGATCTCATGGATCAAGGCTGGGATAGTAAAACAAATAATGACATAGAATGCAGGATTAAAAAGTCCTCAATGATCTTTCGTTATCATATCGAAAAGCAAATGCTCAGTCTCACATTTAGCTACCAGAGATACAAGAAAATTGAAGGTACATGGCTATCACTGGATCAAGACTTTGAACTAAATGGTCACACAAACTGAATGGAGATAAGCATTATCTACAATGAGGAATATTTGACTATGGTTGAGGTGGAAGAGCACTAGAAGCTTGAATTTATCAGAACAGAGCTCATGCTATTACAAACCAATCTACCAACATATTTCAGATTTATCATCAACGGAAGACTCGTAAGTACTTTATGTTTATAGAACAAAATGATAGAAAATGTCATCATTTACAATTGCACATTCACTAATATTTGCCATGTCACAGATGCGAAAAAGACAGGAGCTGATAGCGTGCTGCAAAGATCTACCAACAACAATCACCATTGTGGGAGAACAATAGTTTCAAATAAACTTTAGTAAAAATCTCTGTATACACCCTTTCATTCAATAAATGGAAGCCCAAGTTGGGCATCTATACATGTATTTTGTGCTCCCAAATGCATAAACTGGAACAGCATTTGATATATTAATGTATATTTTTCTATGAAGTCTATACATGTATTTTTGCTCTATGCTATCTATATTTTTTCTGATTTTAATTTAGTACAACTACATCATCCTTTGCACCATCATCAATAACGGGAGGCTGAAGCCTTGCCCGAGCCAGTATACTCAGGATAATTTCTTGTCTAAATCTGTACACCTGGCTTGATCTGTACTCAGGAAGTGTAACTGCAAAATAGAACATTCATGTATTAGTAATGGCCAATAACATCACCAGAATAGAAAACTAATCATGATTCCAAAATAAGAATAAACAAAATTTATTACCTTAGAAATATCAATATCTTGTTGAAGGATGAACCAGTCAAAAAATAGCTTGGCATTGTACAATGTGTACCACCCACAACTGAATGAATCATTTTGCTGGGGTAACTGCACAATAATTCAGCACACAAGAAATCAATTATGAAACAGAATGAATTAGATTGAAAATATTTTATAAGAATATTGATTTTAAAATGCTATTAAAAAAGAAGAGTTTACCTCCAAGCTGACGATCTGCCAGTCTACGGAATGGAGATCGTCTGTAAGAATATATTTACTTAGATATGGAATGAATATATCTACATCCTTATGCATATTTCTCGCCGAATTCATCTTGACACAAGAACATTTAATAATATTATTTACAGATCTCTTAATAGAGATCAGGTTTAAACTCCAGTGGTTACTGCAAAATAAGATTGAAAGTACTTTAGCGACAATTTTGAGAACTATTTAAATTGAAAATGTCAATGTTAATGCATAAAATAGGAAGAAACACTTAATATATCCTACTTGGTATGATAAGGAATGACCAGACTTTGTTGCTGGTGTGAATCCACTTGTTAGACATTGTGACAATGTGTCATTATTCTCCTTGAAGGCCTGGAGCATAAAGTTACTCAGCACCAGCAACTCGTTTGATGAATCTCTTGCAATGTCAAATTGCAAGAGTGTCAGCCCGGACTCTATCACAGGATCATTGATAGAAGCCTGTCTGTCTTTGAGATCCAGACAATCTAGAACTCTAAAACTAATGCTAAAATCAAGTTCTTCTAGTCTAAAACAAAAAAGAGTACCAATTGTATCTATAGCATCCGATATGTCTTTCTCAAATTTAAGGTAATCATCCGAATCTATATATGTCTAGAAATTGGGAGGAGGAGGAGGTGGTGGAAGTGTAGTATCTACTGTAAAAATTACAGCAAATAAGGATCCTAAAACACTTGAAATGATGAGGGAAACAATAGATTATAATTTCATAAGATTAGCACAAGTTGAACCATCAAAATCCATCAAAAATCTATGCTTGAACCTCACTAAATGGCCCAAATCCTTGAAGAAGGCTTCACACGTGTGAAAGTACGGCCTCCCACAGTCTGAGTACTGTACACCAGACCTACATTCAATCCTATAATCATTAGTAATCACAAGTACTCAAACAATTATGAACATAGAGAGCAATTGCACCATTATGAGAGAAAAAACATGAAATTGCTTGATTGATTTTGGTGAGATATCATCACCTATATATACATGATCCATCACGGTTTTGGGCAGGTATGAGTAGCCCTAAACCTATCCCTAATGCTAATTTTGGTGGATCTTTCATCCCTACCAAGTTAGGGTTGGAATCTTGGAGATCCCTCAACAATGCAAAAATTACCAAAAATAGCTCCTATTTTTTCTCCCTTGTATCTAAGCATAATTTGGACTCATTCCAAAGGTTCTAACACTTAGGTCTACTTGAGAACATCCTTATGAATGGAATCCTATGCTATTTGGCACGTGTGACAAGCCACATCATGACCATCTAACTATTTACAAGTCATATGACCAAAACTAGTCAAGCTAGAATTGTGAATTTTTAACACTCCTCCTCACTATCTAGCTTGGTTCAATCATTGCTTTACTAATCACTCCAAGTGATGATCTGAACTTCATAAAAGGTGTCTTTTGAAGTGGTTTAGTAAGTAGATCAGCTACACATTCATTGCTTGGAACATGCTCCAAAGCAATCTCCTTGGCTTGCACCATTTCTCTCACAAAGTGATGGCATATCTCAATGTGCTTAGATCTTGCATGGAAGATTGGGTTAGATGCAAGGTGTTGGGCTGATATATTGTCATTGTAAATGATTGGTGCCTCCTCTGAATCCATGATCTTTAGTTCCACCAATAATCTCTTGATCCAAAGTACCTCCTTTGTAGTGGTTGTCAAAGCTTTGTACTCGGCCTCGGTTGAAGATAGAGATATAGTTTCTTGCTTTTTTGAAAGCCATGAAACCACACCTTCTCCTATGAAAGTTGAATAGGCACTTGTTGATTTCCTATCCCTCTTGTCCCCTGCAAAATCTGAATCACTAAATGCATGAAGGTTAATCACATCTCCTCTATATAGAATCCCAAAATCCAATGTACCCGAGATGTATCTTAGAATCCTCTTAGCCTTTTTCCAATGGATATTCAATGGCTTTTGCATGGATTGGCTCAACCTACATACACTAAAGCTAAGATTTGGTCTAGTTATAGTGATCCACATTAAGGAACCTATAAGTTGCCTAAACAAAGTGATGTCCATGAAGGATCTTTCATCATCTTCATTTGGCACTTTTACATCTTGCTCCATTGGTGTGTCAACACTTTTGCATACTTCCATCTTAAACTTCTTCAAAAGACTTTGAGCATAGTTTACTTGACTTATAAAGATAAAATCAGACCCTCTAAGTACTTCTATGCCTAAGATGAAGTGAAGACACCCTAGATCTACCATCTTGAACTCTAAGGATAGATCTATCTTGATTTTTTCAATACCATCAACACTATTTCCACTAATGATGATGTCATCTACATAAATGAGTAAAAGTACAATACCAACATCATCAAACTTAATGTAAAGAGTGGGATCATATTCACTTTGAACAAAAGAAAGTGAAATAAGATAGCAATGTAGTCTTGAATTCCAAGATCTCGAGGCTTGCTTCAAGCCGTAGATGCTTCTTTGGAGATGGCATACTTTGTTCTCCATTCCATGCTTGATGAACCCTTGTGGCTGCTCCATATAGATATCCTCTTCCAAAAAACCATTCAAGAAAGCATTAGAGACATCCATTTGGCATAGAATCCATCCAAAATGTGATGCAAGTGCAATGATTAGTCTTATTGTGACCATCTTGGCCACGGGTGCAAAAGTTTCCTCATAGTCTATCCCTCTCTCTTGAGCATAACCTTTTGCAACTAATCTTGCTTTATGTTTGTTAACACTCCCATTTGCATTCAACTTAAGCTTGAAGACCCACTTGCATCCTATTACATTCCTTTGAGGTCTCTCAACAAGCAACCAAGTTTCATTTTCAATCAAGGCATCATACTCATCCAACATAGCTTTATACCATTCTTTGGAGTTCAATGCATCTTCAACATTAGACGGTTCTTCAAAACTAGATAAAGCATAAGAAGTGGATGAGATACCCTCAACTTGCTGTCCTTTGCCTTGATATGTGAGCCTTGATGGCTCCACTTTTGCCCTTGAAGATCTCCTTGCTGTGATAGGTGGGTTTGGTGTTTGCTCCTCCATGAGCTCCTCCTCAAAACCAAGATCTTGCTCCTCGGCTAACATGACAACATTAGTATCCACAAATGCATCCAGCTTATAAAGTTTGCCAAGTCTAGTGCCCTTAGCCACTATCTTACCCTTCTTCTTGATGAAACATTCATTTGAAGCAAAGTCAACATTGAAACCATTGTCTACCATTTGGCCAACACTTAGTAGATTCTTTGTTATTGTAGGAATGTACAAAACACCTTCTATGTTGATCTTTTTGGAAAATCCTAAGCAAAGGGGAATGCTACCAACTCCTTCAATTTTACAAGCTTCATCATTTGCTGTATAGATAGACTTTATAGGTCCATCATAAGATAAGAGAGAAGAGAAAAACTCCCTTTTACTAGTCATGTGTGAACTAGCACCCGAGTCAATCCACCAAGGATCTTCTCCTTTGAAGCTTGTTGAAGAAAATATGGACATCATGAGAGAGTCCTCATGTGAACTCTCCTCCTCCTCCTCTTTGCTCATGTTGGCTTGGCTTTGATCTTGCTTCCTCTTGAAGCATTCCGAGGCATAATGCCCCATCTTGCTACAATAGTAGCACTTCACCTTTGATTTGTCCTTCTTGACTTTGGTGGTTGATGGAGATGCCTTTGGGGGTCCTTCTTGATCCTCAAGCTTTTTAGACTTCTTGAATGTTGATCCTTTGCCTTTGGACTTGCCTTTGCCTTTGGTGAAGAGAGCTTGGTCATCTCCACCTTGGATGGAAAGCCTATCCATCCTCTCTTGCATTTGGCTCCTTCTTGATTCCTCGGCCATGAGTGTGCCTTGGAGTTCTTCAAGTATGGGTAGCTTACCCATAATTGCATATCCCTGAACCAAATTGTCAAATTCAAAGCTTAGTCCATTCAATATGAGTTGAACAAGCTCTTCATCCTTGATAGGGTCACCTATAAAGGCTAGCTCTTTGTTCAATTCCTTTACTCTTAGGACAAAAGTATGTGCACTCTCTCCGTTCTTTTGATAGCTTCTATAGATTTGATTCTTCAAAGCTAACATTCTAGTTTGGTTCTTGGATTCATAGACCTTTTGCAAAGTCTCCCAAGCATCTTGAGCTGAAGTGCAATCTTCTACCTCTCTTAAGAGTTCATTTGCAACATTCATTTTTATGCAATGTAGTGCAACATTGCACCTCTTGATGTATTTGGCTTTTTCTTGAGGATGAATAGGTTCACCCTCCTTACCATTTACAATTTCCATCAGATCTTGCATGATCATGATAGATTCCATTCTAACTTTCCATATGGAATATTTAGTTTTGTTGAGCCTTTCATTAGTATCCAAAAGATATGCATTTATAGATGCCATCTAGTCTCCTAATCAAGGACTTGACACAAATGAAGGTTACTTCTATTGATTTGATTGAAGGTCTATCTTATCCCACTTCTTAGGGACCTGAAAAGATCAGTAATAGACTTCCTATAAAGATCTAAGAATGATCTCTAACAAAATCAAATCATAGAATACTAGAAACAATGCACTTGCTTGATTAAAGTAGACAATACTAGTAGAATTGCCCCTCTTTCTATAAAGAACATTAAAGCTTCCAAATGATCTGATCAAGAGTGAATTTCAGCAACCTAATATACTTCCAAAATCACTTGTAAAAGATCTAAATGGAACTTAATGAGGATGCAACACAATCTACTATCCAATCACAAGCAAAAAATGATCAAAATTAATGAAAAATTGATCTAATTTGGTGCATAAGTCAAGCAATGGTTGTACTGAACCTAAATCACTTTAGGAGGTGCCTACTACACCTTAGAACAGCCTTGAAGAGTCCCCAAAACTCTGATCTTCCCTCTCCTTGAATGCTAGAAAGCCTTCTCTATGAAATCACCTTCAAAACTCGCTTAGAAATCAATGCTTGGAGCAAGCAAAACTTGCTATCTTGGTAATGTGAATTGAATTCAACTTTGCCTCTGGTTTTAGACACCTAAACACCTGCAAATGAAGTCACACAACACCAATCTCCAATGTATTTGACTCACTTTGAGTTCTAGAATCAATACTAGTTGCTAAGATCCAATCTACACAAGATTTAGATCAAAAATTGTGATCAAATTGAATGCAAACCAAGGATTTAGCTCATTTCAAACCTTTAGGCTCTGATACCATGTAAAAATTACAGCAAATAAGGATCCTAAAACACTTGAAATGATGAGGGAAACAATAGATTATGATTTCATAAGATTAGCACAAGTTGAACCATCAAAATCCATCAAAAATCTATGCTTGAACCTCACTAAATGGCCCAAATCCTTGAAGAAGGCTTCACACGTGTGAAAGTACGGCCTCCCACAGTCTGAGTACTGTACACCAGACCTACATTCAATCCTATAATCATTAGTAATCACAAGTACTCAAACAATTATGAACATAGAGAGCAATTGCACCATTATGAGAGAAAAAACATGAAATTGCTTGATTGATTTTGGTGAGATATCATCACCTATATATACATGATCCATCACGGTTTTGGGCAGGTATGAGTAGCCCTAAACCTATCCCTAATGCTAATTTTGGTGGATCTTTCATCCCTACCAAGTTAGGGTTGGAATCTTGGAGATCCCTCAACAATGCAAAAATTACCAAAAATAGCTCCTATTTTTTCTCCCTTGTATCTAAGCATAATTTGGACTCATTCCAAAGGTTCTAACACTTAGGTCTACTTGAGAACATCCTTATGAATGGAATCCTATGCTATTTGGCACGTGTGACAAGCCACATCATGACCATCTAACTATTTACAAGTCATATGACCAAAACTAGTCAAGCTAGAATTGTGAATTTTTAACATCTACAACAATATTAGGAGTATCCAAAACAGAGGTAGCTATATTTACAGCATTATCAACAGCAGCATTATCTACAATGGATTATGGGATAGGCTTCACTTTCTTAGGAGCACGCTTGGGGGCTGTCTGCTTCCTAGGACGCTTCGTAGGAAGATGAGTCCTATCTGCAGGAGTTGGTCTAGGAGCAGCAGGCTGAGATACATGTAACTTACAGTACCAATCCCTCATTCTGATCAGAAGCTAAAAATCCTTGGGCATTATGGTAACCCTCTTGGTATGGATGGCAAGCAAAAAAGAATCCTAAAAAAAAAGGCTAATATAATCTTCAGCAGCCTCTTGAAGACACTGAAGAGCACTCGGTGTGAATCTAACGTGCTGTCCGAGATCATTTCTTGTTATGTTTCGGACAGCACGGTAGAATGGAGCTCTTGGAATCAACAGAGTTGTTGACCTCTGATACTTGCGTATCTCAGAGAGCCACCTGCTGCGGTTGCACGTTCTAGGTCTAGCAGGGGGTGTGATGGCAACCGCAGGAGATGAGGATGAGCCAAGAGAGAAGAATCTCTCCTTGTCTGCTTTCTCCTATCCATGGGCGTGAACTATGTGATAGCGGATTTGTGTGTGAAGGTTAGGATGAGAAAGAAGGGATGATAAAGAACTCGCAGAGGACCGCTATGTACGAACAGAATGTACAGTATATCGGACCTATGCGAGCCGATTATCAGAGAGAACGATTAGATTTGAGGAAAGATGCACAAGTGCGATATGGGGTGACACGTAGGAAGACGTATCGGATCTGTGTGCATGGGAGGTAGTAGTCAGAATTTTGATCGTGAAGGGCGCGCACAAATGCGATATGCGGAGCGAAAAAAAAAGTAAAAAAAATTCATCGAAATTTGTGATTTTATATCAGGGTTCGCACGTGTGAAAGAATGTTTTGTCACACGTGTGGGAGTTGTACGGACAAATGCGAGTCCGACATGTGTCACTCTATCACACTACACGTGTGGAATTTGTACGACCGAATGCGAGAGTGGCACGTGTTTATAAGCACTCGAATGAACACGTGACACGTGTCTAGGTGTCATTTCACACGTGTGCAGGTGTCATCTCACACGTGCCTGCGCCTGTTGTCAAATTGAAAGTAGACACGTTTCATAAGTCCGTTGACCACACGTGCAAAAATTTAGTATAAATGGCACGGAAACCGAATAATCTTTTACCTTTTGCGTTCTCGAAATTCGCGACATATCGCTTTTGTGCGCGCTCATTCTGTCCGTTTGCTTGCAAGTATACCTACTCGTGCACAAGTGCGATATTCTGTATCTGTCTGCCGTACATATCCGTCTTCTGCGTCATTTTGATTGTTAGTTTTGGTTCAGTTCTCCCGCGCGCACAAGTGAAATATTCACGCTACTGACATGGCCTCTTCCTCATCATCCTCACGAGAATCAGACTTGAGTTCATTTCTGAGTGAATTTGGGATTACTGAAAATCTGGACTACTTCCACAGTCTATTCAGGCCTTATCTACATGTTTTTAGGACTGCACAACCAAATTCTGACGTATTTTATGAACATTATGTCAGATTCAGAGATATACTTAGCAAGCTTGTTTTCTCCATAGGTCAACTCCAGTACATGTATTATACTGATCTTGTTCATTTCTTCCCAGCTTTTAGACATAGACTGGATAGAATGTTCACCAAATTGTTTGATCTTTTCAAAAGTAGTTCTATGTGTCCGTATTGCAACAAGAAATGTCGATTGGTTGAATATCAGAGTGGTTTCATACTTTTTCTTTTAGTTCAGATCCCAGATGATGATGAGTTTCCTGTTGCTGACCCTCCTTTTGCACCCTCCTCTGTTCAGTCAGCCATTAAGGATATCAGTCACTTTCTTATCGACACTCATGATAAAGAAAGTGACTTCATTGATTTAAATACTAATGTTCTCCGGGATTCTTTCATTGGCCAAAATACATCTGATGATGAATCCAAATCTATGGAGGATTCGAAATGTCTTTTCAATTTGCCTGTATATTATATTAATGATGATGTATATTTTACTACTGTTGATTTATGTAAATTTTTTGACTATCGTGAGGACGAGGTTCTATGCTTATTATCCGGCACAATTTCCGAATTCTCCGACTTTGTAGATTTTGAGACAGATGACCTTGTTGCTGGTATTGATTTTGATGATGAGGAGGGTCTTATGACCGATGAAGAATGCCTGAATAAGACTTTATCAAATATAGCTGAGGATGGGTGAGGCAGACCATCCGATGAAGAATTCACGGCATTTCAATCCCAGATGGGCTTCCCTCGTCCATCATTAATGCATTTCACTAATGATTCCACTTCAGTACGTGGTCATTATATTGATCATCCTGATCTGGTTGCTGCTGATGATGAAGAATGTGTAAGTGTTTAATCTTCCTTGCATTTGAATGTTTTCAATCACTGAATGTGTTTTTGCTAACATATTTCCTATTGTAGGATGCTCTCATAATAGATGATTTTGCTGCAAGACGAGGTGGTTTCAGACAACACGCATCCTCCTTCCAGAGAGACAGTGGACTGGGCCACTATCTTCGGCATTTCTTGAAGAGTGAGATCTGTATTGCTCATTCCAAGCTGAGCCCAATCGGGGAGAGTCTTATAATGGCAATTAAAGCTTTATCATTTTATTTAGGAGGACATAAATTTGTTAAGACAAATAAAATTATTTTTGTCAAAAGATCTTCTGTTTTAAACATTTTAGGCTTTACTGATGGGAATGTTCCTTTAAGGAGCTCCCATTATTCATTGTATTCCACTTATATTGAGCTTAGTGGAAATAAGGATAATGCACATCTATTAGATGCATACGCTAGCAGAGAATTTCTTCATGACAATACTACCATAGAATCTGATACAAGATCTGATGATGAATAGTTGACACTTTGTATAATACAATCAATACATTTACATTGAGTATTGCTCCTCTCTTGTTCAATGAATTTGCAAAGCAATTCTGAACATGTCATGATGATCTTTTACTCAGCAATCATCTAATTTTCTCTTCCTATATGAACTTGCATGCTTTTCTAAACTTGTTGTATTGTGTGGACTTTGTTATATGTCGAATCTGAACTCTACGGTAGAACCACTGAAATAATTGACAAATGTAGTTTCATTTTTCATTGGTTCCTCCATGTTGTGTATTTCGATGAAATGCTGCTCGTGCTTGCCAGTGTGACTTCTTCATCCCTTGTGATGACCATACACTCAAGCTTCCATATGTATTTGCAAAAAATGCTATATGATCTCTTAGTATGTGCTGCATATGTCAAAATCATAATGTTAGTCTTATGTTTCGATCTTAATATATATGAAAATTTGAAAGCATTTTGAAAATTTTATACTAACCATGTAATGAGTGATGTGATCTTCTCTCCATGCTTTTGATATTGCATTAACAAACTCGACACAAGTCCTTTGGACAACTTTCTTATCAATATCAGAATATTTTTCTTTTCTTAAAATAGCAATCATACTATCAAGCTTTTTCCATACATCAACTTTTAGTACTCTGGTTCTGTCGTCTTTCTCGAAGTCCTGAGTGGCAGCAATAATATCTATCCAGACTGAGTGTTGAATATTAGAAGCCTTACCAGTATGATTTGATAGAAAAAGACATGCTCCTCCTATGCTTGGCTTAGTTGGCATGTTCCCATTCTTTCCTGAAAGCTTTTCATCTTTTTGAATTTTGACATGTCCTTTATGGAGTCCTGCTTTTGATAAAACATCTTCTAATTGAGAGATAGCTTCCTTTGCTAATGATGTTGGCTTAGTATTCCATGCAAAAACTATATGAAGATAAATGATCTTTTCTATTAATCTAACTTCTGCATGAAGAGTGCAAACATGCACATTTTTTAAGGGGATAGACAGCACAGGCTTCCAGTTTGGATCTACATATTCTCTAATAATTTTTGTACTCCTAGTTACATTTTTTCCATTTTCATGCAGTACAAACAAGGGTGTTTTGATGTAGCACTGTGAGAGACATTATACATACATTTCAATGTTTTCAAATCACCTGCTAAGTGCCATTCAACATTGAAGTCTCCAACTCCTGGAACATTGAGAAATCCTCCATCCATGTGGTCCTTGATGATCCTAGGATAAGATGTCCTTGAGAATCCATGATAATATATCATGATCCTCTTTCAGCACCTGTCCAAAGAATTAATCATACTTTCTTGCATTCATAAAAGCTAGTTGGAGAAGCCATAGCGTAGACTAGTTGGGAGACTGCCATAGTCATGCTAGTTGGAGCCATAGCCGGTGTGGATGTTGAAGATCCAACATTGGCGCCGTTGCCGCTCTTTTTCTGCTTCATCTTCCTTTGTTTTTTCCATTCGTACTGTCAACACTTGCTTATTTCTTGCTTGCTGGCTTTTACATCCTTCTTGCTGGTTTTTCGCATCCTTCTTGCTTGTTTTCTGCTTTTTTCTTGTTAGTTGCAAAAGAGGGTTTTTTTTTTGTTAGTGGCAAAAGAGAACTCATAGGAGTTTTTGAAGCAAAACCCATGGCTAGTTGAAGGAGACGGCCAGCCAACATACCCACGCCCAGCACGAATCTGCCCCACACCAAAAGGTTGCTAGAAAGACACGATGGAGGTCTGAATCTCGGCAGCCCACAGACGTTCTTCATCAATTCTTAACAAAGTTTTTCCAATCTGCAGCCCACGGAAGCCCGCTGAAGTTTTTCATCAGCGTTTTTCCATCCTCGTTTTCATCATTTTCCCATCAGTGTTTTTTAGTCGTTTCAGCTGCCATCAACATCGTTTTCAGCTGCCATCAGTCATTTTTCAGAGAGTTGTTTCAACGGTTTTCATAGAAGTGTTTTTCAGAAGTGTTCATAGCCATTTTTCACCCTGTGCCCATATGTTTTTATTCATAAACGTTCTCAGACGTTTTTCAGAGGCTTTCACACATTTTTCAGAGGTATATAAACAACAATGAAAGTCTGAATCCGCTCATGGAAGTCTAAATCAGCGTTTTTCAAGTTCTTCATCAGAGTTTTTTCAGCCCATCAGTGTTTCAACAACAAATCTGCAGTGCTAGAGAACACTTCTTGCATGACCATGTTCTCACCTCACAAACAAGATAGCATTGGAGCCAGCATCTGCAGATGCCATAAGATTTCGGAAGTGCTATCTCTGAGAATGATCATTCAAATCATTTCTGGATTTTTCAGCTCTGACATTGTGTTCTACAGCAGCGTGTTTGCTTTGATTGCATAATGTAGCAGTACATTCTTGCTTTGAAACAATCTACAACATTTGGGTTCCATAAAATATTCATGTTTCAGTTGCTAAGCTGCATCACCGTTTCATCTTATATGATGCTTGAATTGCATAGAAGTGCCCGTAGGTTGCTTAGTTTCACAACACCTTTTATGGTTTCCAAAACTGTCAGATTCAATTACCAAAATACTTGTGTTTTTTGCTTTGGTGTGCTTTTGAGCCCAAAACCTATTCGCACAGCCTATTTTCCGGCAAATCTACAACAAATCTAAAGGTAAGTAACTCTATGAATACCTTCTGAGCACATTCGGTGAGAACTATAATCAAATTCAATTTTCAGTCACCCCAGTGAGAAAAGCTACTCGCACAGCCATTTTTCGGCCTGTATGGGTAAGCCTTAATCATTTTTGTCAATGTGCGAACGGCCTCCAAGGTGCCCTGAGCAAGAAATAGTAAAACTTCGATTTTCAACGATTTTGGTAAGTATCCGTATTTGCACACCCATATTTGGGCTTTAGAATGTCATTATCCAGATGAAATGACCCAACGGGGTTGGCTCAGTTGGTTGGCTTGGCATCCAAAGTTTCTTTGGTCCCAGGTTCGAGCCTCCCCTTGGAAACCAAGAAGCATTATCCAGATGAACTTTGCTAAATTTCCATTTCCAGATTTGGGCGAGTCATTTTCATAGTGTGCGAGTAAGTTCCCCCATACGAGTCATTTTTCACCCTGAGTCATGTGCGAGTACTTCCTGTGCGAGTCATTCCCACGGGTTCTAGCTCCACGGGTACAGGTTTTTGCAAGTAATATTTCGGTGCGAGTCATTTTGAGATGTTTTTCACTTCTTTTGACCGGTGCGAGTCATTATGAGATGTTTTTCACCTCCTTCTGACCTGTACGAGTCATTTTAGCTTGTGCGAGTACTGAGCTTCTTACGAGTCATTTTAGCCTGTGCGGGTACTGAGCTTCTTACGAGTCATTTTAGCCTGTGCGGGTACTGAGCTTCTTACGAGTGATTTTAGCCTGTGCGGGTACTGATCTTCTTACGAGTCATTTTAGCCTGTGCGGGTACTGAGCTTTTTATGCGAGTCATTTTAGCCTATGCGGGTTTTGAGCTTATTATGCGAGTCATTTTTGCTTGTGCGGGTACCGACCTTTCTGTGCGAATCTTGAGCGAGTCGTTCGTTTTCATCCACGAGTCATTTTTTTTTGCGAGTCATCTTCTGTGCGAGTCCTGAGCGAGTCGTCCGTTTCCATCCATGAGTCATTTTTTCTCGCAAGTCATCTTCTGTGCGAGTCCTGAGCAAGTCGTCCGTTTCCATCCATGAGTCATTTTTTTGCACGGCACGAGTCATCTTCTGTGCGAGTCGTCCATTTCCATCCACAAGTCATTAATTTTTTCGCGAGTCATCTTCTCTGTGAGTCCTGAGCGGGTCCTCCGTTTCCATCCACGAGTCATTTGTTTTTGTGAGTCATCTTCTGTGCGAGTCCTGAGCGAGTCGTCCGTTTCCATCCATGAGTCATTTTTTTGCGCGAGTCATCTTCTGTGCGAGTCCTGAGCGAGTCGTTCGTTTCCGTCCACGAGTCATTTTTTTTGTGCGAGTCATCTTCCGTGTGAGTCATGTGCGAGTCGTCCGTTTCCGTCCATGAGTCATTTTTTTGCACGAGTCATCTTTTGTGCGAGTCTTGTGCGAGTCGTCCATTTCCGTCCACGAGTCATATTTTGTACGAGTCCCCAGTAATTTTCTTGCTCCGTGGTCCATTTGAGTTGACTAGGTACGAAATAACTTGCACAACTATACGAGTCATCTCCTGATTTTCGAAACGACTTTTGTCAGCTACAAGAATCCTAGAAGAGGTGAGTAATTTAAAAAAAATAACAAAAAAAAACTCCCAAATAAGGTAAGAAAACCCAGAACAAACTTGTAGAAATACTTTCAGGTGCAAAATCTATGATCTCTCCTAAAATAGAACTATCTAGTACTCGCATAGCCTATTTTTTGGCAACATCTAGACTTGTGCGAGTCCCAAGCATGCATGCGAATTCTATCCAGAGAGGTTCATTTGTGATCAGAACGAAGACCCATAATTTCAAGCACTTGAAACTTAGTACATCATATGGTTCCACTCAGGAAAATCCAAGCTCTTGCAGATACACTTTGCACCTAGAATTGTACATATCCATCTTCCATCACTGACAATCCTATCATGATGAATATGTTTTGATAGCCTTAGGCACCTCGAGTAGGGAATGCCTTAGAAGTGTCCTAGTAGGAAACCATAGATCTGTCACAATAAGTTTACCAAATCTATCGATATCAACATCCCTCACCCATCACCTAAGTGCATAGAATCTCGACATAGAGAGCGCTTGTTTTGTAACAAGTTTGCCTGAGACAACTGCTTTTCTTGTAAGGAGTTCAATGGGTATGTTAAGAGCGTTCCGATGGCAAGGAGCAAATGGCCTGTCATAATCTCAAGCTAACAAACGTTGAGTTTTTTGAGTGCAAGTTTTGTATGCTGAGTTACTACTGACCGGTGGGGATCAATCTATTGCCTTCAAATCTCAAAACCGTCGATGAAGAGGCCTGTCCAGCTACTGTCACCCTCAAGTGAGAACGGGAGACTCTAGTGAGGCAAATGACAGTGACATGTCAACAATGCCAAACATGTCAAACCCGGATCAGATTTCATTGGAATAACTTGAGACTATTATGAGACTCTATGTTATCACCAATGGTAAGATACAGAGCGAAAATGGCTATTTTTGCATAATTCATCATGGTAAGTATTCGCATAGAGGTAAAACATCTCTAAACGATTCCCAGCAAAAACTTTAACACATGTGCGAATACTCTACTTACATATCTTGACCAAGAAATCGAAAAAGGCCCCCTTAAAATGATCAAAATTGGCCTATGTGAATAGGTTGGAGGTACTTTTTTCCTAAAGACCAGAGGCTCTAGAAATATCAAGAAAGTCCAAAGAAGGTGAGAGAAACATAGCAACCTCCTCCAAATTATCTAACGATACAAATTCTTGATCTTTCCTCAAATAGTACTCGCACGGTACTCGTTTTGGCAAGCTTGGCCTTTGTGCGAACCTCTTCACTTGTGTGCGAATTCTCCAGAGTTAAAACTAGTAGAGTCATACCCCAGTACCTCTCGAAAAATCAAAACTTGGAAACTTAGCATCATCAATCCAAGTGTGAAAATGAGATCTGTCACCGCCAAAAGTGAACCAATGAGATATCTTTATACTTAGGCATGTACATATTCACCATTACCATCAACATCTTGGTCACCTATTCCTATCTCGTCTAGTTGGGAGAAGCCTTAGGTATATTCAGCAGGGATTGCCTTGGATATAATCTTGTAGGGAGCCATAGATAAGCAAGAATAGGTTACACTCATCATCCACCATCCATCACCTAAGTATTGATTTTCTACTAGAGCACCATGAGTGGGAAGTTAGATCAGCCTCCTCCCAAAGTGGAAGGGAGAATTTCACGGATTGATGCACCAAATATGATGGGAAATTCCCGTACGATTTCTTCAAGACTTTGCAAACACTTGTACGTTCTACGACGATAGTTCTGAAGCTAAAAAGCCTCAGACTATTTCCCATGATCCTACTTGGTGACTCAAAGGAATGATATCTAATACATAGCCATTTGGATTGCACTCACGACGGCCTCAGCTCCTCATCAACCTAGGCCAACCAAGGCCAATAGGACCAATTTTTCATCAACCTCGATCCTCTGGTTCTATGAACCATCCTACACCACTTTTACGTTCTCAACCAGAGTCTTCTTATCCATGACCAATTGCTCTCCATCCAACACAACAGTCTTTTGTAGAGAGTCAATATATTGCTACATCATCTATCACACAAGTTGATTCCGACTACATAGACCCAGCGATGTATTATCTAGAAGATACCAATGTGCCTGCTCATCAAGTTGATCCATTTGCACCTTACTAAAATTAGTAGTATCAGATGTGTCTAGGCTCGTCTAGTCTTACTGATTTTTTTGTCATCCACAGATACATAGTTACTTCCAATCCAAATAGAGTTACATCCTATCTAGCAACCATGTAAGGTCTATCTCAAACACCATCCATGATAAGACCGAGAATGTACCACCTCAGATCTGTGTCTTCATTACGTCTCTATGACCAAGCAATTGATATGGGACTAAATTAACTTTGAATCACATTGGTTCCATTGGAAAAAACCCCAATAGGCCTTTGTGACTAACTTTTACATAACTTGAAATCACATATCTATGTGCAGTGCCCATGATAGTTTAAACTTAGAACTAAATAACTTAAGCCAATACGGATAATGTAAAAGCCTAAACTTGATGGGCAAATTCTATGTTTAAATCCTATTCTGCTTGTATTTCTAAAGATGCCCCGTAGGATGGCTAGAATATTTCTTGGAATATCAGTCTACATTATCCCCTTCGTGAAGAACTTGGCGGTCCCACGCCAAGTGCAATGTTAAGACCCCACTCCTTATGGTGCTAGAGGAGTCAAAGTCGGTGCAGCTTGTAGATGTGAGACTTTTTTGTAAAGTGCTGCTCCATAGGAGATGAAGCTTTGAAGAATTATGGGCATCTCTAGAAGAGCTTATGTGGACCATATGGGAGTTGGCTCTTTGATAAGTTGTATTTCTAAGTGCTCACGCAAATGATTCAGCGGATGATGTACACGAGCTTAGTATATTTTAGACATGATGTGAATGCCACACAAGGGGTTACTGAACGATAGTGAGATGAAGAAGGAGTGGGTGTGATAAGGGATGTTGTCATCTCGGAAGTGGTGAAAGTGGATAGATGGATGTTGTTGGATGGATCAAAATTCCTTTGCTCATTACTATCTTGTAAAAGCACTTTTGTCAACAGAGGTTTCTCGTTTGACATTTTTTGCAGCTGTTTGAATTCTTCACGGATTTCGAGAGCTCTTCAAGCGGTCGTGAATGTATAGAGGCATGTATGGCTTCATTTTTTTATTTTTGAATGATCAAAAAGCTGTTAACTTGTCGATTTTTTTTTTTTTTTTTGGATTTAAGACATGGCTCATTATCATTGTTGAGAACCTCTAACATCCTTGAGTTTGTTGCTTCAAGCGTCGCAAACTTTATCAATGGTATGTTGCAAATGTCGTAGATTTGTCTGCTTCACAAAGTACTATAGTTCCCTCTGATACCACATGTGTGAAGGTGCTTTGTCATATGATGATTCATCATGCAAAATTGACACTTGGACAAAACCTTCTATTTTGAGCACTTTTGGTCCATTTTCCTTCTATATAGAGATCTACTTGGAAATCTTATAGAAGTCAAAATTTGTCTACTTCAGCTTATTCCACACATGTGAGATATCTTCTATGCATGTGATATGACACCTAACCAAAGGATGTGGCTCATGCAATCAATAGATTGATGCCATGTGTCATATGTCTAGAAAACTAGTTTTTGGCCTTTTTAGCCACTAGAACTTGAATTAAATCATATGTACAACCTATATGATTATGGTACATGACAAGTACACTATTTTTACATGTGGTAACAGGCTCCACACATGTGTGTTTATCTATATACAAGATTTTTGGCCTCTACCAAGCTTATTTTTGCATTTTTCACACTCCTCCTCAAAAATCTAGCTCGGTAGATCTAGCTTGACGGAAAACATGATGATCTTGAACTTGACTCCATGGGCTGAATTGGCCTTTGTTGGTTCAAAAGGTGTGAAGATCAGCCAATGAGCTTGATGTTGATCTGAAATCACCATATCCATGATAGTGCTTCTTTGATGTTGACATCTTTGATGAGCTTGAGAGCTTTGCACCATCCTAGCACCTCCAAAATTGATTCCTTCCAATTTTCATGTAGATGCTTGACCTTGAGGATTGCTCCTTCTTCATTTCTATAACTGTAACTAGTATAGTTAGAAAATTTCATTATACTAACCAGCATAGTAAAGTAAATTTAACTTGAGATATTGACGTCGGACAGATTAGCACGTGTCGGGCAGGAAAAAGAAACCAATGGGATACGTCCATGCTGCCCGGACACAAATTTCAAAGTTTTCTATATTGCATTTTTATTTTTTAGTTAATTTGAACTACGTTACGTAGATTTCAAATCTGTGCATTTTGATTGGGCCTAGTGACGGTCGAAACTAAAGAAAAAAAATAAAAGTATCTTTACAAAGGGTCTTTTTGATATTGAGAACTCCTCTAATGTGGTGGTCACTTACAAAAAGGCATTATGGGACTAAATTAACTTTGAATCACATTGGTGCCATGGGACAAACCCCCAATAGGCCTTTGTGACTAGCTTTTACATAACTTGAAATCACATATCTATGTGCAGTGCCCATGACAGTTTAAATTTAGAACTAAATAACTTAAGCCAATACGAATAACGTAAAAGCCTAAACTTGATGGGCAAGTTCTACGTTTGAACCTATCCTGCTTGTATTTCTAAAGATGTTCCGCAGGATGGCTAGAATATTCCTTGGAATATCAACCTACATGGCCTTTGTCACTAACTTTTACATAACTTGAAATCACATATCTATGTGCAGTGCCCATGACAGTTTAAACTTAGAACTAAATAACTTAAGCCAATACGGATAACGTAAAAGCCTAAACTTGATGGGCAAGTTCTACGTTTAAATCCTATCCTGCTTGTATTTCTAAAGATGTTTCGCATGATGGCTAGAATATTCCTTGGAATATCAGCCTACAATGGAGCAAATCGAGAGGCAATTTCTTCAAGGCAAGAGAGATCTCATTGGTGAGATTACAGAGGTTTGTTATGAACTCAAGAAGGCTGGATTTATTAGGTTTGATACTCACCTTCACCTACTCTACTTCATGTTGGATGGGAAGTTTGGAATCTATCTTTTAATTTATGATGGTGACATTGGTGACATTGTTTTCACTAACCTTTGTGGAAATTTAACATCAAGCATTGATGAGATCTTGTTGGATCTAGATCATATGCTTGAGAGGGAGTATTTCCAGAGGTTCGGGTTTGAAGATATTCATGTCTTTGATATCTTTGATGATCAAGAGAAAGGTAAGTAAGTGGAAGTGACTCACTTTGCTTTACTCACAGGTTTTCAAGAATCTTCTTGTGTACATGATGATA
The DNA here is from genome assembly GCA_029204225.1 of Diphasiastrum complanatum. Taxonomy (NCBI): domain Eukaryota; kingdom Viridiplantae; phylum Streptophyta; class Lycopodiopsida; order Lycopodiales; family Lycopodiaceae; genus Diphasiastrum; species Diphasiastrum complanatum. The sequence continues at coordinate 4,717,101 of CM055093.1, read as the reverse complement.
TGCAAGTGGATATTGGTTTTGAAAACTATGCCAAAATTAGTTGAAGAGGGAATGTGAGAGATTTCAACTAAAGTTAGTCTAGTTTAGTTATATTTTGGTAAATTGTCAATAAGAGGCCAAAACTCATTTTAGACTTAGAGATAAACTTTTTGAAGTTATATTAGTTTAAAATACATTCAATAAACACTTTTTGAAAGTGTGGGAAAGTTGGTAGTCGAGTTTGAGAGAGATTCAAATTTGAACTTTGGGTAAAAGGATGTAACTCGTGGAGAGACACATCTTCTCTCTTCTCTCTCTCATTTCATCATTATACATGGTTCTCTTTGGGTTCTACTACTCATTGGTGCACTATCTTGATGATATCTTGCAATCTTGTGTGTAGAATGCTCATATTTTGCTACTTTTGGTTCCACACATGTCAAATATAGTAGGGTACTATAATTGTACGGACAACAAACATACTTTAAGTTTTGGTTCATGTTTGATCAAGTTCTCTTAGAGTTTGCATCTCATTTTGTATATAGATGCTGATTTTTCTACATAGAAAGGATTGTTGGTTTGCTCCTTATTGTAACCAAAGATCAGGGACATGGATTGGATCTTGAATGATCTGAAATCCTTTACATCTCTCATACAGAGTACTTAGCTTTTTGATTCTATGCTATGCATTTGTGCTCTTGTCTTGAATTGTTAAGTGATTTGTTGTTTGATCATTCATGTGCAATCACAACACCTCATAAGATCCTTCAAAGGTGTTTTGGGATGTTCACATGTGCCAGAAACTTCACACAACCACCTGTTGTTTGGACATGTACTTCAACATAAAGACCTAGTACATTTTTAACCACTTCTCAATCTGGCAAGGCACTTCAAGCAAGTGCATTAAACTCAATCAAATATAGTTTATTTGAATTTGATAGGCGTAGTTCATGCATTGAGGGAAAAGGATTATTTCACAAAGCCCGATAGTTCAAACATAGACCTTCTCTATCGAGCCTTTCTTCACCCACTTTGCTTCCATTTCCACAACAAAGCCTTCCTCCTTCACATACAAAAGAATTTACACTATAACACATGAACCAAACATTTTCTTTCAAATGAAACCACATTTTTGGAAACACCTAGATATCACGAGAGTCACTTCTATATACCCAAGAGAATTTGAATGAAGATTATGATCCAAAACTGTATACCATCTCAAGGAAAGCCATGTACAATGTGATTCTAAAAGAGGATGAAGTGGGTTTGATGACAAGTCTGAGCTACTTAAAGCCCATATACAATCCTACCTAGCTAAACAATTGAGATGCTACATCATCATTTGCATGCTCCAAAACATCAAATTAGTCATTGCTACAATACCTAGAGTAGTTGTAAAAGACACATCAGGCCCAAATAGACAAATTAGCAACTAATCTAGAATGGAAAGTAAAGGCCACCTGAACTAGAAGTGTACCAAATTATTATTACATAGTTGACAATGAAGTTAAGTCCAATCTTATGTTTTACACACACATGCATAATATTGTCCATTGTGGTAAAATTGGATGCTTTGGATGCAATGGATATCACATAATAGTCAAGTTCTAGAAGATGTATGTACGTATATACTCCACTTGTAGAGAGTGCGGTCATGAACACTTTTGAATGAATGTGATCCATCAAGAGCTGTATAAACTAAATCAATGGTAGACTTAGCACACCCATAACTCTAGCCTTAATTGTTAATGACTCGCAAAAATAATGAAAAGAATGGAAGCCTCTATGTATACATAGATTAGAGCACATTGATAAAAAGAAGATTCAACTCAAGAGAAATTTGTCAATAGAGAGGTTTACAACCACACACTAAAAGCCAATATTCATGATCACCCAAACTAATTGAACACCCAAATCCACTAGTAGAAAAGGAATGATGCTTGAACGTGAAGGATTGGGTAAAGGAAGAGCAAGAGAAATAATAATACTTGGATCAAGAAGTTCCTTTGGAAAAATATTATGGTGTTACACATGCTAGACAATCATCTTACAAACGAAGCCATACCAACATTTTTAGAAAAGATATTAGATTTCTTGGATTCAAAAATTGTTGTGAGATTCATTTTATGTAATTGGATCAAGTACTCCTATCCTAAAGGTTCTATTGATAAGGGATCTATTGATCTAAAACTCAATGAAGTGAATCCCATACCATAGGTGGAATTGACTTGGGAGACAAAAAATAGTATAGTAATGTCAACTTGTTTGTGCAACACAAGCACTTACCCTGATAAGTTTTTAGATGGAGTATAGCAATTAACATCATATTAGCCAAATTGTATCATAAATGGAGACTAAAATTGTTGCATCAAGAGAGATCATTTTTTGTGAATATCACAAGAATTAGCACCACCCTACAATAGTAACTCTATGATGAACTATAAGTCACTTCAAGCCTAAAAATCCAGAATTTCATGCCAATAAAAAGACACTAATATGCTTTTGCTAGTGCTTCCACCAACCATAATTAAAGAGTTTTGACTTGGTGTGTTATGTTTTGTTTCAATTGTGAATGCTAAGTGTGGAAATCCTTTCTGGACTATTTGACATATTTTGCAATGTTATAGAGCTTTGTTAGACCTTTTAGAAGATCGGACATATAGGATCACATGTAATGAACCTGGATGTTGGTCCACTTATTCATTCATAATACCACATCTCTCTCTCTCTCTCTCTCTCTCTCTCTCTCTCTCTCTCTCTCTCTCTCTCTCTCTCTCTCTCTCTCTCCTAATCTTCTAGAGACCCATCTCTTCCTTCCATTCAAGATGCTCATTTCCATCTCTTGATCTTAGCAACAGTTATAACAAATGATAAATGGAAAATTGCATTCATTCATCTTCTTGGTAATTGAACAGATTGATCAGGTTGAAGGTCGAGATCAAGATCTCCTGGTAAGACCTTGAACTGGCAAATCTAAGCTTCACTCATATCAAGCAGACCGACTCAAAGAAAATTTGATCTTAAAGGGTAAGTACCAATAGCTCTCTTTTGGAAGGATATTGCAGCTACTATAATTTAGTTCCTCTTCATTGAATCAATACCAAAAAGTCTGCAGGACGCAAATTCCTCTTGTCAAAGCTGCTGGTGACTATGATCTGCTACAAATCTGGTATCTGGATTGTGAACAGATTGATGCTCCCAAATGGTCGAAAGTAGAACTATCAAATGAATTTACAGCAGAATTAGATCACCTGCACAAATTGGTCATGGCATACTATAGAGAGCTTGTTAGTGATCAAAATGTCCAAGTGGAAACAGACATTATTGGAGTGTCGTGCCAGCCAAGTGTGAGTGCCAATCCATCCTGATTAAGTATATAAGATGGACTGTGAGAGTCAATAAACAGCTGAGCCTGATAGATTGCGGAAGAGCTAAGAGATAATTCTCTAAGCCCAGCCAGCTTCAGATATGAACTCCATCTCTCAGTCTGAGGATGTTTGATAGAGCTGTTAAATCCATCCATAGCTATGAGATTCCTTATCTCACGAGCAAGGTAGTTGTTTTCGATAAGGAGTCGTTCGGAGTCCGTTCGTTCAAGAGTTGTATCAATCGCATCGAAAAGAGCACTGAAAAAATGGAGAGCTTCCAAAAATTTGTGAACGAAAGTAGCGCTATGATTTACCTCCGTTTCAAGCACGGACACTACCTTGGGTTGTAAGTTTCTGATTGTAGTGAGAGCTTTGGCGAGAGAGAGTTTACTTTGGAGCAATCTATGGAATATAAACGAGCAGCTCACTGCAAGGGCTTCGCCTCCATTGACATGAAACATTGTGGAATCGATATCTTCCACGGTTGCGAAGATGGACGTGAATTCAAATGGCACATGCAGTTCCTGGGCAAACTGAGACAGTCTCTTTCCAGTCTGTTTCAAACAATCATCGTCTAATCCAACAGCGGTTAGTCTGAAAGATACAAGAGATTCTGATCTTACTGACAAGCTTTGGATGAAACTGGCCCATTGTAGACCATGTCCGATGTCCAGATCCACCACATGAATGCGATTTTCTCCTCTGAGAGCATCAAAAATTGCTTGATTTTCAGTTAAGTGGACATATTTAAGAAAGGGAAGGTGTTTATAAAATGCTTGGCGAGCTAAATCAGCTGCAGCGCCATCTACAATGGAAAAACTTTCGACATTCTTTTTCACCAACATTTTGTTGAAGTTTTCTCTTTTTAGGCGTTCATCCAGGGCTTCCGCGAAATAAACGCCAAGTCTTTCCATCGGGTCTCCTATCCGAGAAGATTTTCTCCGTAGACAAGCTAATATCGTTTTAGCGCTGTCGGAGTTTTTTGCATCGATTGCTTCCATGCAAGCGAGAAGAAGGTGGACAATCTGCAGGCCGTTTTCTTCTTGTGGTTCTTGCGTGCAAGATGTGAAATTGCCATGTGCATCGGAGTTAGTCTCAGCTGTGTTTCCTAGATCAAAGCCACTGCACTGCATGAGGTCGCAATTCGCTGCATGTTTGGGCAAACCATGACCTGCAAAAATTGTAGGCGGCGAGACGAGGTCTGGAAGCATCATCAGCGAAGCTTTTTCGAGCAATTTCGGCCGAGCTCCTGCTAAAGCATCCAGGTTACTGAACTCTTCACAGGACCACTCTTCTCCAACTGTAGGTAGATTGTCCGAAAGGATATTCTCGGGGGAAAATTCTGCTGCGGTGCAGTAAAGATTAACCGATGAGATGCCAGGACTTCTGTCGATGGCCTCAATATCACAGCCAAATTCAGTCTCAAAGCTTATTGAGTCCATAGAGTCCCTCATTGTGATATCCGAATTTTCTTGCTCTACATGTCCAAAGCTAACCATGGAAGGGAAACTCCTCAGAGACTCATCGGATTCTGACAGTATATCTTCAAACAAGCTCAGTATATTGCTGCAATCATCATAGTCAATATTAGTCGAGAGCAATGAACTAGTGCTAATCATTTCCTTGAACGGCTCGTCTTCTGAGAACATGCTCTCAGAGCTAATATCCGATGAAGACGAGGATCTAGTCGCCCCTATTCTATGGCTGTTACTCCTTCCCTGGACAGAAATAGTTGGGCCTAGAACACAGCTACCCGTTGAGACCTTTAAAGTGTTTCCTTCCACGGATTGAGGTGGCTCCTTCAAGACGGGGGCCAATTCATACCCGGGAGACACTATGCAAGTACTCATTCTTTCACTGATCCGTTAACAGACTTACACCAATATTCAGAACTGTTCATGGAAGAAAGTTAGGAGTGGCTAGTGTTAGGCGTTACTTAGAGACGAAGTGCTTTTGGTGACTTGGTATAGTGTCTCTTTGCTACAAGTTCTATGCATCATCTTCTATGATAGTGAACGGTGAGTACGGAGAGAGCTACGGCCTACAACAGAGAGGTAGCGCAAACAAAGAGAGAGCAAAAAGTGATGATCTGGACTCTGGGTTCCAACAACGCCGGAGCAATTAATGCAACAACAGAGAAAGGAGATTTGAAGATTATAGAGGCTGTGCTCATACTGCGCAAAATACTCAGCTATTAATGATGTCTTTGATCCACAGCCTACAGCATGCCACAGGCAATTATGGCATACAGCAGACATACGAAAAGCCACAGCTAGCAGATTACAATAGCAGAAGAGACTAAGTGCCCTCCTGACAGGCGATTTGTCACAAAGCAGCAGAGGTGCGCAGTAGAAGGCCCTGCCAGCAGCAAGCTAAAGCCAAATCCAAACCCAAGTCTGGAATACACGTGAAGGAGACGCCAAACGATGGATACGGGAGTCGAGACGCTGCTGCATGGATGAACGCAGGTTTGCAGTGGAGCTAAGCTGAGAATTGAGATGCGGTTCCAGAAACACTAGCCGCACCATTGCTGCTGTCCCCGCAGATGATGCCCAACAGCCGCAGCAGCAGCAGCTGCCTGCTGCCACTGAGACTTCTCTACTAGGTAGTAGGTGATTATGTTCTACAGCCATACATGTTCTTCAGCCTCCTGCAGCAGCTGTTGAGGCAAATCACGAGGCGGAGGCAGGAGGAAGCAGGTAAAATATCCGAGAGATCCGAGAGAAACGATAGCGTTCACAAGCGAAAGGATTATTGGAGACCTCGAAAGTCGAGAGTTGAGAGTCGAGATAGAAGAAGTGAATCGTGCATTGGAATCCAGTGAAAACGACATCCACACGCAGATAGATATCTCTACCTCGAGCGAGCGAGCGAGAGAGAGAGACAGAGAGAGAGAGAGAGAGAGAGAGCGAGAGAGAGAGAGCGAGATTTCAAGGCTGATTCTGTTGCTAGTCTCTAGGTAACCTCTACCTCTGTGTATACATGTTGTGTATGTTACTTACCTCACACCATCCTCCAAGATAAGGGCTATACCATACTCCAAGATAAGGCATACATGTAAGGTAGTGGGCTTTTGTACTTAGCTACAAAGGGAAGCCATTTAGATTCCCTCTCCCTTTATTTTCATCATGTTCATTTCTTCACAACCTTTCATATTGCAAATTGTTTTTTTAAAAGAGAGAGAGAGAGAGAGAGAGAGAGAGAGAGAGAGAGAGAGGGGAGAGAGACTTAAGATTTAGGGATGCCTTGATCATATATATTAGAAAAAGAAAACAGCTGCAATTGTATATTTATGTGCCTTATTTTATTTTATCTAAATTTCCAAATATTTCATGTGCTACTTGTTAGTGCATAATGACCCTATGTCTCGGAGGGCCACACAAAGTGCACATAACAAATTGGTAAAATCTGATCTTACAAAATTGGTAAAACCAAACACCTAAGCTGGTTTAATTTGTTGTAGGCTTGTACATTTGGTTAAATTTAAGTTCCACAATTCTTTTAACTGTTGGGTGAATATATTTAAAGTTTTTACTTGTAAACATTCAATATTTCGAGGTTTTCATTGTAGGCTATTAGGTTCTTAGGCTTTGGCCCTTCTGTCAAACTAGTGCTCACTTTTGTTGGAGACTAATTAGACATAAATGTGGTAAAATTCAATTCTATAAATTTGTTGTGAAACGGTAGAGTTGCTTATCCATCAAACTTAGATATGGCATAAATTTGAAATTGGATCCACAAGAAAATGCACAGGAAAAGATCAATTTTTATATTGTGAAGGGCTTTTAGGAGTAGTAGAGAGCCATATACATCACTCATTTTTGCTCCTATTTTATGTGTGAATGAGTTTTTGCACTAAATTATTTATACAATTTTCGTTTTGTAGTTTCTACATAGTAGAGTGTACATGTATTGAATTGTTGTAATTTTAATCATAAGCTTTGTTGTTTTAGACTATATGTTTCAACACTTGACATTGGAAACTTCAAATACCCATATCTAATTCACTAGAGCTCCAAATTGTTTTTTTTTTTTAACATGTTGCTATGGTCACACAAGATCTTTAGAGTAGATAATCACAAAAAAAAGTAGTAAAGGGCATGATATTACATGCTCGCATTGAAAATATCGTAGCTTCACTAGTACCTGCACGTGTTTGACACATCATACCTTGCGTGCAATTTGCTAGAAATCAATGACTTAATTTTTTTACATCAATAAATGTATATATGAAAAACATGTATGGGAAAGGATTTTAAATGATGGCATTTATGATGGTTAGTGGGATGATTTTTTGTAAGAGTGCTTGAAATGCACACTTTTGTGCACATTTCGCTACAACTTTTTATGTATCCAACAAAAGGTATGGACTAATATTAGACATTGGTTTTGTAGTGTGCCTCCACCACTTATGCTTATTCTTGTATGTTCCTTAAATACTTCAACATATCTTATGTTTAATCTTGTATGTTGCTTAAATACTTCAACATATCTTTGAATGGACTAAAATAAAAAAGAAAAAGCACTTGATATATAGCTCACAATAAGCAAGATCATAGCCTCATTCAACGAAACTTAAATTTTGCTTTACAATAATGAGCAAAATAAAGAATGAATCATATTCAGTCCATAATCGCCAAAGTCTCTCTTTGACACACTGGAACGGTGATAGTATATGTATAATCACTCTTCTATCTACTCCTACATGTATGACACATATCATTCTTCTAGGTCATATATCAAACTCTATGACTAGTTATAGTTCTAATAGAGATAGGTGTTAATCATGCACTCTTCACTTTACAATATATGAAACAATATAACAATTATTCTACCCTATGCACTCAATACACGCACTAAATACAACTTGATATTCTAAGAATGTGCTCATGTGAATATTGTTATTTTGGTTTATGTTATTTAGGTTACGATGGCTTTTGTGTCCCATGTGCATGTTGATTCTTGTATCTATTTGTGTTTCTTTTAATTTTTGTAGATAAAGCAAATATTAAGTCTATCAATCTTGGGTTTGAAAAAGATATTATGGGCTAAAAAATGGTTTTGAAGCAGTGATATAGTTTGTCCTCATGTTCAACTCTCTATAATAAAACAAGCGTTCACCAATTTTTGAGTGTATGTTGCCTATTAAAGTTGTCTTTTTTCTACAACTTCTCTATGCCATGGTGTTCTTGTTATGCAGGTTACAACTTTGTTTGAGACAAGTCCAAAGATTATATTTCTTATTTTTTTAAATATTTTTATACTAGCATTTGATAGTGACTTTGCTTATACTTTTTGAGGGTCTAAAATAAGTTGATCATGCTATTTTTAGCAACATGTTTTAAGGAAAAAAATTTCCTAATGTTTGAAAACTTGTTACAAAAAATTGGACAATAACAAATTAGTTTAAACTAATTCAAACAAACACATACTGAGTTAGAATCTTTTAGGTTTTTAATAAGGCTACAAATACTATCTTTTTATTGAGCTTTAGGACCCCTCCCAACACGTATTCTACATTATAATTGTCGGTTGCACATATGGACATAATAGCCAACCCGCACTACAATGAATTGAGGGGGTCCACCATCATCCCAATGAAGTCCCATGTCTCAAGCACACAACACTCTTGGATGATGGTGGCCCCCCTTAGGCTACTCTAATGAAGAGCTATGTTTAACCATAAGACACGCCTAATTGGCATCCTTTTGGAGCATAGCTTTATTCTCCTCACCATCATTGAAACATGAATTTTGGAATTGCACATGATTGTGTGTGTGTGTGTGTGTGTGAGAGAGAGAGAGAGAGAGGGGGGGGGGGGGAGAGAGAGAGAAAGAGAGAGAGAGAGAGAGAGAGAGAGAGAGAGAGAGAGAGAGAGAGAGAGAGAGAGAGAGAGAGAGAGAGAGAGAGAGAGAGAGAGAGAGAGAGAGAGAGAGAGAGAGAGAGAGAGAGAGAGAGAGAGAGAGAGAGAGAGAGAGAGAAGATTGTGTTTGAGTGTGTGAGAAAGAAAGAAAAACCCAATAACATATCAAGCCCTTTTCGATGCAAGCTTATGATAGAATTTCATAATTTGTCAATCTCCAAAAGATCATCATCCAACACCGATGCAATGTTTTTAATGATCCAACACCAATGCAACATTTTTCAAAATAGAGCTCTGATGGTGAAAAAATGGTGTTAACAACATTTGAGATGGACATCAGAATCTAATGAATCTCGTGTCTGTCAAATTTTGACAGATGGGTGCGTTGCACATGTAGAAAACTATAGTATCTATGGCATTGAGTTGGCTATCAAATTTGAGAATTTTCAGTCCCTTTAATGCTAGTGTCCATGTTAGATATTCGATCATCAAAAAGTCATGGGATATCTATACTTTGAATTAGACATCAAATTTTGATGAATTTCAATTTTCAAATTTATGCAATCCTCCAATTTGTTCTCACTCTTTTTGCTTGCAATTTTTTGTTCTCTTGCAATTTGGAGATGCAATCTCATTGCTACTACATAAACCTTGTGGTTGCCATTGATTATTGTGAAAATTGTCAACATTTCCTAGCTAGTTTGAGGCCTAAATTGGCAATTTTTGTAGATAGTTTTGGACCTAACCTTTCACACGTGTGAAAGAGGCCTAGATACTTTTATTTTAGTATATATTTCATGTTGAATAAGTCTCAAACTTCAGGACCTTCGAAATGACACCAAAATCATGTTATTTGGACATATAGGCCAAAATTGGCTATTTTAGGCTACTGGTGCCCTAAAATTGGGTCCTAAGTTCTAGAGAGAGGAGTGAGAGTCATCCCTATCACCTATATTAGGCTGAAATTCTTGGAGAACAGGTTGGAGAACTTTTTGAATTGTTGAAAGAGATCAATAGATCATTGTCCGGTTTCTTCCTCCATTGAGAGCATTGCTTTGTGTATTGTCTTCAAGCTTTTGTGTATGATCTTAAGAGGTTTCCAAAAGTGGTAGGCTACTATTGTAGGGCTGGTATGTTGCTATTTTTGGTTGCCATCAATACCTTTTATTAGTTTCTTTTGTCTCTTGAATGCTTTGTCAAGTTCATGTGTATCAAATGTAGCATTAGGATGCTTTGCCATTTCTAGATTTTGCAGTTTGTTGCGCAAAGATCTTAGCCAAGTATTTTGGGAGTTTGGATCCATTCAAGATCCACTTTTTTCACATGGTATCAAAACTGGCTGACTGTTATTTATAGTAGGATTTCCATTTATGGTGATATTTGGATGTTTGATCAAGTTCTAGCATGATTATGCATTGCATTGTTGATCAAATCTTACTAACCTTTGTTTGTTGAGTTGAACTTGTGGATCAAAAGCATATTTCAGGTCTATTGAAGATTAGAGACTGAGAAGAGGCTATTTTGGATTAGATTATAACAACTAGTCATTTGTTGATTGTGAGGCTTGTGCATATTTAATACTAACAATGTTTGTTCAATCTATTGTTGACAATCTCCACTTTTGTGGATGAACACTCTCCTTTGTGGATGAACACTCTCCTTAAGTGGATGAACCTTTTCCTTAAGTGATGAAAAATACTCTTTGAGTGATTTTGTATTTCTCCAAAAGGCTGAGCAAAGCTCCTGAAAGATCCCCTTTTGGGTGAACAGATTGTCAACAATCTTTTGCATAAATTTTGGTGTACTTTGTTGAGCATGTAAGTAACTCTCCTTATGTAATATGATTGGAGCATAACAAGAGGAATGAAATGGATGTTGGTGGTTCTCTCAACTTTCAAAAGTCAATTTCTTGCATCAATAAGATTGGTAGATCTTATGCAAAGTCTAAAGAGCTTCTTTATGCTAGATCTAGGTGGAGATCTAATGAGCTTCTTGGAGATACTTATTGTTGTGCAAACTTGGCAACTTTTGGTGAATCTATGATCAATGTTTTGGATCCATTGGATCTTGAAGATGGACTAGTGCTACCTACTAGCCAAATGGAGTCATGTGGTGCTAAATTAGTATCATGTTTGAACTCTTCTACTCATAGATTTCCAAGTCTTGGTGGCTCATCAATGGAACTACATGGCAAGTGCAAAAATGAAAAAGGTAAGAAGAGAGCTAACTTCATCAATGGAGGTGATGAAACTCTTCTTTGGAAATGGTTGTTGCTAATGACTTATTTACTCATTTGGAAACAGATGGTGCATGTTTGAAGAAAAAGTTTCTTTTGTATCTTTATGTGATGAGTCCAAGAAAGTCATTTGTGCAACAAGTGGTGTCACAGGTATTCATAAAGAAAATAGATCAAAAGGTTCTATCATGAGACTTGGTGAGGAAGATCTCAAGTCAAAAGGGAGAGATGAATGTGAAGTGTTCAAAGTAGGATGTACTTTGAATGATGCTTTTGTGAATGATAGTGAGGGTTCATTATCATTACCTATATCATTGATTAGAAGTCCAGGTTTGACAAGAAAAGGTACTTCAATCATTCTTATGTTGAAGGTACTATGTATTCTTTTCATGGCTTCTAATGTTCGAGATTCTTCCATTTCTTATGATGCAATGATCAAGAGGGAGATTGCTAACTTTTGTGGTGTGATCATTAAGAGGGGGTCTTGTGAAGGAAAGGGCAAAGGAAGAGTGACTATTGGGAAGATCAAAGGCATGGATCTTACATCTCTTCATCAACTCAAAGGATGCTATGATTGTGGTGGAGTGTTCGTGCATGATCAAGATGGCAAAAGGTTGGATGAAGAAGACTACATGGAGCAACTCAAGTGGCAATTTCTTCAAGGCAAGGAAGATCTCATTGGTGAGCTCATTGAGGTTTGGTTTGAACTCAAATGGACTGGTTTGATTAGGTTTGATACTCAACTTCATCTACTCTACTTCATGTTGGATAGAATTGTAGAACTCTATCTTTTGGTTTATGATGGTGACATTGTTTTCATTAACTATAGTGAAAGGTTGAAATCAAGCAATGATGAGATCTTGTGGGATGTTAATCATGTGTTTGAGAGGGAGTATCTTCAGAGGTTCAGATCTAAAGATGTTTATAAATGCAAAGTCCTTGATGTTTTATTGGAAGATCAAGATGTTGATCTTGAATTGCTTCATCAACACCAAGAGGCAAGTAGCAATTGCAAGCTAGTCAAAAGCATCAAAGGGAGCCACATGGGCAAAGCATTTTGGATCTATTTTATAGGTTTTTGAAGGTTCAAGTAAGGTTCTTGGAGCAGCAAGGAAGTGTCCTTTTACTTGGTCCTTTTTGTACTTTATGCACATGTTATCAGAGCCTAGTACAAGAGGTTTTGTTGAAATTGATAGGGTTAATCCAAATCAAAGCCAAAATTAGCAGTTTTTTGGAAACTAGTCAAATTTTGTGTAGCGAGTTGGATTTGACTCAAAAAAATTTTGTTCCAAATCTTGTTGTGGGTTATAGGAACCCTTTTCACACGTGTGAGACCGTACAGCTCCGATTTTGACCGAGAAATTTCAAAAATTTGTAGAATTTGACTCACATACCCAATTTGAGTGATTTTTGGTGCAAAATCAAGCATTTTCTATAGTAAATCTAATCCCATGATTAGTTCTTGGATTAGATCAGTCAAAAAAATTAAAATTGAAGCTTCAATTAGGTGCATTAATTGATTATCTCTGATTTTTTGAGTGCATGTTGAAGTTGAGAGTGATTTTGCCAAAAATCATAGATTAAGGAGTGATATGCAAGGTGAGAGGTTGAAATCCATTGTACCATCACTCTAGATTTGTTCAAAAGTGATAGGGTCAAGTTTAGAAGCATCAATTTGCTAGAAAACATCCTTGGATCTGTCCTCCAAGTGAAACATTTGAGAGTTTCTAGTGCATATAGAGCATCCATGCAAATCTTTTGTAGAATTTGACATAGATTGGCTTAAATTGAGAGTTCTAGAAAAGAGGGCATCTACATGAAAATTGTAAGGAATCAATTTTGGAGGTGCTAGGATGGTGCAAAGCTCTCAAGCTCATCAAAGATGTCAACATCAAAGAAGCACTATCATGGATATGGTGATTTCCGATCAACATCAAGCTCATTGGCTGATCTTCACACGTTTTGAACCAGCAAAGTCCAAATCTACCCATGGAGTCAAGTTCGAGATCATCATGTTTTCTATCAAGCTAGATTTACCAAGCTAGATTTTCGAGGAGTGTGAAAAATGCAAAAATAAGCTTGGTAGATGCCAAAAATCTTGTATATAGATAAACACACATGTGTGGAGCATGTTCCCACGTGTGAAATTGTCATGTACCATAATCATATATGTTGTACATATGATTTAATTCAAGTTCTAGTGGCTAAAATGGCCAAAAACTAGTTTTCTAGACATACGACACATGGCATCAATCTGCATGAGTCACATTCTTTGGTTAGGTGTCATATCCCATGTGTAGAGGGCAGCTCACACGTGTGGAATAAGCTGAAGTAGGCAAATTTTGACTTCTAGAAGATTTCCAAGAAGATCTCCATATCGGAGGAAAATGGACCAAAGGTGCTCAAAATAGAAGGTTTTGTCCAAGTGTCAGTTTTGCATGATGAATCAACATATGACAAAGCACCTTCATACATGTGGGATCAGAGGGATGATCAGTACCACGAGCTCCCACTTATTGTATATATAGAGCCACATTTGGCCATAATCAATGTGAGACACCAATCTTGGTTTTGGAAGCAATTTTGAGTGATTCTCTCCATTTGTCTACATTTGCATTAGAGGAGCTCTAAATCCAAAAAAGACCCTTTGTAAAGATTCTTTTCATATCTTTTCTTACACATGGACCAATCAAAACACTCAAATTTGAAATCTACGTAACGTAACTTTTTGAGTCCACATTTTGATTCCACACTAAAAAAAAAAAGGCATAACTTTTTAGTGGTAAGTCCGAATTTAGCGGAGATTGGTGCATTGGAATGTGCTTTACAAGGTCTTTCCAATGATATGTTACATGACATACTTCTAAACTACGATTAAAAAGTTATGGAAAGTCAAAAATATTAGTGGTATAATATTTTAATAATATAAACTACATCTTGCACAAATTCTTAAAGGGTCTTTTTGGAGCTCAAAACTCCTCTGATGGTTTGATTGTTTTGAGGTTCTATCAATGTGTACTTGATTTTCAGGTCGGAATCTGTACTCAGACAGTGTTTCACACGTGTGAAACCAGAAAGTACACCTACCTTCAATTAATGATTGTTGTTGTTAGGATTTTGTGTTTATAATTGATCTAGATTGATCTGAATCTCAAGTTAGATTGATAGATCAAGTAATCTGACAACCAATCCCTCTTGAGGATCAGATTAGGATCCACTCTTGGTCCTTTTTGTACTTTTTGCACAAAGGGTTGTATGCAAATCTTGTGGAGATACTTAAAGTATTTCAAGTTCAGGTTTTGCTCATTCAAATGGAGCAGAGAACACATCATTTTGGCATTCATTCACTCAAGGGCTTTCATGGATTGGAGATCTACAAAGGCAAGGTGGTGATGGAGGTTCATTCATAGCGATACATGGTGCATTCACTATGGGCATAGTGGAATGTGGAGGAGGCATGCAAACACTTGTTGGTTACTTTCACTTACAACTTGTTTGCAGCTTTTTTACAGAGAATTCAAAGGTGGATACAAGGAGGAATCCTTCATTATGATTCTATGTTCTTTTACATGTATCTTGTTCACCATTCTATGTAAAATTGATGTAAGAAATAGTGAAGCATCATATATGGACACTATTATCTATGTCAATTATGTTGTACTTCATATTGTACATAATAGAACCCTCGAGAAGAGATCTATTATCATGATGGAGATCATTCTTAGGTTGGATCAAAGTAGTGCTGTAAAACTAGCAAGTTAAGTTGAAGAGGGAGTGTGAAAATTGTCAACATTTCCTAGCTAGTTTGAGGCCTAAAATGGCAATTTTTGTACGTAGTTTTGGACCTAACATTTCACACGTGTGAAAGAGGCCTAGATACTTTTATTTTAATATATATATTTCATGTTGAAGAAGTCTCAAACTTCAGGACCTTTGAAATGACACCAAAATCATGTTATTTGGACATATAGGCCAAAATTGGCTATTTTAGGCTATTGGTGCCCTAAAATTGGGTCCTAAGTTCTAGAGAGAGGAGAGAGAGTTATATCTCTCACCTATATTAGGCTGAAATTCATGGAGAATAGGTTGGAGAAACTTATTGTATTGTTGAGAGAGATCAATAGATCATTGTCACAGTTTCTTCCTCCATTGAGAGCATTGCTTTGTGTATTGTCTTCAAGCTTTTGTGTATGATCTTAAGAGGTTTCCAAAAGTGGTAGGCTGTTGTTGTAGGACTGGTATGCTGTTGTTTTTGGTTGCCATCAGTACCTTTTATTAGTTTCTTTTGTCTCTTGAATGCTTTGTCAAATTCATGTGTATCAAAGGTAGTATAGGATGTTTTGCCATTTCTAGCTTTTGTAGCTTGTTGTGCAAAGATCTTAGCCAAGTATTTTGGGAGTTTGAATCCATTCAAGATCCACTTTTTTCACAATTATTAGCCTTTTAATAATTATTATTATGATTGCAAGTATTTTTCTTGTTCTCTCTTTTGTGTATTTTATTTATTTATTGTCTTTTATCAAGTAAATCATGAAAAAGAGATAGACAAAGATAATCCAACGTATTTGTAAAAGGTAGTGATTGTGTTTTGAAAGGTGCTCATATTGTTTAAAATTTCAATTTCTTATTATGAAAGTGAGTGAAATGAGAAAAAAAGAAATAGATGTAAAAAAGTCGTGTGTGTTGTGTGTGTGATTGGAACAAAAATATATTCATGATTTGTGTTAATGTGGTAGACGGCCAACATAAAAGTTTGGTGCACACTATGGATGCTGTAAAGTCCATTTGGATTGTTGGTCTTAGAAAATATGGAGTTGCAGAGTCACTTCTCAAGGCAAGTTACGAAGCTTGTTTGTATTGTCATGAAGTTCCTGCAAAAGTGCATGGTCAAAAATGTGTCGTGAAGTATACACATGAATATATGGTGCCAGTGGATGAACTTCAACAAAAGGTAGAGGAAATAATTGTGGAGTATCGGGTGATCTTGGTTTTATTGAGGTCTACGTGGAGGGTAAGATTGGGTGTCGCGTAAGGGACTACAGCCATGTTGTTAGACGCAAAGGTTGTCGAGTGGGTTGCCCTTTTAGAATGAGTGTCACTATCCCAATTGAGATGAGAGGCATGGCATGCATTCAGCTATATGCCGTACATGAGTTCCATTGGCCTGACTCGAAAGAATATGTGTTGAACTGGCATCCACATCCCCTTGTGGTACATGAGTGTGAGAAAGATCTACAAACGTATAAGGAAGCATCACAGATATCGAACGCATCTGTCCAGCGTGCATTGTTCTTCCAAGCACAAGTCAATGAAGCAAATCAGCTACGTATTGGTGCATGTTGTTTTGAACCCTAAACCGATAATACTAATGGTTGTTTGCCCCATGAATCAGTTGTGGAACTGCTTGTGATTGCTATTGAGAAACCATTTGGAACTTTGTAATACTCATCGTCTATAATTTTATGATAAGCATTGGTAATTTATTTTTTTTCGTGTTAGTTTACCTTTTGCAGTGCACACTGTATATTAGCACATTCAGTAATGTCATTAACACGTGGCTTTATTTTAACTCCTCCACTCATTATCTGGATCGTGCCTACAAGAGACGGGGCTCCATCTTTGTCTTTAAATATAATATAATATATATATATATATATATATATATATATATATATATATATATATATATGTATATATAATTTTTTTTTAAAAAGAGAGAGAGGGAAGAGGGAGCCCACCCGCCGCAGCGGGTGGGCTTCCTCCTCCCTCTCTCATTGTTTCTTTAAAAAGGAAAAATATATATATACATGTCAAAATCACATATATTTGTGTGTGTGTGTGTGTGTGTGTGTGTGTGTGTGTGTGTGTGTGTGTGTGTGTGTGTGATTTCTTTCAAAGAGAGAGAGAGAGGAAGGAGCCCACCCTTCCTCTCTCTTTTTCTTTGTCCCATAAGCATTTTTGGATTTTGACAATGTAAAAGAACACGTAAATAGAGCCCCCCCCCCACAAAGCTTATTTATATTGTTCTTTGAAATTTTTAAGCTTTCTAAACTCAAAGTAAACTGCAACTTGATTTGCAAATTTTCTAGTCCATGTTTTTTTCAAGTTTATTAGATCAAGTTTTTAATCACAATTTTTTTAAGTTTCAAATCATATATATATATATATATATATATATATATATATAAAGTATATAAAGTATATACTTTGCTTTCAAAGAGAGAGGAGGGAGCCCACCCCACGTGGCGGGTGGGCTCCCTCTTCCTCTCTCTTTGTCATGAATATATATATATATATATATATATATATATATATATAGATATATTTGTGGGATCCCTCCTCACCTGTCTTTTTCCTTTAAGATAAAAAAATAATATATATGTAAAACAAAATCTATATAGGGATGTTATATCATTATATTAAGTGTATGTCATATCTTTATATATATATATTACACTTAGGAGCTTAAAAAATATGTAAATAGGTTAAAAACATACTAACAATGTTGGAAATTAAGCCCACAGTTGCCTCCTTGGAATCATAACTTAGACAGCCAATTTATTTAAAGGACGTCTACAACGGACTTCTGGTTGATCTCCAAAAAAGGGTAACTAATCCCATCATAATTTCAAGTTCAGATGTTAAGTTTAATAACTTAAATTCATGGAAGACTTGGCCATCTTCAAGGAGTTCCACAAACTTGCATTTAAAACAAGTCTATAAATTTATATTATTTTTGAAGAGTCTGCAAAAATACACTAATAAGTGTCGCAGTTTGCATTTTTTGCACTTTCCCAAAAACTGCAACACTTACCTTCGACTTCTTCCGTTTTTATTTTTTAAGAAGTCAACTTGTTCACAGTTCAACAGTTTAACTATTTTCACCACCTTCGTGTGAAAATTGTCAACATTTCCTAGCTAGTTTGAGGCCTAAATTGGCAATCTTTGTACATAGTTTTGGACCTAACCTTTCACACGTGTGAAAGAGGCCTAGATACTTTTATTTTAGTATATATACATTTATTAAAGTTGTAGTATTTGCCTCTCAGGGATGTAATATTTCAAGAATATACATACTACAACCATCAATAACCGATGCTATGTAATTTCATCCTATTTTACGTAGCATGAATTCTTCCAACGTTGATGTTCCTTCTACAGAACATACAGCTACAGCTACAGAAGCCGAGCAGCCGACAACACCTGTCATCAAATTAGACCAAGCTAGCTCGAGTAGATTTGGAGAAGTTCAGAGAAACATCATCGCATTCTGGTCAACTAAACGTCCGCAGATCCTCACAGACTTGGACAGTTCCTGAGAGGTATACACCTCAACCATTTTGGACTTCATCAAAGAACCAGAGAGCCTAGCCAAAGCAATTAACTCCAAGGATGCTGTGAAGTGGCAAGAAGCTATGGAAAGTTAGTACAACTCACTTTTGACAAATCAGACCTGGACACTGGTCAACTTCTCCACTCACAAGAGAATTATCGATAACAAGTGGATCTTCAAGAAGAAGATCAACTCTAATGGTTCCATTGCCAAATGGAAAGCACGGCTAGTGGCTAAAGGATTCACTCAAGTCCAAGGAGTGGATTATCAAAAAAAATTTAGTCTTGTTGTCAAGATGCAGTCAATCAGGACTCTGATTGCGTTAACAGCCACGAAAGACCTCAAAATACACCAAATGTATGTCAAGCAGCTACTAAGTGCAAAAACAATCTAATAGAAAGCTTATGCAAAATACAATCACAGCTTAAAGTGTTCTTAATTGCCCAACAAGATCTTAAAAATTAGTTCATACTCAAAAACGAAATTACAGTCCACCGAAGAGATTAGAGATGGTGTGTGTGTGGTATTACTGAAAAATGGATTCAATGTGAAGTCTAGTTCTGAAATAGATAGAAAGAGTAGTATGATATTGCGAGTTTCTCAAGCGTCAAAGACAACCATCGTCTGATTAGAAACTGAGGAGTCATAGATGTTCGTCTTCTGATCAGAGTGAGTAAACAAGCGCGATTAGATAGCGATAGAGTGCAATTAATCACAATAAGATTCATCTACGTTATACACAAATAAGAATCATATTGCTGCTATATTACACTGAAGCATAGCAATGGCAATTACAACCAGAATGACGACGTAGCTGGAAGGCTAAAAAATAATACGTCTTATAGACGGAACGTCTCCTATAATCTGTGATGGGATGATCTATTTATAAATTGCATCCATGTATTAATTACATTAGATGTTTGTCACCTAATTGGGCAAGTCATTGTACTTGGAAGTAGATGGCTTTTGTAACAACTATACATAGTGTATATAGTCAACAAATCAGGAACGTTGATGTGGATGAGGACATCACAAATTTTCTCACTTTGCAAATTTCAAAAAGTGGCTGGAAACGTTCCTCGTTCAACAATAGATGACCTTCGGCACTTTCTCTCTTTTTGGATTTTGTGAAAAAGCCAAAGTGCCCTTAAAAAGTTGAAGGTACCCTTTGTCAGAGATTTCAACTAGTTTAGTCTAGTTTAGTCATATTTTGGTAAATAGTTAATAAGAGGCCAAAACTCATTTTTAACCTTTTGAAGTTATATAGTTTAAAATACATTCAATAAACACTTTTTGAAAGTGAGAGAAAGTTGGTAGTTGAGTTTGAGAGAGATTCAAATTTGAACTTTGGGTACATTGAATCTAGACCCAAAAATAGTAGGGTTTACATTTTGGAGGAAAAGCCAAGTGGCCAAATGGGGTTTGGACACTCTATAAAAGGATGTAACTCGTGGAGAGACACATCTCCTCTCTTCTCTCTCTCATTTCATCATTATACATGGTTCTCTTTGGGTTCTAGTACTCATTTGTGCACTATCTTGGTGATATCTTGCAATCTTGTGTATAGAATATTCATATTTTGTTATTTTCAGTTTCGCACGTGTGAAATATAGTAGGGTACTGTAATTGTAAAGAAAGCAAACATATTTTATGTTTTGGTTCATGTTTGATCAGTATCTCTTAGAGTTTGCATCCCATTTTGTATGTAGATGCTGTTTTTTCTACATTGGCAGGATTGTTGGTTTGCTCCTTATTGTAGCCAGAGTTTAGAGACATGGATTGGATCTTGAATTATCTAAAATCCTTCACATGGTATCAGAGCTATTGTGTTTCAGGTTATGAAAGGATCAGCCATATTTAGCAAGGATTTGGAGGGGTTACCAATGCTAGAGCATGCTAGATTGATTTCTACTCAAAAATCAGCATTTTTGCATGTGTAGAATTGATCTTTTGTAGGTCAAAACTCAATATAGGATTATATACTTGATCAATTTTAATTTCAGACTTGGCTTACTGGATTTAGATGATTTTTGGTGCATTAGGAAGGTCTCATTGGACCTACAAGAAAATATATCAAGTTTTTAGAAATTGCATGTAGAATTTGAGATATTCAATTTCTTGTGATTTTTTCACAACCCTAATTTTGATTGGATCTCTAGTTTGTGAGTTTACTAAACTTCATTTGAGTGTGTTTCAATCTTAGGAAGTGGCAAGAATCATTAGAGTGAGGATAGATTTTTGGTTGATCAAGATTTCGCTATTCTATGTGTTGATTTTCTAGTGAGGAGTGCTAGAAGAGATTTCAGAGGTTCCATATCTTTGTACTTTCTTCTTGAGCTCATTTGTTGACATTCAAGAGAGTGCTTTGTGCATTGGAACATGTTGAAAGAAGAAGATCAGGTCACTTCAACATGGCTACAAGTGGAGGCTTTATGTTGGAGAGCAATGATAGGCTTACCTCAATCAACTATTCTACTTGGAAGGTGAGGATGGAGTCCTTATTGGAGATGAATGAGTTGATGGAGATTGTTGCAGGTGTGGAGGAGAGGCCTCAAGCACCTCAAGATCAAGTGAGGTATGACAAGACATGAGCAAAAGGGACATTGTCATAGGTCTCAAGATTTCAAGGCCCGAGGCAGAGTTCTGTGAAGCTTGTCAGAAAGGCAAGCAACATCGGAATACATTCACACACAAGGGAAGAAGAGCCAAGGAAGTCCCTGAGCTCGTTTTCTCTGATGTCTGTGGACCGATGAAAATAGATTCACTCTCAAGTTCGAGATATTTTTTAACATTCATAGATGATTACAGCCAAATGACCACGATCTACTACTTGAAGAAGAAATCCAAAGTGTTTGATTCCTTCAAGAAGTTCGTGGCATTCGTAGAGCGACACACCTCGAAAAAGATACAGATCCTTAGATCTGACAATAGAGGTGAATAGAAAAGCACAAAATTCTCAAGATTCTACGAAGAACAGGGGATCGAACACCAGTTCATTTCTGCATATACACCAGAATACAACAGTTTAGCAGAAAGAAAAAATAGAACGCTAGTCGAAGGAGCCAGATGCATGATAGCACAAGCTCAATTGCCAGGTTAGTTCTAGGCCGAGGCAATAGCTGCAACTGTACACCTGCAGAACAGATCTACAATGACAACGCTGGAGAACAAAACACCGTACAAAATGTGGACAGGCAGAAAGCCTGATCTGTCATACGTACGAGTGTTTGGATGTGCAGCATACAAGCACATTCCAAAGGAAAAGAGAAGCAAGCTCGATGCCAAATCTGAGCAAACAATCATGGTCGACTACTCGAACGGAACACATGTGTACAGACTCTACGATCCAACCACGAAGAAGTCTATTTCAAGCAGAGATGTGAAGTTTGATGAGTCCACATTTCTTGGACTAAAAGATGAAAGAGACCATGAGATCTTCACACTGTTGCCTATTCCAGAGGGAGATCGAGAACAGACATCAAATCAGAATGGAGAGCCCTAGACTCTTGAGCAGCAGGAAGCAAAGGATCGACACCACGAACTAAAAATGTTTGAGTAGCGACGAAACAAACCTCGAAGGTCAATGAGACAAAGAAGACCTCCAGACCGCTACTTTGACAATCTTCAATGGAGTGAAGAAACGCATTTTGAGTACTGCAGCTTCATAGAAGGGCCAGCAACATACCAAGAAGCTATCCAGAGTTTAGAGGGGAAATTTTGGAAGCGGGCAATGTCAGAGGAGATTGAGTTGATGAGACGAAACGAGGCATGGACATTAGAGCCACTGCCGGAAAACAGAAAGGTAGTCGACTGCAAGTGGGTGTACAAGAAAAAGCTAAAATTAGATGGCATTATTGGCCGCTACAAGGCAAGGCTTGTCGCAAAGGGTTACATGCAGAGATATGGTGTCAACTATTTCGACACATATTCGTCCATGGTCAAGATGACAAGCATAAGGCTACTCCTTGCATATGCCACAGAGTACAATTTGGAAATTCACCAGATTGACGAGATTGAAAAATGGAGAAATGCACTTAAGTCAGTCAGACTCACACCAAAAAAGTACTGAAGCAGTACCACATGATGGACTGAAAGAGAAAGCCAGACCAATGATAGTTGGAGCCAAGCTCACGAAACAGGATTGTCCAAAAATAGAAGAGGAAGAAGAGATGATGGCAGGTATACCCTACCAGAATTTAATCGGTAGTCTGATGTACTTAACGATTTGTATCAGACCCGATCTGGCTTTCTCTGTTTACGCATTGAGCCAATTCTCCTCAAATCCTGGTATGGCACATTGGCAAATGGCCAAACGAATCCTATAGTATCTGAAGGGTACCCAGAATATGAGATTGACCTACAAAGCTGAGAACGAAGAAAAAGGATTTGAGCTGCATCACTACAGTGATGCGAGCTGGACGAGCTGCAAAGACGACATCAAGTCCATTACTAGAGGATGTACAATAGCCTGCGGAACTGCCATCAACTGGATATGCAAAAAGCAAACCTTGATAGCTCAAGCCTCTTGCGAAGCTGAGTATGTCGCAGCTTCAAAAGTGGCGAATGAGATAGTGTGGCTGCGGATGATGTTGGAGGCAATCGGAATACCACAAGAGGGGCCAAGCACGATGATGATGGACTCCCAGAGTGCCATCTACTTGTCCCAAGATCCCGTCTTCCATTCAAAGATGAAGCACATTCCTCTGAAGTATCATCACATTTAAGATCTCGAAAGGAGAGCTCCAGGTCCAGCATATTTAATCAGAAAATATGATTGCAGATCTGCTCACGAAATCGCTCGACAAGCCACTCTTTGCCAAGCAAAGAAAGACAATTGGATTAAACGAACAAAGCTGCAAGGTTCAAGAGGGAGTGTCAGAATTGGTGAACTCCTGCAACTTTGTCGCAGCACGAACAAGACACGAAGATCAAACGAGAACGATTTGCGATAGTCAACGTGTCTTTGACTCAAAGCACGAACGATTCGCAAATGATTCGTGAATCGTAAACACACCTCCAGGACCACAAACAGCAAAATGGACGCAAAACGAAAACTACGAAAAGAAACGAAAATAACGAAAGCGAACGAGAGATTACGAAACAAACAAAGAGAAATCTTCGTGCTACCAGCTGGCAGCTCAACAGGCTTCATGCCTAGCTGAAATGAATAGCAACGACAGAGACTAACTAACTAGTTGATTAGCGTTAACTAGTCTTGTGATTCTACATTTAGCTATCTTGTAAACGATCCTCTCTGGATCATAACTAAGTGATGAGAATTTCACAGAGATATGTAAGAAACAGAGAGAGACGTAGCAAATAGAGTAAGAAAGCAGAAATACCATAGCTGTGCATGAAAGTCTACCAACGAGCAAAACACAACGAAAGAGCAGAGAGTCAATCCGCCAACGACCAAGACACTGACGATCTCGCTCTAAAACCAAACTGACAATATAGTCACTATATTTCGTGTATCTCTTGGCCTTGTGCTGTGTCTCTTGATTGCTAAAACAAAATATGTTTTGTGATGCATAGTCGAGTGTTTGGGATCCTGTAAGAGCTTCCGCACAAAAAAAAAATTCAAAGCCAAAAAAATTGTTCCCGAATCAAAAGAGAGAAGATGAACATGAAACGAAAGAGCTTCCGCTACAATAAACACTTTTTGAAAGTGTGGGAAAGTTGGTAGTCGAGTTTGAGAGAGATTCAAATTTGAACTTTGGGTACATTGAATCTAGGCCCAAAAATAGTATGGTTTACATTTTGGAGGGAAAGCCAAGTGGCCAAATAGGGTTTGAAAAGTCTATAAACGTATGTAAGGATCAGCCATCTTTAGCAAGGATTTGGAGGAGTTACCAATGCTAGAGCATGCTAGATTGATTTTTACTCAAAAATCAGCATTTTTGCGTGTGTAGAATTGATCTTTTGTAGGTCAAAACTCAATATAGGATTATATACTTGATAAATTCCAATTTCACACATGGATTACTGGATTTAGATGATTTTTGGTGCATTAGGCAGGTCTCATTGGAGTCTACAAGAAGCTATATCAAGTTTCTAGAAATTGCATGTAGAATTTGAGATATTCAATTTTTTGTGATTTTGTCAAAACCCTAATTTTGATCTCTAGTTTGTGAGGCTACTAAATTTCATTTGAGTTTGTTTCAATCTTAGGAAGTTTCAAGGATCATTAGATTGAGGATAGATCATAGGTTGATCAAGATTTCACTATTCTATGTGTTGAGTTTCTAGTTAGAAGTGCTAGAAGAGATTTGAGAGGTTCCATATCTTTGTGATATCTTCTTGAGTTCATTTTTTGACATTCAAGAGAGTGCTAAGAAGATCAGGTCACTTCAACATGTCTACAAGTGGAGGCTTTATGTTGGAGAGCAATGATAGGCTTACCTCAATCAACTATTCTACTTGGAAGGTGAGGATGGAGTCCTTATTGGAGATGAATGAGTTGATGGAGATTGTTGCAGGTGTGGAGGAGAGGCCTCAAGCACCTCAAGATCAAGTGAGGTATGACAAGAGAGCAAAGAAAGCTCTACACACGATCAAGATGAATGTTACCAATGAACTTCTCAAGGAAGTTGGTAAGTGCACATCATCTTTGGAGGCTTGGGAAGCTTTGAAGAAGCTTTATGAATCCAAGTCTACATCAAGATGCTTACTCTTAGGAGGCAAATCTTTTGAAGTTTGCAAAAGAAGGAAGAGAGTACTCATGCTTTTGTTTGGGGGTTAAAGCATTCAATGATGAGTTAGCATGTATTGATGAAAGCATTAAGGAAATAGAACTTGTTCAAGTTATACTTAATGCTTGTTGGATGATCATGCTAATCTTGTTCAAAGTTTTGCTATTCAAAAGACTTTTCCAAGTATTGTGGATTTGCAAGAGATCTTGGTGAATGATGAGTATAGGTTTCAATCAAGAGGAGGTGGATATATATCGACATCTCATTATGAAGAGGACTCTATGTTCATCAAAGGCAAGTTCAAGGGCAAAGGCAAAGGCAAGTGGTCTAAAGGGAAAGATCAAGGTGAGACTTCCTCTTTTGGCAAAAAGAAAGATAAGTCTAAGTTGAAATGCTTTTATTGTGGAATCAAAGGGCATTTTGCCAATGAATGTTTAAAGAAGCAAAGAGATGAAGGTACCAAGCAAATCAACTTTACTACTAATGATGGAGATCTAGGTGGTGGTGATTCTCTTTTGATGTGTTCTTCAAGTCCAATATCAAGTGAAGGTGACAAAGATTCATGGTGGTGATAGTGGAGCTAGTCCACACATGACTAGTCACAAGGAGTTCTTTACTTCTTTGGTCACTTATGATGGAGCCAAGAAAGCAATTCACATGGCCAATGGTGGTGAGTGTGTGATTGAAGGTATAGTTTAATTCCTATTTGTCTCTCTACTAATAGGAAAACAAGATTTGCTGGTGTTCTTTACATTCCTTCACTTTCAAAGAATTTGCTAAGTGTTGGTCAAATGATAGAAAAAGGATACATGGTAAAGTTTGGTGGTGATGCTTGTTTCATTACAAAGGATGAAATCTTGGTTGCTAGGGGCAATAGACAAGGTAGACTTTTCAAGCTTGATGCTATTGTTATGGCTAACAAAAAGGATGGAATGGAAAAAGAGAATGGTCTCAACTTTCCAAAGCTACCTTTTAGCATCAATAAGATTGGTGGATCTTATGCATGCAAAGTCTAAAAAGCTTCCTTATGCTAGATCTACATCAAGATCTAATATGCTTCTTGGAGATGTTCATCTTTGTGCTAACTTGGCTAGTATTGAGGATTATGATGGTGTTTCAATGGTTCTTCATGGCAAGTGCAAGCATGCAAAAGGTAAGGAAAGAGCTAACTTCATCAATGGAGGTGAATGTTCTTCCTTGGAAAAGGTTGTTGCTAATGATTTCTTTGATCATAAGGAAAAAGATGTTGCTAGGTGCATTCATGAAGGAGATGGTTCTTCTACATTCTTTTGTGATGAGTCCAAGAAAGTCATTTTTGCAGCAAGTGGAGTAACTTGTCTTCATAAATCAAATGGTTCTATCTAGAGACTTGGTGAGGGAGATAGTCACAAGTCAAGAAGAAGAGAAGTATGTGAAGAGTTCAAAGTAGGATGTACTTTGAATGATGTCATTGTGAATGATAGTGAGAAAGAATCATTATCATATGAGTCATTACCTAAAACATTGAGTAGAAGTCCTTGTTTGAAAAAAGAGAGTACTTCAATCATCCTTATGTTGAAGGTACTAATCATTTTTTTCATGGCTTCTAATGTTTTTGAGGTTTCTACTTCTTATGATGCAATCATTAAGAGGGAGTCTTATGAAGGAAAGAGCAATGGAAGATTGGTTCTTGGGAAGATCCAAGTCATGGATCTCACATCTCTTCATCAACTCAAAGGATTCTATGATTATGAATTGATCACTCATGATCAAGATGGCAAAAGGTTGGTTGGAGAAGACTACATGGAACAAATCGATAAGCAAATTCTTCAAGGCAAGGGAGATCTCATTGGTGAGCTTATTGAGGTTTGTTATGGACTCAAGAGGGCTGGATTTCTTAGGTTTGATACTCATATTCACCTACTCTACTTCATGTTGGTTGGAAATTTTGGAATCTATCTTTTGATTTATGATGGTAACATTGGTGACATTGTTTTCACTAACCTTTATGGAAATTCGAGATCAAGCATTGATGAGATCTTGTTGGATCTAGATCATATGTTTGAGAGGGAGTATTTCCATAGGTTCAGGTTTGAAGATATTCATATCTTTGATATCTTTGATGATCGAGAGAAAGCAAGCAAGTGGAAGCGACTTTCTTTGCTTTACTCACATGTTTTGGAGAATTTACTTGTGTAGATGATGCTATGCAAGTGTAATGGTGTTGGAGGGTTTGCGTATCTCAAGGCAACTCTAATCCTAGTTAATAAGTGAGAGGGATTTGGCGCCCTGCGTGTGTAAGTCTAACCTGATAATCACACAGTTATTTGATTGATTAGTTAAAAGTTAATAAAAGGACTTTAGGTCTTTTTGCGGGACTTTTAATGTCGTAGGGCCTAAATGTCAAGTTAGTGAATAAAGTTGAATTTCCCTCCAATTTTGATGGTTCCCACACTTTTTTAAATTTGAATAAAAAGAGAGGCAAGACTAGACCAATAGGATTCAGAGGCCAGGGTCTTCCTCTCTACAATAAGAAGGGACCAACTCGAGTTGCTCCTCATGTTCATTTCCTCATTTCAATAAAGCAGATTGGTTCTCTTCAGAAATGGATTGACAAATGTTCTTGCTCTCTATCACTTTTTCTCCATCTCTCATGCTTATTTGGATTTTGCTAATTATTGGATCTGAGTGTTATTGGGATTGTATGTTATTATACTTTTTATGAGAGAGAAAAAGTAAGCTATCTCTGTTGTGGATGTGTAGTGTTAAGAAATGTGTAGTGTCAAAGAGTAGGGTTAATGGATGTAGAGATAGATGTGAATCCTCCATTTATGTTGAAATTTGAACTAAACTATCGCTCTCATGGGAACGAACCTATGCGTGACAACTAACTTCGTCTCTTTGATGCTAGATTGACTAGATCTTGAATTCAAGTTAGCCAAGGAAAGAAATCCACTACAATTTTGGCGCCGTTGTCGAGGAGCTACGCCAATTTTTTAGTTTACAGCATGATTGTTGGATGGTTAGCTTGCATTAGGCATCTTGTCGTGGAATGAATAGTGTTAGATCTGCATTTTAGGGTTAGTTCGGGATTGATTTTGCTTGATTTGAGTGGATCAGCTTGTTTGAAATCTAATCTGATTAATAATAGGAAAAGCTAATTAGATCACCAATCTTAAGATCCATTTGAATCTAAGATATCAGAGAAAATAACAAAAATCGGTCAAATCTGTCAAATTGGTCAAAAAAGAGATAAAAAACATCATCAGAACTGATAACTTTTTACTCTCTTTTAGGAAACCTTTGCCGAGTTTCAGACACCTTTGATTTTGTTTACAGAACCTTCAGTTTGAAGGGCGAAGATTAATTCCCAGCAGATTTCCAGAAACATCAAAAAAACCGTCAAAAAACATCGAAAAATCGTCAAAACCCTAAAAATACATAAAAAGAACCTTCGCCCGATTCACTGTGCTTAGGTGTGATTCAAATCTATCTACTGCCAGGTCGGCGAATAATAACACCAAAAATAGAAAGATTTTCAAAGGATCAGTTGTCATATTGTCATATTTTTGTCAAAAAGTCACTTTTTTGCAAAAATACCAGTATCACTCTTGAACCTTTGCCATAACCTTCGTCGAGATTCCAAAATATTCTATTTATAGTAAGATACTATTTTTGAGCTTGGCAAAGATTCTTCTTGATCAGATCATAGAAATTCTTGAATTTTACCCTCGCCAAACTACAAAAACTATAATTTCCTGTGTCAAAAACCTTCGCCCAATTTTCCATAGTTGTATATGTGTCAGATCCTGCACCTGAGAGGTCGACGAAGGTTATTTTATCAAAAATTGTCAAAAAAGTGTTCAAAGAGTTTTTTTTTCTAAAATAGCACTGATGAACCTTCGCCGAGACCACCTTCGCCTAGTGAACCTTCGCCAGCCCTATTTTAATTTCTGATTTTCCAAGTCAAGTCTCTGTCAAAATTTGAATCAAATATGATATGTTTTGATTTGGATTCTGAGAGATTTATCATTTTTGAGAAATATCGATTGATCAAATTTCAAAAAGGTTTTTATCATATAGAATCAGATTCTTGAAAAGTGAAATAGATCTAGTAGATCTAATCTGAGAAAGTTTTTTGAAAAATCTAGATCCAATCTCATTATCTATTTGATCTAAATTTGTGAAGATGGTTGCCCTCGAAGTTGCTCCTGGAAGTGCTTAGGAAGTCAATCCAATTATTGTTAGAAGAGCACCCCGATTGGATCTACCCAAATATAATGGATCAACAGATCCAGTTAGATTTCTTCAGATCTATGTTGAATCCTGTGAAGTCTATGGTGAGATTTATCCTCAAGATAAACTTAAGCTATTTTCTATGGCCTTAACAGGCGCAGCACAAGATTGGTACTATAATCAAGATGAAACTGAGCTTACAAATTGGGAGGTTGTTAAGCGAGCCCTGATCACACGGTTCAGACCACGAAAGTTTATGGAAGATCCTTTTCTATTTCTAAGTAAAATTAAAATGGGAAAGTGGGAAATGGTTCGAGATTACATTGAATGGGTGAAACATCTTAGATCTGAATGCAAACCAGAGCTGATTAACGAAAATGCCATGATTATGTGGTTTTTGTCAGGTCTACCTAAACAGATCAAACGTGAGTTGAAATGCCATAATGAGTATGCACTCTTGCAAAATGCTATGGATGATGCAATTCGGGAGGAGGATGAAGATTCAGATGAGGAGCCAAATTTCAGTATGTTGCCTTATACACAAGGTAGACTACTACGACATCCACCACTATTGCATCAACGAATGCCAATGCTACTGCAGAAATGATGCTCAATGAGTTCGAGAAACTTGGGAAGAACCAGTAGAAACAGATGGAAAAGTCGCAGTTGCAATTTGATAAGAAGATCAAAGCATTGGAAAATTTCCACGGGGAAGCAAACAAGGAACCTGAAAAGCTTGCAAAGACTTTTCCTACCAGGGAAAATGTTTGGTGTTCTATTTGTACAGGAAATCACACAGTGAACGAGTGTCCTCAATTGAAAAAACGAATGGAAATCAGTGTTTGCCATCTGTGTAATTCACCGGATCATGAGACTGCTTTTTGCAACTTCAACCCTCGGATAATTGAACAACAGTATGCCCAGATGGGATATCGAGAACCACAGTATGGAGGTAATCCAGCAGTAATACCACGACAATCTGCTCTTGGATACCCGGATTGTTTAGCTTTACCTGCCCCACCAAAGCAATCTGCTCCTCCAACCAATTTGATGGAACCGAAACCTTACAGAAATGCTGAGCAATGGAACTATGAAAATGATCAAGCAAGTGGATCTTCAGGTGGATCTTCAGAACGATATGCCATTTATGCTGCTACTCAACAACAAGCCTCCAGAAATTGGACCAGAGCACCACTCAGATGCTTTGCATGTGGAAAAAATCATAGAGTTGCAGAATGCCCAAATAAAGAGAAATTTCTACCATTCTGTCGTGACTGTGGTTACAGGCATTGCTATAAAGACTGTCCAGCAAGATCGAAGCCACCACCAGCTACATCACCTGTAAATTTGATAACAATCAAGAAATGATCAGTAGCTCAAAATAAACCAAGCGCACCCT
Source organism: Diphasiastrum complanatum (assembly GCA_029204225.1). Lineage (NCBI taxonomy): Eukaryota > Viridiplantae > Streptophyta > Lycopodiopsida > Lycopodiales > Lycopodiaceae > Diphasiastrum > Diphasiastrum complanatum. The sequence continues at coordinate 4,686,016 of CM055093.1, read as the reverse complement.
TGATGGTGGTCACCAAAGCACAGAAGTAGAAAGAACCAATAATGGATCCAATACCTGCTGATTCTATACCATTGAATGATATACCAACAGCATCGAGAGTCTATCCAAATCTTAATACAGAAAAACGAAGATATCAGATATGAGACAGTGGATCAAACATCTGCCCCAGAAGAAGAGGGGCTTGAAGCTACTAAAGCAATAGCTGAAGTTCATTCTTCACCATTGCAGCCGCCAAGAAATTTACGTACAGATATGAATGATCAGTTACATCATCTTGAAGAACCCTTCAAGATGATTGAACCAGAAGCACCGCATACAAAACTACTCATGAACATTTCGTCTAGCAAGATCAATATTTCATTGGGAGAGTTCCTGAAGTTGGTGCCAAAAGCAAAAGAAGTCTTAGCGCAAAAGTTAGCTCAAGAAGAACCAAAAGTCCATCAGGAGCCGCTTTTTTGTGCTAGATTTGAAGAATCTAACGAAGTACTCCATGTTGGAGCCGCTTGGGAAAGTGAACAAAAGAATATCACTCTGCCGATACAACATAGACAATTTCCTAAAGAAGCAACCGTGATAGATGGAGGTTCAGGAGTTAACCTAGTTTCTACAAAGATATGTGCAAAATGGGGCCTTACAAAGATTAAGCCTGCTACTTTTGCTATTAAGCTAGCTGATCAAACAACAGTTCGTCCACGAGGAATGGTGGAAGATATACTTGTCAAAATTGTGGGAGTACAGTTCGTCATTACTTTCGTAGTGATGGACTTACCAGAAGCACCAAATGTCTACCGAATTCTATTAGGACGTCCATGGTTACGAGTTTCGCAAGTAATTCATAACTGGGGTACCAGAAAAATCACTTTTGAAAATCGTGAACGTTCACTTAAAATTGATCCTACAACTTGGACTACCAAACCAGTGGTTCAAAAAGAGGATGACAATTTGTCAACAACAGATCATACTTGTGATCGACCAGAGAAAAATTTGGGAGTTCATTATGATTCTCAAACGGATACTGTCAATTGGAATGAAGCTCTTGCAATAATTGACTGTACAGCAGGAGATATGTGTCAACAAGATAATCAATCATATTTGAATGAGATTTTCTTATTAGATCAAACTTTGGATACACCAATCATGTTTTCACTTAATGTGCTGAATGTAGCCTAGATATCAACGGAACCTATACCAGATCCGATTGAGGATGAACTCATTCCTATGAGTCATGCCTTGACTTATGATGGCAATGCAGAACTTACGGATGAGTAGATTCTAAATCATATGGATCCGACCAAATTTGGAGTGCGTAATGTTCCTAATGAACTCACAGTAAAACCGACCAAAGCAGTTATATTAAATAAAGACAAGAGCACAGGATCGATGACGAAGAAACAACTAAGCAACATTATAATACGGTCCTGAAATGGGAAAATCCCCCTCGAAAGATTGATTCAGAGGAAGTGCCACCCTTATTGGATAAAGACAAAGGAAAAGTCGAGGATGATTCTTCAAGTCAGATTTCTAGTAAAACATCATCGTCTAGGAAGTCTTCACATGTGAAGAAAGATTTATCATCTCGAAAGTCATCACCTCCGCGATCAATTCCTACTAAGAAGACTAAGCGAAGATCCAAAACAAGTCCTTTCAAAAAAGAACAAACAAATGTAGTCCAGCATGATATCCCTGAACATTTTAAACATTATACACTGAATGATTTGGTTATCATGTTACCTAAAGCACATCGTGAACTTAAAGAACATATGTCGGAATCTAAAGACGTTTACGATGGCCCAGCTAGGACGCAGCCAATGAATCTTGCCAAACCAGGAGAACCAGAAAAGATTGTACAAGTTGAATCACAACTTACTCCTGAATAGTATCAAGCACTCCGATTGTTACTTATTAAGTATCAAGATTGCTTTGCATGGACTTATCAAGATTTGAAGGGTATTCCGACATCAGTGATTGAACATACCATACCTTTAGTACCTGATGCAGTTCCAAAGGTTACAAAGTTCTATCGCTGTAATCCTGATGTGGTGGACCTGATAAAAAAAGAACTTCAGAGATTGCTTGATGCCGATTTCATTTATGAGATCGATCATACCGAATGGATTTCACCGATTGTCATTGTTCCTAAGAAAAATAAAAATTTGTGGATTTGTGTGAATCTCAAAGCGTTGAACAAAGTGACGCGAAAGGATCACTTTCCATTACCTTTTACTGAAAGCATTTTGGATCGCCTTGCTGGAACGGAAGCTTATAGTTTCCTGGATAGATTTAGTGGTTACAACCAAGTTAAGATTACACCTGTCGATCGCCATAAAACTACTTTTGCAACAGAATGGGGCACCTATGCTTACAAAGTAATGTCGTTTGGACTCTAATGCACCAAGTTCATTCCAAAGAGTAATGCAATTTGCTTTTAAAGATTATCTGCAGAAAACTCTTGAAATTTACTTGGACGACTTGGGAGTTCATAGTACAGATACAGACCACCTGGATCGATTGGAGAAAGTATTTGAAAGATGCCGCAAATATCAGATTTCTCTAAATCTGGAAAAATGTCAGATATGGGTTTCCCACGAAGTTGTGCTTGGACATATGATATCAAAACATGGTATTGCCACGGATTATTCTAAGATCAAAGTTATTGTGGAATTGCCACTGCCAGCAACGATTCATGGAGTTTACGTGTTTATGGGTCATGAGAACTACTATTGAATCTTTATTATCTTCTTTGAGAATTTAGCACGACCTATATACAAACTGACTATTGTTCCTATTTGGACAGTAGAAGTGTTAGAAGCCTTTGAAAAATTAAAAAAAGCATTAACTTCAGCACCAATACTGTGTTCTCCAGATTGGACGATAGAGTTTCATGTTTATATGGATGTCTCAAAATACGCCATTGGATCAGTTTTGACGCAGCCAGGTGACTATAAGAAAGATTATCCTATATGATTTGCAAGCAGACAGCTTACATATCCAAAAAAGAATCATTCAACAACATAACGTGAGGCATTAGCCATGATTTTATTTGTTCGACTGAAGTTTAAGACCTCCGAGATTGAGGTCGGCAAAGAGTTGGACAAAATACCTGCATTGGGAGAGCAGCCGGCATGGAGAATCATGGTTTTTGAGAAAACTCTGGAATCAATTAGGAGTTATGTCGACAACCCTCGCCAGTTGCGGATAGATCCCTATTACGTGCCAATGCTGCGATGAAATAAATGGAAAGATTTGGGATTGGCTATGGACAAGATCACCATCCATATGCCCAATTGGCCAATCATCCATCAGTCTTACAGCTGGACCATCTCAGTGGATTTCCACCGCGTCTTACAAGCCTATCAATGAGAGTATGTCCACTCTCCAGATCCAACGGTGCGACAATCAATGTTTGCTAAAGATCTAACTTTGTTGGCATCAGTGGCAACCAGATGGGACGATTGCCTCCCTCCTCTGGCATTCGATCCAAATAAGCCGATGGCCTCAGAGCAAATCAAAAATAAATTGTCGGTTGCTCATTTATATTTTTGTGCGGCAATGATGGGAGGCTCCTGGGAATCACGCTTCACATCATGGACAACCTCCAAGTGGATTGCCGGAGCCCACCGTTGTTTCCTGCCACACAATTTGGATTTTAATACTGCACGCTTCGATTTTATGGAGAAGGTGCAGCATCATTTAATCAAGATTCTGCGCGAAGCCAATAAAAGTTCCCAATAACTGCCTATTGCAAGTGTCATGGGACCGCCACCAATTTTGGTGAAGGATACTGTTGGAGGGTTTGCGGATCTCAAGGCAACCCTAACCCTAGTTAATAAGTGAGAGGGATTTGGCGCCCTGCGTGTGTAAGTCCAACTCGATGATCACACAGTTATTTGATTGATTAGTTAAAAGTTAATAAAAGGACTTTAGGCCTTTTTGCGAGACTTCTAAATATCGCAAGGCCTAAACGTCAAGTTAGTGAATAAAGTTGGATTTTCCTCCAATTTTGATGGTTCCCACACTTTTTAAAATTTGAATAAAAAGAGAGGCAAGACTGGACCAATAGGATTCAGAGGCCAGGGTCCTCATCTCTACTAGAAGAAGGGACCAACTCAAGTTGCTCCTCATGTTCATTTCCTCATTTCAATAAAGCAGATTGGTTCTCTTCATAAATGGATTGATGAATGTCCTTGCTCTCTATCACTTTTCCTCCATCTCTCATGCTTATTTGGATTTTGCTAATTATTGGATCTGAGTCTTATTGGGGTTGTATGTTATTATACTTTTTATGAGAGAGAAAGGGAGAGAGAGAAAGAGTACGCTATCTCTGTTGTGGATGTGTAGTGTTAAGGGATGTGTAGTGTTAAAGAGTAGGGTTAATGGATGTAGAGATAGATGTGAATTCTCCATTCATGTTGAAATCTGAACTAAACTATCGCTCTCATGGGAACGAACCTACGCGTGACAACTAATTCTGTCTCTTTGATGCTAGATTGACTAGATCTTCGATTCAGGTTAGGCAAGAAAAGAAACCCACTACAAATGGATTTGGAAAACAAATTTTGTTCAATGACTTTGATGGTCAAGTTGATGATCAAGAGGTTGGTCTCAAAGGGCTTTAACAACACAAAAGGAAAGGTGGCAATTTGGAGCTAGTCAAGAGCATCAAAGGAAGGCCATTTGGCAAAGATGTTATGGATCTATTTTTGCAGCTTATTGAAGACTCAAGTAAGGCCAAAGGGGCAGCAAGGAAGTTTTGTTCTAGTTTACTTTACTTGTTCTATCTCATGTTTGTGCTATTTCATGTGGATGTGTGCAAATTGTCAAGATATGGACAAACTAGCTACATTGTCTTGCAATATCTTATTGTTGGAGTTGTACTAGCATTCTTGGCTAGTTTTGCTGATGGAAATGAAGCTATTGGAGGCTCATTATATCACTCATCCATGATCAAGCTCTCAAGTTTTGAGCTACTTGATGCCAATGTTTGGAGATTGTCATTTTTTGGTGAATTCATGGTCATTTTCTTGTGTCAAGTAGATCTTGAAGATGGACTGGTGCAACCTACTTGGTTTATGTCATTTTCTTGTGTCAGGTAGATCTTGAAGATGGACTAGTGCAACCTACTTGGTTTATGGAGTCATGTGGTGCTGGATTTGCATCATTAATGTACTCACCTACTCATGGATTTCCAAGGTTTGATAATATCTTGTGGCAAGATGGAGATGGAGGCTCATTCATGGAATTTTATGGTGGAGACATATCAAGAAAGGACAAAGTTGGAGGAGACAAGCAAGCAAATGGTCATCACTTTGGTCGCTGTAATTTTCCAAAGAGTTCAAAGTTTGAAACATGGAGGAATCATTTCATTCACAGTCTATTTGGTTCTTCATGTTCTAGTTATACCTTGATGTGCAAAATTGATGTAAGAAATAGTGGAGCATCCAATTTGGACACTATTCTATATGTCAATTATGAAAAATACTTTAGAACTTATTTTAATGTTATGATATTATCTTAATTTTATTGAAATATTTTAATTGTTACATTTTGTAGTGGATGCTGCAAAAGCGCTTCAAGTGCACAGAGATCAACAAACAATTGAAAGACAAAAATTTGGCGAAACATGGAAAGAAATGCTTGGAATGTCCACAAAAGTATCTTGGCCTTGTCATCGATGGCATGGATCAGAAGAAATTTGTATAATTGCACATTGGAATCGAAAGTATATTTCAATTATCCCAATGTTCGAAATGATCCAAATTTGACCATAACCATTGTACAAAAGATGGTTTGCGAATTTGGTGATAATCTTCCAGAAATACTGTATTTTCAACTTGACAACACTGCTAGGGAAAATAAAAATCAAACTATATTGGCTTGCTTATCCATGTTGGTAGAAAAACAAATTTTCAAAAAAATAAAAATAGGATTTCTGAGTGGGTCACACCCATAATCAAATTGATCAAATGTTTAGTTGTTTTTCCAAAAGACTAAGATGCAAGAAGGCATTTTCTTTACCAGTGCTTCAAAGCATTTTGAAGAATCATATCTGCCACAGCCAAATGTGACGTTTAGGCACACATTTGATTTGAAACAAATCGTTTCGTTGCTAATATTAATGATATTAACTTTCAGCATCAGTTTAAAATCAAATGCAATGAAATTGGCATCACATTGCTATGGGACAAATAAATTTCAAGTTCAATTTCATCGTTACCTGTTGAAGGAATACGGTTCTTGCTCAATAAGCCTTCTGGTCAAATCAAGCTTGTTGCGTTGTCTCCCTTGAAGTCCATGCTAGTAGAATAAAAAGCACAAAGAGAGCATCGTGAGGTTGACCCATTTGCCTCATTAATTTTTTTGGAATCAAGTATTCAGGCAGCTTTTCAAGCATTGGTGGTTGGACTTTTCGAGGAACAAAAAATCAGTTTGCTCAATCTTGAACACGCATCAACAACTGAAGAATTTCACTGGCCTCAGAAATTAGGAACTTCAACTACAGTTGTCGAACCTTCAAATCTCCGTCGAGATAATGATTTCTTGGAGCTTGTGCAAGGTGAGGAGCATGAAATTTATGTGGGCTCAAGGCTCAAGGAAGGATACGCAAAGTGTAAAAGCTGCAAAAATGAAGTGGCGCGATAATCTGAATGAAATTCAAATGGAAGCCTTGTTGCACTTCTAGCTTCAGAAAACAATGAAGGACATCCATTTTGGATTGCGAAACTACTTGGTTTCATTCAAAATAGCAATCAAACAAAAGTACTATGTGTCCATTGGTTGCGCACCACTTCACCGAATGCTTTTTTGGGAAGGTACGAGCTTGAAATGTTGCAAGTAGATCCAAAGGTCAAGAGAAAACGATTGCCAAAGAACCAACCGAGGGTTGATGATTTGAATTTACAAGATGTAGATGTTTTGGCTTTTAATTTTGAGTTAACAATGACCAATCATCTATGAAAGTCAACTATAGCCATATTGAATGAACGACTTGGATTAATGAGACAACCATCGTCGTCAACTCATCAACAACAGAGGAAAGTTGACTTACAAGGTTTTTTATCAACATTGGATGCGGATTCTGAGGACGATATGCTAGTGGACTCTGATGAAGAAGACGGGTCTTTCACCTCATTGGCTAAAAACGAGTGTTCAGAATATGTCAAGTTCTGAATTGAGAGGCATCAGTGAAAATTCCTTAGAAAATGTACTTTGAAAAAAATGTATACATAATATAATTTAAGCCCTTTTGTATTTTAATGGCGTTTGGACTTTCAAAAATCATGTGTTGTCTTGAAATGTTATGCAATATGTAATTATAATGGTTTCATAAAATTTGCAAAAAAAAAAAAAAAAAAAAACCCTGCAGTGCTTCATTAAAAATAGACACTTTCTAACATTTTTTTTAATTGCAACTTAGAGAATCCTTTAAAAAACCATGATTTTGGCCTAAAACTAGGACCATTAAAAAATACTGACAAAGGTTACTTGTTTTTAGGTCAAAGTCCCGAAACAAATGTCATTGTGTTCTTTGTCTTTGTTATGAAATTCAACAAAGTTCCTCATTGGTAACTATCGTGAAGATTGATCAACACAGCCTACAATTTTAGCCCTTGGCTTTGATTATCAAAAATGAAATCCCAATGTCACACTAAGAATTCTTTTCGCATAAGATTTTCATCTCATTGGTGAACATTGTGAAAATTCATCAACACAACCTATAATTATAGTCATACCTTTGATAATAAATAAAAAAAGTCCCATGTCACACTAGGAATTTTTTTGGCACAAGAATTTCTAGAAAATCATCTTACTTATATATTGGAAGTTTCATAAAATTAATTTTTCCAATTACCATCAATTCTTATCAGTCATGTTGTAGAAATATAAGAGAGAATCAAATAAGGCACAAAACTCAATAGCTTCTCTATTACATTGTACACCAACATGAAAGCACACCCTCGGTATGCTGCAATCCAACATTCATTCTAGGGGAATTCAACTTTTTTTAACTTACATAATAAACACACTTTGGCTTCCCTATTTTTACAACCCAAAAAGTACATAGGTGAGTAAAACCGTGATTTTATGCCATTGAAAATAACAAAATATGACTTGATATGTTTGTCATAATCATGGTTGATACTTATTGGTTCACAAATTTGAACGACCATGCATTTTCATGTGACCAAACCGATCTTTCTTAATTACATTTATCATCAACCCCCTTGATCAACCATCATGCTTTGAAATTAATGAAGTTGATATTCAGTCGTGGTGAATAATGAACAAACCAAACTTTACATGATTTATGCAAACATTCTAGAATTGTCTCAGATGACCAAATGAGCATTGCTTTCACTCATTTATATTAAGAGTTGATGCCCCTAAAAATTTGCAAATTCATCTCCAAACCTTCCATAGGCTAATCTGAGTTTCTTGATGCACTCCCCACAAATATGCTCACTTCAAAGAAAGGTAGTTAAAACATTGAACTGAAAATATTCAAAAAAATCACGATGGGAGTAAAGGTCAAATTTGAAACCCAACCATCCTCCATCATTTTAAAGCTTGGTTCTTAAAATGATAATAAGAACTTTAGTTGTTCTCCTTCGTGGCTAGGAGTCAGACTCCAAGTGATGACAACTTGTAGGTGTAAAATGAGCAAGACATTCATAAAATGGAACTTCTGATCATCAATTGGCAAATTTGAGATACACACATTTAAACTGCAGTGTGGAAAGCTATCCTTTGGCCTACTTCCTGTCCTCTAATAATCTTTTGAAGGAATTATGAAACACGGTCAGTTTATAAAAAGTTTTTTCTAATTTCCTCAATTCTTCCAACTTATTGAAGGTCACATGCTCTTCAACACCACCCAGAAGAGTTCTTGGTGGCTCCAACCTAATTAATTTGGCCAGGACAAGTCCTCAATTGCAAATCTATGCAAGTCCTAGTTAATTTGGCCAGGACAAGTCCTCAATTGCAAATCCATGCAGTCTACATGTAAAACAAAAGGAAATGAACTACCCAATCTCCTAGAAATACATAAAATAGTAAGCAGAAGTTGACACATCATACCCTAATGCTTAATAGTAAATATAGCAAATGTTGCTAATGCTTGGATGTGTCTGATATGTCCCAGTCAACCTAGATGAGAGCTGCTTACATCCAGAGGAGGGAGCATGCGGATGAATTATCGACTGTAATAATTCACATAAGTACACATTTCATTATATCTTCCATTGGTATACATACTAGATTTAAGTTGAGAAATTCATATCATGTCAATTCTTTATGGGGATAAGAGCTGTTGGATCTAGATTACCGATATCTGTTGATGTCAAAAGTTCAATAAGGTTAGTAGATCACTTGCTCATACCTTATTTTTCAACAAGTTTTGCAGAGTTATACAAAAATACCTACAATTTCAGCTTCCATGTTGTTAGTTACTCTCAAAATGTGTTAAACCAACATTCAATTTCTCGGATAGCAACATTGAAAAAAATAGTATTAATTGAGTAATATGGACAACTGATTGTAGAAGCATCTCTAGAGTAATATAAATTTATTAAAGTCTGGTGAAATATATCATTTTAAACGTGTGCTTATTACACACTACAAACATAGATCAGGTGATGAATCATAACTAGTAAACCATAAATGAGAACAAAGAATAGCATGAATCAAGGTTGCAGGACGCGTTCTGGAACACGTTCCGAAAATTCCCATTAGGGTTTTCCGAAACGTTTTTTTTTTTTCTTGAAATTTTTTTAATACCAATATGGGTAACAAATGGAAGGTTTTTTCAAGAGCAGTTCATTTATCAAGTTTGCCATCAATTTCAAGACCAGTGTCGTCCGTTAACTTATTTTTCACTATCATATCATTTTCTACAATTACCAGTTTTCTGTGAAATGCAATCATGTGCATAGCAAATTGAAAACATATTGAATCTCTCTCTCTCTCTCTCTCTCTCTCTCTCTCTCTCTCTCTCTCTCTCTCTCTCTCTCTCTCTCTCTCTCTCTCTCTCTCTCTGAAGTAGACCATGCTGGAAAAAAACCATACCGAACTATTGAAATAGACCATGTTGGAAAAAAATCATATCAAAACATTATTTGTATCGAAACACAAACCGATAGGACACAATGTAAAAACATGAAAATATATAATGTCGGGCTCAAGGCCAAAAAAAAAATAGAGTGATGTCTGATAAATAATGTCTCATAACACTAACAACTAACAATCGTCCTCTAACTCAAAGTCTAAGTCATCAGTGTCCGTGGAACTGCCAAACAAGGAATCTGTAGATGACGCTGAGGGTATCATGTGTCGTGGTAAGCCTCTGCCTCTGCCTCTGCGTCCGCCTCTGCCTCTGCCTCTTCCCTGTCCCCTACCTCTCCCTCTCCCTCTCTCTCTCCCTCCTGCTCCCTCCTGGCTGGCTCCAACTGCTCCTCCTCTACTACTCCCTCCAGGTCGCCCTCTCAACTGTGATCTCGTACTCTGGGAAGGCCCTATAAACTCAGAGCCGACCTGGCCCTCAACTGCCTGTGAAACTCCAGTCCTCTCTACAAACAAGGCCCCCATACCACCCCCTCCCTGGAACGTCTAGGTCGCCCTCTACGTCTAGGTGCAGGAACGGCTGGCTCCTCCTGTGTCTCGGCATCGGGGTCTACGAATAAGTGTTGCATGTCTCCCGCCCCCCCCCCCCCCCCCCCCCCCCCTCATGCTCACCCTCATCCTCTGCCTCTGTATCACCCTCATCCATCCACTCCTCCTCCTCGTACCCATGCCCAAATCCCTCTCCATGCCCCAAAATCTCATCATCTCCATCCTCTCCCATCTCCTGATGTCGAGCTGCTCTCCTGTGGTGTCGTGTAGACCGTGCCTCTGCATCTGCCTGCCTATGTAGCTCCTGGTAGATATCATCCTCGACCTCCTCCTCCATAGGTGGCACCCGAGGATCAACAGCTGTCGTATGTACCTTGCAGGAGTCAGGGTTCACCTACAAAAACAAACGGGCATGGTTAGCAAACCTATGCATTTGTTAATAAATTCATTTGAAACGCAAGTACATCAAACAATACTAGTAAAGTCACTAACTCACCTCGCTCAAGCGGTCACCCTGCATGCGTGTGCGTCTCAACATGCGTCCGTTGGTATTCACAAACACCAACCGCCTGCACTGCTCAATGGAGAGTCTATTTCTCTTCTTCGTGTGATGGCTGGCCCATACACTCCAGTTCCGCTCACAGGCGGAAGCCGAACAGTCCTGTGAAAGGACCCTCTCTACCAATCGCTGAAGGTCAGGCGTACTGCGGCCATGAAAGTTCCACCATGGGACAGGCGCCAACTGGTCCTCTCTGAACTTACACTTGCTCTCGATCAAAAGGATACAGGCCCCGCTCGAACTTGATCATGTCTCGCTCTATGTTCCCTAGAGTCGTGTCTGTTGGCAAAGAAAACAGAACACGTGTCAGGACACAAACCAAAGCATATGCTAATACAAACAACTACACTAGCTAGAATATTTACAATACTTGCCCCGGGCCATACACGCTCGGTGTACTCCACCCATCCTCGGTGGAGCTCCGTGTCGCCAGGACGTCTGGTAGAGCGCCACAATGGGTGTAGCATGTGTGGCCACCGCATGGATGGGTCTGTGGAAGTAGTCTCCCAACGTGTGAGGAGCTCGTCCTTCCTGCGCAGGTGACATTGCAAATGGTTAGGCATCTTCGAAAACACGAGCAGAGTGAAACTGAAATAAGAAAGTGATAGGAGACATACCTATCCTCATCCAAGCCACATCTGTGAAGCGCCTCGCCGATGCGATCCATGAACTCGTATATGAGACCGACAGTGCACCCCTCTCGGTCTACTAGGTGCAACACATAGAAGACAGGTCGAAGAACCTCTACAATCTCACTCGCACGTGTCCAAAAGTCCTCTGCAAAGACTATGGCCTAGAAAAACACTGCCTCTGTCGTGCAGTTCCTGAACTCATCAAATGCCTCAGTGGATACCATCCTCCGCAAATGATCTCGCAAGACGCACAATCGCTCGAGAACCAGGAAAAAGAAGGCAAAGTGAGTCGGTGTTGGCTTCTTCAGGTCCAGCCGAGAGAATGTACGAAACAATGCCAGCACACGCCTCTTTCTGGTGACGAACTTCACTATGCGCATGGCCTGGGAGGTGAGCTGCAAGACAAACATTAAACAAAAAATTGTTAGAAGCTAAAAGAGGTTAGGGGCCTGGAATAATTGACAGGTGCAAAATGCTTTACAAAGTGACGAAAATTGTACCTCACGAATCCATGGAAGTGCAACCATGTCCTAAATGAGAAGGTCAATGCAATGTGCAGCGCACGAGGTCCACACAATACTCGGGTGCTCCCTCATCACCATCTCTCCCATCGATCTACAGTTCGAGCCGTTGTCTGTAACGACTTGAACCACATGCTCTGCCCCAATCTCCTACACTACAGAGATCATTGCCTCATAGATGAACTCGGCCGTGATGGCTCCACCAGCTCGAGTAGCATCCACGCCTCGTAGGAAGAGTGTGCCAAGTGGGCAAGACACTACGATATTGACGACAAATCGTCGACGAGTGTCAGTCCCTCCATCGCTCAATATCGAACATCCATAGCTGCAAAAATACAACATTTCTTAGACAAGTGCACTTGCAAACACTGTGGTAAAGTAGCAAAAAAATCTTACGTCTGCCACGTTGTGCGAATGAAGCTCAACTCCCGTGTGATGGTCTCCTCCTGTCGTAGCATGGTCGTGCGCAATGTCTCTCTCCTCGGAGGCCTCCATGACAAATCAGCTGATGCTATCTGAAGGCAAGTGTCTCTAAAGATCCAAGTGTCTACAACAGCAAAAGGAATGCCACACACATAGAACAGCCAGCCAATCTGTCGGATACACAGGGCATGATGATGTCTCTGTCATATACCTCGGTCCAATGTCTGTTGTCTAGCCCTAACCGCTCTCTGCTGCACAGAGGACTCTCCTAGTCTAGAACGCCCACCAAAAACAATAGATGGGCGTGCTGAAGGTGTGTCTGACTGTGGAGCATCGCCTGCTGCATCGCTGCGGCCCTCTGTGGCATGATCTGACTCTGTAAATGGTGCATCAGCAGCTGATGACGACGCTTGACGAGATGGACCTACGGCTGAAGGAACAACTGGACGAGAGGGTGCATGTGTGCTGGATGCTCTACGAACATCCCCCCCCCCCCCCCCCCCCACGTGACTAGGCCCTGCCTCTGCATGTGTGCTAGATGCTCTGGGAATATCTCCCCCCATGTGACTAGGCCCTGCCTTTGCATCTGCTCTGGACCCTGCACCTCTACCATGTCCCGAACCTGCTCTAGTCCCTGGTCCTGCCACTGACCAACGAACAACACTGTGAGATGGTCTCAAAGGCTCAAGAGATGCACCGTCATGCCCGTATGTGTCCATCAATCTCTCCACCTCTGCATCTGATATGCGAGGGCAAGTGGATATGCCCATCCCCCATCCATCTGGCCTGCCTGAGGCGTAGCAAATGGGCCCTAACCCTGGTAAGAGAACCAGTAAAGATGGCGCCACAATGCAGGCATCTCCATCTGCGGGCACCAGATCTCTGGTGCGTAGCCACATCCCCCTCTGTCAACTATACCTCTGACCAAATGCCTCTACCAAGAACTGGCATTGTGTGAATCTGTCAATGTATTAGATCGTGTGACTCAACCAATGTATCAGACTTGCAAAAGAGGAAGCAAACAATCACATGTCAGTATTCTGTTGGTCGCAACAACAATCGGATTGATCGCATTCAACACTAAACCCTAAAATGCATGTGGTTTGGGCCCTAAACCGAGAACATTCTCTAAAAGCGATAAAAACCGAAACTAATAGCACAAGCATGTTTGAGGGCATGACGAAACACAGTTTGGCCTAAAATTGCACCTCAATCAGATGATTATAAGCTACTTTGCAAAAAGAGTTAAAAACACATGGAAAAGGGGCATGAGATTCATATCTTTTGATACAAGCAAAAATGGGAAAAACTAACAGCATGAGCATCTATGTGGGGTTCAATACAGATGATTTGAAACCAAAAACCAGTTCATTACGTTGCCTACAGCTCATTCTATGAGCTACCAAGGTTTGAAGTCAAAACTTACCTAAAATCGCTTTGGAGAAAAACGCCGCCACCTCGTCGCTTCCATCGTCTTGATCACGCACAGATCGATGCCCCACGCTGCCCACAATCCACAATCACCTCCTCATCCTTGCTCTCTCTCGCTCTCCAACTCTGAAAATGCAAAAAAAATTATGTGGGCCGCGGGCTGCCTGCTCGCGGCCCACAAAAAAAAATTTCAAAATTTTTTCGCGTTCCGAGACCGCGTTTCTGGTCCCGGAACGCCATCGATCCGGAACGCGCTCCTTCGGATCGCGATCCGCTGCAGCTGAGGTACTATGAATAAAAGTTTTCATACAAATAACAAGGGCAATAAACATTAAATCCAGAGTTCAATATTCATTTGGATTGAAGGGCTTGACAATAAGGCGGCTCCAAAAAGTTGTAATTCAAAACTTTTTAATCAACTCTTCATGCTTTAAGATTTAAATCAAGCTTCCATAAGTGCAAAAAAGATTAAATCTAAACCCAACTTTTTCCCTGTTTTTCTCAAACCTCCAGGAGGAGCTGATATGTTTTTGCATAAAAATTAAATCTGGAGTGATGCAAAAAATGATTCTAGGTCCTCCAATAAGAAGTGAGGTTGTTAAAATTTCATTTCCTCTCCTTGAGAAAAGGAAGCAAACTCCACTTCATTGCACAAATGAGGACCCAGAAGAGAAAAAAATCATTTACTTGAGTGATCGTTCTAACACGGAGCGTGTGAAGTTGAATATGCAAGTGGAAGAGACAAAAACTTTAAAATTTCAACTATTTGATGATGCAACGACTCTCAAAGAGGCATTATGATACATAATCCTAGAAATATATTACCTTCAACTGACCAGGTGTTGTAACTTTGACTAGGCAAGTTTCTGAGAAGCTCTAGTACTACACAAAGTTACAACAGCTAGTCGAAGCTGATTATTAACCGCGTCAACGCAGCCAACTGAAATACCAATTAGGAAAACTGCTGATCTTATGAGGCTTCTAGTAAGTTGATTAACATTGAAGCAACTGACTTTTACCGATAGAGAACTGCTGATTTTACGAGTCAAATTAGTCAAGCTTTTATTCTTTATGTGTGGATATGTCGCTTTCCAGTTGCTCCTGTATCAAAGTGATTCTGATATGCAGGCATTTGCGATCCCACTGCCTTTCTGTACGATTCTATTCCAAAGCCCTCATTCCTTAAACTGTTTCCTGCACTCTTGATAGTAAACAAAGCGAACCATGAAGTCGTGTTCTCAGCGGTATTACTCCTTATCATACTCCAATCAGACATTGTTTGCACATCTCAGGACGTTACCCAAAGAGGAAATTTTTCTTAGGAGGCGAGACATCATTTGTGAAGTACGCTACCAAGAAACTCCTCATCAACTAGTCGTTCATATGGCCTTCATCATATTCTTCTTCTTTTTATAAAAGGTGGTGAATCTGGAAGAGATCTCAAACCAAGATCAGGGACAGTAAAAGAGTCTTCAAACTCTGGAAACATTGTCATATCCTGTTTCCCTTTCCCTTTGGTAGGATTAATCATTGGCCGGCCTGATCGAGGAAATGAAAATGATCCAAAAGGTAGCTCTGGAACTTCATGAAACGATTGTGCGCATACTTGTTCATCAAACAGGCTCAAATCGGCAGTCCAGTCAAACTCCCCTAAATTTTCAGCATCCGCCTGTAAGATGAAGAAACTGAACTGAGAACATGAAAGCTTCATTAAACCTTTTGATCAGACGCAAACCCATTTTAAGTGAAACACAATTGCATCTTCGTGATCAACCGTGTAACAAAGAACAACACTAGAAGGTTGATTGACAGAAAAATACGAGGAATTTTTTTGAAAAAAATTGCTAATATTATGAGCATCTTCTGAACCTCAAACCAATGCCAAGTTCGAACAATAAAAGAACCAAAATATGAACCGTAGAATTCACCAAACAAGGGAAACCTTTAAGAAGCGTTAGCATACACTTGGATCGGGTGATTAATATTCTACTCAATTCTTGCGACAAGGAAGGCATGGTTTACTTCAAAACAAAATTTGAAGACGGACGTAGAGACCTTAGACGAAGCAATGTCCCCAAGGGTGTAACCTCCAGCCAAATCTTGTATGTTTAGCAGCTCATCCACTCGCCATCCTGGTATTGCTTCTGTCAAGAACTCACTAATACTATTTCTCTTAAAAAAATTTCCATATCCATTCTGTGATGCGGGATTGGGTTCAGCAATCATCTGCATCTCACACGAGGCACTGCTTGTTGTTGCAGGAATGCAGCCAATTCCAGAAACACTGCTCAGCGTTGTCGTTGAGGAGACCACCCCCGAGAGAAGACTCGGAGTAGATGAGTTTGATATGATTCCTGAAACTGCATCAAGAGCAGGAGGTTTTGGGAACATTCCTAATTTTTCCTTTGAGTTAACGACAGAAAGAGGTGGACGAGAAGCCTTTGCCGTATTTTCCATCAGAAGACTAACATTAGAAGCTACACTTCTCAAAGATTCTTCTGGCAATTCAACTGCAGATTCTTTTCCAGCGATGGCCTCTAACGCAACCCTTATGCCTGTTACCAGAAAACGCTGGTGACTGGAAGATAAGGCATTAGCGGTGTGTATTGACATATCACAGTTTCTGCAAAGAAGGGCACGATCTTGCAGACAGAAGAAAAACCCTGTTTTTTCCTGCATCACACTACCATGTTAAAATCCCTCACACAGACTTCCTTCAACTCTTCCTAATAACTGATAAACTAAGATCTAAAACTAGAAAAATTTGCAAGAATATGAGCAAAGATGAATGATTCCAGTACGAACAATCTAGTTCGAATGCAAACCTGACAAATATCACAGCGAGGAGAATCAAAATCTTTAATGAGAGGCACTCTCTCATGCTTGACAGCCAGCTTGTTGGCAGCGTGCACTTTCACATCGCACTCCTCACACAAAGCCGCCTCATCGGCACAGCACATCACGGCCGCCTCTGAATTCTCGCACACATCGCATTGCACCCGCATTTTCAACCCAACCCACGCTAACTTCTTCCCAACCCCAAACCCTGAGAAACAGAACAACAAAAGGACGCTGTGATCTCAACGGCAAAAATCACAAAGCGATCAGGCCATCAACCGCAGCAGCATGTAAATAACAGATCTATGCAAAATCGAAGGCTCGGAGAATGGATCGCGAACAAAATAAAGGCGATCCAGAGCAGGACGCCATAGCCAGAAACAGCTATGGCAGACATATACAGAGCAGAAACACACAGAAGAAGAAGAAGAAGAAGAAGAAGAAGGATTTGGCGCGGAATCCAAATTTGAAATGAGCTGAATTTGACCGTAAATTTAAAGTCCGCCCCCCTTTTAACGGATGTCAAGTGTTGGTGGATTTATATGGCATTTTCAATTACGTGCCACATACACTTTCTTTTTTGTGTGTATTTATGTCCTTCCAGTGGATCCAACTCGCGTCCCATCGTCAACCGATGAGGCAAGGAGCTGCATTTCCAGAATTGAGCTACCATTGTTCACACTTGCATTCCAACATATGAACATTGTGACATGTTTATTGGGGGTTGCCAAAAGGTAACAAAACATGAGTGGGAATATCCTTGAGATGTTGTAGGCTCACCAATTTCCATGTTTCCTAATGCATCTTAGTTACTTGAATTGGTATTTGTAGGCATCATATAGACATTGATGACACCATGTGTTGATTTTGCTAGAAAAGTCACCCGGCTTTTAAGAATGGAAAATTAATCAAGAGAAAGAATTTGTTAGTATGAGACAGGTTCTCATGTCCATTGTTCTCATGTTATTGTCCATTGTTCTTCATGTGATATTGCATGCGAGAAGTATTGCTAATAATTGTTTTGGCTAGGTGTTGATTGCATGCCTTCATGCTCTTGGAATCAATTGACACCTAGCCAAAGCCATAAGTAGCGATACTTCACTTAAGGTCATGATAAGTCAATGGTTAATATAAGTCAAAATCATAATTAGCAATAAACGTCAATGGTCAATATAAGTCTCAACCATAATTAGCAATACTTATGGTCAAGATAACTCAAAACCCTAATTTGGAATTGACAAATCAAAATGGAGGAATCTCGTTTTGTCTATCAAAAGCTCTCTCTCTCTCTCTCTCAACTCACATTATTGCTATTTTTTTTGTGAAACCTAAGAAAATCCTAAAACAACCCTAAAAGATAAAAACAGAGCCTCTCTCTCTCTCTCTTTATCATGATGCATAAAAAAAACCTAAAACAACCCACATTATTGCTATTTTTTATGTGAAACTTCAAAAAAATCCTAAAAGATAAAAAAACAAAGTTTTCTCTCTTTATCATGATGCACTCCTCTCCTTCTCTCTCTTGCCCTATTATACTTTTCTCTTTCTAAAAAATTTTATTTTTAATAATTTCTAAAATCACATGTTCTCTCTCTAAAAAATTTTAAATGCACTTCATTTTCAAACCCAATTCAAATGTCTTTCAAATAAGTTAAAGGGCAAATGTGAATGTAGGAGGATAGGAAAAAAACCCTTTTTGTGTATCATTGCCCACATTCTACATTCTCTCTCTCTCATTTATGAATGTTTGATTAGCTTCCCTTGATTTGATGCAAGGCGCATGGATTTTACATAGATGTTGTGGCTGCCTATATGCCCCCTTCGTATGCTTCATAGGCAGCCACGCGGAATGCAGCAGATAAAACCGTTGCTTGTTGAATCATGGGGCTCACAATTGTTGCATTGCGACTCTCGATGTCGGATTTGAATGTGGAACTCGTGAAACTTTGCTCAAAACTCGCTGTGGCGCAGCAAGTAAAGGAAAGCAAGCAAATATATGCGTAGCAAGACCATGCTATTTGTCTATCTATCTATCTCTTCTCGCGCGTCAACGGTTAATCGCTTGAGTGTAGCACGTTAGAGATGACAAACATCTACAATTATCATCCGCACATAATTAGCGGTTACTATCGACCTTTATCACCACGTCAGAGGGCTCAAGCACATCAGCGATGACCAACATCTATAATCATCATCCGCACATTAATGGCGCTTAATATCTACCTTTATCACCTATTCGGAGTTCAGACTATTGTGGAACTATCATAAAAGTGTATAGTGGGGTCTCGTGGTCGTACTCAAGAACAAACTGGAAATTTCAACGATCCGGTAGATAGTCAATGACACTATAGTAACAATAAAGATCAGCGCATTCAAGAATACACTAGAAATGTCAATGATCAGCCCATTAGTGACCATTACTATCCAGGGTCTACCTGCTCGACCTAGGCTGCAGGCAGATTATCGCCCCACCATCCCGGCCCACTAGGAGCTCGGCCGATCGCAACAATCCTAAACGCAACACTGTGGCTCTCAACGATCTACATCATCTGCATGCACATCGGGCTGTGTTCACCAACACATTAACACAAGCAAAACCTCAGCATCGATCTGAACAGAGAGTCTCAACGATCCACATCATGTACATGGTGGGATCGCATGCTCTCAACAATTACATATGACTACGTAAACAAATCATCATCAGTCTGATAGGAGAATCTCAAGTCAACTTAGTATCGCCCACCAGCCCTCACAAACGATGCTGCAGCTCGTCCCTCCCATGGCCTCCTTCCGCTATTAGCTTCCTTCTACCGATCTTCCTCTACTTCGGCTGCTGTCCACCCGATTGGTACCTCACCCATCTTCCGATCTATCTCCTTGTGTCCACACGCTCCAAAAAATCAGGATCATTTGAAGTTGGCATTGCAATTTGGAACCTATTACTCTTGAGAATTCTAGATATCTTATTGCAATTCTAAGTAGTTGTGTTTTGCCTTGTTTATAATGTACCTATATATAATATATGCTGAAATAAGGTATCACCCTCATATGACTAGGAAGATGAAATAAGATGATCATCTAGTGTTTTGCTTTTTCCAACTACGTAATGGATTCTTTGTGCGTATTCTGCCCATTTTTTTGGGCTCTTTAAAAAGCAGAAAATGTCATTGGCTTTTTAAAAAAAATTCTGACCAAAAAATAAACACGCGTCAATCCGTGTCAATCTGCCACATGGCAATTTTAGACTGGTCCAAAAAAAGTCATACTGTAGATTATGCTTTATTAATGGCATGAGAAATGTCCTAGAATCCATTACACAATGGAATGGGCCCGGGCAAAGGCCACCATTCTACCCGGTAAGGCTTTCCAGAATTTTTTTAGGCTCCGAGCCTTGCCTAAAAAAATTCTGAAAAGCCTTAGTACCGGGCAGAATGGCCTGTGCCCAGCCCGTTCCATAGTACAAAGCAATTTTTTGCTCAAGCTCCAATCTTGAAGCAAGGGTAATGCAATTGTCATAATCCAATTGTCATGCGAAGCTGTCCAAACACAAAGCTTTATGAAATGGTATTCTCTTCATTAGGCAACATGCTAACAATAGTTTCAAATAAAATGCATTGCTCATGCTTTGTTGGGTGGTAACCTACTCATTAAGGCTACTTAATTAAGCTCTCCATCCAAAAAGTGTTTTGTTTAAACTTTTCAAGGAATGATTAGTATAACGCATTAGCACTCATATGCTTTCATCCTTTAGACCTCGTGACTTCATTGATGCTTCATCTCTTAGATCTGTGACTTCATTGTTGCTGGAACTCATTGATAACTCTTTGGACCAATATCGTGATCAACACGAAGGATCCAAACTAGATACAAGGAAACCAAAGAAAATCATATGGTAAATAGACCAACCAAACCAAACATGGATCGAACATATCTAGCCCCCACGCTATGGACCACACAAACTCAATAGGAGAGAGATTTCACACTAGTAGCATGTAGCTATAATCACCAAAATAAAGCATGCACTAGTGGGAACCGTATGGGTATACTTATAGCCTCCAAAGCCCCTTCACCACTAATAGTGAACTATGAGACCTCATCGGACACATCAGTAGCCTAACTGGACCACCTCATCTACTTTCCCTTATATGAATCACTTTAGATCCATACCTATCTACCATCTTGAGTTAATTATTACCTTAATTCAATGAGGGCCCCCATAATAATTTTGGTACTCATGACATCTAAAAAAATGATGATACACAGGCCATATTAAAAAAATAATGACATTCAAACCATAATATAATGCTTCTTGGTTTCCAAGGGGAGGCTCAAACTTGGGACCAATGAAACTTTGGATGTCAAGCTAACCAATTGAGCCAACCCGTTGGGTAAAACCATAGTATAATGCTTCTTGGTTTCCAAGGGGAGGCTCGAACCTGGGACCAAAGAAACTTTGGATGCCAAGCTAACTAGTTGAGCCAACCCCGTTGGGTTAAACCATAGTATAATGAAAAAATATTTATCTAAAAGCATTTTAGTACAATTTTTACAATTCAGTATAATACGGCAATGTTTATTGATCACTTTTAATAACTAATACACACATGTAAAAACTATTGTGGATCCATTGAAACATATGGTGAAGCTATAATTTTTCAAAATGGTTGAAAAGTACCAATAAAGCTATGCAAAGTTATTGGACAAAACATTCAAAGTTCCATTAGTCTTATCACATGTAACCAAATGATATGATCACAGTAACAAGATATGGTTATTGTGTTTATTGTCGATCTGTGACCTAAACTAGTGTAAACATGGTGACCAAAAAAGAGAGAAAGGACATGGTTATCGCACTTATTGTCGATATGTGACCTAAACTAGTGTAAACATGGTGACCAAAAAAGAGAGAAATGACATGGTTATTGTGCTTATTGTCGATCTGTGATCTAAACTAGTGTAAACATGGTGACCAAAAAAAAGAGAAATGACATGGGAACCCATTTTTTATAATTTTATAATTTTTTTTAAAAAATGTCAATATCAAAAATGTTGTGCAAATTTTATATTATCATGCTAAAACAATATCATTTTTTGTCAAAAATTTAAAATCATACTAAAAAATTTAGATATGAATTTTTAATAGCATATTCAAATTTGCACATATTCTAAATTCATTAATTAAAAAAATCATTAAATATAAAATAAATAAAATCAACAAAAAAAATTTACTTTACTTATTTGAGAAATTATCTAGTAACAAATATTTCAGAGTATTAAAACTCCTTTGTTTGAAAGATTTTGTTTTCAAAAAAAAAATTCTTATAAATTAAATCAATATTTTGTAACAATTATAATTTTTAAAAGGTAATAATTTGTAGATATTTACAAAAATTTGTAATTAAGGTCTAAAAAATATAAACATTAATTAATAATTATTTTAGAAGAAATTACTTAATTAAAAACCTAAAATTATATGACTTGAAAATACTTAATTTTTTTAGAAAAAAGATTTTATCGTCAGCATCGTAATTAAGAACTTGAAATTCCAAAAGTATATTTCAATATTTTGAAAGATGAAAAATATAACCAATTCTAATAATATTCATTAACTTTTTGAGAATATGATTTAGAACAAATACAAAATTGTCTTTCCATAACAACATTCATAAAAATAAACATCATTTATTAGAATATCAATTTACTTTAAAGACCACTCTGTACTTTTGCATCTACACACCTATCATATTATGTATATATATTAGATACCATCTGAGTATTCGATGATGATGATGATTAGATGATCAAGTGAGTGAAGAAGAGACTAAGAGAAGAGGTTTCATTCCTCATTACAAACAGAAATAAGCTTTGTAGGGCACGCGGTTTCGTATGCTACAATCTTGTGCTCTACCGCATAATTGACTTGTATACTTGATATACTTAATCTGACACAGTTCATTTGTTCTGCGTTTTAGATCTGTCAATATTGTTATGCTTATTCTTCATTCTGTCTGATCTTTCTTGTTGCTCTTCTTGGTAATAGACGATCAACTTTTAGTCTTGTCTTTCGCGACTAATTATCAGTCGAGCACAGTCTAGCTCTTCGTGAATCATTCGTGACAGATAATTTGTCTTGCAATTCGTGACAAATTATTCATCTAGTGCTTCATCCATTTAAATGTTTGGCTATGTAATCTAGAATGACTGTGATTTCTGTCACTAAAGTTCTGTTCATTCTAATAGGCATAGTCATGCTTATGGAGAGAGTCATTTAACTCATTCCGCTGTGCACGAACATTTTCTGTTCGAATTTGTTTCTCGTTCGTTTCTTGTTCGTTTCTCGTTCGTGTTCATCATTTATTCTTCCTCCCTCTTTCCCAACAACTATCACCTGACTCGACAATGCCACTATCGATCATACCTGTGAGAGCATTCCTCCAAAACGCCACCTAACGTTGGTTGGTTTGAACCCCAAGAGTTGAACCTGATCACAAGAATTTTTCACTTGTAACCGGCATACCATGCCTACCTCTCACTTGTGATTGCTTGCCCTCTCAAAATTATCACCAATGATGAGTAGTCATGCCGCCAAACTGCACTTCCGTCGCCAAAACTAGTTTTCTCCACACGATTCCGCTACCATTCGCCCCCATACCGCATTTACCACTTCCAAACACCCTATTACCCTGTCAGGAGTAATTAACAATGATTCAGAAGTGATTATGCCTCATTGTACCACCCTGTAGCAGGTTTCACCAGTCAAAAATTGCCCCAAATTTGGCCTTACGGTATCCAAATGGCGAATGTAGCCCATCACTAGGTCACCCGCACTCCGCTCAATAGAATGGTGATGAAAACTCCCTGAAACGCGTTTCTCCCTGCTCTGTGACGTTGCTCTGTCCGCTGGCTCTGAGCAACCAGTTTCAGAGGTCATTTTGGCCCAAGAATGGCCAAAATAGGTGTCTTCTAACTAAGGTTAGGCCCAAAACCAATTTGCCTTGCAAAAAAAAATGAGCTGAATTTTCATTCTGAAAATTTTTAATGAAGAAAGAGTATTTCTTGCCCTTCGGGTCCCTTCAACTATTTCTATCGAAAATTTTTAATGAAGAAGCATGGTTTTCTGCCCTTCAACACCCTTTGGGGCCTTTCAATACTAATCCAATGGCTGATCTCCAATCGACTGTCCACACCTCATCCCGAAGGTATGATCTTTACCATTGATCACTTTCAGATCTGATCCTACGATCTATCGCCCTCATGTGCTCTGACCCTCACTCCTCCAGCCGCTAGAATCTTCCACGCACTACGGGATCATATTCTTCACCGCACACGACAAGCCACGGGCCCTCCTCCTTCTTTCTCTCGGCCATCTCTCTCTCACCAGCATGCCAGCTATGGCTGCCCTACACATAATTGGATCTTGCTCCTCTGATACAACGCGGCTATCCACGGCTACCTGCATACAGTAGCGCCCACCAATTGCATCTTGTCTTGGCTTTTCACAGCATAAAAAATGATTTTCTATAGAGAGAAATCCAGAATTTCTTGGCTATAAACCCCAGTTGGTTGCCTCAAGAAACTGAGAGCTGCATCTTCATCTTACCATGGCTTCCCACGGCTATTTGACAGCTCATCGGCAGTGCTAAGACGCCCTACTTCATTGTCTTACATCATCAAAAATGATCTTCTACTAAGAGAGATCCTGCCTTTTTCGCCTGCACACCCTAGCTGCTCATTTTCATGGCTTCTGAGAAGAAGATTAATTGCTCTTCCAATGCTTCTTGGCTGGCTCCAAGCTTCTGACATTAGCTTGGCCTCAGTAGAATGATGTTGGGTAGCATTTTATAGTGCCCAATTCCGTTAAGAATGGAGAAAGATCCATGACTTTACATTTTTTTTTCAAAAAAACAGGCCACCATAGCTAGTTTCCCGAACTGCTTCTTTCTCACTCCACTATAAAGGGATTTCAAAATCCTCTCAACCCTGAGTTGCCACTACCCTGCTCCACCTCTCGATTCGCTTCACTCAGTAATTGATGGATTACCGAAGAAATTCTGGCCAATTTTCCGTCACAGCCGTTTTCTGAAGCAATACACCATTTTGAGCAATTTCTCTGTGAATTCTCCCCAGAATCCACCTACGACGATTGTTCTGATCTTCCTCGAAGCTCCGATTGAAAGAACTTTGTTGTCTCCTGCCATCCGGACTACCGATACCCCCCCGTATGGAGTCCTCTCTCTGAGACACTCTGAGTGCTATTTCTCCTGGTGAAAGATGCTAACCCATAGCTCCACCGGATCGTGCATACCTGCATCACCTTGACGCTCTGATACCAAGTTGAAATTCTGTTAGGATCTAGTGCAGTATGCATATCACATTACACAATCACCATAGCCACTCCTCACAAGCTCTCAAAGATGGCACAACAAAAGTTAATAGATTACAAAGAAACATTGTACATATAGAGTATTCACAAACTGCATGAAAAGGCAGGTGTCCTAAAATTGGCCTACCACCTGTCAAACTAAGGTCGGGCCCAATATAGTCAAATTCGACTGACAAAGTTTGGACATGCCCCCAAGTATAGCAAGTACTGTAAATAACTATGTACAGGCTAACTCTTCCTATGTGTGGCTATCCGGCTAACCC
This sequence comes from Diphasiastrum complanatum, assembly GCA_029204225.1. Lineage (NCBI taxonomy): Eukaryota > Viridiplantae > Streptophyta > Lycopodiopsida > Lycopodiales > Lycopodiaceae > Diphasiastrum > Diphasiastrum complanatum. The sequence goes on along the minus strand of CM055093.1, from coordinate 4,660,361 downwards.
AAGTAGCCGTCTACGGGATCAGTGCCCGATCAATATATCCTAACGGGTCACGTCCCGATCACAACCATATACAACCATATAAATTGTACACTAATTACATCATCACATTTAGAGCTTATGCTAATGAATCAGATCACAAGCTAATTTCTAACTCATGATAGTATTTTATGGTCCTCTTTCAAGACCTGTAGAGAAACAAGTAATGCATGACATGTCAATAAAAACTGGCAAGGTAGGAATTGTTAATATAGATATTCTAAATGAAAATTGAAATGTACACATGGCCCGCCAACCACCATGTGTGATTTTTCGATTGAACACGAAACGTTTGATCATCTGTATCTGAAATTTTGTTCATCAAAGTGACACTCACACGTTCTAATTTTTGACCCTTGAATATTTCAGATTCATCCAATTTTATAACAATAATGATCTTTTCATTTACTTGATGTTCGTCTAGTTTATAGAATCGAATAATGTATTTTAGAACATTTTCAATATCAAGAAAAATATTATTGCAATCGTTGTAATTGAGCTCACCATATTCTGATTTGTATAATTCAGTTATATGAAGTAGTTGGCCAACTACTTTGAACATTCCGTCATTATAAAAATTTCTAGCTAATCTTATCTGATATGGACGTGGAAGATTAATTTTCTTCACCATCACTTGGAAAAAGCTTCTTTAACTATTCTAAAAAAAGTAGAATAAGCATTTCTACTAATTTTAGATACATCACATGCACCTTCTATCAAATTCGCATCCAAGTATGATTGAACCTTAATCAAAACAGTCTCTACAATTTCATTTTTCATTTTTCCAAACCGAGCATTTTTTATCATTTCCTTTGCTGACTTTCTTGGTAAAACATGACTTAAAGATGATCCAATGTATGAACAATCTATTAAATAGTTCTTTGCCACCAAACATGATCTGCAACAAACATATGAAACTCAAATTATGTTTAATAGATAAATAATCCATGTTATCAAGTGCAAATCAAAATTAAATGACATATACAAATCAAATAAACAGTTTAGATGACAACATATTGGAATGCTTAAATTCTTTTTTTCTGATTGTCTCTATGTGTAGATAAGTCATCAATATTCGTCATCGGTACTCTCTTTCTTTTTCTCTTCATCATTGCCTTATTGATAACTTTTAGATCAACAACAGATCTTAAACTCTCGGATCGCTACTTTTCCATGGATTCTAACATTTCTTGGTTTGATCCCCAAAGAGTAGTGACAGTAGCATTCAACTCTGACAGAGCATTCTTGAGTGCATTGTTTTTAGCACTAGTGTGTTGCACATAACGAAGCAATTGTTGATTTGCACGTTGCAATTGTTGATTAGCAAACTGTAATTGTTGATTAAGACAAGATATGCTATGCATTCCAATATCACGCAACCTTTGACAATATCCAAGTAATCCACTATTTCCTTCACATACATATCTGAGAAGATGAGTTACGGACTTAAAATCTGGACAAAAATTGGTAGCTGGATCATTAGGATAAATTGTTCCATCCACCCACAAATCTATATTCATATGATTATTCAATCTCAATTCTCTAACTATTGTTGCAGCATTCTCTACAACTTTCACATTTTTCTTAATAATTGGAATGCATTCCATCAGAAGAGCAACATGCAAATGGAACATTGCCATTGTTAAAGCTACAATCATGTAAATGAATCTATCTACAGTAAATCAATATGAATAGATCTAGCATTCCTTACTTTTGTAATGTTTTATGTCACATTGAAAAATCGTCCTGCCTCATATTTCACTATAAGCATACAGTGATTTCAAAAGTTTTGTCTCTCCCGCTTCAGTTTTTGCATTGAGCACACCAAGATTTTCAGTCTTAAAGCTCTAGTCCCGAATTTTGGAACAAGCATGAAGAGAAGTTATTACATCTCATGCTAAACTAACTATTGTCTGAAGTTAACCATACTAGTTAAACGTCGGGCAAGGTTGGAAACTCAAAAAATGGCGACCAGAAGTTACCGGTTTGCATTCTCTCCCTACATAACCTCTCTCTAAAGTGAAATTTTTTAAGGACCCATTTTGAGCCCATATTTCTCCTAATGTTCAGCATTTTTTCATGGTTGTCAATGACACCTACGCTGACATTTAGTAACTACACGTATCAGAACTCTCTTCCATTTTGTTCTCTAAGTAATTCAAGATCCTACTTCCATATCACAGTTATTACTGTTCATTGTTTTTTATCTGGTGGGATGATGGCCCTCATTCTCGTTGTGTCTCCATCAGTGGTATCAGAGCTTATTTCTCCAACACTTTCTTCGGAGGCCATATCACCTGCAAATTTTAAGCCTCTCATATTTGGCAAGTAATCACACAAATTTATGATATAAGTTTCAATTTACAAATATCACATAATTCCATATCGATTTAATATCACATGATTCCATATTGATTTAAACTTCAAACATATCACAAAATAAGCTTATAGAAAAATAAGTTTGCAATCACGGTGCTTGAAAATATCACAACATATTCATTTATCATTCCTTGTACATAGTATCTCAAGATTCAAAATGTATAAAATACAGGCATCATTTCAGCCATTTGTCGAAGATATTGCTCTGGATGCAAGTCAAATCTTTTAAGATTATTATCTAAATCTTCTAAAAAAAAATTTACATACTCTTCAACAATATAATATTCTTTGCGACGATATATTTGATATGCTCCGTGTTAGCTTCTGCAAGACTCTGCTTCCAGCCATGATGGTGCAAAGCACAAAACTCCTCAGATTATGTGATAAGTTAGTGATACGCCATGCCATTGATCAACTGTCTATAGCTCTCCTGTACACGTGGTTGCGATCCAGCAACTTAGAAGCTAACTACGGCCTAGGTGGATTGTCGGATTGGTGACCCAGGATTTTTTTATTCATATTGAACCCTTAATGCCATTCCCCAATTGATGACACCAATTTTAGGGTGCAACTGGTTGGTGAAATCAATCATGACATTAGTTGCATGCGAATCACAATGCAACAAGAATTCATGATGCGCAAATGTCATGGTTTGCACCAAGGCATGTGAAATGCCACACACATAGTCACAAACCGATTTAATTTTGTCCATCTCATCTGGGGATATAACACGGTCTGGTTGAGGACCCTTCACCTTACCATTCCCTTGCATCTTTTCCATGAGCCATTCTTGAATAGTAGATTCATCATCAAATCATCCACGCTACCTCCATTGAAGTACGAGAAGATAGAGACCAAGGGAGGTCGTCGTGTATGCCCGATACTATTACGCACAATTCTCTTGTGTGGTGAAGAACTGAAATGTTTCTGTCACCAAATCTTTGCTAGCTCTCGACTCTCCACCTTCCGAAATTTAAAGAGTGTAGTGGGTTTCTTTCCTAGCCTATCCTCAACCCAAGATCCAAGCAATCTAGCATTAAGGAGATGAAGTTAGTTGTCACACGTAGGTTTATTCCCATGAGAGCGATAGCATATCTCAGATTACAGCATGAATGAAAGATCCACATCTAACTCTAACATCCATTAATCCTAAGAATTAACACTACACCATTAACACTATGATTCACAATGAAGATGGCTTACTCTTTCTCTCTCTCCCTTTCTCTCACAAAAAGTATAAAATATAGCAATTCTCATAACATTCAAATCCAACAATTAGCAAATGCAACAAAAGCATGAGAGATGGAGGAGGAAAGAAGAAGAGCAAGGACATTCACAAATTCATTCCATAAGTGAACCAATTTGCTTATATTGAAATAAAGAGAGAACATGAGGAGCAACTCAAGTTTGGCACTATTTATAGTAGAAAGGAGGACCTTGGCCTCAAAATCCTATTGGCCCATTTCTACTTCCCGAATTATTCATATTTAAAAAAGAGTGGGAACTCATTCAAAATTGGAAGGAACCAATTTGAATTTGAATTTGAACCAATTTTGGTGGGAGTCCCAACTTTATTCACTAACTTGACATTTAGGCCCTGCGGCATTAAAAGTTTCGCAAAAAGGCTTAAAGTCCTTTTATTGACTTTATAATTATCAAATAACTATGTGATCATCGGGTTGGACTTACACACGCAGGGTGCCAAATCCCTCTCACTTATTAACTAGGGTTAGGGTTGTCTCGGAATCCGCAAACCCTCCAACAGTATCTTCCACCAAAACTAGTGGCGGTCCCACGACACCTGCCTCAAAGCTTGAATGCAAATTTGAAGAAACTGAGAGTTTCTATCTTTCAAAGCCTTAACATTTTTTTTAGTTTTTTCCTTTGTTGTTTTCTGATTGTTGCATTTTGAACTATGTTTTCGCACAGTCTGCATTTTTGAACTGTTTTGTCACACAGTTTGCATTTTTGGATCATGAAAAAAATTCACACTAAGTCAAAAACACTTAGAAAATGATTTTGGCCAACTCTCCTGACACTGTCGCATTTTTCGCATTTTTTGCAAGAAAGGCGACACACTGTCTCTGAATGCCTTAGAAATATTTTTCAGGCCTACCTTCGGGTTTTTCACATTTTTCGCCTTTCGGAAAAAAGCGAAGGTGCCCTCGAAAAAGCGACACTGCCCTTGAAAAAGTGACACTGCCCTTAAAATCGCGAAAGTGTCTTTTGACAAAATGAGAACGTCTGCAGCATGAAGGCACTGTGCAACGGGCAGAAGGCAACTAATGCACGAACAACAAGAGAAGGTCAAATGACGCAACACGACACGAAACTATTTGCAACACGAAACGCTTCGCGCTCCAAAGGACCAAGAAAATCAAACAAGTACCATAAAGTACAACTTCTTGATATGATATGAGCGTTAGGACGTGCCTAATACGCCGCTCTTGTAATCTAAAATTAGTTATAGATTGTTTAATCTATCTAATAAAAAATGTTACTCTGAATATATGTATTGTTCGACACATCAAGATCAAGATAGTCATAGACATAGAGTAGACAGAACTGTAAGAGTCTGAGATAGCTCCAGAGTGAGTTTATAGATTAGCAATAGCTAGTCATATTATTTGTGAGAAAGAACATCTCTCTCGTGCCAACGCGCTGATCTGGGAAACAGACAGCGCTCAAGAAAGATATTGTAAATTCAGTTCTGATAATAGATGCAATTTTTTCAATGCTCTGTTATGTGATCTATATGATCTGCAATAGTGAAATGCATGCTAGCAGTAGATAAATTTCCACTGTTGTTTTACTCAATATTATTTGTTGTTTACAAGTTTAATTTTACAACAGATTGTCAGAAGCGATTTGGAGCTTGAAAGATAATTAGAACGCAGTCAATAGCAGTAGCTACTCCTGTCAACTCGGTTCTATCCGGCCTTCATCTCCGAGCACGTCACAGATCTCTATCAGTATTGATTTTGTTTCTCACATGTGTGGAATAAGCTGAAGTAGGCAAATTTTGACTTCTAGAAGATTTCCAAGTAGATCTCCATATAAAAGGAAAATGGACCAAAAGTGCTCAAACTATAAGGTTTTGTCCAAGTGTCAGTTTTGCATGATGAATCATCATATGACAAAACACCGTCACACATGTGGGATCAGAGGGATGATCAGTACCATAAGCTCCCACTTATTGTATATATAGAGCCACATTTGGCCATCATCATTGTGAGACACCAATCTTAGTTTTGGAAGCAATTTTGAGTGATTCTTTCCATTTGTCTACATTTGTTTTGATTGTTTTGAGGTTCTATCAATGTGTACTTGATTTTCAAGTTGGAGTCCATACTCAGACAGGGTTTCACACGTGAGAAACCATAAAGTACACTTACCTTCAATTAATGATTGTTCTTGTTAGGATTTTGTGTCTAGAATTGATCTAGATTGATCTTAATCTCAAGTAGATTGATAGGTCAAGTAATCTGACAACCAATCTCTCTTGAGGATCAGATTAGGATCCACTCTTGGTCCTTTTTGTACTTTTTGCACATGGTATCAGAGCTAAGTACAAGAGGTTTTGTTGAAATTGATAGGGTTAATCCAAATCAAAGCCAAAATTAGCAATTTTTTCCAAACTAGTCAAATTTTGTGTAGCGAGTTGGATTTGATAGCTATCCTCAAAATTTTTGGTCCAGATCTTGTTGTGGGCTGTAGGAACCCTTTTCACACGTGTGAGACCGTATAGACTGAGAAATTTCAAAAATTTGTAGAATTTGACTCACATACCCAATTTGAGTGATTTTTAGTGCAAAATCAAACATTTTCTATAGTGAATCTAATCCTTTGTTTAGTTCTTGGATTAGATCAGCCAAAAAATTAAAATTGAAGCTTGAAATAGGTGCATTAATTGATCTTCTCTGATTTTTTGAGTGTATGTTGAAGTTAAGAGAAATTTTGCTAAAAATCATAGATTAAGGAGTGATATGCAAGGTGAGAAGTTGAAATCCATTGTACCATCACTCTAGATTTGTTCAAGAGTGATAGGGTCAAGTTTAGAAGCATCAATTTGCCAGAAAACATCTTTGGATCTGTCCTCCAAGTGAAACTTTTGAGAGTTTCTAGTGCATATAGAGCATCTGTGCAAATCTTTTGTAGAATTTGACATAGATTGGCTTCAATTGAGAGTTCTAGAAAAAAATTGAGATCCAAGTCACATTTTTCAACCCTACTCAATTTTTTTGAGTGATTCTAAGGTTTGAAAAGAGTCATTAAGGTGTCTATGACAAATGTGTAGAGAGAGATCCAATTTTCTAATAGTTCCTTCCTTTGTATAGGGCAAGATCTAGAAGCTCATTTTGTATTGTTATTGGTGGAGAATTTGTCTCTTCCTAGGTGATCAAATCTTTCTAAGTGGCAATAGCTCTTTGAAGCACAATATATTAGTGAGAAAAATCACAACTTTTGATTTCGAATTTCATTCCAAGTCTTAAAAGGTAGAGTAATTGGTGAAATCCAATAGGAGTGATTGAATTCAATTTGTTGAGCAAAAATTGACATAGTATTTATGAAACTCAAATTAGTTCTATTCAACTTTCTTTGTGAGAGTGTGAGGGTCAATTTGTGATCCCATTGGATGTCTAGACTGAGATCAATGCCTTGGCTTTGGCAGTACTCCTTGAACTCGACAGAGATATATTCTCCACCGTCATCTGACCTTAGGGTCTTGATTGTCCTTCCAGTCTCCTTTTATGCACGCTCCTTGAAGATTCTGAAACAGTTGAATGCCTCTGATTTCTTCTTTATGAAATACACCATAGTTCTTCTAGAGAATTTATCAATAACAAGAAATGAACGAGAAGCAAACTCGAACAGTATTCATGCATAGTTGAGATCTTTGTGAATCTCTAGTTGTCTGAATTTTTAAGCTTTGTAAAAAATTGGTGGTATAGTTTGTTTTCAAATCAAATCAAATTCATTCTAAATCTCAAGAGTGAGATTATTTGGGTCAAAAGTGAGTCCAGAAGAAGTGATTAAGTTTGAAAATCATGTGTTTGAAACAAAACTCATCTTTTGTTCAAGAATCTCAAGTGTTGAGAGAACTAGTCAAGTGAAAAGGAAAATCTAGGTGTCAAACCTTTTCATATCCATTTCAACTTTCAAAAAAAAGAGTCATTGGTATTTGATGAGTCCAATAGGAGATTGGATCTGATTTCTTTTGTGATTTGATTCAAAGATTGTGTGCTTTTTTCTTAGTGATCAAAGCAAAGTTTCCAAGTGACTAGTCATTAGTGTGAAGATTGATTCTTAGGTTTGTGAGCTAGATCTTTTGTAAATCATTCTAGATTATTGAAGATGTTCAAATCCAGTCTCTTGAAAGTCACAAATTACATTTGTAGAATCATATCACAAGTTTTTATTCACATGGCATCAATAGGTGGCATCCTATTGAAGGAAAGAAAGGATCCTAAGTGCAACCTTTGTGGCAAAGGAGGATATATTTTTTTAAGATGCTACAAAAAGAAGACCAATCCATCCAAGGAGAATCAAAGCAAGGGGGGCGAGGTAAAGGATGGAGCTTCAAGTTTGAAATGCAAATACAAGAAGGACAAGTCCAAGGAAAGGTGTTTCCTTTGTGGAAAGGTGAATGAGGCTTGGAGTCTCACAAGGACTTGCAAGATTTGTCTTCAAGAGTCCATCACAACACATGTCAAATCTTTTAAAATTTTTCATTTGGAAGTGCATTGTTTGGTTCAAGATGCAAAGATGGATGTCACTTTCATGAAAGTAACTTGGATTTACTTTATGTCCTTGGAAAGTATTTTGCTTGGAACTTTAGATAAGTTCAAACTTATTGTTATGATCCAAGAGAAATCAATCAAGAATAAGGAGCAACAGTCACAAAATGAAAATAGTTTCATTTATACTATCATGTCAACTTATGAAGAACCATTTTGCTTTGAAGAAATTTTTGTATCTCAAAGGTGAATTAAGGCAATACTAGTTGAGTGTGATGTCTTAAAAGATAGCAAAATACGTTTTCCTTGTAAGCTTACATTAGTTATGAAGTCAAGGAAATGGAAATATCTTCCTAATATAGGATGTTTTAGTTTCAATAAGATCATGAATGATGTGTTCATTCATGAAGATGAAAATTGTATGTTTTCAATCTTAAAGGCAAGTTGTAAACTCTTTATGAGAGTAACTGAATCATCTTCTAAAGACACTTATCTCCATAATGAAGTATTTAACCTCATTGGATCTGAGATCAGCATGGTAAACAAGCATGAAGATATGATGCAAACACTTTGTTATTATAGCATGCATAGTCTTGCCAATTTGGATGAGTCTAATTCTCTAGATCGTGGTAACATGATGTTAGATCTTTGTGATCCTAATAAATCAAGAAGAAATATTTATTTTCTCATGGAGGATCATGCACATGAAGAAGGAGCAAGCCTCAAGGTCAAGCATCTACATGAAAATTGGAAGGAATCAATTTTGGAGGTGCTAGGATGGTGCAAAGCTCTTAAGCTCATCAAAGATGTCAACATCAAAGAAGCACTATCATGGACATGGTGATTTCAGATCAACATCAAGCTTATTGGATGATCTTCACACCTTTTGAACCAGCAAAGACCAATTTAGCCCATGGAGTCAAGTTCAAGATCATCATATTTTCCATCAAGCTAGATTTACCAAGCTACATTTTTTAGGAGTGTGAAAAATGCAAAAATAAGCTTGGTAGAGGCCAAAAATCATGTATATAGGATATTTACACATGTGTGGAGCCTGTTCCCACATGTGAAAATAGTGTACTTGTCATGTACCATAATCATATAGGTTGTACATATGATTTGATTCAAGTTCTAGCGGCTAAAAAGGCCAAAAACTAGTTTTCTAGACATATGACACATGACATCAATCTATTGATTGCATGAGCCACATCCTTTGGTTAGGTGTCATATCGCATGCATAGAAGACAGCTCACATGTGTGGAATAAGCTGAAGTAGGCGAATTTTGACTTCTAGAAGATTTCCAAGTAGATCTCCATATAAAAGGAAAATGGACCAAAAGTGCTCAAAAAAAAGAATATCCCGACTCTATTTTAAAACAGGATCTGAATGTACCAGATCCCACTTTATCTTTCCAAACAATTGTATCATTTGGAATTCCCACTGATAGAGTACATTTGGAGTTCCTGACGCTCGCACAAACTTGAGACTAATCATGCAACAAACAACCATGATGGTTATAAATTCATCAATAGCACCTAGCCAACTGAATAGTCGGGCACCAAAGATGAATCCATAATTATCGTGTACAAAAATGATTATTGTAAATCCATCAATAACACCATGCCGAGTGAATAATCGTGCACTAAAAATGAATATAAAATAACCACAAACTTGAGATTAATCATGCAACAATCATCCACGATAGTTATAGATTTAGCAATAGCACCTAGCCAAGTGAATAGCCATGCACCAAAGATGAATCCATAATTATCGTGTACACAATGATTATTGTAAATCCATCAATAGCACCTAGCCAAGTGAATAGTCGTGCACCAAAAATGAATCTGAATCTACAACAATCTACAAACCTGAATGTAAATCGTCCGTTTGCAAGTAGTACCTAGCCAATTGAATAGCCACGCACCAAACACGAATGAACGGTCCCCATTTTAATTCTGTAAACTCTAGACTTAAAGTTTAAGGATATTAAAATAAATATCTAATTTAAAAGCACAAAAAATAGAATTTAAATCAAGTATAACTACCTCAAGGTCGAGGACCTTCTTAAGCTAACACTGGCCAACCTGATTGCCCTTTTGCATCCTTAACCAGAATGGCGAAAGGCGGTGCTCATGCGCAGCCCGGAGCTCGTCAAAGAATATTTATGGCTCCAGCGACAATAAAGACAGATCCAACATACCATCATATGCTCAATAGTGTGGTCGACTTTGAAGCCTCCTAGTGTCGGGGCCTGCGATTGGCCATTAATAAAACTAGAACATGGTACGGTCGACTTCACCAGGGCCCTCAACTGGTTCTTGACTGACGCGACTAATTCTCCAAATCCTATCGTCCTTGAAGCCTACTATAATGTGGAAACCCTTCTTACTGCCCCGAAAGTGGATACTAGATAAAACATATGCTTCTGCAAGTATTGTTTTAAGAACAAGAGCTTCAAATCAACGGCAATCGAGGATCAGATTCCTCTATACAAAACCTACCATCGCCTATCCGCAACATCTTTCGTCAATATAGCAAGGTTAAAACGATGGTATACGACGAGATTCATGGGCAATATACACCCGGCGTTCAGCCCAATTTGCTCGCAATCCTTAGTGCACAGCTCATTGTGGGAACGGTAGCTACGATCCACTGACAAATTCGAGATGTCGAAGACAAGAAGAGTAAGCATCTCAAACCAACTCAACCCTCTCTTCAAATAAAAAAACCAAAAAAAAACAAAACAAAACAAAAAAAAATAAAAATGAAAATGAAAAGAAAAAGAAAAAAAGAAGAAGTCCAACAAAAAATATTCAATGACTCGTTTTATTTTCTTGTTTTTCACCGTTCCTTTCTTGTTCTCTTTTTTATTTTCTCTTTTGATTTTCTCCATCTCTTTGTACATACTCCTCTATATTTCCCCCTCATCTATCGATAATTGTCGCCAAAAAATATTTTCTCACTTTTTATCAATTCTCATTTTCCAACAGTATCCCCCACCAAAACTGGTGGCGTTCTCATGACACATCGCGAGATTTGTTACTTTGGGCTCTGATTAGCCTCACGTCGTTCCTTGATCAGGTGGGACTGCACCTTCTCATGAATTTTAGGCGTGTCGTGTTGAAATCTTTCTTGTGCGATAAGAAGCAATTATTTGTCCCGGCAATCCATTTCGAAGTGGTCCATGCCATAAATCTAGATTCCCACATTCCGCCCAGCATCGCAGCACGATAGTATAATCTAGCAAGTGGCAATTGATCTTGAACATTGTCGGACGCCATCGGAAGATTTGGATTGAAAGCCAATTGACGAAGGCAATCATCCCAACGTGTTACTACGAACGCCAAACATCGTCAAATCATTTGCAAAAAGATTGCCTAACGGTCGGATCTGGCGAATGTCTATACTCTGTCACATAAAATTGTAAAGCACAATGAAAATCTACTGATATGTGCCAATTATAAACTTAGTGGATTATGGGCCAATTTGGAGTATGGATTGTGACTTGGTCCAATGGAATCCCCAAATCTTTCCATTTATTTCTTCTTGGCATCGGCAAATAGCACGAATCTACCCACAATTGGTGAGGGTTGGCAACATAGCTCCTGATGAAATCCGGAATTTTCTCAAATATAGTTGTTCTCCAAGCCGGTTGCTCTCCCAATGTTGGTAGCTTGTCCAATTCCTTGCCCTCCTCTATCTAAGAGGTCTTGAATTTTATCACCCATCCACCCCTCGAGGACTCATGTGGATGTTGTTGTAGAAACGCCTGAATTTGGTCCTTGATGGTGATTGGTTTTTGAAACAGCGGCACGGCCCTTGAAATTGATGGACCTTCTTCTGTGGCCTGAACGTCTAGTATATTTGCAAAATCTGCCCCGTCCAATCTTGTATCCAATTCTTCTTATTCTTGTTGTTGAGCCGAGAACCATGGTATAACCTGCTTCCAACACCTGAGAAGTTGCCTTCTCATAATCGTGTATAATTGTTTTTGCCTTAGCCAACTCAGCATTTATATTTAAATCTATCGAACCTACCATGAAAGTATGTCAACATTTTTCCACTTTCTTGAACAAATAGCTAATCTTCGTAGATGAAACAAGACGATCTGGAATCTGTGTTTGCAGGTAGGTATCTCTCTCAAGGGTAGTCGCAACCAATTTTCCTTGGAGTCTTTCTCGATCTTGGGTAGCCATATTCAATTGACCACTAGCCAACAGCAACACCTGTTGTTTAGCATCTTGGACGGCTTTGTCCACTTGGTCTTGTGCTGTTGTCAAGGAATTCTGAAAAGTCGCCACGTATCCTTCAAGGCGCTAAGCAGTTCGTTGTGCGTTCTTCAGGGCGGCTTCGACTTTGCCTCATGTTGTTTGGCATTCTTGAGCTCCCGATTCAATTGTATCACTTTTTGACTTATCAAGGTATTTTCTGAACCTAGTTTAGATATGTGTGTTTCCATACCCTTCTTCTCGTCCAACATGGTCTGGATCACGTAGGGTTAGAGACTAAACCCAATAAATCACCAGAATCCATGTACATTGCGGTAGTAGCAATAGCAGAAGCAGCACTTGCAGGGACTATTCTTGTTTGGCATTGATGTCTTCTCAGTTCTTCTTCTTCAAAGATATCTACTCCTTCATAATTTTCGGGCACTGTGGCGTCGAATTGCTCCAGAGATATAACTGCATGGTCGACCCTGAGTATGTCTGGTGCCTGGTCTTGGTGATATGGCTAAAATGTGGTATCAAAAATAATATCACTTGCATGAACTTGTTCAAATTCTTTTCCGGGTGATTGGGGATCAAAGGGTCCTGGACTTTTGGGCATGACAAAAAGTTCATCCGCGTCCAAGGAGTCGAAATCATCGAACGTATCCATCAAGTTTTGAGTATCCGACGAAATTGGTCGAGTGTGACTAGGTGAGACGGCCTGGGCAGCTGTGATTGGAATGGTGGCTCCAATGGTTACAGACTGACCTTGTGAGGAAGCGAAGGCAAGGCAAGCATCAGAGGATGGGGGAATGGGTAGTGCAGAGCGAGTAGCAGCGGGCAGTGGTGGCGCAGCTAACGATGGTTGCCTAGTGCTATGACGTGTAACTACATCTTGTCCATAGATAAGTTGAAATGGTGTTTGATTCGGACTACCATTGTAAACAGTTCTGAATGTCCATAACGCTGCGTGAAGCTTATGTTCCCAATCAGAACGACTTGCTTCCATTGTTTTTGTCATAATGTTGCAGAGAATCTTATTGGAAGATTCAGCTTGACCATTACCTCTCGGATAATACGAAGTACTAAACCGATGAATAACGAAAAAGTCTTCTAATAAACACTTTATCGTTTCATTCACAAAGTGTGTTCCGTGATCGCTTATGATCTCGATAGGACATCCAAATCTAGTAATGACATTTTCATAGAAGAACTTAGCCGTTGATTTTGCATCTGCAATTCGAACTACTTTCGCTTCAACCCAATTGGTCATATAATCAATTGCAACGATGATGTATCCGGCTTGAGATCCTCTGGCCGCAGGATGAATAGGACCAACATGTCAAGGCTTCATTTTTCAAACGGTGCCTGCGATAAAATTGGATGTAAAGGTTCATAATTCTGCTTTGTAGGATGTCGTGCTCGTTGGCAAACATCACATGACCGAATATACTTTTCTGTATCTTTATAAAGTGTAGGCTACTAACATCATGATTGCAAAAGTTTGCGAACAGTGATATCTGTGAAAAAATGTCCTCCGCCCATGCCATCATGGGAAAACATGATAGGTTCAGGTACTTCATGCAACAAAATACATTTTCATAAAATATCATACATTCATCGGCGATATAATTGGCCCGCAATCAATTGATAAGATTGTGCCTTATCAATCAATTGTCTCTTTTGTACTTTTGTCAAGGAGTCATGGGGTTGGCCAAGCATAAGATATTCAACAATATCGGCTGCCCACTCGGGTATTGTTTCAACATAGAACAATGCAGCATCTGGTAGTTCATCGTCCTCTTCAGTATTAATTTGTGCTAATTCGATTCTAGATACATGGTCGACCAGATAATATTGTTTGTCTTTTCGAACCACAACTCAAAAATCAAATTTGGTCAATAGAAGTAGCCATCTTGCAATATGTCCCGTATTACATGTCTTGTTCACTAAATAAAGTAAGGGCTGGTGATCAATATAAAATGCAAAATGCGTTGCTTGTAGATAATGTTGAAATTTCTTTACAGAAAACACCATGGCCAATGCTTCTCGTTCTATTGTCGAATAATTCTTCTCCGGATCTATAAGTTATTTGCTTGCAAATTTGATGGGATTATCTTTCTTATATTCACCTAGCTACATCAAAACTAATCCAAGTGTATATTTTGATGCATCAGTGTGAACATAAAACTCAATTGTGTGAGCTCGTAGTATTGGTGCAGAAGCTAAAGCTTTCTTCAGTTTTTCAAATGATGCCAACGCTTTAACTATCCAAATCGGTACAATAGTCAACTTGTATATGGATCTTGCTAGGTCCGCAAAAAGAATATTCGATTGTAAATGGCATGACCCATAAAAACATAGACTCCTTGAATCGTTCCTGGCGGTGGTAACTCGACGATGACTTTGATCTTGGAATAATCCGTAGCAATGTCATATCTTGATATCACATGTCCAAGAACAACTCCATGAGTGCTCCAAATTTGACACTTTTCTAGATTTAAGGAGATTTGGTATTTGCGACAATGTTCAAACACTTTTTCCAAACGATCCAGGTGGTCTGTATCAGCACCATGGACTCACCAGATTGATGTAAAGACAGCCTTTCTCCACAGAGATCTAGAGGAAGAAATCTTCATAAAACAACCTGAAGGATTTGAAGACCCTGACAATCGACAATATGTCTATCGGTTGCAGAGATGCATTTATGGTCTGAAACAGGCATCACGAGCTTGGTACAAGAAGCTCGACAGTCTTCTGAAGTCTCTAGACTTCACTCCAACACAACCAAACTACAATGTCTGTAAAAAGAGAGTAGAAAGAGATTTTGTGATTCTGACTATTATCGTGGATGATTATCTTATGATAGAAAACTCCTTGATGCTAATCAAGGACACGAAGAGTCAAATTTCTGAAAAATATGAAATCACAGATCTGGGAGAAGCAACAAAATGCTTTGGTTTGGAGATCAGAAAAATTGAATAAAAGGAAAAATGCATCTGAATCAGTCAGAGTACGCCAGAAAAGTGCTGAAGCAGTATCGAATGATGGACTGCAAAGAAAAAGTCACACCAATGATAGTTGGAGCCAGATTGACGAAGCATGATTGTCCGAAAACAGAAGAAGAAAAACAAAAGATAGAAGGTATACCCTACCAAAACTTGATCGGTAGTCTAATGTACCTTACAATTTGTACCAGACCCAATGGCTTTCTATGTCTATGCTTCAAGGCAATTCTCTTCCAATCTTGGCATAACACATTGGCAAATGGCAAAACAAATCCTACAATATTTGAAGGGTACCCAAAATACGGGATTAACCTACAAAGCAGACAACGAAGGAAAAGGATTCTAGCTGCACCACTACAGTAATGCAAGCGTGTGGAGCAACAATCAACTAGGTACATAAAGTCTGAAGACATGATAGGAGATCTGCTCACGAAGCAAAGCAAAGAAAGACAATTGGATTAAACATACACGGTTGCAAGGTTAAAGAGGAATTGTCGAAAATTGTGAACTCCTGCAAATTCACCAGATTGATGTAAAGACAGCCTTTCTCCACGGAGATCTAGAGGAAGAAATCTTCATAAAACAACCTGAAGGATTTGAAGACCCTGACAATCGACAATATGTCTATCGGTTGCAGAGATGCATTTATGGTCTGAAGTAGGCATCACAAGCTTGGTACAAGAAGCTCGACAGTCTTCTGAAGTCTCTAGACTTCACTCCTACACAACCAGACTACAATGTCTATATAAAGAGAGTAGAAAGAGATTTTGTGATTCTGACTATTTTTGTGGATGATTCTCTTATGATAGAAAACTTCTTGATGCTAATCAAGGACACGAAGAATCAAATTTCTGAAAAATATGAAATCACAGATCTGGGAGAAGCAACAAAATGCCTTGGTTTGGAGATCAGAAGAAATTGAATAAAAGGGAAAATGCATCTAAATCAGTCAGAGTACGCCAGAAAAGTGCTGAAGCAGTATCGAATGATGGACTGCAAAGAAAAAGCCACACCAATGATAGCTGGAGCCAAATTGACGAAGCAGAATGCCCGAAAATAGAGGAAGAAAAACAAAAGATAGAAGGTATACCCTACCAAAACTTGATCAGTAGTCTAATGTACCTTACAATTTGTACCAGACCCAATGGCTTTCTATGTCTATGCTTTAAGCCAATTCTCTTCCAATCTTGGCATGACACATTGGCAAATGGCAAAACAAATCCTACAATATCTGAAGGGTACCCAAAATATGGGATTAACCTACAAAGCGGACAACGAAGGAAAAGGATTCGAGCTGCACCACTATAGTAATGCAAGCGTGTGGAGCAACAATCAGTTGGGTACATAAAGTCTGAAAACATGATTGGAAGATTCAAGAGGGAGTGTCGGAAATTGTGAACTCCTGCAACTTTGTCACGAAGCGAAGCGAAGGTCGAAGGGCCAACAATTTGCAAAAGTCAAATATACCTCGAAACTCAAAAGACACGAAATGAAACGAAACGAAAAGAAAACGAAAGAAAACAATTTGCATTGTCAGCTGACATCTCAACGGACGTGGTGTTTTGTACTTCACGCTCAGCTAAAAGAGTTAGCAATAACAGAGAATAGCTCTGGTTGATTAGCGTTGACTACTATTGTAATTCTCTGTTTAGCTATCTTGTAAACTCCACACAGTGGAGATATCAACACAATTTTGGATCAACACAAAAACAGAGCAAAAAAAGAGACAAAACAGAAGAATAGAAAAAGATAGAGATATGAAAAAGTTGTGCATGAAAGTCTGTCAACGACCAGAACACATCGATTGATCTAAGTGTCACCAACGAGCGACACACTAATCATCTCACTCAAAACTCAAAAATTGATAATACAACTGCTCTCTTCTCCATCTCATTGTTTTTCGTTGTCTTGATTGCTAGAATGATTTTTGTTCTGTGATCTGTAGTCGCATGCCTAGGATCTTGAAGGCTTCCGCAAAAAAAAACTAAACGAAAAAGAATATGTTCGCGAAACCATTCGTGACACTTTTCACAGATGGCAAACCATTTGAGAAGCTTAAACTCTCTTTCATGTCTTTAATGGGACATGCCCAAGAATTGTTTTTTAAATCAATTTGCTCAAGAATGTACTAACTAGAAAGTGATAAAGGTGGCTTTGATCAATAGATTTAAGCCACAAAAGTCTCTAGAAGACTCGTTCAACCTTATCAACAAGATCAAGATGAGAAAGAGAGAAGGGATATGAAATTATATCTAATGGATCAAATATCTGAGATTTGATTGCAATGCTGAACTAACTTCTGATCATGAAATCATTTTGTGATTTCTCGCAAGGCTACCCAAAAGTATTCGAAGAGAACTGAAACATCGGGAGCAATATGCAACTTCACAAGCAACTATGGAAGATGCAATTAGAGAAGAAGATGAGTGTTCCAACAACGACATTCCATATTCGACTTCTTTCCTTCCCCTGACAAGTCCACCACCATAATTATAACAAATCAAAGAAACTCCCTTTTAAGACAACATATTTTTTTGAATTTTTGTTCCAAACAGAGGCCTATATATAACTATTCATACTATTAATCAGGAAAAGGCCAATTGAATCACAATCTCCCATAGGCCATTATGGAGATGCATTTATGCAACTATTAGCTACTATGAAAAAATTCAATTTCAAATCAATTTTCAAATCCAACATTTGGCCCAATCAACTTGCATATATTTGAAATCTACATAACATAACTCACATAAACTAAGAAATAGAAATAAATTTTAATTTTTTTTTTAAATTTTCCGCTGAATAGCATGGAAGCATCCCACTGGTTTGCTTTGCCTATCGTGAGCATGTTCATATGTGCGACAACAATATCTTAGGCTGAAAATACTAGACTATACTAGTTAATATAATGTAAAATTAATAACTACAAACGCGATGACATTTGTTTTGGGACTTTGAACTAGAAAAGAATAACATTTTTTGGTATCTTTTAGTGGTCCTAGTTTTAGACCAAAATCATGATTTTTTTTTGAGGATTATCTAAATTATATAATAAAAAAAACTTGTCAAAAAGTGCCTATTTTTAATAAAGCACTACAATTTTTTTTCTTGAAAACTCCATAAAACCGTCATAATTAGATACCATATAACATTTGCTTGTCAATGCGAGCTGATATAGACAGACATGAAAGTTGAAGTGAATCATTTTTTCTCAACTTTCTTCAAAAAAAACAATTCTTTCCTCCTACCTATATGTTAAAACTCATAGACCTACCCCTAACTTGGACCACCCTCAACCACTATAAATAAGCCCCTTGGCTTGTTTATAAGTAGGCAATTTATTCAAAGAATAGATCTCAACATAGCATGGCTCTAACAAATCTCAACAAAAATAATTCTTGCCAAGAATTGATTCAAAGATTTTATTGTGTAGATATATATGTTGATTCTTTCCGTCAAAGTTTAGAAAACATAGTTGTGCTTCTTTTTTAGTAAAATTAGTGTATGATAGTTTCTCGAATAAACAAACTTATTTCTATTACAAAATCACACTAAGTTACCTAGCATTGTTTTAAGACGATTTCAAGGAATTATGAAATCAGATGGCACTGTTGGACGCTATAAAACAAGGCTTGTCGCAAAGGGCTACACACAAAAATACGGAGCCAACTATTTTGACACGTATTCGCCAATGGTCAAGATGACAAGCATTCGACTGTTCCTTGCATACGCTACACAACACAATCTGAAAATTCACCAGATTGATGTAAAGACAGCCTTTCTCCACAGAGATCTAGAGGAAGAAATCTTCATGAAACAACTTGAAGGATTTGAAGACCCTGACAATCGACAATATGTCTGTCGGTTGCAGAGATGCATTTATGGTCTGAAGTAGGCATCACGAGCTTGGTACAAGAAGCTCGACAATCTCCTGAAGTCTCTAGACTTCACTCCTACACAACCAGACTACAATGTCTATATAAAGAGAGTAGAAAGAGATTTTGTGATTCTGACTAATTTCGTGGATGATTCTATTATGATAGAAAACTTCTTGATGCTAATCAAGGACACGAAGAGTCAGATTTCTGAAAAATATGAAATCACAGATCTGGGAGAAGCAACAAAATGCCTTGGTTTGGAGATCAAAAAAAATTGAATAAAAGGAGAAATGCATCTAAGTCAATCAGAGTACACCAGAAAAGTGCTGAAGCAGTATCGAATGATGGACTGCAAAGAAAAGCCACACCAATGATAGCTGGAGCCAGATTGACGAAGCAGGATGCCCGAAAACAGAGGAAGAAAAACAAAAGATAGAAGGTATACCCTAATTAAACTTGATCGGTAGTCTAATATACCTTACAATTTGTACCAGACCCAATGGCTTTCTCTGTCTATGCTTTAAGCTAATTCTCTTCCAATCTTGTCATGACACATTGGCAAATGGCAAAACAAATCCTACAATATCTGAAGGGTACCCAAGATATGGGATTAACATACAAAGCAAACAACGAAGGAAAAGGATTCGAGCTGCACCACTACAGTAATGCAAGCTAGGCGAGCTGCAAAGATGACAGCAAGTCCATGACAGGAGAATGTCTAATGGCGTGTGGAGCAGCAATCAGCTGGGTACATAAAGTCTGAAGACATGATTGGAGATCTGCTCACGAAGCCGCTTGACAAACCACTCTTCGCAAAGCAAAGAAAGGCAATTGGATTAAACATACAAGGTTGCAAGATTCAAGAGGGAGTGTTGGAAATTGTGAACTCCTGCAACTTTGTCACGAAGCGAAGCGAAGGTCGAAGGGCCAACAATTTGCAAAAGTCAAACATACCTCGAAACTCAAAAGACACGAAATGAAACGAAACGAAAAGAAAACAAAGTAAAACAATTCGCATTGTCAGCTGACAGCTCGACGGACGTGGTGTTTTGTACTTCACGCTCAGCTGAAAGAGTTAGCAATAACAGAGAATAACTAAATGGTTGATTAGCGTTGACTACTATTGTAATTCTCTGTTTAGCTATCTTGTAAACTCCACACAGTGGAGATATCAACACAATTTTGGATCAACACAAAAAAAGAGCAAAAGAAGAGACAAAACAAAAGAATAGAAACAGATAGAGATATGAAAAAGTTGTGCATGAAAGTCTGCCAACGACCAGAACACAGCGATTGATCTAAGTGTCACCAACGAGCGACACACTAATCATCTCACTCAAAACTCAAAAATTGATAATACAACTGCTCTCTTCTCCATCTCATTGTTTTTCGTTGTCTTGATTGCTAGAATGATTTTTGTTCTGTGATCTGTAGTCGCATGCCTAGGATCTTGAAAGCTTCCGCAAAAAAAAACTAAACGAAAAAGAATCTGTTCGTGAAACCATTCGTGGCACCTTTCACAGCCTACAGTATCTATGGCAAACCATTTGAGAAGCTTAAACTCTCTTTCATGTCTTTAATGGGACAAGCCCAAGAATTATTTTTTGAATCAATTTGCTCAAGAATGTACTAACTGGAAAGTGATAAAGGTGGCTTTGATCACTAGATTTAAGCCACAAAAATCTCTAAAAGACTCGTTCAACCTTAGGGGTACGAGACTATATCGAATGGATCAAATATCTGAGATTCGATTGCAATGCTGAACTAACTTCTGATCATGAAATCATTTTGTGATTTCTCGCAAGGCTACCCAAAAGCATTCGAAGAGAACTGAAACATCGGGAGCAATATGCAACTTCACAAACAACTGTGGAAGATGCAATTAGAGAAGAAGATGAGTGTTCCAACAACGACATTCCATATTCGACTTATTTCCTTCCCCTGACAAGTCCACCACCATGATTATAACAAATCAAAGAAACTCCCTTTTAAGACAACATATTTTTTTGAATTTTTGTTTCAAACAGAGGCCTATATATAACTATTCATACTATTAATCAGGGAAGGGCCAATTGAATCACAATCTCCCATAGGCCATTATGGAGATGCATTTATGCAACTATTAGCTACTATGAAAAAAATTAGATTTCAAATCAATTTTCAAATCCAACATTTGGCACAATCAACTTGCATATATTTGAAATCTACATAACGTAACTCACATAAACTAAGAAATAGAAATAAATTTTAATTTTTTTTTTTAAATTTGCGGCTGGATAGCATGGAAGCATCCCACTGGTTTGCTTTGCCTATCGTGAGCATGTTCATATGTGCGACAACAATATCTTAGGTTGAAAATACTAGACTATACTAGTTAATATAATGTAAAATTAATAACTACAAACGAGATGACATTTGTTTTGGGACTTTGATCTAGAAAAGAGTAACATTTTTTGGTATTTTTTAGTGGTCCTAGTTTTAGACCAAAATCATGATTTTTTTTTGAGGATTATCTAGATTATATTAAAAAAAAAACTTGTCAAAAAGTGCCTATTTTTAATAAAGCACTACAATTTTTTTTCTTGAAAACTCCATAAAACCGTCATAATTACATACCACATAACATTTGCTTGTCAATGCGAGCTGATATAGACAGACATGAAAGTTGAAGTGAATCATTTTTCCTCAACTTTTTTCAAAAAAAACAATTCTTTCCTCCTACCTATATGTTAAAACTCATAGACCTACCCCTAACCTGGACCCTCAACCACTATAAATAAGCCCCTTGGCTTGTTTATAAGTAGGCAATTTATTCAAAGAATAGATCTCAACATAGCATGGCTCTAACAAATCTCAACAAAAATAATTCTTGCCAAGAATTGATTCAAAGATTTTATAGTGTAGATATATATGTTGATTCTTTCCGTCAAAGTTTAGAAAACATAGTTGTGCTTCTTTTTTGTAAAATTAGTGTATGATAGTTTCTCAAATAAACAAACTCATTTCTATTACAAAATCACACTAAGTTACCTAGCATTGTTTTCAGACAATTTCAAGGAATTGTAAATCCTAAAAAAAAATGAGCACTATTTCAACTCCTAATCTTCAAATCTACTGCAAATTAGCAACATGCCATGTGGTATGGTTATGAGGAATGCCCGCACAATGAAACTCGCAAAGAATTTACTCACAAAATGTCAAAACCCGTACTAAGAAGCTACTATATTGTATTGAACTCTTTCATTATATCACTTTTTTCGTTGTAAAGTTTTGGAGCATTGTTTCCAACTTTTTCATTGTCAATGTTGATTTTTGTTCTTTTTTGTTCAATTTTACAAGCTTGAACACCTCCTTTTTACTTGAGGCGCATTGTGTGCATTGGAAAGTTGCTAAAAAGATATTAAGATACATTGAAGGGACAATAACCTATAGAATTGTCTCCGAAGAGTAGGGGAGGGTACAAGATTATGTTGATGTCGAATGGGCAAGTAATCATGAAGATCAAACATCAAGGTTTGCACACTTGACTTGGGGTCTAGTGCAATTACATAGAGCAACAAGAAGTTGACATGAATTTTATCCTCCATTTAAACTGAGTATTGAGCTACGACTGGATACTCAACCTTGAATAGCTCCACATATCAAAGAGAGAGTGCAAAGTGGAGATGTAAAACCTTGGTACGGTGATACCAAACACATTTACTATAGTTCAACCAAGATAATTGTAAAAATTAACTAATATAATAACTAGGGCTGGAAATGTTAAAGAATAATACCTATTTTTCGGTAGATTGGCTACCCCTCGAGGATCAAATCTAGATGACCATGCACTTAATGACTTTTGACACTTACGCATTGTACTCACATGACCTAATTTCTAGAAAATAGCTTCTAAGAGGCTAGAGGACTAAATCGGTGGAGGGCCAACACGACCATAGCCTTGGTTGACTACAGAAAATGGCAGGCCAGGCTTAGACAAACCCCCAAGTAGCCTAGCTGCCAATTAAATATATTAGTGTCATGTGTAGGATAATAACCCATATAACAAAAGACATGTGCAGTCTTCAACCCTATGGAGCCTCATCTCAAAGTCTTGGATTTCATCATGCATAGCGTGGATCAAATCTACGGTGACATGCAAAAACATATGTCCACATTAGCTTTCATACATTTGTAGAACGATGAACAAGCTAAGATTTTATCACTTCTCCAAGAGTAGGGCATACTCAGTTACAATGAAGGCTAACACTTACCAACAAAGCCAATCAAAGAAGGAAACATTCACATCTCACCACTTTAGCTGGCAATTTAATGAGGGTACATGTACATAGCGGTGAGACAGTCCAGCTTGGTACGATCGACTGTGCTTCCAATATACTTTATCAAAAAGTTTGTGTTTCTGCGTCATTTGCATCTTGTTCTATGTTATGCTACATTACCTATCATTTGATTACTGTTAGATCGGTACTGCATGCACACACATGAACATTTCTGTGGTGACTATCTTATGCACTATCGATTTACAGCTTCAATTTTCCCAAATCATTAGAGTTACTACAAAAAGTACATGCTAAAAGTAAATTATGAATAACAAAATGTAATGCTGGTCCTGGTAGATTACAACAAGACCAACCAAGATTTCTAATCGAGCAAGTAGAATAAAATGAATGACAGTCACAATAGTTAATCATGACAAGTAGTGGATCTCCAAATTACAGTACAATGTTCTTATACAATCCAGATCAGACATGGAAAGCCGGCTTTCTGGTATAAAATAGACTTATTCAAACGAAAAGCAGGTTCAATTTTGAAAAAGCATACAAGATCAGGTATAATTTCGAAAGGCACATAAGATCATCAGATGTTTTCATGAAAATAAAAGCAATGAAAGGGGAAATATGCGGAAGTAAGAAGAACACTAAGATGAATAGCAGCTCAATAATCAAGAGATTTCACCCATAACGCAGAAGTGACCGTTATTCTTTTGCAGCCAGATTGATTTAGGGTTTCTTGAAAGTGAAATCGAAATTCATACGGTTGCCTCGTCTTCCAGCAAGCCAGCTTCCCGAAGCCGCTGCTCTGCCTGCTTGCGGGCCCATGACTCTATTTTGGTATCCGGTTTGGCATTCAAGCCTACAGTGAGAATGATGGTTGCAAGGATGCCGGTGGCATAATAGGGAAGCTCCCAGTCCTCCCACCTGCGAGTCTGCCCAGGCGGTGGCGGTGTCTCATTGAAGAGAACGCCAGTGGGTTCTCTGTCACCCCGCGCGAACCAGCTTCCTCCATCACCATGCCCTCCTCCTCTGCACCTCTGCAAAACTCTCCGCACCACACCTCCTGTCGCCAAAGCCCTCTGCATGTCTCTCTCTCTCTCTCTCTCTCTCTCTCTCCTTTTTTTCCCTTTCAATTTCCTAAGCCTTTTCCCATTTTTATCACCATCTAACCTATACTCGTACATCTCATTTTCATACTTACCACCTCTTCACTTTTTTAATTTGGTGGAGTCAGTTGGCAGACTCCCACGGACATCATCATAGTTTATGCACTTTTATTTTTAATGCCAGAATTTAGATTAATCTTAGCTTTACTGCAAGCTTCGCTTTTGTTTAAGCTTACTTTTGTTTAAACTTCCCCTTTCGGGTGTATATATCTTTTTCATCAATGTACTTACTACTTTTTCCTATGAATAAATGCACCAGGGTGTTTTTCTTTTATACTGAACTACCACGTGAAAACTTATATTTTTCAATTCAAAACACCATTATTTTCAAAACAAAATTGCAATCTATGGGATTTCCCTCAAACCTCTCCATGGAGTGCTCTCATAAACCTCTTTTGAGTTATCCTCAAAAAGCCTGCATTTTATAGAACTTTCCATTTTTTTGAAGACTTTGAATATTTTTACTTATAAAAAGGTATATGCTTGTAAAAAAAATTGTCAGCCGATTTTTTTAAAAACTTGTCGATTTCATTCCTATAGTTTGCCGGCTTTCTCGAGCACTATTTCCATGTCTTGAAGTAAAAGATGGCAAGGTCATAATACCGAGCCATCTTTATGGCAAGATGACCCAATGTAAAGGTTGGAAATCCCCATTTTCTTATCTAAAGAATGGTCTATGTTACCCAAAATGATAGGTGAGCTCTCAATCCAGTTCTATAAAAGTCAAAGCACCCATGAATATATATGAAAATATTTTTGCCATGGCTTATCTCTTTTTATAAGCTCAATGGTATTTGTAAAATTTCTCTCATCAAAATACACTATATCAACCATATGAAATCTTTTACGAATAAATAAAAGGTTCATAGGGTTGGTTTAAAATTGTAAGTCTCAAGTTTAAGAAAACTCTCCCCACCCTTCGGTGTGTGTGTGTGTGTGTGTGTGTGTGTGTGTGTGTGAGAGAGAGAGAGAGAGAGAGAGAGAGAGAGAGATCTCCCTCACTCCCTATTACTTCTCGTATCTTGTACATGATTGTCATTTGGATGAGTTTTGCCTATGTGTCACATCTTGATAGGCTCTTAACAAACGGGTTCCAAGCCTAATGGCATGACATCTACTTACCTATTCCTAAAAAGCCAAACAACAATTACTCTCGATAGTCTGCGACATGGGCACAATGGATCACTACTACCTACCTCACCATTCATTGCAACTCAGCAGACAACACTACCCATAGTAGCAAGCCCAATCCCACGTGCTACCTAGTACTTGTCATGTGTAGGATAGGACGATATAAATGGGACGAAGGTAAAAAAATTGAAGGGCAAGCGATTTAAAATTTAATCACAATGAAAGTTCAAGGGCACAATGGTTCTCTTTTACTCATAGATTTCCAAGGGTTGATGGTTTCTTGTGGCAAGATGGCAATGGATGCTCATTCATGGATTTTCATGGTCGAGATCAAGTAAGGACAAAGATGGAGGAGACATGAAAGCATTGGTTGATTGCTCGCATTTATTGTTTTTTTGAGATTATTTTTCAGAGAGTTCAAAGGTGGAAGCATGGAGGAATCATTGCATTTATGGTTCTTCATGTTCTAGTTACATCTTGATATGTAAAATTGATGTAAGAAATAGTGAAACATCCAATATGGACACTATTCTCTATATCAATTATGAAAGCTATTATAAAACCATAGAAAGAAGGTCTATACTTAGGATGGATATCATTCTAAAGTTGGATCAAAGTTGTGTAGTAAAACTAGTTGAAGAGGGAGTGTGAGAAATATCAACTAGTTTAGTTTAATCAAGTTAAGTTTATTTGGCAATTTTGAGGAACATTTCCAACTTAGAGATAGACTTTATAAAATTAATAAGGCCTAAGAATAGTGAATTTATTATTTTTGGCAACTTTGGCAAGTTGATAAGGTCAAATTTGGACCTACTTTAATTGGTTAGAAGAGGTAGATATAATCTAGTCAAGTTATCTAGCTTTTTGGAGGAGTTTTTAGAAACTTCCATAAGTCGATAAGCTTGTGTAAGAGCATCCAAATAGGGCAAAGGGTTGTTATAAATAGTCTACAAGTGTGGGAGAAATTCATCTCTCTCATTCTTCTGTCATTCATTCTTATGGAAGATATTTTTTTGGATTCTACATCCACTTTTTACATATTTGTGATGATGTAGTGGATTCTTGTGTATAGAATGCTATTTTTCTTATGTGTATGAGTTCCCACGTGTGAGTGCTATTATTGTACGGCTATTGTATGGACTGGAATAGTAAATTAACTTACATAAGTGTTTTTGACAAGTTCTTGTTGAGTTTACGTCTTCTATGTGTAGTAGAAACAAGATTTCTACATTGTTAATGATGCTAGATGTGCTCTCCATATTAGCCAAAGATCAAAGGGCATAAATGGATCTTTGTAATCTGTAATCAACACACCAACAATGGAATATTTTTGGCCACTTGGTTTCTAGAGGGAGCATCAAGCTGATATCCCAACAAAGCAGTCTCTTCACAAGATACAAAATTATCAACTTCTCACAATGATCAACATAATCTACAAGATCATGGCAAAATAAAATGTTGAATCCCTATAAGAACTGTAATAGAGTCACTTGACATCAAAATCGGAATCCCATTAGCACATACCCTATTATACTAAGATGCAAACCAACCTTCTCAAAAGTTCCAATAGGGCAAATACTAGGCCAAATAGAAAAGTGACCCAACTACCTATGGCTAACTTTAGTCAAAGATAAGGATCATTGTCGATCTGCCACTGTCAGGAACGATTTGCAGAGTCAATATTTTCATGGGTCATGCTAACTACTACGGAATCTTCATTTTGGACTTTGTGGGGTTAGCAGACCAATCTACGAAGAGAAGGGTAAGATAGTGGCTAAGGGCACTAGACTTGGCAAACTTTATAAGTTGGATGCATTTGTGGATACTAATGTTGTCATGTTGGCCAAGAAGAGCAAGATATCTACCTTCACTTTATGGCACAAAAGACTTGGACATGTCAACTCGAGTTCCATGGAGGCTATGATCAAGGAAGAGTATGCTTTAGGCCTACCAAGGTCCATTGGGAAGGAAGACAAGGTTTTTGAAGCTTGTGCTTTATCCAAGGCACATAAGAAGGTGTTTCCTAACTCCATTACAAAATCATCTCATCCTCTTGGACTCATACACTTAGATGTGCATGTTGCTAGCACCAAATCTAATGGAGGTTCATCCATGTTTTTAACCTTCATTGATGACTACTCAAGATATTGTTGGGTGTTATTACTTTCCTTCAAATCTCAAGTCTTTGATACTTTTGTAAAGTTCAAGTTGTTTGTGGAAAAGAATCATAATCATAGCATCAAGATTCTTAGAAGTGACAATGGTGGAGAATTCATCTCCAATGAGTTCAAGGCCTTTTGTGAGGAGGAAGGGATCAAGAAAGAGACTTCTTGTCCTTACACTCCGCAACAAAGTGGAGTTGCTAAAAAAAGAAATAGGATATTATGTAAATGTTCTAAGGCTTTAAGATTGGATGCTTGTTTGCCCAAATCCTTTTGGGGTGAATCTCTTGTATGTGCAAACTACTTGATGAATAGGGTGTCTTGCAAAGCAATTGAAGGCAAAACTCCTTATGAGATGTTGTATGAAAAGAAACCCAATCTTAATCACTTGAAAGTTTTTGGGTGTATATGCTATGTGCATGTGCCATTGGAAACAAGAACCAAGGAGGATCCATCTTCCACAAGAGGGATCATGCTTGGATATGCAAGCAAGCAAGGGCTACAAAATCTATCTCCCATCCTTGAACAAATTTGTTGTTTCAAGGGATGTTATATTTAATAAACATCATATGCATATGCTTGAAGAAGGCTCAAGTGCTCCAACAATCAAGAAGATTATGGCCGAGGAGCAAGATCTTGATTTCGAGGAGGAGCTCATGGAGGAGCAAGCACCAAACCCACCTATCATACCAAGGAGATCTTCAAGGGCAAAAGTGGAGCCATCAAGGCAAAGGGTAGCAAGTTGAGGTTATCTCATTCACTTCTTATGCTTTATCTAGTTTTGAATAACCATCTAATGTTAAAGAAGCATTGAACTCCAAAGAATGGTATAAAGCTATGTTGGATGAGTATAATGCCTTGATTGAGAATGCAACTTGGTTGCTTGTTGATAGACCTCAAAAGAATGTAATAGAATGCAAGTGGGTCTTCAAGCTTAAGTTGAATGTAAATGAGAGTGTTAACAAACATAAAGCAAGATTAGTTGCAAAGGTTATGCTCAAGGGATAGACTATGAGGAAACTTTTGCACCCGTGGCCAAGATGGTCACAATAAGATTAATCATTGCACTTGCATCACATTTTGGATGGATCCTATGTCAAATGGATGTCTCTAATGCTTTCTTACATGGTTTTTTGGAAGAGGATATCTATATGGAATAGCCACAAGGGTTCATCAAGCATGGAATGGAGAACAAAGTATGCCATCTCCAAAGAAGCATCTATGGCTTGAAGCAAGCCTCGAGATCTTGGAATTCAAGATTACATTGCTATCTTATTTCACTTTCTTTTGTTCAAAGTGAATATGATCCCACTCTTTACATTAAGTTTGATGATGTTGGTATTGTACTTTTACTCATTTATGTAGATGACATCATCATTAGTGAAAATAGTGTTGTTGGTATTGAAAAAATCAAGATAGATCTATTCTTAGAGTTAAAGATGGTAGATCTAGGGTGTCTTCAATTCATCTTAGGCATAGAGGTACTTAGAGGATCTGATTTTATCTTTATAAGTCAAGTAAACTATGCTCAAAGTCTTTTGAAGAAGTTTAAGATGGAAGAATGCAAAAGTGTTGACACACCAATGGAGCAAGATGTAAAAGTGCCAAATGAAGATGATGAAAGATCCTTCATGGACATCTAACCCAATCTTCCATGCAAGATCTAAGCACATTGAAATATGCCATCACTTTGTGAGAGAAATGGTGCAAGCCAAGGAGATTGCTTTGGAGCATGTTTCAAGCAATAAATGTGTAGCTGATCTACTTACTAAACCACTTCAAAAGACATCTTTTATGAAGTTCAGATCATCACTTGGAGTGATTAATAAATCAATGATTGAACCAAGCTAGATAGTGAGGAGGAGTGTTAAAAATTCACAATTCTAGCTTGACTAGTTTTGGTCATATGACTTGTAAATAGTTCGATGGTCATGATGTGGCTTGTCACACGTGCCAAATAGCATAAGATTCCATTCATAAGGATGTTCTCAAGTAGACCTAAGTGATAGAACCTTTGGAATGAGTCCGAATCATGCATAGATACAAGAGAGAAAAAGTAGGAGCTATTTTTGGTAGTTTTTATATTGTTGAGGGATCTCCAAGATTCCAACCCTAATTTGGTAGGGATAAAAGATCCACCAAAATTAGCATTAGGGATAGGTTTAGGGATACTCATACCTGCCCAAAACCGTGATGGATCATATATATATATAGGTGATGATCTCTCACCAAAATCAATCAAGCAATTTCATGATTTTTCTCTCATATTGGTGCAATTGCTCTCTATGTTCTTGATTCTTTGAGTTCTTGTGATTCCTAATCATTATAGGATTGAATGTGGGTCTAGTGTACAGTGCTCAGACTATGGGAGGCCGTACGTTCACACGTGTGAAGGCTTCTTCAAGGATTTGGGCCATTTAGTGAGGTTCAAGCATAGATTCTTAATGATTTTGATGGTTCAAATTGTGCTAATCTTATGAGATCATAATCTATTGTTTCCCTCATCATTTCAAGTGTTTTAGGATCTTTATTTGTTGTAATTTTTACATGCTAGGAGTGACAACAAGGGGCCAGTAGCAAATTGTTGCTTGGTATTAATAGCTCTTGATGGCTCTTTTGAGCTCTCCAAAAACGGTCTTGAACCAATTATATGGTTCCAGAGGAGCCTTGGCTATTTTGGCGTGAGACTCAACTATTCTATGCAAAATCTGGGAAGTAATTCGGTCTTTTATGAGGTTGTCAACCATCAGAAAATTGTTGAGGAGCTAAGCAGCGGCCTGAATGGCCGGAACAGTAATGGCTTCTAGAAGATAGCCATCATTAGTCCAGTGCAAATCATTGGTAATGTCAATATAAGACTTAATAGCATGTTTGTCTTGCTTATGGTTTGGTGAGGCTTGGGTACCAGATGCTATCCCTATGGCAGCAAGGGCGGCCTTAGTCACGCACACCTTGTGTGTGGCTCCTGGTAAGTAATGTAAAACTTGAATTTCTCCTCCCAAATACTGAAGGCAAGAGTGATAAAATCCATGTTGATTTTCCTCGAGAAGGCTCTCTCATGAATTGCAGTAAGCAGAGGCTCCGCAATGGTCATCCACTGAGTGACCATGCTTGTGCTAGGAAGGATCATGATATCATCTTGAGTGGTGGAGACAATCAAGATGTGGAGGATATCAAGAGTGCTCTCAAGAGTGAGTTTGAGGTGCATGATCTTGGTCATTGGCATTACATTCTAGGAATAGAAGTGCGTTGTCATGATCACTGAATAATCCTCTTCATTTTTTTCAATCTTGAATCTCATGGTTGGTTCTTTTACAATACTTGCAAAAAAGCTTTTTCAATTTACTTTCATTTGTCAAGAGAAGTATGCTAATTCTATTCTAGAAAGGTTTCATATGGTAGATGCAAAATCTTGTGATACACCTATGGAGTCAAATGTAAAGCTAACTATAAGAGGTAATGAAAGATCCTTCAAAGACATTACTCTTTATAGGAAGCTAGTTGGGTCACTCATCTATCTAACCATCACAAGACCATATCTAAGCTACTGTGTTGGGAGTTTGAGCCAATTCATGCAAGATCCTAGTGAAGAGCATTGGAAGCTAGGGAAACGAGTTTTGAGATACATCATTGAAACTCGAGATTTTGGCATATTGGATGAGGGATCATCACCTAACTTGCTTGGATTTTCGGATTCGGACTTTGCTAGAGATAAAATGGATAGGAAATCCATTAGTGCTCATTGTATTTTCATAAGTAATGGAGTTATATCATAGATGTCGAAGAAACAAGCCACTATCTCATTGTCATCTAGTGAGGTCGAGTACAAAGCACTTACACATTGAACAAGGATCAAGAGGATGATCAAGGATCTTCACTTGCTAGATTTTCCAGAGAGCCCAATCATCTTTTGTGACAACCTATTAGCCCAAAAAAAAGTTGGCAACCAATCCTATCTTTCATGCAAGGAGCAAGCGTATTGAGGTGGCATATCACTTTGTGAGGGAGCAAGTCATGGCAGAAGAGGTAGAGCTTCTTCACTTGGAATGTTCTTAAAATCTATGCTAAAACTAGTTGAAAAAGGAGTGTGAGAAATTTCAATTGAAGGGATGGTGAAGCAATTCTCTTTTTGTGTTGATTTGCACTCTTATGCATACTGAGAATGTCATGATTGTCATCCTCCATTGAAAACTACAGTTACTCCTTGAAATGTCTCAAAAAGAGCTCTTGAAAATCGTTGCAAAAAGCAAGTTGGAAATCACTGGAAATCTGCTCACGGTCCACTTGACAACTCGCTCACAGAGAACTTGAGAACTCAATATGCTTGAAAATCTGCTTGCACAAAATCTATGCTAAAAATCTTTGTTGAGCCTGTCTAAAAACTGTGGCATGTGATGTAAATCCATTTGGAGATGGCACCATCTTCTGCTCTGTTTGCTGAAATTTTTTCGTTTTGAATCGTTGTCTATCTGTAATTCCGTTGTTAAGAGATGGCATTTGAATTTTCCATTGTGAAGATATGGCACCTGCGTTTCGTGCAAAGAAAGACAACTGTGTTTTTTCCAAACTACAATTTTGCATGCAGGGTCACCATGGCTTCTGCTACAGCTTGGAATTGTTCCTGATTCTGTATCAAATTTTGCATAAGAACTGGAACTGGAACAAAGAAGTACTTACTTAGTCTAGTGAGTTTTGTTGCCTACTGTTAATTGAGCATTGCATGCACTTGCCAATGAAATATTATTAAAGTATGATGCCTCCTCAGAAGTTTGTGGTCTGCTCAGAAGTTCAATGACTTCTTGGAAGTGCAACGATCACTTCAGACATGCAATTGTTGCTGAAAAGTCTGATGACCCACAAATTTCATCTGGATATTTTAAGATCCAAAAGAGTGTTATCTGCATGCACAATGAAGCAAATTAATAGCAACACACTTTTGATCTCCATCCATGGTGTGGAGCCTGCCTGACGCACGCCTTCTTGTGCTTCTGGCAATAGTACCTTTTATTAGTAGTAAAATAAAACATAAGATTAAGCCCAAAGTTTATAAGTCTAAGCCATCACATGATTCAAATTTCCAAAAGCCATTGCTACTTATGTATCGAGCCTAGAAGGAAAACAATTCATATGTAGAAGTATAAAAGTTGAGAATGAAATTTGATGTGCAATCCATAATATAAACTAGTTGACAATGAATCTTCCAATCAAAATTGTTATCAATGAGATACAATAAACTTTGTCTTTTACAAGATCATTGCAACATAACGAAAATCTCTTGAAAAAATGAGATATAATCACACACACAACATTGATGATCGTTCCATTTATTAGAGATGCCATATTGGCCAAAATTGGGCGTAAAGCACAAAGTTGGAAGCTTGAAGTTTCAAAGTAGCATTAATAGATAGCCCAATTTTGAATACAATACCCACATTATTTAGCTAAAAAAAATGAGGTGCTTTCAATTCACCAACTTTGCTTTGTTGGAAGGACTTGTTCAATGTTCAAATTCACATGAATTAGCTTAATGGTCTCGAATGAATAGACTTGTTCAAAAAAGTACTTGTAGCTAGAGAACAAATTGAGAATTTTGCAATGAAGATACAAGGGGACAAATCATCTCTTAGTTTTATCTCTTTGAGGGACTAGACATTATATATTTAAAAATTCAAAATGTGAGGCTAGGAATGTTTTTGTATTGTACTCAACATGAGCAATTTTTTCACCTACCTAAATAATACCACTTTCATGATGCAAAGACAACATGATGATTCTCATTAATCATTCTTATTTTGAAATTTTCACAGGTTCTCCACAGGGAAACCGATGACGGGGCTAACTTTGCAAGCTACATCTCTGAGCTCCTGTACCTCCTCACTACTCAAGCTCCACCCCAGAGCTCCTGCAAATTCCTGAGCCTACATAACACAAAATATGTGATGACATATAACAAAGTTCCCTTCTGAACATGTGCAAAAACATGCAAAGATCAACTTTGAAGTACATTTAAGAAAAACATTAGTGGATGAAGCTATCCTATAATATTGCCCATTAGCTCTAAAGAATGGAAGACAAGCTCAATGTTTTACAAAACATAACTTCAAGGCTAGGCATAAAACTCCGTATAACCATGTGCTTACCCTACCTTGTAACACTATTTGGCTACAAGAGGGCCTGATAGAGTGAGAAACTTAGCATCCTCACTTCAAAGGCATAGTCGGAAAGACATCAATTGTTTGTAAGTGTCACACTGCTTTTCCTAATAAAATTGTCGACCATTCTGTTCCTAATTTAGCAAAGTTTGGTGCTTAATGATCTAGAAAATTGTGCATTGAGAGGTACTTGGGTTTGGAAAATGTGTTTGGCAATTAAACTGTATAAAAATTGACTTGGCATGCAAGTACTTATGGGAGACTACGTTTTCTAAAATTTACCCAGGATACGTCCCAGATCCGCGAATAAAAGAATAAGACAAGCTAAATATGTGGCAGATATATAAGTGCACAGTCAGAACTCAAGGTACCCTTCTGCTGAAGTTCCTTAGTGATGATGTTGCAACCCAGAATCAATTTACAAAAGTGAAATTAGTGTTTGTTGGATTTTGAGGTCGTTACTCAGGACCTTTAAAAATATTCAAGTCAGGATACCCTGATATGATATGATCTTCCTTCTTTCAAGCCAGGTACACTCTCCATAGCCTTGTCTTTGACCTCTACCTTACAACGTAGGCATACAGATCAAGATGTGCCTATATCTTCAGTCTCAAAGTCTTCAGCACAACAAGCTACATCAAGATATGCTTATGTTACTTCTGCAACTGCTATTGTTGTTGTTACTTACACTGCTAGTGGGGCATTATTGCACTCTTCCTTACATTCTTCAGACAACACGGTCTCATGAGAATCATTTATGCTCAACATTGAGTGAGGGGTTGACAACCACCTAATGCCATGCATGTTGTACACTAACATGATATCAATGATGTGAATGAATCTAAGTTATTTGTGCATGTTCTAGACAAAATTCAAGATCTACCACCTACGAACACTGCACAGGGCCTTGCTCAAATAGCATATGCAACATGGGCAGGCTGAGGAAGATCACACTATGTTTTTTTGTCATGGGCTTGTTTATCAGGTAATAGCTTATAGCCTTAGTGGATACATACATCATGCATTCATTTATCAACAGCCATTTTGCACCTCAATTTCAGGTAGTACTCGAGGATGCAACCCCATACACTCTTTGTGAATATTGGTAATACTCGTAGTTTCAAAGTACACAAATATGGTGTGGGTTTACAAGACAAAGCAATCTATATTCTATATATGGCATCACTTTTAGGGATGAATAGTTCACTTGTCTTGGAGAGATTACTTCATATTTGGCAAAATGACGTCTTTCTACCACTCAGGAGCATCCATTTTATGGCATTGATTCTTAGGGAGACTACCAGCTTATTTTTGGCTAAGCAATCTGTTAAGAGCCTCTCCAAGGCTTTGCATCCATGAGGAAGTAGTAGTCTACCAGCTACTAGTATTACTGTACATAGGGCATCAACATCACTATACAATAGACTCATTGTGCAGCATTGCTTGCATCCATGATGAAGATAAACCTCTGACAACTACAAGTACTATTGTAAATAAAGCATAAGTATCACTAGACACTAGGCTTGTTGCAAAGATTTCAACATGTTTTCAAGGAGCAAATCACTACATTGATCAGTTCAAAAACATGGTGTGGGGCTCATTGTCAGATTGCACATTTTACAAGACTAATTGATCTATATATTGGGCCCCTTGATAGGTATGACATCATTCTTGGGGGCTAATCTATTCACTTCTCTCAAAGACATTGCTTTGGATTTGGAAGAATGATGTCTTTCTATTACTCATAGCAGGAAAGAGGCATACATTTCATGGCATTGACTCTCAAGGAAATAATGACCAGCTTATTTTTTGTAGGCAGTCTGTTTAGAGCCTCTCCAAGGCTTATTGTGCGGCTTTGCTTCACAATCCATGATGAAGATGCACCTATACCAGTAGTACTGTAAATAAGGCATTACCATTACTAAACACTAGATTTGTTGCACAAATACCAACATGTGTACGAGGAACCCCATACGTAACATACATGAATGGATGTGAATCAATAAATTGACTTTTTTCCAAGAACAATTCCAGTCTCAAGAGCACCATATAGTAGGTCCACATTCGAGGCTGATTTATCACAGTGAGGTTTGATAGTTCCTAGCAAAACTCTTTCTATAACTCCTAATTTGCTTGCTTATATTAAATATGGCACCAGATACCATGTCTCAACTAATTGGCATTTTATAGAGCTTCTATAAGGAATCATTCTTTTGTACTACAGATGCATGACTAATTTGATCTATTAAAGAAATCCTCTATTTTCTCCGAAATTGATGTCAGATTTCATTGTCATTGAAAACAAATACATCCAGAAGATGAGTACAAAACTGCTTAATGCACTTTGTTAGGTTTGTATGAACTTCTCAATATGCCTTTTAGAGTACAAATGGGCCTCCTACATGTCAAAATGTTGGAAGTAATGTATCAAGCCCTTTAACATGCATGTTTCTTTGTCTATTTTGGTGACATCCTTGTTTTCGGTTCCACATTAGACAACATTGTCATCCATCTTGAGTAGACTCTTAGACTTTTGTATGAGAACCAACCACTTTCATGAACAACGTTCTAAATTACCTTCTTACCAAAAGCTCTGTCCAAAATATGGATGTAAACTTAATATCCCGATCAGAAAGGATAGTACGAGGAAACCCATGCAGGCGGAAAATAACTTCTGATCAAACTGGGGTAAACACATAACGGCAGCATCAACAGTAGCACGATAAAGAGTATTAAACACTGACTGACAATCAAAAGTCCAAAGAAAAGTACGAGATTTCTTCAAAAGAGCATGAAGAGGAGCTGCAATAGTGGCAAAATGAGGAACAGGACGACAAAGGTGAGTGGCTAACCCAAGGAACATACGAACATGATGAACATCAGTCGGAATAGGCCAATCCTGGATGGCCTAAACCTTATGAGGATCCAGACGAATGTGCCCATCACAAAGAAGAAAACCAAAAAACTCGATCTCAGCAACAGCAAAAGAACATTCAGACAACTTAGCAAATTACTGGTGATGTACAAGTAACTGAAAAACAGAGGAAAGGTGGGAAACATGCTCAGCAAGAGACTGGCTAAAAATAAGAATATCATTAAAATAAACCAAGACACAACGACCAAGCAGCGGATGCATGATGTTATTCATCACATTCTGGAACGTAGTAGGGCCATTAGTAACACCAAAAAAAAGCACAAGAAATTCATATAAACCAAGATGAGTGCAAAAAGCAGTCTTATGTTTATCAGAAGGGTGCATCCTAATTTGGTAATATCCAGAACGAAGATCTATCTTAGAAAAGATCTTAGAAGTACCGAGATGGTCAAAGAGGTCATGGACTAGGGTACCGATTATAAATAGTCAACTTATTTAAAGCACGATAGTCAATACAAAGACATTTGGTACCATCTTTCTTATTAACAAGGAGAACAGGGACACCAAAAGGGCTATGACTAGGAACAACGAGACCCTGATCTAACAAGGCAGTAATCTGAAGCTCAAGCTCATCACGCTCAGATTGAGACATACGATAAGGGGGACGGGAAGGAGGAGTAAAACTAGGACACAAGTCAATATGGTTCACGTCACGTAATGGTGGTAGCGTCGTAGGTTCTAAAAAGACAAAAGCATACTGATGTAATAACTCAGAGATCACCTGAGGAATAGTTGTTGGAGTAGAAACTGGAGGAACTACTATTGCCCGCTGAACACATAATAAGGCTGCACAATGAGCCTTCGGCAAGCTGCGAATAAACTGCTTCCCAGTGATCAACTGGAAGTCTCCCAGAGAATCAATGCCAATAAGTGAGTGTGTAACTGCACCATGTACAAATGTCAATGTCTGCTATGTCAAGTCCAATGCAGCGGCCCCAAGAGATACAAACCAATCAACACCAAGGACAAAATCATAATGCTCCATAGAAATAATATAAAAATTTGCTTGTCCAGAAAAATCTCCAATGCGGTATGGTAAACCCTGAAACATCTGAGAACTAGGAAAAGAGGGTAAACTAGAAACCTCAACTGTGAGAGGCTGTGGAGTAGAAACAGGTGAAGCACGGGTCCGACTGGTGATATCATTGATGATAAAAGAATGAGTGCTGCCGGTATCAACTAAAGCAATATACTCACGACCAGTAATGCGTACACGTAACCGAATGGAACGAGGCCAGGACGCCCTATCCAAGTAGCATAGGCAAGTTGAGCATGGCAAGTAGCAGGAAGTAAATCAGTGGAAGGCTCAGGAGATAGGTCAGGCTCATCAGAAATATGAATGTAGATATTAAAATCATCTTGAGTAGTGCCCTCATGGTAAAAAACAGCAGTAGTAGTAGGGAGGGGCTGACGGCAATCACGGGCAAAATGGTCAGGAATCTTACAACGAAAGCAAAGATGCTTCTGCTGAAGGTCAGTGAACTCTGCACACGTGTAACTTCGGACAAAAGCAGGACGAGGGGTCGAAGGTCAAGGAGACGAAGGGACAATGGAAGGAGCCGAAACAAAAGGGGAAGGTGTAGAGGTGGACGTAGCGGGAAAAGATGAAGCAGAAGGATGGGTCAGGAGAAGCAGGAAGGAAGGATGTCAGAGTACTTGTGTTGTAAAGTACTGGCAAGAGACATCGCCTCAACAAGTGTGGGAAGATGGAAGGAAGAAACATCATAACGTAAGGCACCACGAAACCTAGAAATGTAACGAGAAATAAGCTCAGTGGGCTATAGATCTGGGAAAAGATAAGAAAACTCCATAAACTGATCTGTATAGGAAGCAAAATCACTGGTCTGAGTGAGACTACGAAATGTATCACACTAGTGGTTGAGCCACTGAGGATCAATCATAGCATGACGGAGGTCACAACGAAAGGTAGGCCAGATATGGAGCCCTTCCCAATCAGGATCAGCTCGATAGACCCGCCATCACATGGCAGCGCATCCATCTAAGTGTAAAGCAGCCAACTGGATCTTCTGAGAATTAGTCTTAGGGTAAATCTGAAAATATGTGTCAAGCTTAGCAAACAAATTCTCTAATAAGTTCCCGTCAGAGGAACCGGAATAGGTAGCAAGCTGTACCCTATCACAAAAATTTCGAGCAAAGTGTGGCTCAGGAACTGGGGGACGTGGAAAGAAACCAAGAGGTGGGTTAGGTGGAATGAACTATCCACCACCAGGCTGACTAGCAGAAGAAGATGGAAATCCAAATGAAGAGGGAGTCCCCAATGAAAAATAAACAAGAGCTTTACCAGGACCATGAGGCTATAAAGAATCATCTGTGACTGCATAGTGGCAAAGCCGGTCATAACCGTATCTAGGCGAAGAACGAGGCCAGAAAGGGAATCATCCATGCGACGAAACTGATCGGATAGATTCTCTTGAACAGTCTCACTCGGGATAAGTGAATGTGCCATAATGAGAAAACTACGAAATGCGAGACAAGATGCTAATCAAGTGGACGAACTGAAGGAGAGAACATAAGTCGTCACAATAGGTACGCCAATGAAAAGACGTGACAAATAGTGTAAGTAGTACCTCGCGACTGCAAGCGAAACGTGCTGAAAACAGTAGTAAAATGAAGGGACATCGGGCAGCCACCAAATAGAGATAAGAGGGGCCTGCAAAGGCAACCAAATAATGAGAGAAAGTAGTAACAAGTAGTGGAGTAAATGGTTGGAAAATGGACAGCCAAATAAGGAAGGGTGCCAAAACGAGAGGGTTAGGCAGCCAGCAAGCAAGGCTGGAAAATCAGTAGAAAGAAGGTGGAGACAATGCAAAGAGGGGTGGGCTGGGAAAGAGTGCAAAGAGGTTGAGTTGTGGACAGCAAACGAAAAGTAAAGTAGGGTGTTGGGAGAGGGTGAGGGTGGGCTGGAAAATGGGCAATAGGTGGGCAATAGTAGGGCGCCAGTCCTCCTCCAAACGATCGTGATAATCTGCAAATTAAGTGGAGAGAGAGAGAGAGAGAGAGAGAGAGAGAGAGAGAGAGAGAGAGAGAGAGAGAGAGAGAGAGAGAGAGAGAGCTAAAAATCGAAACTGAAAATGGGTGCTGGGCAGTAGCTAGTAAGATCCACAAATGTCCTGCAAAATGATGGGAAAACCGCTGAACAAATCGGTGGAGAAAATCGATGAACGTGACAAGGTAGTAGGGCGCTGGCCAGCCTCTACCAAATCTGGAAAAATGATGGAAATCTGATGAAAAAATCGACGAAAGTGATGGGTTAGTAGGGCGTTGGACAGCCTCTACTAAATCTGAAAAAAGAGTGGTGCAAAGGAAAGTGCTTTGATACCAAGTTACGAATGAAGCCACAATTGATCTAGAACTAAGCTATGAAAGGATCACATAAGCAATACTTAATCCTAGAAAGCAAGAAAGAGAGAGATTAAGGAGACTAAAGAGAGAGATCAATATCATCAGCTGAGTACCAAATGACATAGATTCCCTACTTATAGCCTAAAGGAAGCCCTAAAAGGAAGCTTCTAGTGGCAAGAGCCCAACTGGAAGGGATAATAGTGCGTCCTCCAAGAAGGCCTCCACTCTCCAGTAATATGTCCAAATGTCCAAATAATGAATAATAA
Source organism: Diphasiastrum complanatum (assembly GCA_029204225.1). NCBI lineage: Eukaryota > Viridiplantae > Streptophyta > Lycopodiopsida > Lycopodiales > Lycopodiaceae > Diphasiastrum > Diphasiastrum complanatum. The sequence goes on along the minus strand of CM055093.1, from coordinate 4,619,664 downwards.
GGCCCAAGGCCAACCATATAGTCTAAGTGTCAATAACGAATAAAAAAGGGCTCAAGGCCTGCTTATGCATAAAGTAAAGTACATGTAAATGGACGTGATGAATGTAATGAGTCGAGTCCATAACCGAGACAATCCATTGATGAGGCTAATTGAGACCTATAGGTGTTTTTTCTTGTACCGTGTCTGCAAGAGCATGAATTGTCTGTGGAGGAGCGGCTAGTTGCACCACCACGAGACAGGATCCATACAAATCAGTATTGTAGGAAGGATTGAGTTTGTTCTCTTCTGTTTCTAACTGCTCCTTTCAGGCTTTCTTGGTCAATTCATCAATCACAAACATACGCTCTGTTTTAATGCTTGTCCGTACCAACAAGGTCGGAACGGGTTTCTAAGGTTCTAACATTGAGCATTGAAGCCACTGATTTGATCCCGAGGTTCAAATAATAGGTGCCTTGATATCATTGATCAAGTACATACTACTATATTTCAAAACAATTTTGAAAAGCTCTTCAAGTTTTAATCTTCTTATGTTATGAATTATAACAATGAGCATTGAAGCCATTTGCGATTCAAGGTATGTTGGAGCTCACTTATGTTCATCTCTTGTTGTTTGTTTTGTGCTTAATTGATTCCATATATGTGATTGTGTTCATAACTAACCCCTATAAGCATTTACTTTTACTTAGGCCAAATTTGGCCGTTTATTCATAAGGTTAAGAACCCAACTCGGATTTTTCATATTTGACTTCTAGATAGTAGTGTGATAAAATTCTAGCAACATTTATCTCAATTTCCAGTTAGAGAGGGTGCTAGAAAATTCCTCTTTAGGAGCATCACCTTCATCTCTCTGTGCAAGATTTTTCCTCCATCTTCAAGTTGTGTGCCCAGCTTACCAGATTATTGCATTGACGAATGGTTCAAGAATGGACCAAACACTTGTTCAAGAATGGTTGCTCAAAGCACATGATCATAGCGATGAAGATTCACTCCTTATTGACATGGTTGAGGATAATTCGTCAACAAGTATGAATTCACCAAACCTGCATAAAATCAGCTTCTACTTTGCAAGTAGCCCAAGAGTGACTTCTGCTCAATGCCATGCATCTAACGAATTTAAAGCTCTCCACTTAACCTTTCTAGCAAACATTGACATTTATGACCAGAAAATTTTCAGCTGCAAGATGAAAAAAGAGATATGGGTATGGAATTGATCGGTTCATTTCTTAAACAAAAGAACTATATATCTTGATAAGACCAATAAGAAACAACAGGAATAAACATCTAATTCATGCAGGACATAACCTGAGATGCTGATTTAGCTCCTGGAATGGGAACTACATTCTTTTGTGCCACCAACCAGTTCAAAGCAACCTACACACATAGAAGAAGCCAAAACACTGTACACTTGAGACACGTCTCAAGATTGAAACTGTTACGAAAGTGATAGGCAGGGAAGAAGAACAATCTTTGAAGATTCTTGCAAACCTGAGTTGATGTCTTTCCATATTGCTGTCCCAGCTCTTTTAGTTTGTCCAGAACAGGCGCAACCTGGAAATGGAGCAAAAGTTATGTTTGTTCCCTTCATCTAGATGTGCATGATGTTTGAGGTGGGACACTGCACTATCTAAATGCATCACTAGATATCAAATTTGACTTGGATTAACTCCAAACGATATACCTTAGTTAGAAATTCCTTGTTGTATATCCTTCCGCGAGGGCCAGTTGGAGGATTTGAAGGAGTATACTTGCCACTCAAAATGCCTATACAATGTAAATTGACTTTTTCATCAACTTCAAAAACTTTTCCTTGGCACATTTTACAAGGCCATCTCTCTAAATTTCTCACAATGGCTAAGAAACCTTTTCACTGAAAGGCCAAAAGGAAGTTCTCAAACAGGATAGCAAAATTTGAGCATAACAATCACAGAAGTTCTCAGATCTGCATTTTCTCTTCAAAAGTACCTTGAGCTATCGGAGAATACGCAATCAGAGTTATTCCTAGTTCATCGCACACCTGCTTGAGACCATTCTCCGGACGCCGATAAATCAGGCTATAGTTTACTTGATTAGAAGCAAGCACGATTCCCCGTTTCTTCAGTTGTGTGTAGGCGTTTCGAAGTCTTTTCTCTATTCGTAACATATATAACTTTCATGATGTTAGTCAACAGTGCAAGAAACTCTTTGTTATTTAAGGCTATGTTCCTGCCATAGTGGCTGCAGTCCATAAGCTTCTAGGTTGGTTAGGCTTTTCCAAAGCTTGAGTTGCATGCAATCATGTCCTTCAAAGTGCAAATGCTGCTTATATCAAAACAATGGTTGGAAACTTCTGCAAAAACAGAACTTGCCATTATAATTTGAAACTCCAACGGTTTTCACAAGCCCTTGCTCGACAGCATCACCCAGCCCATCGAGATAACCTGAAACCCTTCAAAAAGAGCCTATCAATCACTACTCAAGGATTCATCTTGAACTAACATACAGCTTAACTCCTACTTTCTGAGCACAGCACGCAAGTAAAATAGCTCCATAAAGGTTTTATGAAAGGTAACTACCCAAGCTGTGCTACAGGTTGAAGCTTTTATTGACACCAACATGTCTAAAGACTAGAAACAAGTAATACAAGGTGCAAAAGTTCTTGTAATGACCTTTCAAAGACTTACTCTTAAGCAAAGATTAAGTAGAAAAGTTTTGGTAGGTTCAGAAGATCAAATATGTTAGATACTGAGATCTTTCAGGACGTGATCTATGTTAGCTTTAAGGGCAGGATGAAAAATATGGTATACCATAATCAATGGCTTTGAGATAGAGATCAGGGTTATCAGGGTCATTCTAACTCCCAAATCATGAACTTGGATCAAACAGACCTCGTCCCTGGTTGTGTTTGGCTCTACAGTCTAGGGCCTACTCTACAAAGAAATTATCAAGAGAATACAATTTCCTTTGAGTGTGCCGGGAAGCGGAGAAGAAAGCGCTTTTTCTTCTCTTCAGTTGGGAAGAAAGCCGTGTTTCAATAACTCCTCGTTCTCCGCCCCCTTCGAAGGAGGCAGAATTCTCGAAGGGTTAGGCTTCACAGATTCTGTACATTTGTTGATGACCTTGATACTTAAAAGTAGCACGACTTTTTGTTTTTTACAAACGGTCATAGATCATAAGATGAAGCTGTCAAACTAAAGGTAGCAAAGATCTTCCATAATAAAGAGCATGAAAAGTATAATAGACTTGATACACTTGGATCTTCTATTATTTTGTTGTTTGTCCTGCTACAGCTTGACCAGAGCTTCTTTAGATATTAACTCTCAGGATATGGTTGTTTTTACTTTGTAGAAGAAACATTTTTTTTTTTTTTTTGAGAGTCCCGTTCCGGAATGCGTTCCAGAACACGTTCCATTCCAGAACGGGCAACTAAGGTTCGAACATTAGACCGCTCATTAACAATGCTGATGATGAGGTATTTTGACTTATGTTTATTTCAAATGTTTGTAAATTTAATATCACTCACCAAGTTACTGATTTATAGCAGTTATTAGTTGAATTTAAAGATATATTTCCAGACGACTTTCCAGATGGTATTCCACCAAGTAGGTGAGTAGACCATGCTATAGACTTAGTCCCTAGAACAACAACTATTTTTACGCCTCCTTAAGGAGAATGAAGAGCCTTCTAGATACCTCCTGAAATATTTTAAAAAAGATCAGATTCAACCTAGTAATTCACCTTGGGCGTCCCCAGTTCTCTTAGTTAAGACGAGAGATGGTTCTGTCCATTTGTGTATAGAATATCGAGCCCTTAATAAGGTAGCAGTTCTCTTAGTTAAGAAGAAAAATGGTTCTATGCGTTTGCGTATAGAATATCAAGCCCTTAACAAGGTAACATTTCCCTTAATTAAGAAGAAAGGTGGTTCTATGTATTTGCGCATAGACTATTGAGCCCTTAATAGAGTAACTAATAAGAATATTTATCCTATGCTTCGAGTAGGCGAGTTGTTTGATTAGCTCTAAGGGGCTAGGTATTTTAGTAAGATAGACTTACGATCAAGATATTAACAAGTCCGCATTAAGCCGAAAGATGTCTCTAAGATATCCTTTAGGATGATTCACGGTAATGCCATTTGGGCTTCAGTGAGGTTCATGAACTGGATGAACAAAGTCTTAAGACAATCCTTCATAAGTCCATTTTTAGACAACATTCTCGTGTATAGTAAGACGAAGGCTGAAAATTTGAAGCATTTCAGAAAAGTATTTCATTTGTGAAAAAAACAAAGTTATATGAGGTAAATCAGCCAACACCATCTAGTTTGTTAAATCTCCAAGTCTTTTTAGGTCTTTTAGGATATCACAGAAGGTTTGTCAAAAATTACGCAAAGATTTTGGTAGCAATGAAAAATCTTTCAAAGGGAAAAGACTTCTACTGGTATCAACCACAACAAGAGAGTTTTGATATTCTTAAGTGGATGATTGCTACAGCACCACTATTCATAGTCGTTGATCCTAATCAGCCATTTGTGGTTGAGATGGATGCAAGAAACTTTGCAGTAGGAGAGGTGTTGATTCAGGATCCGAGGCCAACTGCCTTTGAAAGTAAAAGCCAGAACCTACCCAAGTAAAGTATAGTGTGTATGAGAAGGAGCTCCTCTCAATTATCCATGCCTTGAAGACTTGGCGCCATTATCTGTATGGTGCATAGTTTGAGATCTTGAAGGCTCATGAGCGTTAGTATTAGATATAGAAGAGGGAAGTTTGATATAGTAGTGGACGCCCTTAGTTGTTGAATGCCTATAATTAAGGAGTTGAACTTTACTCCATTTCATGATGAGTTCCTAGAGTCCTTGAGGTAGAAATGTAAGGAGAGTCGATTTGAAAGTGCATTACACAATGGTGAGGACGAAGAATCTGAAAGTACTTAAAAGGTGAGGAGTACCATACGAAGTTGGGAAAAAAGTTTTTTCAAGATTTCTAGAAGACCCTAAAACCCTAAAGACAGGCACTAGTGCCAAGTCTCCTAGATATTGTGGTCCCTTCACCATAATCAAGAGATTAGGTGAAATTACCTACAAGCTACAACTACCATGAGCTGCAAAGCTTTTCCACTTTTTCATGTAAGTTAGTTATGTCAAGCTTTGAGTAGATCAAACAACCTAGAAGTCATTCTAGTGAAGCCCATAGGTTTACATGATGTTCCTCATGAGCCAGAAATAAAACTTGATCAAAGCCCACCATACCTTGTATCAACAATATCCAATCAAGTGGAAGGATTCTTCATTCATAGTGCAACTTGGGAAAAAGCAAGGTGTCTCTGTAAATTATTTCCTAACTTTGTCTTCGAGGACCAAGCCACCTTAAGGAAGAGTGCTACAAGCCCGTGATTAGTTCCGAACCCTAGGGCATGTCAGTTAGGACAATTAGAAGACAAGACAATGTTAATGGCATGTGCATGCGTATGGACCCAATGTTGGGACAGAACATCCAAGTAGGCTATGAATAATAGTTATTATTCATAGGAGCCTAAGTCAAGGTCAACATGGGTACATGCAATAGAGCCCATGCATGTCCACTAACAAAGATGTCACGACACATGGTTCTTGTGCATACCATTAGTCTATAATGGGTTCAAAGGGGTGTCTTTCTCCATAAGAGAGAGGGGCATGGCTAGGGAAAAAAATTTCATTGCCCTCCTATTGTGTCAGAGATCATACACCTACAATAGCCAATTCTTGAGGAGGGTTATTCCCAATTATGGGCCTCATGGATTGCTTGGAATACCTATACACAACCATATCTACTTGTTCATTACACCACTATTTTGTATTCTTGGCTAGACGCCTAGCTTGATATGTAGTTACGACATATTCAACTGCTTAGAATACACTTAGAATATATTCAACTAGGGAATGCAATTATGACAGATTCAATTGTTGCTAGACATTATTGGTCCTTACGGTACATCTTTATCTCCTCTATTGTTTGTTGTTACTTGGCATGCTTGGTTGATGTGGATACATTGGAAACGTTTACCTTTATTTAGTGCAACAGAATCATGGTGGTCCTCCTATGATACTTCATTTGGCATGGTTTCCCTTAACTATATTTTTTAAGTCCTTTGTTGTCGTTGCTTCTAGGTATTCACAGTCCCTTCAATAACTTGGCTTGCAGTTGTTTCAATTTCCAAGTCTATTTAGCATGCCTACTCACCATGTATAGTTTGGGCTCCCTTGTTTTCTACTCATGCCTAATCTATACCAGTGCCTAATCTATAGTTTGGGCTCCTTTGTTTTCTACTCATGCCTAATCTATACCAATGCCTTGCGAGGTTTTTTGACATATGGCATTATTGGTCCATTTGGCTGAGATGATCTCTTGATGTTGCTCTTTGGACATTGCAAATTCTACTTATTTGGTTGTCTATTATTATAAGACGAAGGTTCCCTACAGAGATTTCTTATATTGGACGACAGTTCAAGCCAGGTCTCTTCTCTGTAACAACTTTTGGGCTCAGTTGTATCCTTTAACCTTGAGAGCTCTACTTACATGATGATTACATATACAAAGATGGGTTGTTCGCTTCAGCCATCGCTTTCCATTTGGATATCTAGAGGTTATGGTACATGTGTGGCTTCTATGTTACCTTTTCTTGGGATCATTTTTTGTAGTCTTCGCCATTTGTCATCTCTTTGGATCATTTGGGCTATTGTTCTATGTTGGTTTTGTATGTTGGTTCCTTGGATCTTCTATGTTTTCTAGCATAATCTTTAGGTAGTAGGCTTGGTCTATCGAATTGGCTTTGAGTATTGATTATTCGTGCTCCTCTGGAACCTTTTATATCGAGGGGTCTTCTTTCATGATGGTTCTAAATATAGGGGTGGTTGGTTACTTACTTCAGAGATGGCAGATATGGTATACTTCCTTAGGCCATCTCTTCAACGTCCTTTAAGCAAATGTTTTCTTGTATGCATATGGTCCTTTCAAATACCTTGAAATCTTCATGGTTGGAGGTTATTTGTTTTTCCAATGGCTTTTAGCATACTCTTTAGGTCGCACACTTTGCCACTGAAATTGGCTTTGGGGATGTTTCATAGCAAGGTGCTATCTAATACTATATCTCGCTAGTCTGACAAGGTTGTTCTACTTGAGTTGGATGCAAACATGAATTCTAACCCACGTACATGCATAGTACAAGAACCACCACTAGTGTCTTCCTTAGAAAATGTAGAGGTTTGTGTTCTTCTTAGGATTCTTTTGTCAGCAGTGCGCTAGCAGATGTGCAATTGTTTATTCTTTAGGTAAATCCTATTACACTTGTTCTAGATAACCATGCCTTTATTTATGGCCTTACTGATGGTACGTTTGTGGAGTCATTCCCTATTGGTTCTATATGGCATTCTTGGTATACATGTTTTCCATCAAATGCATTTCAGCTAGACCTTGCACATGATGTCTTACATTCATATTGTTACCTCAGTTGCAGTTATTCCAAGTTTCTAGTGCAGACTTTCCTTGGGCCATACAACTGGCTTTGTATATGGACCCCAATTTTAGCCGCCTTACGGCAGAAAATTCTCATGTTGGCTTCATTTGGTATTCTTGGGGCATCTTTACAATTTATATCTTGCAGCAACTACATCATCTTTAGTTCCTTTTATGCCCACATTGAGGGCTATGATTTTGAGGGTGGGAGTGTTATGGACACATAGAAATAGTTCTTTATATGGCATGCCTCACAACTACTTTATGGTTATAATCTATACATTCTAGGCCTCCTTTTATAGATAAGACTATTCAGATATTTGAACTTCCAAAATTCTCATCGTATAACTAGGAACCAGAGAATCATTTCTCAGATTGTTGAGTTTGGTGCCGTGAGCTTCTTGTAGGAGAGTTGTGTATTTTCTGGAGATCTGAGTTGGAGACATGCCTGAGCCATCAACAATCATAGCTGTTCATTAAGTTTCCTCAGTTGGAGAATGCTCTGTCAATGTTATTTTTTGCTTTTATACTTCATTTGATGCCAATACCTGTGATTGAGTAAATAACACATAATTAAAGTAGTTATGAAGTGTTGTACTTAACAGAGTAATGTCTTTCACAGCAATACCATTTCTACAACCTTGATCACTCTAAGCATCCTATTTCACCACATGTTTGAAGGTCTCTCGGCCCCTCCATAAACTCATATGGAACAATGCCACGGCTACGTGACTACAAACATGGCTCAATTTTCAAGAATATTCTGGAAGTATAAGAAATCAGCAACTAGTTTTCCTAATCTTGGCATGTTCAAAGCTCCCATCATAGGTATTGGGTGGTGAGTGGGACAAGAATATTTCCTTCACATGTTGCACATACTAATGAGCTTTACTGGTATGCTGCACTTACTAATGAGCTTTCCTGGTAGTAGCTGTTTTCCTCGTTTTAACAAAGCAAGTGATAGCTAGTTTGACTTTGAAGCCATGACACTAGCCTGATGGCATCCACACCTCCATAGGAAAGTCTTATGATTTCCCTTATATCGACGCTACCTTTCTACATTATTCTACATAAAGGATAAGCACTGATAGTAAAAAATAACCAAGCTTGCAACTAACAATAAGTGGGCACTCCATGATAAAGCTCCTTGATTAGCTTTCAGATAAATAGCATCCAAATGTGGTGGTCAACTACTATTCAAGGAGCTGAATAGAAAGGGGTTCAAAATTCAAAACATCCAGCCAAAGTATGTGAATTCTAAATAAGAAAAAAATCCATAAGCATGGCTTCGTTCGAAGAAGTAAGTTACTGAAGACAATATATGAAGCCAAGTTTGAAAAAATATCTAACCTTCATTCCCCCATAAGCCTGGCCTGCAAAAACCAAAAACGCACAGTGGTTAGTGCAAGAGTAAATAGCAGCAAAAGACAGAAATTATCTGTAAATTCTAGTGAAATTAAGCCAAACTGCAAAACATCATACCACACACTTTACCAGTGAAGTTGATACACATCCACAGTAGAAAGTCCTAGGCGTCCTAAGGATGCTTTCAGTGCACTGATGACACTGCCTCTGCCCAACCTCCAAGGCAAAGCTGCAAATTTGGTTGCAACAACTACTTTCGTCTCTTCCTGCTTTTGTCTTTCTTTGATAAATCTACAATACACCAGATATCACTATATAAAGAAATTAGAATATGTGAGGAACCTTCTACAAGAGTACCATCACAATGTTGATTGTTAAATCTTGATATTGTAGATTGTAATCGCGAAGACTGGACAGATTAGAAGAGGATATGGAGAGACAATCAACCCAACCATAGGTTCCAAAATGTGTTCAGAGCCACCATTGTTGCAGATATGATGGTCATTGTTTGCAAAAGATTGTTTTTGGTCCTGATGAGGTGACTATTCTTCTCCTATTGACAGACACATTATTTCTTACTTCTCCACCTGAATTACGTGCAATTCCATTTGGTAGTTGCAACTATTTATGGTACTATTTTATAATTTTAAGCCTCCTTATAAAGATAAGATGACTTGAATTGGAAATGGCCTAAAGATGGGTGCACCACGCGAAGGACCTTTCTGGAACCTTCTAGATGCTCCTGACTTAGTATAAATAGGAGTTAGAGACTCATATCTCAGAATATTGAGTTTGGCATCCTAAGCCCTTTGTAGTGGAGTTATCATTTTCTTGAGATCTTAGTTGGAGATCTGCCTAAACTATCGGCAGTTTTGGTCTGCCATTAAGCTTTGTCAATTTAAGAATGCTTTTGAATGTCATTTGCTGCTTACATACTTCATTTGATGCCAACAATCTCTGTGATTGAGTTCATACCATATACTAATGGTCCATATGTTTGATGGTTAGGAACTCTACTATTCTACAATGATTTTGTAATGGCATTCTTCAGCCATAATATCCCATATGATCTATTATATTTGGCATTCTTGGTCCAGGCGATTGGCATGGGAAAAGCTTGAAAGAGTTCATATCATTGTTCATGTGCCTGGTTATAAGACTTTATCTTGTTTTGTAGCTTATTTACTGCCATTTATACTTTGCAACTACTCTTTCAGCATGCGCATTTTTGTGGTTGACGAACGTACAACATCTTCATTGTATGCATTAGTCAAACTTATATTCTGCAACATCTACATCAGCTTTTGTCTTTCATTTTCAGTATAATATGTCTAAAATTTGCCACATCTAGCAGAATGTTTATACTAGTAGGGGGAGAGTTTTAGGACAACTACAAATGGTATTAGGGGATTTAGTCATTTGATGTTCGGTCATTATTATTCACACAATCATCCAGATATATCTGAGTTTGCCTTAAGGGGCACTAAGAGCACTAGTGTTATGAACATAATCACAGATGTCGATATCAAATGAAGAACAATGGCTAAAGCCCTACAAGCAATAGCTAAGCATAGACAAGAGATCTCCCACGAAGAGCCCAAGCAATACCTATTAGCCGAGAATGAATACAATGAATCCTGTATCTAATGTCTAGCCCTATATATACTATCCATAGGCCCTTAGTGAAACCTTCTAGAAATTAGGGCAACTAAGGGTACTTGGGTCCCATAAGGACATGCACTTAATGGTAATGGCCCAATACCTAAAGATATCCCAATTAGGGCCACTTAGTAATTAGGGTTAGCTTAGGGGAGTTCATAACACTCCCCAACTTTAAAAACCATTGCCCACAATGTTTGGGCTAAAAAGAAAGAACCCTAAAAACTGAAAGAAAAGCCCCAAGCAATAGTTGTGGTAATAGCCAAGCATAAGGAATAACAAAAAGAATCTAAATACACATAATACAGGAGCAAGAATGCATGAACCAATCGAAATACTGAAGGAGAGGACATAAGTCGTCACATCAGGTACTCCAAAAGCAACACACAAACTCCATACAGCAGAAGACATCAACTTAAAATAATGAGAAGTCGATGTAGATGCATAAGAAAAATCCAGGAGAAAAGAAGCGCACTCAAGGCACTCTGATAGCCCATGAATGCCATAAGAAAACCTGATCAAGCAAGATCCCAACAACTGACATATCCAAAGCTAGTCGAATAAGCCAAGAACACCATGAAAAGACAACATCGTGGCGACGAAGGGATTATCTCGGCAACATCATCTGAAACGACGCAATATGGAACAACCAAGAATGTCAAGGAAGAAGATCAAGTAGCAACCAGGAATCCCAAGGTATTCGTAATGCCCAAGATAGTAGAGGAGCAGCCCACAAGATAGGGACACCATACCAAGGTATCCAAAAAGCCCGAGAAGGTAGAACTACATCAACAACTGGAAGCCAATAAGGAAACTGAAAAAGAGATGGACACTCATCGCGAATAGTCGCATCATACACGTAACCATCAACCATATGTACAAACCTAGTGATATAGGTGCCCCAAGAAAAGATAGCAGCATCGGAAAACCAGCACCAAGGTGTAGGAACATAAGCAAGACGACAGGCACGCTGTAATAGCATGGAAAACCAAGCCATATGCCAGGAAACATGGAGCATAAAGAGATCATCCTGACAGAGGATAGCTAGGATGGAGAAATGTGCACCAACATGGTCAAAGGCCCAAAGTATCCATAAGGTCCATGAATGAGAAGTAGCAAATGCCACACGGTACCGTCAAGGCCCATATCACGAGAAGAGCAGCATACCAAAAGCTCCAGAAGGTCCAAGAAATCAACGCATCACCTAAAAAGACATGATACATGAAAACAGTAGCAACAAATCTAGAAATAGTAGAGGCCCCAACTGAAAAACTGTAGCAAAAAAACTCATCCAGAAAGACCTCATATGGAGATACCAATACATCATAGGATGCAGCAAAAACGGATGGAGAATCGGATGACCCATCGGAACTGGCCGCAAGTGTAATCCCAAAGTACACACCAGGCACACAAGTGAGGAATAGAAGAAATGTACTGGAACAAGGAACAAGATCCGCATCATCAGTAGCAAGCATCGGAGCAATATCCACCTGTAGCTGGAAATGAGTATCAAAGCACATAGGAGCAACACTGAAGTATATGGTGGGATTTTTTACTTCAAAATTGCTCTGGATGCCATCCCTAGGGAGTACAAAGTTAGAATTAGAGGATGAGGTGATCATTCCTTGTAGATATCAAAACAGGGAAAATATTCATTAGTAGCAGCAAGGACCCACAACCTCACACATCCCATGTCATGCTACATGGACACATACCACCGCGGAAAAGCCCAGATGTAATCGCCACTTGCCTCCATCAGGGCCCATCGTACGCTCCACTCACCAGACACTTCACACTTACTTTCGCTGATATGTACTTATTCTCCACTTGGCCGGGGTTGTGGGCATTGGTACTTTTTCTGTAGTTCTTCTGTTATACTTGGCCCGGGTTGTGGGCTTATTTCACTTCTCCTTTGTTCTACTTTCATTCGTAGCTAGTTTATAGCATTTTACGGCCACGTCCTCCTATGGATGATGCTCCCACTGTTGCTTGTACATATTTTCTTTTTGGTCTTATGCACCCACGGGTACCCAAAAGATGTTAATAAAGTTTCTTTATTTCTCTCTCTCTCTCTCTCTCTCTCTCTCTCTCTCTCTCTCTCTCATATTGTACCCTCAACAGAGTTGGAGGTTAAGCTTTGTTTTTCTCTCTGTTTTCTAGTGCTGGTTTAGCTATTTTATGGACAATGCTCCTTCTTTTTTGATGTACTCTCTACTTGTCTTATGTGCCCTCGGGTACTTAACAGACATTAATATAATTCTAATTCTAATTGTAATTCTCTCTCATGCATGCTCATCACATCAAACCAATTCTTATATGCAAATAGTTTTAAGGACCACTACTTAGGTGATTGCGAAAACCAAAAGAAAAATGATGATGTCTATTTCTTCAAAAGTACCTTCCTAACAAGCTTTCAGAATTTTCAGCACCTCCAACTAGCTGCAAAAGTCAAAGACATGGAGGACAAGCGTATGGCATTCATGACCTATTCAAATTGTTGGCTTATTCAAAAGTTTATCTGAAAACTGAAAAAGGAAACCATCTAGATTATGAAGTATAACCACCAAGAGCCTTGCATCTTATTAAGCAACTAGAGATATAGAGATGTGCAAAAATATGTAAAAAAAAAACCAAGAGTCTGCCAAACGTATTCTATGTTTATACAGCATGAAAACGTTTTCTATGAAGAATCTATAGAAAAGGATTACATGAAGAACTCTAAAACATGCAAACACTTGATTTGAGGTGATAAATATGCCTAAAACATAAGGATTGCAAGAGGCTCTTTAGCAATAGGCCAACGGTACATTGGGCCTTGGGCTCTCAACAGCCTTTTTTTCTTTTTTCTTTTTCTTTCAGTGGACCATATGGTTTGGCTTATTTGGCTCCTCTACAATAGGATAATGTCACTTGGTCTCATCATTAGTAATTTAGAATTTGGATAAGATCAAAATGCAAGGAGTAAGTCATTGTAACTATCACCATTGAAATCAATCAATCATCAAATTCTAGAAAGATGTGCACACACGAGAGAGAGAGAGAGAGAGAGAGAGAGAGAGAGAGAGAGAGAGAGAGAGAGAGAGAGAGAGAGAGAGAGAGAGAGAGAGAGATCTAAAACTCTACTATCGCATTGTATTGTGAGAGAATGAGAGTGAGCTAAAGGAAAAATGTGCAGTTTTGATGGTATCTCCTCATTTCTTGTCCACAATATTTAAGTCCTTTTACACCTATGAAAGGACCGAACTTAATGAATAACATTGTTTGAGGCACTTAAGCCTATGTGATGCTTATAACTTATGGTACATATGTAAGCCTAATCACTTCCACTTTGAAATTTACTACTCGGATTTTGATTTGCTTGTACAATGTTCACAGTTGAATGATCAACGATCAATCATTTAAATTTTGTGCACTATACAAGGTGTCATGGATAATGCAACACATTGTGTTGCCATGAGTGGCTCATTAAGAGAGGGTCCTTCATGAGATTCATCACCGAGAGACTACGGGCCTTGAGCATGTTCTAGACGTACTCCACTCTAGAAGTCCTAAAACAAATCCCCACCAGGTTTGCAACTCAATAATGTGATCATTGATTTCTTGCATTTGCCAATGTGTATGTTGAAAACTCGAGTGTTCTAATTTTCTAAACTATGATCTTGAACAAAAGCAATGCATGGGAGGGATGGTAAAAATTAAGTAAGAAGAGATTGTTGGCCACAAATCAAAATTTGTGGCAACTAGCACAACAAGGCTACCAAGCATGCTGGGATTATCATGATTGTGAAAGCTAATTATAGACAATAAGGACTTATTGGAAAGTCCTTTCATGTATTCATGGAGTGGCTGTGAGAAGCCACATTCAAAAAGATGATGATGCTTTGTTTCCACTTGATCATTGTCGCAAAGCAAACAAGTATGTGCCTCCCAAGCAAGCTTTGGATTGCGCCATCTTCCCATTTCTGAATCTAAGTTCGTGGGAGTTCATCTTCAGTCATGAAATGGTCTCCTTTTCCTTCTTGAAATGTCCTCTTCAATATGCCTTAGTGTAGGCCCACTAACATTATTTGTAATACTGCATTTTCCTCCTTCAAGGGTTCTTTCCAAATGCAATCCATAAACTATTTTAGCACAAACGGCTTCAAATTAGAAGAGTTTCTGTTCCATTCATTGCATGGAATTTTCCAAAAAGACAACCATTTGACAATGTCCAATCCCCAACCATTGCTCTATCTTGTCACTTGTCCAAAGAAGAATACCAAAGGCTATGTGTAGTATTGGCCAAAGGAACCACATTCTTTGCATGAAGGAGCTTGGTACTCTCACCACTTGTGTGTGTGTGTGTGTGTGTTATGGACATGCATTATAGTCCATACTTCTCTACTTTTGACAGTATTAGTGGACACGCAGTTTATATTTACATGTGATGGGCCTAGAAATACTATTTTACATGGTTTTTTATTTTTGCCCTAATTTTTTAATTTCACTTTCCCTCCAAATCAATATGAAAGGAGGTAGGGTTTGTCCACTATAAATAGCCACTAAGACTGGTCATTTGCTAGTTTTGATCATTTGAGTCTTGGGCTTCTTGTAGGGGAGTTGTACTATTTTGGAGATCTTAGTTGGAGATCTGTCAACCTGTGAGCTATCGGTGGCCATTGATATTCATACAGTTTCTTAGTTGGAGAATGCTATGTGAATGCCTTTTGTTGTTTTTTATGCATCATTGATACTAATACCTATGAATATGTTCATAACATGATATCAGAGCTCTTTCGTGAGCAATTGGGCGTGCTTTTTTTCTTTGGCAAGGCCATGCACCAGTAGTAGTGAATTGAAACACCTCATTGGACACATCCACAACCTAACTAGGCCACATCATCCACTTCTCCCATGAGTCACTATAAGATCAATACAAATCCACCATCTTGAGTTCAACCATTAATTATGACATTGATTCCATGAGGGCCCCTCACAATCATAATTAATTTATTGGTTGAGGTACGCTTACAAACCTCCTTACGAGATAATAATCCGAGATCAGTCCAAGTGCGGGCATGACATTCTTCCCCCCTTATTCTAGTTTTGTCCTCAAAACTTAAAAGTTAGGGAAGTTCCTTTTCAAGCTACCTTCCTACTCCCAGGAGTCATCATCGTCTATATGACCTCTCTGTCGGACCAGATGCTTGATAACTATATGATTTCGCAATCGTTTAGTTTTGGTATCCAAGATCTTTTCAGGTTCAAGTCGAGTCACACCTAATGATTCTTCTGACATGTCCAATCGATCTCCAAAACCAAGACTTTTCTTAAGTGGATTTACGTGAAATACTGGGGGTATACTTGAGTTCCTTTCAAGAGGTCTGATTGGTAAGCCAAGGATCCTATCCTCTTTAAGTTTTATACGGTCCCCTATATCTAACGGACAATTTGTAATGTTTGCCAGCAAGCATTACATTTGAATCCTTTGGAATTCGCAAATATACCCAACCCCCCTCTTGACATACCAAATTTAAAGTACGATGTATGCTTGGATGCCCCGCACAAGGTGATTCATGGCATTCATAAAGAACTTTCTCTTTAATTGCATCCACATCAAGCACACAAATCTTCCCTTTCCTGAACAAAAATTTGCTATAGATAGAGAAGTCATCAACACTCTTTTTATCTTGTCTCCCAGACTGATAAATCAGCCTTCGCTTGCTGAGTCTACTAGTACTCTCTTCCAGATTGGTCCAAAACATGGGTCTTTCTCACAAAGACCTCTCAGGGAGAGAAAAATTTGTGTTGATCTCAGTGAAAGATTGTTCGTTCACTTCACAATTCGACTAAGTGCATCAGCCACACAATTGGTGGTTCTCTTGATATACCACACGGTAAAGTCGAATTCCTGCATGAGTCTGCATGTCGGGCCTAACGACCTCTCAGATCATTCTGATTACAAAATTATTTCAAAGGTTGATGATCCATGTTCACCATAAACTTATTATCATACAGGTAATGTCTCCATGATTTCAAAGGATGGATCACCGCAAAAAGCTCTTTTTCTGGATGTATCCATCCCGATCTGATGATATCTTGTTCGAACATCGATCTGTGTGAAGAATTTCGCTCCACTTAACTGATCTATGAGATCATCCATTCTAGGGAGTTGGTATTTATTTTTTATGGTAGTTTATTTAGACCCTGTAATCCACACAAAACTAGAAACCCCCATCCTTCTTATCCTTAAGAAGAACAGGATGGGGTGGTAAGGTTGTCTAAAAATGGTGGCTACCAGGTATTAATTCTATCTTATGGTCCACGAACTGTATGGGTGGCAGACCATAAGGTAGTTGCTTAGGAAAAACGTCACTAAATTCTTGTTTTAAATCTCTGCATTGATTGTTGCTCTTGATGAGAATTTTCGGGGTTACAATTAAAAAACACATTCACATTAGATTTATGAACAATATCACAATGCAAACTAGATTATAAAACAGGATGATAATCAGGAATCATTGACTTTTTCTATTCATTCAGCCAAGGGAATCATCGACGATGGGAGTACATCAGTCTCTCCAAAAATAGAGACATTTTTACCAGATATATCTTTAAATACCAACCCAACCAAACCTAGATTGATCGGATCTAGCCCCCAAGCTATGAAGAGAGGAATCACACCAATAGCATGTAGCTAGAATCACCAAAATCAAGCATACACTAGTGAGAGCCCTATGGGTATACTTATACCTTCCAAGGCCCATGCACCACTATTAGTGAACTGTGACACCTCACTGGAGACATCAGCAGCCTAATTGGGCCCACTCATCCACTTCTCCCATGAGTCACTATGAGATTCATACAAATCCATTATCTTGAGTTTTAGGCCTTCAACCATTAATTATGATATTAATTCCATGAGGGCCCCAACACCTCATAATCATAATTAATTTATTTAGGTCAAGTTAGGCCTACTAACCTCTTTACGAGATAATAATCCAAGATCAATCCAAGTGTGGACATGACATCCGCCCTCCATCTTGCAAGATTTCCAACTCATCCTACGTACATCATAGTATGCATCTCCATAGCTGCACTAGTCATCCTTGCAAGTTACTCATTTTGTAGATCCTACATACTATTGTTGTACCTACACTAGCCACCCTTGCTACCTGCTCAAGCCTTGGGCCCCCTCAGGCTCCTTGATTCATGCTACTACAAACTACATTGTCTTAAGTTTCCTCCATAGCCTGTGCAGTTCTCTGAGCTTGCTACTGCCTACTCATTCTTCTTTTTATCGTGTTGTCGAAGTCTGCTAGCTTGCTCCAGAGTTGGCCCATTCCTCGTCGCCAGTGGATAGACATTTTTGCGGACTTTATCATTGGCCTACCTTGTACCCAACGTGGTCATGACTCGTGTATGGTGGTAGTTCGGTTCTTGAAACAGGCACATTTTATCTCGGTCCGCAACACTACTACTCCTTCAGGGAAGGATTGGGATCAGCATTTATGTTTAGCAGAGTACAGCTATAATAGCTCTGTCAGTACCAGCACTAGTGTATCCCCATTTTACAAGCTCATGGTTATGCTCCTTCTTTACCAGCAATTCCTCTTCGAATGTTACACCTGTGACCCTTGCTTTTCATTCTTATCAAGTGGCCACAAGTTTATCTCTCGAGCTAGTACACATTTACAAGATGTTCACAAGCATTACTAGACCTCCGTAGACTACCATCGACGCCATGTTCAGTTTCAGCTTGATGATATGGTTTATCTTCAACTTCAATTTGCACGACATCATTTTGTTCAAGTGCCTGTCATATCTTCCATGTTAGTTTTACGTGTTGCTATTGAGGATAATGCTCCTCGCAATCTTGCGTTTCCTGATGATCCAGAGCTATTTACTTTATTACCAACTGCTATACTTCAAGTTCATCTTCAACGTAGTCGATGCCGACTGCAAATTCAATTTCTAGTTTTGTGAGACTCCTTAAGCATTCTCTTTGTTGCTTTCTAGAGCTAGCTCTTGCTTAAGTGTTGCTTTCTTAGCCTAGCTATTGATCTGCTATAAATTTGTTCGTAACTAAGCCACTCACTAACTTTGGCTTACCAATTAGACCTTCTGAAAGAAATTTAAGTACACCCAGTATTCACGTAAATTGGCCAAAGAGAAGTCTGTGTGAAGGGCATTTGGTTTTAGAAATTTGTTTGACCTATCAAAGGAGTCATCCAATGTGACCCAGTTTGAACCCAATAAGCATATTGAATACAAGAATCACATGACTAGCTATGATTATAGTTACCGAGCATCTAGTTCAATGGAAAGGTCATGCACATTATGATGACTCTTGGGAATAGGGGGAAAGCCTGAGAATGAACTTTCCTAGATTTAAATTCTGAGGATAGAACTTGTTGGGAGGTGATGCAGATGGTGACCATGTGTCCCAATGTGTCTCTAGCCATCTTTGTCCTTTCCACTTGTGTCTCAACAATATGCTCCTCTTGTTCTTGCTCTTGAGTCTGAAAGGTCTCCTGATTGGGCTCCTTTGAGATCTGCTCAATAATTGAAAGGTACTATCCCTTACCATTGTTCTCAAGCTCCTCCATCATGGTCTTAGGCAGCATCTCCACCCCCAACCTCCTTTTTCTCATGTACCTCCCATAAATGCCAGGACTACATTGATTGTGTCTCACATGCAATTGCCCACTTCCCCTTTTCCTCGAATCTCTCGACCCAAGCCTCCTTTCTCACCACCTCTCTCACCGTTGCTGCTGTAGTCGTCTCCCCTCCCCCCTCCCGCAGCTCTGCTCATCGCAAGACAGATAATAACTGGTATGACAAATCTTGCTCTTCCTTCCAAACCTATCTCAAGTATGTCCGATCCGTTTCACCTTTGCTCTCCTCCCTGATTTTCTACACCGCAAGAAAGCTGTATACAATACGACCCGCTCAGTTCGCAGGTTACAGCAGCTTCATATTCCTGACTCTATGCTTGCAGCGATTATTACCTTGCCTTGTATGAGAGGATTCGGCAAGGGTCTAATTTGTCTACTCCTATCCGCAACATTGTTGGTGTTAAGCAAGGTTGTCCCTTGTCCACCACTCTATTCGCCTGTATGTAGATGATTTGGAGTGCCTTATTCGTGAAGAAGGTGGGTAAGGTTGTCCGCTTGCTCACTTGATTATTCCTATCCTTCTTTATGTTGATGACATTGTTCTTCTAGATTCTTCCCCGGCTGGTCTGCAGCGTCACTTACATGTCTTACATCATTTTTGTACCTTACGGGGCCTCTCTGTCAACTTAGGGAAGACTAAGGTCTTGATTTTCAACACTAATCGTCACAGTCTTCGCAACTATCACTTTCTATACGGTGGACAAGAGGTTGAGATTGTCACTTCTTATACCTACTTGGGAGTCTTATTGACGGCACCATTGCTTCGCTTCCGTCATCCGTCAGGCTGCTTTTAAAAGGGTTTCATTGGGTCACTCTACATTGGTCCAGTTTGAGAGAGGTTGTACTTTAAATCATGTTTTTTGATCCTTCTACCAGATTACAGCTCTTTGCTACACGGGTGCCTCCAAAAGTCATGTATGGTTCCGAGATTTGGCTATCGGGTCTTTCTCTCTGGGATTGGGCAGCTATTTCCCGTATTCAAACGAATATGTTGCCACGCATGATTCGGGCCAAGTCGACTACACCACATGATATTCTTTGCGCAGAGTTTGCCACCCCTCCATAATTCTCGAGGGGTTTTTTCATATCATACGCCTTCCTCAACGCATTCAGCATATTCACTCTTCCCACCCGGATAGATATATTGCAGTCGCGCTTTGCTCTTCTTCTGCTCTTGCTGCTTCCAATACCAAGATTTCATGGTACCAGTAGGTGGTGGAATTACTACGTTCTTTGGACATCTTTGTCACGGACCTTCCATCGAGCACTAATCGGTATATTCGCCACCAGCACTTTCGCCGTTACATACAGCACACATGGGGACCCGACTCAGCTTCCCGACCGCGCCACATTTATTACCAGACACTTTCTTCCCCTTGATCCAGCCGGTTTACCTCTGCTCCCGCTGTCTCTCACACAGTCACTCTCATACGGCTTGCGTTACCGCATTGGAGAGCTACGCACCTCTTCCCATCAGCTTGCTGTTGAGATTGGTCACTGCTGGAATATCCCGCATGAGCATAGATTATGTCACCTATGTTCTATGCACGAACTTGAAGATGAGGCACACTTCTTACTTCGATGCCCAATTTATTATGCGATCCGTGGTCAATATTATTGTCTTTATCAGGATGGTCCCCATACACTTACCAGTTTTTTCTCTTATCCTGATGCTCGATGTTTGGGGCTTCTTATCCGTGAGATGCTTTTACTTCATCAGTCACATTTGCCTCCGCACGATCATATGGGCATAGACTCTCAGCAGTTGCTAGTTACGGGATACTTTCAGACACGAGCCCGTGATGAGGATTTGGATGATGATATTGACATACCTGTCTTGCCACGGAAGAAAGCCCGTCACGGTTGCAGACAGCCAGTACAGCCTTCATCTCGACGTATTGTTCAACAGACACTTCGGGCCTATTTTACTTGATCTCTCTTCTTCACCTGGCCCGGGTTGTGGGCATCCCTGCTTTCTCCTAGTCATCAGTCCTACCTGGCCCGGGTTGTGGGCGTTTATTGTTTACATTACTTTAGTTCTCATGTACAGTTTTCTTCAGTCTGCACATTGACAATGCTCCCATATCTTCGTACATATGTATTTGTCTTATGCACCTATGGGTGCCTTCAAGACGTTAATAAAGCTTCCTTCTTTCTTTCTCCTGCTTTCTGCTCTCGAGATTATACAAAACATAAGCTTTTGCTTCCTCACTACATCCCAAAAATATAACCTGACAAATTTTGCATCTAGCTTCTTCCTGTCATCCTTGGGTATGTGTGCATAGGCGGTACATCCAAATAGTCGGAGTAGTCCCACCCTTGGCTTATTTCCACTGTACACCTCTACTTTTGTAGGGCTCCTGTTTAATAAGAATACAGCAACATACACGGCTTCAGCTCAAAAAGAGTTTGGTAATGCCTTAGCCTTGAGCATGCTACGTGCACACTCAACTATGGACCTGTTCTTTGTCTCAGCGACACCATTTGTTGAGGAGTATCTGGAGTAGCAAACTGACACTTAATTCCACTTGAGTTACGCAGATCATTGAACTCTCCTATTATGTACTCACCACCCTTGTCAGATCTGAGTACTTTTATCTTCATGCCAATTTGAGTTTCAACCAAAGCCTTGAAAATCGTGAACTACTTGATTGCCTCATATTCTTGTTTCAAAAAATAAACCCATACCTTCTGTGAACAATCATCGATGAAGGTCATGAAGTCGAAAGCCTCTTGTAGGCCAACAATCTAGTTGAATAACTAGTAATAGTTGGGGTGATGGCTAGCATAAAATGAAAGTGAATAAAAAACAGCCCTTAGACTTGCACATGAATAAAAAGGGCATGGCCAACTTATGAAGAAAAAGGGCACCCATGTGGATCCGATGTTCATAACAAAGAGTACCTTATTGAACAGGGTACCAATATGGTCAAGATGGCCATAGCAATATCCATGCTCACCCCCTCCCCCTCCCCCCCCAAAAGCCTGAAAGCCTCTCGGGCATCTGGATGAAAACCTAGACAATATTTGTGGCATCCCATACCACTGCGATCCCCCAGAAGGAGGTGCCTTATCTAGCCTAAATGATCTCCCCGTCTCTCAATCTAGTTCAAGCCCCAACTAGAACTTTCCAAATGGATGTTGGCCTCCCCTGTATTCCTGCAGCCAAAGCCATATTGAAGCAAAGTGCTTATGGGATAACTAGCCACCCCCTTGCATGTCCACTTTAGTTTGACTAAGCCTCCATAGCTCCAAAACTAAACTTCACATCACATTTCTCTATTGTTCAAAGGAAAATAATAACTCAAAAATTTAGTATGCATGATTAACAATTTCCCCCAAAATATGAAAACACTGAAATGCCTATAGCAAATGAAATTTTTGAAAATTTTCTCATTTTTGCTTTTGTGTTTCTCCATCACATGATTTTCATCATTATATATTTTGGAGGCTATTGGAACAATGGTAGTGGAGAGACGAAAAATATAACGAAAAAGTAAGAAAAAAAAAACACAAGGGATATTACCTGAGAGCCATACACCTCTGCACAAAAACAAGGTAGAAAAGTTGTTATAATCAAAACACCTCACAATTTTGTCATTTGAAAACTCCAATATCATTTAAAGAATAACAAAGGACAAGCATGCTATACTTGAAATCTTTCAAATAGATCAAAAGAACAAATGACAATTTAGCAACTTCCTTCAAGCAAACGAAGAAGACAAATTTTCAAATGAACCAAATATTAAATGTGCATACCAGCAGTATCAAAAAATGTAAGGCCGGCATCAACACTTGCATTGAATGCCGCTTTTACCTCCTTCAGCTTCCTATCTGCCAACACTTGCAAAGAATACAACATATCTTCATCATTTTATACCACCCAGTTGTGAACAAAGAATGAAAGAAAGAATGATAATGGGATATTCCAAGAGATTTTAAGCATGATAACAGTTTCTATAGACTATGAGCAAAATGCTTTGATATAACAATAAGGCAGCAATCAGAAGTGCCCATAGTCATACCTTTCACAATTTTGTAGACAAGTAGGGTAGAATAGCAATGAGTTCCACAAAATTGAGGGTGCAAGAAAAATGAGCCGATGGGTGGCTAGAAATAAGCTACAAAAAAAGTTTTGTAGAGGAAATTATAAGATTTTACTTCCTTGCTAGTTAACTAGTGGCTATAAACGTTGTTAGAAGTGTTATAGCACCTCTGCTTCAAGGGTTAAATCCCATTAAATAAGTGAATGAGAAGCACTAACTTGCATATTCTCAATAGTTCTTTGGGCCTTCAATCACGTGTTATGATTGAAGTTAGACCATATAATTATGGACTACTATCCATAGACTGCATGGATTACGGGGACTATATTCATTTGCTGGCCACAAGTCCATCTATTCATAATAGGCCTAAAAGTCTGATTCGTGCATTTCTATTTAGGGCAACTCATCAATCACATATCTCTATCTCAAGATATCTCATTTTCAAAGTTTTTGCATCAATAGACATATTGTGACGGAGGACAGCCATCTATGGTTATTGGTGCCAAGGTTTGGAGGTCTCACACTTTTATTGCTCTTTTTGCATGCTACTTTTATATTTACAGCAGATGTGGACAGCCTTTGTTGCCATCTAGCGTCTACTTTACTTTGGAGAGTTTTTACAAGGATTTTGCTTCATACACACTTGCTCATTTTTAAGAAATGATAGCAACTTGCAAGTAACCATCGATTTTGACAAGTCTCGTTGAAAGCATGCCCCATGCAATATTTTGGACTGATGTATGGAATAACGGTGATTATAGCATAGCTTATGGGCAATAGCAACTTGTCTCTTTTGTATCACTCAAGTACTAAACGCCAAAAAACATCTCAAATGCAACAGACCAATTTCTCGATACATGAGCATATATTTTTCTAATACAAGGGCTTGTGTCCCCAGTATAATGCCAAATCTGGTGTGTTGGACAAGGGCAAAAAGAAGGATGTGGATACCATGAATCTTATGGGGTAGTCCAATAATGTTGCCCTGTCTATTGTAGACTAGAGAAGGCATCCCTCTAACATACCAGTCATTGTGGATCGATCATAGCATCTCCACTATCTTGCTAAAAACTCTCCAATCCACTAATCCTTGCCTAGAAGCCTCTCTTTGATAAGTCCATCAAGTAGCAGCTACAAAATAGCGACTGTTGCATCCAAATTTATAGCTATAGCTGGATCTTTTATGATCGCTCTCAGAGTACAACTCAACATAAGTCTCTAGCCAGAAATCCAGTTCGTTGTACTTTATCCTGAATATCACAAACAAGTGAAGCATGACAATCACGATTTATAAAAAGTAAAATAGTTGAATGAGTAACACAAAAAACACGAATGTTTGAGATGGACGAATACAACATGTAGTAGTTGGAGTAATTTATATACCTGGGCAGAATACGCAAAGTCTCTATATACTATTGACACCACTTCTTCCATCATCGTCTCACCCCGTCCTTCATCCTTCAATCTACTCACCCCCAACATGATATCTGAATCCAATAAACACCTTAATAGTTGTCGTGCCCGTGATATTGAAGACCTAGAAGCTGAACTTCTTATTTATGTGAAAGATATACTCTCTCCCAACCTTTTTGATCTTTTTAATCAAGCTGCAATTCAGGGCTTCCCTGGTGTACCAATGTCATACATCCCATTCACAAGGGAGGTGATCCCATGAGGCCAGAAAACTACCACACTATTATGGTTGGGCATATTATGGCAAAGGTTTATGGCTCAGTTCTTTGGACGGCAGTTAGTAGTGAAGCTGAGATCATACGCTTACATTCTTTGGGGCAGGCAGGTTTCCAATCTCATTACTCCACCTTGGATCATATATTCACCTTGAGGTCTATCATTGAGGAGACCAGGTCCAAACAATCGGGTGTACTATTTTTTTGTGAATTTTCGTAAGGCCTTTGACTCAATTCCGAGACACCTACTTATTCAGAGAGTACAAGATCTCGGATTCCATTCAGACACAGTCTTGGCGATTACGGGTCTATATGAGAGAGTGATATGTTGTTTCCGATCTGAGGAGGGCATATCACAGCAGGTAAATAGCACCATTGGAGTGAAGCAGGGATGTCCCCTACCCAGTTTGGACTTTATATTGACGAGTTTTAGACCAGTATCACAGATTTCTTTTCTAGACGTAGACAGAGGCCCTCAAAAGATACAGAGGGCAGATCGGAGGATTGAGATAGATATTCCAGTCAGAGACAAACATTGTGCCATACTTTAGTGCATCAGACCGAGTCATTCCTCTAGCAGGTCGAGGCAAAGCAGGTGACATATTGTCCACAGGTCCAGGCAGCGGCAGCTTCACTCCTGACATCCAAAGCACTCCACGAGTTTGATTACGGTCTACTTCACAGCATCAGCTGAGACTTGAGGCTTGTTTTACATCATGATATATATGTGCTCCTTTCCATTTTAGCAAAGAGATATACAGCATATCTATTTCAGATTGTTTGTCATCGACTGATTAAACCTACATAAGGCCAAAGACATTGACGAACTAGAGGCTGAACTTCTGAAACAAGCCGCTGACATCCTCTCTCCTTTCCTCTCTTTCCTTTTCAATCACGCTATCACATCTAGTTTCCCCTCCCCTTGGTCCACAAACCTTATCCATCCTATCCATAAAGGTTGTGATCCCATGAAGGCCGACAACTATCGTACCATCATGATTAGCCACCTCTTTGCCAAAGTTTAGGGTTCTATTCTTCAGTCAGAGATCAGTACAGAGATGGATACTAGAGCACTGCATGCCATTGGTCAGGCTGGTTTCAGACCAGGATATACCACATCAGATCATATTTTCACCCTGAGATCCATCATTGAGGAGGCTAAGGCCAAGCAAGAGCATGTATACTGCTGCTTTGTGGATTTCCGCAAAGCCTTTGACTCTGTGCCCAGACATTTATTGATACAGAGGCTTCGGGATCGTGGCTTCCAGGAGGATCTCATACAAGCAGTTGTGGCATTGTACAGACGAGTTATTGGCCGGATTCGGGTATGAGTAGTATCACCAGAGATAGAGAGTACCATTGGGGTTAAGCGGGGATGTCCTCTCTCTCCTACACTCTTTGGTTTATATAGATGAGCTTGAGCAGATTATACAGAGAGAGGGAGGTGACCAAAGTTATGGTGTTTAACACCTGCAGATCCTTCATGATGCGCTTCTATGGGAGAGGCATCCACTTGAGGTAGTTGACTCCTACACTTACCTGGGCGTGGTATTTTCTGGTCTCACTTTCAGCATGCGACAAGCAGCAGTTTCCCAGCTACGGAAAGGATGAATCGTTGGTAGATTTGGAGAGACTATGTTTCAGCTCACACATCAGGGATGCGACTAGTACGTGTCGACTCTTTGACACTATGGTAGTCCCTTCGGCCCTATACGCAGCAGAGACATGGAGTACTGGCCTGACGACTTCCGAGTGGGCACGCATCTCATGACTTCAAATTCATATGCTATCCCGGATGATACGAGCTAAGCCCTCTGTACCACATCATATTATATTGGCGGAGTTTACCATCCCCCCTATTCAGCTAGAGGCATAGTTCCATATTGTCACATTCATACAACGACAAGAGGATCTTCTGGGTAGAGGCACACACTATGCTGCAGCAGCTCTGTCGTGGGACTGTCACCAATCTAGGTGGGGAATCCTGTTGGAGCATTTACAGTGGATACCTACAGAAATATTCGTTATTCAATTTTTGGTGTCCACCATCAAGAATGTAATAAAATGGAAATAAGTGCAAAGGTACATGGCCTCTTGCGAGCCCACCCCATGTTTGTAAATACTATAGTTGAATTAAGTTATAATAGAAGACTTGGGCCAATAGAGCTGAAATGAAGTAGAAGAGGCCAAAGTCAAGTTAGTAAGCATGTGCTTAGGTGGCAGTGCCACGTGGCTGTCACATGGGAATCACATGAGATTCACATGGGCGCCACCTAGGTTGGCCAATAGGAATAAGAGGTGTGTCACATGGGCTAGCCAATAGAATCAAGGGGTGGGGGCCTACCCCAAGCATAAAAAGGCACCTCTTGTACTCAAGAGGAGGAGATTCTGCTGAATTTTCATTGTGAACATCCATGCTGCTAACTTGGCTCTCTCTCATGTATTTGGTTTCATTGGATTTTTCATGCTTTGCTTTGTGTTTTTGAATAGTGTTAATCCATGCTTAGAGAACTTAGTGTAGATGCATGACACCTCCCTTGCTTCCTTGTGATTATGAGTAGTGTTAATGGGAATTGGATGGTTGTGTAGTGTTAAATGATCTTGCAAGCAATGTTAATGTGGTGATAGTGTTAAATCTCTAGAGTTAGAATGCTTGGAATAGTGTAAATGGTGCTTTGCTTGTCTTGATCGTGAATGCCTGCTTGGAAAGAATGCTAGTAGCTATATCACGAGAATAATTACTTGTGATAAGTCATGACAGGCATTGAGAGAAAATACACCCCCTACATCACCTGAGCCTAAAGTTTATATAACCTTCCTACAAGAACACCTTTGGCTGCCACTTCGTTGTTCTTCTTTTTGATAACACATTGTCCTTCATCAAATTGGAGAACCATATGTTGCTTTGCTATAGTTGAAACTAAGAGTAAGTTTTTCTTTATGCCAAGTACATAAAAAACATCCTTGATATCACCAACCTTTTCTAAAGGTCATTGAATACATATCTTCCCAGCTCCCTTCATGTCATTAAGTATAATTCTCTCCCAATTTGACATTAGTACCATCATCTAGTTGTTGAAAACTAGATAACCAATCCCGTCATGGTGCCTTATGCTTTGAAGCACCCGAATCGATAAACCAATATTCTTCTTCACATGGAAATATTGATGCCGAAAACAATTCACAATTGCCAAAATCCGAAGCACTCAGCTTCGTACCAAGTCCTTCAGCAAAATTTCCTGCCTGCTTCTTCTTATTGAACTTGTTTTTCTAGCATTCTTTTGCATAATGACCTAGCTTACCGCAAATAAAGAGATCAACCGTGTTGGAATTTGTCTTCTCTTCACCTTCCTATGGGTCTGATATATTGCTTTTCTCCCACATTCCCTGTTGCATTGCTTCCCTTTGTTCTTCTTCCACTTTTCATCTTTTCTTGAACTTTGCCCCTGCTTCTTTGCTATGAATGCTTGTTCTTTAATATCATCCTTGTTCATGAGATTATGGCATATCTCATCTCCTATTGTAACAAAACAACATTCAATTCATCAAAAGTAGGCTTGGTTTCGCGTAAAGATAACATCATGACAAAATTCTGATAGGCTAGTGGTAAACTATTAAGCATGATGGACACCAAAACTAAATCAGAAACACTTTCTCCAACTGCTATAAGTTGTGCTCTGAGATCTTTCACCCGTGTAAAATTATCTATCACTGACTCTCTCATATCCATTTTCAAAGTGTGTAGCTTATTTGTTAAGAAGAAAACCCTAGATAGATTTAGATTCTCGTACAAATTCTTAAGATTATCCCAATCTTCCTTGGGTCCAACAACATCTCTAGTATGTGAAACAATCGTACCCTTAACTGATAAGTTAATGATATGATGAGCTTTTCTTCTTCGTTTCAAGTACTCTCTCAAGTCCCTATCAATAGTATGAGGTATCTCGCCACTTGTAACAATATCAGTTATGAACGTAGCCACGGTTGATCTAGATTTAGTCTATGAAAGCATCACATAAGCAAGACTTAACCCTAGAAAGCAGGAGAGAGAAAGCTTAAAGAGGCTAAAGAAGGAGATCATATCATAAGCCAAGTAACAAATGACACAGAATCCCTACTTATAGCCAAGAGGAAGCCCTAAAAGGAAGCTTCCAGTGGCTAGGGCCAAACTGAGAGGGAAAATAGTGCGCCCTCCAAGAAGGCCCCCACTCTCAGTAATATGACCAAATAACCAATATAGTGAATCATAGGGCCCAAGGCCAATAATATGGTCTAAATGTCAATAATAGGGCCCAAGGCCAACCATATAGTCTAAATGTCAAATAATGAATAAAAAAGGGCCCAAAGCCTGCTTATGCATAAAGTAAAGTAAATGTAAATGGACATGGCGAATGTAATGAGCCGAGTCCATAACTCTCCCCGACACAAAAATAAGACCCAACTGCCATAAAGGACTGGATCAAGTAACAACAAGCCCTGGAGGATCAACTGGAACAGCATCTGGTGTAGTAACAACTGGAGCAACAGCTGATGTAGAGGAATCAACAAGTGCGGCAAGAGCACGAGCCTGATCCGCAAGTGACGGTGTATGATAAAAGACATTAATAGGCTCCCATGTGGCCTCCTCAACAAGACGACCATCCCACTGGACTAGGAACTGAATCTGTCGGCGGCGTCGACTATGATGCAAACGCACCTGAAGGATAGCAGCAGGTAATAAAGGAAAGAGATCCGGTGCAGTAGGAAACTCAGCATCACGAGGAGCATCATCCTCAATAGCAACACGTAATAAACTGACATGGAATATATCACAGGCACGTGTGGAAGCAGGAAGCTGAAGACGATATGTAACTGGACTAAGAACCTCCAATATACAATAAGGCCCATAATAACGTGGTGCAAGCTTCTCAGTAGAAGCATGGCCCTGAATAAAATGATGACGTGCAAACCGTAGGCGTAGATATACCATATCACCAACATGAAACTCAACATGACGTCGATGACGATCAACTGAAGCTGATAACGCTGTTGGACCTGCTGCAAATGGGAACTGGCCTGGAGAATAAGCTCGCGAGCACCTGATAGAATGAGGACAGTGCCACAGGTGTATCCTCGGGAGGAAGAGGAATACCAGGTAAAAGAGGTGCATAACCATGAGATAATAAAAATGGTGCAACGCCGGTGCTGGTACTAACAGAGCTGTTATAGCTATACTCTGCCAAACATAAGTGCTGATCCCAATCCTTCCCTGAAGGAGTAACAAAATGGCGCAAATAATCCTCAAGGATCCTGTTAAGGACCTCAGACTGCCCATCAGAAGTAGAATGATAAGCAGACCCCATAAAAAGTTGTACATCCAATATACGCATAAGCTCTGTCCAGAACAATGATGTAAACTTACTATCCCGATCAGAAAGGATAGTACGAGGAAACCCATGTAGGCGAAATATCTCTGGAAGGAACAAGCGTGCACACTGCTCTGCTGTGATAGTACTGCGGACGGGTATGAAATGTGCCTGTTTCGAGAACCTGTCAACTACCACCATACATGAATCGTGACCACGACGGGTGCGGGGAAGGCCAATGATGAAGTCCATAGAAATATCAGTCCACTGACGGTGAGGAATAGGCCAACTCTGAAGCAAACCAGCGGACTTAGCACGGGAGTACTTATTACGTAAGCAGAAAGGACAGGTACGAATAAGTACAACAAGCTCTTTCCCAAGGGATGGCCAATAGAAATGATCCTTAAGACGAGCATAAGACTTCTGAAAACCAAAATGACCCCCAACTGGGGACGAATGAGCATCCGACAACAACTGAGAACGGATACCCAAAGAACTAGGAACACAAAGAGAACCATAATGATAAAGACGGTGGTCAACAATGGAATAAGCCTGATGAGGTGAAGACGACATAGGTGGAGCAGAACTATAAACATCACGAAAATCAGAACATGTAAGATAAGCAGATGGAAGATCATCAAACCAGGAAGGAATCGTGGCAACAAGGGTATTCAATAAAGCAGGAAGTCTAGACAATGCGTCAGCAGCAGTGTTAGCACGACCAGGACGATACAAAATAGAAAAATCAAAAGATTGTAAAACTGCAAGCAACGAAACTGACGATCACTAAGATCACGCTGGGAGAAGAGATAACGTAAGGACTGATGATCAGTAACGATATCAAAAGGAACACGGTACAGGTAATGGTGCCACTTCTTAAGAGCATAGATAATGGCAAGAAGCTCTTTCTCATGGACAGAATAACGTTGCCCATAAGAGCGTAAACGACGCGACTCATAAGCAATAATACACTGAGACTGACGAAGCAAGGCACCCAAACCAACATTACTAGCATCGGTCTCGGTACAGGTAATGGTGCCACTTCTTAAGAGCATAGATAATGGCAAGAAGCTCTTTCTCATGGACAGAATAACGTTGCTCATAAGAGCGTAAACGACGCGACTCATAAGCAATAATACACTGAGACTGACGAAGCAAGGCACCCAAACCAACATTACTAGCATCGGTCTCAACAATAAATTTCTGATCAAATTGTGGTAAACATAGGACAGAGGCCTCCACAACAGCACGACGAAGAGTGTCAAAGGCGAACTGACAATCAGAAGTCCAAACAAAAGCACTAGACTTCTTCAAAAGGGCATGAAGAGGGGCAGCCACAGTGGCAAAGTGAGGAACAGGACGACGAAGGTGAGTAGCGAGACCAAGAAACATACGAACATGGTGGACATCTATGGGAATAGGCCAATCAGCGATTGCCTGAACCTTATGAGGGTCCAAACGAATACGACCATCACAAATGAGAAATCCTAAAAACTCAATCTCAACAACAGCAAAGGAACACTTAGAAAGTTTAGCAAACAACTGGTGATGAACAAGCAATTGAAAAACAGATGAAAGATGTAACACATGCTCATCAAGAGTCTTACTAAAAACAAGAATATCATCAAAATAAACTAAAACACAACGACCAAGGAGAGGACGCATGATGTTATTCATCACATTCTGGAACGTAGGTGGACCATTAGTAACATCAAAAGGAAGAACACGAAACTCATACAAACCAAGATGGGTACGAAACGCAGTCTTGTGTTCGTCCGAAGGATGCATTCTAATCTGGTGATAGCCGGAACGTAAGTCTATCTTAGAGAAAAGATGAGAGGTGCCTAACTGGTCAAAGAGATCATCCATGTGAGGAATAGGATACTGGTTACGGATGGTCAACTTATTGAGGGCACGATAATCAATGCAGAGGCGTTTGGAACCATCTTTCTTACTGACACCGTCCCGATCAGGGTCAAGTCGGTAGACCCGCCACCAAGTGGCAGCACGTCCATCTAAATGTAAGGCAGCTAACTGGATCTTCTGAGGATCAGTCTTAGGGTAAATCTGAAAATAAGTATCAAGCTTTGCAAACCAATTCTCTAACAAGTTCCCGTTAGAGGAACCAGAATAGGTGGCAAGCTGTACCCGATCACGAAAATCTTGAGCAAAATGTGGCTCAGGAGCTAGATGTCATGGAAAATGTGACTCAGGAGCTGTAGGACGTGGAAAACCGGGTGGTGGGTTAGGTGGAAAATGAGGCCCACCGCCAAAGGAAGTAGACGAGGATGGAAGTCCAAATGGAGACCCAAATGATGTAAAACCGGTCATCATTTGGTCGAAACGACTACTGAGGAGAGTAAGAGAGTCACGCATATCAGCAAACTGTTCATCTAAAGGTCCAGAATGACTCGCAGGTGTAGTGGGTGAGCTAGCCATGAGGAAGAAAAAGTAAGCGAGAAAAGAAATGTGCTAAACAATTAGACGAACTGAAGGAGAGGACATAAGTCGTCACAACAGGCACGCCAATGAAAAGACACAATAGAACTCGCGATGTAAGATGAACGGAAAGGACAACTAAGTAAGAAATACCTCGTAACCGCAACCGGAAGTGAGCTGAAAAATAGCGGCGATATGTCGAGGTACCGGGCAGCCTCCAAAAAAGATGCTAAGGGCCCGACAACGTGGAGTAAACGGTGGGTAAAAGTATGGGAAACAAATATGGACTATGGGGCTGGAAAGGGAGCAGCCAAGGAAAGGAAGTGATAACAAAAAGGAGGTATGGGCAGCGAGGAATCAAGGCTGAAAAATCAGAGATCGCCCTTCAAGGGTAAAAAAAAGTTTGCGATAAAGACGGGGAGCAATCCCGATGCGCGATGAAGTTGGGTGGGAGTGGCTTTCTAAGCATCTAGGCGTGTTTGTATTGT
This sequence comes from Diphasiastrum complanatum, assembly GCA_029204225.1. Lineage (NCBI taxonomy): Eukaryota > Viridiplantae > Streptophyta > Lycopodiopsida > Lycopodiales > Lycopodiaceae > Diphasiastrum > Diphasiastrum complanatum. The sequence goes on along the minus strand of CM055093.1, from coordinate 4,586,517 downwards.
CCGGGGTAGGGTTGCGAACACAGACAGCAGTGTAGGAGGGTGAGCTGAAATTGAGGCGGATGTAGGGCGCCAGCTATGGTGGAGTGTGGGCGTCCAAGAGAGGTAGTAAACGGCAAAAAAAAATTGGAACAAAAAGATGGGTTGGTAGGGCGCTAGGAGTGGCTGATGGAAGGTGGCGAATAGGGGTAGCAAAAAGCGAAAATTTTCAGCAAAGGAAAGAGCAGTAGGGCGCTGGTCAGCAAGCATGAGGGCGCCCAATAGGGCAGCAAATAGGAGGCAGTAGGGCGCCCAAAATAGGGGAGGAAAAAGGCTGAAAATGCAGCAGTAGGCAGCCAGCAAGAGGGCGCTAGAAATGGGCAGCAAGTGGGCGCCTGTCCTCCTCCGATCCGTCGTGAAAATCTACAAGACAAGTGTGGAGAAATGCTGAAGATCCGGCTGAAAAATGGTGAAGATCCAAGCTGAAGATGGGCGCCCTCCTGTGAGAGAAAAATCTGCTCAATGGAGATGCTCAGGAAAGTGCTCTGATACCAAGTTATGAACGTAGCCACGGCTGATCTAGATTTAGTCTATGAAAGCATCACATAAGCAAGACTTAACCCTAGAAAGCAGGAGAGAGAAAGCTTAAAGAGACTAAAGAAGGAGATCATATCATAAGCCAAGTAACAAATGACACAAAATCCCTACTTATAGCCAAGAGGAAGCCCTAAAAGGAAGCTTCCAGTGGCCAGGGCCAAACTGAGAGGGAAAATAGTGCGCCCTCCAAGAAGGCCCCCACTCTCAGTAATATGACCAAATAACCAATATAGTGAATCATAGGGCCCAAGGCCAATAATATGGTCTAAATGTCAATAATAGGGCCCAAGGCCAACCATATAGTCTAAATGTCAAATAATGAATAAAAAAGGGCCCAAAGCCTGCTTATGCATAAAGTAAAGTAAATGTAAATGGACATGGCGAATGTAATGAGCCGAGTCCATAACTATATCCCAATATTCTCGATCCATGAGAATATTTTGTCTTGAATTTCCAAATGCTAAAATTTGTGCCATCAAGTTTACTACCTTCAGATAATACTGCATTATTTAAACTTGTCATTGTATGACACTAATGAAATTTTTGTTGGTTTCGCAAAATTTTGTCTTTCAAAAAAATCTTTGCCGGTTCCCCAATATTTTTCTAGGTTCTTCAAGATTTTGATGATTCCTCAAAATCTTGGTTGCTTTCTCAAAATTTTAAAGATTCCAAAAGGAATTTTGACAGTTGCTCTTCTAAAAAAAAAACTTGCACATATTGGCTTCACATAAAACCAAATAATTTGTAACTTAGAAATGACCTGTTGAACACTTCAACATCTAATTAGTTTTCCAAAAAAAATGACACTCCACGTTTTGTTGTCCTACTGCTACCTGATGCTTTTCCGGTACATGCAAGTTGAAAGCGTTCACCTTTCAGCAATCTATCGTTTTAACCAGCGAACAATTCCAATAAAACTTTGTTCCCAAAAAAACTTCAAAACTCAAAGGTGATTTGCCAACAACCTTGGATCCGAAAAAAAGAATGATACCTTCTACGATCTGCCGTGTATCAAATTTCTTCCAGCAATCTATTTGAAAGCAGCAAGGACCACTTTCCTTGACTTGCAGAATTAAAGCAATTCTGGGGCCTGTGAATCAATCCTGAGACCTGTGAATCCATGTAAGTAATCTGCCCTGGACCTGAAATCTAGTAAACAAAGTTAAGTAATCTGATCTCCATTTCTGAAGATGATTCTTCAGCGATCTGGTCTACAAACGATAGATTGACTGCAAGGATCTGTTTTGTAACCGTTTGTCCTATAGTGATTGTTGAGAGCAATCTGAATTAAATGATCCACCTTGCAAATCTGGTCTTCAGCGAAGTCTTTCAAATTTCAATAATCTGCCTTGTAAATTTACAACAATATAATTGCTAGAACATGATCCCACTTTGTAGCAATCCCAACTCCTACGTGCAATCCTTCTTCAAAAGTGCTCCAATAAAAAATAATCAGAAGCACCTATGCCCTGATACCATATTAGAATTATAGGAAAAGAGGAGTGATCTAATCTTATTAGGACTCACACACATACAACAATGAATAGATAGAGCAAAAGAGTATAACTGATATTCAAAGCATAGGTCTAAAACTCGCTACAATGGATGCAAATCCTCTTTACATAATATTTGCCAATCTCTAACCTAGGCAATAAAAAGCTACGGCTAAAGCATAAAGCCTAAACCTAGCTCCTATACTTGTGTCCATAACTATCTTGAAGAAAGATGCAAAGAGATATGGTGCTAGTGCCCCCTACTCCTTTGTATGTTGGCTCCCAAGCTCATGCAAGGAGGATGGGGTAGAGACTTGGAAAGATAGGTGGAAAAATGCCTCCTTTGGGCCATGCACTCCCCCTTATGTAAGATTTCAATTTCATGCTATGCATGTCGATTGCCAATGTGAATGGTATTCTTAGCAATTCTTGTTCTCCAACACTTCTTTCTCTTTGCATGCAAGTTCTTTGAATGTATGAAGGAGGTCAAGCCACCCGAAAACCTTCAATTTGCATCCTTTATTATGTACAGTGCTTTCCTTAGGCTCTGAAGACTCTTCCAATGTGTCATCAACATAACATGCCATCTTCTTGGTTGCCATCCTTCATGATTCATTTGTTAAAACCCATCTCTAGTCTTTTCTTTAAATGTGGTCTAGAACTTCGTTTTTTTGCAAGCTCCTTGGTTCTTAGTGTGTAAATATTCATTTGATACATCCATCATGATGTCTTGACTTGTTAACTAAGAGGCCAAAAATGTCTGTATAGCACAGGTCATTCTTAAGTTCATTCCTTATCTTACAACAAAACAAGCTTACTACATGTATCATTCTTAAGTTCTTAACTATATTATTTTAAAAACAGAGCAAGCTTATAACCTGTGCCATTCTTAAGTTCTTGACCATCTTATCTCACAAGCAAAACAAGCTTATAAAATGTATCATACTTATCAAAGGTATTACCAAGCCAACCAGGCTTATAACATGAACTATACAAGCCATCAAGTGATCCATGCAATCTATGCGCTTTTGATCCATCAAGGCACTTCCATAACATCATAACATGCTACATTATACATAATATTTAAAGCTCCAAGCTTTTGGTCTTAGAATAATGCCTTTATGATTTACAAAATGCTTAAAAGAAATTGTCTGATTAACATTTCCCTCGAATGTTCTATTGTCACTCTGATCATCAAAGGTCCTCTTCTTGTCCAGAGTTATTCTAAAGCAGCAATTTAAATGAGCCACTTTACGTAATAAGCACCGAAACTTAACACAATTTTAAAATAGATTTTCCTTACAGCTAACAAATACTTGACGTTCTATGGCAACGTCTTACACATATATGTCACTCCACATGTGCTTCAAAGCCAATCCTGTCCTGGATTCTTTCTATGAGGGCAAAAAATTATAATTTGCAGCAAGTTGATGAAATGAGTCCATTGTTAGATTGTGAATCATGCCTCTGTAAATTATGGCAGATCAGCTTCTAACATTTATTGAAGCTACCTTTAGAGCCACTTATGCTATGCGTTTTATGTGTTCGGAGCTCAGAGGATTGGATCAAGAGCTCAAATGAACCATGTTCTTTGATGATTACACTAAGCGCTCCTTGAAAAATGCATCATTTGATTGTGGTAGATAGACAAGCTCAAGAACATCAAAACTGCACCTATCAATAGCCGCTTAACGAAACTAGCTTATATGCATAGCTTTCATTTTCGAAGCGTATGTTGAATAACAAGCTATTAGTCAACAAAATTAGCCATAGTGTAGAACAAGAAGGAACTGATGCAATAAGTAAGATTGACAGAACTGCGAAACTGGAATACAGAAAATCCCCAACAGATATTGTAAAGTACTCTAACTAAGAAGCTGTACGTATATTTGATTTATGCCTACTGGAATAAATTGGACTGTCTCTTCTGTGCGCAAGGAATTTCTGTGGCTTAAAAATCTTGTGATTCGGCAGGACAAAGGCACAATGGATTAGTTCTCATTCACCTCTCAACAATCATCAACTTTCAATCCACAGCAAGCAGAATGAGTCCGAACTGAATGCGAACTATTTTCAACCGTATCTTGCAACAACTGCCTATAATGCATCTGAATTGCATTCACGCATACATATGAACACCAGTGGAGGCAAATTGAACATTAATTGTTTGTTTGAACAGGCAGATAGAGTTAGTACTGTACCATCCCAGGTTCCTTCATTCCAATATCCAGTATCTCCCCATGACCAAGCTCCGATTCCGATGGCTGTTACTTCCACCTCAGACTGGCCCAATCTTAATGTATCTACCTTCACGGATGTCGATGATGAAGCAGCTGCTTGGCATTCTCCACCTCTCAAACTCCCTGCATGAATCTGCCTCCTTATCTGGACTCCAGATATGGCTCTTTTGGTAAGAACTCGTCTCTCGCCTCCTACAGCGCCATCGCTCAGCAGATACAATGGTGATGGAGATGCTCTCGACGCCATATCTCTCTCTCTCTCTCTCTCTCTATCGTCTCTCGTCTCTGATTTGAGACATAATTTTTTAGCTGACAATATGACGCTTGAAGGCCATCAAAATGGTGTCTAATCGAATTTGAAGAGCCACACGTGGCACTTAAATAGCCGTAGGTTGGCCATACACGCAACGTGAAGGAACGCACTCACCCCCACCCACATCATGCATATGTAGGGAGGCCCATAGAGGGTTGTGTCTTGTATTATTCATGACTCCACTTGGCAATATCCACAATTTTTAGTGGAAAGGGGTGCTCAACTTGTGAACCATCTTTGTCTACCTCCAGTATCTTACATGGGAAGTTTCTCAGCCCTTTATTTGTGTCTTTCTTGAGTATCTTACATGGGAAGTTTCTCAGCTCTTTATTTGTGTCTTTCTTGATGGGAAAAATACAGTTAGGTCGAAAAACCCTATGTCGATTTTTCTCTGTGCATGTGCTATGTTTATCAAATTCGAGTCATATATTTGAATAGTTTCAAATATGTAATAAATTTGATTTTATTTCATCTTGACTTTGAAATCGTCAAAATCCAAACAACTGATTACATAGACAAATACGAAATAGAAAATTATTGCTTTGCGAAAGCTTTAAATGACGCAAACATTCATTAGTTAGCATATTCGGTAGAACAATGAGAAAGAGATGAGTACATTCGAACTAACAAAATAATTGAACACAATAGGGCTCTTAAATTGAATTCAATATAAACACAAAGTGTACATGCAGTGAATGAGGAGCACAAATCAATAGCAACTATGACAACTACGCACTCACTCTATCTCATTGTCACTTTGATTATTCCACTTCATATTTTTTGTAGTACATATACAATGAATACTATTTACAAGGCAAATCGTGTTATCATCATCAAATAAGTTATAGTAGCACCAGTTGAAATTGTTGTTTAATACTGCCATTTGAATATCCAAAGTAATATAAAAGTAGTTCATCAAAAACTTGAACTGAACAAATGACAAGTTTCAAGTTGAGCGGTGCCATAAAAATGTCGATCAACATTGTTAGCTGTCACATCTCCATTGTCGGTTGGTTAAAATTGACTTTTATATGAACATGTGATAATCTGCTTTCACTTTATGTCTTGCAACATTTTTTGACACTTTGAGGCACTTTCAAAAAATGCATATAGATATCTAGTTGATATACCGATTAGCGTTCTTAACTAATTTGATAGATTTTATAAAGTAAGTAAATGGATCTAAATTAAAAAATTGGATTGAAGAAGAGTCTCTCTCTCTCTCTCTCTCTCTCTCTCTCTCTCTCTCTCTCTCTCTCTCTCTCTCTCTCTCTCTCTCTCTCTCTCTCTCTCTCTCTCTCTCTCTCTCTCTCTATTGTAGATTCCCATGCTTGGCCGAATGATCCGTGCGAAGGCATCGGTTCCTTGTGATACTATACTAGCGAAATTTGCATCTCCACCTATGGTTGTTTAGGCTATGTTCCAGAGTGTCATGTTTCTACATAGGCTAGCCGATATGGATACTTTCAGGTATCTAGTTGCTCCTTACACTTCATCTCGGTCTATTGCTAGTCAGCAAGCTAAGTCATCATGGTTTGAGGATGTCTTTGAGTTTCTTGAGATGTCTATATCAGCTCTCTCTAATGGGGAGAGCTGATATAGATTTCCCCCATCTGTATTCGACATCAGCTTTATCGTAGTAATATTCAGATAGTGTGGTCACAATCAGATCCAAAGAGGATCAAAATGCATTTTTACGGCACTCATCCCCTACAAATAGATTATATGGGGTTACCTACTCTATCGTTGTATCTTTCACAGACTTTATCTTATGGGAGTCCATAAGTGAGTATGAAAATTTATAATTCATCATATTGTATATAGTAAGCATATTAAAAATATACCTAAATTGAGTAATAATATCCTCTTCCCTCTATCTTTATGAATCTAGATCCCAAAACAATAATGAGCCTCGCCAAGATCTATCATGTCAAATTCTAAAACCAACATCTTCTTGGAATCCTTTATATGATAGATATTATTGCTAAAAAGTAATGTATGTTAGAAATCAATGATAAACTTATTATTGTTTACGATGTACTGTTGACAGCTGTTGTCAACTGTAATTAGCCGTAGGCTAGACTACTAATCAACTTCTAGGTTTCTCTCTCTATTTATCAGGGTTTATTGTACTCTACATTGAGTTAATGAATAGTGATGGTGTGTTCATAGTCATGCGTGCCTGATCAGTGGATACATCTTGTCATAGGCTTCGCAACCCTTCATAGGAGGTGAAAGCTTGGAGAGGCAAAAATTTAGAAGAAATCTTTCCCTGGTGTATTTTGCAGGATTTGGAGCTCAGAATCATCAGTGGGGAACAAAGACACAATCTTGGAGGCATCAGAAAGGCCAGAGTAGCATCAGACAGATTGAAAATTTGTCGAGTGGGAAGATTTTTATAATACTTTCTAGTTTTTGTGGAAAAGTGCAAGTTTTCAAGAAGTTTCAATCAGAAACTTGCTCAATCAGCTTGTGGAGAACATTTTGTGCAATCAGAAGTTTAGCGATACTGTTACTAGCAGCTTAGAACTGTTCCTAGCTGATTTGGTGGAGATTTGAGCAACTTCATGTATTTTTTGTGTATTCTTGCTTAAAGTAGCCTTGTAGCAAAAAAATAGAATTTTAAGCCTCATTTTCTATAATGATGACTCTTGAAAGCTGTTAGATCCCAATACAACTCAATTTAGTGTGGATTTGCACTCAAAATCACATTTTTGGGTGAAGATTTGGCTTAAAAAGAGTGATTTTTGCTCAGAAAAAGGCTTTCCGGGGTTGTCTCTGTCTGTAAACTGTGGCAAGGAAGGTACTAGACAGGTCTGAAATGAGGTACACATGCCCAAAACACCGGGTACAGGCCCGAAATGGCATCAAAAGGGTCCAAAACATCGACAAATTGCTCGAAACGTAGACTTCTGGTGGCAAATTGCCAATGTTCGGAGGCAAAACGCCAAAAAAAAGGAAGCGAAACGCTGACCTCCCTCATGAAACGTGGCCCTCGCACGTTGAACCATTCCAAAAACTTAGTGCATAGAATGTTCACAGATTCTATCACTGAGGATCTGTGAAATGTGGTTTTGCGGTTTCTTTACTTTTGTTACAGGTTGTTTCTATCCGTTACCAGGCGATTAGGCATTCTTGATGTTATCTTCTTAATACATTGCCAGATCAGACAGAAAGACTCAATTCACGTTGTATATATTTAATCTAGCCTGTCAATGGATTTCTCATGTCACGTTCACTCCATAAGCACTCACAAAATCAAGAAAGATGCAAGCCTAGAACGTCCATCCAAAAGTCTGCATTCAGATGAATTCCACGCAGTTCTAACTTCTATCTACTGCAAAACGTTTGGAAAACAATCAAGATTCACATATTAATCTAATGTATCAACAGAAATGCGAGAAACAAGAAAACAAGAAATTAACTAACAAGCATTCAAAGTGCAAGGATCAATAAATATCCATTTCTTGATTTCTGGACTGCTCAAGAACATCAAGAACTATAATGTCAGGGAATATGCAATATCTACACCACAAATCCAGCCTATTTAGTTTACTTGAAGCTTGTTTCAAATCTAGAACAAGAAAACAAGAAGTTAATCCACTCTACTTCCACAAACATAATGAAAATAAGAAATCTACTCTAATTCCACAACTACTTTAAGGTATGAAAGCAAGATCATGAAAGCTTCACTCAAGAACACCAACATGATCATGGAGCTAGAGAGAAGGCTCAAAACTCATGGAGGATCTTTCTCATTAAAACAAGAGCAAGAGCATTACAACAAAAGTTCCCTCACAAGAGAGGGGGGCTCTTAAATAAGCCAAGGAGCTGCCTAAGGGGAAATTTCACAAACTACAAATTACAAGTGGAATTAGTTACTCCACTAGAGGTCACCATCAAAAGGTGACTCACCCTATTTTATTTAAGAGGGGTCTACCACTTTTATTACAAGTGCCTACACATACTAGCTCCTATTGGTCATTCCTTCTCTTGGGATTGCTGGTTGATTCTGACGAATCCCCAAGATACTCGGCCAGAGTTACCCAAGAGCACCTTTCACTTTAGACCGAGGAGGTCTCTGAGAAGACGAGATGAACGAAGACTGAGAGCCGAGTATGAGAGCCAAGGAATACTAGTTAATACTATCAAGTAGAAACTGTGTAAGCCTCATGGTGAATCCCAGGAGATGGAATGACCATGTAGGAACAAGTATTTCTAGGCAAAGTATTAAATGCAAGTAGACCCCTCTTAGAAAAGTAGAGTGAGCCACCTTTTGATGGTGACATCTAGTGGAGAGCATAATTTCACTTGTACTTTGTGTAATGTGGAAATGCCACTAGGATGTCACCTAAGGAGCTCTCTTGCTTATTTAAGAGACTTCCCCTTTGTAGAAGGGAAGCTTTTTGTAAATGTATCTACTTCATGCTGAAATGAGATTATCTTCCATGAGTTTTGATGCATTCTTGAGCTCCTTGATCATTCTTGTTTCTTGAGTGATGCATTAATGATCTTTCCCCTCCATCTCCTTTGTGTGTGGTTGTGGATCTTGGGAGGACTTTTTTTTTGTTTTTTTTTTCATTTATGTTTGTGGATTAATTTAGGATTCAGCATTGTGGTAATCCGTCATGAGTTGGTTTGTGATGTAAGTCTTGCAAATCCATTTGCGTTCCATTTCTTGACGTTCTTGAGATCCAAGAATCAAGAAACGATGTTTCTTTATCTTTGGAATCTCAAAATGTTTTAGATTAGTTCTTGTTTCTTGCTTTTGTAGATTAAAGTAGAAATCAACATTCAAGTAAACTAAACAGGTTGAATTTGTGGCATAAGTCTTGCATATCCATTTGCAACTCAGTCCTTGATGTTCTTGAGCTATCCAAGAATCAAGAAATGAGGGTTTCTTGATCCTTGGGGAATTGTTATGCTAATAACCTTCTCGTTTCTTGTTTTCTTGATCTGTTCTGTTGCATATAGATAAGTTAGTTTATGTTTCGGATTTTTTTGCCAAAACGGTTTACAATAGGTAGGAACAGTAATTTTTGTAGGAGCTCTATTATGCTGCATTCTGATCTTTGTTGAGCATATTTGGGCTTGCATTTAGTATATGTAAGTGCTTTTAAGGGTGAACGACACCAAGTGATCCTCTAACATGCGGGATGATCCATAAGAAAGATAAAAAACCATCATGTTTGTCTGAACATTAACCAAGACTTCAATCCATAGAACCATCAATAAATCTGGTAACAAATAGCATAAAGAAGAACAAGTGACACGGTGTTAAACAGATTCTAAGTAAGAAGAGAATCTGTTTACAGACGGAATCTATCAACAGTTGGTGCCGTTGTCGGGGATCTTGCAACAAAAAGACCTGCAAGAAATGCGACCTACAAGGAAAATGACCTGCTTGCAAAGAACTCTGCACACATCCCTACCTTTAACTGATCCTACAACAAAAAAAACCTGCAACCTACACCTACACATGCCACCTGCAAACACCATCATCACACGACCTGCTCTCCACTCTACCTGCAAACACGTAATCCAACTTCTTACAAAGACCTCTACAAACAGACCTACTTGTGACTGAAACTGCAAGAGTAAGAAGTATTGAGATTCAACTCTGTCATAGTAGTCTGCTAAACACTGATGCGCAACACAAGGCTAATTTTGAACTCCCTACGAGTTCCTAACCGAGCCGATGTGTTAGATTTCTTATGCTCAGCCTTAAACAGATCGTTCAAGTAATGAGCATCCTGAAAATCGAAGGCCGACTACATGTTTTGGACCTTCACATTTTTTAACTTTGAGATTTTTGTGCCTTAATCGTTTTTAAGACACCTTCACATTTTTTGCACCTTCGCAAAAAAGACGACACAATGGCCAGAATGCCTTAGAATCCATTTCAGGCCCACCTTCGTCTTTTTCGCATTTTCTTGTCTTTGCTCTAGAGGCACCTTCGGGATTTACATACTTTCAGTCTAAGGCACCTTCAAGTTTTTTGGGTTTTTCAATAGTGGTGGACCGACATCGCCAACTTGTCATCAACCCTAAAACAGCTGGACAACCAAATATTTCAAGGGCAGTTACCAACTTTGTACATATACAAAGACTGTCGTAAATAGCATTCAATGCTCGTAAGATTTTTGTTTTTGAAAACACTTGTAAATATATGCTAGCTGAATCAAGCTATGTAAGTGTTAATCAAGTGTTATTTTTAACATTATCAAATTTTTTCTATAGCCAACGTAATCACGATCAACAATCAAGCTGAAGTTATTACTTCAAGCCATTGTACTCACTGTCGATATTAATCAGAGTGCAATTTTGTTTCACTACTGTATTGTTCATTTGCACAATTCTGTATGAATCATTTTTCTTGAATATTTCTGCTGTTAACTGTTGCGTTTTCGTTTCAACACACCTACGCTCAAAGCTTCGAGCTTCCGCTGCCGGTCATTTCCACGTTTTCTGACATGGTATCAGAGCGGGCATTTCAGTAATATGTATTTCTACTGCGGATTATCAATCTTGTTTCTACCAAGACGTCTCTCTAGCAAACGCACAGCCAACAATATCCCTGACAATCGTTGTTTCTACCAATGATCCCAATCAACCAAAATGAATCCATCAACTAGTTCATCTCTCATTGACAAACTTGATGGAAATAACTACCATCTCTAGAAATTAAAAATGAACTTGTCTTGCATCTGGGTGTCGGAGATGGTGTCTTCGTCATCTATGAATGTGGGGCTCTTTGACTTCTGAGAAGACCCATCTCCAAGTGGGACGACTACCAAAGAGTCGACTTGTGTGGAAGAATCTGGAATAATATGCACAACAGCATCCGACTCTGTTTCCTTCTGGACTGTTGTTGCTCTGCAGGAGACTGGATAAATCAATCTTTGTGGTCATAAACATCATGCCTGCTAGTACACCTTGCTCTATTTCAGTCAGGATGTCGAAATGTTTGCACAATCGCAAGATGTGTGCTCCCACTACAGCACACTTCTTGTGCTTTATCCAGTGTAGAAATGCTTTGTAGGCAATAGTTCCAAAGCATATTGGCTAGCCTGCCAGTGCATCCACTAAGTATCCAAAATTCTGTGCTGAGATGGTAGCATCAGCATCTGTGATGAACATCACTTGATTAGCATACCTTTAGAGGAACTTCATTTGCGCATCTCTCACCATCGTGATTTTGTACCCTTTTCTTGGTACATAACAATATGAAAGAAAATATTTCGACTCTTCAATGGAGTCCTTGGACGTTGGATTGGCAGTGCCATCAGTTGGCAGTCCAAGGGCTTCAAAGAACACATCTTCATTGATAGTAAAGGTGGCATTTCACAATGTAACTTTAAAATCAGACTCAGCCACTGTGTGAATGGAATTCACAAAGTCAGTGTTGATTTCTTGTAAGACGATGGATGGGTCCACTTTCAGATTACTCAGTCTGCATTGATCCAGCAAGGACTGAATTGAAACAAGACGAATTGAAGCTCTAATTTTCCAATTGATAGTAGAGATGGTACTTGCGCTCGAATCCATATTGCTCAACAAATTTTAAAGATAGAAAGTAAAAACAATAGCAAACGCGAGATCTGGTGAGGATGGAGAGCGAGAGCAAGTGAGCATGAAAGAGTGAGAATAAAAAAAAGTGTAAGGTGAAAATAGAAAGTAACAGTGTTAAATGATGACACAGGGGAGACGATGATCACGTGGAAACTGAATTTGACACCTGTCAAATTCATAAATAAAAGACGTATCTCTACCGATTTTCGAGACAGCTAAGAGATAATCTTAATTAAATTAAGACTGTTAAAATTTAAAATATCATGTCTACGCAGTCTTCTACGTAGTCATAAATGTGGACATAAATATGAATGACATATGAGAACACGTGTGAGCGTAAACATTTAATAAAAATCATTTCCAAAGTAAATAATGAATAAAATACTAAATAACAAATAAGTAATAAATATATAAATCAATGAAAAAATGGAACCAAAATACTTGAAAAGATTCTCAAAATATTCTCCCCTCAAAATCCTTTGTTAAAGATAATATTTCTTCAGTCTGAAACCGTTAATACGCGTTGGTAGTAATTCACCTTCCAATGACTGAAGCTATTAAGAACTATTTTCAAATACTTCAATTACCTTGTACGGTCCCATCCACCTCACATGTAGCTTTCCAAGAAATTTTTGATGGCGACTATCGTAGATCAAAGCATAATCATCAGGCTTAAGATCAAACATTTTTGATATGAATATCATGCTTTTTCTTTTGCTATTCCTGAATTTTCTCTATAACAATCTTCGAATTGTTTCAAGCTTCAGACAATTCTTCAATAGTCAGCAACCTTTCATAAATACAATCTGTATCTGTTCGTTGTGCTTGTATACGAAAAGTTGGCACTTCGAATTCAATCGACAAAATTGGATGCATACCATATGTAAGAAAATAAGGAGTCTGTTTCGTTGTGATCTTCTCCGTGTTTCCATATGCCCAGAGTACTAAGGGTAGTTTTTTATCCCAGTCTGTAGCATATGCAACAGTGACCTTATTTAGGATCTTGCATAGTATTCTATTTGCTCTCTCAGTCAACCCATTTGCTTTCAGATTATAAGGGGTCGTCTTTCTGTGTTTGATCAGAAAATAAGTAGTCAGTAGTCGAATCGTATCATTAAAAAAATGGGTACCACGATCACTGACTAATTCAAGAGGACAACCATAATGTATGATAATAGATTTGAATAGAAAAGCAGCGGCAGTTTTATCGTTTCGTTTCGTCGCTTCCGCTTCAACATTCTTCGTTGCATAATCTGTCGCAACCAAAGCTTCATACTTCGAATAAAATTTTTTCAGTACATTACTCATGGAAATCATTTCAAATGGATGCACAATCGGTCATTAAAAAAATGTAACCACTTTATCTCCCTCCTTAAATGAGAGCAGATGATTCGCAAAATTAATATTGTGAGATATCTGAAATAATCATTTATAGCCTAGAATTCTATATTTTCATGTTAAATCTAAAACATGAAAATTAACTAACTCTCTATAATCCTGAATCAAAATCGGGAGCTTCGATACTTTGACTTTCCAAGTCTTCAACTCTACTCCTGAAGCTAGATATCCTTTATACCTATGGTTATTGGCTTTAGTTTTCAGCCCAAGTTTATGCATAAGACAAGACTTAATAAAATTGTGAGTTGAACTACTATCGACTAGAATATTAACTTCTTGATATTTCATTGTGTCTTCAGACAAAATAAATCATTAGGAAAAAAGACGTAGTACGGAAGAAATGTTCATATGCACAATTAATCAGCTTAATTTGCAGTTTCAAATGTTGATTACCTAACATCTCAATGACTTGAGTTATGAGTTTCTTCCATTTTTGGTAGAATTTCATTACATGTCCAAGTTTATTGCAAATAAAACATAGGCTCATTGGCTTAGCCTTCTTTGCTTCTTTTGCTTGAATTTTGATGCCATCTGATCAAGCTCATCGAAATATTTGTTATGACTTTTCTCTCGAACTCACTTCTTTTCCTTGTTTGGCTTGGATAACAACAAATTAGCTTGAAACTGCTTCTTGGATGCCGCAATTGTGGAATCATAATCTCTCATTATTTGCATGACATCCTTGAAAGATTGAAGCACATTTCTTCTACATTCATTTTGATAATCAGCCCACAAATGTAGGAGAATCAACTGCTAGAGGTCTAGTTTATAATCGAATGGTGGAACTTTATTCCATAAATCTATAAAATTTTGGAGATAATAGTCTAAGCACTCAGTCCCCATTTTGTAGTTAATAAGTTATTATAGTAAGTTGAATCATTCGCAACCACAAACAATTTTCTGAAAGATTCCATGAAGCCTTCTTACATAGTGGGTTTAGCTTGCAGATCCTGCCACAATGATGAAGGTTTTCCATGGAAAAATTGAACCATGCTCTCGATTTTTTTTTATAGACTATCTTGAAGACTGAAGTAACTGTTTCATTTCGTCAATAAGGTATCCACTACTCAGGTTTCTTCTCTTTCTCCCATGAATACAATTTTGGCTGGAAATTCTCATTTAACGAGGACATAACATTGTTTTGATTCACCAAAAGTTCCACTTGTTGGTTTCGCAAATTATTTCGATTATTCATTTATGTGAGTGTAGCACTTAGTTGCACTCAGTTGCTGACAAATCTGAAGGTAAATTAGTATAGTTGGTGTCTTTTCACTTGGACTTGCAATTCCATCAGGCATTATTGATTATCTAAAATAGAAAATTGTTATTATTAATTGACAATTTCAAAATCTCTCAACTTAAGTGAAACTAACTATGACTTCAAGATTTGACTTATTTCATCTCAATAAGGCCATTAACTTTTCAAGCCAATTTTGATTAAATGGTTTTGAAAAAAATGAAACAATTTGATTTTCAAATTTTTTTACGTAGCTGGAAAATCACAAGTCCTATTCGATTTAAAATAAAAGTGTCAAATTTGATGTCCATTATTGAACTTAGTTTCACCACTCATTAGTTCATTTTGACATGGATTTGGACTATCCAACATGCGTTAAACCAACATGCAGTGATTTTTTACAAAAATTATGTTTTATGTAGAATTGCTTATCAAATTGAAGACTCACTTTTTAACTATATTTTACAAATTAAACTATATCTAGGCATGAAATCTCATTAACAAAACCCTTGTAACTCACTGTACTATATTCCAAAACATACTGAGCGACATGAAAATAATTATTCAATTGATAGAAAAAAATAGCCTACGACTTATTTTTTCTAACATGCAATTAAAACATTTTGAAAATCTGCCAATTTTTGGACTAAAACTTGTCAAACTTTTAACGATCATAACTTTTGCTACAAAGCACCAAATCGGACATTGTAAAGCACAATACAGAGGGAGGTGAAATTAGAAAGAGCCATGTTAACAAAAGCTGTACTAGTCACATGTGCGAGCACTACAGACTGTCAAATCCTATAGGAGGGCCACTTCTTCAACGTAGCATTCTCTGAAATCATATCTATGCTTCACATGACATCAAATAGACATTACTAGTAGCCTAAATGGGTTCGTTAGAGACTTATAGAAGCTTCAATCAGGGCTAGCAATGGTCTCTAGGCTCAAATCAAGCAAAAATTGCTTCCAAGGAGGGTGCCAAGCATGAAAAGTGCAAGAAATTGTTGCCTAAGCATCCAAGCACCAAAATAGGTGTATGAGGGATTTAATTAGAGGCATTTCAATCTACCTTTCAGCTTGCATATTGATCCATGGGCTTCAAGCTCTATAAAAAGCATTTTTCATGCCCAAAAAACCACACAAACACACTAATTTTTGATGTTTTAGGATCTCATATAGTACTAATAGCCTACTAAACCTACTCAAAGACATTGGGTAGCTTCAATAAATCTATGAAAATGTGCATGCAAACTTTACGACATAGAAAACAATTTAAATCATCAAGACAACATGTTCTTGACCGTTTAATTTGACTTTTTTTTGTATGTTTTGATGGATCTCAACCACATGCAAGTGCAATAATACCCTAATTAGCTCAAATAAATCTCATGCAAGTACTAAAAGTGCTGATCTAGGCCAATGCTGACTCGGATTGATAGTTTCTAGTCAAAATTGTCAAAATTTGACCAAAACACAGTTAAGATTCGATCTAGATCACATAACTAACATGTAGTCATTAGAACCTATCATGATAACTGGAAAACATCTAGTGCTTTTCTGAAATCATTATAATACAATACATTCGATGAATTTCAAGCTAAAATAGTGAATATAAGTAAAAAAAATCATCAAAAATCATGTGAATTGCAGTTACAGATGTGGAGAAAGTTGACAAAACTAATCTTTAGCCCAAGAAAAATTGAAAATCAAACCTTTATCAGCTTTGCCTCGAGCCATGGTGATAAAAAATATGATTGGTCGTCACATTCAGATTGATTATCACATTCCACCTCATAATCAGAACAAAATCCATTTTGACAAATCAAGGGAGAATATGAGTTTGAAAATTTATAAGGACCCTTATAGAAAAAATTGCAAAGTTTAATTTTTGCAAGGAAATATGCTCTTCACAGTTTCTCCAGCCACTTAAAACTCAGGGTTCTACAATGAGTGAAACTGAGAATGGCAAAAACTTGAAGCTCATATGAAACTGAGCACTTTTGCTTTTAGCAGCATTGAATTATGAGCTCAAACAGAATAGTTGTGAGGATTCTAAAGAAAATTAATGAGAATACGTAAATAAGGAAATTGAATTAAGATCAACTTAGAATGAGGGGTTGTAAAAACAACATTTACAGAATCATATTTAATAAAACTTGATGTCCAATAAATACTAAAGTGCCCGTTGAGGAATAGAAAGAAGTGTAAGAAAATTCAAAATTTATGGCAAATTTTTTCTATTGGGCACGGAGGAGAGAGGAGTTTGGTAGAGAGAGGGGGAGCGCGCAAGCAGGGAAGAGGGTTATAGAGAGAAAAGTGTGGACCGAGTCTTAGACAGGGAGGGCATTCGACCGAGTCCTAGAGGAGAGTAAAGTCGACCGAGTCAGGGTGGGTAGAGAGAGCGGAGGTAGCCAAGTGTAGAGAGAGAGAGAGGGAGAGAGATGTGGACCGGGTGTAGGAGAGAGGAGGGTGATCGAGCCGAGAGACATGAGTGGATGAGCTCTCGACCGAGGGAACGTAGGAGAGAGAGGGTTGAAATGTCGACCGAGTTGGGGAGGGAGGCGTGAAAGAATCTCGACCGAGTGTCGGAAGGCAATCTCGACCGAGTGGACATGAGAGAATGAAGTCGTAGAGAGAGAACTCTCGACCGGATGAGAGAGAAAATTCAACCAAAAAGATGTCATTTTGTCACCATTGATATTTTCACTAGAGGACAATATTTTTGTTTTCAATATTGATCTTCAATTGAGCAATATAAAGGCCAGTTCAAGCAATGAAGTTGTCAATGAGGCAAATCAGTCAAGGACCTCATCTTCCTTGAGATCACAAGAACTATTGCATCACATTCAACCAGGATACTTGTCTAAGACTTCTTATAAAATGGAATTAATAGACAAGGATAAAACTGATCTATATGAATGTTTCAGATTCAGTATAGAGTGCACAACAGAATGTAAGGAACTTGTAATATACAAACTGGAAATTGTCCTAGCTATGAGATGGGACAAACAATCAAAGATTCACTATATCAAAGTTTCCAGTTTTTGGTTCAAAATATTGGAGATATCAATATTTTTGGACATGATGATGTAATACACGAAAGATTTTTCGTAGAGACTTTGAAATAAGGAGATATCATCACTCTTTGCAAGTATCTCATTCACTCGATGTTCTTGGAAATGAATGCTCATTCAGAATATCATTTGTTATTTCCAAAAATGATCAATCAAAGCGGAGTAGTCCCTAAATTGTGGAATCTTAACAATTCAAATGCAAGATTTATGGTTATCATCGAAGCACTGAGATTGATCAACAAAGTGACCATCCAACAACATGACAAAATCTTTAGGTCAACAGAGCCAGATGCAATGCCGAAATACGATCCTAAAGGAATTGGATAGATCATCCAATTTGTCATGATGTCGAGGAAGCAGACAAAAGAGAATATTGCGGTGATACACTCCGTCCATTCCATATAGATTGGTTGCCAACAAGCAATATGGTGCTTTATCAACCTCTTCTTCGACCATCATTTTTCCTTTATGGGAAAGAGGATTACAGTCTGAAGCTAGCAAAATGGATTCAATTTGACAACTTTGGGTTTGTAATGAGGCAATAATGTTTTTTGGATGACACCCTCAATCATGACTACTTAACCAAGGCGATCAAGTTGATCAGACAAGCGTCTTCATTTTTGAGGACAAAAATGTTTAAGGGGAGTATCATGTCCTTTTAGTACATCCATGTTTATACATGCAATATAATATCCAATGTAAGCTTTGTAGGCCCAAAAGGAGCTATTAGCCTTAAGAACAAGGCGGTTCCCTCTTTAGGCCCTTCAAAGTAATTAATAAGGATAATAGGCCAATAAGGGCCCAATGTAGTTTAAATAATACTTAACAAGGGCTAACTATCCCTCAAGATGGTTAAACTAAGTTAAGTGAGAGCATTGTCTATAACTAGGGAACAGACATCAATTTGTGAATCTTTTGGCTCATTTGCAAGTGAGAGCTTCTAGCTTCCTTGTGAATGTGAGCCATAGGGATCTCCATTGCTAGGTCTCATGTGCCCTATCTACATGAATCCATGCTCATTTACATTGCTTTGTACTCTTCTTTTCATTTCTATTGTGATTCTATGGAGATCTTTGTGTTTCTAGCTTCCTATGTATATGCTATCTTGAATGCTTTGTACTTTTCTTGTTCTTAGCTTTACTTCCATTGTAATTGCTATTTGCTTAGATTTGGCACATGACATTTACTTGATTGTAGCCACTGCAGCCGTCCAGGAAACTGTAGGCCTTTGCTCCTGCTACTCGGTCCAAAACACTTTTGGTGACAGGTAAGGAAAAATGATCTTTCTTTGTAACTGCATTTAGTGCCTTCAGATTCACACAGATCCACATTTTGCCGTTCTTCTTGGGTACTATAACTAAAGGTGATACACATTCTGTGTGCTCGATTTCATAGATGAAATGCCAACAAGAACAACCCACCATGTCCTTATCCACCTTCTAGAAATCAGAGATGAGAGTGCAAAACTACTAGAGAGATTGATGTGTCAGGGATAAAAGTCATTCACTTTGAGGTAAAAGTTGATCTGCATAAGTGCTCTATTTTCAAATCGATTGTAGTTTACTTCATGAGTAAACCCCCTTATGAATAATATTCAAAATCTTTCAATGATATGTAATGGATAAAGATTAATGTTATAGTTACCAATTTCAAAGCTTCAAAAAAATGATTTTTTCTCTTCAAGTTGATTTGATGGTAGCAAAGTAATTTCAGTTGGTCTTTTTAAATTCAGAGACAACCTTGTTGTGCTTTTGAAATACATTGAGAAGTTCTCAAAGAAATAATCTACCAAGCTCAAAACTCTCGTTTGGGTTCATCCCCTTTCTGCATTTATCCCATAAGTTATTAAAAAAGAAAAATGGCCACCATGGTTTTACAACATTGAATTAGCTCTAAAATTTATAGTATTAATGCTAGAAAAACCCTAGAAATCAGGGTTTTGAGTAAAAACTTAGTCCCAAAAATAAAAAAATGGAAAGAAACTTTAGACCCTATAATTGAGGGGAGAGAGAGAATGTATCCTTTGATGGAAAATGCTCTTTTACATGAGGGTTGCCACACCTATGATTAGGTTATTTTTTTCAAAATCCTAGACTCAAACAACATTTCCACATTTTATTGGTTCTCATAAACATTCTAGACTAAGAGAGAGAGAGAGAGAGAGAGAGAGAGAGAGAGAGAGAGAGAGAGAGAGAGTTCTTAAGTTATAAAGGTATGTGCAACAAAAAGCTTCTTGACATTTGCTAAGGACTTTATTGCAATAACTTAATTCTTTAGATGAACCTCTATATGCAAGTCACAAATAGCAAAAAAAAACATATGTATTGGTACTTTTATTGCATGCATGCCCATTTCGCAAGCTTTAGATGCACCTCTATATGCATAAATAGATAGCTAAAATTCATGTCTCTACGTTTCTTGCATGAGCACATGGACACCTAAAAATTCATGTCCCTTTATGTTTCCTGCATGGTAGACGGGCACGTGTGTTTAAATAGGTCCAATAAGAGAATCTCTTTTGATTGATGTGGCTCATTAAGCTTCTTGTGTTTCAATAGATGCAACTTTGACCTTGAAAGTGTGCAAAGCTAAGGTTTATGTGAAACTAGGGTTTGGGAGTAAAACTAGACATAGTGCGTGAGGTATTGCGCGAGAGAGAGAGAGAGAGAGAGAGAGAGAGAGAGAGAATTAGGGTTTTTAGAGTATATACTGAGATGTGGAAGGGAGAGACAGTGAGAAAGCGCAGCTCCTACCCAGAGTGGATAAATCCACAAAATCTGGCGGAACTTAACAAGACCACGCGTCCGCCACTTTTTACTTACTGAATTCACTGTTTTTTACCAACCCTGCTTGTATCAGTTCAGGCGCTCCGTTAGCTGCTGCAGAAGCACAATATTCTCCTCCCAAATTTGCTAAACTGTTCGTCAGGAAGCAGCAAAGATGTTGAACAGTGGCCGGCAAATCATCGTTGCATCTTATTTTACAGCAAAAATACACCTGCTGATCGTTACTGCCCGTGAACAATTGTCACAAATGTGATCTTTGAGGTTGTGAAGCTTTTTTCAGGTGATTATGCAAATTCGATATGTCGCTGAAAATCTTGCCACTCGGAAAATTAGGGTTTTCAAAACCAGGATCTAGTTTGTAGCAATAAAGAGAGCTGTGTGAGAGAGAGGGATGTGCTCGATGTCGACTACTGAACAGTAGTGCTAGTATTAGCCTTGTTTGGATGTGTGTTTAAAGGGATTTGTTTTCTTTTGCTTGGTAAAAGCTCATGCTGCAACTCTCTGGAAGAAATGCCGCAGCCATCCGTAGTGCTTGCCACCGCAGGCTATGATCACACCATCCGCTTTTGGGAGGCTACCAGTGGCAGATGCTACCGCACCCTCCAGCATGCTGACTCTGTACGCTGTGTCTTTATCATCGATTTTTCTTCAAGATTTTCCTTAAAGTGATTTTTTTTTAACTGTGTGATGTTCGATCAAATTTATTTTAGAGGAAAACGTGGAAGACTTGTTATTCCATGTTTATGAAATTCAAGCTTTCTGAGTTTTTTTAAGTACTGTTTTTGAAAGATGAAGCTTGTTGCATCATGGCAGTATAGTACTCAAAGTTAATATAAACAATCGCCTATTCAAGTAATCAGTATACACCTGAAATTTCAAACCATGTAACAACGCAACATGGTCAGATTCTTATAGAATTTGCTGTAAAACTATAGAAGTCTATTTTTGTTGTTCAAGTTTTCTCTTCCCACACAATCTTTGGCCTCCCCTAATCACTTGGAGGAGCTGCAATCGACATTCAAAAGGAAATGTAATTTTTGGATTTATAAGTTTATGGAATGACGGTTCGTTTGATCTCTAAAAACAGTAAATATAGACAAGTGTTGTATTCCATGTGGGCAGGACAAACTCTATTTGTGCCACGGAACCGATCCATGTGGTTGGAATCACTGCATACTTTGGGAACTTTGTTGTTCTCGAAGTTAGACTTCTCATAAAGGGACAATCACGAACACATACGTCAATAATGACATCACATTTACTGATAGACAATGAAATTCTGATCAAATAGAAATCAGTGTTCTCCTACAAAGAACACCATACAATCAACATGACATTGGTGTGCGGTCCTCCTACAAAGGAACAATGCTAAGCATCTCTTACAAAAACATCCAGACATTAGAATTGTAAGTTGTAGAATAATCACTAGAAAACCTATTAATACTAGTCTGGATGCCCTTAAGGGGACCTTCTAGGAAGCTTCTGACACAAATCAAGATTAGCATAAGAGACTGTACAATGGAATGAGTGGTGGTGGGTTGCCAGCCTCCTTATATACTTTCTCTAGTCCTTCGGAAAAGCCAAAAGCGTAAAACAAAAGCTGATTGCGATAATTGCTATCCATTTTGGATAAAGACCCTTATTAAAATTCTAAGTGTAAAACAATGTTCTAAACCAGATTTAGTGCGCCTCCTACATGCAATTCTAATTGACTTGAGGTTAGAATTCACTAAAAATCGATATGGCCCCTATCATAGCTCGCAGACATGGCCAAACAAGCATTAGGGGTGCAATAAACATTAATTTCTAACACTCCCCCTTGATGTTTAGTTTGTTATCTATTACTCCTAGAAGTTCTCTAAACTTCTGAAACTTTTCTTTGCCAAGTCCTTTTGTAAAGATATTTGGGCAATAGATAAGCTCCTCTTCACCACTTTGAATCTTCAAATATGACCATCCCGGATCAAAACATAAAGTGTAGGCCCCGAACTATTCCTCTGAAAACCAAGCTCAAAGTGTGCGTCAATCCTCATGTACCAAGCCCTGGGTGCTTGCTTAAGTCCCTTGAGCCCTCGTGGTGTAATTTTACATTAGACCATATAATTTGGGCACTTGAGCCTTGCATTATCACTTGACATTTATTACACATTTATTGGTTTGGTTATCAGTAAGTCATGACGGTAGGAACATGCTCAAACCCCAGTTTGAGCTCTCAAACAAACTATAAATATGTCCCCACACCCTCATCTAGTTGGCTATTTGTTTGTAGACCAACTCTTAGATGAGAGAGTTTTTATCTATCTAAACAAATTAAATAACTTATGGGAATTGTCACTCGGTTAGTGTTTAAAGTTTGATTGATCTGTGTGTTTGTGACACTCTCTATTAGTGTTTTGTTGTGATCTCTTAATCATAACTTAGCATCTGCGCACTTTTTTGGTAGAGAATTGGGCATGAATTTCTATAATCTCAAGATCCCCATTTATGTAGAGCACTACAATTGAATGGTTTGAGATTTGATGTTTGTGGAGAGAACCCTAATTTCCTTCTTTTTTGCAATATATCCTATGCTATTCATAACTTTCGCTATGAAAAGCTTCCCCTTCAATGAGTTGGTTTTTTGGACTTCATGTTTTTGGTACTTTCCTTTGCACTTTTACAGAAATGATTACATCATTTGTGTTCCTACAATAGGATGCTACATATTTTTTTCACAAATTATAGATGTAATATCGAGACAGGATATCAAAACTTGAGATTTTAGGATTTTTCGTCACATCATCTCTTTTATACATTGACATACTTCTTTCAAGGTTTACTTACGTCAATGTCTTTCCTACAATAAGAAGTTACAACAATCATTCAAAAACTCATCGAGTGGATATCTATGGGTTTGAGTGTAATAGTTTATATTTTCTAGCTCATTATTTCTTATTCAATTCATATATCATCTCTATATCCGTAGCCACTTGAAAGTAGGAATTTGATGAGAGGTGGGCATGCAATATGGCTTGTATATCGAGGAGTTCGAAGGCTATGGATAGGTGCTACTGACACGAGATGGAGACTCGTAGTTCAGCAACATAGATTTGCAAATAAGAGACAAAGATTCGTTGCTGAAGCCTATAAGAGATGGAGACTAGCATCTCTAGAGATATTTACGATTTAGAGATTTAACAACAGAGCAAAAAGAAAGACATCTGCATCAGCTTAACTTATGGGTAAGACACTCATTATATTGCTTTAGTTTGTACACCATCCTTCATAAATGACATACATGACATTGAGCTAAGCCATACATATAGCGAGACATGCACTTGTGATTGAGGGACATTGTTACAACCGTAATCGATTGTAAACCGCCAGGTGTTGGTCAACTTGTGAAACAAACGCACATGATCCACCCCGCCATAGGATCCATCCAGATCCACCCTCTGTGCCTTGGCCTGTCGACAAGTAGGATTCGGCCTCCAACCCTAACAACGTCCCATACCACCGCTAAGACCGTCGACCATCTCCCACTCCTAGCTAGCTCTCATCTTGGTTGTGCACAAACACTCTCCATCCACCTTCTCCTAGGTAGAAGAATGAATGGCAACTGAGACCTCCCCCCTTGTATACCTCCAAGGTAGAAGTCTCCAAGCCCAGTACACATCCCTAATAATGACAAGTGGCATCCATGTGGTCCACGAGTCACTGGTCAAGTCAACATGCCTAGTCTAGCATCTAGTTTCAAGTTGGGTTTAGGGACCCAAGGGGTTGGGTCCCTAACATTCCCTCCCCCTTAAAAGACTCTTCTAAGGAAGGAAATATGGGAATATTATGTCTTGCTCCTTTTCCCAAGTGTCGTCATCTGTCGAACTACCTTTCTAACGAACCAAGTACCACGTTGATGTACATCAACAATGGCCTGAGGCTCAGAAGGTACAAAGGTTGACAGATTCTGAATTGAACTCGCTCATCTGCCTGAATCAAACCATCCTTCACACGAAGTTGTTCTTTTAAACAACTTACGTGGAAGACTGGAAGGACTTTCATTCCTTGTAGAAGATCTAGTTGATGGGCATTTCGATTGAGTTTCTTTCCAATACAGAAGGGCCCATTGAAACGAGGCGACAACTTAGGACATTTCCCTGTTCTCAATACCTTTGGGGTAATCAACAACTTACGTGGAAGACTGGTAGGACTTTCATTCCTTGTAGAAGATCTAGTTGATGGGCATTTCGATTGAGTTTCTTTCCAATACAGAAGGGCCCATTGAAACGAGGCGACAACTTAGGACATTTCCCTGTTCTCAATACCTTTGGGGTAATCAACAACACTATGTAGCTGCCAGAATCTGGCCAGTAAGTTAGGCCATTAGAGATGGCTAACTCATGTGCCTCACTGAACTACAATAAGTGCTCACCATATGCTGTAATAGGTCCTGGTCTATCCTCAGAGATCCTGGTGACTCCCATACTGTCACTATCAAGGGGCATGAACTCGAAGCTGGTCTGTAGTGTCATGAAACTCAATCTGTTGTGGAGCGGTTTTGGCATTAAAATCCCCTGTGAGGAAAATATGCCCCCCGCTCTGTAAATCGGATGATCTTCAGAATTCTAAGGTAGACCCAATTTCGTTCCTCGAAGACTCGAGGCTACCGCCTTTGATTGGCGTAAATCTGGGCTCTATCTTGAGTCATTTTTACGTTATCTCGAGCAACTCGCAACATTTCTTGCAAAAAATCCACTACTTCACCAACCCCGGAAATGGGTCACGAGGTTGGAAACCATACATCAACATGAAGGAACTATAACCTGTCGTAGAGTGCTTTGCGCTATTATACGCAAACTTAACCATTGGGGGGTACCTTTCCCAATCCTATTGTCGTTTGGAAACATATGCGCGAAGCATATCTTCTATAGATTGGTTCGTCCGTTTAGTTTGACCATCTGATTCTAGATGACCTGAAGACCTCCAATTTCTCAAACACCGCTTGCCAGAATTTGCCAGTGAATTTTGAATCCCGATCATTAATAATGTCATTCGGCAATCCATACAACTTGAACAACTTTTCCACAAAAAGCTGAGCAAGTTCAGAGGCTTTGACAAACGCTTTGGCTGGAATTAATTGCACCAATTTGGTCAGTCTGTCAACTACGACCCAAATAGCATCATTTGCTTTCCCGTCCGAGGTAGCCCAACCTCAAAATCCATGGAAATGGTTTTCCCACTTTCTTTCGGGAATTTCCAAAGGAAGTAACAAACTAGCTGCCTTAAGTATTTGTGAGCTAGGATCCCCAACACATGGGCTGTCATGACATTCGTGTAGGATTCCTCATTTTCTGGCACACACTCTTTTCCATTCCAAAAAAGTAAACCATTCCTTATTGATGGTTAGAAGAATTTCCAACCCACGGTCCGAATTAATGTGACCGAGATAAACTAGTCTTGTATGAGGAACTCACATTTGGATTCCTTGGCGTAGAGCTTCTCCTGTCTTAGTAACATCAAGACAGTCTTGAGATGCTCCTCAGGCTCCTGTAAGGTCTTAGCATAGATGAGAATATCATCTAAGAAAACTATTACGAACTTACCTAGACATGGACAAAGAAGATCGTTTATCATCTACTAGAAGGTCACGGGAGCATTCGTCAATCCAAACGGCAAGACCATAAACTTATAATGGCCATACCTCGTCCTAAACTTGGTTTCTCAACGTCCTCACTTTGTATACGAATCCGATGAAGTACTTTGCACCATGTAATCGATCAAAGGGCGGGCCGCCGTCGGGCTAACCAGGAGGCAGCTCGGGCTAACCGGGAGGCAGAACGAGAGCGACAGAACAATGCACCTGACGAGGGCGAGGAGTCAGTGGAGGATCCATAGGAATGTTTAGAATAGATGGGGTCTATCCGTATGTGGCTGATTGTTGTTATGTAATTTTTGGCAGTAGATGAGGCAGCATTTAGTGTCTAACATAGTGTAAAGAACAGCCCCAGCCATATATCGCGGGAATACGTATTGTTATTTTGATACATCTGATGAATTAATGTACGGTGTGTTTTTTGTGCAACGCGTGCCTGGTGTATTGCAATGTAATGTATGTGTTCATGAAATGCTATCGGGGGTGGTGTGTTTCTATGAAGTGCATCTGCTATCAATCTGAGAGACATGAAGATGAGCTTGTGTACCACAATAGCTCAAGCATTTACAGTTTCCATACCACGTCCACTCTCTCTCTCTCACTTTCTCTCTCTCTCTCTCTCTCTCTCTCTCTCCCCCCCCCTCCCCCTCCTCTCTTCTCTCGCCCTCCTCTCCCACCTCCATGGCTCGTAGAACCAGGGGGAGCCCTTGCTCCCCCGCTCCTCCCCGACCCCCCCCCATCATCCTCTTCCCCACCCCCATCCACACCTACTGTCGCTCCACCCCCCTCCGCTCCACCTACTGCTCCCCCCCCCCTCCGCTCCACCTGTTGCTTCGGCCACCTCCTCCGCTCCACCTGTTGCTTCGCTCCCCTCCTCCGCTCCACCTCCCTTCGCTCCATCTGCTGCCCACCCATCCTCCGCTCCGTCTGATGCCCACCAACGCCATCCTCTGTCCACTGTCCACCAGCTGCCCTCCTCAGCTCCACCCACTACCCTGCCCACCCCTTCTTTCGCTCCACCTATTGCCCACTCGCCCTCCTCTGATCTACCTAATGCCCTGCCCTACCCATCTGTTGCTCCGCCCTCCTCCTCTGCCCCACCTGCTGCCCTGTCCTGCCCACCTGCTGCCCCTTCTCTCCACTCCCCCTCCACATGCCATCCTGCTACTGAGCAACAGGTCCCTCCTGCTGCGCAACAGACACCTGCCCCCACTGCTACGCAACAACAATGCCACTCTAACCCTCCCTCATCCCCTGTCCCTTCGACTCCCATCTCTACCAACGCTGCTCCAGACACCCCCTTCCTGTCTCATGCCGACTACACCTCCAAATCCTTCGAGAATTTTCTAGCCTACCAACTGAAAGAATTGCAGACAGATGTGCAAACTCTGAAACTGGAAATCATCCACCTACGCACAAAGAACCAACAGCTCCGGACAGAAATGGAAAATAAATATGCTTCCCAGCCGGAAGAAGAGACAAAGATGAAGATTCAAGATCTGGAACAACGACTGAACCAACACAAAGAATCGACGAACACATGGGCTTCTATCATCACCAGGAACAAAGCTACCAGTCCACCTTGGACAGCCGATGACGGAAGTAAGTCTCCCCCTTTTTCATCATTCATTTCCGCTACTCTTACGGAAGAGAAACTTCGAGATTCCAAGGCTCTCAATATTAGGGTGCGAGGCATAGTGGACACCCAAAATGCCGTTGACGAAGCAAAAGGATTTTTATGCACTACCCTAGGACACAATGCAGATGGTTTGGATACAACATGGCGTACTAGGAAAGACACCACTACCTTGGTCCTCCGCTTCACGTCACATACATATCGTAAGGCAACCTTGCGGAAAAGAACTAAATTGAGAGAAAATCTTCATGGATGATGACCTTACCTATATCCAAGTTGAAGAGAGATGCCAAGCACTCCAAAGCGCCAAAGCGACCGGAAGACGAGCAATCTATCGTGATGGAGTTGTTCGGTACCTTGATGGTCCTGCATCCGGAAACAACCTATAGGAAATTGGGGTCCCCGGGCATGGGAGCATCTCGGGACCCCCTCCACACCACCTACATCTTGGAATATGGAACTGTAATGGCATACACTCATCATCCACGGCTGGAGATCTTACCGACTTCATCACAGGCAGAGATATATTATTTTTTATGGAGACACATGAGAGCCCAGAGAGAGGACTACCCACATTTGCAGGTTACAGATGGAATTCAGTTTATAGGACAGAGACTCGATCAGCGAGTGGCAGAGGTTCGGGTGGAGTTGCATATCTTTATCGAGAGTCATTACAACCAGTTATAGAGTTTCTGCGACATGATGCATAGGCACGATACATATGGGCTCATATCACTGGGCGAGCTATCGGTTTGGATAGGGATCTCTTCATTGCTGCCTGCTACTTCCCTCCAAAGTCGTCCTCCTTTGCAGACGGCTCTGGCTCTCCTTTTACTGATCTCTCCGCTGACATTGTCAGATTTACAGATCGGGGTTATGTCCTTCTCACTGGCAACTTTAATGCCAGGACTGCTACCAGACATGCTCCTGTTCACAGGCGACGTCAGCGGGCTCCTGCACTTCCTCATGCTACAGCTCTCATTACATCCTTCTACAGCGCCAATACAGACCTGGAATCTTGACATGGACACATTTGACTACCATGCACAGAGATTATCATTTATGTAGTTATCTTAACTTGTACTAGATGTTTCTTTTTTTTTCTTTATTACAGTTTTTGGAGGCGTTTACACGCTCCAGGGTTACCACATACTTGACATGTATTTCCTTAGTCTTATATGCCTTTTGGCATGGAAAAGACATTAATAAAGCTTCTTCTTCTTCTTCTCTCTCTCTCATTTTGCACAGAGCAAGCCACTTCTAACCAACCATAAAAATTGTGTGATTCAAACCATTTCTAACCAGCCATTCAAATTTCACATACTTGGCCATTTCTAACCAACCACGATAAATTGGTCATGACACGAATAGATTGTAAAAAAATATACACATCTGTTTTGATACCAGTGTACATGATGCTAAAATGTGTACAAGCTCTCAAGATAGGGAACCACAAGACCAACACACTACTATGTCTTATATGATGAGATCGGTTTCCCCCCGGATGAGCTTCAACAACTTACTAATTACTTATGCAAAACTGTCATTCACTACAGGGAACCACGAGACCTACACACTACTATGTCTTATATGATGTGATTAGTTTCTCCCCGGACGAACTTCAACCGCTTACTAATAACTTATGCAAAACTGTGTCATTCACTATAGGGAACCACGAGACCTACACACTACTATGGCTCGGTTGACGAGATCGATTTCTCCCCGGATGAACTTCAACGGCTTACTAATTACTTATGGCATAGTACCAACACGGGGGCTCTGAAACATCTCCCAGTTTTCAGGTCCTGACCAGACAAAGTGTCCCTGAAGCCCTGTTTAACATCGAACTTTAGATGGACGATTTGAGCCGGCCGTCCGTTCGTTCCTCATCCTGTCTGTTCCCACAGGTTCCTATTGAGGTTGTCCACTGGCTGAAACAGACAGCACCTAAAACGGATCCCGTTTGGAAAACTGGGCCGTCGGACGGAAAGCTGCAAAACTAGTCCATTTCACGTGACCTAATTGCGTTTCTCTCCCGTCGAAGGGCCATTTTGAGCGAACGATACCCGAATCAAGCCAGGCTCGATCCATTGGGTTCGTATCGGGATCACGAACCTGTGGACTATATTCCTGGACCATTAATGCATTCTACACAAGTGCTGCAATGCCTACGACACAATGAGGACGTGGGGTTCATGATGTTTATGGTTATTGTTATGATGACTATGGTTGCTGCTTGTTTTGATGGTTATGGCTGTGGGGTTGTGGATTTATGATGATTTGTTAGGGTTTAGGGTGTTATGTTAACTGTTCCATTTGTTACGGTGTCGGGCTTAGCGTGTTATGTTGAATGGTTGAACATGATGCATATGTTATGAGAGATACAGATGTGCTGGTCTCTATCTCTCTCTCTCTCTCTCATCTTGCACGGAGCAAACGATTTCTAACTAACCATTCAAATTTCTCAAAGCTATCCATTTGTAAGCAACCATGATAAACTAGCATGACACGAATAAACTGTAAAAAAATATATACATCTCATCTGATGCCAGTATACATGATAGTCTGTGTGTATCAATATCTACAAGTCTGTGCTAAAAAAATCATTCCTCTGCGTGCTAGATGCATCCTCGGGGGTGTCAAATACAAAGTCTGGCATCTGGGACTCCTCCAAGTCTGGGCCAACGCCTGCCAAGAGACGACTAGAAAAATCATCAGTGCGTCCCCTCTTGGCTGGCCTGCCTCTAGGTCTGCCAGAAGGAACCCTCTGTGGTACACTCATGCCTGGGGGTCTCCCTCTGCCACAAGGGGGTCTCTGAGAAGGACCGACTGACTGTGATGCTCTCAAGCGTCTCTGCACAATCTATCTCTGGGCGGCAGCCTCTGTCTCCCTCGCAAACTCTGACCAGCCATCATTTGAAAGGGGGCGTGATGCGGGAGTACTGGGTGGGGCACGTGGACCATCCCCTACAAGGTCGACTGTCTCATCTGAATCATATGTGGGGCTCATCATCAGAGGAGGGCAATGGAACGTCAGCATGAAGGGGGGTGGTCTCATCGGCATCGGCATCATCCTCGGGATCACCCCGCAGAGCACGCCGAGCGGTATCGTCTGCATCAACCTCTGTCAATCCCGATGAGTGCAGACGATACCGTTCGGATTGACATGCAGAAGTCAATCATTTGTGAGAATAGCCGAAGCAACCGTGAGGGCATTAAACTGAATGTCTTAAACTAATACGAAAGCAAAACGATGGAGCAACAAATATACATGCAGCAATAGGGTGCATGTGCCTCCTGCCCTCATGCTGTCCGTGATGCGTCGAACCACCTTAGTGTTGGTGTGGGGGGGCAGTACACCAAGTCATTGCATCGCTCAGTCGTCAGACGGTTCCGCCTGTTCGTGTGAACAAGGCTGAACGCTGACCAGTTCCGCTCGCACACGCAAGCAGAACAGTCCTGCATTAATTGGCAACAACTCGAGTGAGTACCGACCTTGTAGAGAAAATGCGAAAACTGGTTGGATGAATGAGATTAGGCAATATACCTGTGAAAGGACTCGGATCGCGAGCGTCCTCGAGTCTGGCTGTCCAGTGCCGTAGCTCTCCCACCATGATACACGCAAGAGCCTGTTCTCTCAGACATGTGCAAGGTCCTCGCCGAACGGCCCCAGACAGTGCCTGCAATTGAGCAGCGATGTGCGTGAGTACACTTGAGCCCGCTCAGGGAAATTGAGGGAACGAAACTTATGCTGCTGCACCCATCCCTGCCAGTGCATCCCACTCTCCCCATTCCACGTCTACAGCCGATGCATCCACTAGTGCCCAGCCTGTCGCGTCATCGTCCATTCCCGTCACGGTTGGTGCACCGTGTTGGAGGTCCACCACCCGTCGTCCACCAGGTAGAGCCCATGTGCAGCAGACCATTCGCGGCGCGCATCAGCCGCACATGGACAGAGAGGCCACACAGGCCGTGGCCAGTTTGATTTACGAGCTGAACCTACCTTTTGCCATCACCGATTCTGAGCCCTTCAAAAGGGCATTCTGCCTTGCACAGTCTGTCAGCCCTAGCTGGAGAGTCCCTGGTTCAGAGGTTGTCCGCACACACATGCTGAGAGATAGGGTTGAGTCCTTGTCTAGAGAGATGGAGCCTCTACGCCGCTACTGGGCCACATATGGATGCAACATATGTGCGATGGATGGACTGATGTCAAGAGGAGGCCGATCCTCAACATCTTGGTCTCCAGCTGCATGGGTACACAGTTTATGAGAGCCGTGGATTGCAGTAGGGGGGGGAGAGTCATATCTGCAGAGTTCATGTACGATGTCATTAGGTGTTCCATCCTGTCCATAGGCCCCCAGCATGTCGTTATGGTGGTGACGGACAATGCCACCAACTGCGTTTAGATGGGTGTCCTGCTAGAGAGAGAGTTCCCTCACATCGTCCATACCCCCTGTGTAGCGCACGACATAGACCTTTTGATGGGGGACATAGGTGCACTTCCCTGGGTTAAAGCCATCGTCCGCGAGGCCCTCTTTTTTGTCACCAGGAAGAGGCGTGTTCTTGCCATGTTCCGGGTGTTTGGCCATTTGAACCTCCGTAAGCCAGCCCCCACACGCTTTGCATTCGACCTGGTGGTCATCGACCGTCTGATTAGGTGCAGGGCACAACTTCTACAGATGGTTGCCATTGATCTTTGGCGTGCCAGTACGTTTCAGCGCACGGAGGATGGGGAGCACTTTTCTTCCACGGTGAGGGGAGACTAGTTCTGGAGGGATGCACAGACATTGTTAGGACTGCTTCGACCACTCTACATTGTGCTCCGCATGGCTGACAGCGAGGGGTCCACACTTGGATTGGTGTATGAGCTCATGGACCGGATCGGACAGTTCCCGCAGCTGCCCATCTTGCAGCCAGAGAGGTAAGCGGTACAGTATTGTAATTGTTCTTTATCTTTTCAGTGTTTGCTAGTTTGTTTTTTAGAGAGAGATGAGGCAGACCATACAGGTGCAGGGTACACGCCACGGGCAGGGGTCACAGGTGCATCACGCGGCAGAGGTAGGGCACATGGCACAGGTTATACCGGGAGACAAGCAGGGCACACAGGGGGGGCCAGTGGCATACCTACCTATGTCGACATGATGGAGGAGGCTCTTGATAGAGGGCAGAGTGGTTTAGATGCCGGTCCCGCAGATGTTTGGATGCGTGCAGCACAGAGTCATGGCCGTTACTATGACAACACACCAGAGGAGGCACTAGATGACTTTGATTGCACAGATTGGGAGGACATGCAGGGTCTACAGGGTGCACATGATGAGGCACGGGATGAGGCATGGGTTGATTCAGAGGATGGTGCACAGGATGATTTAGGGGATGGTGCACAGGATGAGGCCCAGAGCCCAGAGCATTTGTATTCAGATGCCCAGCTGGACGACTTAATTGCCACATTGGATTCAGAGGCGAAGCAGATGCCGAGTGTCAGGGCACCCCCTTCATCTCTTGCCAGCATGCCATACACAGAGTCCCAGCCAGAGCAGCTGCATGAGGTGTCTACAGTTCCTCCAGCTCCTCAGAGGGTATATGTGCGCCGCACAGCTCCTCCAGTGCCACCGATGCCATTCAGGCCTGCAGCCCCTCCATCGTCGTCCACTTCTGCAGCACCAGGTCTCCATGGCAGGCTACCATCTGTGCCCAGGTTTTCTCTTGCAGCGCCCACATCCACAGTGGCTCCTCCAACTCCTCCTCCAGTGGCAGCACCCACTCCACATCCTCTTCCTTTGGCAGCACCCACTCCAGTAGCTCCCCCTTTGGCAGCACCCAGGATGTACCAATACCGGCCACCGCAGCGCCCCTTTCAATACATATCGCCGTTGTACTCGCCTCCTGCACAGCCAGTTCCTCCACCTGCAGCAGCCCCATCGGGCACACACTCCACGAGCTCATCCTCCTCGCTCAAGTGCACAGGGAGTTCCCTCTTTTGCTTCCCTATCCCAGCCGGCCTCAGCTTGGGCCCAGCCTAGCCAGCCATGTGATTTGCATGGGGGTGATGAGGCATTGATAGCTCCTCTTGTCCGCAAGAGACCAGGAAGGCCCAAGGGTGCATCGAACAAGAAAGGCAAGGCACAGAAACTGCCAGGGAAGAGAGGACGACCACGCAGGGCTCCAGGTACAGCTAGAGGTGCAGGATTACAGCCAGCTGGAGCAGGTGTTGTTGGTTTGGCTTGTTTGGGGGCTGATGCGGAGGCAGATTGGGATGATGCTAGTGACGAGTCCTCCTCCTTAGATACACAGCCCATGCCAGTTCCAGACAGGCAGAGATATCGGCTACGAGAGTCAGTTCGGGGCCCTGAGTTGTCTCCAGAGCATTCGTCTGAGTCAGAGCCAGAGCATTGATTGTGGCTCTGTTATTTTAGTTTCAGTAGTTTGTCTCTAGCAGACGGTCTACCATTGTACTCAGATCATTTTTCACATTATATACAGTGTTTGGCGTACTTTATTTGTTGCACATTGTGCGTATGTCGCTCTGTACATGTGATGCTGTATTTTCAATTTTATGTCAAATTCTATGTGTGTGTGTGAATCTTATTTTCAACTAATATTGATTGAAGTGAATGATAGCTTCACATAAATGCACCTACATAATGAGCACAACAATTACCCCTACACCTCAACCGCATTTCATAAACACATGTATTACATTTGCACTTAAAAAAATTACAGAGATTGCATTTCACATGACCAGGCTCGCGTTGCTCAAAAAACAACTATATATTGATTCAGCCGTTGTATCAAGATAACATTACAACTAAACCGCCAAAAGTTACATAGCAACAGTCCGCCACATACGGCTGGACCTTATCTATTCTAAAGATGCCTACTGAGTTAGTGATCGAGACCCAAAGTTCACTGGCAAATTTTGGCAAGCGGTCTTTGAGAAATTAGAGACCACTTTGAGTTTGGGGTCATCAGATCATCCTGAATCGGATGGTCAGACAGAGAGGACAAACCAGTCTATGGAAGACATGCTTTGGGCATATGTTTCCAGAAGGCAGTCGGATTGGGAAAGGTACCTTCCAATGATTGAATTTGCGTATAACAGCGCAAAGCACTCAGCGACGGGTTTTAGTCCATTTTCTCTGATGTATGGTTTCCAGCCTGGGGCTCCCATTTCAGTGGGCCTCAAAGGCCCCAAAGGCCTCAAGGTGAAGGCAACAGTAGATTTCCTGCATGATATGCAAGAAATGTTGCTTGTTGCTCGCGAAAACGTAAAAACGGCTCAGGAAAGAGCCCAGTTTTACGCTAATCAAAAGCGACAACCTAAGGTCTACGAGGAGGGGGCTTGGGTATATCTTAGAATTCCAAAAGATTCTAAGGTACTAAGGATTGGAAAATGTCCTAAGTTGTCACCTCGTTATGCAGGGCCATTCCTTATAGTAAAGAAACTCCATCGGAATGCGTACCAGCTGGAACTTCCTCAAGGTGTTAAGGTACATCCAGTTTTTCACATTAGTCGTTTAAAGGAACGACTTGGTGGAAAGGATGACTTGATGCCTCAGGAGGACTTAATTCAGCTGGAGGACCTCTCATCCTTTGTACCTACTGAACCACAGGCCATTGTTGACGTACGTCAACGTGGGCTCAGAAATCGACAGGTAACTAAGTACTTGGTTCGTTGGAAAGGAAGTTCCGAGGATGATGATACTTGGGAAAAGGAACTTGACCTTCAAATGAGATTCCCTGGTTTCCTTCCTTAGATAAGGAATTTTTTTAGAGAAGAGGGAATGTTAGGGACCCATCTCCCTTGGGTCCCAACCCAGACTTGAGAGTGGACGATGACTAGGCCTGTAGACGTGACTGGTGACTCGTGGACCTGCATGGTTGCCACGTGTCATGATCTGGGAGTGCACATGGCTTGGAGTCTCTCTCCTTGGAGGTATACAAGGGGAGGAGGACTCATTTGCCATCCATTCTATCTACCTAGGAGGAGGTGGATGGAGAGCGTGTGCACGGCCAGGATGTTTGCTAGCATGAGGCAGGAGATGGCTGAGAGCCTAGGCGGTGGTATGGGACGCGTCTGGGAGGGAGGTCGGATCCAGCTTGATACGGTCACAGGCCAGGGCACAGAGGGTGGACCCGGATTAGGTCCTACGGCGGGGTGGAACGTGAATCGTTCGGTCTCTTGTGGTTAACCGGCACCTGGAGGTTTGCAGTAAGTAAGATTGTAACATTGAGGAAGGTTGGTGCACCATGATGTGGGGAGACCGAAGATGACAGATTGGTTAAAGATATGTGAAATGTATGGGGCAATAATGTGAGCAACTAATTTTAGGAAGTCCATACTTAGGAGGTCAACATCAGTGGCTTTTTGGGATTGACCATTTTGGATGGCGCTTTCAACCATGGACGGGGTGAAGAGGGTGAATTCTTAAGGGCGTGGGGAAAGAGAAATGGAAAGAGAGTCAACTGTATAAAGCTTAGGAGCATAATTTATCCATGACTCAATAGCAATAGGAGCGGGTTTATAAGGGTTTTTAGAGAACATCCGCCAAAAGAAATGGGAGGATGGGGAGGCAATAGCATCAACAAGTTTTTGTCCCAAAGGACTTGAGATAAGCTGTCTTTTTTTTCAGAGTCACTTTGTGATATTCTTTTTGTTTCAAGGCTAGGGTGTCAGGACAGTGGTATCTAGCGTAAACAACTTGTTTATGTAGTGGGTAGCACCCTGTATCATACCATTTGTTGTGGGTGTGTTTATGCGAAGAGAAGGTTTTCAAAGGATAGGCAGTATTGGCATATTGCAAAAGAGATCGGCATAAAAAGACAGCTTGTTGGTCAACTGAGGAGGTGAAGGGAAAGTCATGGAGAAAAGTAATTAGGAACTCGGTGTAAAGGGAAAAACCAGATGGGGAGAAAATCGGGCGATGGTGATGAGTGGGACCATGTGTTGTGACTGTGGTACTATGATGTCCAAGGGATAGAAGTAGGAGAGTGTGATCAGAATTGGTAGGAGGTATAATGTGGAAGGTATGAAGAAATGGGATCAAAGCCGGTGACCCAATGAAGTAGTCAACAACACTATGTCCTCCTCCATGTGGGTGACAGGTAAAATAAGATGATGAAGGCCAGCAAGGAAGGCCATTCAAAATGGTTAAGGAATGAGCCTATGCTAAACCAATCAGCTGCTCTCCAAAGTGGGTAGTTGGAGTATCTGCATCCTGTGAGGTCCTGTCAGAGCCCATATCTAAAGTGTGAACCTGTAGAAAGTCACTCTCTGCATGAAACTCAGCCTGCCTGATGCTTGTACGAGCATTAAAATCCCCTGCTAAAAGAATAAGGCCTCACTGTGCAAAGCTGACTATATCATGTAAGAGAGCCTGGAAAGGGTCACCACCAAAATCTTCAAAAGATGATGTCTGTGGTGGAAAGTAACAAATTGCAAGAAAGAGGTCCTGAGAAAGCCCCAAACAGTGACCAAAGAACTGAAACCAAATAAAACGTGCAAATAGATCACTTTTGACCAGTTTAAAATGAGAAGTGAAAACATCCTTGGTGAGACATGCAACACCACCAGAACCACGGGAGGTCTTCCCTCTCACAAAGGGCCGATGCGCTGAGTGCTAGGTGCAATCTTGTATGGATGGGAGCGGTCTATATAATGATTCATGAGTCTCTGCTAACAAAAGGATATCACATTTCAGCATGAAAGAATGGAAATCACCTGCTGAAGATGATAGTATGGCATTACATTTCCAAAAACCAATATGTAAAGGCTTAGGGGATCTCAGGCTGCTCCTTTGCCTAGGAGCCCGAATCCCTATTGAGAAATTTTATCAAAATTTTCTGGTTTGCCTTCAATGAAAACCACCCGCTGATTTCTTGCATTTGCATCCTGGATAATTTGTTTCCTGGCTTGCCATTGTGTGTGTGTAAGGTCATCATCAATAAAAATAAAGGTCCCTTTTAATTTGGCTCTAAGGCGTAAAGCTGCGTTGCGGCTGTTCATAGAGCGAAACTTGATAAACAAGACATTAGTGTCAAACTTACTTCTCCAAGGTGTATCAAATCCATCCGTGGTGTGTGTGAGCTTAGTTAAAAGCAGCTCTTTTGCCTCTTCAATGGGCTTATCTCCGTCAGAAATCCCTCTAACCCGGATATTAAAGGCTTTTTTAGCCCTTCTTTCTTGCTTGGAAAAGACATCTTCTAGTGTTGAATTCACAAATGCATGTTGAATCAAGCTTGAGGATTCAACCTTACCATCGTTTTTGAGACGCACTGCCCATGTCTTCGTTTCTTCCACTTGTTTCTCAAGGCTGGATATTTTGTTCGAAGTCTCCGTGGTGGAGAGTGGGGGGAGTTACCTCCCCCTCTTTTGTTGCGTGGAGCCATAGGACAGTGGTTGTAGCACGACCCTGTAGGTCACGTCAGCAGGAGTCTGGTCCAGGTGTCAGCACCAGTCCAGATCTGCGCTCCAGGTCCGCTAGAACTGCGCTCCAGGTCCGCTCAGACCCACTTCTCAGATCCGCTCCAGGTTCGCTCAGATCTGCTCAGATTCGCGCCGCTCAGAGATCCGCTCCAGGTCAGATATTCGCTCCAGGTCAGAGATCCGCTCCAGGTATTAATGACAGAGGTCCACTCCAGGTATTAAGAACAGAGGTCCGCTCCGAGAGAGAGAGAGAGAAAAGAAAGAAAGAAAGAAAATGTATTAATGTCTGTTGAGTGCCCAAGGGCACATAAGACAGAATGAATAAGTACATGTCTCGTAGGATTATTGTCCATGTCGGACAACATAATAAAAAACACTAGTCTAAATGGAAAAGACAAAATAGAACTCTCTCGAGCTAGGAAAAGACATAGCCAATATAGAATCATAAAATGCATAAAAAGAGCAGATACACAAGAGCTTAACCTCCAGCTCTGAAGAGGGTACAGGTGCAAGAGCTTAACCGCCTGCTCTGCTGAGGAAAGTAAAAGGATAAATATCAATCTTGAAAAAAAGCGTCTGATACCCATAGCAGTTGTGGGCTGTGATCGAGGAGCTCTGGTAGCTCTAGAGGTGCGCGTAGATCTGGCAAGAGGTGGTGGCTGAGCACGCTGGGCCTTCGCCCTCACCGCTATGACTGCCTCATCATCTAATAGGTCATCACGCTCCCACTTCTGAAAGAAGCTAGTAATGAGATGCTGGCTAGAATCAATAATACTCTCCGATGGTAGCAAAGAGGCTCTCAACATAAGCATCTCTCGTAGTAAAAGGCCGACACATTTGGGATCCTGATACTCCAAAAATGTACTGAGGGTAATAGGGGTGTCACAATATAAACAGTGATATCGGCCACGTATCTCATAGTATGTAGGGCATATAAAGATCAAATGAAACTCATCCTCCACTACACCCAATGTGCATATCTGGCATATCCGATGCTCTCTCAAAATGCCTGAATATCTGCCTGTCTCAATAGCAAGCTGATGTGAAGAGACTCGTAACTGTCCCAATCTGTATCGAAGCCCAAAAGAAAGAGGAAGAGAGAGATATAAAGGTCTAACAGGGGGTCCCAAACTGTCTCTGCGTAAGATATGTGCGCCATAGAAGGTAAGCTTGACTCTCTCATGGTCAAGACGATCCCATACTATGTGACAATATCTCCGATACAGCTGTTGTCTGATAAATGTATGAGTTCCCTATGGGAGATCCAGCATCGAGAAGCCTCATGACTGAAAGAAAGCCACCACATTACCATACCAAGAAGACCTAGCCTGCTGTCCAACTATAGTCTGAGAAGAAGTAAGCCTACCCTCACGTATCTGTGAGTATCCATGGTCTCAAGTCGATGTAGAAAGGTAACAATCTGAAACATAGCCTCTACCACCATGGGGAGTGAGGCGAACTCCGCTAAAAGAATCTCATTAGGAACTGACGGCTTCTCACGAATCATCCTCCCTAATATGGTGATCTGCAGACGAGTGATGTCTCTCCAAGTACTCTGAGACATCCCTGGGCACCAGACCTCCGCCGAGTGCATAGCCACAGGTGAGACTACTCTAGAGAAAAGGTGGTCTATGGTAGTAGGATCATGAATATGGTAAGTAGTACACACTCTCTCCATATGTTCCAAGGCAGCATGCCCCTTACGCAGGCGATATAGATCAGTTTAGCGAAAAGTGAGTAAGGGGCCGGTGACTAATACACCTAGATAGGTGTATGATGTAACAATCTCCAGCTGTTGTGCATCATAATAAAAAGCGTCATCTCTCATATGCTGCCGATTTGTGTTAAACACCATAACTTTGGTCTTAGCAATATTCACCGTCAAGCCCCACACTAAGCAAAAACCATATAGAGCATCAAGATGTCGCTGTAATCCAGAGGCTGTAGAGGATATCAATGCCACATCATCCGCATACAGTAGGATAGGAATTATAACATCAGCAAGAGGACATCCATCACCCCCCTCCTCCTTGATGATCCACTCTAGATCATCAATGTACAATGCAAAAAGAGTGGGAGAGAGTGGACATCCCTGCTTGACTCCAACTGTGCTCTGGATAGAAGGCGACCAGCTGCTGCCATCTTTGAAACGTGCTAAAACCCTCTCATATAAGGCGCTGATAGCCATAATGATATCCTGTGAGAAGCCAAGTAAAGATAAGCGCTGAAGTAGCAGGTGCCGTGGAACTGAGTCAAAGGCCTTGCGGAAATCCACAAAGCAGCAGTACACTCTCTGTCTCCGATGTCGAGCCTCCTCTATGATGCAGCGTAGACAAATGCATGATCAATGGTAGAGTATCCGGGTCTAAAGCCAGCCTGTCCAAGAGCAAATAACTCATTTGATTCCGCCTGGGATCCAACCATAGACTGCAGAACTGAGCCATAAAGCTTTGCCATCGTGTGACTGATCATGAGAGTGCGATAGTTATCCACGTTCATTGGATCACCAGCCTTGAGAATGGGATGGAGAAGGTTCGTGCACCAGTTGG
The DNA here is from genome assembly GCA_029204225.1 of Diphasiastrum complanatum. Classification (NCBI taxonomy): domain Eukaryota; kingdom Viridiplantae; phylum Streptophyta; class Lycopodiopsida; order Lycopodiales; family Lycopodiaceae; genus Diphasiastrum; species Diphasiastrum complanatum. Next base: position 4,545,591 of record CM055093.1, on the reverse strand, counting down.
TGGGGAAGCCTGAGGTAACAGCCAAGTTAAAAGTGTGGGCAATGTAAGGAGAGAGAAGCTGGGAGACAGGTTTGAGGAAGTCTGTGTTAAGAGAGTCGACGTCCTTCGCTTTATGGGATTGGGCTTTACTAATCGCGAATTCAATTTGGTCAGAGGTAAAAAGAGAGTAGCGGGTCGAGTGATAGGGATAGGCGGAGCATCTGTAGTGTATAAGCAAGTAGCATACTTCACCCAAGAGTCAATATCAATAGGTGAAAGTAAGGAAGATTTCTTAGAAAAAATCTTCCAGAAAAGAGAGGAGGAAAAGAAAAGGGAGTCTATAAGTTTTTGACCATCTCTTGTTAGAGTGTCTCTTTTCTTTTTATTAACTACATGACGATATTGCTTTTGTACGTGTACTAAAAGATTAGGAGAGTGATGCCATGGCGTATACCACTTGCTTATGTAAGGCCTGGCAATCATGGTCATACCATCGATTATAGGTCTTTCGATGAGTGGGATATGTCTTAGGGGGAAAGGCCTGGGTGGTGGCTTGTATAAGGGAGAGCGTCAAGAAGCTAGCCTGTTGCTCAATAGGAGAGGAGAAGGGAAAATCTTGCAAAAGAGAGTTGAGCGCGACTATGTAGCGTGGGATGAGATGTGTACGAAAAGCAAAGTGAGGTGTAGTCGTCTTGGGTCGAATGATTGGAAGGGGAGAGGTCTGGCCAACAGAGAGTAAGAGCAGTGAGTGATCAGCAAGGGTAGGAGAGAGTATAGTAAAGCTCTGAATGAGAGGAATCAAGGCTGGTGAGCCAATGAAGTAATCCACCACACTATGTCCGCCACTATGTGGATGACAAGTGAATGCTGCTCAATCTGGCCACTGTGATAAACCGTTCAGAATGACCAAGGAATGTGCCTCAGAAATCCTGAGTAGCTGCTCACCAAATGTAGTAGAGGGGGTAGCCTCATCATGTGATGTCCGCACAAGACCTGTATCCAAAGTACGAAGCTGGAGATAATCTGTCATCGCATGAAATTCCGTGCGTTAAAGTCACCTGCCAAAAGTACATATCCCTAGGGAGAAAAGATAGAAATATCCTCTGATAAAACCTGAAAAGGGTTTCCACCATAGTCTGCAAATGTCGAACTCTAAGGAGCAATATAACATACTGCTAGGAAGATATCTCTAGCCAAGCCTAGGGAATGCCCAACTAATTGTAACCATATAAAACGAGCGTACGGATCTTTCTTAACCAGCTTAACAGTATGACTATACTGGTCTCTATATAAGCATGCCACCCCACCTGAGCCTCTGGAGGTCGTCCCTCGTAGGAATGGTCTAAAAACTTAGTGCCAAGAGAAATCTGTCATCATAGGAAGAGGACGAAATTGAGATTCACGAGTCTCTGCTAGCAGTAAAATATCTGTACGAGCAAGATAGGACTGCAAGTCACCTGTAGAGGAAGAGTGGAAGCCATTACAATTCCAAAAGCCAATATGAAGTGACAGGGGATCTCGGGCTGCTCCCATGCCCGGGAGCCCCAAGTCCCTATAGTGAGCGCTCATAGTATCGTGGTTTGCCGTCAATAAACACCACCCGTTGCCCTTTCCCCTTAGCTTCTTGTATGATTTTTTTCCTTGCTAGCCATTGCGTATGAGTTAAATCATCGTCCATAAAAATAAAAGTCCCTTTCAGCTTGGCTCGAAGTTTCAAGGCAGCGTTACGATGTACAAGAGACTGGAATTTAATAAATAGAACATTCTCATCATACTTGCCTCTCCAAGCAGTTTCAAATCCCTCAGTTGAGTGTGAGAGTTTATTGCAAAGTAAATCCTTGGCTTCCTCAAGAGGTTTTCCAGCATTTGGAATGCCTCTCACTCTAATATTAAGGGCTTTTTTGGCTCTTTTCTCTTGCTCCAAAAACATACTTTCTAATCTTGAGTCAATTGAAATATTCGTAGGCAAATCTATTATACCACTATCTTTTTTAAACAGTGCTGCCCAAGATTTCGTCTCTTCTACTTGTTTCTCAAGGCTGGAAATCTTGTTAGAAGTTTCTGCAAGATCCGTAGTAGATGATGGTAATAGAGTTCGCAGCTGGCTGATCTCATCCCGCAATTTTTGAACCTCCAATTTGAGTGCTGCATTTTCTCCTTGTACCTCTGAAAATAGTGCATACAACTGCCCAACATGATAATGAACGTCTTCCGGTAGAATAGAGCGAGGGATAGTTGGAGGTGAGACCTTAGATAGCACAAATGGAGGAGTAGAAGGATTAGGAGGGAGAGCAGAGGAAGGCGTAGCTGGTTCCATATCCAAGCAGGGACAAGGCCAGGTATGACAAGGAAGGGCCAACCCGTCAGAGCCTTGGAGCTGCTCCTGATGGTTCTTCCTCTAATTCTGAGCAATTACTCCTTCACTTTCACTTGAGGCTCATCACTCAGCTGCAGCGACGCTTCTCTGACATCGCATTCCACAGAAGAGGATCCGGGCTTCAAGACATGGATCCGCAATCCTGGATCGTAAGCAAATGCAAGTTTACTTCCGTGACTGCTCTTCTAAGCAATATCTGAGCGTTGGCTTTCAACTTAAGCACTAGTTCTGAGCACAGTGAGAGCATCACCTCATCGCTGCTCCCTGAAGGTGTTTTGGTGCTGTCAATCGCTTATTCATGCTTTCATCATCAGCGGCACTCGTGTATCAGAAAGTGTCTTATTCCGATTTTCTACCAGAAATGTTGGAAACACGAACTGCCTCGCTACAAGAAGTACAGAAAATTCAATCTATGCTTCCAGAATTGCATCGATCCATGCTGAGAAGGATCAGACAGTCACCATCGATGAGAGAGAGAGAGAGCTCCAGGTCAGAGGTCCGCTCCAGGTGTGAGAGAGAGAGGTCCGCTCCAAGACAGAGGTCCGTTCCAGGACAGAGATCCGCCCCTCAGAGATCGCTCCATTGTCCACAAAAAGAGAGAGAGAGAGAGAGAGAGAGAGAGAGAGAGAGAGAGAGAGAGAGAGAGAGACCAAATAAGTACATCTCAAGTGTGATAAATGCTGAGCATATAAATGTCTCCATGTAGAAACAATAACTACTAGCTAAAATGATTGGTCTATCAAGACCAGACAAAGTCTCTAATCTCTACTCTGCCCTCCAGACCTGGAAGTCTGAGATATGGTACAATGGGTTGTCGTGTAACAATACAGTACAATAAAATAGTTGTCCGAACTGTAGGATAGCTCATGTCGCCATAGGACCACTACTGAAGAAAGCGAGGATTGAGGACAACCTGTGGTGGTCCTGTGGCGACATGAGCTACCCTACAGTTCGGACAGCTATTATATTGTACAGTATTGTTGCACGACACCCCATTGTACCATATCTCAGACTTCCAGGTTTGGAGGGCAGAGTAGAGATTAGAGACTTTGTCTGGTCTTGATAGACCAATCATTTTAGCTAGTAGTTGTTGTTTGTACATGGAGACATTTATATGCTCCTTTCAGTATTTATCACACTTGAGATGTACTTATTTGGTCTTATATGCCTTTTGGCATTAATAGACGTTAATACAACTTTCTCTCTCTCTTTCTCTCTCGTTTGACATATGAATAGGAAATGCTCTTCAGACAAGAGAGAGAGAAAGAAATAAAGATTTTATTAATGTCCTTGAATACCCTAAGGTACATAGGACTCAGAAAAGGTACATGTCAAGTGTGCACATAGATTAGGAGCTTAAAGCTCAATCATCTATAAACAATAACTGCAAATACAATGCATAAAGATGGCTGGCCCAGTCAGGGTCCAACAGCCTGGAAATATCATGATGCCTATCAGCCTGGAAAAAATGGTGAATGGTATGTTGTGAAGGTGTCACTGGATGTGCCATGGACCTCTGCCGCCGGGTAGGTTGTTGGTGTCGTCTCTGCTGCTGTGTCGCTCTGGGTTGTGGCCTGATAGCTAACTGTCTCTCTGGCCGTCGACATGGCCTCTGCTGCCGATGTATGAAGGAATTTGGAATCTCGGCCTCTCCATTTGAATCGTAGCCTATGGGTACCTTGGATCTCTGTCTCCGACGGGATATGCACTCACTGATGCTCAACTGTATCAAGGAATGTGTATCAATATCGAGTCTCCTCCTCAAGTCTGACATCTCCCAGATCATGGGGTCCTCATAAGATATCAGGGCAGAAAGTGTAGCTGGGTGCTTTCTGAACAAGCAATAATACCTCCCCCGAATCTCGTAGTAGGCTGGACATCTGAAGTGGAAATGTGATTCGTCGTCAATCTCATGCATAGAACACATGCTACAAAGCCGGTCCTCTCGTGGGGTGCCATTGTATCTGCCGGTCTCAATGGCCAGCTGATGTGAGGAAATCCGAAACTGACCCATCTCTATCCGCAATCTGTGTGATATACTCCTCAACAAGTAACCAGATACTATGGGGCAACCAGCTGGATCAAGAGATAGAAAGTGTGTACGATAAAACTCACTCTTGGTCCCCAATGGACCCTGCCAAGTGATATGAAGATATGATCTGTAGAGGAGTCCTCTGATGTACTGGTGGGTGCCTGCAGGTAGGTCAGTGATCTGGATACCCAATGTGGAGAGGAGACGACAGGCCTGGGAATACCATGAGAAAAGGTGTCCCTGTAGGCGTCGGGATGAGGATAGAGCCGCAACAACATGGTGTGTACCCCCGTCCTGAAGATCATCCAACCTCTGTATAAAAGTCACAATATGAACCTGAAGAGGAACTAAAGAGGAGATCCATCATTTTCTTACCTTGGCTAATCTCGTATACAATTTTCTTTTTCTTGGTGATTCTATGGTAGACACGAGATATGGTTTTGGCCATATGAGGAAGATGGGAGTGAGTATATATGAGGTTCTAATGGAGGTGGATGCATTCCTAGAGTGTGGATGGTCTGGACAAGAAAGAGGGACTGCTCCTCTAGAGTATGCTCATGTGGGAAATAGGTAAGGAGATCAGAGAGGGCTTCTCTGTAGAGTGGTGTGTTATGCAAAGTGTAGCGGTATGTGGATTTCATTGTAGGGGTAGATACGATATGCGTGATGGGGAGATGATCGACAGAGAGGGAGAGATACGAATGATCAGAAAGAGTGGTGCGGTGTACAGATAAGGATGAAATGGAGTGAAGGAGAGACGGTGAACCCATGAAATAGTCAATGATGCTATGTCCTCCACTATGTGGGAAGCAAGTGTAGTCACCAGAGCCTGGCAGCTGAAGAAGGCCATTATAAAAGGCCAGTCCATGAGCCTCGCCCAACTGAAGCATCTGCTCCCTATATGATGTAACTGGACCCACTGCATCCGTCGATCGCCGTATAAGACCAAGATTATCACAATCAAGAGCATGTATCCGCTGTGGATCATCTGCTGCTCTGTGAAATTCTGTTTGCCTAGACCCAGTTCTGGCATTGAAGTCCCCCGCTAGAAGAATATATTCTCGATCCTCATATGTATAATGTCCGATGAAATATCCATGAAAGGTGACTCCTCTTCTGAGGCGAAAGCTGATGTCTCTGGAGGGAAGCCATGAAAATGTCACGATCTAACTCCATCAGCCTATGGTCCAACTTGATCCATATATAGCGAGCCTGCTCGTCAGTGTGTGGTAACTCGACCCATGACTGGAGAGAGTCTCGAAATAAGCAAGCAACACCTCCTGAACCGCGACTAGTTAGTGCCCTTGTCTTCCCCCTGCAGGTAGAAAGCCAGCAAAATCCCTCAATGCAAGGAAGTCTCTCTCAGGACTCTCATGCGTCTCTGTAAGTATAAGAATATCCCTTGTAGTACAAAAATCTCTAAAATCTCCCGCTGTGGCTGAAGAGTGGATACCATTGCAGTTCCATAAACTCAACCGCAATGCCTTTGTGAGGGCCCCCGAACCGCTCCTAAGTCCGGGGGGCCCAAATCCCTATGCCTCAGATTTTTGAGGCTCAATGTATCAGGCCTCCTGATAGACCACCCTTTTGCCCAATGCTTTGGCTTTGCTGAAAACCTTCCTCCCTCTATTCCCGTGAACCGTATGATGAGTGTAGATGGATCTGTTTTAGTTCTCCACGCTCTTTCCATTCCGTTGTGATGGTGGGAAAGTGTATCTGTGAGGAAACTGGTTGCTTCGGTAATTGGAGCCTTAGTATCCTCAATGCCTTGCACCCGAACATTCATAGATTTATACTTCCGCATCTCTTCTTCAGATATGGTCGCTGAGATGACGCTATTGAAAGTGTGTACTCTCTTTACCGTCTTCTTTGAATAGAGAGGCCCATGTTTTGGTCTCCGCCTTATGTTGCTCAATCTGTTCCTCCACTTCTTGGATCTTTGTGTTGGTGGTGCTGGCTGGTTCGTCCTTCTTGCTCAAGGCCTCTTCCAAAGAGATGATCCGGGCCATCAAAGTTTGCTTCTTGATTGCCATAGCTTGTATTGTGGTTTTCATTTGGCCCATTTCAGTCCTTAGATAGCTAGATTCCAGTGCAATCTGCTCTATGCAAGAGAGGAGGTACTGTTCAAATGCCTCGGTAGGAGAGTAGGCTCCTTTAGGGAATGAGAGGGGATAGTGAGAGGGGGCAGGGGAACCTAGGAGGGAGGAGAGGGCCAAGAAAGATGTGAGGGGGGTGAATCCTGCTGGGCAGCCAACGATGTAGAAGGAACAGAGGGAGCCAGCGAGGGGGTGGGAGCAGGAGGAGTGGGTATAGGCATAGAGGGGGTGGGAGCAGGCAGCGAGGGGGTGGGAGTGAGATGGACAGCCAGCGAGGGATGGACAGCCAACGAGGGGATGGAAGGGGCCAGCGAGGGGGTAGGAGAGGTAGGCAGCGATGTATGATCAGGAAGCGAGGGGATGGGAGGGGCCAGCGAGGGGTAGGTAGGGGTAGGGGTAGGGGTAGATAGCGATGGGGTGGCGGACATAGGAGGGGAGCGAGGGCTCCCCTTATTTTTTGCCATGGAGGCTAGCAAGCCACCATCCTAGCAGTAGCGATGGAGGTAGAAGCTGGCCACTTGAATGGAATTTGTGCTACAGAGGATCTTTGGGAACCTACATCAGAGGATTTTCTAGAACCATTTTTATGTTCCCCGCTTTCAGATCACTCGATCGCTTTTCCAATATGAGAGAGAGAGAGAGAGAGAGAGAGAGAGAGAGAGAGAGAGAGAGCTTTATTGATGTCTTTTAGGACTGAATAAATGTACATCTCAAGTGTGTATGACACTCTAGGAGTGTAAAAAACGTCTTTGTAAAAGAAAACATACTAAGTAGAAATTGTGTAAAACAATTTGAAATAGATATGCTGTATATCTCTCTCTTGAACTAGAAAGGAACACATATATATCGTGATGTAAAAACAAGCCTCAAGTTCCGGCTCAATCCCTAAAGTAGGACGTAATCAAAATCGTGGAATGCTCTGGATGTGAGGAGTGAAACTGCCTTTGCCTGGGCCTGTGGACAATATGTTTCTTGCTCTGCCTCGTCCTGCTGGAGGAATAACTCTGTCTGATGCACCGACGTTTGGCACGATGCCTGTCTTTGACTGGAATATCTATCTCATCCTCCGATTTGTCCTCTATATAGTCTGTGGGCCTTCGTTTGCGTCTGGAAAAGAAATATGTGATATTGGTCTGGAGATCCAAACTGATCTGGGCACTGACTAAGTCTCGTCTCAAAAGCATCATCATCAAGGCTACACAGCGAGGATCCTCATATGTCATCAGAGCCTGGAGTGATCCAGAGGAGTCACGATATAAACAATGGTATCGTCCTCTAATCTCATGATAAACTGGGCATCTGAAAATGAAATAATCCTCGTCCTCAATCTCTCCAAGTGGACAAATCTGACACACTCTGGCCTCCCTTGGTGTGCCATCAAAACGACTCGTCCTTAGTGGAAACAGCCTGAAGTTATCTGCATCTTTTGAAAATCTATCTATCTATCTATATATTTTTGTATATATATATCATAGTGGCCTCTGGTACCATTGGTATGATACTGCCGGTACGGTACCGCCCTAGGATCAGCGGTACCAGGGCGGTACCATTTTTAATATTTTTTTTTAATATTTTTAATATCTAATTATTGCCTTTTACCTACCAAAATAGGTCAAAAAAATGGGCAAACCAAACAACCTGAACAACTTTTCCACGAAAAGTTGTGCAAGTTCAGAAGCTTTGACAGTTTGCTTGGTTGGTATGAACTGCGCCATTTTAGTTAACCTGTTAACTATTACCCAAATGGCATCATTATGCTTCCTCGTCCGAGGTAGCCCAACCACAAAGTCCATGGAAATACTTTTCCACTTTCTTTCGGGAATTTCCAAGGGCATTAACAAACCAGCTGCCTTAAGTCTTTCAGCTTTGTTAACTTGGCATTGCACACACTTGCGAACATATGCCTCCACTTGACTTTTTAAATTTGGCCCGTAAAAGTTCCTTTTTACTAAGTCAAGTGTCCTTTGAGCGCCAGGGTGCCCTGCACACGGGTTGTCATGACATTCTTGCAGGATTTGGGCCCTTATATCATCATTTTCTGGCATACAAACTTTTCCATTCCGGAAAAGTAACCCATTCCTAATGGAAGGTATTTTGTATTTTGTCAGAGGAGAAATCTTGGAATCCTACATTCCAAGCTCATCACTAGATCTAGAAGAACCTGCCAAGACGTCTAGCCAAATACGACCGAAGTACCTATCGGTCTTACACAAATCTCTTAAGGACAGATACAACTCAGATTGGATCTCAGAAAAGCTTAACTGATTAACCTCTCCAATCCGGCTTAAGGCATCCGCGACACTATTAGAAGTACCTTTCCGGTACTCAATGTCCTAATGAAATCCTTGGAGCATCTCTGACCATCTAGCCTTACGACCGCATTGTTAATATACTTTAACGCTTGATGGTCAGTAACTATAGTAAACTGGGAGCCATACAAATAATGTCTCCAAACTTTCAGGGCATGAATAACAGCAAAACGTTCCTTGTCATAGGTGGAATACCGCCTTTGAGCAGGGTCCAACTTCTTGCTTTCAAAAGCTACCGGTCTACCATCCTGATATAGGACTGCGCCTATAGCATAGTCACTGGCATCCGTTTCAAGTACATACGGCTTGTTAGGATCCACTGTGTAAAATAGGCGCTGTAGTTACATAGTGTTTGAGGTTCTCAAAACTCTGATTCAACTCTTCAGTCCAGGTAGAGGACTGAACTTACTGTGCCGGCTCACTTTTTTAGCCCCTCTGAGGACATTCGTCAAGGCCAATGCAATTAATGCATAGTTCAAGATGAATCTATGAAAAAACCCCGTAAAGCCCAAAAAGGACTTAACCTCCCGGATGGTTTAGGGATAGGCCATTCACGTACTTGTCGGACTTTATTTGGGTAAATTTCCAACCCATGGTCCGAAATGATGTGACCAAGGCATAACAACCTTTTCTGGAAGAACACACATTTGGACTCCTTGGCAAAAAGCTTCTCCTGTCTAAGTAACTATAAGACAGTCCTTAGATGCTCCTCATGCTCCTCCAAGGTCTTACTTAAGATGAGAATATCATCCAAGTAGACTATTACGAACTTTCCCAGATATGGACGAAGAAGATCGTTCATCATCTGTTGGAAAGTTGCTGGAGCATTTGTCAAGCCAAATGGTAAAACCAGAAACTCATAATGGTCGTACCTAGTTCTAAACCCGGTTTTTTCAACGTCCTTAGTTTTTATGCGAATCTGATGATACCCTGATCTCAAATCGATTTTGGTGAAGTACTTTGCACCATGCAATCGATCAACCAACTCATCCATTCACGACAAGGGATAACGGTTTTTAATCGTTAATTTATTCAACTTTTTAAAGTCCACACATACGAGTACCTCGTCTTTTCATCAACAAGGAGCACAGGTGCCCCCCAGGGAGATTTACTAGGCCTTACATGGCCCATCTTAAGATAATTTTGCAGTTGCCTATAAACCTCATCCTCTTCAGTAGTACTCATCCTATATGGATACAATGATATAGGAGAACTACCAGGAATCAGTTTAATACCATGGTCAACACCCCTAGAGGGGGGAAGACCCTCAGGAAGCTGCTCAGGAAACACATCGTTAAATTCTTGTCTAGGCTTCCTAAAAATTTCACCTTCCGGTGAATTTTCTTGCTTTAGGTTGTTAAACATTAGTTCCATTTGGAGATTGTAAAATTGCAAACTACGTTCTTCATGGTAAGTAAAATCTTTTAACCAACATAAGTAAGAACTGCAGTCCACAATATCCATGCATTTAACAGTTTCCAAAGCAGAAAGCATATAGGGAGTAGAAATATCAACATTCCCATTCAATTCTATGAGTGAGCCGTTATGTAAGAACGACAAACTGTGTGTTACATAGTTTTTCTTCATAGACTCGTTCCTCTCATAGAACCACTCTTTACCAAGTATAACATCTACCCTATCTAGATTCATAATATGAAAGTCTAATTTATCCTTATAGGCTTGAATCTCTATTGGTAGACGTGGGACTATCTGGTCCCAAACTTGGCTTTCTGCTCCAATTGCCAGCTTTATTGTGTATCGGTGGTCACTTTGCCTTCTTTCCACCTTTAGCTTCTACAATAAATTAGCGTTAATAAAATTATCTGTGGAACCATCGTCAAATAAAACAGTTACGGCTTGACCACCCACAACCCCCTTCATCCGAATGAGGTCATGAGGGCCAAAAACAGCCGTATTAAAACAACAATGCTCACACACAGAATTACCAGCAAAGGAAAGATTTACACTGGATATGCTAGAGTTACCTGGCGTCTTAAAAGATGCCCCTTTAGCTTTTCGTTTCTTTGGACATTCCTTCGCGACATGACCTGGTTCCATGCAATTGAAGCATAGATTGTCGCTTCTGGCTTTCATAAAGGTTTCCTGGTCCAAGGTAGATCTTTTCTTCAATTTCCCTGAACCTAAAGCCCCTTCCTTTGCCTTGTCTTTCGATTTCTTTGGAAAGAAAGGCTTCTTACCCTTTACGTCGGGTAAGACACCAGTCTCAGGCTTAGCCATCATACGAGTAACATCGTAGATTCTGGCGAAGCGAACAACATCCTTGAGGGCAAGAGGCTGGTTCCGCCTGACCTCTAGCTGGTAGTCTCTTGGCAACCCAAGTATAAAATGCAACTTTACTAACACAGGATCTATTCTAGTTGCAAAACGAGAATAGACTTCTTGAAAGTCTTGTAAATACTGATCCAAGGGCCGGTTCCCCATATGGATCGTTGCATACTAACGGTAAAATTCAAAATCATCAAGAATAGGAAGGAAGGCCGCCTTAAAGGCCTTACAAAAATCCTCCCAATTCCTAGGAACTTCAAGCTTACCCCTTATATCTTGCCACCAGGTAAATGCTTTACCTCGCAGGTACATGACGGCGAGATTGAACTTGTTGTCCTCGGATGAATCGTGCATGGAAAAATGCGAATTCCATCGATCCAGCCATTGCAAGACCGCCTCCGGGGTTCTATCCTTCTTTTCCCCAGCAAAAACTTCAAGAGTGAACAAGGGTTGATGCACCAATTGCCTTAGCTGCGTCAATTCCTTGAGATCCTGCTGATAGCTTGCATATCCACAATCTGTTTTTGTAGACTGTTAATAGCCAGCATCAAAGCATCAGGGTCTAAAACAGAGGCAGATACTATAGCCTCATGAACAGGGGACATAGGCTGTGTAGTAGGAGTAGGCTCCATTTTTACAAGGAGAAGAGAGGTGAATTAAGAAGTGATGATAGAAGAGAATCAAAAGCTACTCAAGGAAGGTAGATACAAAACTACTCTTGCTCTCTCTTCACAAACCAAATGGTATTGTCCATGGCTGCCAAATGGATTAAGAGAGAGCAAGAAGAGGATGCACCACCACCTCCACCTCCAGTTCTCAAGAAAAACCATGCATAGGAGAAGTATGCCTCCCTCTCCATGCTTTCCCACAGCCTGCCAAGTGGCCATACTTTGCCACCTTGGCTCCACAGTAGCACACTGGCCACCCACCAGAATTCTGGCCAGTAGGGAGCCAGATCCCCCTGTACCCTCATCGCTGGCTAACATTCCTTTTCTGGAATGATCAGATCAAAACCGAGGCTCCATCGCTGTTTTCCAACGGGACCTGGTCAAAAGTATCTTTATTTGACGTCTCTGGCCCATGAAACAGAGACTCGGGCCTCCAATCCTGAGCGGAACAGATTTCCGCTTGAAGGTGCCACCTGTCCTGACCCGGACAGTGCCATGTGGCAGCGCTAGGGAGGATCCAATACAATTTTTTTTAATTAAGAAACCTTTCTTGAAGAAATGTCCATCGCTGGACAGTTAACAAGAAAGTGTTTTTTTAAAACGCTGGGGCCCTTCTAATATAGATCCCATACTTTGGATCTGAGCGGAATTGCGGCCGCTCCCCTCTGCCACCTGTCCAGACTCTGGACAGTGCCACGTGGCAGCATACTAAGGGCCTTTTACTGCCTTTTTTCTTAAAAACTCAAAAAACAGCAAAAAGAAGGAAACTTCAAATGTGCATAAAAACACGATTTAAGCCCGTTTTAATTCCGTCAGAAGCATCGTAAATTACAAGAAATCTACCACGGATCAACGCACCTGCTTTTAGCATGCAGTGGCTCTGATACCATATGTTACAATCTTACTTATTGCAAACCTCCAGGTGCCGGTTAACCACAAGAGACCGAATGATTCACGTTCCACCCCGCCATAGGACCTAATCCGGGTCCACCCTCCGTGCCCTGGCCTGTGACCGTATCAAGCTGGATCCGACCTCAGCCATCTCCTGCCTCATGCTAGCAAACATCCTAGCCGTGCACACGCTCTCCATCCACCTCTTCCTAGGTAGATAGAATGGATGGCAAATGAGTCCTCCTCCCCTTGTATACCTCCAAGGAGAGAGACTCCAAGCCATGTGCACTCCTGGATCATGACACATGACAACCATGCAGGTTCACGAGTCACCGGTCAAGTCTACAGGCCCAGTCATTGTCCAGTCTCAAGTCTGGGTTGGGACCCCAAGGGAGTTGGGTCCCTAACACTCAAAGTCGGGGATCCTTTGATTGTAGACAACTACCGCACTATTATGATCAGTCATACTATGGCCAAGCTATATGGATCCGTTTTGCAGTCTATTGTTAGCTCACAGGCAGAGACAGAGGGGTTATATGCTATGGGACAGGCAGGTTTTCGCGTTGGTTACTCCACGGCTGACCAGATATTCATCCTGAGATGCATTATTGAGGAGGCTAAGTTTAGGAAGCAGAGGGTTTATTGTTGCTTTGTGGATTTCCGCAAAGCCTTTGATTCTGTTCTGAGACACCTTTTACTCCAGCACCTAGCATCGCTTGGCTTTTCTCGGGAGATCATTGCTGCTATCATCAAATTGTATGGGAGAGTGTTGGCTCGCTTTCGAGATAGTGATGGATGGTCCTCTTACATTCATAGTACAGTGAGAGCTAAGCATGTTGAAAAGTAATGCCTATTTTACCCCTTTGGCTAAGCAGTAGTTAAGTTGTAAGTTGTACATAACTCATGGGGCATGTTTTAATTAAAATACATGAGACCCCCCTTTTGTAAGTTGAGTAAATTAGTGCAAGTGGCCCACTTGGCCAAGTAGCTCACTCCGATGGTTGACACCTAGACTTTCCATGCATGTAAAGGAGGTGCTTGCCTCACAAGGGATTTGGAGGACCCACGCCCTCCTCTCTCTCTCTCTAGCAATAAATTTCCTCTTCTAACTTTTGAGTTTGTGATGTGCTTATGCAATTCTCCTTGTATGTCATGTTTTCCATAGCTATGTTTCTCAAGCTTTCATAGTTGATCTAGTATTGAAGTTAAGATACTCCATAGCTGGGTCTTGCAAATCATCATGGTATTAGAGCAGGTTGTCTAGCCTGTGAGTCTGTGAGTGAGAGAAACTTCAGTGCTTAGATTCTTGAGAAGATTCTCATCTTCCACAAGCACCTCAATCTTGAAAGAGGGAGCTTTTGATCTATAGGCGTCAGATCAGGTTGAGTCTTGCACTGTTGGAGAGCTATTGGCAAGGGGAGTAGGATGATCCAAAAACTTTCTCAATCTGGCTAAGTTTTGGGGAGTCTTTCTGGAGGAGCTTACATAAAAGTAGGGCGCACTTTGTGTAGGGGCTTCTGGTTTTTGTTCCAGTGGGGCCTAGTGCTTATGCTAGTGAGGCCATACCAAGTGGCAAAGACAAAAGCAGGAGCTGAAGGGTTGCCTTCAAGTGGCTACATACCCTAGTTTGGGGTCAAACCCTAGTTGCTGGAAGTTGTTTCTTTTCTGATCTTTTTCAGGTTGAGCTTCTGTTTGAGCACAGATTATAGCATGGCTAGTCTTGGGGAGAGTTTGCTGGGTGAATCTAGAAAACTTGATGGCACAAACTACAGAGTGTGGAAGTTCAAGATGGCTAATATCTTGATGGACAAGAATTGTTGGGAGGTGATGGCAGGTACAGAGCCTGTACCAACATCTGATCCTGAATTGAAGAACTACATGAACGGGGGACAGAAAGTTCATAGGATAATCAATCTTTCTGTCAAGGACAATATTATTCCTCACATTTGCAATGCAAGGGATGCAGCGGATGCTTGGACTATTCTGAAGTCTATGTTTGAAACAATGGATTCAGCCAAGCTGGTGTATTTGCAAAACATGTTACATACTCTCAAGATGGAAGCAGGTGCAACAATTGGTGATCATATCACAAAGGTCAAGGACCTAATGGACCAGCTTGCTTCAGTTGGAGAGAAAGTAAGTGACAAGAGTATTGTCCCCATAGTCTTGAACAACTTGTCATTCAACTATCAAGACTATCTGATGTCCCTTTCTGCTAGGGAGTAACTCCCAACCTTTGGAGAGTTATGTGGTCTTCCAGGAGGAGATGAGAAGGAAGAATCTTTCTGAAAGGGAAGATAATCTAGAGCATGCATTTGCTTCTAAGAAGAAGCAAAACTTTCAGAAGAAAGGCAAAAAGAAGAACTCAAAGCAAAGCTTGGAGCAGCAGGTGTCCAGGTTACAGGTTGGAGAGGAGTCAAGCAGCAATTCCTCATCTACACCCAAGAGGAAGGGCAACTGCAACTATTGTGGCAAGTATGGGCATTTGGCTTTTGAATGCAGGACGAAACAAAGTGACCAGGGAAAGAACCAGCAGGGTCACTTTATTGACAAAGTTGCAGAGGAGGAGCAATCTGGTGGGCTTGAACTATTCACCGCAGTCCTATCATCTGAATCCACATTTGGTGGATGGTACATTGATTTTGGAGCCTCAAAGCACATGACACCTCATAGAGATTGGTTCAACACCTATGAGGAGACAGGAGATGGTCAGCATGTATGCCTTGGAGATAATTCTACACGTATGGTGAGGGGCAAAGGCACAGTTGCAGTGCAGCTGTCATCAGGTGAGGTGAAAGAAATCAAGAGTGTGTTGCATGTACCAGGGTTGGCTAAGAACTTGCTATCTGTTGGCGCCATTACCAAACAAAACATGGTGGTAGAGTTTGATGATTCTACATGTTTGGTAAAAGACAAAATTCAAAACTTCAAGGTGGTAGCCAAGGGAATGCAAGAAGGAGGTCTTTACAAACTTCACACAACCATTCCTAGCCAAGAGGCCTTGTCAGCAGGGGACACTAATTGGGACAAGCTTTGGCACGAGAGATATGGTCATTTGAGCTATAAAAGTTTGCAAGTTTTGAACAAGCACAACATGGTAGTAGATCTTCCTAGCATTAAGTCTTCTTCAGATACATGTGAGGCTTTGTGCACTAGGAAAGCAACAGAGGAAAAAGTTTCCAAAGGAAAAAGCTACCAGGGCCAAGGAAATTCTTGAGCTTGTGCATTCAGATTTATGCGGTCCCATGCAGGTCAAATCAGCAGGGGGGGCATACTATCTCATGACCTTCGTAGATGATTTCTCACGGAAGGTATGGGTCTATTTTCTGAAGCTGAAATCTAAAGCGTTCAAATACTTCAAACAGTGGAAAGCTATGGTGGAAAACCACACAGGGAAGAGGTTAAAGACTCTCAGGTCAGATAAGGGTGGTGAGTATATTTCTGATGAGTTCAAAGACCTTTGCAAAGCATGTGGGATAAAGAGACAGTTTACTGCTCCACATACACCGCAGCAGAATGACGTGGCTGAGCGGAAAAACAGGTCTATAGTTGAGTGTGCAAGGAGCATGCTCAAGGCAAAGGGGTTGCCAAATTCCTTTTGGGCGGAAGCGGTAGCAACTGCTGTTTTTCTATTGAATAGAAGTCCAACCAAAGCAGTTGAAGGAATCACGCCAGAAGAAGCATATAGTGGCAACAAGCCCAAAGTGGGCAGCCTACGAGTATTTGGGTGTACGGCATATGCACATATACCAAAGGACTTGCCTTTTTGGCCAAGTACCAGAAGCCGAAGTTGGGGACAAACGGAAGACTAAGACAGTACCATGGGATACGTGGTCACCATCCACATCACCTACCGCTAGGAAGAAGCTACCTAGGTGGTATTGGGAAACAATCAAAGAAGGTCAAATGATGGAAGAAGGAGAGAGCAGTGAACAAGGTGTCAAAAGATCTCTTAGGTCTCATGAGAGACAAGAGACTAACTTTGCTCTTATGTCCACTATCCTGAATGCAGATGAGCCACAGTTCTTTCACGAAGCCGTGAAGGAAAAGGTATGGCAACATGCCATGCAGGAGGAGTACGACTCCATTGTCAAGAATGACACATGGGAGCTCACTACATTGCCAAAAGGGAAGCAACCAATAGGTTGCAAATGGGTCTATAAGACCAAGTTTCATGCCAATGGAACAGTGGACAAGTACAAGGCAAGGTTGGTGGCGAAAGGCTACGCCCAGCAGGAGGGGCTAAAGTATGATGAGACATTCGCACCTGTTGCTAAGATGACATCTATCAAGACCGTTTTGGCCATAGCCTCATATTTTGATTGGGATGTCCATCAAATGGATGTCAAGAGTGCCTTTCTTAATGGGCACCTACAGGAGGAGGTTTACATGGAACAACCGCAGGGGTTTGAGATAACAGGCAAGGAGAATCTGGTTTGCAGGCTTAGGAAAGCCTTGTATGGGCTCAAACAGGCGCCAAGGGCTTGGTATAGCCGAATTGACGAGTACTTTGCAAGGCAAGGGTTTGAGAAGAGTAAGTTTGATTGCAACCTTTATGTCTTCAGGCAAGGAGAAGACTTTGTGGTTGTTGTGCTCTATGTGGATGATCTACTCATCACAGGAAGCAATAAGAAGCTTATTGCTTGTGTTAAGAAAAAACTTTTTAGTGAGTTTGAGATGAAAGATTTGGGTTTGCTACACTATTGCCTAGGAGTTGAAGTTTGGAAAGGGAAGCGTTGTCTTTTTATCTCACAGGCAAAGTATGCACAGAAATTATTGAAGAGGTTTAACATGCAAGAAAGCAAACCAATCAGCACACCCATGGATGCAAGCAACAAGCCATCAAAAGATGATGGTCCAGCATTTGCAGATGAGACGCTCTATCGTCAATTGGTGGGCAGCCTGATTTACCTTACTACCACCAGGCCAGATATTGCTTATGCGATTGGGATCGCAAGTCAATTCATGAGTAAGCCTACCGAAGCACATTTGGAAGGCAGCCAAGCGGATCCTACGATATGTGAGAGGGACAATGACTTATGGGATTGGATACACAGATGACGGGGACCTTCAGCTGGAAGGTTATTCAGATTTTGATTGGGCAGGTGATAGAGTTGATCAGAGATCAACGACAGGCTATTGTTTCAGCCTAGGTTCAGGGGCTATATCATGGTGCAGCAAGAAGCAGCCTACTATTGCTCTATCATCTACCGAAGCTGAGTACAGGGCGACTACGAGGTCCGCCTGTGAAGCCATTTGGTTACACCGTCTACTTGAGGACATGCAGATTGCTCAAATAAGACCTACATTGTTACATTGTGATAACGAAAGTTGCATTCAGCTTGCGAGGAATCCAATCTATCATGCACGGACGAAGCACATAGAGGTGGACCAGCATTTGGAGGCAGGTGGGTGCCAGACACCCTCTGATAATTAATTCCGGGGGGGCGGCAGGGACCTCCTCTTGCATTCCATCGGGCGCCTGCCTTGGGTCAGTGAGATTCTCACGAGGGCACTTGCGGTTGTGGACTTCGTCACACACCGCATGACTGCCCTTTTCCGCACATTCAGCAGGTAAGATGCTACTTATTTTTTGGCTCGTTCAAGATGCTTCTTTTTTTTTGGCTCATTTCATGTGTGCCTCTCATTTCGTTTGTCAATGCAGGCTCGACTTGAAGAAGCCCGCTCGCACCCGCTTCGCCTACCAGTTCATCATGCTTGAGCGGCTACACAACCTCAAGGGTGATTTGCGGCGCATGGCTACTTCTACAGAGTTCACCGCCATGACCTGTCCACGGCCCCAGAGGGCTTGGCCTTCCACGACATCCTCTTCATGGAGCCTTTCTAGGTGGATATGCAGTAGCTGATGGACGTCATGCGCCCCATCTACTCTGTTCTGAGGCTCGTTGATCGCAAGGGGTGCACGATGGGCCTCATTTACGAGTTCATGGACCGCATAGGCGAGTCTCTCCAGGTATAACTTTTTTCTGTCTCACCATCCTTTCTTCCATTTCGCACTCTGTTTCGTCTTGCTGCCGCAACACGATGGTATGTATTTGTTGCCTCCGCATGGTATGGTCCACAGGTTGGAGCCTATCAGGCGGTTGTGGCGGCGACGATGGGATAAGTTTCACCGGCCCATTCACAGTGTGGCCCACATACTGCATCCGCTGTTTCAGAGCGAGAGGCAGTATGACGATGCAGAGCTGCGTGCGGACTGGTTCTCATACATCCGCTCCTCAGCAGCGACATTGGTATCCGCAGAAGGCTCGAGGAGCAGAGGCTCAGTTACAGATAGACTCTTGCTCTATCGTTTGCTTTCGTTCGCTCAATGTCCCTGTGTAGGCTCCGTTGTACTCACGTGTATCATTGCTCTATTTCAGGCACTGTCTGGGGCTGTTCGGCGAGGACCTTGCACGTGTCCGAGAGAACAGGCTCTTGTCGGTATCATGGTGGGAGAGCTACGACGCTGGACAGCCAGACCTGAGGACGCTCGCGTTCCGAGTCCTTTCACAGGTATGTTGTCTAATCTCATTCATCCAACCAGTTTTCACATTTTCTCTACAAGGAGGGTACTCACTCGAGTGGTTGCCAATTAATGCAGGACTGTTCTGCTTGCGTGTGCGAGCGGAACTGGTCTGCGTTCAGCCTTGTTCACATGAACAGGCGGAACCATCTGACGACTGAGCGATGCAATGACTTGGTGTACTGCAACACCAACACCAGGGTGGTTCAACGCATCACAGACAACATGAGGGCAGGAGGCGTAGGCTCCCTACTCTTGCAGGTATATGTCTATGCTCTATCGTTTGCTTTCGTATTAGTTTAAGACATTCAGTTTAATGCCCTCATAGTTGCTTCGGCTATTCTCACTAATGATTGACTTCTGCAGGTCAATCCTGATGAGTGCCTGGTTGCAGCGGCCGATCATGAGGCAGAGCCAGAGATTGATCCAGACGATGTTGTTCGGCATGCTCTGTGGGGTGATCCCGAGGATGATGCTGACACCGAGGAGATCACCCCCACTCCTTGCTGACGTTCCATTGCCCTCCTCAGTTGATGAGCCCACATATGATTCAGACGAGACGGTCGACCTTGCGGGGGATGGTCCACGTGCCCCACCCAGTACTCCCGCTTCGTGCCCCCTTTCAGATGATGGCTGGTCAGAGTTTGCGAGGGAGACAGAGGCTGCTGCCCAGAGACAAATAGCGCAGAGACGACTCAGAGCATCACAGGCAGTTGGTTTTTCTTAGAGACCCCCCCGTGGTAGAGGGAGACCCCCAGGCAGGAGTGTACCATAGAGGGTTCCTTCCGGCAGACCTAGAGGCAGGCCAGCCAAGAGGGGACGCACCAATGATTTTTCTAGTCATCTCTTGGCAGGCGTTGGCCCAGACTTGGAGGAGTCCCAGATGCCTCCAGTGTAATAGATCCTAACACCACAGTAGGGCAAACACTAACTGATCCACCCAACCTTGCCTACTCCCTGATATAGAGTAAGCCCCTCCTAGCCCAGTGTGAGGACTGGTAGCATGCAACTGCCAAGTGTCGGCCACGTGGCACTGACGTGGCCGACTGCACGTCGGGACCCAACTGGGGGCCCTATCCTGCTGACAGGGTCCCTAGGCTGTGTTAGGCCCGCCATGGCTATGGACCGTGCTGGGGCACACTACTCACACTGTCTTGCCCTGTTGGTCATGTACACTGGACACGACCCTGACTGTGGTATCTGACCTATCTGTGTTCTCTAGGGTTCGGCACTGGTTACGAGCTCGTAACACTCCCTCCCCCTTAAGAACCGTCTTGGTCCTCTAAGACAAAGTCTGGAAAAATCTTGCGAAGGACGCTGCCTCTTTCCCACGTGGCATTCTCAACAGGCTGATCATTCCACTTAACCAGATATTCTCGGTATAGAGTATGACGAGTCTGCGTCTCTCTACTATCAAGAATCTCCTCTGGTTCATGTGGAGGTTGTTGAGGATCCAATGGGAGAACTAGAACACTGTCCCCTACCAGATTATCTGATCTGGTTAAGGCTTTTCGTAACTGACTTACATGAAAGACTGGAAAAACCTTACTGCTGTGTGGGAGTTCTAGTTCATAGGTGACCTCGCCTAGTCTCCTACTGATGGTAAAGGGACCACAATACCTTGGAGACAACTTAGCACACACTCCTGATTTGAGGGTTTTAGAGTCAACTGGGACTCTCAAGTAGACTTTCTCACCAGTGGAGAACTGCACATCCCGTCTGTGTGGATCTGCATAATGCCTGGCTCGATCCTGGGATTGTCTAATGCTACGCTTAGCATGTTCTATCATCTGGTTTAGGTCTTCTAAAAAGTTTCTGGCTGCTTCAACTTTTTCTTGTTTAAACCCTACAACTGTGGGTGAGCGTGGCTGAAAACCGTACATCAGCATAAATGGGCTGTATCTCGTAGCTGAATGTTTGGTACTGTTGTAAGCAAACTCTAATATCGAGAGATATTCTTCCCAATTAGTCTGCTTCTTGCTGACGTATGCACGAAGCATATCCTCCAGCACTTGATTTACCCTTTCTGTTTGACCGTCCGTCTGTGGATGGTCGGTGGCACTCATATTAAGTTTAGTATGGAGATGATGGAATACTGCCTTCCAAAAATTTCCAGTAAACTTACTGTCCCGGTCGCTGACTATGCCGGAAGGTAGACCGTACAATTTAAATAGCCCGTCTACAAACAACCTCGCTAACTCTGGAGCTCTAACGGTTGTTTTGGTCGGAATAAAATGAGCCATTTTGGTCAGACGGTCAACTGTGACCCATATAGCGTCATTACCCTTTTGGGTTTTAGGCAGGCCTACTATAAAATCCATGGAGACACTCTCCCATTTACCAGCTGGTATTTCTAAGGGATGCAACAACCCTCTTGCCTTTAAACGCTCTGCTTTATTTACTTGACATTTCTGGCAACTGGTTACATACTGGTGGACGTCCTTTTTCATACTGGGCCAGAAAAATTGCCTACGAAGAAGCTCATAGGTCTTCTTTATGCCTGGGTGTCCCGCGCTAGGATTGTCATGACATTCATATAGGACCTGCTGCCTATAATCCTCTGAATTGGGGACACATACTCTATCTCTATAGAGCAAGTACTCATCCTGAATGGAATACTGTTTCCATTTGAATCCTTGAGTCAACTGACCCTCAACCACTGGGGTTTGCTTGGGTAATACAGGCTCAGAATCCTCAACGTCATCTGATGACGTATACTCGGACTCATCATCATCCTCAACGGAAGCTGCCGTATTCTTGGATGAACTGGCACCAGCCCCGGGAACTGGTTCTGGAGTCTGTAACTGTCTGTTCTGGACTGAGTTCCAGATAATAGAGAAGAATGCATCATACTGGCATTTCCCTCTCAAGGACTCGAGTAACTCATTACGAATCTGAGTAAAACTCAGCTCGTTTATCATAGGCATTCTGCTAAGGGCATCTGCTACTGTATTGAATTTTCCACGCCTATATCTGATAGACATGTCAAACTCTTGCATCAACTCTGCCCAACGAGCTTTCCGACCTCTAAGCTCAGGTTGATTGCAAAGGT
The DNA here is from genome assembly GCA_029204225.1 of Diphasiastrum complanatum. Classification (NCBI taxonomy): domain Eukaryota; kingdom Viridiplantae; phylum Streptophyta; class Lycopodiopsida; order Lycopodiales; family Lycopodiaceae; genus Diphasiastrum; species Diphasiastrum complanatum. Next base: position 4,523,375 of record CM055093.1, on the reverse strand, counting down.
ATCTGAGACTCTCATGGTCTGTCAGGACCTCAAAGTTGGCACCATACAAATAATGCCTCCAAGTCTTAAGGGCATGGACTATAGAAAAGAGTTCCTTTTCATAGGCACTATACCTAGTCTGTGCTGGCTCGAGTTTTTTACTCTCGAACGCAACTGGTCGTCCACCCTGAGTTAGCACAGCACCTACTGCAAAGTCGCTAGCATCTGTTTCGACCACAAATAGCTGATTGGGGTCGACGACCTTTAAAACTGGTGCTGTAGCTAAGGCTGTTTTGAGAGCATCAAAGCTCTCCTGTTGTGCGGACTCCCAAATGAACTCCTTTCCCTTCCCCTTAAGGAGATTTGTCATAGGGACTGCTATCTGAGCATATTCCTTGACAAATCGTCTGTAATATCCCGCCAGACCAAGAAAGATTTGAAGTTCCAAAATATTCTGAGGTCTCAGCCAACTGAGTATGGCTTTAACCTTATTTGGGTCCATCTTAATCCCATCTGAAGAGATAATGTGACCCAAATATGCTATTTCTTCAACGAAGAATTCACACTTGGATTGTTTAGCATAAAGCTTATGCTTTCTGAGCAGTCGAAACACCTTTCTGAGGTGTTTTAGATGCTCCTTCCTGGTTTTGCTATAAACGAGGATGTCATCTAAAAATACGACTACAAATTTACCCAAGTATGGTCTGAGGACACTGTTCATCAAGGTCATAAAGGTAGCTGGAGCATTTGTGAGCCCAAATGGCATCACCTTAAACTCATAATGACCGTGACGAGTCCTAAAAGCTGTTTTCGAGACATCTTCCGATTTTATACGGACTTGATGATATCCCGATCTGAGGTCTATTTTGCTGAAAAACTTAGCCCCGTCGAGTTGATCAAACAACTCGTCTGCCCGAGGCATAGGGTATTTATTCTTAATTGTGACTTTATTGAGGGCTCTGTAATCTACGCAAAGACGCATAGACCCCTCCTTCTTTTTCACCAATAGGACTGGTGAGGCCCATGGTGAACTACTGGTCTGAATTTGGCCTTTCCCAAGATAGTCTGTTAACTGCCTAGTTATTTCTTCATCCTCTGTTCGGCTGACCCGATACGGAGGTTTAGAAACAGGTGCTGTACCTGGTACTAGGTTTATTACATGATCTACCTCTCTGCTAGGTGGTAAACCATGTGGCAAATCTTCAGGAAAAACATCTTTAAATTTAGACAATAAAGTTTCTAATTTACTGATTTTCTGCTGAATAGAACTGGAAATAGAAACTTCAGGAATAAACTGAAAGTCACATAAGAATACCTGATGGTCTTCGTCTCCGATTAGCTGACAGAGCTCTGAACTGCAGACCATAGGGCTGTTGGGAACATCATGCTCCCCATGCAACTGGATCTCTCGGCCTTTATACTGAAAGCTGAGGGTGTTCTCCTGATAGTTTTTGTGGAGGGAAGGTCCTAAACTGTAGAGCCAATCTCTCCCGAGAACAATGTCTGTTCGATCCAGGTGCATTATCTGAAAGTTTATTTGATCTTGGTACCCCTGAATACCAAGATTTAACTTACCATAGTTTCCCATATTTTTTTATCTTCACCCTTAGCTAATGAAACTATGTACCTATGCTGACTAGGTACTTCTGGTAGTTTAAGCTTTTTAACCAGGGTGTGGTTGATGAAATTATGGGTTGCCCCATCATCAACCATGACTCTTACTAACTGGTTACCAACTTTCCCATGCATACGTACTAGGTCATGCGGCCCAAAGCTGAAGGGTCTCGCTAGCATTGCAGAGGTCAGCTGGCAACAGTGTTCATGATCTTCATGATACACTTTGATCTCGGAAGCTGCCGAGTCACTGGGGAAACATACAGTCTGAACAAGATGAACTTGTTTTTTATCTTTTTTAGTGAAAGGCCCCTTGGGACACTGTCTGACTGTGTGTCCCTTGCCCATACACACAAAGCACAAACGTTCTTGTTTGGCTTTCTCAAAATCATCTGGTTTTAAGGGCTGTATGAGTGAAGGGCGTTTCTGAGGAGCTTCACCTTTAAATTTATCTTCTTTCTTTCTTTTTAAAAATTTCTTTTTAAATTGAAAGTCTTTCTGAGGAAGCTGCTCAGAAAGTGGTTGTTGTCTCGCTCTCTTCCTACCCACTGAATCATCATAGATTTGAGCATATCTAAGAGCTTGCTCAAGGGTAGTAGGCGAGTTTCTCTGGACCTCTACTTTATATTCATCTTTGAGGCCACGGACAAATCCCCTAATTTTTTGATAGTCATCCATATTTTTAATCTTTAAAATTGCCTCTCGATACTACGAGATATATTGGATGAGGGACTTGTCCATTACTGTTCTTTCCCAGGCTTCCCAGGCTCTATCAAGTTCATTCTCTGGTAGAAATTCTCTTAGGAAAGCTTCTTCAAAAGCTTTCCATGACCGGGGAGTCTGCCCAGTCTCCTGGAGATTTAACCACCACTTATAGGCCATAGGCCCTAAAGAAAGACTGGCCTCAATTGCTTGCAAATGGTCAGGGGTCTGTTTAAGAGCATGAATGTTCTTCCATTTGCTGAGGAAGGTTTGTAGAATATCTGCATTTCTATCCTTCTCTTCCCCATTAAAAGTAGGAGGCTTTAAATCTTTAAAAACACTGGGGTGAGACCGTAAAGTCTCACCCGAAATTGATGGAAGTGGAGAAGGGGATAACTGAGAGGTGGAGGGAAGGCTTCCTTTCGCAGAGCTCAAAATCAAGTTTTTGAGTTCAGCGAACGAGTCGTCCACACTGGACTTGAAATTGGCTAATGCCAGCTTCAGTTCATCCACTTCTGTTACCAATTGGAGGAACTGCTCCTTGGTAACCAGTTCGTCGAGTTCTTCGGCGAACTGTTCCTGTTCTTCTACTTCCATGGGTTCCTTCCCTTTTCTGTAAGCCAAGGCTTCTGTTTCAAGTTCGTCGAAGCCTCTCTCCGGGGGTTGATCAGGTCCCTGAGGAGTGGTCATCTTCGGAACTGAAAGAGAGCTACCTTAACTTCTGAAGGAAAAAAAGTCTAAAAGACTAATTTACAACTGTACAAGGAGGGAAAAGAAAACTTAGCTCTTTCTGAGAACTGTACTTCCACAGAGAGAATCAAGAAAAGCCCTTTCAGCTCTTCCTCCACTGCTTTCAGATCTGCTGTCCGGAAAAATCAGAGATCAAGGTACCAAGAAAAAGAAACAAACTTCTGATCGTCTTGGCCCCTTCCCTCGCTGTCTGAGGTGTATACTTTTTGCTCCAAAATTCCCGTTTTAGGACCCAAAACAGTTGCAAACTTGTGGTTCCTGCCAAAGACCTTCAGCGCTGGACCTGCACCCACGATTCTGTCTCAGATCCGCTCCAAATTCCAGAAAATTTCACTCCAAATTTGAAGCTCCCACCCAATTTGGCAGCGCTGGACCTGCTCCACGTTTTCTATTTAAAATGTGCTAAAAAATCCACAACTGATACATAAAAATCAAGGGTAAATCCCTGATTTTTCAGCGCTGAGCTTCTACAAGGGATTGTGCCTCAAACAACTGTAAATTCCCAGCAAATTTCAAGGATTTGAAAGCTGTTCCTACAGCGATTTTCCTCCTCAATTCTTTTCTGAGAATCTGAGAAATCTTTCCTATCTTCTGATAGCTTTCTCTACTGCTGTCCTGAACTCCCTAGGATGGAGATGGCTCTGATACCAGTGTAATAGATCCTAACACCACAGTAGGGCAAACAGTAACTGATCCACCCAACCTTGCCTACTCCCTGATATAGAGTAAGCCCCTCCTAGCCCAGTGTGAGGACTGGTAGCATGCAACTGCCAAGTGTCGGCCACGTGGCACTGACGTGGCCGACTGCACGTCGGGACCCAATTGGGGGCCCTATCCTGCTGACAGGGTCCCTAGGCTGTGTTAGGCCCGCCATGGCTATGGACCGTGCTGGGGCACACTACTCACACTGTCTTGCCCTGTTGGTCATGTACGCTGGACACGACCCTGACTGTGGTATCTGACCTATCTGTGTTCTCTAGGGTTCGGCACTGGTTACGAGCTCGTAACATCCAGACTCCCAGCCAGACTTTGTATTTGACCCCCTGAGGATGCATCTGGCACGCAGAGGGATGATTTTTTTAGCACAGACTTGTAGATATTGATACACATAGACTATCATGTATACTGGCATCAGATGAGATGTATATATTTTTTTACAGTTTATTCGTGTCATGGCTAGATTATCATGATTGCTTACAAATGGTTAGCTCTTTGAAATTTGAATGGTTAGTTAGAAATGGTTTGCTCCGTGGAAGATGAGAGAGAGAGAGAGAGAGAGAGAGAGAGAGAGAGAGAGAGAGAGAGACCAGCACATCTGCATCTCTCTCATAACATATGCATCATGTTCAACCATTCAACATGACACGCTAAACTCGACACCCTAACAAATGGCACAGTTAACATAACACCCTAAACCCTAACAAATCATCATAAACCCACAACCTCACAGCCATAACCATCAAAACCAGCCACAACCATAATCATCATAACCACATCCATAAACATCATCAACCCCACGTCCTCATTGTGTCGTAGGCATTGCACCACAGGTATGTGCAACACTTGTGTAGCATTCACTTAAACTTGTGTAGAGTGCATTAGTGGTCCAGGAATACAGTCCACAGGTTCGTGATCCCGATATGAACCCAACAGATCGAGCCTGGCTCAATTCGGGTATCGTTCGGTCAAAATGGCGTTTCGACGGGAGAGAGTCGCAATTAGGTCACGTGAAATGGACTAGTTTTGCAGCTTTCCGTCCGACGGCCCAGTTTCTCCAAACGGGATCCGTTTTAGGTGCCGTCTGTTTCGGCCAGTGGACAACCTCAATAGGAACTTGTGGGAACAGATAAGACGAGGAACAGACGGACGGCCGGCAAAAAAGCAATGGCCAAAAAGGTCCTTCCAGGGCACACAGACGAAAGGAGTCGTTGTGTTGCCTTCACGTACTCCGGGATTTTACCATGCCATTAATTGCTCCGTTTTTGACTCCACGTCAAACGTTTTTGGTGAGCCTTCAGAGAAAACACCAGCTGGTTTTTGATTAGTGGATCAGAAAACAGTGGGTACTGTCTTTGGAGGCTCACCAAAAACGTTTGACGTGGAGTCGAAGACGGAGCAATTGATGATGTGGTAAAATCCGGGAACACATACTGGCGTCAGAATTACTCCTATCATCTCCATGCACTGGAAGGACATTTGTGACCATTGCTTTCTTGCATAGCTTCTTGGCCAAATATCCAGATGAAAGGGTATTGATCATTGCCTGATATATGCCCCTTCCTTGGGTGTCTGAGTTCAGGAAATGGGTAGTGAAGCCCATAAAACTACCTTTCAAACTGTGTTCTTATTGAAAAACATGCTTTAACTGACTTTCACTCACACTGTCCCTGTCATATACCAAGCAACTTCAATACTTCTGTCACACTTCAGACTTATGGAAGAGCTCGAACTTTCTTCCTGGCTAACTGCAGGCTTGTACTCCTCATCATCAACACAATCTTGCTCAACAATATCTTTGATATCCCCCTTCTGGTTGTTTGTTCCCCAGACCCTAAATCCCAAACCAAACAAAAGGCCAACATTTTAGCGCGTTTTGAGGTGCTTGTGTGGTGTGCGTCCTCGATTCCGTAGCTTGATGAAAACAACTGCAACAAAACTGCTGCTAATAGTGGTGAATGGTGATCAGAATTGTGCCATTCACTACAGGGAGTGAATGGTCACCAGAAGAGTGAATGGTCATCAGAACTGTGCCATTCACTACATGGAACCACAAGACCTACTGGTTGGCCAGACGACGAGGGTCCCTTTCCCGGACCATGGCCAGCTGTTCTGCGATGAAGTTAATTCCAATCCGCTGCGTTTCCTCGCCCTCGCCAGCTGGGGTAGGGGGGAGCAGGTCCGAGAGTCGTAGGGCACTCGGTTGCAGCTCCGGTAGTCGCGCCATTATCTCTCGCTGGCTCTCGTGAAATTCTGCTTCTTGCTTCCGTTCGTTGTGCCGCGGACATCTTCCAGGACCTGCTCCGATTAGTTGTACCTCCCAAAACCCTAAACCTATCTCATCGCATAGGCCATGGTACTGTGTAGGTCTTGACATTCCCTGTGTTGAATGACACTGTGGAGCATAAGTAGTAAGTTCTTGAGGTTCATCCGGGGAGCGCATCGTTTACCTGTATTTATATACTTATAAAATATAGATTCGTTAGGGAGAGAGAGATAGCGAGGGCACGAGACAGAGTTTTGGAGACTCAAAAATTATAAATTGTTGCTCTTTTGTGTCCGATTCTGTAGATATCAGACATGGGAGTCATGGGGGCAGTGGTTAGGTCTGTTGCAAATGTTTTTGGGTACCGTTTTCCTATTTTTTAACAGGAGCGGGCATACACCCCATAAATTGCTTTTATTTCGCTTTGGGGTGTATGCGTCCGGACGCGGACGTGACGGGTGTCTGCGTCCAGGGTCCGCTTCCTTAGATATATATATATATAGATATATGTATATATTCTTTGCTCAAAACTCGGTAATTTCTTTCTCAGAACATAAGTTGAAGTTTGTGATCATATTTTTTAGTTTGGACACTGTTGTAATAAGTTTTATTTGATAATGCAGATTGAAAGTTTTTCAATTCAACTGGTTATTTTTCTTCTTTTTCAGCAAGTCAATAGGCTCGAGATCACTCCCGACAAGCAATATCTGGCTGCAGCTGGTAATCCACGCATTCGGTTGTTTGATGTCAATTCCAATCATACTCAACCAGTAAGTATTCTGACATTAGTGATTACCTTATGATGTTTAGCATCGGCTAACATGAGGCAGCTTGTCATGAAGCCTACCCTTTCATTGCTTGAATCCATGATGACTTGAATAGCCACAGGAGACTGCCATTCCTGCAACATTAATGTGTTGATCCTTGTTTGTTTGCACTTGTATTTATATTTCAGCTGTTTACCTACAGCATGAACTGATAAATATGTTATTTGAAATATGTGAATACTTTCATTTAGAAAATTGTTTCAGGACTGACATATGTAATTGTAAATATTCTGGTTGATTCAATTTTTCACAATTTATTGCTGGTAAATGTTTTTTTAAGCAATGATAGCTTAGAAAATTGTTTGATGATGATGATATCTTCATATTAGCAACCAACCAAAGCTTTAATCTGTTTGAATACACTGTATCACATTTTGTATACTTTATGCGAGAGGAGGAATGAGTGCAGTTTTCTTTGAAAGATTGGTTATCACTGTCATAATTTAGCAAATGCAACTTTGATTGTGGCATAAAGTTAAGGCACAAGTGGCATACACATTATCCTCAAAAATATATTTTAACGTGGTGTAACTCCATTCTCGAAATGTGTTAATAATTTCAAACAAGAAGGAAGTTTCAGCCAAGAAGGACAGTTAAAGGAGCTTCAAAATCCATTTAATTATGTCAAGTGATATAAGTGTTGACAGTTTTCAATCGAAGGCATTTATATGCTTCCTAAGTTAGAATCACACTTGAATCCATTGCTAGATGAGACTGAATCCACTCGAGTCCATTGCTGCCTTTGGAGAAGTTGGGCTGCCTGGGAGCTGCACAATCTCAGAAAGCCTGCCATTGCTGCTTTGGAAGAATGCATAGATTTCATTGCTGCCTAGGAAGTTCATCGTTGCCTGGGAATTCCATTATTGCTTGGGAAACTCACTTGATTCCAAGAGCCACTTTCCTGAGAATTGAACCTTCATACTTGGGGGTTGTTAAAGCTTTGCTCTTGCTAGTGTAGCTGCTGCATGGCTCGTTGCTACCCAGAAAGACCACCATTGCTGCCCAAAGAAGGAAATCATGCCAAGAACTGCCATTGGATATTACTTGAATGCTATTAGCCATTTCCTGCAATCCTTCGTCATTGACTATATAGGATTTCAATTGCTAGAGTTGATTGCCAAAGCAGGTTGTGTAGGTTGTGAGTCTAAGAGTGAAAGAACCATCAATGCTTAGATTCTTGAGAAGATTCTCATCTTCCACAAGCACCTTCCTCTTGTAGGAGGGCGCTTTTGATCTATAGGACTCGGGTTGATTCTTGCACTGTTGGATAGTTGTTGGTATAGTTGCACAGAAACGCATTTCTGGGACAGAAACGCAGATTATTTTTTTTTTTCAAAAACGCAGGAGGATAGATGGGGGGAGTGTTAGAGCCCAGTTACGGCTCTATCATGACCTCGGCACGGCCGGTTACCAGAGGGCCTGAGGCCTAGTATTGGCAAGGGTCGGTGACCAACGAGGACATCTGTCCCAAGCTGGGACAGATGCGTCACAAGCAGTGACCTGCCGGTGTGGCCGCCTGACAAGCTGTCAGAGATGCGGTGTGTTTTGACCGTCGGGATCTTAGCCGTCAGTGACAAGATGCTAGCCGGGGAGGTTCATTCTACACACCGGCCTTCTAGAATTCATGAGCTTGGAGAGACTTGCTTGTCACAATTGGTATCAGTGCGTCTTTCTAGAGAGAGAATCGCCCGTTCTAGAGAGAGAAAGTGGGGAAATCTTTGGTTTTTGCTTGTTTTTGAAGGTTTTTGAGGGGTGAAATCGTGGAGACAACTGTTATAGGTGTTCTTCAGATCAGAAAATTTCAAAACATCCTACAGGTCCATCACAGGGAAAAAAAATCAGCACTTCAATTGACATAACTTCTCCTATAGGTGTCAGGTTGCAGTGAGATTTTGGTAGGCTATTGTGGGTGCTGGATTGCTGCTAGGGAGGCTGAAAATCTGAGAAAAGATTTCGAAATTTGCTAATTCTGCTCAAAAAAACAGATTTTGGACATTTTTTTAGAGGTTTTGGAGTGGGAACGTCATAACTTCTTCGCCGTATGTCCCTTTGACCTGAGATTTGGCACGGAGAATCCTTACAGGAGGGCGACCTACTATAGTAGTACCTTCAGCCTGTTTGTAGATCTGAGCGTGCATAAGTTCACATTGATTTTGGCTGTTTTTTTCACCTGTTTTTGCAAAAAGTCGACAAAAGTTCAGTTTTTTCCGGCAACCTCTTCATCGGTCATCCATACTACGTCTTTGGGAACCAGGGAGTGATCTATCTTTGTTGATTTATTTTACTTTATGTTTTCCCTTTTCACAAGAAAAATCATATCTTTTTGTGTACATTCAGAAAGAGAGTTTGTTTTTTTTGTGTTTTTTTTGTTCATTATGGAAGACTACTGTGTCAATATACCTTTTAGCCCTCCTGTTGCCCTCCAATCACCACCCCACCTTGCCCTATGCTTAGCCTTGACCGTAACCCGCCTACAATGGCTGCTAGTTCGCCTGTTGGTGTTTCCTCTTCTGTGCAAGCTCGCATGGATAGTATGGAGAAGACCGTCACAGAGATGCGAGCGATGCTCTTCTCTATAGCTGGTGGTTTTGCGTCCTCCTCACAGCATGCTCTGCCTTATCCTTATGCTGATAAGTATCGTGAGACGCTTATCAAGATTCCAGAAGAGATTCCCGAGTGGCTGGTAGTCCACAAATTCACTTTTGGCCTTCGCGAAGAGTTGAGGCCTTCAGTGCTTAATGAAGGGTGAAAGACCTTGGAGGAGGCCATTGCAACAACCCTTAACTTCGAAGGTAACGTGTGTAACAAGGCTGAATTTGGAGTGGCAAGTTGGCCCCAGAAAAAGTGTTCGCGAGAGTTTGGCCAAGCTGGTCAGAAGGACTTCTCGCAGAGGGATCCTATCCAGATGCAATAGAATTTGAAGTGCAAAGAGGCATCTCCTATGGCTCGTCATGCTTACAACAAGTCTCCCCTCAGTCCAGAGCAAACAAACAAGGCCAAGAAAGACGGATTGTGTTTTTTTTGTCTTGGCAAGCATCTGTCAAAGATTTTCCTCGCGGCACGGACACGACGCTCCATGTTCTACATAGTGTCAAGATGAGGACAAGGATGAGGAGATTTTGGAAGACTCATTAGTAAGCGACGATGAGTAGGCATCCTGTTATAGTTTTTTTTTCTCTTTTGCATGTATATAAGGTCACACATGAGGGAATGTCTCATGTCTTAAAGGGGGGAGTGAATGTATGCAAATAAAGAGAATGGAGATTCAATTTTGATTTTTGTTTTGGTAATCATCAGCTAAGCACACTCGCTAATGAACCACAAGAAACTTCATTTACATCTGCATCTTGTTTCATTACAGCCAAGATGTGACCCAACAAGTGAGTTGGAGAAGTCCATCCGCACTCAGTTTTAAAACATGCTAATTAGTAATATGCCAGAGGGATTGCCGCCTAGATGGAACATGGAGCTCCGTATTGAGCTTGTTCCAGGGGCAAGTCCGGTATGTAGGCCTCCTTATAAGATGAGCCTTAAGAGGAAGAGGAAGTCAAAAAGATGTTGGATTTGTATTACTGCTGGGGTACGTCCGTCCTAGTTATTCACCTTTCGCCTCTCCTATTTTGTTAAGTTTTTGCAAGTTCTACCGGCAGTTCGTTAGGAGCTATTCCAGGGTAGCTGCTCCTTTGATGGACCAGTTATGGAAAAACAACATTGTAGTTCGGTGGGTTGCTGAAGCTTAGCACAAGTTTGAGAACTTGATGGAGGTGTTGGCCACGTCCTCAAGATTGTTGATACCCATAAACTGTTTGACCTAGAGACAGATGCAAGTGGCATTGCCGTAGGTGCAGTGTTGAGCCAAGATGGTAGACCCGCACAGGAGCAAGAGCTGTATGCGAGTACATGCGCTCAAGGTGTGGAGACATTATTTATACGGCGCCGAGTTTTATGTGTAGACAAATCATCATACTTTTGAAGTATTTTTGCACTCAACTAGATTTGAAAGGCCACCAAGCTCAGTGGGCCGAGCTGATGCAGGAATTTCGTGGAAATTCGTCTTTGAAGAGGGAAGGACAATGTGGTCGCTGATGCACTATCGTTGGTATTGCATCAGATGAGCCTAATAAGTGAGAGGAGTATTGCTCCCGTAGTCTTGAATAGTTTATCATTCCACTTTCAAGACTATGTGATGTTCTGTATATCTAGGGAGAGGCTTCCAGCCTTTGGGGAGTTATGAAGGAAGAATCTTTTTGAAGATAATCTAGAACACGTGTTTGTTTCTAAGAAGAAACAAAACTTTGAGAAGAAAGGTGAAGACAAAGAACTCAAAGCAAAACTTGGAGCAACAAATGTCCAAGTTGCAGATTGGAGAGGAGACAAGCACCAATTGCTCATCTGCACCCAAGAGGAAGGGCAACGGCAACTATTGTGGCAAGTATGGCCCTTTTCGCTTTTGAATGGCGAAAGAAGTAAAGTGATCAAAAGAAGGGCAAGAACAAGCAAGGTCACTTTGTTGATAAATTTGCAGAAGAAGAGCAATTTGTCATAATTATTGAAAACAATGTAGTAGAGGCGAATCCATGCAAGAAAAACATGATGAATGAATTTGAAATAAAAGACCTGGGGTTGCTTCATTTCTTTCTGGGCATTCAGATCACTAGGAGCCATGATCTGAATACCATGATGAGCCAAGCTAAATACATTGAAGAAATGCTGGAAAGATTGAGTATGAGTGACTGCAACCCTGTGAGTACTCCATTGGATGTGGGAGTGCATCTGACCAAGGGGATGAGCCCTAACACAGAAGAAGAAAAATTATCTATGATGATGTATCCGTATAGGAGCCTGGTAGGTTCATTAATGTATGCGATGCTTTGTACCAGGCCCGACATAGCAACTGCTGTTCGAAAATTAGGTAAGTTTTTGAATAATCCCGGTATCGACCATTGGTTGGCCAAACGAGTTCTTCGCTACTTGAAGGGGACAAAGGATTTCGGAATCAGCTATGGGGGTACTGAATTGAACTGACAGGCTTTGCAGATTCAGACAGCAGGGGGGGACCTATAATCTGGGTGAACTGCAAACATGCATCAATGGCACTTTCAACTACAGAAGCAGAATATGTTGCAGTGTGCCAGGCTGCAAAGGAATACATTTGGATGAAAAAGCTAGTTGATGAGATAGGAATCATGATAGATGACTTTATCTTGTTTAATGACAATCAGGGATGTATGTTTTAAAGTGGGAATTCAGGTTTTCATAAGCATAGTAAACACATTGCATTACAATATCACTTTGTGAGAAATTTAGTGGAAGAAGGTAATCTCACTTTAAGTTTCTGCCCAACACTTGACATGATTGCAGACATCTTGACAAAGGGCTTACTTAGAGAAAGGTTTGCATTTCTTAGAAGTAAATTATCATTAAAACCTGTTGAATAGCATCTGAATTGAGAAGGGCATTGTTGGACTGTGCAATTCAGATGTGAGACGAAAAGGTAAAGTCCTACGAATGCAATGACTTTATTCTTAAGGTATGCCCTAAAGTATTCTGGCCTGTGGCCGTTTGCTTGTGATCTTCTTGATGTAACCTGACCACCAGGCCGTTTCCTTATGATCTTCTTGATGTGACCTCACCACCAGGTTCTTGGCACCAAAACTTTCAGTAGTGTGTGATAATCTGTAAAGTAAAGATCCCCTTTTTTTTATCAGAGAATAAGCAGTGGAGCAGCTTTTGTTTTCCTTTTGGTTTTGGTTTTACTCATGTCCATTGTCAGTGACTTCGTGTGATTATTGCTTGCTTTGGAGATTAGTATTTCAGAACTACAATAGAAAATACTGCGCCCCCCTGTAGGCCTACGAACAACCAGGAGGACCTCCACTCCATAATCATATAGTCCAATAGCCAATAAATGAATAAATGGCCATCGGCTCGTACATGAATAAAGAAGGGCCCAAGGCTTGCTGGTGCATAAATCAAAGTAATAAAATTAGGACACGATGAATGTAATAAGCTGAGTCCCTAATTGCTTGCAACAACACATTGGTACATTATCTTCCTTATGCTATGATAGAGGTTTGGAGTTTGGGGTAAAGAAGCCCAAAGCTAATGATCCTCAATACATCTTGCTCCTTTATGCAGCACTATATTCTGACTCTGGATTGCCAACTTCTAGAGATTGTATCATCCTATGCATACCTGGGAGTTTTCTTATCTGTTCCTATATTTGCATGAGAAATGTGCCCAGTTGTTGATTAGGGAATGACCAGTTTTCTCTAGTCAATATGAAATAGCTTTATTTCAGACGACATATACGAGATCCCCGGACCATGTATGCGATAGAGGCCTAGGCCTAGGGTATTGAGCCTATGAGTTATGATTGGGCTATATTCTCATGTGTTCAAAGATGTATGTTATCATGTATGATTTGTACATCCTCAGTCCCACATGTAATCATCCTAGCTGAATTTGTTATGCCGCCTATATTGGTGAAGGCTATCTTCAGATCAATCGAGAGTCGTGTCATTCGAGACTACATCCCCTAGCATTAGCAAATACCCATGGCTGGCACTTACCTAATTCGGGACTCTTTTTGATCAAGGCTACCATCTCTCCTAGTATACCCCTCACGTCTACTTGACAAGTTCGACATCTTTTCACCTCCTTGTGATATCATAGATATAGCAATCATATGCATCGGATTGTGCCTTACGATTTTTTATCACGACTTCACATATTTCATATATGTTATATGTAGGCATGACTTGAAACTTTAGATTAATTTAAAGAGAACATTTATTCTAGAATTACATTTATAGTTGGGCTGTTTATTCTTATATAATGAGCATGAGCTAGGTAGGTTTTTGAGTTTTGGTGATTACAATGTACTCTGTTTTTGTCCTTACCTCTTCCTAACTACTGTTGGGATTGTTGTCCATTAGAGAGGGTTTTGGCTTTATAATGCTTTGCTCTAAGCTTGATTTTTAGAACTTAGTTTAATTTTGTGGAAATTTGACTTAAGCATGTCCAACATAGAGCTTGCATCACCTTCATGTAATCCCAAGGGCCGATTTAGCTATTTTACATCTTGAATGTTTTACTTGTTTGATTTTGCAGGTGGTCAATTATGATTCACACACCAACAATGTTACAGCTGTTGGCTTCCAATGTGATGGAAAATGGATGTTTTCAGGCAGCGAAGATGGAACTGTTAAAATATGGGATTTACGGTGCCCCCATCTCTCTCTCTCTCTCTCTCTCTCTCTCTCTCTCTCTCTCTCCTATGGTTACCACATACTTGACATGTACTTCATTAGTCTTATATGCCTTTGGCATGGAAAAGACATTAATAAAGCTTTCTTTCTCTCTCTCTCTCTCTCTCTCTCTCTCTCTCTCTCTCTCTCTCTCTCTCTCTCTCTCTCTCTCTCTCTCTGAAAGTGGAAGAATTCAGGAGTCAGGAGTTACAAAATGACAAAAACCTTCTTTTCTGAAAAATCAATCCGAGTTGCAACTCGGACATTATTTGTACATTTTGTTTCTGAGTAAAATTTATAGTCCTCGAGTACTGATTCTTCCTAGTTCAACCTTTTCTTTAATGCTAGATTTTATTACAAGTCACGACAATGATTGTATTCTTGGTACTCCATCTGCATCAGTTTTCCTTTTTATTTTCAGGATGTCTAAGAAGTATCTTTGGTTTTGAATCATGTAATTTTGCATCAAGATTGGTAAAGGGTTATGGAAGTTTTAAATTTTTGGCACCCTCCTTTTCTCAAGGTAGTTAATATGCACCTTAGGAAAGGAGAACACCAATGTGAAAGCATCCTTCTCTATGCCTGAAAGAGGTGTTCTTGGTTGTACTTCAATATTGTTCTAGTCTTCTCCATCAATATCTTTGTATAAAAAAGCCAGAAGATATGATCTTTAGCTACTCCAAAGGCCCTAATTTGCTTTTGTCTTTGTGTTGTAAAGCTCATGGTTCTCTGTATAACATTTCATTGTCATATTTACTCCGTTATTGAGTTTTTTTTTTTCCCTTTTGTGAAAGCTCTTATTATTGAGTTGTCCCAGTTCCTTACCTCTACCCTTCATAGAACAATCTTGGAATGTGGGTTTTGCAAATGACATGCTTTTGCAACTCATTGATCAAGTACACTTACTAGGTTCAAGCTATTAAAGAGCACAGAATGGGAAAATCAATTGAGAATCAGATTCAGCTAGGATCTTATGATAACTTAGAAATGATATGTGATCTTTTTGGAAAGATAGCAAATCATGAATGAAAGGACTTCCATTAATAGCAGAATTTATTTTCTGTCTTTATATGTCTTTGTTTAAGGGCACGTTCATTGCAGCTATATAAAAGTGTCAATTGTACTGTGAAGGTGTAAATTGTACTGTGAAGGTGTCATAAACATAACAGGCCTAATTAAGTCCTTTCAGAGTTTTGGAAATTTTGAGTTTTTGTCCCAGTAAAATTGGCTATTATATAATGGCTCTATATTCTTTCAAATGTTCACATTGCAAAAATCTACGAATTAAAACTTTCTTTCTTGACTGGAATTGGGTACTTTGCTGATCATAGAGCTCCAGGTTTCCAAAGAGAATATGAAAGTCGTGCAGCGGTGAATACAGTTGTGCTGCACCCAAATCAGGTGTGCCATTATTGTCTTTTTTGTTGCAACTCTTTTTGTGCCTTGTTGATTCTGATTTAGTGTAGCAGATAGTGCATGTCAGTTTGAACCAATTTGGAGAGTTAGCGATGACAGTTTCAGAAGACGACTCACTTTTAGATTACTGTAGTAGAAGTGCATTACCAAAAGAAACGTTTTACAACTTTGTAGTCTTGTGGCTCACCATGATACAGACAGAGCTGATTTCAGGAGATCAAAATGGCAATATCCGTGTGTGGGATCTTACTGCAAACTCTTGCAGTTTTGAGCTGGTAATGCTTCAATGGATCTTGTAGGCATATTTAGAAACTCAATATGAAAAGATTCTTGCATTCTTCAACTTCTTCTAAGGTGAAAAATGCACTGATGGTTTTTATTTTACCAAATAGCAAATATACATCACATTCGAAATTGAAGAGTTTTTCTCTACATTAAATTAACATTGACATAAGTAGGCCTGAGCTTTTAATAACTATTGAAGATGTACATTTGTAGCTATCATAATCTTTGATTGGTTCGTTCAGTGTATCGCATGAACCATGAATTATTGTGACTAAGGGGATGCATAGAAAAGGGTCAAGAAGCTCAGAACACATAATGATATTAATCATGCAACATTAGTACACGTAACCATGAAGGAATTTTCAAATATTTTTCGATGAAAGTTGTATGGTGTCAACATGACAGAACTTTGAGGTGCAAACCCTAAGTGTAACTTGATTGGCATTCAAATCTATCATTAATTAGTTTAGGTAGATATTTGTTTATGTGTGTATAGTATTTTTTAATGCAGATTTACCTTCATAGAAAGTCAAAATGGAGAATCTTTTAGTTCTAAATGTTAAGTTTAGGACCAAGAAGTTTAGTTGACTTCAATTTTTTTAAAGAATTGCTACCTTAATCATAGAACAAGCTACTTGGCGTTTTGGTCATAGTTGCTAGGGAACAAGGAATAGGAATGTTTGGACCCCTAGACATGGGAATGTTTTTGAGGGGGGAGGAACAAGGGAACACTACATCACTAAGAAAACAAAATGAAGATTTCAGTATTTAGCTCTTTAGAAGAAATTACAAGCACTCAAATTATAGATAATATGTATGCTAGGAAGAAAAGAATAGGCCTAGTGCGTGAAAAAATTGGACCGAATTGAACCAACATGGAAAAAAATTGTGCAATAAGGGAAAAAATTGGTCCCAAACCTCAAGCTGAAAGGGGAAAAGTTGGGAATGCATTCCCTTCGCAACGAGAATGTTCCCTCCTGTTCCTCAAGTTTCTCATGTTGCAGTCAAAGCAGGAACAACTCCACTCTATTCCTAAACACCCTCTCTAGTAACTATGGTTTTAGTCCAAAGAACGATGATTTTGGATAAGTTATAGTTGGTTTAATTGATATTGTTATATTTTCACGTGAGAATTTCAGCCCCTACCACTTGGAAGTAAAATAAGCTGTGCAACATAATAATCACCGAGGTTATAGATCTTGTAGAAAAAAATTTCTCATCCCCTACGACTTCTAAGTGAAGAAAGCTGTGCAACATGAGTAAAACCTAGTTTATAATTTTTTTTCATGGTGGCTGTTATTATTAGTAACAATCATTTACATCTTTTATCCAAATATTTGGAAAGTTCATAACTTTTGAAAGGCCACATAACTGGGCTCTACAGCGTAAAGCCTCTCTGCGGCTGTCTAGGGATGTGAAGCGAATGATTAGTGTGGCTGCATCTCTGGTGGTCCTCCAAGCTGTATCTAGCCCATCTGTCACATGTCCTAGAGTGGACTCGAGAAAACTCGTAGCTTCGGCAATGGCATCCTGTGTGTTTGGTATCCCTCGAACCCTGATGTTATGGGCTTTTTGCTCCCTTGATCGCTCTTCTAAGATGGTGGCTGAGATAACTGAGGAACTCCCCTCAAATACTTTCTCACACAAAGTGTTCGAGCAAGAAGCAGCCTACTATTGCCCTATCATCTACTGAAGCTGAGTACAGGGCGACTACGAGGTCCGCTTGTGAAGCCATTTGGTTACGCCGTCTACTTGAGGATATGCAGATTGCTCAAGTAAGACCTACATTGTTGCATTGTGATAACCAAAGCTGCATTCAGCTTGCGAGAAATCTAGTCTATCATGCACGGACAAAGTACATAGAGGTGGACCAGCACTTCATACGGGAGAAAGTGGACAGTGGAGAGATCGATCTAATTTATTGTGACACTAGCGACCAGATAGTTGATATCTTTACTAAACCACTTACTAAAGATAAGTTTGAAAAGTTTAGAACTTTGTTGGGTGTCAGTTTGAAAAAAATTGCCATTAAGGGGGTGTGTTGAAGAGTAATGCCTATTTTACCCCTTTGGCTAAGCACTAATTAAGTTGTAAGTTGTACATAACTCATGGGGGCATGTTAGTAATTAAATACATGAGACCCCCCTTTTGTAAGTTGAGTTAATTAGTGCAAGTGGCCCACTTGGCCAAGTAGCTCACTCATACGGTTGACACCTAGACTTTCCATGCATGTAATTGAGGTGCTTACCTCACAAGGGACTTGGAGGACCCACGCCCTCGTCTCTCTCTCTAGCAATTCATTTCCTCTTCTAACATTTGGTGTGGTTAGGTGCTTATGCAATTCTCCTTGTATGTGATGTTTTCCATAGCTAAGTTTTTCAAGCTTTCTTGGTTGATCTAGTATTGAAGTTAAGATAAACAATCCTGCTCAATCCTAGATGCATTAGGGGCAAAGTTGCAGTCCGCGTTCCGGAACGCGATCCGGGATTTCCCATTAGGGTTTCCCGGAACACAAATTTTTTTGTTTTTTTGTATAGTTGCCAATATGGGTATCATGTGAAAGGATATTAAAAAAGCAATTGTTATGCAGATCTGTTGCTTGGTTTCAGATGGCTGTAGGCTACATTGATTAGAAATCTGGACATCAGTAGATGGTTTAAGAAAACTGGCTGCATTTCCATATGGTTTCAGAATTAGGACATCAGTAGATGGTTTCAGCTATTCCACAAGAAGTATACAATTCCCGCCACTCTAAGGAAGGCTCCTTTTAACTCTTTCTATCGTACGGAATCAGTAGATCTGCAAACCATTGGCATCAAGACACCATTTCAAAACTGATTTTTGATATTTATTGGAAAAGCATGTCCACCATTCAATTAAGGTTTAGTTAGTATTAAACTCAAAAAAAAAAAAAAAAATTTTCATCCGGGTCGCGGATCGCTGGCGTTCCGAATCGCACGATCCAAAAGTTTTTGCAGTGGATCGCAATCCGCTGCAACTCAGATTAGGGGTAACAATGTGAACACTAACTCTAACAAATCTATCATCAAGAATCAAGATTCAAAGCTCAAACCTTGTGGGAGCAGGTCTAAGGATCTCCAAATTTTTGAAACGCTTCATAATTTGCGAGGACCTTTGGTTTCTTGGTGACAAATGTCACGGAGAACCATGTAGTATCAAGGACCTCTTTCACCTAAGGAAAAGCTGGACAAAAGCAAGTCATGTCACATGTATGAGTTACGATGAAAAGTAAAGACAAACTAGTTACTAGGTCCAACGAGATACATGATTTTGAAAATTGAGAGCAAAAGCAAGATTGTTGACTCCTCAATCAACACTAACGAGATGTAGACTCTTCAAACTTCAAAGTTCAATCTAGATGCAGAAATCATAGAAGTTACTACTAAGCAGTAAGTTGTAACTAGTCACTAGGATATACTTGTAATGTCCTCAATCAGGAGGTCAATGTTGTGCGCAACACATAGAGTCCAAAAGATAGTGGGATA
The DNA here is from genome assembly GCA_029204225.1 of Diphasiastrum complanatum. Classification (NCBI taxonomy): domain Eukaryota; kingdom Viridiplantae; phylum Streptophyta; class Lycopodiopsida; order Lycopodiales; family Lycopodiaceae; genus Diphasiastrum; species Diphasiastrum complanatum. Next base: position 4,504,063 of record CM055093.1, on the reverse strand, counting down.
ATTCTATCACCAAATCCTCCATGGCTTTGCAATTCGTGGCATTGTCAGTAATGACTTGCATGACATTTTGAGGCCCCACCTCCTTGATCGCTTGCATGATGTGTGAGTAGATGTATTGACCTATAACAAATTGGAATTAATTCTCATCGAGCATTGAAATTTCATTCTGGAGTAACGACTCATGAGCATCAAAATGGCTCTCAAGAACATGGTGCCCACATAGGCTGTGGTGGATGCATGATGCCTAGCAGCTGATCCTATTGCAACAAAAGAAATCGAAAAATGTTTAATCACAAGTGACAATGCAAATTCAGCATGCACATTGCAAAATTCAATAGCAAAAGTTTAAAGAATCAGGTTACAAGTGTATGATGCTCACCTGTAGTGACAATCAGAGGAATGATCTCTCTTTGAATAGCTCATGGTCTTGCAATCATGCTCGATAATCTTGGAGGTGCCTATGGGCCGGTCTGATTTTTACATGCTTACTAACCCTAAATTGCCAAGTGTCGGTTAGCACAAGAAACCGAACGCTCACGATCAACCCCACCGTAAGACCTAATCCAGGTCCACCCTCCGTGCCCTGGCCTATGGCTTGAAGACAAGCGGGATCCAACCTCTTGCCCTAACAATGTCCCATACCGCCATCAGAATTCACAGCCTTCACCTTCCCTTGCTAGCACCATCCTGGCTATGCACCAACACACTACCATCCACCAACTCCTAGGTATAAAGTTTCCTTCCTATTCGGAATCGGTTGAATCGGAATTGGCCGAATCGGCCTATTCGACCTATTCAAATGGGCCCTAGGAATTTCGAATCGGCGAATTGGTTTTAGGGTTTCAAAACTCAATTTTTTAGAAAAGCCAAAAACATAGTTGCAAGTCCAACGATAGTTGTAACCATTATGGTTAGTAGAGAAACTTGAACATTGTCTGCCAAAAGCTGACCCTCCATGTTAGGAATCATCATCTTGTTTGCGAGCATCAAACATGCTGATCAGATGTCAAAAGGCTTCAATTTTCACTGTTACAAAGGGGATGTGTGATTCAATGGGCAAGCTTAAAGAGTTGTGAAGCATAACACTTACAATTGTAATGCATGATCAAGTATAAAATGCGTTCAGTTTCAGACATATAAAGGGTGTTTGTGTATACACCAAGGCTAAAACATGGACTTCAATATCTGATAAATCACACATCCTTTTGTTCAATGCTCATATTCGCTGAAAAAAGTTGTGGGATCTAGCTATTTGCAAATTAAAGTGTCACGAGTCTGAAGCTTCCATCATAGTAGTAAATGAACTTGCAACTATGTTTTTGGTTACATATCAAAGCTCAGCAGATGCGACGATTTGAATCGGCCGATTCCGATTCGAATTGGAATCGCGATTCAAACTGAATTGAATTGCGATTCAGTGAAACACTACCTAGGTAGATAGAATGATTGGTAACTGAGAGCTCCTCCCCTTCTATACCCTGAAGGTGGGAGTCTCCATGCATAGTACACATCCCTGATCCCGACAAGTGGCGCACATGCAGTCCGTGAGTCATTGGTCAAGACCATAGGCCCAATCCAATGTCCGATGTCAAGTTAGGTTCGGGACCCGAGGGGTCGGGTCCCTAACATTCCTTCCTGTTAGGAATTAATGTTTATTTGATACCCCTTAATGATAGTTTGGCCATGCTTGCGTGCTATTATAGGGGCCATTCTATTTATAGTAAAATCGTTTTTTATTGCTTATGCATGTAGGTAGGCGCACTACTAATAGATTAGAATCTTTTTAGTACTTAGAAGTTCATTTTTGGTCTTTAACAAATATAGGTAGTATTACTAGCAATTAGCTTTTGCTATTTTGCTATTTGCTTTAGGCTCTTAGCTTTTCTCATTCATTAGAGAAACTATTTAAGTAGGCTAGCGCCCCACCACAATAATTCCAATATGCTAGAGCATGCTCAATTCTCCTATGATCTGAATTCTCTCTATGCTTGGTTTTGTGTGAGTGCTAGTAGGACTAGTAACTTCATCTAGAATTTGTGTCACAAATTCTGACATGGTATCAGAGCTGGCTATTTGGTAAAAGAGAGAGATTGTTTGCAGGGTTGCAAGAAGATTAATTGGAGGAGACAAAGCTGCATGCAGAGTTGACGGTGTTGGGAAGACAACAGATCTGGATCTCTGCACCTGGATCGCTGGTGGTGGTATCAGATCTGCTGCTGGTGTCTATCATTGAGATTGATTGAGACAGATTGTTGGCTGCATGTTGGATTGCTGCCTACTGATTGTAGAAATCGATTGATTGCTTGCAGATCACTGACTGTCTATAATCTTGGATCACTGCAGAACAGATCTGGGATCTGTTCACTGATAGTCTGACAGAGCTGTTCGCTGGTAGTCTGACAGAGCTGGTTCGCTGGTGACTATCTGATAGAGTTGGTTCGCTGGTAGTCTTACAGAGCTGTTCACTGGTAGTCTGACAGAGCTGTTTGCTAGTAGTTTGATAGAGCTATTCCCTGGTAATCTGACAGAGCTGCTCCTTGTTGTCTGCCAGATCTGATCACTGGTTGTCTGACAGGCCTGTTTGCTGGTTGTCTAACAAATTTGTTCCCTAGTAGTCTGACAGATTTGTTGCTGGTTGTCTGAAAGATCCGTTCACTGGTTTTCTAATAGATCTGCTTGCTGATTGGAGCAAAATCAAGTTGTTGGAAGTTGCTATAGATCAGTATTATGGCAGGATTGAATGATGTCGTGTTACCAGAGTCTAGCAAGCTAGATGAAACGAACTACAGCATATGGAAATTCAAGATGCAAAATATTTTCCAAGATAGAGAATATTGGGATATCGCACAGGCGTTGAGATACCTCCTACCACTGACAGGGAGTTGTGGGAGTATCAGAGACGTAGAAGAAAAGCTCATCATATCATCAACTTGTCAGTTAGAGATATTTATACCTCATATCAGAGATGCTGCTGGACCCAAGGAGGCTTGGGATATACTGAAGAACTTGTATGAGACGGTAAATCAATCACGAATCTTATTCTTGACTAATAATCTTCATACATTGAAGATGGGTACAGGTGAATCAGTAACGGACTACTTTGCCGTTGGAGAAAGTGTTCAAGATTCAGTGTTGGTATTTATTGTACTTAATAGTCTACCTTTGGACTATTAGAACTTTGTAATGATGCAGGACGGGAATTTTGCTGAAGAAGAAGAAACATCTTTTGCAAAATTGAGTGTTTTGGATCTTGAAGACTATGAGTTGTTTTCGGCATCGACATCTTTGGTGGTGGCTTCTCGAAGGAAGAAGACTATTGGTTTATCGATTCAGGAGCTTCGAGGCACATGACACCTAGGTGAGACTGGCTTTCAAAATTAGATGATGGGTCAAATGTGAACTTGGGAGACAACTACACATATGATATAAAGGGAGTTGGAAAAGTACAAGTACAACTACCTTCAGGGAAGATTGGAAACATAAAGGATGCGCTTTATGTATCAGGAATCAAGAAAAACTTACTCTTAGGATCAGCTATTGCAAAGCAACACATGGTGGTGCAGTTTGATGAACAACGGTGTCTCATCAAGAGGAAAAATAATGAAGTAGTAGCTGAGGGCATACTTGCAGGGCGGTTGTACAAACTTCAAGCTCAGGTGGTGGATCATCATGCAAGTGTCGCGGATATTGGATCATGGAGTAAGTTATGGCACGAGAGGTTTGGACATCTGAATTACAAAAATCTACAAGTCTTGAGGAAATTTAACATGGTTATAGGTTTACCTCAAGTCGTTTTTGATCACAAGGTTTGTGAGGCTGTGTCTTAGGCAAGCATCATATGAAGAAATTTTTACCTAGTACATTCAGGGCGAAAAATGTTTTAGAACTTGTTCATACAGATTTGTGTGGTCCTATGACGACTCAATCTTATGGGAGAGCAAGTTACTTTATGGTGTTTGTGGATGATTATTCTAGGAAGACATGGATTTATCTTCTGAAGAATAAGGGTGAAGCATTCAAATATTTCACATGGTTTAAGACACAAGTGGAGAAAGAAACAGATAGACAAATTAAGATACTTCGCTCGGACAAAGGGGGAGAGTATCTTTCTACGGAATTTCAGGTGTTTTGCAAGGATCATGGTATAAAAAGACAATTTGCAAACACGGACATGCCTCAACAAAATGGAGTTGCAGGAAAGAACTGGTCTATAGTGGAAACTGCGAGGAGTATGCTCAAGAGTAAAAATCTTCCAAATATGTTTTGGGGTGAAGTAGTTAAGACAACGGTTTATCTTTTGAATCGAAGTCCTACAAAGGTTGTAGAGAATCGAACTCCAGAGGAAGCTTACACGGGTTGGGAGCCAGATGTAAGTCATTTAAGAGTGTTTGGGAGTATTGCTTATTTTACATACCTAAGGATTCAAGGAGCAAATTGGATTCTAAGGCGACCAAGTGTTTATTTCTTGGTTATGATAGTCAAGAGAAGGGATACAGGTTAAATGACTTGGAGGTTAAGAAAATAATCATAAGTAGGGATGTAGTTTTTGATGAGGAGGCAACTTATAAAGATACAGAGATTTATTTTGATAAGGATCAAGATGGAGGAATCCCTTAAAAGTGCAATAATTAACTTGCTATTATTTTACGGTCATTTGCCACTTTTTGATGGCTACTTTCTCTTGAATCGAATCGCCTAGCCAATCCAAGAACCTAAAGTGACTTTGGTTGAGATAGGAAAGAGGAAGGTGAGACTATGGGATACTTAATCACCTCCTACTTCACCAGGCAGGAAGCATCCTACATCAGAAGCTAGAAGATTGCCTAGATGGTACTATGAAACTATCAAGGATAGTATCATTATGGAACAGGGAGAGTCCAGTATGCATGGAACTAGGAGATTGGCTAGACTTGAAAAACAACATGAAGATCAAGATCGACAAGAGGTTCGATAGGAGGATCATCATGAAGATAGAGTTTGATCTTGATGTAGATCTTGAGAAGGGTAGTTTGTGAGTCTTTGAGAGGCTTCATGCTTCACATATCTTCCCACACTTTGACAAATGCTTGGGGAGTCCAACTGCAAGCTCCTTTGCTACCATAGATTCCATGGCTTTGTAGTTGGGGTGGCCCAACCTTTTGTGCCACAGTTCCACCTTTGATAACTCCACCTTTGCCAAGTTAACACTCTCCACTGCAACATTAGCATCAAGCTTAAACAATCTACCTTGTTTAAAGCCTTTGGCTATACATTCATCATTTCTAAGGATGATGTACATTTTGCATATATGGCCACAATATTAGAAACCAAGGATCCATCTACTTTCAGAGAGGCTGAAAAGGAGGATATTTGGAGGAAAGCTATGGATGAGGAGTACGACTCAATCATGAAGAACAAGACTTGGAGACTTGTTCATTCACCTGCAGGTGAAAAGGCCATTGGATGCAAGTGGGTCTATAGAACTAAGTACAAATCAGATGGTTCTATAGATAAACATAAAGCAAGATTGGTGGCAAAAGGTTATGCTCAACAGGAAGGGATTGACTATGAGGAAACTTTTGCACCAGTTGCTAAGTCTACTACTATGAGGACTGTTTTATCATTGGCAGCTCAGTTTGGATGGGATATTCAACAAATGGATGTAAAGAGTGCATTCCTGAATGGATTTCTAGAGGAAGAAGTCTACATGGAGCAGCCAGAGGGATACATAGTAGCAGAACATGAAGACAAGGTTTGCAGGTTGGACAAGGCACTATATGGACTTAAGAAGGCACCCAGTACATGAGGATTGACACATACTTTGAGGAGCTTGGCTTTCAGAGAAGTAGTTCGGAGCATACACTTTATGTTTTGATCAGGGATAATCATATTGTAATTGTAGTGATGTATGTGGATGATCTTGTTATTACAGGATCAGATCATAGTACGATTCAGGGAATCAAGAAGGATCTCTCATCAGAGTTTGATATGAAAGATCTTGGTTCACCACAATTTTTTCTTGGGATTGAGGTATGGAGAGTAGCATAGGGGCTATTTATTTCTCAATCTAAGTATGCTCATGAACTTCTGGAAAGTTCAATATGTCAGAGTGCAAGCCTATTTCTACACCATATGACAGTGGATGTAAGCTTACTAAAGCTGAGGAAGATCAGGATGTAGATGAAACATTATATAGAAAGCTTGTTGGAAGCTTAATCTATCTAACTACTATGAGACCAGATATTGCTTATGCTGTGAGTATGGTTAGTCAGTTTATGGCTAAGCCTAAGTAGATTCATTAAAAAGCTGCTAAGCGGATACTCAGATATATCCAGGGCACTTTGAGATTTGGTATTCTCTATGGTAGACAGGATGATTTGAAGTTACAGGGATATGTAGATGCTGATTGGGTTGGAGATGCAGAAGTCCGAAGATCTACTACAGGTTATGTTTTTAGTTTTGGTTCTGGTGCTATCTCTTGGAGTTCAAAGAAGCAACATACTATTGCTTTATCATCTACAGAGGCAGAATATTGAGCTACTACAAGTGCAACATGTGAAGGTTGTGAAGGATTCTACATGATCTACATATGGTACAAGATTCACCTACGGTACTTCAGTGCGACAATCAGAGTTGTATTAAATTGGCGAAAAATCCAGTTTTTCACAACAGGACAAAGCACATTGAAGTACAACATCACTTCATTAGAGAGAAAATTCAAAGTGATGAAGTGGAGCTTATCTATTGCCCTACGGAAGAACAAGTTGCAGATATCTTTACCAAAGGACTTGGCAAAAACAAATTTCAGAAGTTTAGAGAACTTCTAGGAGTAATAGATAACAAAGTAAACATTAAGGGGGAGTGTTAGGAATTAATGTTTATTTGATACCCCTTAATGATAGTTTGGCCATGCCTGCGTGCTATAATAGGGGCCATTCTATTTATAGTAAAATCATTTTTTATTGCTTATGCATGTAGGTTGGCGCACTACTAATAGATTAGGATCTATTTAGTACTTAGTTCATTTTTGGTCTTTACCAAATATAGGTAGTATTATTAGCAATTAGCTTTTGCTATTTTGCTATTTGCTTTAGGCTCTTAGCTTTTCTCATTCATTAGAGAAACTATTTAAGTATGCTGGCGCCCCACCACAATAATTCCAATATGCTAGACCATTGCTCAGTTCTCCTATGATCTGAATTCTCTCTATGCTTGTTTTTGTGTGAGTGCTAGTAGGACTAGTAACTTCATCTAGAATTTGTATCACAAATTCTGACACTTCCCCCTTAAAAGACTTCTCTTCTAAGGAAAGAAATATGGGAATCTTAGTTTAAGATCTTGCTCTGTTTTCCAAGTGTAAAACTGGGCTCTATCCTAAGCCATTTTTACGTTGTAGCAGCATTTCTTACATATCCGGTAGGAAATCCACTGCTGCTTTAACCTTGAGACCTTTGAGGCCAACGACAATAGACAACCACGTTGGCCAGCCATCAAGGGCCTGCTGGCCAGCCAGCGAGGGCCTGATGGCCAATTTACCTATTAGTAGCGGCTAATACTACTGCACACCTAAGATCTTACTTCTCTTAACTCTTATTCTAGTTTCTCTCCGTCAGAGTCAATTTAACAATGGACATTAACCTAACACATTCAAACATTTCCTCTCTCTTCTCTCTTCTCTCCTCTCCTTTGACCCCGAATACCCTAGAAGAGGAATGACTTTTGCCTCTAGCCTTTATGATCTCCGTCATTCGTGCAGATCAGTTACGTTCCTATGAATATCTCAACGAACATCGGAAAAAACTTCTTTCTCTTGAAGCTATTATCCAAGCTATTCAATCTCATCTTTAGAAACTAGATTCTCTCTATCGATGATCTCAAGAAAGAAGCTGCAGCTGTCAAAATTGAAGCTTCCTCTCATTCGACTACTTCAGCTAAGATCTAACAGCTTGAAAGTCAAGTGGAACAGCATCATACCGTTGTCCGATCCTGGGCAGATGTGCTTAAAGGTCCTAATACTGCTGTTCTACCACCTCCACCGTCTTTTATCTTAGCTACGTTCACCAAGAACCGTTTGCGAGAGCAGAAGGCTATGTACCATATAATCCTGGACATTATCCTCTTCTTAGTTAGTTTTGGTTTAGTTATGTTGTTTGACGACATTGCTCCGTCTTGGTTCCACTTTATTTGATGTACTTGCTCGTCTTATACGCCTTTTGGCATGGAAAAGACGCTAAAAAAGCTCTCTCTCTCTCTCTCTCTCTCTCTCTCTCTCTCTCTCTCTCTCTCTCTCTCTCTCTCTCTCTCACCTATTCTCTTTCCCTCCGAAGAGATGCAAAAAAGGGTAAAATATGAAATGCGATCAGCCCCTGTAGCAAAACAATTCGAATTGGGAATGTCTGATTATTGACGAATTACGATTATTCAGCCAACGAATCGCGATTCGTGGAAACACTAGATGCAACAAATAATTAGATTGGGATTCTTTTGAGCGAACTTCTACATTATCTTTCTACTTAATCTAGTGTGCTCTACTATCTACATCTCTTGCAAACTTTCTCACACCACGATCAGCTGCAAACAATTACCTCTACTCTAGGGCTGATCAAATGAATGGAAAACAATCACAAACTGAGTTGATCAAGAACGTGGTTGAGACAAGTCAAGGCTCATTCAAATACGATGTTTGCTTTCTAAGGTCATGTTCTACACAGATCTATGCAGGCAGCCTAAATCTTGGAAACAATCAATGAACTAGAACGAGTTTAGCTGTCACGAATAAGTGGAGGGTCCCAAGAAGCCAAATTCTATGGTCTGAATTCCCAACAGTAACAAATAACAGCATTGAGCCCAAGGATTACGGTTGTAACTGACATTGTCAGCAAACTGGAGCTTGTATATGCAGATGGTTTATGCTTTTGAAGCAATTTCGAAGTTTAATCAACGTTTTAAGTAGTCAGGTTATACCAGGTTTGATAGCATACCCTAAGCTTTGTCGTTAGAATGCGATAAACTTCACCAAATTCAAGAGATTGTATGCCGTGGTAAATGATGGAATCATTCACTTATCTGAAGGCTCAGTTGCCACCTTAATCCTATATGTCCCATTAGCCATATTTGTCTGGTTAACACTGTTCAAGATAAGTCGTTCTCCAGTGACGGAAACCCTTGAATGGTCATAAATGATACATGTATGGGGCCCTGTGTTCATTCCAAGCTAGATTAGACTCATCCTGATAACAGTTCTTAGAGCTTCCATGGCTGGAAAGGCATAATTTTGTTCTTGTATGATGCTTACGTGAAACTGTAAGCTTGATGTCAGTATGATGCAACAAGTGAATACAGTGACATAAGTTTGACAAAAGGCATGATTAAAAATAACCGTTGGTGGGACCATGGTAACATATGTTGAAGTCTTGTCATAAGAAGCTTATGCAGATGTCATAATTGCAGCCTGCGTTTTGGGAAACTCAATTTTCTGGAATGTGCATGTTTTTATATTTCTTGTTTTTTGTTTTTTAAAAGGTTTAATCAGTTTATCATGTTTGTAAATTTCTTTTTGGGTTTAAAGTTGAAGTTCTTCCAATTTGGAATCTAGAACACATCCTTTCTGTTTAACCATGTGCTTTCATTTCAGGTTCCAGAAGTAGACACAGCGATTCGATCATTAACTGTCATGTTTGATGGAAGTTTGGTTGTTGCTGCTAACAACCATGGTACTTGCTATGTGTGGCGGTTACGGAGGGGTAATCAGGTTACTACCGTGCGCTACTTTGATATGTTTTTCTCAAGCATGATTTCTTCTAATGAATTTTCTACTGACTAGAAAGGCAATTTATGCAACGGGGTATATTTTGAATTCAATATTCTTTGCTTAAGGACTGCATTGTTCTCAGTTGCAAATCTGTCAAATACTATTTTTATTGTTAGATGCCTTTGACTTTGATGTCATACATTTGTAGTAACGGAATTTGTTTATGCCTTGCTGAAATTTGCAGATGATGACAAACTTTGAGCCTTTACACAAGCTTGATGCACATAATGCTTACATTTTGAAGTGTTTATTGTCACCCGAGTATTGTGAGCACAAGTATGGCCTCTGTCCATTGTTTGTCTCGTAGACCAGTGGGCTGATTTAGTAAGAGCATTGTTACCAGGAGAAATTTTTCGAAGTTATCTCAGATCAGAATTTATTTTTCCGCCAGTGTTTATAGCATACAGTGTATCCATTATAAACATAAAGTTTCCATTGTAGATGCTTGGCAACAACATCTTCGGATAAAACTGTGAAAATATGGAATGCTGAGACTTTTGAGCTTGAACGAACGTTAAAAGGTATGATGCCTTACTTTGAAGCTTGAAGTTGAAAATAAGAAGTGATAAGCTGATGTGACTGCATATGCTTGACATTTTTCATAAGGCTGCTATACAAATGAAGGAATCAACAACATTTTTGATGTGGATAATGGGCAACGGTTAAGTTTCAATCCCATTTGCATTGGCTGAAGTTTGTTAATTTGTAAACACAGCAAGTGCTAAGTGCTTGCATGGACACTACTGTAGATAGACGATTACTGTTGAACTGGATCATTCCAGCTTAATGCTTTGATTTGTGGGGCCTTTTCAAATATCGTACATATTGGTTTAGGGCACCATGAAGGTGTTGACAAGGAATGGAGACCGAGCAAAAGTTATGAAATAGCATTGGTCTAGTATGCACCTACATGTAAGATATTCTAGGCCTCTGGAGGCATTTAATGCATGGTAAATCTCAGATGTCAGAAAGTGAATCCCTTGTTTGCTGGTATTTTTGAATTAAAACTCTTAGAAATGAGTCCACTCCTGCACAATGAGAAGATTGTTAGGAAACAGACAGTTGTACAGAAAAGGTACATGCCAGAGGAATGCCCAGATAGGAAAAGGTTGGAGTATGCATAGAGAAAGATGAATGTCCAACATAATAGTTGTTGTGTAACATGTACTGTCACGGTGAAACACATCAGTTATAAAAAGAGGTTTTATGAACAGATAATTGTTAGAATTGGGTTGAGGGAGTTTTCTTAGGTGCAGCTAAACTTTTGCTGTAAGGAAATTATCAGCAGATCATCTGTTTCAAGGAAACTAGAAGGTCGAGAAGAACAAAAAATTTGGGGTAAGTCTATGAGGAGTTGAGTTACACATTCAAAGATCTAAGGTAGTTATAGATATAACATCATAGATGTGGGGAAAGCTGTTATGAAATTTATTGACTTTATGAGAAGGTTTCAATTGGTGCAGCAAGCTGTGGTCAGGGATGGAGGAAAAGGAAAATAGGTGACGATGCTTCATTTCCAGAACAATTGGTCCCACATTTGTCGGTCCACCCGATGGCCATTTTCACCACATACCAATGGCTGCATGGCACGGTAGCCACCTAGAGATTTGTGATGAAAGGTTTAGATGGAAAAGAGAGAGATGCAGCAGTATGGAGAATTGAGGAGAGAAAGGTTGCTTGCACGTCAAGAGGATTGTCATGAGGGAATTGATGAAGCAAGGTAGCTTAATACAATACTTGATCAACACGCTTTGTCTTCAAAAGTTGTTAATCGAAGTTTAGCCAAGAGGTATGTGAACCTTTCTCCTACTTTCTTGAATTCAAAGCTAAGGTTGAACTACATTCTTGATAGCAAAATCAAATGCTTAAGAAGTGATAGGGGAGGAGAGTTTATTTCAATCGAGTTTAATGGTTATTGCAAAGCAAATGGCATTAAACGCGAGCTAACCACGTCCTACATGCCGGAACAAAATGGTGTTGTCGAGCGTAAGAATATGACTCTTGTGGAAGTGGCTAGAACTATGCTCACCACAACTTTTCTAAGCCTACGCTTTTTTTTAAAGGCAAGTGGTTTATCAAGAGGTTTCTGGGCTGAAGTTGTCCAAACATTGGCGTATCTTCAAAATCGATCGCCTCACAAAGCTATTGAAGGAAGGACACCCAATGAGAAGTATTATGGCAACTTACCCGACATTACCCACTTATGCATTTTTGGATGCGAAGCCTATGCACACATTTGTATTGAATTTCGACAGAAGCTTAATAATAAGGTGGAGAAATGCATCTTTCTTGGGTATCCTATGCAAGAAACAGAATACAAACTCTATAATCTTTCAACCAAGAAGATACAAATAAGTTGGGCTGTCTATTTCAATGAAAATAAGATAGCTGGTGCTGCTGATGTAGATTTGAAACATGCGGACAGCCAAGTGGACAGACCTGGATTTTCTTTCCCTTGATCTAGGAGAAGAGGAAGAAGGTGCTGCTCAAGAGCAGATCCAACATCAAAACAGCCCTCATATTGGTGATTTACAACAACTTACAGTGGTTAATCCTCAGCCTAGTCCTCCTCTGGAACCTTCTCATATCCAAATTTGTTTCCACAAAAGTCATTTATGTTTTCCTTACTTTTAGATACTGGTAAACTGTTTGTTATGACATGATCAAGCGTTGTCCTCGCCTGGGGAAATCCTTGTCTAGTGAAACTTGGCCTAGTACATAGGGTGGACACCATGGGTCAGGGAAGGATGCTTCCACTACGAACAGAGTTGGAAAAGTACAAGTTCAACTATCTTCAGGGAAGATTGGAGACATAAGGGACGTGCTTTATGTACCAAGAATCAAGAAGAACTTACTCTTTGTTTCAGCTATTGCGAAGCAACATATGGTTGTGCAATTTGATGAAGAGCGGTGTCTCATCAAGAGGAAGGACAATGAAGTAGTAGCTGAGGGCATTCTTCCAAGAAGGTTGCAAAAAGCTTACGTGGTGGGTCATCATGCAAGTGTTGCGGATATTGGATCATTGAGTAACTTATGGCACGAAAGGTATGGACATTTGAATCACAAAAGTCCACAAGTCTTGAGGAAATACAAGGTTACAGGTATACTACCTCAAGTTGTTTTTGATCACAAGGTTTGTGAGGGTTGTGTCTTAGGGAAACATCATAGGAACAAATTTCCGTCTAGTACATAGTTACGGACTATAGGATACAGGCCTACTGGGCTACTCTGCATATATTCCGCAGGTGTATATTTCTGGTTACGCATTTTATATTAGTCATGTACAGGCCCCAGAGCCTTTTTATATGCTTATGACCCGCATTGGGTCCTTTTTAATGACATTGACTGGCCTTGGGGCCTTATTATATGGTTATATGTGAAGTGGGGGCCAGTAGGAGGGCGCACTATTTTCCCTCCACATTTTGCCTCCTTTTACTTTTGAATTCCTATTTTAGGGTTGATTGGTAGGGGCATTTGTACACTCATTTTTCAGATTATTGATTGGTATTGCTTGGGCTCTTCGTGGGAGAACCTATTGTCTTGTCTATTGCTTGTAGGGCTTTAGTCTATTGCTGTCTTTTATGTTTCATTGATTCAACACCTAAGATTTTGATCATAACTTGGTATCAGAGCACTTTCCTGATTGCTGAATTTCAGATCTAAATTTTTGATTGGGTGCCCATTTTCCTTGCTGATTTTTCTCTCTTTGCTGAGGGCTTTCGTCTCTTTGCTTCAGCAACATTCAGCACAGTTTGGAGGAGGACCAACTCCCATCAGAGCATTTTCCTTGGCGGAGCTTTAGCAGATAGTTAGCGGAAGTACTTCCGCTAAATTTGGCGGCCGGAAAAAAAAATTGGGCAGATTATTTCCGGCGCCCAAGTTCCAAATCCTTTTCCCTCTTTTTTTTTTTTTTTTTTTTTTTGAATCCTCCATTTGATTCAGGGAAAGGATTCCCAGCCATCTTTTCAGCATTGATTGGAGGCTGTCCAACGCCCTACTTCATCACATTTTTTAGCCATTGTTCCAGCAGAGTTTCAGCCATATTTCAGTTTTGATTGTAGGCTGTCCATCGCCCTATTTCATCACGTTTTCCACATTTCCAGCCATATTTTCAGCATTGATTGGAGGCTGTCCAACACCCACTTTCATTCTCCTTGTGGTCACGTTTTCCAGCGAGCTCTTCGCACACGCTTGGAGCTCTATCGAGAGGTATCTTTGCTGGTTTTCCCTTGCTTTCCACACCTTTTCTTGACATTTGTCATTTCCTTTCTTGCTCTTAGTGTCATTTATGTACCTAAAGCGTATTTGGGGTGACGACAAAAGTCTGCTCCCTCCGATATTAAGCTTTTCTTACACTCTCTTCACTTCCTGCATTCCTTGACCATGGATACGTCCCCTACATCTTCTGAGCATTGCATACCGTCTTCCACTTACCTTGACGATGTACGGCATGAATTCCGAAATCATCTTAGGGAAGCCATGAGTGATGTACGCACTGATTTACGCCAGGAGTTACGAGAGACGTTCACTGCTCTTTTTGGCCAGATTGCTACACTATCATTACAGTCCAGTGTTTCTCCACTATCTTCACCTGTTCCCCCACAGCGTACATTTCCACCACCCAAGACTCCTTCATCTTCTGGTCCTTTGCCACGAGACTTTAAGGATAAGGTTCAGCTTATTGTGTATTCTGGGTCATCCGATGGGAATGAACTCAAGAATCGGTATTCTAAGCTTGAGACCTACTTCCTTATGTTTCCTAAGACTGACATTCAGCGGATACATTTGGCTGCTTTACATTTGGAGGGCCGTGCTGCTACTTGGTGGCGCATGTTTCGCCAGACGGCTTCACACCTTGGCCTTGCTAGTTGGACAGAGGTTATGACAACACTCCACCTAGCGATGATTGATCCTCAGTGGCTTACTCGACAGCGCGACATCTTTCGCAGTTTATCTCACATTGGTGACTTGGCTGCTTATACGACACGGTTTACAGAGCTTTCCTATCTATTCCCAGATATTTCTACATTGGAGCTCATCTCTCGCTACGTTGTTGGTCTACGAGGCGCGCTCAGGTATGATGTTTCTTCTTTTTTTCCACTCACTCTTTCTCACGCCATCTCCCTTGCTACCGCACTGCAGCACAAGTACTCTCCCATCTCTTCCTCTGTTTCTCGTCCTTCGCGTCCTTTCACACGTCCTATTTTTTCCTCTCCATCCTTTGCTAGTCCCACATCTGTTAGTTCACCTTCGTCCACTCTTCCTTCTGCACCACGTCCTCCTTTTTCTCCTCGCCCTGTTTTTGTTCGTCGCTACTCACAGCCTGAGATGTCTGAGATCCGTGAGAAGCGCTTATGTTTCAACTGTAAGAGTCCTGATCATATCGCCGGTGATTGCCGACAGCCTGCCACTGCTACTGCCGTCTATTTCCATGATGCTGATACACCTGATGATAGTCCTGATTCTGCCATATATGCCTTCATATTCTTGATGATGACCCACCTGTTGATCAGTTTGCCACACCCACCGAGCCTGTTCCTGATCCCCCGGATCTAGCTGTATGCCATGCTCAGCTTGCTTATGCTACTTGGGCCGGTAAGCCGGGTCCACGCCATATCCGTCTTCGCGTACGTGTCACTGGTCGTGAGTTTATTGCCCTTGTTGACACGGGTAGCACTCACTCGTTTCTCAGCAGTCACTACACCTCATCCCCTGCATGTTGAGGTTGCCAGCGCACACTCTTTTCCTAGCACGCAGATGTATCAGCAGCTTTCATATCGGATTGGAGAATTCCTTGGTCAGGCAGATTTTCATATTATTCCACTTACACGGTACGATCTTATCCTCGGTGCTGATTGGTTTGCATCCCTTGGTGCGATTACAGTAGACCTCCAACAGCAGACATGGACATTCTCTCATGATGGTACTCAGCATATATTTTTCGGTATTGATTCTCGGCAGGACTATCAGCTTATTTCCGGGAAGCAGTTCATACGGAGCCTCCCGAAGGCCCACTGTGCGGCTATTCTTTCTGTTCAACCAGTTCAGTCTATTGCGGATGCACCACCTTTGCCACAGGTATTTTCTGAACTGTTGCGTGAATTTGAGCATGTTTTTAGAGAGCCGACTCAGTTACCACCTTTACGAGATGTCAACCACCATATAGACCTTGTTTCCTCTGCATCACCTCCTTCTCGTCCTCCTTTTTGTATGTATATTGTTGAGTGCGAGGAAGTCCAGCGTCAGGTGTCTGATTTATTACGTCAAGGCCTTATTGTTCCTAGCCATAGTCCTTTTGGTGCTCCTGTTTTACTTGTTGATAAGAAGGATGGTACTAAACGTCTATGTATAGATTATCGTGCTTTAAATAAACTTAATCAGTACCCTATCCCTCATATGGATGACCTGTTTGACCAGTTAGGCCAAGCCAAGATCTTTTCTAAACTTGACCTCCGTTCCGGTTATCACCAAATTCGTATGCATCCTCCTGATGAGCACAAGACAGCTTTCCGTACCCACTTTGGTCTGTATGAGTTTGGTGTCCTTCCTTCTGGTGTTACCAATGGCCCGCCCACTTTTCCGAATGTCATGAATAACATCTTTCGTCCTCTGCTTGGAAAGTGTGTCATTGTTTATTTTGACGATATCTTCATTTATAGCACCACTCTCTCTCTTCATGTTCAGCACGTTCGTTCTGTTTTTGTTTTGTTAGTTACTCATCATCTGTATGCTGAACGTTTTAAATGTTCTTTTGTTGTACAAATCGAGTTTTTGGACTTCTTTGTTACTAATGGTACTGTTCGTCTCGACCCTCGTAAGGTCTGTTCTATTCTTTTATGGCCTGTGCCTGCTGATGTTCATGATGTTCGTATGTTTCTTGGTCTTGCTATCCATCTTCGTAAACCAGTTGCTCATTTTGCCACTCTTGCATCTCCTTTGCATGCTCTGTTGAAAAAGGAAACTTCGTTTGCTTGGACTCCCGCATGTCTTTCCGTTTGAAAGAACATTTTTATTGGCCTTCCATGAAGCGTGAGCTTTCCCACCTTATTCATACTTGTGATTTTTGCCTTCGTAACAAGTATTCCCGTGAAAAACCTGGCGGTCTCCTTCAAAGTTGGCCTATTCCTTCCCTCCAGTGGACTGATATATCTATGGACTTCATTTTAGGTCTTCCCCGTACTCAGCGTGGTCACGACTCTTGTTTGGTGGTAGTTGATAGGTTTTCTTAACAAGCTCATTTCATACCAGTCAGACGTACTATTACAGCAGAGTAGTGTGGTCGTATATTTATTTCTAAGATTTTCCGCTTACATGGTCTCCCACGATCTATACTTACCGATCGGGATACCAAGTTTATTTCAGGTTTTTGGACAGAGCTTATGCGTATCTTGGATGTTAGGATACGTATGGGCACTGCTTATCATTCTTCTGCGGATGGTCAGTCTGAGGTTATTAACCGGGTATTGGAGGATTATTTACGACATTATGTTTCTCCTTCTGGTCGTGATTGGGATCAGCATTTATGTTTGGCTGAGTATAGTTATAACAACTCTGTTAGTTCCAGCACAGGTGTTTCTCCTTTCTTGCTTGCTCATGGATACTCAACAGTTCTACCCGGTATACCTGCTCCTCCAGATGATGCACCTGTTACTATTTCATCTTATCTTTCGAGTGCTCGGGAGATTATTACTAGAGCTGCTACTCCCTTACAGCATATTCAGCAGCGGTACAGGACCATTGTTGATCGTCATCGGCGCCATGTTGAGTTTGCAGAGGGAGATACTGTTTTTGTCCGGTTACGCTTTGCTCGCCATCGTTTTGTACAGGGTCTTGCTTCTATTGAGAAGCTTGCACCGCACTATTATGGGCCTTTTCAAATTCTTGAGCGCCTCAGTCCAGTTACATATCGTCTTGAGTTACCTGCTGCTACAAGGGCTTGTGATATCTTTCATGTCAGTTTATTACGTGTTGCTATTGAGGATGATGCTCCTCGAGGTTCCTCATTTCCTACAGATCCAGAGCTTTTTCCATTCTTGCCAGCTGCTATTTTACAGGTGCGCTTATTGCATAGTCGTCGCCATTGGCAGGTTCAGTTTTTGGTCGAGTGGGATGGTCGTCCTATTGAGGAGGCTACTTGGGAGCCCATTGATGTTTTTTATCATACCCCTATCCTGGCTGATCAGGCTCGATCACTTGCAGCTACCATTGCTTCTCGGGATGCTCCGGCTTCTCTTGATGTTCCTTTCTCAGATGGGATATCTTGATGCAGTATTTTTCTCTGGCACTGTTTCTTATCTTATTTTGCCTACATTGGGGGCAATGTTCTTTATAGCCAAGGAGAGTTACGGACTACAGGATACAGGCCTACTGGGCTACTCTGCATATATTCCGCAGGCCTCTTTACATTTATTGTTGGTTATGTATATTTCTGGTTACGCATTTTATATTAGTCATGTATAGGCCCCAGAGCCTTTTTATATGCTTATGACCCGCACTTGGTCCTTTTTTATGACATTGACTGGCCTTGGGCCCTTATTATATGGTTATATGTGGAGTGGGGGCCCGTAGGAGGGCGCACTATTTTCCCTCCACATTTTGCCTCCCTTTACTTTTGAATTCCTATTTTAGGGTTCATTGGTAGGGTATTTATAGGGGCATTTGTACACTCATTTTTCAGATTATTGATTGGTATTGCTTGGGCTCTTCGTGGGAGAACCTATTGTCTTGTCTATTGCTTCTAGGGCTTTAGTCTATTGTTGTCTTTTATGCTTCATTGATTCAACACCTGAGATTTTGATCATAACTTACATTCGGGGCGAGAAATGTACTAGAACTTGTTCATACAGATCTGTGTTGTCCTATGAGAACTCAGTCTTATGGGGGAGCAAGTTACTTCATGGTGTTTGTTGATGACTATTCTAAGAAGACGTGGATCTATCTTCTCAAGAACAAGAGTGAAGCATTCAAGTATTTCACATGGTTTAAGACGCATGTGGAGAAAGAAACAGATAGACAGATTAAGATACTTCGCTTGGATAAAGGGGGGGGAGTATTTTTCTACAGAATTTCAGGTGTTTTGCAAGGATCATGGTATAAAGCAAACACAAAAACTACCATCTTTCTTCCGAACAAGAATAACAGGTGAACAAAAAGGAGAGCTGCTGGGCTGAATGAGACCCTTATCCAAAAGGTCTTGCACTTGCTTGAAGATCTCTTCTTGTTGAGCAAAATTGGATCGGTAGGGAGGTTCGCATGGAGGAGAACTTCCTGGCATAATGTCAATCTTGTGATCTTCAGGACGCTCCGGTGGAAGCTCGCGTGGTAATTCCTGAGCAAAACAATCAGCATACTTTTCCAAAAATGCATGTCTTCTCTTATCTTCACAGTGCTTTACTTGTTGCTGCCCACGAATAGATAAAAGATAGGTTTCCATACCTCCCTTGACTGCCTTGTTGATCTGAATATGATTTAGCAAGGGAATGGTCTCACCACTGCGATTTGCTTTGATTTTCACCTCTCGACCAGCATGTAGAAAAGAGAAGGTATGTTGATTGATCATAGTCCACCACAGGCTTGATTGCATGATGCCAGGGAATGCCCAAAATTGCATCCGCACCTTTGATAGGACCCTAAGGAAGTCAACTCGATCTTCATAATCCTGAATTTTGACCTTGAGCTTTTCAGGCAAGGTAGTGATGGCAGCATGACAGTGCCCAAAAGCTCCTTGGGCTTCCAGCACATTGGAATCCAAAGAAGGACGGAAGCCAAGACTTTGAGCAAGCTCTTCTCAAATGAGACTGCGAGTAGAACCGTCATCTAATAAAAACAAGGCGGGCTTATGATTTATTTTGCCCCCAAACTTCAATAAGGTCATGACTAGAAGGTTCTACAGCTTTAACCTGAATTTCTATCTCATTCTGTTTCCTATCTTTATTCTTCCTATTTTGAGAACAATTTAAAAAATAATGTCATTTTGCAACCACAAATAAAGCATTTTTCCTCCTTTTTATATATTTCTTTTTCTTCTCTAGAAAGTTACTTAAATTTTTTCTTTTTTTCGTCACTAGTCCCCTTTTCCTCCGAAACTCTTTCTTTATTCTTTTCCTCTCTTTTATCCCCTATTTTCCACTTTTCCCCTTAGCAACTTCATTTCAACCTTTTTAGCTAAAGAGATAGTATCCTCTAAGGATTGAGAGTTTGCAATGTTTGCCTCATCTTGAATAGAATACCCCAAATACCCATGGTTACACAAATCTCGACCTTTTGGGTCAAAGTAACCTATGGATTAACTTCAGCATAGTCATTTATTTCTAACACCCTCCTTAAATGACAATGCAAAAACTGAAATCTTCACTATGTAACAAAACCAACACGTGGTATCAAATTTAAAGCTTTGCATAAAGCTTCAAATCTGACTCTAGGCAACACCTTAGTGAAGAGGTCCGCAATATTATCCTCTGTAGGACAATATTCAAGTAAAATGTTGCCATCATGAAGTCTCTCCGAACAAAGTGATAATGGATCTCGATGTGCTTCGTCCTTGCATGAAAAACAGGATTCCATGCAATGGCAGTAGCACTTTGACTATCACTCAAGATAAGAGTGGCGGAGGGCTCGCCAAACTTCATGTCAACAAGTAGTCTTCTCAGCCATAAACACTCTGTCGTGGCTGAAAATATCGCTCTATATTCTGCCTCACTAGAAGAAGTAGCAACAGTGGGCTGCTTTTTACTTGACCACGAAATTGCGGAATTACCATAAAAAAAGCAATGTCCACTTGTAGAGCGTCTAGTGTCTTGATCTCCACCCCAATCCGAGTCACTAAAACCAACCAAACATGCATCATCACAAGCAGGAAAAACCAGTCCATGACTTCTTGTTCCTTGAAGATATCGAAAGATCCTCTTCAACGCTTTCCAATGTGATGTCATCGGGGCATGCATGAATTGACTCATGAGTGAGACACTATAAGAAATGTCCGGTCTTGAATTACATAGGTAAATGAGACAGCCAATAGCTTGACAATATAAAGTAGTGTCAAATGATTCACCATCACCTTGACTACTTAATCTTAGACCTGTCTCAATAGGTGTAGCAAGCGGCTTGCAATCTTCCATCTTGAACCGCTTCAAAATCTGCCCAATGTAGCGTTCTTGAGAGATGAAAATTCCAGCACCTTCTTGTACAAATTCAAGACCAAGATAAAAGTGCAATAGGCCTAAATCTGAGGTTTCAAAAACCATACCAAGATCAAGTATTACGGCATCAATCTGCTGCTCATTACTTCCCGTAATAATAATATCATCAACATAAAGCAAAATAATGATGATATAATCTGAAGTATGCTTGACATAAAGAGTAGATTCGCTAGGACTATTAGTAAACCCTCGATCACAAAAGTAGGCATGTGTCTTTTGATACCACATCCTCGGAGCTTGCTTCAGTCCATAAAGTGCCTTCTTGAGAAGACAAACTTTATCTTTTTGGCCTTCAACCAAAAAACAAGCAGGTTGTTGAAGGTACACTTCCTCATTGAGATCACCATTGAGGAATGCTGTCTTTATGTCAAGTTGCCGCAAACGCCAACCAAAGTGGGCAGCCAAAGAGGTTACTACCCTCACGGTAGTCATCCGAGCAGTAGGAGAAAAAGTCTCCTCATAATCAATCCCCTTTTGCTGAGCATAGCCTTTGGCAACGAGCCTTGCCTTGTACCTTTCAATGGTACCATCTGCCTTATACTTGATTTTGTATACCCATTTAGAACCAATCGCCTTCTTCCCGTGAGGAAGATCAACAAGAACCCAAATCTGGTTCTTCATAAGTGAATCATACTCATCTTGCATCGCATCCTCCCAACATTTTACTCCCTTGGCCTGCTCATAGAAAACAGGTTCTTCTGCAACATCTCCATGAGATGTAAGAGCAAAATCTGAAAAATCAGCATAGTCCACTGATTTTGTAGAGGCTCGTGTCTTTCCATCATAAAATAAACTTACTTTGCTGTCCCGCAAAGTCGACAACAGCCACCGTGGGACTGTTTTGGGCTGTCCAACAGCCATGTCTCTTCTTACAATTTGCTGTCCAAGATCTTCCGACACCGTACTTGGCTGTCCAAGATCTTCCAAAACTGGTCCTTGCTGGCCAACAGTTCCTGCAGGCTGATTTTGAGCAACAACGGGCGGTTCTTGATGAACATTAGGCTCTAAACTTGATGAGGTGTTGGGCAGGTCGAAATTGGTTGATTTCTGCCCCTTATCTCCAACAAGAGAAGATGGTACCAAATCTGGAAAAACTTCAACATTCACACTATGTGGGCTGCCCCCCTATGAGTTGGGGCCACATCCAATGAATTCTTTTCATCAAAATGCACATTACGACTAACAATAATCTTATTAGTGCTCAAATTGAACAGCCTATAGCCTTTGCTTTCACTACTATAGCCAACAAAAATGCATTTAACTCCTTTATCTTCAAGCTTTGTACGAAGTGTATCCGGAACAAAAGCATAAGCCGTACAACCAAAAATGCGAAAGTGAGAGATTGTAGGCTTCTTTCCATACCAAACTTCATAAGGAGTTAATACTTTCAATGCTTTAGTAGGACAACGATTGCTTATGTATGCTGCCGTTATAACCGCTTCAGCCCAAAACTTGTGAGGCAGCCCCTTTGCTTTGAGCATGCAACGGGCCATCTCCATGAGTGTGCGATTCTTTTGCTCGGCAACACCATTTTGTTGAGGCGTATAGGGAGTTGTCATTTGATGTAGAATTCCTTTTTCTCGAAGAAATGCACCGAACGTATTCTTAATGTATTCCCCTCCTCGATCGATGCGTAGGGTCTTCAAAGAATGCCCAAACTGATTTTCCACCATTGCTAGAAAATCTTTGAAACGTTGAAAAACTTCCGATTTAGCCTTCGTAGGATAGATCCATGTAAAACGGGAAAAGTCATCAATAAAAGTCACAAAATAGATGCACTTTCCAATGGATTCGGTCCTCATTGGACCACAAACATCACTATGAACCAAATCAAATTTATCAAGAACCCTTATAGTTCCATCAATTGGAAAAGGTTTCCTTGGAAACTTTCCAAGTGTGCACCCCTCGCATACATGCCCTTCCGGCTTCTCAATAGTAGGAATGTCTTCTACCATATTAAATGTCTTCAACTTCTTCAAACTTGCAAAATTGAGATGCCCAAACCTTGTGTGCCACAATTCAGCCAACTCCAATGATTGTGATGTAGAAGCAACAAGACATGTAGAGGGAATTCGTCGCTCATAGGTATCCATAATGAATAAGCCAGCATGCATTGTTCCCGAAACAATAATCAAGAGTGATCTTTTAGGATCTTTGACAAGACACTTATCTTCTTTGAACTCAACAACTAGTCCTTGCTTCAACATAGTTGAAACCGAAAGAAGATTCTTCTTGCTTCCCGGAAAATAAAGCACATTCTTAATGTACTTTTCTTCACCATTAGGCAAAATGATGGCTACAATTCCAATTCCATGAATAAAATAAGATGCATCATCCGCACATTGTACCTTACTTCCATTTTGCACTTTTACTAATTTAGTAAATGCTTCTTTGCGAGAAGTCATATGTCGAGTAGCACCACTATCAATCACCCATTCAATGGGCTGAAAATCAGCAACTTGCAAAACAGAATTTGAATTCCTCATAGATGTAGTAGTACTAGTAGAAGCAATACTAGACACAAAAGCATAGTCTTGGTTGAAGAGATCACCACTAGCTTCAAGCTCTTGCTCCAAAGTAGCAAGTGAAGCACTAGTATCAATTCCTTTACTCTCCTCTTTCGCAAGCTTCTTCTTACAATCCTTGATGAAGTGCCCATACCTTTTGCAATAATGGCACTTCCCTTGCTTCTTTTGAGTTTTGACATCTTGACCTCCAACGGGCTTTTGCTCATCCTTGGAAGGAGGCTTCCCCTTTCCTTTTGACTTGCCTTTGCCCTTGCCTTTCGTGAAGAAAGCTTGATCTTGTTGAGTGTCACCCGCAAAGTTTTGCCTCGTTTGCTCCTCTTGAAGAAGCAGCCCAACAAGTTCATCAAAGGAGAGTTGTTGTCCCCTAAGAGAGATACTCAAAGATGAAACAAATGGAAGATAAGATGAAGGTAATGAGTCGAGAGTAATGGAAACAAATTGAGCATCCTCAACTATCTTATCAATATTGAGAAGCTCCTCACGAGGATCCTTGATCTTCGTCAAGTGATTGGTCACTTGATCCCCTTCTTGCATCTTCAACAAAGAAAGTTGATTTCTGAGATACACCACTCTTGCTGGATTTTTGACTCTATACATAGTATAAAGTGTATCCCACGCACTTTTAGATGTCTTACAAGACCTAATTATGAGGTAAGATAGATCTTTTCACAGCAAGAGCAACCATAGAATGTGCTTGTGCATCCCTTCTATCCCACTTCTTTTGTTCTTCTGAAGATGGAGAAGATGATGTTGATGATGATGATCCACGAGGTATGGGAGGTGCCAAAGACGGAGGCCTTTCCTCATCACCATTGACCAAATCCCACAGCCCTTTCGCTATGAGAAGATTCTTCATCATGTAACTCCACAAGGAGTAGTTTGTGCCATCCAACCGATCTTCACTAAACAAAGAACCGATAGCTTCCGATTCTTTAGCCATTACCTCCAACAAAATTTCAGCTTGTAGTAGATAGGAAAGAGAGCCTTTCCACAACCAAATCTACTCAAAAATTTGCAGCAAACAAAGAGCTGAAAGTAGGAGCACAAGATATCTTTCAATCTGCAACCAAAGTGCCCAGAAGATAATGGATAGATGGCTGTCTTTCTGCACAAAAAAACCAGCTGCTTGAAAATTAGGTTAGCTTCGATTGAAGCCTACACCAAAACCCAATTAGGAAGCCAAATAGTGTGATCAACACACACTCCAATAGGGCTGTTGAAAGCACCCTACTACTTGCTGAGAATCTGCAAATTTCCAGCCACAAGTTGACCTAACCCTGAATAGGGTTTGCTGAATTTTGGGCGCCCTCCTACACAAATGCAAACCTGAAAACAAAAACAGCAAGATAAGGAGGCACCACAACCAAAAATCAGTTGCAGATTTTTGGGCACCCTCCTCCAAACAAAACTTGCTGAAAACTGGTTGCATAAAAATCAGATTTGGGATTCTGATTTTTGGGTGCCAAAAATTGCTCCTCCAAGATCTTTGATGGCTGCCCTCCTACAACCTGAAAAGAGACAAAAAAGGATCCAAACTCCACTTGAAAAGATCAGCAAGATGCTGAAATTTCACAACAAAAAGCAGAGAAGCTCCTCTTCTGGTAGGGCGCCAACAAACAAGCTTGTTGCAGATCCGGTAGCTCTGATACCATGTAGGAAAGCAAGAGACAAGTCACCAAGATCTAGTTATCAATCAATCTCCACAAGAAACAAGAGAGAAGAGGCTGGGCGCCCAACTCTAAGAGAGAGAGAGAGAGAAAACAGCAACAAGAGCAATGAGAGCCAAACTGTATAAAATGGAATTCGCAATGAGCATCTAAGTACTCTACCTGGATGTGACCAAATGCCACCAAACCCTAAGGTTAACCACTTACTAAAATGTAGGGCACCCCCAAAAGTCAAGATAGGGCCCCTAAACAAAATTAGACCCCTAAGGACCCACGAGTCAGTACATGACCAAAATTGGGTCCAACTGAACTAAGACAAACTTAAGATGGCCTAAATAACTAAATACCCATGGTTACACAAATCTCGACCTTTTGGGTCAAAGTAACCTATGGATTAACTTCAGCATAGTCATTTATTTCTAATATCAATAACCATCAACAAGCTGCTTTTGGCCACGAGAAGATTAGGATCCCCTCCAAAACAAAATAGCACTCCTATTTATGGTGGAGTAGGGCGTGGAACCATTTATATCATATGTATAGTTATCTCCCAGCTTCACATTTGATCCATCATTTAGTTTTGGAAAACTAGATAGCCAGTCACGCCTAGGTGTCATATGCTTTGAAGCACCTGAATCAATAAACCAACACTCCTCTTCCTTTGAGAAGTCACCAGAAGATGTCGATGCTGAAAACAACTCACAATCTTTAAGATCCAAGGCACTTAACTTTGTATTAAGTCCTTCTTTAGCAAAAAATCCATCTTGCTTCTTCTTGAACTTGTTGTGCCAGCACTCCTTTGTGTAATGCCTTGATTTTCTACAAATAAAGCACTTTCCCTTTCAAACTGCTTTCTTTCCACCTTTTGATTGTTTTGACTGATTCTCTTCCTGATCTTGTTGCTTTTTTCTTCTTTTTGTTCTTCGTCCCTTTGCCACCCTTCTTGGAACTTTGCTCTTGCTTATTTGCTAGGAACCTTGAAATCATCCCTCATTTCCTCCTGTAACAGTATAACAATCAACTCATCGAAAGAAGGCCTCGTCTCCCGTAAAGACAACATCATCACAAAGTTCTGATAGGCCAAAGATAGAGTATTAAGCATGATAGCTACCAACGTTGAATCTAATACACTTTCTCTAACCGCAATAAGTTGTTATCTCAGATCTTTCACCCGAGTAAATTGGTCCGTTATTGAATGACTTGTAGCCATCTTTAACGTATGTAGCTTATTAGTCAACAACAAGATTTGAGATTGATTCACAGTCTTGTACAAATTCTCTGATGTGAGGTATAATCATATTTTGAACAAACAAGTTGATGATATGGTTTGCTTTTCTCCTTCGCCTCTAATACTCTCTCAACTCCCTGTCTGTTGTAGGAGTTGTAGGAGGTATCTTGACACCTATGACGATCTTCCACTATTTTCGATCCTGGACATTTTGCATCTTGAACTTCCATATGTTGTAGTTTGTTCCATCTAGCTTGCTAGACTCCGGCAACACAACATCATTCAACCTTGCCATAATACTAATTTGTAGCAACTTCCAACAACCTAATTTTCAACTATGCAATCTGTCTTGCAAGTCAGTGATTTGATTCTCCTCCAACCAGCAAGCTGATCTACAATTCTAGCCAGTGAACAGGTTTTGCTACACTCCACTTTTAGCGAACTGTTGCAAACAACAGTGAATAGACAACAAACTATTTTGCAGCTCAGCGATCTATAGGCAGCAATGATGTCAGTAGATTCAGATCTGCAGCAACGAAGAGGTCAGCAGATTCAGATCTCCAGCGAACAAGTCCAACGATCAGGTCTGGTGGCAACGATCAGATACATCAGCAATCTGATCCAGTAGACAACGAACTTCCCTCCAATCTTCTCCTAGAAGATTCCCATTGTCTTCCTAACAACGTTGACTCCACGTGCAGCTTCAGCTCCTCCAATAATCTTCTTGCAACCCTGCAACAATCTCTCTCGCACAAGCTTGCTCTGATACCATGTCGGAGTTTGATCCACAAATTCTAGATAGGAGTTAATTAATCATATTAGCACTGACACACACCAAGACCAGCATAAGAGATTAAGAGAGATCCGATTATAGAGGAATGAGCAAAGCTTATAGAACGGAATGAATCTATGGTGGGGCCCCAACCTACTTAAATACTTTCTCTATAGCTTGTGAAAAGCCAAAAGCAAAAAAGAAAAGCTAAAGGCAAAAAGCTGATTGCTATTTTTGCTACCTATTTTGGGTAAAGACCCATAATGAATAAAACCAAGTTCTATCCTAGAACTAGTGCGCCCACCTACATGCATGAACAACTTGACTTTAGGAATTACTTAGAATAGAAAATGGCCCTTAAAATAGCTCACATGCATGGCCAAACCAACATTACGGGTGCAAATAAACATTAATTTCTAATAGTTTGTAGTACTTTGTACATCTATTTGACGTACTTCCTGTTTTTCAATTGCTGCGTATGATAAAACATCCTGACTGAAAGCAGCTTCACAATGAAATGTCTCCAAATAGTCTATATTAGGAACTAGAGAGTACCCTTTGGCAACCAACATTGCTTTCCATCTATCCATTGACCCATTTGCCTTATATCTCACTTTGAATATCCATCTGCATGCAACATTGTTTCTATGCTCTAAAAGCTTGAACGCTGACCATGTTTGGTTCTTTATGAAGGTATACTCTTTGTCGATCGCCCTCGTCCATTCATTTGCATTTGGATGTGCCATGGCTTCACCAATAGATGTAGTTTCTTCAACAAATGAACATGTGGCTATCTCATTAATAAGCCTCCTAGGTGGCTGAGTTACTCAAGTAGTTGATGGTCAGGAGCTACTCCTGTGTAGCAGGATAAAAAATAGTTACTAAATGTGTTGGATCAATCACTTTTTCCTTTGTTGTCTTGAAGTCATGGAATCAATCTTCAATAAAGACTAAATCTTTGCTCACAAAATCTTTGATGATATTGGATCATAGACCTTATACCGTTTATGATCAGATGAGTAGCCAATGAAAATGCATCTAGATTTTCAAGGAGAGCTTCAAGAGGCAAGGCCGAGTCTATGTGGCTCACTTTTCATGGCAAAGAGGGGCAAGTTTCAAGTGGTATCTACTCCAACATTCTCACTTATGCTTCTCTTCCATTACTTGATGTACCATCTTGTTTTATTGAGATTTCTACATCTGAAAGTTCAAGTAAGGCAATACTAGTCTTGTATGATGCCTATTGTATGGACATATTTCTTGTCATTGATGGCTTAGATATGTTTCCAAATCATTTTGAAAGAAAGTGGTTGTGTCATCAAGTGTATGCTCTTGGATCTAGTAAGAACAAGAATGAGTTTGTTACTCATAGTTTGAAAAATCATGTTTTTTTCATTTTGTGAGGCATTTTGTAAACTTCTCTTGAGATTAAGTGAATCATATATGAAGGACACTTACCTTATCATCAACCTTTTCCTTGATTCTGAGGATGCATGCACAAATGCTATACATCCAAACACTTTCAAATTCCTTATGGAAGGTTTTGTCCCCTATTCATAGCTCGTAAGGTTCTACATTCTGAGGAGCTTTTGTGCAACATCTATTTGAATAATGCAACTGTATGCTGATTCTTTTGATTTGTTTTGATAGGAGTTAAAGTTTGCTTGACAACGCTATTCTTCTGTTTATTTTTCTTGAAAATGGTGTCATTGTTTTATCAGAGTTAGAGGAATGTTTCCTGATCTTCTCTTGTAGTAACATGGATGTGACATTCTGTAATGACTCAAAACTCTCTAGTAGACTTGATAGCAAGTTATCACTACATCAGAATCATCCAATAGAAGCCATTTGCTCCAGTAATGACTTCAAAATATTCACATTAACAATCATTGGCTTTGACTCATCCATTTTAATAGAGAAGAATCTCTTCTTCAACAACAACCTCGAACTTACAACTTTGACTTTGTAAAGTCATGTCACGATGTCCAAGGCTTTCTTAGATCTACTGCTTGTGCCAATGTGAAGAACCCGAGAATTTACAAGGCTCAATGCAATGGTGTTAAGAGCTTTGCTATTTTTTTGGCTCAATCTGGCAATAGCAGGTAGATTTGCTTCTAGGTTTACCTTAGGCCCATTAACTATCTCCCACAGATCTTTGGCCAAAAGGATAATGGAAATTGTCCCCATCAAACTTTTCTATGATTGTGACATCATCAGAATAATTCATCTTAAATGAATGATGGTATTAGAATGAAAATGTAACAATATTCGGCCAAAAGATTGTGTGATATTCAGGTATCCACAATATCTCAAGAATTAATACTTGTGAGACAGACTTGCCTCCATATAAATCCGTACTAGTATTTTGGTATAATTTCCTCATTTTCTTTTACCTTTCTGTTGTCACGCTTCCTTCCAAGTTTTGCAGTCCTATACTTTGTATGTTATCATGGCCGACGACCGAGTTGACATCCCAACGAGTCCATTAGTTGCCCTCGAGACTCCACCAGCTAGTCCGGATCTGGCAATTATACCTCAGTCAGTGCAGGTTCACATGGACAATATGGAGAGGAACATGGCCAAGATGCGGGTTATGCTATCCTCCATTGCCGGAAACTTTTCCTCTTCTTCCCAGTATCCTTCATAGTTTCCTTCCCACCTGTCGCCCTAGTTTCCCGGTCCACCCATTGGGCGACCTGTTTATGTCGATTCCCTAGTCCAATTCCCGGATGGTAAATACATAAAACCTGCAAAATATGCTGGAAATAATCCACAAAGAACCACTGATGGTGGTAGATCAGTGGTTGCATAAATGGAAAGAGTATTTTGTTTTTAAAAGAGCTCCAATCGAAGAGGTTTGGAGAATTCGGAAAGCGGCTCATAACTTTACTGATTTTGTTGACAGGTGGTGGCGGAAACTGTTGAAGTCAAACTAGTGCCCAACCACCTGGGTCAAGTTCAAGCGCGCCCTCAGGGCTCAATTTATTCTTCCACACGGGCATGTACGTGCGACGGATGCATGGTTTCTGCACCGTCAGAAACACTACAGTGTGCAGGAGGATGTTGATAGGTATAGGGTAGTACTTATCAAGATTCTCGAAGAGATTCTTGAATGGCTGTTTGTACACAAGTTAGTGTTTGGTCTTCGAGAAGCAGAACTAAGCCTGATTCTGGAGTGCCTTTTGTGCACCAGAAGGTTACAGAAGTCTTCGGCAGGGACACCCTATCCAGATGCAGCAATCTTTGAAGTGCAAGCCAACAGTCTTCGTGCCAAAGTACTCCTACAACAAGTCTCCCCTCACTGCGGAACAGAAGGAAAAGGCCAAAAAGGAAGGATTGTGTTTTATTTGTCTTGGCAAGCATTTGTTCAAGGAATATCCTTGGCGCACGGGCAAGAAATTTCATACCTTATAGCCGTGCCAGGAAGAGGCAATGATGAGGATATTTCGGAGGATCTGCTGAGGAGCAGTGATGATGATGCCAAGCAGCTCATGACCATTACGGTGCAGAGGGTAACCTCTAGGGCATGACAATCGAGATGGCTATCAGTTTCCAGATAGTGAGCTGATACGTCGAATATTTGGGTCACGTAGTGACGACAGAGGGTATTTTTGTTGACCCCGCCAAGGTGGCTGTGGTCAAGAAGTGGCCAAGACCACCCGATATTCTCAGTTACAGTATTTCCTTGGCTTTTGCAAGTTCTACCGACGGGTGGTTATGAACTATTCCAGGGTAGCTGCTCCTTTGACGAATCAGTTACAAAATAACAACACTGTGGTTTGCTGGGATGCTGAAGCTCAGCATAGTTTTGAAAGCTTGAAGGAGGCTGTTGCAACAACTCTAGTACTCTTGTTGATACCCAAAAGCCTTTCAACCTAGAGACGGATGCTAGTGGCATTGTATTGGGTGAAGTCTTGATTCAGGAAGGTAGATCAATAGCCTTTGAAAGTAAGAAATTGACGCCAATACAATAGAAGTATCCCACACATGAGCAGGAGGCGTATGCTATTATACATGCGCTCAAGGTGTGGCGACATTATTTATATGGTGCTGAATTTTACAGGTATATTGACCATCATGCTTTGAAGTACTTCTCTTAGCCAGATTTGAAGGGTAGCTAGGCTCGGTGGGCCGAGTTGATGCAGGAATTTCATTCAGAAATTCGCTTCTGAAGAGGGAAGGAAAATGTGGTCGTTGATGCACTATCTCGGATATTGCATCAGATGAGCTTTACTGTAGTTGACAGTGATCTCATGGAGGAGATCGAGAGAGCTCAGCAGAGCGACGCACATTGTCAGCGTGTGTGGCCTGATGCACGCAAGGTAGTCAACCAAGCGGAAGTGGCAGTCGAGGCTGTCGCTTCCACAGAGACACACACCAATACATATCTAACATACTTCGTGAAGGATGGTATGTTAATTGAGAACCGGAAAGGTTTTTGTGCTAGACGTGAAGGATTTTTGTCGTAAGATACTTCATGAATGCCATGATAGTCCTTGCGCAGGGCACCCGAGTATTGATAAGACCAGTGAATCGGTAAGAAGGCATTATTTCTGGCCACGATTGCTGTGAGACATTAGGGAGTACGTCCAGCGTTGCACGGCTTGTCAAGTGAACAAGGCCGAGCGGGTAAGTCCTCCGGGCTTATTGCATCCATTGGAGATTCCTGCAGGAAGGTGGGAAAGTATCTCCATGGATCTCATTGTTGGGCTACCTAGGACCCAGACGGGATTTGATTCCGTTATGGTAGTGGTAGACAGGTTCTCCAAGATGGCTCACTTCATCGCAACGACCAAGAAGGTCACAACTCTGCAGGTTGTTGAGTCGTGAGAACTGTACCTTCGGGAATTTGAAAAGGGAGATTGGGTATATTTACTAGTCCCTTCGAAGTTGAAGGTGCTACGCACAGGAAAGTGCGCCAAGTTATTTCCTAGGTATTATGGACCATGGTTGATTATTAAGAAGGTCAGCCAAGTAGCCTATACGCTATAGCTACCTATGGAAGAGAAAGACGCAGTGTTTCGTGTTAGCAAACTTAAGAAATGTTTGCACGCCGATAGCCTGGTGGAGGGTCTAGGGTCTTTGGAAGAGAAAGACACCACAGGTTATGGGCCAAAGAGAGTCCTAGATCGGAGGGAGCGACGATTGAGGAATTGTCTCTTCCAGGAGTATATAGTGGCTTGGAAAGGGCATCCTTTATCTGATGCCAAAGAAACGCACTGATTGCGGGTACATGATTTCATGGAACCATGGGGACTGATCACCCCTTGCATGGCAGCCATGTGTCCCCGACCCAGAATAGCAATCAGATAGACTCAAGAGGAGGGCAGCTATGGATGGGTGGATCATTCCTCACACCGGCCATCAGAGTTTGGGAGCTCCTAGGAGATTGGTGTGCAACACAAGTTTTGGTATCTACCTTTAGTTTCCTAGACCTACTATAAATAACTTACAATAAGTTTGGGACCCATTACTACAATCTCATACTACTCTCTTTATTCACTCTTTTCTCTCCTTCAATCTTGGTACTATCCCGCACTTGTCTTCCCATTTCATATATTTTCCACCCAGATATACCTTTGACACTTGAGTATGCTGTTTTACCAGGAATCTCCAGCTTCAATACTTCACCATTTCTCACATGACATCTCATTGGAGTCATAGGCCTCCTTCCTCACCACTTTGTTCCATATTGCAGCCTCATTAGCCTTCCCTTATAAGTCCCACGACAACAATACAGCCAAATCCATTTCATCTTGATCCCTATACTTTCTTTGGTTTGATTATGAACGCAATTTTCATCACCATCTTGTCACACATGCCCGTACACATGCTCTACACCTCCACCTTGCATGTTGCTCTCTTCGTTGTATGGTCCGCCGTAAAAAAGTGTGCCTACGAAGTTTCGGAAGGGAAGCGCCTCAATGATCTTCTCTATAGGTCTTTCATAGGTGCTTTTTGGTGTGAGTTCATCCTCGTGCTTCACCTCCTCTCGAATGACCTATGTATCTAGACTGACTACACCACCACACTCTAGTCTGTTATAAATAAAAAGCTTAGCTAATCTCTACCTCGAATCATTGTACATAATTATGTTACTGTCAGACATAAATAGAACTGTGATCAGCAACTGGTGATGAGAGCTGACTTAGAGAGAGTTTCAGAGATACGTAGTAGCAGAATTTTGTTAGAAGTAATAAATGATAATGTTAACCTCCCATAGGTTACTTTGACCCAAAAGGTCGAGACTTGTGTAACCATGGGTTAGGTTTATTATTTAGACCATGTTAAGTCAATTTTAGTTGAGTTGGACCCAATTTTGGTCCAGTAGTAATTCGTGGGTCCAAGTAAAGTCTAATTATGTTAAGGGACCCTATCTTGACTTTTGGGGGTGCCCTATAATAAGTAGTGGGTCTTGGAAGGTTCTAGAACTTAGAGTTTGGAAGAGTCTGGGCCCTTGGAAGGCCTATTTATATGTACTCTTTGTTCATTTGTAACTCATTCCCTTTCAAGCATTGCTACTACTTCTCTCTCCTTGAGGGCACCTAACCCTCTCCCTCTTCTTCTTCTTCCTCTTTTTCTTCTTCTTGTATATGGAGATTGAATGTTAGAAGGATCTTGGCACTTTGATTTCCTACATGGTATCAGAGCCATGGATCTTCTATGCTTGATTTAGGGCGCCCTACCAAAAGAGATCGTCTTCACTTAGGGATCACAAAAATTCAGCACCTTTGCTGATTTTTTGGAGTGAAGATCCGTTTTTTGACTCTTTTCCGTTTTGCAAGAGGGCGCCACACATCAAAGAAGATAATAGGATTTTGGGCGCCCAAAAATCAGGTTGTTGTTTGCTGATTTTTCAGGTTGCAGGAAGGCACCATTAATTATCTTCTTCGGGGCTTCTTTTAGGTCGCCCACATCCGTGTAGGTTTATCCTACTTCCGTTGGTCCGCTGCTGCCCTATTTTTCAGATTTGCTCCTTTGCAGGAGGGCGCCCATCTACAAGCAATTTCTATTCTTCTGATTTGGTTGAAAAATCAGCACCCTTGCTGATTTTACAAAGTGAAGATCCGCTTCTTTTGCTTGTTTCGAGGTGTGGAAGAAGGCGCTAACTTTTTTGTGATGATCCGATCACATTCCGAGGCTGAAAATTGGACAGCATATTACCATTTGTAGGGTGTTGCAACAGCCCTATCCGTGTGTGTATTGTTCACACTTTTTGGCAAGAAAGAAGGGTTCCAAAAAAAGCTTTGTTGGAGGCTAACCTGATTCTTTGCTTGCTGGTTTTTGAGTTTGTAATGCAATTTCAGGCTGAAATTTTCAGCACACAAGGCTTGTAGGAGGGTGAGTTCCTACATCTATCTAATGTGTGGTTTCGACACGTTTCGGTGCTGATTTCTCAGATTTGATACTTGCTGGTTTTTGTGTCTTTTAGGGCACATTTAGGGTTTGAAAAAGTTTATCTTCTTGGCTGGTTCTTATGGCAAGAGATTTGGGAGCAATTCGTACTTGTTCAGGTGAAGATATGTTGGATGGCACCAACTATTCTTCATGGAGTTGCAAGCTGAGATTTTGCATCGACGTGATGATCAAGATTTTATTGGTAACAAGATCTATCTTATATCATTTGAGATTTTGCAAGACCTCTAAAAGTGCTTGGGAAACACTTTGAAAGATATACCGAATAAAGGATTCATCATCATGCTTTCTCCTCTCTACTTCATCCTCTTTGAAGGTAGAAGAGCAAAGGCATGCAAAGTGTGATCATTGTCTTTCTACAAGTACAAGTTTGCATCGGAATGTTGGTATGGTAGAGCATTCTTCTTCTCTTGAGCCATTTGTTGCAAACGATGGATGCATTAGTGAAGAACTTTATGAGCAAGCTTCTCAAGTTAATGTTTTGGAAAAGGCTGAAATCAAGCATTCTTTGAAGCCATTTTGTACTAATGGAGGAGGGGAAAAAATCATGTCAATTAGTACATTGGTTCAAAGTGGCGTGTTGCTAGATTATTTGGGTGTTCAAAGTGGCAAGCTGTTAGTTTTTTTCTTGAAGATGGTGGACACCAGATTCAGCCATGGTTTATTGATCATTTTCAGCTTATGTTACATCGTGAGCATCCTATTATGCATCGGGAACGGCCTGCAGAAGGTTTTTGGACAGCAAGGTCCACATTTGGAACACTTTGGACAGCAAAGCGTTGGTGATTTTGTGGCTGTTGGACATCCTACTACAGCCTCTTGTTGGTTGTCCGAGTCTTTGCAGGATAGCAAAGCATCTTTTTACCTTGGAGGAAACACACATGCCTCATCAAAATCAGTACCTTTTGCTGATTTTCATGTTTTGGTGTGATGGTAAAAGAGTATCATACTCTTCTTTATGTTTCTTGTGGTAAGAAGACTTATGGAATCATGTGGGAACCATTGATGGATTGCAAATCCATATTTCGGCTTGTGGCTGGTTTTTTGGCTACCTACTTTGGATGGAACATGCTTGTCTTCACTTTTCGACTTGATGCTACCGCACTTCGTATTCTACATCTCTTCTACATCGGGCATGATTGGGGTTGAGATTTTGGCTACTTAGACTACTTCAAGCTGAAGTTTTTTTTTTTGGCGGCATTAAGCTCTGACAGCAAGCTGCATCTTTTTTTTTTCGGCTACATGGAGTTTTGGGCAGCATGCAAACTTTGCATTTTTGTTGCAATTTTTCATACTTCATGTCATGTTATGTTTTTTACATTATCATTTAAGAAGGGTGTTAGAAGTAATAAATGATAATGTTAGTTTCCCATAGGTTACTTTGACCCAAAAGGTCGAGACTTGTGTAACCATGGGTTAGGTTTATTATTTAGACCATGTTAAGTCAGTTTTAGTTGAGTTGGACCCAATTTTGGTCCAATAGTAATTCGTGGGTCCAAGTAAAGTCTAATTATGTTAAGGGACCCTATCTTGACTTTTGGGGGTGCCCTATGATTAGTAGTGGGTCTTGGAAGGTTCTAGAACTTAGAGTTTGGAAGAGTCTAGGCCCTTGGAAGGCCTATTTATATGTACTCTTTGTTCATTTGTAATTCATTCCCTTTCAAGCATTGCTACTACTTTCTCTCTCCTTGAGGGCGCCTAACCCTCTCCCTCTTCTTCTTCTTCCTCTTTTTCTTCTTCTTGTATATGGAGATTGAATGTTAGAAGGATCTTGGCACTTTGATTTCCTACAAATTTTACTTCCACGATTCCAGAGTAACTCATTGTTCATATTAGAGTCATTCTCTATTTTAGACAGTGCAATTAATGTGCTTTCATTCAACTCCCAACAATTATCAAATATTGCCCTTTCCTACGAGCTCTTCACATTAAGGGGCAAGGTAATACGCTCGACTCAGTTTGTCTGATGTAATGGTTGGGGTAAAGTTCACAATCTCACTAGCCAAACCAGTCAAATGAGGACTCAATTAGGGTATTAATTTATACAGATTTGGGTTTCTAGGCTCTAGCTAGGATTGGGTGCCCACCAGAAGGCTCCTTTCCAGAAGCTTAGTTTGGCCCAAATTCAAGTAACGAGGCTTCTGAAGTGTAAATGTAATTAATAGGACCCCAAATTGTAAGCAATAATGATATGCTCTTAGTCATGCATATACATATCAATTGTGACATTATGTATATATGTATGTACCTAACATTAGAGTCATTAGAAGGAAATAAAGCATCTGTAGAAAAAGGTGTTTTGCAACATGATAGTTGAGTATCTACACTTATACATGTTACCTATATGATGCTAACCATCCTACTAGCTCTGTCTCAATCTATATCTGCATATGCACTAGTATTTAGAGTTTTTCATTGCTAAAAGCTTGGGCTTTTTCAACTTTCACGTAGACAGTCCAAGAAACAAAGTAAATAGAATGTTGGGAGGCAAAAATAATTATATGAAACAATATTGGTTGTATAAAAACAATGTTATTGCTCTGATTCTTTCATGTGTATGAACTCTATCCATAGTTGTGGATATTGAGTGTCAATTTGTGGACACTCTTTTTTCATAGTATTTCTGATAATAAGTTGACTTGTCAAGTTCTCTCGTTTGCACTGGCATTTGGGAAAGTAGACAATTTAGGGTTTATCTTTTTGTGAATGTAGTATGCACCATATTTTGTGGAACTAAGTATTGCCGTAAGTGTTGTTGGTCATAGTTTTGTACAATTCGGACTTGTAATTGCATGTACTAGATTGGGAGGTTCATTTTTAGATTATGCTTTGTAGTCTTTACAGTTAGGAATTTTCAATTTGCATGAGGGAAGTTCATTTCAATGATTGTCTGATCATAAAATCATCTTTCCAAGTATCACATAAATTTTATGCTGTAGTTAGTGATTCTATGGCCATGATGCTTTTTACTCTGAATATCTTGCAGGCCATCAACGTTGGGTGTGGGATTGCGTGTTCTCGGTTGATGGTGCCTTCCTTGTAACTGGTAGTCCATCCAAACTTTTGTTTCCTAACCTTGTTTTTAGAACAATGCTTAACCAATTTTTTCACTTTGGCTATTATAATAATACATCCTTGATTTGAACGCATGATGGAAAACATTTATTTCTAAAAGCATCGGGTCATCCTTGGTATATCTTGGTTTTTTCCCCAGTTGGCAACTCCTATCATGAGAAATGCACAATGTGGACTACAAGACGAATAAAACAGCTGCTGTAGTGGTGTAACTGGGTGACTGCTTAGTCTCCCTAGGATATTTTAGTTTCAGTTTCTTCTATGGAGTCTACTTCTTGGTGCTATCTGTGCTAAGAAAAGAATGGGATTTCCAAATGTAGCAATACTTGTTGCAGATTTGCTAGCATTAGGTGACTTGGGGTAGCATAAGTGTCCAGCTTTGGTGCATGAAAGGTTGTGTGGCCCTAATTGGGATATCTCTAGGTACTGGACCATTACCATTAAGGGCATGTCCTTATGGGACCCAAGTACCCTTATTTGCTCTAATTTCTAGAAGGTTCCACGAAGGGCCTCTAGATAGTGTATATAGGGCTAGACTCTAGATAGTGTATATAGGGCTAGACATTAGATACAGGATTCATTGTATTCATTCTCTGCTAATAGGTTTTGCTTGGGATCTTCGTGGGAGATCTCTTGTCTATGCTTAGCTATTGCTTGTAGGGTTTTAGCCATTGTTCTTCATTTATATCAACATCTGTGATTATGTTCATAACATGGTATCAGAGCACTTTCCTGTCCTCTGAATTCTCTCTCTCTCTCTCTCTCTCTCTCTCTCATGACTCACTTATGACTGTTAGCAGTATACATGCTCCCACTTGTTTCTTATAGCATCACATCTATTTCAGTTTATAACTTTAGCTCTAGACTTGCTACTTTTGTTACTGTTTTGGAGACGTTTCATACGCTCCTATGGTTACCACATACTTGACATGTACATTTACTAGTCTTTCTCACCCTCTCTCCCCTATCCGATTGATCTCTCCTAACCCGCTGCCTCCATTGCTCCTGTCCACGCTGCCTTATCTACCTCCCTCCGTTCCGCTCTCCTCCCTACACCAAACACAAGAGGAAGAAGATGAATCACAAGAGCAATTAACAGAACCGATCTGTATTGAATGGATAATGAAGGAGGGCATCCATCTGCTCTTATAGAGACTTCACTAAGGCAAAGGCTATTTGCCTAAAATACCGTTTGGCAAAAGCAATTTGCCTAAAATACCGTTTGGCAAAAGCAATTATTCTAATTACTAAATCTCAGAAATAGCAGTCTATGT
Organism: Diphasiastrum complanatum; assembly: GCA_029204225.1. Taxonomy (NCBI): domain Eukaryota; kingdom Viridiplantae; phylum Streptophyta; class Lycopodiopsida; order Lycopodiales; family Lycopodiaceae; genus Diphasiastrum; species Diphasiastrum complanatum. The sequence continues at coordinate 4,465,115 of CM055093.1, read as the reverse complement.
TAGCATAAATATAAAATAGTATTCTATACTATTCTAGCAAAATTGGTACTAACTTAGGTACTTATACTAAAAATAGATATCACCTATACTAAAAATAGAAATAGGCCTTCTAGCACGCAGGCTGGCCTCTACAATGAATCAATTAACCATTAATTCCTAACAAGTGGAAGAACTCAAGAAATTTTTTCAGGAAGCTAAGCATCTGGTTGGTTTGCGAATTACCGGGATGGCCAGGTTAGATATTTGGATTGTGGACCAGCTACCTCAAGCATACAGGGAGTTGGGGTTCTCAAGTGTAGGGGTAGCCCAGGACCCCAACCACATCACCTCTTCATCGGGTTATGGAACTGTAATGACATTCATTCTTTGGGACCGGGAGGAGATTTAGCACTTTTCATTGCTCATGGGATATTGTTCTGTTTACGGAGACTCATGAGAGTCAGTTGAGCGGTTTATCGGAGTTTCAGGGTTTCGGGTGGGTTTTAGTCTCTCGTCCTGAGATTCTTTTTGGGGGGGCGAGGTTCTGGTGGAGTGGCATGCTTGTACAGGATTGCATTACAGCCCACCATTGACCTGATTCATCAAGATTAGCAGGCACGATATCTATGGCTTTGGTTTCGTGGTCAGAGTATAGGACTTGACAGGGAGATATATTTGGCGGTTTGCTGTTTCCCACCAGAGTCTATAGCTTTTGCAGATAGTATATGCTCTCCTTATATTGATCTACTCTCAAACATTCTCCTCTATTCTGAGCGTGGTCACATACTTCTTGCTGGAGACTTCAATGCTAGGACATCCGCTAGATAGACAAAGTTTCATACAATTATTGTTGACCTTTGCGGATAGATGCCTTGGATAGCATGGATATGTGGATTGACAGGATATCTGCTGATATTGGTGGCCCGGTTTCTACATATGGTGACTATTTTGTTTTGCTAGGCAAGGTTCATGAGCTCGCCATTTTTAATGGCTTGTCTTGTTGGCAAAGTTCTGGTGATGATACTTGTTGTGGACTCTTTCATGGGGGTCACCATCTCTCATACCCCTTTTATCTTATTTGATTGTTTCTCCCACCACCCTCTCTGATCATTCATTCCTGTCCATCTGTCTGAGCTCAATGTTATACCCTTCTCCATCTACTTCATCCTCAATGGAATATGCTCCCAGATATACGTTTAGTCATGCATATACCCACCTTTACCAGGAAGCTCTCTCCTTTATCTAAATTTCCCACATGATGGTACAGTAGATCAGCAATCATGGCAGAACGGATGTACGTCCTAGCGATGGGCCAAAGTAAGCCTTATCCATTGATGAGCAAGGCTTCTTGCTTCAGTGATGTGCTGAAAGAAAACTTCATTGATGAGCTGCAAAGTGCCTTTTTCCTACAAAGATCGAATAAAATTCTCTGCTGAAATTGAGTTCCTCTTCCAATGATAGGCTGAAATAAGTTCATGGGAAGGAAAAAAATGATCTCTCCCAGCCCTTGAAAGTGCTGTTTAGACCTGTAATATTATATTTCCAAGTTGTGTTCTTTATTACTTGTGTAATCTATTGCAGCTTCATCAGATGCCACAGCAAGGCTATGGGAGCTGGCAAGTGGGGAAGCCATAAGGGTGTATCAAGGACATCTCAAAGCGACAGTTTGTTGCGCCCTTCATGATGGCAATGAAACTACTCCTGCGTGAATCTGTTTATTTTTTTGATCCTAAAGTTTATTTTTGGTTAGCGCATAAGATTCTCACAAGTGTATGAAGTTTGTTGTAAAGGGCGTAACATGTGCACTATGGATACTTGCATGCACCTCAGACCAAAAGCAGTGATTGAATCTCTGACCTTGCCAAGGACAAGTAGATTCTTCTCTTTTCGTCATCAGTCAAGCTACATTGCTGACAAGGAAGTGCATCGCTGCTGGGCTATCCCTTGTGCTACTGGTAATGGTAGCTGCATTTATCTTTGAGATTTATTAATGTGATTTTTTATTGTCACTGTAAATTCTTTATTCGAGGGATACAAGCCTGTGACAGATTCTGCAATAGGTTGTTGACTGGAACCACTATATCCAGCTGGTGCGAACACACATTTTTTATCCCTGTGCAGTTTTCAGCTTCTGGTTTGCACAAGCCAGTCGCTTACATGATCAAGCATTCAAGGCTCAACTTGCTCAGAGCAGTGCTTTTTTAGGTCTGAACTAAATTATTGCCCCAAGTGTTTGTACAGTTTACTTGTGATATTTGTCAGAATAGGGACAAGTGGGCATTGGACAGAACATTGCATTTTACGTGTGTGCCTAATTGCTTCATACCTTCCAAGCTGACACATCTTAGATTGCAAAGCCAGGATTAGCTTTCTCCAATATACAATGGCATTGGTTGTTCCTACCAATCTTCCCCATTTTTCCAGGGGGCTTGTTATGTAAAATACTTCTGAAGCATTGTTGTAAGTTTTATTTACCAGGCATTTCTGTGTCTTCAAATGAATATAAGGTTGCTCAGAAGCTTTATGCAAGAACATAGCCTTAGAATAATGTGGTAGGTAGTACCTCAATCTCTGAGACCGTTTTAACGGAATTATTACAGTTTGGATGTATGCGAGTTCACGTGTTTTGAAAGCATTTTGTAGATCTTTTATTTGATTTCTGGTCTCTTGTACTTTATTATCATAATTGATACGCCCTTTGGTTTTGGCACTCCAGAGCTTAGAGCTTATTTTAGCAACTTTTGGAGATAATTTAAGTACTTGATGCACTTGGAGTGCTTTAACATGAAATGGATCAATTTTTTTAGAATGAACCCATTTGTTTGATTTAGCCTCAGCTGTTATGAGTGATACAGACCTTTGCTTTATGTAGATACCTGACAAAGATATCACTGCATATGGTTATATAGTATTTAATAATGTGTTAACAAAAAACAAAGTATAAATTTTGATCAGTCGTGGATGGAATCAAGGTTGAATAAAGATGCTTTTGTTAACGGTTTTTGTTGCTATTAGTGTCAACCATGTTGTTGAATGAAAGAAGCTGGATGTATTCTTCTGAAGACCTAAGAGCTAACAGGTTATTTGGAAACAACCTTCAAGTTTATCTATTATTGGCCATTCTGACCTTATGATACCTTGCAATCTTTTCAATTATCATTTTTCTGGGAGTGTTTCGAAGGTACAAAGGACAGTCGTGTCCTATTTGCTCCACATACTAATTGTTCTTCTTGACCGAGACCTGCCAAGTCCAAGGGTTGGGCCCTCATAGACAAAATTCTTTTATCCAAGTGTCGCATCAGTTTTTTGTTGAGCTTGTGATAGAGCTATGATGACCCCATCTAGGGTATGGTCTTTGAAAAGGTACATTGTGACGTTGCATGGCTTTAGAATTCTTGTCTAAATGTGACTTGCTACCCTTTTTTTAATCGACATGTTGTTTGAGTACTGGTTTGGACTTTGGTCTCCATTTTGCCTTTGGCAAGGAGTTTTGGTTGGTTTGTTACGCATTGGATGAGTGGATTGGGTGGTGATTAGTGCTATTTTGATGTTAATTAGTCTTGCAGTCTCTTGTTTGTATGCATGCCTCCTCTTGTGGTTTGTGGTGCCTGAGATAAAAGCCGACTTAAAAGTAACATATGCATTTTGTCAGCTTAAACGTTCTAATATAGTAGAAACATCTCTGCACATGCCCACAAAACCATAACTAAGTCAAAAGCATATTTTAATTCATTCTTATCAATTTTCACTTGAAAATTGACTCATTTTCGCACTAATAAGATCGCTTGCAAAAATTTCAGAGGTGATCAAAAAATGTTCCAAACTGGTAGAGATTGTCATTAATGGGTTCAGGTATTTTTTGAAGATTGTTAACCTGATTTTTCGTTCTATTCGCATTCGATTATATCATATTTTACCGAGTACCATGCTTTTTTGACACAAACTTATCTACCATTAGTTTAAATTCAATGGCTCAGTCATGCATACACTATCATTTATGTACTAGGTTTCCTAGGTGTTGGCAATCAATGAGATGTGATTGATAGAGCTCATGAAGGAGCATTTAATGCTATCTGGACAACTTTTTAGCACTTGACAGAACAATTTAGAATGGGCATATATATCTCTTCAAATATGCTTATTGGAAAAATGGATGTGCTTCTATGGGTTTTGTGAACATAAAACACCACAAAACCAGCTGTGGAATGAAAGGTACTGCACAACCTATTTTTGTTTAGCATTATACCTTGTGTTTATCATTAGCTTCTTATTTATGTTATATGGTAATTAATATTTAATTTTTTTTTCTTTTACTGTTAGTGGGGTTTGGTAGAACAAGAAGCCCACAATACAATTTAGACAATAGCTTTCAACAATTGAAACCCCAACTATGTATGGACGTATCTGTTTCTACAGTTTTTCCTAGTGTATTCATAGACATCCGATACACCATACTATGCTTATTTGTATCTTCAAATTACTGAATCAAATTTTTGAATGAAAATAAATGTGTATGAAAAAGTGCTTGTGAAATGATTCACTTATAGGTAGGACAATATGAATTTTTGAAATAGTCAGCTACCGACATCAAAATTATCTAATTAGTCAAATTGCACATTATTGTACACATTTTCTTTCAAGAAATTGTGAATCTAATTATTTACCTATGTTGGGGTTTCTTGGTTGAAATGTAATTCATAACTTTTGTTGGTGCGTTTGCTCTTTATACTATTCACAGCATTGCAATGATAAAAATTGGTGCTCTATTTATGATGCATGGTTGGCAGTCAATGCTGGCATTTCGAAGATGATACATTATATTTAAAGATGCAAGTTTAAATTGTTGGGCTATTATCTTCAATACATTCAAAGATTCATCAATGTGAAACATCAAGATTTTATGTTCGTGTGATTGATGATGGAGATTTGTTCAATTTGATTTGGTGGATTCACTGTCCCATTATGAAATTTCACCATAAGGTTAGACCACATATATTCAAGTTCTTGCAAGATCGTTAAATGTATTTACTTGTTATGAATTAAGCAATATACTTGTGACAAGCACAATAGTGTTATCTCTCAATCCGAGATTTCACTCTCGAAGCAAACATATCGAAATCAGGTATCATTACTTTAGAGAGAAAGCAACATCACTTCACAAAGGCTCTATCAAAGGAGCAATATCTCAAATTTAACGTATATTAAATGTAAAGATCAAGGTTTTTCAGGATCCACATTAAAGGAGAGAGTTAGATTTCTTATGCTCAATCTAAACAAATCGTTCAAGTAATGAGCATCTTGAAAATCAAAGAACAACTATTTTTTTGGACCTTTGTATTTTTTTTGTGCCTTTACCATTTTCTAGGCACCTTCGTCTTTTTCGCCTTCTTCGCATTTTTCGCACCTTCGCGAAAAAGGCGAGACAATGATTAAAATCCATTTTAGACCTGTCTTAAATAATTTAAAGGCACCTTTAGGTTTTTTGGGTTTTTTGCAATAGTGGCAGACCGACATTGTCAACTTATCATCAATCTTAAAAACAGCTGAACGGCTAAAATATCCAAAGGGCGGTTATCTACTTTGTACATACAAAAACTGGCGTAAATAGCATTCAATGTTTGAAAGATATTTAGAAGACACTTGTAAATATATACTGCAAGTTGAATCAAGCGAAGTTTAAGTTTTATCATTATCATAAATATCTGCAGCCAGCATAATTACGCTCAACAATCAAGCTGAAGTTATCACTTCAAGCATTGTACTCATTTGTTTTGATATTAATCAGAGTGCAATTTTTTTGTCTCACTATTGTATTGTTCATTTGCGCAATTTGTATGAACCATTCATCTTGAATATTTCTGCTGCTAACTGCTGCATTTCCGATCCTATATGCCTACGCTCAAAGCTTCCAGCTTCTGTTGTCGGTCACCCACGTTTTACGACAGTAGGAAGAAACACACCCCACCTACTACCATTTGACTTTTGACTAATCTCAAAAAAACTTAGTAATTTAACTTAAGCTTAACTTTGGCCTTCTAATATTATTTTTAATTACATGGCTCAAAGTCAAGTTTATAATTATTTATTTACAAGTGCTCATTGGGCCATGGGATTACGCACATAGGATGTCATGACCCTTGCAACTATTTTTGGCTAATTTATTTATTTACACCGTCATACCCTCAACAACTACATTTCAACAGATGATGAACAATTTATTTTGTCCATATTTGAGAAAGTTTGTAGTGGTGTTTCCAAATGATATTCTCATTTAAAGTAGAATGTTGAAAGTGAGTGGCCTATCCGCAGGTAACTATGCGGCCTTCTCTACTTGGAGTGCTTGCACCTCCACTCCTAGACGCGTGTTCTCTGTTTCGTATATTTGCAATTGTGCTTGGAGGGGGGCTAGCCTTTGCGCTGCTTCTTGTTGGAGCTCTTGGACTTTGGCTGAGGCGTCCATGGCTTCCTTAGAGGGGCCCGTGATTTAAGTCTAGAGGCTATCCTCATGCTTTTTCAATTTAAGGACATTTTCTTTTTGCACCTGCTCATGTTGACTGGCTAACTGTAGGTCCTACTAGAGTTTGGTGAGTTCTACTCGCAACTTTGTATTGTTGGTTGCCAGTTTGACTATTCGAACGTCCATTATTGCCTTGGTCGCCACTGCTTCCTGGACAAAAGTGCCCAAAATTTGGTACGTCGAATGTAGATCTGTAGGGACCACCGGTAGGGGTTTTGGTGCGTGTGCTGGCTGCTGCAGTGGTGGAATTATCTGCACATCGACAACCGCATTATCTTCAACGAGTTTTTCGGACTCAACCATGTCCTCTGGTTGTGTAGGATCAACGCGCAGAGGTGATCTGACGTACGTTGTTTGAACAAATGCTTCATCGGACAATGGTTTATCGCCCAAGGCACCCTGTTGGGATGAAGTGGGAGGAGGTGTGAGAGGAGTCGCGGTGGTGGCGAGAGGCGTGAAGATGGGTTGCTCAAATGAGTGATCAAGGGGGATGGAAGGAAACTAGAGGGTGGTGTCGAGAATAGAGACATGTGTCAGAAAAGAATTATCAAAGAGGCTCATCCAATGGAAGGTGTTAGGAGAGATTTGCGAGTCCTCTGGATTTATTTGTGCGAGTGGGATGGAAATGGGAGGAGGGATGGAAGAAGCGATGGTGATGGAAGATGTGGAGAAAGCGAGAACAACAGATGAAGGTGGAGGGATCGGAGTGATAGAAGTAGAAATAGTAGTGACAGAAGGTGTTGGAGCATAAGAGGAAGCAAAAGATCTGGATGTAGGTCATGTGGAAGTTGTGCATTGTCTGGTTGCAGTAGGGCTAGATGAAGAAGAGGCAGCGTCACACATGCGTTTGTTGGTCGTTGTGTCAATAACTGTTGCATGCTGGGAGGTGGATGCAACAGAAGGTGGAACAAAATTAGTATGTGGAATGGTGATAGATAGGATAGTGTAACGGTTAAACCACCGAAATTTCTGTTCAAGGAGTGCACAAACGAAGTTACAGAGAGGTGGGCTGACGACGATGCGTTCGCGCGTGTTAGGCTTGATGGCGATGGATAGTTCATGCATAAGGAAGGTATGCTAGTCATATGGCACAACCGAGGAGCTTAGAAATCCGGATTCCACGATTTGGCTCATGAGCGTGAATTGAATCTGGTCCTTGCAAAAAGCCGACACTCATGGGGTAATTGATAGCCTCTATCAAATAATCGTTGCTAGTTTTGACCGGGAGTTCAAGAGTAGTGGCCGTTACTTAGGGTTTATTTAGGTTTTTAGCTTGGCAATGGGAGATGGGTTGGCGGTCACTAGACACGATGTCAACGGTGACCATGGAGTTAGCATTAATGCGTACCTTGTACGTGGTACCTTGGTACAAGATGTGGAAACACAACGATGCATCTCATGTGGCGTAAGCATGGAGAGCTAGATACATGATAATGTTAGAAGAAAAAAGTGCTGGGAAAAAGCCCATTGCTTTTAGAAGGAGGCCAGCAGCCTGAAGCCAAGGTTTTATCAAGGAATCAAATGGCAGGGCCCAAATTTGGGTGGCAGTAGGTATCTCGCATTGGATAACCTGCTTGGTGCCAGTATCATCAGTTGAGGAAGAAAAAGTCATGATGTTAGATGGATGGTAAAGTTTGTTATCCACTGGAATGAGAAAAAGACGAAAAGACGCTCAAAAAAGACGAAAAGGTATCAAAATCGAGCTAAAAGACTTAAAAAACTGTGAAAAGGTGGAAGAGAATGAAGGTGGAAATTGTGGAACTGAGTGGCTACGAGGGTTGAAGAAGGCGTGTGGAAATTTTCGTCGTGATCGGAGAACTTGAAAATTTTAGTGTAATTTTCGACAGAGCTTCGCTGAATGAAGTGCCAAATGACTCAAATTATGCCCTTATATAGGCGGAAATTAGAGTGCATATTAGGAGAAGCGCACTTTTCCTAGCTCACTTTCAACCAAAATTTTGCAGGGGCCTTTGTCACGATGTTCTAAGACCTCAGTGAAGTCTACGAAGGTTCAGAAGGTGATTTGACTGACCTGCGACCTATCTGTGAAGGTTCAACCCTCGTAGGAGGTGAACTCTCGCACAACTTGCTCCAGATGTTGGATTTTCAATATCAAACCATGTGGGCAGGATAATTTCACTGCTCTAATTCCATTTATGCCCTCTACGAAGGTTGTTCACCTTCGATTGAATGTTATGAGTTGTCTCCAAGTTGCACAACTCGAAAGTGGGTGAATGACTCATAGTCTTTGAACCAGTCGTGATGGTGAGTCATGTGTTGGGTTCCTTCAGAATTTAGATACCAAGAATTGATATTCAGTTGTTCTCCGACTTTGGTCATAAACGCAGCTTCATCTTGATCTTGTTACTGGATTGAGTGATTGGTTGTTGCACTGTGTACTTGTTGGAACTGCGTCTTCTTTTCGTTGTTGTACTTCAAAGTTCGGCAGTCTTTGATTTCATGGCCAGTCCTCTTACAATATCTACAAAATAGTTTTTGCACTGGTTGGAACGATGAAAAGGTTGAATTCGATCCTGAACCAGAATTTGGTCCAATCTGCATGTTGCCCTTCTTGTCAGTATAAACTGACTTTGTAGATCTCTTGGATCTAAACTTCTGACTTTTCAAATATAGAGCTTGAGGATCCAATCCTGAGCCTGAGGAGGATGCAGATCTTCTGATCTCCTTTTGTAGGAGCAGCAAAATTACTCTTGATAGAGTGAGGTGCTCCTGGGTGGAAATTGCCATTACCCAATTTTTGTAGGCTTCAGGTAGACTTGTTAATAGAGTCATGAGAGGATCAGAATCTTCTATGACTGAGCCAGTTGCAGTCATTTGCTCCATAAGATTTTTGAAAATGTTGAGGTAACTCGAAACACTCTCTGTGTCAGGGTGAAAAATTTCTTCATCAAGTGTAGTTTAGAAATCACATCCCTGACATCATAGAGGGCTGCTAGGATGCCCATGCATCCTTAGCAGTCTGAGCAGCACATAAGTGGCTGATCTGAGTATCCTTGATGTTGAGGGTGATCATGATAAATGCTTTGCCATCAGTCACCACTTGGTGATAATGGCTGCATCACCTTCTGGTTTGAGCTCTGTGCCATCAACTATGCCCCACAGTTCTTTGGCTAGTAGTATGACGTTCATCTTGAATTTCCAAAGATGGTAGTTATTTCCATCGAGTTTGTCAATGAGAGATAAACTAGATGATGGATCCATTCTAGTTGAACGAAATCGTTGGTAGAAACAACAATTATCGAAATACTATTGGCTGCACGTTTGCTAGAAAGACGTCTTGGCAGAAACAAGACTAATAATCCGCAATAGAAATGCAGATTACTAAAATGCGCGCTCTGATACCATGTCGTAAAACGTGGGTGACCGGGCAACAGAAGCTAGAAGCTTTGAGCGTAGGCGTGTAGGATCGGAAATGCATCAGTTAGCAGCAGAAATATTCAAGATGAATGATTCATACAAATTACACAAATGAACAATACAGTAGTGAGACAAAAGAAATTGCACTTTGATTAATATCAAAACAAATGAGTACAATGCTTGAAGTGATAACTTTAGCTTGATTGTTGAGCGTGATTAGGCTGGCTACAGATAACTCCGATAATAATAAAACTTAAACTTAGCTTGATTCAGCTTGTAGTATATGTTTACAAGTGTCTTCTAAATATCTTACAAGCATTGAATGCTATTTACGCCAGTTTTTGTATTTAAAAAGTAGGTAACCACCCTTTGAATATTTTAACTGTCCAGCTATTTTTAGGATTTTTAAGTAACCGCCCTTTGCCACTGTTGCAAAAAATCCGAAAAACTCGAAAAACCCGAAGGTGCCTTTAAATTGTTTAAGACTGGTCTGAAATGAATTTTGGTCATTGTGTCGCCTTTCTTGCGAAGGTGCAAAAAATGCAAAGAAGGCGAAAAAGGCAAAGGTGCCTAGAAAATGGTTAAGGCACAAAAATTTCCAAAGGAAAAAATGCAAAGGTCTGAAGCACGTAGTCGTCCTTCGGTTTTCAGGATGCTCATTACTTGAATGATTTGTTTAGGCTGAGCATAAGAAATCTAACACCTACACCATAGATTCATTTGTGTTTCTTGTGGATGGTGTGGATTACAATCCCATCCTTTGCAAGTAGCCAATAGGAAGCAAGGGGCAAGGACCACCCCAAAGATAAAAAGGCACCATTTGTAACCCATTTCCATGCTTAATAAGAAGGAGGAAACTCTACCATTTTGGAGAGAAGCATCCTCATTTGCTATTCAATACTTGTTAATGCTTTTGTGTGCCTGTGTCTTTGCTTTCTATCTTCCATGTTTTTGGTTTCATTAGTTAATGTTTTTCCATTAGCATGCACAATGAGCAAATGAGCTAACCTCCCCTCTCACTCTCTTTCTCTCCCTCTTTCTCTACTTCCTACTTCTATCTATCTATCTCTCTCCCTCTCTTTCACTCAAAATCATGATGTGTGTGTGGTTAGTGTAGGAATGGGTAGTGTTAAAGTGGAGCAGTGTTAGGAAAAAGAGTAGAAAGCATCTAAATCTAGCAACTTGGCATAGTTAGATACCTATCTAGTGCTCTAACCCTCTTTGACAGGCGGAAGGGTAGGTGGAAGGGCTACTCACCAACCAAATTACACACCCTACAGTAGTTTAAGCATTTTTCAAACCAAAAGACAAATGACAAATCGAGTCCTATAACCAATTTTTGATACATTATCAGGATGTATTTTGATTTGATGATGACTCGTTTGCAAATCAATTTTAGTGAAGTATTTGGCTCTACGCAAACAATCAATCAGATCATCCATTTTAGGTGATGGATATTTGTTCTTGACGATAACTTTATTCAATCTCTTAGAGAGAGAGAGAGAGAGAGAGAGAGAGAGAGAGAGAGAGAGAGAGAGAGAGAGAGAGAGAGAGAGAGAGAGAGAGAGAAAGAGAGTAAAAAGATTTCACATAGTCCCCCTTGACAAAAGTCAGGACCAAACCCTTTAAACCCTTTCATTTTGAAGTATAACAGGTTAGAAACAGAGTTGTATAAAGTCTTACAATACAAGATACCATAAAGCGAAACAAGTTTTAGGATATTCAGTTGTTACCCGCCACCACCCCACAACACAAAATCGCACGAGTTAGTACAGTGGGGAAGACATGTGTCATAGCTGAGCATCAGTTGTTATTCGTGTCTGAAACAAGATTCACTACTTTATCAGCTCAACTGCAATTACATAGCATACGTCCAATCATCCCAACCATGACTTACTTTCCTAGCAATACATTCTGCAAAGAAAAAGAACAAGCCCATATTCGACATGGCTCATTCGAAGTCATCGACAAGAGGCAACAACAACAAAAAGCAAACTTCTTTCTGTGATCACTGTTAAAAATCTAGACCTGGTTCAACCCGACAATCCCTTGCATGCACTGCAAGAAGAAAGGGCATTCAGCATACTAATGCAGATACAACCCAAAAAGAAAGAACAAGGCTGAAAAGGCCAATGTTGAAAAATCGTCGAAGGATACAGACATGAGCGATGAAGCCTTCACGATATTCGATGAGGCTTTGACAGCTACACACAACATGACTACGACGTAGTCATCAACTCAGGAGCAACTTCACACATTACCTGCAACAAAAATGTCTTGATCAACTACAAAGAACTTGACAAATCAAGAGCAGTGATACTAGGCAATGAGAGTCGACATGATGTCGTAGGCGTCGGATCCCTACAACTACGTACACTGTTGGGACAAGAAGAGTTGCCAAGAGCACCCTATGTACCCTCATTGAGAAGAGACCTACTATCAGTCTTGAAGATGACAGATCTCGAAATTCAAGTCTTGTTTGATGGCAATACATGCTGGATGATTGAGCAAAAATCAAACAAACTGCTGATTGTTGGGTCTAGAGAAGGTAACCTGTACTAGACAAAGATTATTAGCAACTCTGATAGCATACTAAATACATCAGTGAACGAAGATCAACCCTGGCACAGAAGAATATACCATATGAACATGAGAAGCCTCTACGACATGAGCAGACAAGACATAGTCACAGGTCTGAAGATATCCAAACCCGACATCGACTTCTGTGAAGTCTGTTAGAAAGGCAAACAACATCGAAGTCCATTTGTACATGAGGAAAAAAGATCCAAAGAAGTCCTTGAGCTCGTCCACTCATATGTCAATGTTCGATGAAAGTCGACTCACTCTCAAGATTGAGGTACTTCTTGATGTTCATCAATGATTACAGTCGGATGACAACGATCTACTACTAAAAGAAGAAATTTGAAGTATTCGACTCTTTCAAGAAGTTCATGGCATTCGTAGAGAGACACACCTCCAAGAAAGTGCAGACTATCAAGTCTGAGAATGGTGGTGAGTACAAGAGCAAGGAGTTCTCAAACTTATGTCAAGAACAAGGATTAGAGCATCAGTTCACTCCTGCATACACAACATAGTATAATGGTCTGAAGAAAGAAACATGATGCTTGTCGAAGGAGCCAGATGCATGATGGCACAAGCTCAGTTGCCAAGTCAATTCTGGACTGAGGCAATAGCTATAGTTGTACACCTGCAGAACAGATTGACAACAACAACCCTGGAAAACAAGACACTATATGAAAAGTGGACAAGTAAAAAGCCTGATCTGTCATATGTACGTGTGTTCGGATGTGCAGCATACATGCACATTTCCAAAGAAAAAAGAAGCAGACTCAATGAAAAGTCAAAACAAACATGGTCGAATACTACTACGCATTGTTGTGGGTATTTTATGTACATAAATAAACAAGTGGGTCCCACCACTCAAAGTAATGTTGGCCAAGCCTTACCTAGTCAAGTTACAAACTCAAGTGCAAATAAAAAATCTAATTTGGTCAAAGTAAGACTCACATGATTCATGTGACTTGCTTTGTGCTTTCTTAGAACCATTAGATTGATTCTGTGTTTATTTGAAGAGCTTGGATTAGAATCCTTGCCCATGAAGTGTGGCTAATCAAGGTGAAGGAGGCTCACCTTGGGAATCTATAAAAAGGAGCCATTTCCTTTGTATTGTATTTCTATTCTAATTCTAATAACACTTTGCTAGTTTCACTCAAATTATCTCTCTCTCTCTCTCTCTCTCTCTCTCTCTCTCTCTCTCTCTCTCTCTCTCTCTCTCTCTCTCTCTCTCTCTCTCTCTCTCTCTCTCTCTCTCTCTCTCTCTCTCTTCCTTGGTTAGGACTGAATAGCCTTGGGAAGGTGCTCGAGCCCCCAAAGCCTTTCCTAGCCAAGGCATTCTCTCTCTCCTCCCTAGGTTGGGTGTGAATAGCTTTGGGAAGGTGGTCAAGCCCCCAAAGCCTCTCTCGACCTAGGCGTTCTCTCTCCCCCTCTCTCTCTTCTCTCTCCTCTCTTCTCTTTTCATGCTAGGCAAGTGAAGGCAAGTTTGTCGCTCCCAACGACGAACCTCTATACTACAAAGACAACACAACAATGGTGCCATTGTCAGGGAGCGCACACACTCATCTCGCCGCATAGCACCTTCTCTTTCTCTCCCTCTCTCTTTCTTTCCTATGCTTTCAGTTTTTTGCCAAAAATTGGATATGAGGATTAGATTAGTGTGATTAGTGTTAGATTTGTCGTTTTTTCGTAATTTTTTGTTTGTATGCATTGTAGGGAGAGATTGTGAGGTGGAAGGTTAAGTTCCAAACACCCAATCCTTTTCAAAACTCCATAAAAATCGAAATATATGAAAAATCTGTTTTTGGCGAGAAAATTGGTGGAAAAACACATCAGATCTAATAACTTTCTACTCAGATTGAAGTAGCTTTTGTAGAGCAATTAGTACCTTCTACCACATCAGCAGAACCTACTGTACTTCCTGCGAAGATTAGTTCCTAGCCATTTTGCCAAAAAAGCCAAAAAACAACCAAAAAAAATCCAAAAAACCTTAAATTTTTTAAAAATACTACAAAGTAATTTTCGCATAAGCTTCTGAAGTTCCAACTCACTGAGACAAGGACACAGAAATCTCTATGAAAGTGTCTTCTGCTCGTTGGCAGACTTTCATACACAGCTATTTCGTTTCTATTCTTTTTCTTTTCTACTCTACTCACGCACATTCTCTGTGTATTCTTTTTTATCCAAAATAGGTTTACATCTCCACTGTGTGGAGTTTACAAGATAGCTAAATAGAGAATTACAAGAGAAGCTAACTGTTTTAGTTGGGGGTGAAGTTTAAGACTCCACACCCGTTGAGCTGCCAGTTGGCAGCACGAAAGATTTTTTTTTGTTTCTTTTCGTTTCATGTCATGTCATGTCTTTTTGGTCCTGGAGGCATGTTTGACTTTTGCGAATCATTCGACCTTCGAGTTTCGCTTCGCTTCATGTCTTAGAGTTTTCCAGGTACGTTGACTTTCGCAAATTGTTCACCATTTGACCTTTGCTTCATGTCGTTTCAATTCGCGTCGTGGCAAAGTTGCAGGAGTTCACCATTTTTTACACTCCCTCTTGAACCTTGCAGCTTTGCACGTTTAATCCAATCGCCTTTCTTTGCTTTGCAAAGAGTGGCTTGTCGAGCGGCTTCATGAGCAGATATGCAATCATGTCTTCAGACTTTATGTACTGGACCTAGAGGTCTCCTTTAGAGATCAAATCTCGAATGTGATGGTACTTCAGAGGTATGTGTTTTGTCTTTGAATGGCAGACATGATCCTGGGACAGATAAATGGCACTTTGAAATTCCATCATCATCCTCCATCATCATCTGCAACCACACTACCTCGTTCGCCACCTTTGAAGTTGCGACATATTCAGCTTTGCAAGAAGATTGAGCTACCAAGGTTTGCTTTTTGCTTATCTAGTTGATTGCTGTTCTGCACGCTATTGAACATCTTTCAGGTATGGACTTGCTGTCATCTTTGCAGCTCTCGCCCAGCTTGCATCACTGTAGTGGTGCAGCTCAAATCCTTTTCTTTCGTTTTTTGCTCTGTATGTTAGTCCCATATTTTGGGTACCCTTCAGATATTGTAGGATTTGTTTTTCCATTTGCCAATGTGCTATGTCAAGATTGGAAGAGAATTGGCTTAAGGCATAAACAGAGAAAACTAGATCGGGTCTGGTACAAATTATAAGGTACATCAGACTACTTATTAGGTTTTGGTAGGGTATACCTGCCATCTTCTATTTTTCTTCTTCTGTTTTTGGGCAATCTTGCTTTGTTAGCTTGGCTCCAGCTATCATTGGTGTGGCCTTTTCTTTGCAGTCCATCATGTGATACTGCTTGAACACTTTTCTGGCATATTCAGATTGACTCAAGTGCATTTCATCTTTTATTCGATCTCGTCTGATCTCCAGCCCGAGGCATTTTTTTGTTTCTCCTAGATCTGTGATTTCATAATTTTCAAAAATCTGATCTTCGTGTCTTTGATTAGCATCAAGGAATTTTCTACTATAACGGAATCATCCACAAAAATAGTCAGTATCACAAAATCTTTTCCTACTCTTTTTATGCAGACATTATAGTCTGGTTGTGTAGGATTGAAGTCTAGAGACTTCAGAAGACTATCGAGCTTCTTGTACAAGCTTGTGATGTCTGCTTTAGACCATGAATGCATCTCTGCAATCGACAGACATATTGTCGATTGTCGGGGTCTTCAAATCCTTCAGGTTGCTTCATAAAGATTTCTTCCTCTAGATCTTCGTGGAGAAAGGATGTCTTCACATCAATCTAGTGAATTTTCAGATTGTGTTGTGTAGCGTATGCAAGGAGTAGTCGTATGCTTGTCATCTTGACCATTGGTAAATATGTGTTGAGATAATCAACACCATACCTTTGTGTGTAGCCCTTCGCGACAAGCCTTGCTTTGTAACAGTCAACAATGCCATCTGATTTTATTTTTTTCTTGTACACCCACTTGCAGTCGAGGATCTTTTAGTTTTTGGCAGTGGCTCTAGCGTCCATGCCTCATCTTGCCTCATCGACTCAATCTCTTCTGACATTGCCTGCTTTCAAAATTTTCCCTCTGGATTCTAGACAGCTTCATGTTGTTGGCTCTTCAATGAAGCTGCAGTACTCGAATTGCGTGTCTTCACTCCACTAAAGATTGTTAGCGTTTCCAAGGAAGAACCTTCTCCTCCATTGATGAAGTTAGCTCTTTCCTTACCTTTTGCATGCTTGCACTTGCCATGAAGAACCATTGAAACACCATCATTATCCTCAAGACTAGCCTTCTCCAAGAAGCATAATAGATCTTGATCTAGATCTAGCATAAGGAAGCTTGTTAGACTTTCCATAAGATCCGCCAATCTTGTTGATGCTAAAAGGTAACTTTGGAAAGTTGAGACCAATCTCCTTTTCCATTCCATCCTTTTTGTTAGCCATAACAATAACATCAAGCTTGAAAAGTCTACCTTGTCTACGGTCTGGAGGTCTTCTTTGTCTTGTTGACCTTCTGGGTTCGTTTCGTCGCTGATCAAATGTTTCTTGTTCGTGGGGTTGATTTTCTGCTTCCTGCTGCTCTGGAGTCTGTGGCTCAACATTATGATTTGATGTATGTTCTCGATCTCTCTCTTGAACCAACAGTAATGTGAAGATCTCATGGCCTTTTTCATCTTTTAGTCCAGGGAATGTAGACTCATCAAACTTCACATCTCTACTCGAAACAACCTTCTTTGTGATTGGGTTGTAGAGTATGTGCACTTGTAATCCGTTCGAGTACCCGACCATGATCGTTTGTTCTGATTTATTATTGAGTTTGCTTCTCTTTTCTTTTGGAATGTACTTGTATGCTGCACATCCAAACACACGTACGTATGATAGATCAGGCTTTTGACCTGTCCACATCTCGTACAGTGTCTTATTTTCCAGCATTGTCGGTGTTGATCTGTTCTGCAGGTTTACAACTGTAGCTATTGCCTCAGTCCAGAATTGACTTGGCAATCGAGCCTGTGCCATCATGCATCTAGCTCCTTCAACTAGCATCTTGTTTCTTCTTTTCGCAACACCATTATATTCTGGTGTGTATGCAGGAGTGAACTGATGCTCAATCTCTTGTTCTTGGCAGAATTTTGAAAATTCTTTGCTCTTGTACTCACCTCCATTGTCAGATCTGATGATCTGCATCTTCTTTGAGGTGTGTCGCTTTGCAAATGCCATAAACTTTTGAGAGTCGTACTGTTATTCAGTGAAGCTCATTGAAGCTTCATCAAGTATTGTGAAGGCTTCATCACCTCTATCTGCATCTTTGGATGACTCTGCAACATTTGGTTTCTCAGCCTTGTTATTTCTTTTTGGGTTGAATATGCAATCGTATGCAGAGTGCCCCTTTTTCTTGCAGTGCATGCAAGGTATTGCTAGATTGAACCAGCATTTGTTGGCTGTATGGCCTAGTTTATGACAGTGATCACAAGAAGAAGATTGTTGATTCGAGGACTTCGTCTTGTTGAATCTGGGTTTGTTCTTGTTTTTTTTCCTTCCTTTCATGAAGAGGGCTTTCTTTTGATCACTGCTTCCTTCTCCTTTGTCCCTCATCAACGACAAGACTGATTGCTTTGTCAAATGTTATATTTGGCAGACTCAGTATGAGCATTCTCACCGGCTGATAGGACGTAAGTAGAGACTTCATGAAGTACATCATCTGTTGTGGTGCTGGGACCTGGTGCACTTGTCCTGATGCAACGAGTTGAACGAAGATCATTCTGATCTTCTCAACGTGCTGGTCTAACTAGTTGTCATCCCATCGTATGGATTATAGCTGATTATGACGATGCATCATTGAAGCTGCAGTCCTAACTTCGTACTTCTGTTTTAATCTTTCCCATGTTGCATGGCTGCTTTCGCAGTCTTTAGTCTACATGAGTAGATCTTTGTTGATGGATGAAACAATGATCGCCATTGCACGCTCATCCTTTCTGATCCATTCAGCTCTCCTTTGGTCTCCCTCTGGAGGCTGCACCTTTGAGAGTTCAGTCACCGACCAGATGCCTTCGCCCTTCAGAAGTGTTTTGATTTTAAATTTCCATATCCTGTAGCCATATTGATTTTGATTGCTACTCTTGTCTGGATCGTTGTAGCCATATTGTGTTGTCTAGAAAATCACTGCTTAGATATCAATACTGAAAACTTGTAGGCTTTGATACCATGTCGTGAACGGGTTTAGTTCATCACAAACATATTTGTTTCTTTTGAATTTTCTTGTGCGGAAGCTTACAGGATCCTAGACACGCAACTACAGATCACAGAACAGATATCATTCTAGCAATCAAGACAGTAGAAGACAAGGAGATGCACGAGATAGAGCAACTGTATTATCAGTTTAATTTTTAGAGCGAGATGGTCAGTGTCTCGCTCGTTGACGCTCTGTTCTTTCACTGTGTTCTGCTCGTTGGTAGACTTTCATACACAACTATTTTGTTTCTATTCTTTTTCTTTTCTGCTCTACTCACACACATTCTCTGTGTATCCTTTTTGATCTAGAAAAGGTTTATATCTCCACTGTGTGGAGTTTACAAGATAGCCAAACAGAGAATTACAAGAGTAGTTAACGCTAATCAACTAATCAGTTACTCTCCGTTATTGTTTCCTTTGGCCGCATTTATTCATTTATTAGGTACTTGGCCATATGATATTGGAGTGGGGGCTCTCTTGTTGGAGGGCGCACTATTATTCCTCCTTATCCATTTTAATTAGGTTCACTACCACTATCTTATCCTCCGGAAGGCTCCATGAAGGTTCCATTTTAGGACCTCCTTGTGGGTATAAGTAGGACCTATTGTCATTCATTTCATAACAGATGATATTGATCTCTCTCTTTAGTCTCCTTATGGTGAAGGCTCGCAAAACATTAGGCAACATTGGGAGAGCATAAATATATATGGGAGTACTCAAGGGGTTGAATGTCTGTTGTGTAATGGGTTACAGGTGACTATCTATCACATGACAATTGCAGAATGGAATAGGCATATGCAGAATAAATTTAAGAGCTTTATGCATCATGAACATGCATCTAATTTTGTAGCTTTTTTGTATACTGATTTATGCAACTAGTAGTTATACACTATCTATCACATGACAATTGCAGAACGGAATAGGCATGCGCATAATAAATTTAAAAGTTTTATGCATCGTGAACATGCATCTAATTTTTGTGGCTTTTTTGTATACAGATTTATGCAACTAGTAGTTATACAATGTTGAAAGTTGACAACTGTCATGCCCTTCAAAGGCCAACTCAAAATTTGACATGCCTTTGCAATCTAAAGCCATCAATACTGAAGTGTAAAATTTGTATAAAACAGTCAAAGTGATAGATTTTAATTTCAACACTGACTCTTTTCAACTTTCAAGTTTAACATTGGCAAATGCAATTGCAAAGCTTCTCCTTGAAGACTGAAATTGTAGCGTGGGCCATGGCCCTACACTTCAATATTCCAATATCCAAACTTTCGAACTTCCTATTTTATGGCCTTTGTTTGTTTGTTCTACTAGGTAGTGTAGTGTGCAAATGTTGTTGCAATTTTCAAGTTTCCAGCTTCAGCATGTAGCGTGGACTCTGGCCAACTTGAATTTTTAGACTTTCAAAGTTTCAAAAATGCAGCTTCAAGCTCTCATGATGTTAATATTGAGGAGTTTATTTAGTAACAATATTTTTAGTAAATGCTTTACTTGGGATTTGGGAGCAACATATTTTGAAATTTGCACAACCACTACCAGTGCCAGAGTGCAAGGGCAGCTAGAGCACGAGCCTAATCCGCAAGTAACGGCGTATGATAAAAAGCATCTATAGGCTTCCATGTGGCCTCCTCAACAAGATGAACCAGAAATTGAATTTGCAGTTGTTGTTGACTATGCTGAAGATGAACTTGAAGTATAGCAGCTGGTACTAAAGTAAATAGTTTTGGATCATCAAGAAATGCAACCTTGCGAGGAGTATCATCCTCAATAGCAGCATGTAACAGACTAACATGGAAGATATCACATGCACTTCAACAAAATGATGTGCAAATTGAAGTTGGAGAATCCTGAAGTAGGACATCAGCAAATTCCCCTGTATCACCCACTTTTCCGCTAGCAGGAGGCTGGGGTTCCTTAGACAAGGAAATTGCTGAATCCTCGTTGTCTAAACTCTTTCCTACTTCAACCAGTTCATCTGGCAAAACTGAAAGAGATTCTAATCTCATTTTTACAAAATCAACTAAATTACAATCTAAATTTATTGCAGCAACATGCCTGCCTTTATGAACAGCACAAATAGGAGACGTTGTGACTTTGAGAAAGCCTTGCATGAAACTATGGACTTCAGTGAATTTGAAAGGAAAATCATCACTTATTGATTCTTTCATCTGAAATCCATATGGTATATCGGCAATGCAAAGTGTGTAAGGTCTTTTCTTTAAAAATCTTGAAATTTCTTTGCAATCGCCCTCTTCAATTGTGTAAAAGCATGGTTGATCATTTACATTTTTGGGGAGGTACGTCTCTAATGGATCCTCCTCCGCAATTGTCTCACCGCGTGCTAGTCTTTCCCTGTCCTTTTGTTCTGCCTTCGCTTTCAAAATAAGTCTTTTGAATTGCTCTGAAAGGACTTTGTTTTTCTTATCTTCGGGGGACTGAAAAAGAAGAAGCTATGCTTAGCATAGGAGATAAAACATTTAAAAGAAGAAGCTATGCTTACCATAGGAGATAAAACATAAAGAGACAAGGAAGAAGCTATGCTTAGCATAGGAGATAAAACATAAAGAGAAAGAAGAAGCTATGCTTCGCATGGGTAATAAATGCCATGTCTATAAACAAAATAAAAAATGGCGCTAAAGCTTCGTTTCGGTTGCTCAAAGGATAGAGCCTCTGGCATGCTTCAAAATCCTAACATTAACCCTATCACAAGGGCTCCTTGAACTTTCATGAACAATTTATGCCTGCAATTAAAAAAATGTAATTGTTGGAAATCCTTCAAAATCTTGAGAATCATCTTATTGAAAAAAGTGACCTGCAAATAAATATTTAAATCATGAACATTACCTCTGAAATTCCTTTCCCATTTTTGGAAAGGAGAGTTGACCATCTGCAATCCTAGAAAGAACACTTATTATTAGCTCTGATGAGCTAATCCCTTGCATGTTCTTCCACTCTGATATTCCCATTTATGTAGGGATTGACAAAGTTTGAGAGATGGCGACTTTCTTTTTTCCCTTCGAGGCACCCTGAGCAGGTTGGCCTTTTATTTATTTTATTTTTTTTAAAATGAAAAATGGCCTTGTCCGGACGGCGGATGCGGATGCAAAATGGTCACGTCTGGGGTGGACGAGCATGTCTGATATATATATATATATATATATATATATATATATATATATATATATATATATATATACATACATACATAAAATGGCGGAAGAACAAAGAATACAGCTCAAAGTTGCTTACGACTATGCTGATGGAGAGCGAAACCCTGAAAGAAAGGGGACCTTAGCCAACATTACAACAGTCCTGAAATTTTTTGGTTTCACTAAAAATGATAGAATAGAAGAGTCAATAAAAATGAGCAGCACTATTCTTAGTGCATTTTAGTTCACAAATATCTAATGCCAAAAATTATAGCAATAGTCTAGGTGCTAAAAGTGGTGAATGTACATATCCACAACCATCTATCAAAGATCTCACATTCAAAATATGTTTGTGGCAATTTTCCAAGCATTCTTATATAAATGCATGAGAGGCCCATGAACCTTGATCCAATACAATAAGTGTGCTATGTTTTGTGCTATAGTTCTAGGCAGCACAAAGAACCCTTAACTTTTCATGATGATTGGCAGACAATGTTTAGCAATTGAGAAGAGACATGGCTAATTTATGAAGCTGTGAAACATAGACTAAATAGCTTTGAGAGCTTGAGCCATTGTAATTTGCTTTTTTTAAATAGCTACATGACATGAAAGAGACATGGATACAAGCTTTGAAACCTCGAGTGTTTCTTAAGCATACTTTCATTTGTTCATCAACATTGAGATGGAATAGACTGAAAAAAGTGGTACATCTAAAATTCACTTTAAAGCCAAGCATTTGATTATGGAAAAAGTCCTAAAGAGAAATAGAAGAGAAATGACAACATGGTAGTAGAGGTAAAAAATGCAAAGCAAAGAATGGTCTACGTTGAGGCTTTATTTGAAGTTATTTATGCTTCAATATTCCAACGTAAGTCATGAGGCCATTGCTTTGCTATCATTCATGGTGATTAGAAAGTACCAACGGGACACATTCATTTGTTTCAAGCAAAAGACATGTAGAGTAATAAAAGTTCCTAGAGCCAATGGATTTACAAAAATTAATTAACATAATACAAGTTGTGACAATGGTCTCACATAACATTCAAAACATGAAGGCTCTTTCAAAATCAATAATGCTAGTCAAGAATTTATGGTACCCATTCAACTAATACAAACTTTAAGGATTAATTATACATCGAAAGCAACATTTTCAAAAAATAGAAGTTCTTGCACAACAATCTATCAATGAATAAAGGCTTTGCCCTTTGCTTTGCAGTGTCTCACATTAAGGACCACCTTTTGAAAAGAATTTGTTTTTTTGAAATTTAGATAACATTTACTTAATCTTGTGAAGAGCTTTGGAAGTACAATGTAAGTTGTCCTAGTTTATAAGCTCACTCAACCATGTAATTGTTGATCTTTCCTTGCTTGTCAATGGCACTTGGCATTAATACAAGGTTTTTGTGTGGCTCAGTTTTTTTTTTTTTGAAATTGACTGGCAAATTTGGATAATTGTGCATGCTCAAAGCCATCATCATGATAGGGAGGAATCAGAGTCAAGAAACTACATATTCTCTGTGAAGATTATGCAAATAATAGGTTGATAATTTCACATTTTCATGTACATATGTCAATCACACGTGTGGAGCATGTTCCCATGTGTGAATAGTATGCTTAGATGCATTAGTTCATTCATGTCATAAAATAACTTGTTTCAAGAAACAATGTGAAAGTAGACAAAAGCTAGTCAAGTAGTAGCATGCCAAATGTCATCATGAGGATGGACCTCAACTCCTCATGACGTGTACAAATCAAATGCAGGATTAGGCATAGGTAATTGGGTCATGACCTCAAGCTCAACCTCAACACTTGTCCTATTTTGTAGGGATGCAAAAGTGAAAGTGGTGCACCTCTCATCTCATTGATCTATAGGGTCCAATCACATTCAGAGGTTCATAAAGAGGGGCCCAATCATATTTTAGGGGTTACCATGTGCAAATTAGTGTAGGAACTTGAGCTACCACTGTATATGATGATAGCTGGAACTTTTTAAGAGATAGATATATTGAGTCATTGGAGGTCAATTTTTGCTTTGTAGTAGAAACCTGAGAGCATGAGTTTTTTTCTCTCTCTAAAACTCTTTGTACTTTCATTATGTGTTGAGGCTAATGATGACACTTTGTTTTTTCACATTTGTACTTCATATGTACTTGTGTTTGATGATTGATCTCTATTTGTATTCATGAGCTCTTGCCAAGATGCAAAGCTAGTTAGATTGCCATCTCAAATCCGTGTTTGATCAACATAGCTTTGATAGTGTGCAAGCTCACATGCATGAATATCTTTATAGATATTTTTAAGGTCCTAAATGCAAGTCTTTAACATTCTCAACATTCAAACAACATCCTTAATTTCTTTGGGACTTGCATCCATCTAGTGGTATGGAAGGTTTTTGCATATTTCATAGTAGTAGGAGTCTCAAGCATCTCAAATGTAGAGATCAAAGATACTAAACCTATTGAGAAAAATAATCCCCCCCCCCCCCCCCCCCCCTTTTGTGTGAAGAGTGTTGGTGAGTTCCTTTCTCCTCAAGGTTCGGAGTTTGGCCTCAATGAACCACATACAAAATTCAAATGGTATTGGCATGTTTGTCAATGTTGGTAAAGGTGAAAAAAAAGATTAGAAGTGAGATTTTTGCTTGTAGGTCATGCCGATGATCAAATAGACCAAATGGTTTATTGTTTTTCTCAAAAAATTGGACACAAGAAGAAATTCTCTTTGCCAATACTACAATCTATTGCTACAAAATAGTACACTTTTAAATTGAATGTGTCATTACAATTGTTAGTGTACCTTTGGAACCTGAAAGAGTACACCAGAGATAAACAATTGAGAAATTGTTCCCTAGTTTCTACTTCTGAGGACATAGGGGGAAAGAATGTTATGTCCATGTCCAGTATGTGGGATTCAGAACAATTTTTGACATGGATGGCCGGTACTCTAGTGTATAAGGTTATTAGTTATGCCACATCATTTCAGCTTGGCCAATAATGTAATTAATAATTTCAATGACCTATGGAGCTTTTGCATGGTGATTGACAGCGTTTGTGTAAGAATATGAGGTCAAATGTTTTTGATAGAATTGTAGAGAACCTAGAGGAAATATTCTCTAGCTTTTGGAGAGTATATATCTTGTAGGAACTCGCCCATTTCCTCATTGTATTTTCTGATTTCAAAAGCCAGGATCCCCTCCTCTCTTGCATTCAGTCACCTTGGCTTGGGGGCGAAGTGGTTAGGGTTTTGACTATGTACTATTTCACATGTGTGAGGACTCTCAATTCAATGTGGTTGATCTTCTAAGGTGGGTGTGATTGCACATAGATCTAGACACACAATCTAGGTTGACAATTCTAAGGCAAGAGCACACAATTGTAAGGCAAGGGCACACAAAACATGCATCAATCATCCAACATGTAACATTCACTCTAAGAGAACACTTTTGAAGAAAAAATTAAGTATGGAATTAGCTTACTCTACGGTAGAGAGAGAATGTACATGAGGCACTCAACTAGAGAGAGAGAAGATGGAGACAAAACTAGGTGTAGAAGCTCTCAATCTCTTCAAAAAACTTTGTACAAATGAGCTATCTCACTCTTTAATAGTAGTTTGAGATCCAAGAAGAGTAGTAAGCAAGTAAAATGATTGGATTTCTGACATAGCACCTCAAAATTTGATTGGTCTAGTGAGTTGTCTTCTTCTACATGTGATTAAACTAATTTGATGCATCTTTCTCTTTTGATGTAACCAATTTGACATATGACCTCCAAAACTCAAGTTTATGGCCTTTTGACTATTCAAAATCAACATGAATGATTATGTCTACCCTCCACACGTGAGATCATGTGCATGATACTCAATCAAGATTTCACCTATTCTTCACAGTACTCGTCAATAGGCTAGCTTGATGAGTGTGCTAGTTCTCTCCAAATCTTAAGTAGCCAAAAATAGCTTCTCAATTTGATCCTTTGGCATGGACTTGATGAGAAAACCAGCCAAGAAACAGTAGAACAATTGATCAGACAGATCTTGATTCTACCAACAAAGCGGACAATTTACTTAACAAAGGATGAGAAAGAAATGAACGCGAACTCGAAATTTTTTCTATTCATGACCAACTCGAAAAGATTCGCGAAAGGTGTCTTGGGGAAGTTCATGGCTTTCTAGTTGAAGTTCGAAAGATTCGCGAACAAAATCTTGTCGCGAAATTTTTCTGTTTCTTGTTCAAGACTCAGATGTCGCGAAATTGTCGTGAACTATTCGTGAAATCTTCTGGACTGTTCTTACTTTCAAGGAGGGTGATAAGGTAGTTACATTATTTGGCAGTAATTTTGTACGTTCGTTGGATCAGATTTCTACAGTTAATAAAATGGAAGCATTGGATTATTCTGAGTATGAAGTTTTTTCAATTTATGATATTCCAGTTGTGGATGTTTCTGAAATGAATCTAAATGGTTGTGAATTCTCAGCAATTCTTAACTCAGTAGATTTAGATCATGAACAAGCAGTGAAAGAACATATCATAAATGAGAATTTAGGGATGTTTTTCCATCTACGAAAGAGAAGACAGAGATTTCAAATCAAATAGAAAACTATCTGAGGATGGGACATATACAACCTAGTAAATCACCATGTGGAGCTCTTGTTCTTCTTAAAGTGAAGAAAGATGGAGGTTTCCGGATGTGTGTGGATTACAAGGGGCCTAATAAAGTGACCATAAAGAATAAATATCCATTATCCAAGATGGATGACCTTGTAGATCGCTTGGATGGAGCACGGTATTTCACCAAGATAGATCTCAGGACAAGGTACCACCAAATAAGGATTAAGTCAGAAGATGCCCAAAAGACAGGATTTCGTTCTAGATTTGGTCATTATGAGTTTCTAGTGTTGCCATTTGGATTAATGAATGCTCCAGCAACGTTCCAGCAAATGATGAACGATTTATTTCATCCATATTTGGGGAAGTTTGTGGTTGTATTCTTAGACGACATTCTCGTTTATAGTAAATCTTTGATGGAACACGCAGAACACTTAATAATCGTCTTGATGAAGCTCCGTCGGGAGTTACTCTACGCTAAAACGTCCAAGTGTGAATTCTTCAAGCAAGAGTTGCTTTATCTCGGTCATAAGATCACAGTAAATGGGATCAAGATTGACGAGGATAAAATCAAGATTGTGATTAAGTGGCCAATTTCGGAAACTGTGAGGCAGGTAAACTCTTTTTGAGGTTTTACACTTTTCTTCAAGAGATTTATTGAGGATTATGCTAAGTTAGCAGTACCGCTTAATAATCTGACAAAAGGAATTGTCAGTAAAAAGAAAAAGAAGAATCAACCTAGTCCGCCTGTTGTTTGGAATGAGGAATTGAATCAATGTTTTGAGAAACTTAAAACAATGATTGTTTCAGCTCCCGTGTTACAAATTGCAAATCTAGATTTACCTTACGTCATGAGAACGGACGTAAGTGATGTTGCAGTTGGAGCAGTTCTATTACAAATGGATAGCCCACTAGTGTTTGAAAATAAAAAAATTCACTAGTCCTCAGTTGTGTTATACTACACAGGAAAAAGAATCGTTTAATGTAGTCCTGCACTTAGAACTTGGAGACACTACTTGTATGGTAGTAAGTTTGTAGTGTATACGGATCACCAGGCTCTTAAACATTTTTGTAATCAACGTGATCTTCGGGGGAGAAAAGCTCGATGGGCTGAATTGATGCAAGAATTCGATCATGAAATCCGTTACATAAGAGGCAGCTCTAATCAAGTTGCAGATGCTCTTAGTCGGATCAGTGAACTGAATGAGTTGTCATTCACCCATATTTCTACGGATCTATATCTTTCACTGAGAGAAAAATATGAATCAGATTCTCATTTTGGTCACATTTGGAACATTGTTCAGACCAGAAGAAATGTGGACAATGTTGAGTCAGAAACACATGGGACTCAACTAACTAAGAAAGATAAGAAGATTGTGGAACAGTTTACCATTCGAGATGGATTACTATTTTGGAATGGAAAAGTTTGCGTACCTGGTGATGATGAGCTCAAACGAAAGATTTTGTTTGAATGTCATGACATACCCTGTGTAGGACATCCCGGTATACACAGGACTCTGCTTTTGAATCAACTGATATGTTGTGGCATTTCAGACTTGGCCACCTCAATTTCAATAATATCCAGCAAATGTCTGCTCAGAGACTAGTACAAGATTTGCCTTATGTCATCAAGCCAACTTCTCCATGCGAAAGCTATATTATCAGTAAGCATGCAAGAAGTCCTTCATTTCAGATTCAGTTCATACTTCCAAAGGCTTGCTTGACCTTGTACAGAACGACATTTGTGGCCCGATGCAGACTGCTTCCACAGGGAGAGCTCTCTATTTCCTAACCTTCATCGACGACTTCTCTAGAAGGACTGCTACTTACTTTATGAAGAGCAAATATGAAGTGTTCAAATTCTTCAAGTAGTACAAAGCATCTATAGAAAACCAGACCCAGAGGAAGATCAAAGCTCTATGCACAGATGGAGGGGGAGAGTATATCTTCACAAAATTCAAGGAGTTTTGCAAGGCCAACGAGATACATCCACCAGATCCTTATGGGTATTATTGAAAATTTGGCAAGTCCATGTTCTTGCTGACTACCATCATCTAATATAGCCTCAAGTTTTACATAAGTGAATTCTATCCACGCTTTTCTTGACGCATCCATGTCCCAGCAATAAACGGGCCAACAATAGCTCTATTCCACAACAAATGTAGGCAAGTGCCAAGGGACTGACACTACTTTGGGCCTAGGACCCTGTTGTGGGTATTTGTACTACATTGATTATGTATCCAAACAATAATGTATTGAATTATCAGAAAAAAGGAATATGAGATTTATCAACTACAATACAATCATAGAGATGCACACATTCTGACATAATACTGAACACAATAAAGGATAGAGTAATTCAGCATATACTCCAAAACTGGTATTGTACGTTCTAGCACATGTGAAAAGTACCCCTGCAACCCACAACAAGTTTTTGTCCATAAACTTTGAGTATACCTATCCTACCCAACTCGCCTCATCAAAATTAGCTAGTTTCCAAAAACTTGCTAATTTGGGCTTAGTTTTGGATCAACCCCATCAAATCTTCATAAATCCTCTTGTACTTGGCTCTGATATCATATGGAAATCTGCAAAATTGGACCAATAATGGATCCTAAAATGATCCACAAGAGTGATTGGATGTTAGATACAATTGATCTATCAATCTACACAAGATTTAGATGAATCTAGATCAAATTTAGATGAGAGAATCTAACAAGAACAATCATAAATGAAAGGGAATTGTACTTGCTGGTTTCACACGTGTGAAAACCTGTCAGAGTACGGACTCTAGCCTGAAATCAAAGTACAATATGATAGGAATCCAAAACCATCAAGAAAATCAAGACAAATGATGAAATTGACAAGAATTGTCTCCAAAACCAAGATTGGTGTTGCTTAATGATTATGGCCAAATGTGGCTCTATATATACAAAAAGTGAGAGCTCATGGTACTGATCATCCCTTTGATCCGACATGTGTGAGGGTGCTTTGTCATATGATGATTCATCATGCAAAACTGACACTTGGACAAAACCTTCTATTTTGAGCACTTTTGGTCTATTTTTCTTCTATGTAGGAAACTAGGAAAAACTGAGAAGTGCAAATTCGACTTTCTCAGCCTATTCCACACACGTGAGAAGACCTCTACACATGGGTTTTGACACCTAATCTCATGATGTGGCTTCATGCAATCTCTAGATTAATGCCATGTGGCATATGCCCAGAGAGAGAGAGAGACCGTGAGTGAGAGAGAGGGAGAGCATCCAAGAGAGAGAGAGAGAGAGAGAGAGAGAGAGAGAGAGAGAGAGAGAGAGAGAGAGAGAGAGAGCATTGTGAGAACCGTAAGTGAGAGAGAGAGGAACTATGAGAACCGCGAGAGAGAGAGAGAGAGAGCACCATGAGAACCATGAGTGAGAGATAAAGAGGGAGAGCATCCAAGAGAGAGAGAGAGAGAGAGAGAGAGAGAGAGAGAGAGAGAGAGAGAGAGAGAGAAACTGTGAGAACCGTGAGTGAGAGAGAGGAACTGTGAGAACCATGAGTGAGAGAGAGGAACTGTGAGAACCGTGAGTGAGAGAGAGGAACTGTGAGAACCGTGAGTGAGAGAGAGGGAGAGCATTGATGCCTGAATTTCTGCATGTAAGCAAGAATCTAGAGCAACTATATCATATAGCAAGTGATGCAGACCACAACAGCTACATACAGTCTCTCTCTCTACATACTCTCTCTCAAATTTCTCGGCTCATTTTTTAAAAGGTGAGAAACATTTGTCAACGATTTGGTGTTATAATAATAATGCTGAATGCTATAACATCTGTTTCAGTGCTTCAACGATGGATGTTTCAACAATGGATGTTTCAATGATGGTTTCTGCTATAACGATTTGGTGTTATAACGATGGTTCAACGATGCTATAACGATGGTTCAAAGATGGATGTTTCAACAATGGTTCAACGATGGATGTTTCTAATGATGGATGTTTCAACGATGGATGCTATAACATAATAACATTATTATTATAGCGATGGTTAACTGCAAACAGCCTGACGGTTGCATTTTTTGGAGAGGGCCAAAGGGAGGAGTAACTGTGAGAACCGAAGGGAGAGGTGATCGTGAGAACCGTGAGGGCTGAAGGGAGGGGCGACCGTGAAAACCGTGCTGAAGAGAGAGAGAGAGAGAGAGAGAGAGAGAGAGAGAGAGAGAGAGAGAGAGAGAGAGAGAGAGAGAGAGAGAGAGAGAGAGAGAGAGAGAGAGAGAGAGAGAGAGAGAGAGAGAGAGAGAGAGAGAGAGAGAGAGAGAGAGAGAAGAGAGGGGAGGGGAGGGTGTGTGTGTGTGTGTGCCTGTCGTTGCGATCTGGATCTCTCTCTCTCTCTATGCAACATAGAACAAAAGACATTGCACACGTTCTCAAATCCCTGGTCAATGTGTTATTTATAAAATAGATACAATTTGACAATAATTTGAAAACAATTTGACAACAACAATGTGACAATTTGACAATTCAAAGATTATATTTTGTTCACAACACTTCCATGTACACTATTTTGATGAGAATTGCCATTAGAGTCTTTGCAGCTGCTATCAACAAAATCTTTATCTCTAGAATCCCAGAAGCTACTAAACTGAGAACCAAGACTTGAGCTTCAAAAAAAAAAAAAAGGTAGTCGTTCATCTCTCGATCCTCTCTTTCAAGGTCGAGGAGTACTTGGAAGAGAACATAGAGATAAAATATAAATATAATATAATAAGGACAATCTGGGACGAAGGAGAAGGGATGGCATGAGGAAGAGGAGTAGGAGGCCTGACTTCTGCAGAGATGGAAAAGCGAGAAGACGCTTCGCCCGCCATAGCTACCTATCAAAATACAATAAAATAGAAGAGAGCAAGAAGATGAAGGAGGCCCGATGGAGAGAGAGGCCCGCATCCCGCCTGCTCGCGATTGAGAGAAAGAGAGAGAGAATCGATCGAGAGAAAGATAGAGCGCGCATGTTTCCCACTCATAGAACTTCTCACGTTTTTTAGCTTTTCACGTTGTAAAACGCGTGACATTCTGTTGCGAGCAGAGCGTGACATTTTTTATGACATGGCGACATTCTCTCTCTAAAATAGTTTTAATATATATGATGAAGTAACCAATTTTCATAATTTAAAAGTAAAAAAAAGAAAACCTTATTTAGAACGCAACCTTATTGAAAAAGACACTTGAGTTTCATGTTAGAAATGGTGAACTCCTGCAACTTTGTCGCAACACGAACAAGAAATGAAGGTCGAACGAGAACAATTCGCGACAATCAACGTGCCTTTGACTCAAAGCACGAACGATTCGCGAATCGTAAACACACCTCCAGGACCGCAAACCGCAAAGGGACGCAAACCGAAAAACTACAAAAGAAACGAAAAGAACGAAAGCAAACGGGAGATTACAAAACAAACGAAGAGGAATCTTTTGCGCTGCCAGCTGGTAGCTCAACGGGCTTGAAGACGTAGACTTCACGCCCAGGTGAAACGAGTGGCAACGATGGGGACTAACTGATTAGTTGATTAACGTTAACTAGTCTTGTGATTTCAGTGTTTAGCCATCTAGTAAACTCCACGTTGTAGAGGTATAAACGATCCTCTTTGGATCATAAACTAAGCAAAGAGAATAGACGGAATTGTTTGTAAAAGAAAGAGAGAGAGACGTAGTGAGTAGAGCAGAAAAGAAAAATACTAGAAACAATAGAGTTGTGCATGAAAGTCTGCCAACGAGCAGAATACAGCGAAAGAGTAGAGTGTCATTTCGCCAACGAGCGAGACACTGATGATCTCGCTCTAAAAAGTAAACTGATAATACAGTCGCTCTATTTTCATGTCGTCTGTCTTGATTGCTAGAAACAAATGTGTTATGTGATGTGTAGTCGAGTGTCTAGGTTCCTGTAAAAGATTCCAGTCCTCGAATCAGCAATCTTCTTCCTGTGATCACTGCCACAAAACAGGCCACACAACCAACAAATGCTGGTTCAATCCAACAATACCTTGCATGCACTGCAAGAAGAAAGGGCATTCTGCATACGATTGCAGATTCAACCCAAAAAGAGAGAACAAAGCTGAAAAAGCTAATGTTGCAGAGTCATCAAAGGATGCTGACAGAGGTGACGAAGCTTTCACGATACTCGATAAAGCTTCAACCAGCTACATTGAACATGACTAAGATGTAGTCATTGATTCAGGAGCAACATCTCACATAACCTGCAACAAGAAGATCTTGATCGACTTCAGAGAGCTCAAAAACACCAGAGCAGTGATTCTAGGTGATGGGAGCAGACACGATGTCAAAGGCATCGGCACTCTACAACTACAAACACTGTTGGGCCAAGCAGAGCTGCCAGAAGCACTCTATGTGCCCTCACTCAGAAAAGTTCCGCTATCTGTCTCCAAGATGGCAGATCTTGGCATTCGAGTTTTATTCGACGGTAACACTTGCCCATGATCAAGAAGACGACAAACAAGTTGCTGACGCTCAGATGCAGAGAAAGAAACCTTTACCAGGCCAAAAAAATAAGCAACTCTGATAGCATATTAAATGCTTCAGAAAATGAAGATCAGCTCTGGTATAGGAGAATGTATCATCTGAACATGCGGAGCCTGTATGACATGAGCAGAAAAGACATAGTCACAGGTCTCAAGATTTCAAGACCCGTAACTGAGTTTTGCGAAGCCTGTAAAAAAGACAAGCAACATCGAAATCCATTTACACATGAGGGAAGAAGAGCCAAGGAAGTTCTTGAGCTCGTCCACTCTGATGTCTATGGACTGATGAAGACGGATTCGCTCTCAAGTTCGAGATACGTTTTGATGTTCATAGATGATTATAGCTGGATGACCATGATCTACTACTTAAAGAAGAAATCTGAAGTGTTTGATTCCTTCAAGAAGTTCGTGGCATTTGTAGAGCGACACACCTTGAAAAAGATACAGATCCTTAGATCTGACATCAGAGGTGAAAAGAAAAGCAAAGAATTCTCAAAATTCTACGAAGAACAGGGGATCGAACAACAGTTCACTCCTGCATACACACCATAATACAATGGTGTGATAGAAAGAAGAAACAGAATGCTAGTCAAAGGAGCCAAATGCATGATGGCACAGGCTCAATTGCCAGGTCAATTCTGGGCTGAGGCAATAGCTGCAGCTGTACACCTGCAAAACAAATCTACAGTGACAACGCTGAAAAACAAAACACCATACGAAATGTGGACAGACAGAAAGCCTGATCTGTCATACGTATGAGTGTTTGGATGTACAACATACAAGCACGAAAAAAAAAACAAGCTTGATGACAAATCTGGGCAAACAATCATGGCTGGCTACTCGAATGGAACACATGTGTACAAGCTCTACAACCCAACAACGAAGAAGGTTGTTTCGAACAGAGATGTAAAGTTTGATGAGTCCACATTTCTTGGACTGAAAGACGAAAGAGATCATGAGATCTTCACAATGTTGCCCATTCAAGAGGGAGATGAAGGACAAACAGCAAATCAGAATGCAGAGCCGCAGACTCCAGAGCAGCAAGAAACAGAGGATCAACCCCATGAACAAGAAACGTTCGAGCAGCGACGAAATGAATCTATAAGGTCAACAAGAAAAAGAAGACCTCTAGATCACTACTCTAACAATTTTCAATGGAGCGAAGACACGCAGTTTGAATACTACAGCTTCACAGTAGAGCCAGCCACATATCAAGAAGCTATCCAGAGTCCAAAGGGAGAATTCTGGAAGCAGGCAATGTCGGAGGAGATCAAGTCAATGAGGCGAAATGAGGCATGGACATTAGAGCCACTGCCAGAAAACAGAAAAATAGTCGACTGCAAGTGGGTGTACAAGAAAAAGATGAAATCAGATGACACCATTGGCCACTACAAAGCAAGGCTTGTCGCGAAGGGCTACACGTAGAGATATGGTGTTGATTATTTCGACACATATTCGCCCATGGTCAAGATGACAAGCATAAGACTACTCCTTGCATACGCCACACAACACAATCTGAAAATTCACCAGATTGACGTGACAACAACCTTTAATCTTCATGAAGCAGCTGAAGGCTATGAAGAGCCCGACAATCGACAATATGTTTGTCGGTTGCAGAGGTGCATCTATGGTCTAAAACATGCATCACGAGCCTGGTATAAAAATCTTGATGGTCTTCTGAAGTCTCTAGACTTCAATCCTACTCAACCAGACTACAATGTCTACATTGAAAGAGTAGGAAAAGATTTTGTGATACTGACCATTTTCATGGATGATTTGCTAATGATTTTCATCTTTCATCCTTGATGCTGATGAAAGACATGAAAAGTCAAATTTCTGAAAGCTAAGAAATCACAGATCTTGGAAAAGCAACGAAATGCCTAGGGCTGGAGATCAAAAGAGATCGCACAAAGGGAGAAATGCACTTGAGTCAGTCAGAATATGCCAGAAAAGTTCTAAAACAGTACCACATGATGGAATGCAAAGAGAAGGCCATACCAATGATAGTTGGAGCCAAGCTCACGAAGCAGGATTGCCCAAAAACGGAAGAGGAAGAACAGAAGATGGCAGGTATACCCTACCAGAACTTAAGCGGTAGTCTGATGTACCTTACAATTTGTACCAGACCCGATCTGGCTTTCTCTATTTACGCCTTGAGCCAATTCTCTTCCAATCCTGGTCTAGCACATTGGCAAATGGCCAAATGAATCCTACAGTATATGAAGGGTATCCAGAATATGGGATTAACCTACAGAGCTGAAAGCGAAGAAAAAGGATTCGAGCTGCATCACTACAGTGATGCGAACTGGGCGAGCTGCAAAGATGACAACAAGTCCATTACTGGAGGGTGTACAATAGCGTGCGGAGCTGCAATCAGCTAGATATGCAAAAGGCAAACCTTGGTGGCTCAATCCTCTTGCGAAGCTGAATATGTTGCAGCTTCAAAAGTGGCGAATGAGGTAGTGTGGCTGCAAATGATGCTGGAGGCAATCGGGATATCACAAGAAGGGCCAAGCATGATGAAGATGGACTCTTAGAGTGCCATCTATCTATCCCAGGATTCTGTCTTCCACTCAAAGACAAAGCACATACCTCCGAAGTACCATCACATTCGAGATTTGATCTTGAAAGGAGAGCTCCAGGTCCAGTACATAAAGTCAGAAGACATGATTGCAGATCTGCTCACGAAACCGCTCGACAAGCCACTCTTTGCCCAGCAAAGAAAGACAATTGGATTAAACGTACAAAGCTGCAAGGTTCAAGAGGGAGTGTCAGAAATGGTGAACTCTTGCAACTTTGTCGCAACACGAACAAGAAACGAAGGTCGAACGAGAACAATTTGCGACAGTCAACGTGCCTTTGACTCGAAGCACGAACGATTTGCGAATCATTCGTGAATCGTAAACACACCTCCAGGACCGCAAACCGCAAAGGGACGCAAACCGAAAAACTACGAAAAGAACGAAACGAAAAGAACGAAAGCAAACGGGAGATTACGAAACAAACGAAGAGGAATCTTTCGTGCTGCCAGCTGGCAGCTCAACGGGCTTGGAGTCGTAGACTTCACGCCTAGGTGAAACGAGTGGCAACGACGGGGACTAACTGATTAGTTGATTAGCGTTAACTAGTCTTGTGATTTCAGTGTTTAGCCATCTTGTAAACTCCACGCTGTGGAGGTATAAACGATCCTCTCTGGATCATAAACTAAGCGAAGAGAATAGACAGAATTATCTGTAAAAGAAAGGGAGAGAGACGTAGCGAGTAGAGCAGAAAAGAAAAATACTAGAAACAATAGAGCTGTGCATGAAAGTCTGTCAACGAGCAGAACACAGCGAAAGAATAGAGTGTCATTTCGACAACGAGCGAGACACTGACGATCTCGTTCTAAAAATTAAACTGATAATACAGTCGCTCTATTTTCATGCATCTCCTTGTCTTGTGTCGTCTGTCTTGATTGCTAGAAACAAATGTGTTATGCGATGTGTAGTCGAGTGTCTAGGTTCCTGTAAAAGCTTCCGCGCAAAAGAAAATTCAAAGACACAAAATCGTTCGCGAATACGAAGACGAAAACGAAAACGAAAAGGAAACAATTTTGCCTTCGCAAAACCGAACATCGTTTTCCGCTTCCGCGACATTTTAAGAGAATCATCACAATATCTTATTGCTATTGCGGCAAAGCTAAAAACAAAAAACAAAAACTACCCCATGTTTAAGGTTGGTCCTAAACTCCAAGGTCAGCCTTTAATGGTATGAGGATATAGGTGAGGGCTAGCATTCGAGGTATAGGCCCCGTGTTTAAGGCCAGCCCTAAACCCCAAGGCCAGCCTTTAGTGGTCTGAGGATATATCCGATGGCTCGGCATTGGGAGAGGGAGAGGGAGAGAGAGAGGTCTAACAGCGATGGAGGCTGCTGATCATTGTTGTGCAGCAGAAACCTTGCTTATTCCAGAGATTGCCACATTTATCAACCTGAAGAAGGCACAGTTGCTGGAAGGATCGACCTCTGGTCAGTCTGTTATCTGGAAGTCTGACATTGAGAGCTTTCAGGGCACAGTCGTCCAAGGTTCTGGCCTTGCATTTGCAGATTGCGGCCAGAAAGTGGAGCAAGTGCATGAAATCAGGGATCGTGATAGATCGAATAGGGAAATTAAGGGAAGTTTGATGGTTGGAAAGCTGGAAAAGGAATGCCTATTTCTGCAAGGAGGCTCAGAGCAGCAGACAGTTCATGTAGAAGAAGACTGTGCAGATGAATCAGAGGAAGGAAAACGGTCGAAAGAAAAGAATGCCGGCATCTCCTGCGAAGAAATAGAGCACAGAAGAGATGATGGGATGAAAGAGCATATATCAGGCAACCTAGTGGGTTCAATTAGCAGTAAGAGGAGACCATTGCAATATTGCAGGGAAGAGCTCTTTGCTATGCAAGGTTTTCGCAAGGATTTAGGGTTTAGGGAACAAGTTGTTACACAGATTGGCCCAATTCTGGATGAGCTCAATGAGTTGAAGGTAGCTGACATCAGAGAATCGAGTCACTGCCGTGCTGGTAACAGGCATCACCATCGCCACAGAAATGAGGCTCCTGTTTCTGCTACAAAGAGCGGCATTCCCGGTAATTCTACTTGATTAGGGGCATACCGGTAGATTTCTATAACAATTAGAGTTTTGTGACTTGCATCATCGAATCTGCTTGCCAGCATATTGGCTGGTTATTAAGCTTGTGTGTCTGTAAGTTGGTTGCTTAGTTGTAACGTAGCAATTCTGCGAGGTATGCAAAAATTTACGGTGCTTGTATGCTGCAAGACACAATCTCTACAGGATTACAGCAGTCTTTGCAAATACTATGAAATTTCATGCATGCTATGTTTCCAGTGATTTTTACATGATCCCATGCATTAGATGGTTTTCCCATCTTCCACGACAATGTTGCTACCGTACTCCCATAAAGTTTGCCATTCTAAAGGAATTACATACAGTATCTACAATATTCCAAATGCATTCCAACATGCAACAAACCTTTTATACACACCATATAGCTACATCGTAGTTCACAGAACATATATGTGTGGAACGATGTCCAGAATGTGTTCCATAGCTATCGAAAAGTCTATAAGGAGGATAGTTATATTTTGAATCATAAGAAAAATGTCATTTTGGGTAGAGTTATGGGGCATTAGAAGAAACCTAAGTAGTATTGTAAATGTCAAGTATGTGAAAACCGTGGGAGCGTATATAAACGTCTCCAAGAAAAAAAACTATGCATAAAAGAGAAATGAACAACATAACTATGAACTACAAATTGCCAACTGTCCATATAGCTGCCAGGAGTAGAGTAATATCATGTAGTGCTGCTGCTGAAGAAAGATGTGATACGAGCTACAACCTGAGGTAACATGGACCGTCGCTGACGTCGTCGTGTAGGAGGGTGAAAACTTTGTACTTCTATGAGCAAGTGTGATGCCTGAGAGAACCATGATAGCCTGTCATCCGATCTAAGGTCCATACGCCATCTCCTGCAGGAGAGAAACGATGTGATCTGGAGCTGTGCATCAGGATGAGCGGGTAGGTGGCTACTGTAGGGTAAAAACATCTCTCTGATCATAAGTGTGACACATCATGGATCATCATATGCTATAAGGGACCGCAGTGTGACCGGACCCTCTCGGAAGAGGGTATGGTATCTCCCTCTGATCTCGTTATAGACTGGACATCTGAACAAAAAGTGCTTCTCTGACTCCACCTCGGACAGTGAACATAACTGGCAGATCTGCTCCTCTCGTGGGGTACCATGTAAACGTCCAACCTCAATCTCAAGCTGATGTGATGAGACTCATAACTGGCCTAATGTGAATCGTAGGCCATGGGATAATCCCGACTCTAAATAGTGTGGTAGAACTAAGGTCCCCACAACATCCATCTCCAAGAAATGAGTCCAGTAATAGTCGGGTTTAACCCCTAACTGGCCCTGCCATGTACGACGGAGATATTCTCTATAGAGGAAACGTTTGATATAATCATGGGTACCCGATGATCCGTGATAGAGATGCCAAAAGTATCCAATATAGACGTGATGCTTGTGAGAACCATGACAAGTCATAGCCCAGACTATGAAGGTGCTAAATTGATACGAGTGCTGCTTGTGGGTGTCTCTGTGCATCAGTGGGAAGCAGCTTGAGACGTTGTACATATGTGATGAGACGGAAGACGACATTGAGCTGTAGAGGAGGAATTGCGAACTCTGCTAGGACAATCTAGTGCGGGACAGACGGTTTAGCCCGTATCATCCGTGATAGCATAATTACCTGTAGACGTGAGATACTAGCCCAATCAACTGAGGTGAGCCCTGGGCACCATGCCTCTGCAGCATACAATGCAATGGGGGAGACAAAAGTATCAAATAATTGACACTTACTCGGGGTGTCCCGAATAAATCTTTGAAAGCAAACTCGCTCAAGTTGGACCAAGGAAGCATGTCCATTTTCAAGTCTGGCTATAGATGCATGTCTCATACCCAATATAGGACCAGTGAAAAGAACCCCAAGATAGGTGTAGGATACGACTGTCCATCTAGAGTAAGCCCCTGTCTTTGCATGAAGGCCTTGGATGTGTTGAAGACCATAACTTTGGTCTTCTCAATATTAAATCGCAAGCCCCATCTGGTGCAGAGATTTTGAAGACTGTCCAACTGTCTCTGTAAACCCTCTCTAGTCGAGGAGACTAAAGCTACATCATTTGCATATAGGAGAATGGCAATCAGAGTATCCCCAAGCCTGCAACTGGCACCACTCTGCTCAATGATTCTCTCAAGCTCATCAATATAGTCCAGAGAGCCTACAGTGGCAGTTGGATTGCTTGCATGAGTTTTGCACCATATGGGGCCTAGGGGTGAACATTGGGAAGACTAAGGTAATGGTCTTCAACACTTCTCGAGCATTCATGTAGTGACATGAGCTTACTTTGGGTGGACAAGTTCTAGAGGTGGTCCCTTCCTACACATGCCCGGGGATCCTTTTCTCAGGTCCTACTTTTAGCATGAGACAGGCCGCCACCACTCACTGGGGAAGGGACATGCCTCCCTTGTTCAGCTAGAGAGATTTTGTTTCCGGAAGTCCATCTAGGATGCTCGCAGTAAGTGTCACCTCTTTGATACCATTTGTCACCCCCACGGCTCTATATGCGGCAAAGGCATGGTGTAGAGGTCTTCCTTCTTCACACTGGGCCTGTCTTTCACGGGTACAGACCACTATGCTAGCTCGGTTGATCCGTGCGAAGCCTTCTGTTCCACATGAGATTCTCCTGGCCGAGTTTGCAGTTCCACCTATTCAGATCGAGGCAACTCTCCAGCTCATTACCTGTAGATTTGCTCTTTGATTCAGAATGTTGATCTATACTGATCTAGGACTGTTGCTGGCTTGTAAATGCATGTAGCTGAGTAACGTAACCATCTCTCTCCACTGACAAGCTGGGAATACACATTGTAATCTGAGAAACACTTCTGCCTGGAAACCGTTCTAACAAGAAGACCAAACCGTAAAGAACTGTAACCAATGGAAGTAACAAAAAGAAGAACGAACGAATGATAGAGAATCGTGTTCACAGATTCAGTGAGAATCTATGAACATTTGGTGCCATTTCCACAGCTACACATACACTAAACCAAGCCAACCCTGTCCAATCTGTGCTGCAAAAACATCGCTCTGAAGTGTCCCACATGTTTCATTACATATAACAGCATAGTGGATTCTTTAGGTCGTGCATTCTGCAACATATTAACGAAATGGTGATTCTGAATGTCATGATTACAATTAAGTTCAGAACATTCGGTTAGTTCAATTACTCAAGCAATCAAACAACCAATGAGTTTAAAGACAATTTCAACATCGAATTTACGGTTGAACACTTACGACAGTATCGAGACTAAAAGTATTGTTTGACCAGATTAATCAAACACATGACAAATCCGACAAAGCGAGACTATCAATTGTAGGCACAGAAGCACTCAACATTCAAATAGCATATGAAAGCGAAGAGCAATGAAATCTCAAAGACTCAAGACAACTCTCTGTTCCCCTGAAAACTCGGTGGTTACAATGAAACGTGTATGGAGTACTAATAGAGGTTCGAGTGCGAATATACGAATCTCTTAACAATCGATGTGTCAGTTCTTATTTATAATTACTTAACTGATTATATCCAATAAGAAAATTACATGTGTACAACTTCTGATGTGGCATCCTAGACACGATATTGTTCCAATAAGAAACAAGTGCGTGGACAGTTACAACGTTTAGATAAGGTGTGAAATTATCTGTGTCATCAGGAATATTCTCTTTAAGGTCGGCCTTCTCTTTAAGGTGTATGTCATTTCGTATCTGTCCTTTGTTTAAAGGTCCTTCCTTTAAGTTGATTCGATTTGGTGTTGGTCATTCGATATGTCATTGAGTAACATTAACGTTGCTGCATCCATTAGATATTTCTTTTTATTCGAATAATTGTCTTTATCATTTGGATGAGTTCATAGTGTTTTTGCATCAAAATAGTATCATTTCACAAAAAATGCATGCAATAGGATATTACAATCTTCCACAAATGGAATTGGACAATGGTTCTATTTCTCCATGTGAAGAATTGCCAAAAATTGGCAAATCTAGCTTGATAAAAACCATGTAGAATAGTGTAAATTGTGTACACAAGTGGGTCCCACACATGTGAGGCCATGATGCCACATGGGAAACCCATCCTAATGTAGGTTAGGTCAAGTCAAGAGAGTTGGTCATGTCTATTTGGTGGTCATCCCTACTTTATAGGACCTACACCTAAGTTTAAGGTGAAAATTTGACCAACTAGCTACCTACCAAGCATAACTCTAGGAAATAGACTAGGGTTTCATTTTAAGTCAAGGAGAGTGAGTTAACTTCCTTATTACATGCTGGAAATCCACCTAACTTCAAGAAGGAAGTCAAATTTGCTATGTATTCCCTCTCTCCATAGTGAGAAGATAGAAAATTTTTGGAGCTCATTGGCAATCTCAAGCTAGTTCACTATGTACATTGAGTTTTTGTGATCCAAATGAAACCAAATCAATTTCTACTTGTTTCTCAGGTTGAAGGCCGTACTACAGCCTGTAGCACACACGTGTGGGCTCGGATTTCAATGTTTATCAATGCTTTTGATTGTTAATGCTTGTTGTTTGTCAAATTGCCAATCTAGATCAACTTTTTTGTGTTTAGTTTTTTGATAGATTGTTAAGCAAGCATCCAATCACTCTTGTGGATATTTTGTTAGATCCAT
Organism: Diphasiastrum complanatum; assembly: GCA_029204225.1. NCBI lineage: Eukaryota > Viridiplantae > Streptophyta > Lycopodiopsida > Lycopodiales > Lycopodiaceae > Diphasiastrum > Diphasiastrum complanatum. The sequence continues at coordinate 4,422,913 of CM055093.1, read as the reverse complement.
TTATGGTCCTAAAGTACAGTACTTTCACATGGTATCAGATCCAAGTACAAGAGCATAAGCCATTGATCTAATGCAAATCCATTTCTAGCAAGTTTTGGTGCTAAAAACTAGTATTGAGAGGCCAAGCTAGAATCTTGATTTTGGTGAGGAGATTTGATCCCAAACTTGGTAGGGGTCCAAATCCGTACTGTCCACATGTGTGGGCACCTCTGAACCTGCATATAATGCATGGTATTCATTTGATCCAAAAAAATTCAATTTGTGAGCTGTTGGTGTAATTTTTGGTGGAGATCCTAGGATAATCTACCAAGATCATTTGCCATTGATTAGATTTGAATTTGTTTCATGGAATCTAATTAATCTAGGCTGCGTTCAAGTCCTATTAAGGTTAAAAACAGGTCTTGAAAGTACACCAAGAATGAAGAAAGAGATTAAGTCATTTTTTTGTCCAAAAATAGCCAAAATTGGCAAGATTTGATTGTAAGTAGATTTCACATCATCTTATCTTCATTCCAACGTTGTGAGGGAGTGCTAGAACTGAGATTATAAGTCCATTTGTTGGATTAGAAATCTAATTTGAGTGAAAAACTACAAGAGAGAGACCTTAGTGAGTTTCTAGAGACAATCAAATCCATTTCTTGGCAAGATTTGTTTGAAAGTAGTTTTCACTTCATCTTATCTTCATTCCAGCTTTGTGAGGGAGTGATAGAACTGTGATTATAAGTCCATTTGTTGGATTAGAAATCAAATTTGAGTGAAACATTGCAAGTGTGAGACCTTTGTGAGTTTCAAGTCAATCAAATCTATTTCTTGTTTGTAGAAGTCACTAGTAAGATGGGATCTGCTGGAGTATACCTTCTAGAAGCTAGTGAGAGGTTGAATTCTACAAATTATGCTATTTGGAAGGTTAGAATGGAGTCACTCTTGGTGCTCCAAGACCTTTATGAGTTCTTGATTGAAGATGAAGATGAACCTCTAGGTGCACAAGAGTTAGCTAGATACAAGAAGAGATCTAGGCTTGCACTTCATTGTGTGAAGATGAATGTGAGCAATGATTTGTTGAGAGAAGTATCAGCATGTACTAGTGCTAAAGAGGCTTGGGAGTCTTTAAAATCAATCTATGAGTCTAGAAACACTTCTAGAGTTCTTATGCTTAGAAATCAAATTTTGCAAAGCATGAGAAGAAGTGAGGAGAGTGCACATGATTATGTACTCAGAATCAAGTCTCTAAATAGGGAGTTGGCTTCCATTGGAGAGAAGATTCATGATGGAGAGCTTGTACAAATTGTCCTTGATGGTCTAGGAGATGACTTTGCAAATTTGGTCCAAAGTTTTGCCATCCAAGACACTTTGCCAACTATAGAAAAACTTCACAGTGTATTAGTGGCTGAAGAGTGTAGGATGCTCCATGCAAAATCTAGGATGAGTTCCTTGTCTTTGCAGGATGGTGATGAGAAAGCCAATTTCTCAGTCAAGGGCAAAAAGAAGACCAATGGAAAGAAGAAGCATCCAAAGGAGGCCAAAGAAGAGGATGATGCATCAAGCTCAAAGGACAAGTCAAAGCAAAAATGCTTCTTTTGTGGAAGGAAGGGGCATTATGCATCTGAATGCTACAAGAGGCTAAGAGCACAAGTGGAGGAGGACAAACAAGGAAACCTTGCAAAGGAGGAGGAGGAGGATGAAGTAGATATATTCTTGATGGCATCTACATCCTCACCAACAAGCAATAGCAATTCAAGAGACAATTGGTGGATCGGCAGTGGGGCTAGCTCCCACATGTCTTGTGAAAAGGAATTTTTCTCAAACTTACACTCTTTCAATGCTGCTAAAAAGTTTGTCTTTACTGCAAATGATGAAGAGTGTAGGATAGATGATGTTGGTACCATCTCTTTGTGTCTAGAATCCTCAAAATGCATGGATCTAGAAAATGTCCTTTATGTACCATCAATTACCAAGAACATGCTTAGTGTTGGTTTACTCTTAGAAAGTGGTTTGGATGTCCACTTTAAGCATGGTGTAGAAGGCCAAAGTTAAGCTTAAAACTTAAGTTTCTAAGTTTTATTAATAAGTCAAAAACCTTCGCATGACTAGCAGCAGCTCCAAGGTATTGTCCCAGACCTGCATAGAAACCTGCGAAGATTCCCACCAATCAGATCTTGAAAAATCTCAAAAAAATCATAAAATTTTCAAAAAATCCCTTGAAAAATAAAAAAAAAAATTAGATCTTCATAAGGACCTTCGTAGAGCTCTCTGAAGTTCCATCTCAATGAGACCAGGGCACAGAGAAGCTTTCAAAGATTAGTTTCCAACTTAAGTGCTCAACGGACACTGCTTCAAGAATTGTCCATTAAAACCTGGGACGAGTGCACCATTGAATTTAATCTCCATACACCCTACAGCGGTTCCAAGGAGGATGCCACCAGGAAAACAACACCTTCATGCCCCACGTTTTATACGCTCCCATGGTTACCACATACTTGACATGTACTTCATTAGTCGTCACTTAGAATAATAGCATTGCTGGGTATATGGTCCCTTTAAAAGTTTTATAACTAAGGCGGGAATTTTTCTAATTTCTAAAAAGACCTCCACTTTCATTTGAGGCAATTTTGATGGCCAAGATCGTCCATATGTCATCCTACGGCCAAGATTGGTTACCCTCTCTACAAGTCACCAAATGGGTGTTACCACTTAGCCTTATCACTTACGTGAGACTTCACCTATATAAAGGGTGGCATACTCCTTCATTTTTTCACCACTCTTCTTCTCTCTTCCCTCTTCCTCTCTTTGGCAAAGCAGGCTTGGGAACACATCGCCCAACTACTAGCGTTTGGACAGCGATCTACCATACTACTGGTAAGCGGTTTCTTCACTTGTTCTCTCGTGCATATGGAAAGCATTAAATGATAGCATGCTGTCACATATTGCCTCACTACCATCAGCATTGGAGCGCGGCCCAGATACCATCTCTTTGGCCATACACTTTGCTATTTTTTCCACATATTGCAATGAGGTTTTGCATTCTGTCCATCGTTCATCAGATTGGATATAAATCTGCTGGTATCAGCGATGCATTGATGGCCCATCACTATGGATTATTGCATACATATTTTGCTTTGTGATTGATAATAGTCTGAAATGTGCCCATCGCTGGGCCAGCGATGATGATACACCTTTCTATGTGTAAAGCACTTTGTTGTTATGAAAGCAAGTAATGTAGCATGCATAAGCTATTGATATGGAAGTGGACAGCGATGGTAAGCCATCTCTAAATACACTTTTTTGGATATTAAATTCTGGTTGAATACATGGTTTAGAGTCCATCGCTGCTGTCCAGCGATGAACAACCAACTCTTTTGCTAAAAGACGTCCTCTTGTCAAGAAGAGTTCTTAGAAGTGAATGAGGATTGATAAAACATGCTTTCATCTATGTCTTTTACAGCATAGCTGTGACTCACTTTGGATACTAGAGTCTTGTCATTTCATTCTTAAGGCATTCCGAAAGACAGCAAGCAAGTATTTATAAAACTTTCACTCTTTAGTCTCACATCAATATGAGATGAATGTGATGCTTCACAATCTATCGTTAAAGCTTAAGCGAGTAGGATGTGAAGGAATTGGGTTGTAATGATAACCCTTTTTTCGGGCTTGTGAAAACTCAATGCTATACATAGACCCGGATTCGGCATAAATCGTTTTTTAAGACATTCACGAGCAAACATGACCTCTTCACAAGATTCACTTGCGACTCCTATTTAGGTTGGTGTTTCTTACATATCTTGGTGGCTTTTTACACAAATGGCAAATGCACTCCAAATAAATAGGTCGGCATTGTAAGAAACTACTAATGGCATTTGCACATTTTGGAAGATTGGATTGGTTTTCAACTAAGTTTAAACATGTCTCTTGCTTCATTAAGCATTGCCTTAACATATAGAATCATTGCTTGTCGTAGATACTATTGTAACCCTCGATTATGGTAATGAAATTCTTAGCATATTAGGGATTGATAACCTAAAAAGTTCTTAGAAGCACATGGAGTTGTGCAAGACCTTCCACATTCATAGGGATTGGAACGGCATGGATTTGCCCCAATCCTATTGTGAATGATAGGTTACTAACTCTATCGTTTATGCACACAGGTATTGTATTGTATTTTTTCTTATTAAGACACGATTAGGGTTTAAGATACGTAAAATGATAAGATAGCTTGTGGACTCTTGGAAAGCATGGATATTCTCAGGAAGTTACGAGAACCGTACATTACCTGTTTGTTCTACGATAGGTACGAGTGTTGGTATGGCATGGATTTGCCCCATATACTTATGTATTGGTCCAAGCTACTTACTTGTTTGCGATTTGCTACACATTTTATACAACTTGTTTTCAAATGCATAACGAATGATTAAATAGAAAGATAAGGACCATTATACTGATCAGCATGGCTCGGCCCTGATATGGTGAGGATATGGTTCGGCCTATCGCTATAAGCAACATTCAGTAAGGGAAGATTGGACTATGAAATGTTATTTACATTGCATGTTGATAAGTTAAGTAAACTTATTTTGTACATGGATAACAACTGACATTCAGCGTTGACACCTGTCTTCCTCACTGTGCTAACTTGCGCGGTTTTGTGTGGTGAGATGGTGGCAGGTACCAGCTGGATGTCTTGAAATAGGTTTTGCTTTACATGCTTTATGAGTATTGTATACTTTTCAACTATGTTTTTCCTTGTTGGTTTATGAATAAAGGGTTTTATAAGGTTTGGTTTTGACTTGTCAAGAGGAGCTTTGTTCTGTTAATCTCTCTCTATGTATCCTTGAGGTGTAAATCCGACTATCCTTTGGTCAGGATAGTACCAAACCTTTACCTGACTTCAATTCATGAGCTAACATAGGTTTTTTTTGTTATGTTTTAGTCCTCAGGATGGTATTAGGATGCTATAGACCTGGGTTATGGGGAGGCCCTTCCTCACCCTAATCTATTCATTCAGACTTTAATAAGTTGCATGAAAAGAGCTGTCATGTTGCATAGTTTTATCATTGAGACTGATCGTGCTACCTGTAACGCTGCTGGACCAGGAGATAAGGTTCTATGTATTGTTGACCTTTTGGATGCATTACATTGGGTTAAGATTTACATGGAATACGGTAAAAGCAAAATTGACCCTTTGGGTACATTGCTTGTACAAATGTGAGATCCTCATCCAAGAAGATGTTGGTATCTTTCAATTTAACACGTTATCTTAAACTTTACGTCTATCACCAATCGAAGTAAAGCTTAAAACAAGGGTATTAGGGTCTTTCTTGTACGTCAAGCAGTTTCTAATCCTTGAAAGTGATATTGAAGGTGTGATTTCGAGAACAATTGTGTCATCAAGGGCATTATGAGAATCTGGAATGCCTCTAACACGGACATGGGCAGCTTTACGCTCTCGCAATCATGGCTCACTAAGTGTGAAGAAGATGGAGCTTCAAATTTACCATATCGTCTCAGGATATCCGCCCATGATAGGACCTTGATATGCTGCTGCCCCATATAACATTCTAGTTGTTCGGTTGAGTGTAATGGCACACTTTCTTTGACCCCATGCAGGAGAAACACAACCTGTGGCTTTTGGCCTTGTCAGAGTCAGCTCTCTACAACCGAGGGCGCTTCTTTTTCTTTCCCGAAGGGGAAGCTTCGTCAAAAACTCTCTTTGCCCTTTTTAAAGGAAGGGCCCGAAGAGGGTTTGTCCTTGGATTCAGGCTTTTGCTGCTCTTTGTGGGTCATTGTGTGCGTATCGTCAAAAATTCGAGCAAAACGCACGACATCCTCAAGGGATTGTGGTGATTTCGGCGGACCTCTAACTGATATGCTTTGGACAAGCCTAAAATAAAATGCAGTTTAAGGAGAACTCCGTCAATGCGGTTAACAAACCGCAAAGCAGCTTCTTGGAAGTCTTGCAAATAGACATCCAAGGGTTTCGTCCCCATTTGCAATGTAGCAAATCGACGATAATATTCAAGATCGTTATGGACCAACATAAAGGCGGCCTTAAAGGCTACCTGAAAATCATCCCAAGTAGATGGGACTGTAGCACGTGCATGGAGAAATGAGATGTCCATCGATCAAGCCAAGCCAAGACCATGTCCTGGTGTCTGTCTTTTTTCTCCCCAGTGAAAAACCCCGGGGCAAACATCGGGTTGAGGAGTGTCTGCCGAGATTGGGACATAGCCCTCAACTCGGTCTCCGCCCGTTCATGCATTAAGCGCATGTCGACAATCTGTTGCTGCAACAAATTTATTGCGCACACCATTTCCTCCATATCAGTCTTCGCGGGACTTGGAGCTTGGGTAACGTCCATAGGGCCCAGGGGTGTCCATGGCAAAAGAAAAGGGTAGGAAAAAACTAGAGGAAAAACGAGGAGCAACGGTGTCCAACCCGTTAAAAACTGGCAACTATAGCACAAAAGCCCAAGAAATCAACAAACTTGAGCCTAGGGAGCACTCAAAAGCAACTTATGAAAATGGGGTGAATGTACACTCCTTTATCCCCTTCCAAAGTCTCTCCTCTTCCCTCATGCAAAAAGGACAGGTGGGGCCCAAGAAAGGCCCCATTTGTCCCTTCTAGCTCTTTCCTACCATGTGGGACCATCATAGGGTGCCACATGGCCCATGGACTTCTAAAGTACATTAAATATAGTTAAGGCTTATCTCTCTCTTCTAAACTCCTACTTACCTTTCTCTCCTCCAAAGCCTTGGGGATTCACAGGTATAGAGGAGGAGGAGAGAGCTGTACGTTCAAAAAGGACAACTACAACAAGATTTGGCTTGGATTCATCTTTTAAGCAAAATATTTAAGCTATAATCAACTTTGAGTTTTCAAGTTTTCATCTCAAGTACTAAGCTTAATCTTAGTGTATAGTTTTTTGTTTTTAAAACCATCTCATAAAATTTCTTTCAAAGTTATTTAGAAAATGAAAGGAGAGTGGGCCGTGGGGAAGCGCGCCACCTCCCCTCCCCCTGTTGTCACATCAAGAAAAGAAGAGGTTACTAACACAAGGGGAGGGGAAGATACTATTCCCGTCCCTCTCCCCCCTCATCAAAGAAACCTGAAGCCAGCCATCCGCGGCAGAACCTGTGCAGACTGCGCAGCAGGGTCTGCACGCGAATTAACTAAACCCCCCCCCCCCCCCCCCACCCCCGGGCAGATTCCGTACGATTGTCCGTACGGACAGAGGAGAGGGAGTAACTATGGAACACAACCAGCCACATTCCTTATTAAAGAATACCAAACCGCAAAAGCGATAAAGGGGAACGTGTGCACCTCGTGAAGGAAATCGGCGGCTCTGATACCAAATGTTACAACTCCCATGAATCTCCGATTGCCTTGAAGGTTACTGCACACCCCATACCAGTGACGACGCACTGTATCCGCCCATCCATAGGGTCACCACCGACCCCAGCCCCATGCATTGGAGCTATTGACATACTCATGCCTAGTCGAGCCTCCTGTGATTACTGGCGTCCCATACCACTAGCCATCGCCCTTGGCTCTCCTTAGCACACATCTCCTGGCCTGGAGATACATCCTGGCTAATGCACGTGCTCTCCATCCACCAACTCCCGGGTAGACTGAGTGAATGGCAAAAGGGAAGCCCCACCACTATATAGGCATAGCATAGTGGGTCCCATCAAGCACGGTCCTGCCGGCAACACGTGACCACCTAGGATGGTGACGCGTGGCAAAACATGTCGATAACGCCAGACCTGTGTCATGCCCCTTGCGAGGCCGTCACTGAAGGGCGTACCGTTATGGTACATAATAGTATTTAAGATCAAATACAAGTCCAATTGTACCATTGAGTGGTACCAAGCTCGACTTGTAGCCAAAGGCTATACTAAGCAGAAGGGTATCAATTATGAAGAGACCTTTGCACCTACTGCTCGAATGACTGTTGTGAGAGTAGTGACCGCCTTAGCCGCCCATCATGTATGGAGTATGCATCAACTCAACATCAAGACTGCTTTCCTAAATGGTGAGCTTAGGGAAGAGGTATACCTTCAACAACTTGCTGGTTTTGTGGTTGCAGGACAAGAAGAGAAGGTGTGTACTCTCAAGAAGGCACTTTATGGCTTGAAAAAAGCACCTAGAATGTGGTATCAAAAGATACACTCTTATGTTTGTGATCGAGGTTTCCGGAACAGCCCAATTGATTCTACACTTTATGTATTGCATACTTCATCATTTCTCATTCTCATTCTTCTCTACATTGATGACATTATTACTACTAGTAACAATGAGCAGCAAATAGCAGCCATAAAATCTAATCTTGCTTCAATTTTTGATACTTCAGACTTAGGCCTGCTTCATTTTTATCTCGGTCTTGAATTCGTGCAAGTAAAATCAGGAATTTTCGTCTCTCAACAATGTTATGTTAGGCAGATTTTGAGACGTTTTGATATGGAAGATTGCAAGCCAGTTGCTACTTCTGTAGAAACAGGAACTAAGCTGAGTAATCAAGATGCTGGTGATCCATTTGATTCCACATTATATTGTCAAGTTGTTGGCTCGCTTATTTACTTATGTAATTCAAAACTTGATATTTCTTATGTTGTGTCACTTCTGAGTCAATTTATGCACAGTCCATTTACATCACATTGGAAGGCTTTGAAGAGAATTTTTCAGGTATCTCCAAGGCACTCGAAACTTTGGACTTTTTTATTCAGATGGTGATGCTTTCATGTTTGGATATAGTGACTCATGTTGGGGTGGAGATCAAGACACACAGCGCTCTACTAGTGGTAACTATTTATTTGATCAGCTATCTCTTGGCTGAGTAAAAAACAGCCCATTGTTACTACTTCTTCTCGTGAAGCAAAATATAGAGCTATTTTTAGAGCTACTATGGAATGTTTGTGGTTGAGAAGACTACATAAAGTTCGGGCAGGTAGCTGTGACTCCTCTCTTTACTGATAAGTTAAAGTGCTATTGCAATTGCCAAGAATCCTGTTTTCCATGCGAGGACCAAGCACATTGAGATACACTATCACTTTGTTAGAGAGCAGCTTCATGAAGGAGATATTGATCTCGAATATCATCCTACAACGGATAATATTGCAGATGTATTCACAAAGGCACTTCCAAAAGACAAGTTTGAAGCACTTAAGATCAAGTGCTGAGTTTATAACATAGTGTACATATCTGTTTTTTTCCGCATTTTCATTATAGGAGGGTGTTGGAATGTTATAATGGAAATGCTAATAAAATACTTTCAGGTTACTTTGACCCAACAGGTCGAGCTTGTGTAACTGTTGGTTATTTACTTTAGGGCTTTACTTTAGCAATGGGCCCTCTAAGTAGAAACTCGTGGGTCCATGGCCTTGTTAATAAAGGACCCAAAGTTAGGGGTATATGGTTTTTATTAAGTTGGTTGTAGGAGAAGCTAGGTTTTTGACCTAATGTGGGTCCTCTACATATTGATGTATTTTTCCTTCATTATCATAATGCAAGCATAGAGTCTTCTTCTTGGGAGTCCTGCGAGTTTCTAAGGAGGGTGCCTAGTCAGCTCCTTCTTTCTGTGTGTATGCCATTCAATGTGTTGAATGCTTTCTCTTTGCTTCTAACAAAAGTGGAGTGTGATGGGCTAATTTAGAAAAAGGTAGTATAATCTTCATCTAATCTCATAGTGTATCTGGCATTTTAATCAAAGTGTGGAGCAAACATTTCTCAAGTAAAAAATGCATGCATCAAAAAAGTGTCGTCATTCAATGCACATGCGTCAGCTAACTAACTAATGAAATAAGTGTGGAATGTGTCAAACTTGAAAACAAAAAATAGGTTATGCTATGCCTAGCTTAACATATGTAGTTGGTGATATAATGTGAGACTATCTGGTGACTCCATGAGGTCTGAAGAAGGACATGATAGTTGGAACTATTTGACTATCTTTTTGGGCTCGATGCCTCATCCTAGATCCACTCTTGCACTAAAATCATCTCGTGGGCGAGGATGGGAGAAGTATATGGTGATATGTGGCTGAATAGGTCTCTAGCAATGGACCACAATTGTACGATATGCATCAAGATGACACATCTCTAGTCCTCGTAGGAGATTAGGGAGAGTAGAGTAGTTGGGTAGTCGCTAAAGAGGCACTGGTATTTCCCTCATCTCATAGTAGAGAGGGAACTAAAAATAAAGTGCTCCTTTTTCTCAGTCATCCCCATGGAACGCGTTTCGTAGATCTTGTCCTCTCGTGGTATCCCCTTGAAATGCCCAACCTCTATTTGTAGATGGTTTGAGGAAACCCGGAGTTGTCCCAATGCAATGTAAAGGCTATGAGATAAGTTGGGATCCAAGTAAGGGACTAGGGTAGGAAACCCAAATGCTAGTTTGACCCCCCCGGATGGGGCTAATTAGACATGTTAAATATATGCCATGTGAGCAAACCATCTAATGTAATCACGTGATCACACAGGGAGGTGGCAAATAGGTATGGCGAGTGTGCTCAATAGACACAACGCCTATGCATAGTAGGAGAGATGACATCCTCGTTCAAAAAGTGTCTTGGATGAGGTAAGAATTAGTCGTGGCTATTTGGCAATACTAAAATACTAATGCAACATTGTGGTTAGTTAGAACAGCTTATAAAAATAAAGTCAGTACAAATCAGACGCCATTTCAACTTTTTTATGGCCAGGATGTGGTTATACCAATAGAACTCTTAGTTCCATCATTGCGCATAGTAGCAACGTAATTTGTAAATAAACCGTAATTAGTTGGCATTAGAGAGTTGTGCTTAGCTTTGGCATGGGGTACTGCATCATTTATTAGGAGTGGCTGGACTAACCTCCACATGTCAGGGTTGACCGGTCAAATATGACACGTGTCACATGCTCACTGGGGCACTTGGTCAATGTATGAGTGACACATGTCAGCCTACTCACTTGCCTATGTGTCAGGGTGACTGCCAAGTGGCAAGTGTCGACTGCATGGAATTGGCCATGTGTCAACGTTAGGAAGGGTCAAGGGGTGCTTGAGGGTTGTTAGAGTATTATCAGTCACATTCTTTACCATTATCATCTTGTGTGTATAAAGCTGGAAACGAAAATAGCTACTGTCTCCTCATCAATCTAGCATAGTCTCTACTTTCCAATCAATCACTTAACAGATAAGGAGACTTCGACTCTATTCATAATTGGAGGCCGACAAACTGGGGTTAGGAGTTGGGGCATTTGGCCCAGTCCCCAAGGCTTTCCACGTGTTTCCAAAATACGGCCCAATTGGCCTGAATATATGTTGTATTGCCCAATGCCCAAAGCTTTCCACGTGTTTCCAAAATAGCGCCCAATTGGCCTCAATATAAATGTTGTCAATACAAAATGGGTCCCTAGGCTACAAGTCATAAGGTCGTTTGCAATTAATCAGCAATGTACCAATGTGGGTCCAATACTAGTACTAACATTTCTCCAAGGCCGAAGATGTCTATAATTGTGAATTACGTGGTCCATCGTAAGACGAGTAGGAGAAGCAATAAGCATTATTGCTATCCAAGTATCTCTTTACACTTATATAGACATTTTGTTTTCTCTCTACATGAACTTGGTTGCCCAACTCAAGTAATAAGAGGTATACAATATACCAGCATGTTTTTCTTTAAAATAGAGACAAAACACTTTTGGTGTTCCATTCTGGGCTTATTCTTCATTTTTTGGCCATGGAGGAAAAGCTTGTCCACTTAACATGTCGGATTTTTCTGTGCAATGTACCCGTTATGCGTATTATCTTGGAGATCCTTTTGTGTTTAGATCTTGTGTCGGTACATGGAGTTCCTTGTTGGGGATAACTTCTTTTAAAGAGAGAGAGAGAGAGAGAGAGAGAGAGAGAGAGAGAGAGAGAGAGAGAGAGCCCTTTATTAATGCCTTTTGATGCCAAATGGCATATAAGATGAAGGGACATGCCAAGTGTGTATAGTGAGGCAACCTTACTATATGTCTATATCATTGGTTGGGCATGGTTTTTGCAGATGTAATATGGGATGCTGCCTTGGATAAGAGTTGTGAACAAGCATATGAAGTGATCTCAACTGAAGCTGAAAATCAATCAAGGGATGATGTTTCAAAGCTTGATGACAGCCAGGACAGTGAAGATGATACTGAGAGCTTCCAACAACGTGCATTTGTGGTTAGTGGAGAACCTGATTTTGATTCAGGACCACCTGAAGATGGACTTGAATACCTACGCCGAGTAAGGCATGAAAGCTATCTGTTCTCATGCATGTGGCTTTCTGACTATTGTTATTTTTTTGCTTATGAGATTTGTTCCCATCCCTTTTACTCGGTGGCAGCTCAATTGGGGCCCTTATCACTTTTGGAATCTCATAAGTTTGCTCAATCAAATATTGATAGGCAGTGTGCATTTCACATGCTTGAGAAACAACATTTCAATGTTGAACAAAAAGGATAAATTGAAGTTTCACATTGCCATTTGCAGCCAGTCAAATCAGGCAGAAGAGCTTACATATTTCTGACTTCATGACAATGCCAAGCATATTCCCTCTCACAGTTCTGTTTGTACATCTTGCAATATCTAGAACTCATTTCTCAGTTATTTATCATTCAAGTTGATCCAGCCCCATAAAAACTGCCTATAGTTTCAATGTTTGAGATTGTTTCAACTCGATGTAGATATCTATTTTGCTTTTAGCTTGAAATATCAAGCATGGGCCATTAACATTACCAGACCAGGGAGTGTTTGTACAGTTATGTGTGCAGGTGGCATCCGACAACCTTTGAGACTGAGTCCCCTTCGTTTTTTTTGATGCTAGAAATTGGAAAACAATTCTTTGATGTGAATGACAAGAATGATTCAGGATCCTGACCTTTATTCTGTTGCTTTGGATCCTTAATACAGAGCTAGCTCATGACATAGTTGCCCCAAAAATTATTGGCTTTGCTAAGGTAGCAGCCAAGCATACTTAGTAAAGAAGCCAAGCATACTTACTTCACTGCTGATTGAAATAAAAGATCGAGTGAAACCCATGGTTTGATTTGTCTTACTTGCCAACTGACATTCATTATGTTCTATTTGTAGATGGGAGGCAGCACAATGTCCAAAAATTAAAGTGGCAAAAATAGCTCCAGAAAAATTGACACGCCATCAAACACATTACCTCCCAGATATACCTGAAATACCTGGCTGTGATGCAAACCTGCTGCCCTCAAAGGAATGGGAGAGGGAGTTCTTGTCAGACTTTTCAAAACTTCGTACGGTAAGATATTACACTCTTTGTTGATTCAGTCTGCATTTAGAAAATTTTGCATCGTTACTATTCTCTGCAATGTTCATTATATCAACTATATACTAGGATTGCATCTTTTTTACATACACATGAGTTCATACATTTCTGTTGTTCAGAATGCAGATTGGTTCTTTGATGCAAGTACTTACCTAGAGCTAGTTTATGAAAAGTTGCAATTAGGATATCTCTATCCAGTCCTGTGTTTATTCTAGGACTTCATTTAGTTGTAAGGTGCTGATGGTTACAAGATCAATACAGAACTCATAGAATATCCACAGAGTGCAAAGAATAGAAGTAGAATACTCTACATGTGTAAAGCATAGGCTATAGAACAGCACAGTTGTGGCACTACATTTGAGGCAGATTTTATCGAAGAGGTGGCACTAGTCTCTAGACTACCTGCTCTTCTGCTTGCTTGACTGAAAACAAAACAGAATACTGCAGGTACAATGTTCATTCTTTACTTTAAGCTTGACTAGGCCAAGCATAAGTCGTACGTAGGGTAGACCCTCTTAGGACTTGTGGCATGCCAATCTGTGCCCTAGTATGGTAGCTTGCAGGAAGATTCTTTTAACGGGGCGCAATTCACTGTAAGTAGGATACTTTGCAAGCATCCTCTACATTGCATGATTCTGGTTATTTGAGAGTTGTGTGGGAGATGTATGTGGCCATCTTTATAGAGGGTGTACATAGTCGTATATTGTTTATTGCACAATGTTTTAAGTTTGAGATTTCTATATGACATCACATGACTGTCTATCTTAATAATATGTGATGCTCTATGCATGGATCTTGATTCCCAACTTGTATGAAGTCTATTTAGTCTTTTTTTTCTAGGGGGGGGGGAATGGGGGAGGTGGAAAGCTAATGACTTAGGCCTTTTTGATTAGTTTTGTCACTCTAAACCAGACCTAGTATTTTCTGGTCGTTGATGCAGAATCTTTTGAATCTTTCCCAACAATCTGGTTGTGCATTGGAGTCCTTACCGCATTTCAGGAATGAAAACGCATGGAAGGTATTCTGCTTAGGGTCTGCTTCTTTTGAAGAAGAAAGCGCAACAAAGGATGGTGTTGAAGAGTTCTCTGAAAGTTGCATGAGTGAGTCTGACTTTGCAGCAGAAGATGAGAACGCTGAACCACGTCAAATTTTGTGCTGTTCACCTCAAGATGAAGTTGTAATGGGCCACTCACCTTTACTCAGTGTTATGAAAAGTATGGATGAGGTTTCTCGAGCAGCCCTTTTGAGATATCATGTTTCCTGGCTAGATGATGTAGAAGGGTTGCCAGAAAATCGAGCAGTGTGGCTATTTGCTCTTGCAGTAGCAGTTGATAAGCCTTTGGATGCTCAAACAAGTGCTGCATTTCGAACCCTGTTGCGAAGATGTGCCACAATTAGGGCTAGGAAACTTTCTCAAAATGATAAAGAGCTACACATGTTAAATGTGCTGATTACAATATCTGGTCAATTTTTTGGACAAGCAGACAACCTATCTGGTGATGCTAAAGCAATATCAATGCTAGAATGCTAAAGTCGTTTTTCCCGAATACAAAGTTTGTTAGTTGCTATGAAGGTATGTTAGAGAAGTATGTTGCTCATTTAGTATGATTCATAATATTCTACAATGAATGGAGCACGAGCTATTCTATCTGGGACCTTCTTGATGCAACTGTAATTTTGTTTGCAGTGACTGATATTGCAGCAGTGTGTATGTTCATGCAAATTTAGCTTTTGGAACTACTTGTGAGCTGAACTCGGTCTTCATTTTTTCTAGCAGTTCATGCTGACAAAATGCAGATGCTTCTAAACTAGCCCACGTGCAGTGTTTTACAAAAGAAAGAAACATCATTACACATAGGAATGTAATACAAGTCTTGACTAAGCAGTTTAGATTTCAAGATGGTGAGGGGGTGGGGGACATAAACGGCCTGAGAATGAAAATTTCAGTTTAATAAAAGGTGGTTTTGTGGATGTCTACAACAAAATATTTTCAAAACTGGATTCATTATGAGCTCTTTTTGGCTTTTCACATTCGGCATCATTTAAGCATTCTTCCAGGCATCACCAAGGAAATGAAAAGTTCAGAGAGCTATTAAGGCAAGTTATTGGCTATGCTTCCAAAAGGAGAAATCATCAACAGATGCAGTGTCAGTCTCAGACAAGCATGATAAAAGTTTTGTGAAAAGACTGGCACCTTTCAACAACTTATCCTCTGGAAGGTTTTTGAATGGAGATGTAGGAATTTTAGTGCATTTAAGAATTTAGATTACCAAGGATTGGATGAGGCAAATTCAAGAAGCAAAACAAAACTTAATAATGGAATGTCTATTGGCCGCACATTTAAGTGTAAAGCTTAAGAAAATTCACAAAGAGATGCCAAAGTTACCTGCAATCTGAAGCAAGAAAATGAACCTGTACACAAAAGAAAAGCAAATGAAAAGTGCAATACTACAGAAGGTCATTGATTGCCTGGCTGGGAAATGTCTTGTCAAGTTAACCAGATTACAAGGTCAACTTCTGCAGGAAAAACATGAAAATATAGGGTAAAGTTTAAACCCTCCTGGGGACTTTAACAGGTAAAATTCTTGGCCACATAAGTTTGTATTGTAAAAATTTCATTGTTAAAAATCAAAAAGAAAGAAAAATGAGGGCTTTAGGGGCGAAGTGTTTTGGTCTCTCTCTCTCTCTCTCTCTCTCTCTCTCTCTCTCTCTCTCTCTCTCTCTCTCTCTCTCTCTCTCTCTCTCTCTCTCTCTCTGTATATATATATATATATATATATATATAAGGAAGCGGACCCTGTGCGCGAATGCACATCCGAGGATGCGGACGCTCCCGGGGCGCGTCCGGGGTGGACACATCCACCCAGGTTATTAAAATAAAGTTCAAAATTTGAATCAAATGACAAAATTTTTGAACAGGGCATTCCATGCCAAGCATACCAAAAGCAATTACCTGGCCACTATGGAAAGCAAGTTGAAAAAAATTATCATCTGCGTAGGGTTTTTGAATCAAACGGCAGGCCTGTCTCTTGAGCACAAAGTGCCTTCAGCTCCAATTGATTTACATCTCCAACTTTGGAGACTCTCATGTATTCTTTATGAAAAAATTGAATTCTTTGAATTACGGTCATTTTCATGCGATAGTCCTGATCAATATTATGATTCCAAGCAAGCAATTTTGCTTCTTCCATTGTTAGGCCAGCAAAGACAATGGCACTAACAGTTCGGAAAGAAGGTATATGAGGATACTCTTGGGATAATTGTTCTCGGGCCTGTAAACTATGTATGCCCCCAAGAACAAAAAAATGATAGGAATCTAAAATAGAAATATCAAAATTTGCAACATCGTTGCATTTTGAGAGATCAACCAAAACAACAAAAGGCGTTACAATGACCTATGCTGAGCATAGGTGATGATAGTCAGGACCTATGCTCAACATAGGTCAGATAAGAAGTATGAAGCAAAACATCACAAGGACATGCTGTGCTTAGCATAGGTGAGCGCACAGTACCCGAACACATCCTATGCTGAGCATAGGTGATAGGAGGAGACTCGGGCAGCCACCTTTGCTGAGCATAGGTCACCCAGGTTAAAAAAAAGTGAAACTCTATTAAGAAAATGAATATTCAATAATTGCAATACATTGTTGTTGGAATTTAATCTAACTCCTACTCATCCCAACAGCCCTCCTTCCATCTCTCGAAACTACTCTCTCAAAGATGTCTACAGAAAATGAACTGTTTTTCAACAGTTTGCATTTTTTAATTGAATGTCGCAATAGGCGAAAAATCCGACAAAGACTTTCACTTCACTTTCGGGCTTTTCTGAGCACTAAAGGTTTTGCGAAAAAGGCAACAAAGTGTTCACTGAAGGTTTTAGTCCACTTCACGCACTTTCAGATATGCGACAATTCTCTCGAAAAATGCAAAAAATGTGACACTCTGCAGATTTATATAGGATTCCAAGTACATACTGCCTACGTCTTTACGCTCCAATAACGATTGTCCTAATTAGTCAGTTAAACAGCTGCTAAACGATCTTGTAACTATAAAATTAAAATAACACAAGATCTACCAGCTACTATAAGTAAATGAGCGACTAGAGAAATAAAAATGCAAGAAGATGCATGAAGATACTCCATCAGAGATCAAACGACCAAAACGGGTCTTCACAGTAGCTGACTCCTCAGACTTGGTGATTATATATATATATATATAGAGAGAGATAAAATATTCAAAGCGATAGCTATTGTTTTGTTTCTATAAGTAGGATCACGCGCTTATCAGTGCAATTGTATTGTGATTTGATCGTTGTTACTACAACTTTAATATACAGAATGGCTATTGTTCCATCTCTTTGCATTGTTGTGAATGTTAACTAACTCTCACTCTACCTCCATAATTATCATAACAAAGAAATGTATGGTTGTCTTTGACGCGTAATTGTACTTACATTTCTTTGTATCAAAATATCAGTATCAGAGAATTGCATGGCTGTCACAAATGCCTAATTGTTTTTGCAATTTCTCTTCATGGTAGTCTAAGATTTCTACACTGATAATCGTATTCAACATAGTTATCAATGTTCTTTATAGTATTCATTGTCTTTCTCATGGTGGTTGGGACTTTGTTTAAGAAAATTTTCCCACAAAGTGGTATCAGAGCTGATAATTCATCAGAGCCATCCCCAACATCAATTGGTATGTCTTTTTTAATTAACAAAGTCTAAAGAAATTTATACGTTTTTGTTTTTCAGAGCTAGTTCATATTCTGTTTGTGTTCAATCTCTGATATTCGATTACAATGAAAGGTTCAACCTCAGAGATCCGTTTGATCAACAAGTTCAACAAAGATGATTTCCACATGTGGAAGTTCAAAATGAGGATGACCTTAATCGAGAAGGAGCTATGGGGATACGTCAATGGTTCTATTGTCAAACCAGCACAACCGGAACTGCTTCTAGCATGGGAAGCAAAGGATGGCAAAGCACTTGCCATTGTATCCTTAAATCTGAAGGACACTCAGATTGCTCATGTATCAAACAACACCACCTCCAAAGAAGCATGAGATATTCTTACAAGTATCCGCAAGACTTCAGACGTATCGACTCGTCTCTTTTTGAGGAAGAAGGTCCTTACACTCAAGATGAGCGAAGGCACCTCAGTAAGTGATCACCTGAACAAATTCAAACAGTTATTGAATCAACTTGCTGCCATAGGTTCCCCTATTTCAGAAGAAGACTCAACAATGTCTCTTCTCACCAGGCTTCCATCCTCTTATGACAACCTAGTATTGCTTCTGAGCAATACTCCTGCATTGTCTCTCCAGAAGCTGACAACAAGCTTATTGTAAGAAGAAGTTAGGAGAAGGAGATCATCTACAATGAGTACCAAGTCAATGGCATTGTACTCTAATAAGCAGCAGTCCAAGAAGAAGAACTTCAAGGACAAGAAGACAAAGGCAGAGCAGCTAGATTCAATGCAACAATCACAACAGTAGCACAATCGTCAACAACAACAACCCAAGACCAAACTCTTCTGCAGATATTGCAAAAGATCCAATCACGACATAAAGGATTGTCGCATCCTCAAATACAACAAAGCAAGGAAGAAGATGCAGCAGCACCAAGAAGGAGCTTCTGACTCTGTCAAAAATTTCCAAGAGGACGATAAGGCGCTATTGGTACAAGAGCATTCAAGTAGAGATGCATGCCATTGGTATCTTGATTCAGGTGCTTCACAACACATGACGCCATGTAAGAACCTTTTCTCTACTCTCACAACAATGGACTAAAAGTACATTTTCTTTGGTGACTCAAGCTCCCACAAAGTCGAAGGCCAAGGCATTGTCCGCCAACTTCAGTTCCCTGACGACATCACTAGGCAGTTAGATGTTGTACTTTATGTACCCAATTTAACAAAGAACTTATTGTCTATTAACAAGATCATTGATCAAGGATATAGAGCTTTGTTTACTACTAGTCGATGTACTATTTTCGATAAGAATGCTAATGAAATGCTCTCTGCACACAGAGAAAGAAATTTGTATATCTTGAGTCACGATTATGCACTTTCTAACTCTGATGCTCATGTTTGGCATCAAAGACTAGGTCACTTAAACATGCGTTCAATCTTGTACATGCATCATAAAAATTGGTCAATGATATGAATATCAATGCTGTTTCTACAACTAATCAGACTGTCTGTGAAAATTGTTTATTAGGAAAACAACCTATTACAAAATTTTCATGAGGACAAGCCAAGAGAGCAAAGTCCATTCTGTCACTGATTCACAGTGAGTTATGTGGTCCCATTAGCATATTCTCTTTGGCTCAAGCTCTATATTTTATTACATTCATTGATGACTACTCCCGGTTCACCAGAATATGTTCATAAAGAACAAGTCAGAAGCATTCAATTGCTTCAAGGAGTTCAAGCAATTCGCCGAGAACCAAACTGGTTAAAGAATCAAGACCATTTGGTCTGATTTAGGGGGAGAGTACTTATCAAATGAAATGGCAGACTACCTATCATCATGCGGCATGCACCAACAGTTCACAGTCAGCTACATCCCACAACAAAATGGTATAGCTGAGCGAAAGAATCGTACATTGTTGGAAGCTGCACGATCCATGACTGTCAACGCTCAATTATCCCAGAACTTTTGGGCTGAAGCAATCTCTACAATCTGTTATCTGCAAAATTATTCCAACACAAAGGCAGTCGACTCCAACACACCCTTTAAAGCCTACTATGGCTACAAACCAAGTCTGAAACATTTACGTATATTCGGTGTCTCTGTTATGCTCTAATTCTGTCTGATCTGAGAAAGAAGTTAGACCCAGTAAGCTATAAGTATATCTGTATCGGCTATTCAACATCACACAAGGCATATTGTATCTATGATGTTGACACAGTTCAGATCTCAGTCAGCCGTGATGTTGTCTTCCTTGAAGACAAGTGTCATGATTTCAAACAGAAGCAACAAATGCAAGAGTCTGTCACAACAGCTCTATTCTCCATCGATAGGCACCGACCTACAAACATTCAAATGCAGGAGTTTGTCCCAACAGCTCCATTCACCATCGATGGGCTTAGACCCACGACTGTTCAACTACAAGATGAAGCTATCTCAGTCATTCACCCAGGAGAAACATCAACTCAAGCACCTGCAATCCAAAGATCTACACGTCAACGACAACAACTTGATCGTTTCATCCCTCAGGCGTTCATCAGTCATGATGAACCTACCATTGTTGCAGAAGCACTGTCATCGTCAAATGTAGGCAACTAGAAGGTTGCAATGGATGCTGAGTACAATTCCTTGATGAAGAACAAGACCTGGAGTCTTGTTAATCCTCCTACAAGTATCATAGGATCTATAATGTATTCTATGATCTGTACACGACCTGATCTAGCATATGCGGTAAGCACACTGTCTCAATACATGTCCAATCCAGGCCTACAACATTGGAAGGCTCTACAAAGAGTATTAAAGTACATTTAAGCTACGAAGCACTATGCTTTGAGCTATAACGGTAATACAGAAGCTACACTTTTGCTAATCACTTATTCAGATTCAAAAAAAGACAGGAGACGTGGATACCAAAAAATCCACATTAGGTTATATTTGTTTCCTTGTAGGAGGACCCATTTCATGGAACAATAGAAAGCATAAATGCATTTCATTGTCCTCCATAGAATTCGAATTCATTGCAGCTACATCAACAATGAAGGAGATAATTTGGCTCAGAAGGTTGCTACAAGATCTGTAATTCTCATAGATCGGTCCAACAATATTCCAGTGTGCCAATCAGAGTTGCATAGCTCTATTTCTGAACCCACGTACTCATGCCAGAACTAAACGCATAGAAGTTCAGTTCCATTTTATTAGGGAAAAAGTTCAGAATAAAGATGTTGTACTGAGTTACTGTCATACAGACAATATATTGGCTAATATTTTGACAAAGCCATTGTCTAGAGACAAACATTCTACCTTAGTAGATATGATAAATCTCAATTACAGTTAAGATTCGTAGTAGTAAGCTTACGAGAAGTGTTTTTATTTAATCTAGCTCCTACTCATCCCAACAACCCTCCTTCCTTCTCTCAAAACTACTCTCTCAAAGATGTCTGCAGAAAATGAATTGTTTTTCAATAGTCTACATTTTTTAGCTGAATGTTGCAATAGGCGAAAAACCCAACAAAGACTTCCGCTTCACTTTCAAGCTTTTGTGAGCACTAAAGATTTTGCAAAAAAGGCAACAAAGTGTTCACTGAAGGTTTTAGTCCACTTCACGCACTTTCAGATATGCGACAATTCTCCCGAAAAATACGACACTCTGCAGATCTATACAGGATTCCAAGTACAGACTGCCTACGTCTTCAAGCTCCAATAACGACTGTCCTAATTAGAATAACACAAGATCTACCGGTTGCTATAAGTAAATGAGCGACTGGAGGAAATAAAAATGCAAAAAGATGCATGAAGATACTCCATCAGAGATCAAATGACCAAAACGAGTCTTCACGGCAGCTGACTCCTCAGAGTTGGTGATTAGAGAGAGAGAGAGAGAGAGAGAGAGAGAGAGAGAGAGAGAGAGAGAGAGAGAGAGAGAGAGAGAGAGAGAGAGAGAGAGAGAGAGAGAGAGAGAGAGAGAGAGAGAGAGAGAGAGAGAGAGAGAGAGAGATAAAATATTCAGAGCGATAGCTATTATTTTGTTTTTGTAAGTAGGATCACGCGCTTATCAGTGCAATTGTATTGTGATCTGATCATTGTTACTACAACTTTAATATACAGAATCGCTATTGTTCCATCTCTTTGCATTGTTGTGAATGTTAACTAACTCTCCCTCTACTTCCGTAATTATCATAACAAAGAAATGTATGGCTGTCTTTGATGCCTAATTGTACTTACATTTCTTTGTATCAGAATATCAATATAAGAGAATTGCATGGCTATCACAGACGCCTAATTGTTTCTGCAATTTCTCTTCATGGTAGTCTAAGACTCCTACACTGATAATCGTATTCAACGCAAACTGAATAATACCGGTCTCTAAGTAATCCACGATGTGGACTAGATGGGTTGTACAAATTTTAGGTAGGCGGCATATGTCCTAGGTCGTGTTGTCATGGGGTCCCAAAATTTCTTGGGCACAAAGGTCCTATAAGTGGGGCATGTGTCCTGGGTTGAAGCAACACTTAAGCAAGAACTAGTTCTAGAAAGTAGTAAAGAGAATGCTTAAGGAGACTAAAGAGAGAGATCAATATCATCAGTTATGAAATGAATGACAATAGGTCCTACTTATATTCACAAGGAGGTCCTAAAATGGAACCTTCATGGAGCCTTCCAGAGGATAAGATAATAATAGTGAACCTAATCAAAATGGATAAGGAGGAATAATAGTGTGCCCTCCAACAAGAGGGCCCCCACTCCAATATCATATGGCCAAGTACCTAATAAATGAATAAATGGGGCCAAAGGCAAGTAGATAAATAAAAAGGGCCCACGTGCCTGCTTATGCATAACAATAAAGTAATAAAAAGTAATAAACGAGGACATGACGAATGTAATGAGCCAAGTCCATAACTCTCCCCTACGGATTAACAAAGCCCCTCGGTCTAAGATGCAACATATAATCATGGAACAACAAGCTTTGGTGGATTTGCAACTGTATCAGATGTAGACGACTGAACAAGGGCAGCTAGAGCATGAGCCTAATCCGCAAGTAATGGCATATGATAAAAAGCATCTATAGGCTCCCATGTGGCCTCCTCAACAAGATGAACCAGAAATTGAATTTGCAATCATCGTTGACTATGCTGAAGATGAACTTGAAGTATAGCAGTTGGTAATAAAGTAAATAGCTCTAGATCATCAGGAAATGCAACATTGTGAGGAGCATCATCCTCAATAGCAACATGTAATAGACTAACATGGAAGATATCACATGCACTTGAACAAAATGATGTGCAAATTGAAGCTGAAGATACACCATATCACCAAGCTGAAAGTGAACATGGCGTCGATGGCAGTCTACAGACGTCTAGTAATGCTTGTGAACATCTTGTAATTGTGTCCTAGCTCGAGAGGTAAGCTTGTGTCCACTTGATAAGAATGAAGCAAGGGTATTAGGTGTGTCATCTGGCAGAAGAGAAATTTCTAGTAAAGGAGCATAACCATGAGCTAGTAAAATGGGGATAGACCAGTGCTGGCGCTAACAGAGCTATTATAGCTATACTCTGCTAAACATAAATGCTGATCCCAATCCTTCTCTGAAGGAGTAATAAAATGTCGTAGATAATCCTCAAGGACTTGATTAAGGACCTCATATTTTCCATTAGTTGTAGAATGATAAGCAGTACCCATAAATGATGAACATCTAGAATACACAATGTGCATAAGCTTTGTCCAGAATATAAAAGTAAACTATCCATGATCAGATATATAGAACATGGAAACCCATGTAATTGATAAAATATAAGCGTGCCCACTGTTTTGCTATGATAGTGTTGCAGACCGAGATAAAATGTGTATGTTTCAAGAACCGAACCACCACCATACACGAGTCATGACCACGTTGGATACAAGGTAGGCCAATGATAAAGTTCGTAGAAATGTCTATCCACTGGCGACGAGGAATGGGCCAACTCTGGAGCAAGCCAGCGGACTTAGACAACACGATAAAACGAAGAATGAGTAGGCAGTAGCAAGCTCATAGAACTGCACAGGCTATGGAGGAAACTTAACACAATGTAGTATGTAGTAGCATGAATCAAGGAGCCTAAGGGGGCCCGAGGCTCGTCGGCTAGCGTAGCTACAACAATAGTATGTAGTGTTGGATTATTCTCCTGATTATCAACTAATCGATCTTTAATCTTCATCCACCCTTTTATCCAGTTCTGTAGTTCTCTTCGTGTTTCTGCACAGGTCTGTAGAAATACACGGGAAATCGCTCACAGGTGGATCCAACATGTTGGACATCATTCGACAAACTTCGACAAATTTCGGTGACTTTGAAGACTTCACAAACTTTGAAGACTTCGGTGACTTCGTAGGCTTCGGCCACTTCGGCTACTTCGGATGAATGAAAGGTAATTGTTCCACTTGAATTGAAGCTACAGACTTGCCCTAATCGTTTAGCAAGTAAATTTCCAGGAAGTACTAATTGGATGGATGCCAGCTCATGATAGCCAACTGGCCATTAAGATCTATGACCTAATTAGCTGTCCTACCAGACATGCATCGTTTTGTTTAGTATAAATAAGCTGATCATACTTCTATTATTTCAATGCAAATTCATAGAGTATTGTAGTAGCTCTCTCAAGCTTTCAAGCTTGAACACCCTTGAGCATTCTAGCTCAGTTCTTTAAAGTTCATTTGAAGTTTTTCTATTAGCGCTTTTTACTTTCAACGAAAGTGCAATCAGACAGAGTTTTCAATTACTCAAAGATAGCTTTAGAGTACGCAATTTCTATCCACAATTGTCTTGTGTTCATCATTGATGCTAAATCTCCCACATTAGCAAGTTTGTGAAAACTAGCTAATTTTGAGGTAGAGAGTTTGAATTGATAGCTAGATTCAATTTTTTTGTAACAAAACTTGTTGTAGGTTGTAGGTGTACCTTCCACATGTGTGGGGCTGTACATAACCGGTTTTGGTTGGGAAAATTCAAATTGATGCATAATTTGACTTATATACCCAAATTTAGAGAATTTTAGTGCAAATTCAAGCTTTTTCTATAGAGATTCTATTCCTATGATTTGTTATTGGATTAGATCATCCAAATAATTATTTGAAGCTTGATTCAGGTGCATTAAATGTGTTTCTCTGATTTTTTGAGTACATGTCAAAGTTGAGAGAGAAAATTGCCAAAAATCATAGATTAAGGAGTGATATGCAAGGTGAGAGGTTGAAATCCATTGTACCATCACTCTAGATTTGTTCAAGAGTGATAGGGTCAAGTTTAGAAGCATCAATTTCCTAGAAAATAACTTTGGATCTATCCTCCAAGTGAAACCTTTGAGAGTTTCTAGTGCATATATAGCATCTATGCAAATCTTTTGTAGAATTTGACATAGCTTGGCTTCAATTGAGAGTTCTAGAAAAGAGATTGAGATCCAAGTCACATTGTTCAACCCTACTCAATTTGTTTGAGTTATTGTGAGGTTTGAAAAGAGTCATTAAGATGTCTATGGCAAATGTGTAGAGAGAGATCCAATTTTCTAAGAGTTCCTTCCTTTATAGAGGGCAAGATCTAGAAGCTCATTTTGTGGAGAATTTGTCTTCTCCTAGGTGATCAAATCTTTCTAAGTGGCATTAGATCTTTGAAGCACAATATCTTAGTGAGAAAAATCACAACTTTTAATTTTGAATTTCATTCCAGCTCTTAAGAGGTAGAGTCATTGGTGGAATCCAATAGGGGTGAATGAATTCAATTTATTGAGCAAAAATTGACGTAGTATGTATGAAATTCAAATTAGTTCTATTCAAATTTCTTTGTGACAATGTGAGGATCAAGTTGTGATTCCATTGGATGTCTAGAACAAGGAGGAGTCCATATTTGAGTGTTCATGCATGGTTGGGATCTTTGTGAATCTCTATGTGTCTGATTTTTTAAAGCTTGGTGAAAAATTCTTGACATAGGTTGTTATCAAACTATTACAAATCCATTCCAAAAAAAAAGTGAGATTCATTGGGGATTACAAAAGGGGTGATTGGATCTTAATTTTATGTGTTTGAATCAAATGGACATGTCAAGTTTGAGTGATCTAGTGTAGATCCTATATTTTGTGAAAATTGGTGGTATAGTTTGTTGTCAAATCAGATCAAATTCATTCTATATCTCAAGAGTGAGATTATTTGGGTCAAGAGTGAGTTCAAAAGAAGTGATTAAGTTTGATTTTCATGTGTTTGAAACAAAACCCATCTTTTGTTCAAGAATCTCAAGTGTTGAGAGAACTAGTCAAGTGAAAAGGAAAATCTAGGTGCCAAATCTTTTCATATCCATTTCAACTCTCAAAAGAAAGAATCATTGGTATTTGCTGAGTCCAATAGGAGTTTGAATCTGATTTCTTTTGTGATTTGATTCAAAAATTGTGTGCTTTTGTCTTAGTGATCAGAACAAAGTTTCCAAGTGACTAGTCATTAGTGTGAAAATTGATTCTTAGGTTTGTGAGCTAAATCTTTTGTAGGTCCTTTTAGATTATTAAATATGTTCAAATCTAGTATCTTGAGAGTCGCAAATTACATTTGTAGAATCATATCACAAGTTTTGTTTCGCATGGCATCCATAGATCACATCCTATTGAAGGCAAGTAAGGATCCTAAGTGCAACCTTTGTGGCAAGGAGGATATTTTTCCTCAAGATGCTACAAAAAGAAGACCAATCCATCCAAGGAAAACCAAAGCAAGGGGGGCAAGGTGAAGCATGGAGCTTCAAGATCGAAATGCAAATACAAAAAGGAAAAATCCAAGGAAAGGTGTTTCCTTTGTGGAAAGGTGAATGAGGTTTGGAGTCTCACAAGGACTTGCAAGAATTGTCTTCAAGAGTCCATCACCATGTCAAAACTTTTGAAATTTTTTATTTGGAAGTGCATTGTTTGGTTCAAGATGCAAAGGTAGATGTCACTTTCATGAAAGTAACTTGGATTTATTTTATGTCCTTGGAGAGTAGTTTGCTTAAAACTTTGGATAAGTTCAAACTTATTGTTATTATCCAAGAGAAATCAATCAAGAATAAGGAGCAATCAGAAAATGAAAATAGTTTCATTTATGCTATCATGTCAACTTATGAAGAACCATTTTGCTTTGAAGAGATTTTTGTATCTCAAAGGTGGATTAAGGCAATACGTATGTTTTCCTTGTAAGCTTACATTAGTTATGAAGTCAAGGAAATGGAAATGTCTTCATAATGTAGGATCTTTTGGTTTCAATAAGATCATGAATGATGTGTTCATTCATAAAGATGAAAATAGCAAGTTTTCAATCTTAAAGGCAAGTTGTAAACTTCTTGTGAGAATAAGGGAAGCATCCAAAGTGGACACTTCTATCCATAAGCAAGTAGTTAGCCTTATTGAGATGGAAATACCTTTTGATTTCAATATTAGAAAAATCATGCCAAGTTGTGGTGATTTTTGGACTTATGTTCCTAGCATAAGTAATCTTGATAATAATAGGAAGTGCATATTGTATGGGCATGGTTGTTATGATCATTATGAGACATGGAGGTTTTGGATTTCCATCAAGAAGGAGCACCATGAAGAGGATCTTAAAGAATCATCTCAAGGTTCAAGTGCAAGGATTGAGGAGGAGTTTCCTTCTCAAGGTTCAAGTGTGCCAAGGATTGAGGAGGAGAGACCTTCTCAAGTTGTGATTCCAAAAAGAAACTCAAGAAACATGGTTGAGCTCATGTGGCTCACATTTCAAGGGAAAGAGGAGCATATCTCATGTGATCTTTGTGAGCCTAATAAGTCAAGAAAAAATCTTTATTTCCTCATGGAGGAGTATGCACATGAAGAAGGAACAAGCCTCAAGGTCAAGCATCTACATGAAATTTGGAAGGAATCAATTTTGGAGGTGCTAGGATGGTGCAAAGCTCTCAAGTTCATCAAAGATGTCAACATCAAAGAAGCACTATCATGGATATGGTGATCTCGGATCAACATCAAGCTCATTGGCTGATCTTCACACCTTTTGAACCAGCGAAGACCAATTCAGCCCATGGAGTCAAGTTCAAGATCATCATGTTTTTTATCAAGCTAGATTTACCAAGCTAGATTTTTGAGGAGTGTGAAAAATGCAAAAAATTATGCTTGGTCAAGGCCAAATCTATGTATATAGGATGATTACACATGTGTGGAGACTATTCCCACGTGTGAAATAAATGTACTTTTCATGTAGTAAATCATATAGCTTGTACATATAGTTTAAATCAAGTTATATTGGCTAAAAAGGCCAAAATCATGTTTTTTAGGCATATGCCACATGGCATCAATCTAGAGATTGCATTTTTGTTGTAGTTTGGTAAAGATCTTGTAAAGTTCTCTATGTTGGAGCTGTGTTTCTTATTTCGCACCTAATCTATTCAAAAGCACTCCAACGGAGTGGTATTAGAGCCATCGTCCCAAACTATTATTAGTATACAAAATTGTTTACTATACTTAGATCATTCATCATGGACGGAACATCTTCACAAATCTGCTTGATCAACAAGTTCAACGGTGATGACTTCCACATGTGGAAGTTCAAGATGAAGATGATACTCACAAAAAAGAACTCAGGGGATACGTCAATGATTCAATAGCCAAGCCGGTTGAACCTGACATGCTGACCACCTAGGAAGCTAAGGATGGAAAAGCTCATGCCATTGTATCTGTGAATCTTAAATATTCACAAATAGCTCACATGGCTAATTGTTCCAACTCCAAAGAAGTTTGAGACATTCTTACTGGTCTATATGAGACAACAAAAGTATCGACTCATCTAGTTCCTGTCGCTCAAGATGAGTGAAGGGGCCTCAGTCACATATCATCTAAATGAATTCAAACAACTACTCAATTAGTTAGCTGCAGTAGGTTCACCGGTATCAGACAAAGATGCTAACACGTCTCTTCTGTCTAGTCTTCCTTCCTCTTACGACAATCTAGTCCTTACTAGTCTCTCCAAAAGGTGACAACAAGCTTATTACAAGAAGAAGTAAGAAGGAAAAGCTTATCCACGTCGAATACGAGGTAGTCGCTCTCTATTTGAATAAGCGACAACTCCCGAAGAAGAAATCTTCGAAGGACAAGAAGACAAAAGTTGAGCAAATGGATTCAGACCAACAATCACAATAGCACATTGGATAGTATCAAAAGCCTAAAACCAGACTATTCTGCAAGTACTATAAGAGAGCCAACCACGACATCAAGGATTGTCAAGTTCTCAAGCATAACGAAGCCAAGAAGAAGATGCAGCAGGATGGAGGATCTGATTATGCCAGAACCTCTCAAGAAGAACCAACTCTACTAATGATACATGATTTATC
Source organism: Diphasiastrum complanatum (assembly GCA_029204225.1). NCBI lineage: Eukaryota > Viridiplantae > Streptophyta > Lycopodiopsida > Lycopodiales > Lycopodiaceae > Diphasiastrum > Diphasiastrum complanatum. Next base: position 4,393,601 of record CM055093.1, on the reverse strand, counting down.
CATCAGAGATGCAATGGATTGGTATCTCAGTTCTGGTGCTTCTCAGTACATGATTGTAAGTCCTTATTCAAATATGTCACACTAGCAGATTCGAAGTATGTCTACTTCCGTGATTCAAGTGCACTACAAATTTAAGGCAAATGATCTATTTGCCTTTATCTTCCAGATGGTAAATTGACCTTGCTCAAGGATGTACTTTACGTACCCAATCTGACCAAACATTTGTTGTCAGTCAGCAAGTTCACTGATCAGGGCTACACAGCCACGTTCAATTCAAGATAATGTACCATTTTGAACAAGTACGCTAAAGAAATCTTCTCTACAAACAGAGAAGGTAATTTGTATGTTTTGGGTCACGAATATGCACTTTCAACTAATGTGAGTACTTTAAATGCCCAATTATGTTATCGAAGATTAGGACATCTGAACATGAGATCAATCTTGTATATGCATCACAATAGCATGGTCAAGGATTTAAACTAAAATGCTGCCTCCACCGAAATCCGACATGTCTGTGAGATGTGCCTACTAGGCAAACATCCTAGATCAAGATTCCCAAAGGGACAAGCCACTAGAGCCAAGTCCATTCTCGAATTAATACATTGTGATCTGTGAGGCCCTATGAGTACTCCCTCTCTAGGTTCAGCACTATATTTTATCACTTTTATTGATGATTATTCTAGATTTATCATCAGCATTATGTTCATTAAGAACAAGTTTGAAGCATTCAACTATTTCAAAGACTTCAAACAGTTCATTGAGACATAGATTGGTGAACGACTCAAGACCATTCCTACAGACAGTGGTGGAGAGTTTTTGCCAAATGAAATGTTTGACTATCTGGCATCATTCAGCATTCATCATCTGTTCACCACCAGCTACACACCACAATAGAATGGAGTAGTCGAAAGGAAGAACCGAACATTTCTAAATGCAGCATGATCAATGATGTTAAATGCTCAGCTCACCAAATATTTTTGGGCTGAAGCTATTTTAACAACTTGTTATCTATAGAACTATTCGAGTACCAAAGCAGTCAACTCAAAGACTCCCTTCGAAGCTTTTTATGGCTACAAACTGAGTCTAAGACACCTTCAAGTGTTTGGTTGTCTTTGCTATGTACACATTCCCTCTGATCTGAGAAAGAAACTTGACCTTGTTAGCTGCAAGAGTATCTTCATTGGATACTCGACATCACACAAAGCTTATCGAATATTTGATATTGAAACAAGCCAAATCCCAGTTAGTCAAGATGTTGTCTTTTCTCAAAGCTAAATTCTTCGACTTCAAGCATAAGCAACCAATGCAAGATTTCATTCCAATGACTCCCATCACCATCGACAGGCCTCAACTTGCGACTATTCTGACGAACATAGAAGATATCCCTGTTGCACAGCAAGGAGAATCATCATCTCAACAACCAACTATTGTTTGAAGATCTGCATGACATCGACAAGAACCTGATCTTTTCCTCTCTTAGATCAGCAATGATGAACCCACCTCAGTAATTGAAGCATTGTCAAGTTCAAATGCAGACAACTGGCATTCCGCCTTGCATGCTGAGTACAATTCATTGATGAAGAACAAGACCTGGCATCTTGTCGAAGCCCCTACAGATGCAAAGGTCATCGACACCAAGTGGATCTTCAAGTTGAAACTCAATCCAGACGGCTCTACAGCCAGATGGAAAGCTCGTCTTGTTGTCAAAGATTACGAATAAACCTATGAGATTGACTACACTGAGACATACAGTCCAGTGGTAAGACTTCAGTCAATTCGATTTTTATTCGCCTTCGTAGCTGCCAAAAATCTGGAAGTATACCAGATGGATGTTCAGATAGCCTTTTAGAATGGATATATACAAGAAGACATCTATATCTATCAACCTGAAGGTTACGTCCTTCAAGGCCAAGAACACAAAATATTTAAGTTGCAGAAAGCTCTCTATGAGCTAAAGCATGCTCTAATAGAATCAATCGATTCTTGTTGCAGCATGACTTCATCCCGAACTCTACTGACTCTAATGTTTATCTCAAATACAGAGGCTCAAGCTATGCCATAATAGCTCTATATGTTGATGACTCATTGATCATCAACAATTAGAATTAGTTGCTTCATGAGACGAAGACTCTTCTGTCGAAGAAATTCAAAATGACTGATTCATGCCTTGTGCACTACCTTATGGGGATCGAGATAAACAAAGAGGAAGCGAAGAGAAGTATCACATTAAGTCAAGAAAGATATCTAACAATTGTATTCTACAAGTATGGCATGAAAAACTGCAAGTCAATAGACTTGCCTCCCAGGATTCAAATTGTCCAAAGATATGTGCCCGAAGACTGATGCAGAGAAGAAAGAGATGTGCAAATACACCTATCAGTCGATAGTCAGATCGATCATATATGCCATGGTCTACACCAGACCTAATTTAGCATTTATAGTCAGCACATTGTCACATTTTATGTCAAATTGACACTCACTCAATACAGAATGTCTAATCTTGAAGGAAGCATGGCTGTCTCAGACGCCTAATTGTTCGCTCCCTTCATGGTTGTCTCTGACATCTACCAAGACATTCTTCCATTCAATCTAAGTCAATGTTATTTCTGTTGTAGTTTGGTAAAGATCTTGTAAAGTTCTCTATGTTGGAGCTATGTTTCTTATTCCACACCTAATCTATTCGAGAGCACCCCAACAATTTTCATACTTAGTTTTTTCATACTCAGGTCTCCACACATGTGAGTGTACTTTTATGAATGATTTATGCATAATTTTTAGTGCTCTTGCCTTAGATTTATGAAATAGATCTTGGTTTTTAATCTATATGTGATCTATTTGCAATCACCACATCTTAGGAGATCCAAATCACATTTTGTGGCATTCCCACACATCTAAAATTCAACAAGGTATCATAGCTAGCCATGTCAATTTTGATGTGAAAATTTTCCTTGAAATCAAAATTTTGTGAGTGTAGATGCATCTCCTTGTCTATCTTTGTAATTTTAAAATGAAGAAGGGTCATAATCATTATGAATAGACCTGGATTGGTACTGTACAAAATTTAGTGCTTAGACACATGTGAGGTACAACCAACTTTGATGGTTTGGTTCTCCTCCAAGTTAGATCCAAAATCTATGCTAGATAGCTTGTTAGAAAGCTAAAAAAGTCTAGTTCCTGATGCAATTTTTTTTCAAACAATTGGATGAGCCAATAAAAAGCTATAGCCTTTTGAATGAGGGTAGGTGGGGCACCTAGACCTATATGGAAACTTTTGGTTTGATCCATATCTTGCTGGTTTGATCCAAAAACTTAGAAAAAAGCTTGCCAATCTTGTCTATTTGAGATTTAGACATTTTTTGAGGTCATAGCCACATACTTTCATGCACTCCAACTGTATTTGAGTCCTTTGTGGATGTTTCTGAGTGCTTTGGTGTGCTTGAGTCAAGTCGACCCAAAATTTGTCCTTGCTCCATCTTAGGATGAGAGTTTGATCTAGTTTGAGAGAGATTGGTAGAGCTAGTGAGATAGCTCTCACACCAAGTTGCAAGATCTTATATTGGAGTTGGTAGTACACCTTTTAAGGATCCATTATTGAGAGAGAATCAGCACCTTTTGATCCATTACAAGTGAATTTCTCAAAGGAAAATGACTTCCTTAGGTTCCATTTTGTTGGAGCATGGTGAGAGATTGAACACCTCCAATTATGCTATTTGGAAGGTGTGGATGGAGTCCATGTGATGGAGATTGTGCTAGGACTTGAGGAGGAGCTTCAAGAGATCCAAGAGGTCCAAAAGTACAAAAAGAGGGCTAGGATGGCCCTACATATCGCAAAGATGAATGTTTCCAATGAAGTGTTGATTGAGATTGGCTCATGTACCACATCCAAGGAGGCTTGGGACACATTGAAATCCATTTAATGAGGTGAATGATGGAGAGGTGAAAGCATACTTCACAAAGTACAAGCCAAGAAGAAGGGTCAAAGAGCAACATAAACATTTCAAGAAGGACAAGTCAAAGGAGGAGAGTGATGAGGAGTCATGACAAACATCAACAAGTTGCAAATCCAACAAGAAGTGCTTCCTTTGTGGTAAGAAGGGGCACTTTGCTACTAATTATTTCAAGAAGAAGAATGGTGATGTCATAGCAAGTGGGACTAGATGTGGTAAACTTTTCAAGATTGATGCTAATCCTTGTGGAAGTGTGGCTAAGAGGAGCTTGGATCGTCTCAAAGAGGAGAAGGCTACCTCAACCTATGTTCCAATATGGTAAGACTCTGTAGTAGATTTGGAGTGTGTGCGTTTCTGTTTTATTTCCAAGATCCTAAGCAAGCGACTACAAATCACAAATTATGACAGAATCAATCGAGAAGATGACATGAAGAATGAGGTGGAGAATAGAACAACTGTATTTTTTGTTTTGAATTTTTTGGGTGAGTCGTTCAGTGTCTCGCTAGTTGGCGGCCTGACGCTCACCTCAATCGCTATGTTCTGCTTGTTGGCAGACTTTCATGCACAACTTTTGTCTCTTCTATTCTTTTTGTCCTCTACATCGTCTACATCATCTCTGTTTTGTGTTGATAAAAAATGCGTATTTATCTCCACTGTGTGGAGTTTACAAGATAGTTAATAAGAGAATTACAAGACAAGTTAATGCTAATCAACTAGTTAGTTATTCTCTGTTATCTCTGTCTCTTTCAGCTGAGCATGAAGTACAATACACCACGCTCATCGAGGTGCTAGTTGGTCATGGCCTTTTCTGAGAAAATTAATATGCAATTTATTACGATGGCCTTAAGTACTTGGATCGGGGCCAAATCCAAATTTTATATTACTTTTGAGACTGCCACACACAAGGTGCACGTTACTGAAGCCGCCCTTGCTGCCATAGGTATCACATCCGGCACTGAGCCGTCCCCGAACCATAAGTATGCAAAGAATATGATCAAGCCGTTCATAGACACCGCAGTTGAGTATTACTGGACCCATGATGGGTATTTCCTAGAATCCATCTGAGATCCCATCATTCACGCTGTGGCCCAGCTACCGAATAATGTCTTGGTGGTTAGCAACCTCAGGAAGGAACGCATCTCATCGCAGATCCTCCATCGCCTTGTAGACTCCAATTACAAACTAGGATTTGGCCCATTAGAACCCTACAACTGGTATAAAATGGTTTTTGAGGATTGAAGAGGGCTATCAAAACATCTCCACAAACTTGAGTGATTTCACCGAATATCCAGGTATTTATGGACATGTTCGATGATTCCGACCCCCTTGGAGCTTCAAAAGTTTTTGCCATGCCCCAAATCCCAAGACCCTTTGATCCCCAATCCCTGGAAGAGGATTTGGACAAGTCCATGATTCCGATAATATTTTTTATTCTACTTTTCAGATAGGTCAACAAGATACAGTAGCTGATCAGGCACCAGGGTCGTCCATGCAGTTAAATCTCCGAACCAGTTCAATGCCATAGTGCCAAAAGGGTTTGACGAAGAGGATATCTTTGAAGAAGAAGAATTTCTGGCACCACCTCCATGCCAAACAAGAACAGTACCACCAGTTCCTCTTGCTGCTACCACCTCCACCTCATTAGATTCTGGTGATGCTCTTAGCTTGAATATTGATAATCGTTGACATCTTCTACTTCTGAATAACCTCCAAATAGCGGCTTGCTGATGGATGTATGAAAAATGCTGAGAGAGATGATCTGATTCGTTCTGATATTACTGTATCAGTTTTAATTCCGTATGCTCTGATACCATTGTAGGAAAAATCATAATTATTCTTCCACAGAGAACACAATGCAAGTTTGAATAAATCAAACTAATATCAGTGTCTTCAATCGAGTTTGTATCTGATTTATGTACTAATAGAACAGTATTAGCTCTGATTGAATATGCGTGCGAAAATTATATGCGGAAGTAAGAGACAACTTAAGACAATTTTTAGACAATAAGAAACTATTGATCAAAACAAATTTTCATAACTTTGAATCTGAATCATCAATATACATCTTTTTGTTGTCTTATCTCGTTGTTGTGTCTCTGATTGAGTGAGCTACAATGAGTAGTGCACATGTATTTATATTGCTACAGGATAGGTCTTTTAGCCTTTTAGTTACAGGTCTTTTGGCCTTTCAATGCTGTAACAGTAGATATCTAACCGTTCATGATGGTTGATATTCAAATAGACGCTCTGTTTCCAAGGTCGAATAAATTTTGTTCGAGAATTATTCACGACAGTCCATCTCTTCGTCTCAGCTTCGTGTTTCACGAATTATTTGCAACACTTGTCTCTTCACGACATTTTCGACTTCGCGAATTGTTCGTGACAGATGACAATTCTTGAGCTTGAAGAAGAAATCTAGATTATTTCGTGAACTGTTTGTGATAGGTGAGCTTGAAGAATAGTCCAGAAGATTTTGCGAATTGTTTGCGACAATTTTATGACATCTGAGGTATGAACAAGAAATAGAATATTTCGCGACAAGATTCTGTTCGCGAATCTTTCAAGCTTCAACAAGAAAGCCACGAGCTTCTACAAGTAACTGTTTCGCAAATTTTTCACGAATTTTTCAAGTTGACTACAAGATAAATTTTGCGAATTCTTCGTGAATTTTTTGAATTGGTCACAAATAGAAATGTTTTGAGTTCGCGTTCATTTTTTTCTCATCCTTTGTCAAGTAAACTGCATGCCTTGTTAGTAGAATCGACATCTGTCTAATAAGGTATTCTACATGATCACCATCTTGTAATAAAGACTCAGGTTCTACGTAAGCAAATTCTATCCACACTTTTCCTGACGCATCCATGTACCAGCAACAAATGGGCCAATAATAACTCTCTTCCACGACAAATGCAGGCAAGTGCTGAGGGACCGGCACTACTTTGGGCCTAGGACCTTGTTGTGGGTATTTGTAGTACACTAATTACGTAGCCAAACAATAAAGTATTGAAGTATCAAACAAAAGCAATATGAGATTTATCAGCTACAAAACAATCACAGAGATGCACACATTCTGACATAATACTGAACACAATAAAGGATAGATTGATTCAGCATAAAAATAGATGATGATGAGCACAAGACAATTGCGGATAGAAACGGCGTACTCTTAAGCTATCTCTGAGTTATTAAAAACTTTGTCTGATTGCGCTTCCGTTGATAAGTAAAAAGTGCTAGTAGAAAAACTCTAAATGAACTCTAAAGAACTGAGCTAGAATGCTCAAGAATGTTCAAGCTTGAAAGCTTGAGAGAGCTGAACAATACTCTATGAATTTGCATTGAAATAATAGAAGTATGATCAACTTATTTATACTAAGCAAAATGATGCACATCCAATAGGACACCTAATTAGGTCATAGTCCTTAATGGCCAGTTTGTTGGATTTATCTCTTCTACTCTCCTAAATCCTATTTTAATCTGCCTCCATTCATGCTGCTATATTTTACTCGTGTTGTCGTAGAATCTGCATATTTACATGTAAAATAAGATAGGCGAATAAAACACGACTGTCTACATAAATACAAGTAAATTTTCATAGGCAAAAAAGGCGACATTGTGTTTTTACCGTGATTTGTGACAGGCGAAAAAGGCAACACTGCCCTACAAATGCAAAAGGTGCCCTTATAGAAAAGCGAAGGTACCTTGTAAATCAATTTTTAAGGTGTTTGTCAGAGTGTCGCATTTTTTGCATTTTCATTAACGTTAATTTCAGCGAAGGCTGATGTCGTAGCCTTTTCATGCTTATCCCATGCACTATGCAATCAGATTTGACAACGACAACAGCCACCCACGATCTCCCACACACAGCACATCAACTTTTGTACTTTTTTCATCTACACACCTGTAAAATAATGTATATATAGAATACCATCTGTGTATTCAAAGAAGGAAGCATGAACCATAACAGCATCAGAACGAAACATCACTAATAATTAGAGACAGACATTGTAGATGCTTTCGCACATCAACTTTCTTTTCTTCCAGATGTATTGTCAATAATAGGTTTATCAACTTCTACAGATTGTGTGATTAGCTTTCTGAAGCACGTGGTTACGTCCACTGTTGTTTTGTGCTCACCTACATTATTGACCTATATATTTCGCTATACTTAATCTGATTACAGCTCTGTTTGTTCAGCATTCAGATTCGTGTCGATATTGCAATGCTTTTCTACATTCTGTGTGACTTTCTTATTACTTAATCTGGTAGTATGTTCTTTGCGAATTATTATAAGTCTAGCTGTTCGCGACTAATAATTTGTCTAGCTGTTCGTGACAAATTATCTTTCTGATGTTTTGATGCTTAATGTTTGGCTAGGTAATCAGATCAAACGTGATTTCTATCACTAATGTTCTGTTCGAGTCTGATAGGTGCGGTCATGTTTAAGAAAAGAGTGAGATAGCTTATTTCGCTGTGCACGAACATTTTCCTTTCGAGTTCGCTTCTTTTCGTGTTCGTTTCTTTTTCAAGTTAGTTTCGCTTCACACTCCCTCTTTCCAACATGTTATCAAAGCTATTTTTTGTAGCCTAATAAGCTTCCACAGTAACAAGACTCTACTAGCCGATAGAGTAATTGTCTTCTTGTTTTGTAATTTAGCACCAAATTTTCATACTAAAGCCACTGATAGTTATTCCTATCACCTAGACTAATCTTCCACATGGATTCCCAAGGGAAAGCCAGTCCTATCATGGACAAGCTTGATGGAGCCAATTATCATCTGTGGAAATTCAAGATGAAAACAATGCTAATGGTTAAGGAGTTGTGTGATGTTGTTACAGGTGCAGAAGAGAAACCCAAAGCTGATGATGCAGCAATCTCCAGATGGAAGCTGAAGGATGGAAAAACATCCGCGCTAATCATCCTCAACATTTCAGATACTCAGCTCGGCCATGTATCCGAAGCCTAGACATCCAAAGAAGTCTGGAACATCTTGAGCACATTATACGAAGTGAGAGATATAGCTTCCAAGCTACATCTCAGGAATAAATTTTACTCCCTCAAGATGGTGAATGGTGATTCCTTACATAATCACATCAATCAATTCAAGAACCTACTGAAGCAAATGGCCGTTGTTGGATCTGTCATAGACAATCAAGACGTAGTGATGCAACTACTTACAAGCTTGCCAAGCTCATACGACAGCTGGGTGATGATCATCATGACACATCCAGAACTGACACTTTCGAGAGTCATTACAATGTTGTTGCAGGAAGACACGCGAAGAAACGAAGCCTCTAGTTCCTCAGTTGATTCTCACGCCTTGTACACTAACAAGAGCACAACTAAGCAAAGCAAACAAAGCAAGACCAGAAACCAACACAACACAAATAACAGTCAAATCCACAGATGATGAGAAGCTATTTTGTAGATACTACAAACAAAACAACCACAAGATTCAAGACTGCCAGATATTACAAGCAAGAACAACAACAAGGGATAGTCGAATCAAGTGGCCAATGCAGCTACAGAAGTTCCATAGCCCATTCAAGAAGCAGATCATAATGCCTTCATGACCAGCCATCAAGGAACATTCAGTGACAGTTCTTGGTTCCTGGATTTCGGTGCCACTCAGCATATGACCAACCTCATTGGTTGTTTTGAGTCCTATACACCTTACAGTACCAACAAATATGTTCACCTTGGCAATAATAGCACACAAGCTATTAAAGGTAAAGGTACTGTAAGATTAAGCTTTGCAAATGATTAGTCTAAGATATTTTCTAGAGTCCTGTATGAACCCAAGTTATCTACAAATCTGCTCGTGTAAAGCAGAATCACAGATCTAGGACATAAAGTAGAATTCGAATGTGATCAGTGCAAAGTAGTTGATAGGACATGCAAGATCCTAGCACTTAGAAAGAGACACGGATACTTATATAGATTAAGTCATTGCTTTTCTGCCTCTAGTCAGGCGCCCAGTACTTCTATTCATGCAAATAAAAGTTTACTTTGGCATTATAGACTTGGTCACTTGAATCATGCTGCTGTACAACTAATGTCTAGACATTCTATTGTTCTTGATCTAGACTATCCTAGAGATAACTCGAGTTACTTGTCTGTCAAGTCTGTCTAGTTGGTAAATAGATTAGGAAACCATATGGATCAAGCCATCAGCATACTACTAGAGGATTGTTAGACATTGTGCATTCAGACATTTGTGGCCCGATGAAAAATCCTTTGTTGAAGGATGCAAAGTATTTTATAACTTTTATTGATGAATTTTTCAGAAGGACTATGGTGTACTTTATCAAGAAAAAATCAGAAGTTTTTAATTGCTTCAGAATCTTCAAGGAGCGTGCAAAAAAGGAGACTAGAAGGACGATCAAGGCCCTAAGGTCAGACAATGAGAGTACATCTCTACTGAATTTAAGGAGTACTGCCAGAGCCAATGCATTGAGCAGCAATTCATCACTCCTTACAGTCCTCAGTCTAATGGCTTAGCTGAGAGGAAGAACCGTGCTTTGGTTGAATTAGCTAAATGTATGCTGGCGCATGCATCACTGCCCAAGAGTTTCTGAGCCGAAGCTATCTTCCACTGTAGCTTACGTTCAGAACAGATGTTCGACCAAGGACCTCTTAGGTAGGACACCCCATGAGGTATGGACAGGCTCTAAGCCTTCTGTGAAGAACCTAAGAGTGTTCGGAGGCATTTCCTATGTGCAAATCCCGAAAGACACTAGGAAAAAATTCGACTTCCAAGGCCTCAAGAACATCCTGATATACTTCATCTGATAACACATACAAGCTATATGATCCCGATACCCAGTAAATCTTGTATAGCCGGGATACAATCTTTATCGAGGATCAGTTCATCGACATCAAAGACAAAGATATTGTTCCAAGAGAACCTTCATCGCCTATCATTGACGCGACTATTCGAGCTTTGGGCTCAAGTGTGTCCATTGTCGACCCACTATTTGACAACGAATCAGACAAAGACGTTGCTGCTATCCAACAACAAGTCCCAGAAGTCGTTCATCAGTCGATTCCTCCCAGAAGATCAAGTCGAGTGCGCACACAGCCCACAAGGTATACTCATGAGTCAGGATGTCTCTTGATACAGGAACTGACAACAATCGAAGAGGCACTCAGCCAATCAAACTCTGATCTCTGGAGAGAAGCTATGGACAGAGAGTATTCCTCTCTGATCAAGAACTAGACATAGTTACTAGTCGAAGCTCCTACTGGCTGCAATATCATTGATTGCAAATGGATCTTCAAGATCAAATACAATGCCAATGAGCAATTGATCAAAAGAAGGCAATACTGGTAGCATGAGGATTCACTCAAATCTCCAATGTCAACTATAGTGAGACTTTCAGTCCAATAGTCAAGCATTCATCGATCCGAGCCCTCCTATCATATGCTGTAACTGCCGACCTCAAAGTGCATCAACTCGATGTGCAAACAACCTATTTGAATGGAGTTATACAAGAAGAAATCTACATGATCCAACCTGAAGGATATGTTCTGAAAGGTATGAAGAATCATGTCTATAAACTCCATAAGACACTCTACGGCTTGAAACAATTTGCCAGAGCTTGGTTTTAGAGGGTCAACACATTCCTCATCAAACAAGGTTTCCAACCAAGCATTGCTGATTGCAACGTCTATTCCAAGTCAGTGCAGCAATCCTTCATAATCATCACCTTATACGTGGATGATACGTTGTTTTTCAGCAACAATACCAATTTGGTCAAGGATTCTAAACATATGCTGTTTTTTGAGTTCGACATGACTGATCTGGACAAAGCTCACTTCTGTCCTATTTTAATCTGCCTCCATTCATGCTGCTGTATTTTACTTGTGTTGTCTCACAGTCTGCATATTTACATGTAAAATAAGACAGGCGAATAAAATACGATTGTCTGCATAAATACAAGTGAGTTTCCACAAGCGAAAAAGGCGACACTATGTTTTTACACGTGATTTGTGACAGGCAAAAAAGGCGACACTGCCTTACAAATGTTAAAGGTGCCTTTATAGAAAAGCGAAGGTACCCTGTAAATCAATTTTTAAGGCGTTTGTTAGAGTGTCACATTTTTTGCATTTTCATAAACGTTAATTTGAGCGAAGGCTGATGTCGCAGTCTTTCATGCTTATATTGTAGTCGGTTGTAGTATAGGGGTTCATTCACTGGGAGCCGCCCGTGCACACCTACATAGCAAGAAAGAGAGAGAAGGGAGGTAAAAAAAGGAGAGAGAGAGAGAGAGAGAGAGAGAGAGAGAGAGAGAGAGAGAGAGAGAGAGAGAGAGAGAGAGAGAGAGAGAGAGAGAGAGAGAGAGAGAGAAGGAGAGAGCTTTATTGAGAAGAAAAATGAAGATATGTACAATGGAAAATGGCCTCCTTATATAGTTGAGGAGGGAGGGCCATCTTGGCTCTCATTGGTCAATTTACAATGGCATCCTAGCCCTTCAAACTAAATGAACTTCAATCTAATGATCCATTAGGAAAAGGGCCAAACTCACATGATTCATGTGAGTTTGTGAGATTCCCTTTTACCTTAGAACCTTATGAACTTGACTTGGGGCTTTTTAATTAGGCCCAAAGTCCTTTTATTGAAGTTCTATTTATCCGATTTGCGTGGTCACTGGGTCGGTCTTATACACGCAGGAAGCCGGTGCCCTTGCACTTATTATTCTAGCTGTACACTATACTGTGGTGGGGCCCACTAGGTAAGGCTTGGCCAACAGTATTTCAAGTGGTGGGACCCACTTGTTCATTATTGTGCAGGAAATACCCACAACAGAGGTCCTTAATCAAGTCCTTGAGGATTATCTACGACATTTTATTACTCCTTCAGAGAAGGATTGGGATCAACATTTATGTTTAGCAGAGTATAGCTATAATAGCTCTGTTAGCGCCAGCACTGGTCTATCCCCATTTTACTAGCTCATGGTTATGCTCCTTTACTAGCAATTTCTCTTCTGCCAGATGACACACCTATTACCCTTGCTTTATTCTTATCAAGTGGACACAAGCTTATCTCTCGAGCTAGGACACCATTACAAGATGTTCACAAGCATTACTAGACGTCTGTAGACTGCCATCGACGCCATGTTCACTTTCAGCTTGGTGATATGGTGTATCTTCAGCTTCAATTTGCACATCATTTTGTTCAAGTGCATGTGGTATCTTCCATGTTAGTCTATTACATGTTGCTATTGAGGATGATGCTCCTCGCAATGTTGCGTTTCCTGATATCTAGAGCTATTTACTTTATTACCAACTGCTATACTTCAAGTTCATCTTCAGCATAGTCAACGATGACTGCAAATTCAATTTCTGGTTCATCTTGTTGAGGAGGCCACATGGGAGCCTATAGATGCTTTTTATCATATGCCATTACTTGCGGATTAGGCTCGTGCTCTAGCTGCCCTTGCACTATGGCACTGATGCTTTTTATCATATGCCATTACTTGCGGATTAGGCTCGTGCTCTAGCTGCCCTTGCACTATGGCATTGGTAGTGGTGGTGCAAATTTCAAAATATGTTGCTCCCAAATCCCAAGTAAAGCATTTATCAAACATATTGTTACTAAATAAACTCCTCAATATTAACATCATGAGAGCTTGAAGCTGTATTTTTGAAACTTTGAAAGTCTGAAAGTTTGAGTTTTGAAGTTTCAGGGCCACAGCCCATGTTAAAGCTTAAAACTACATGTCTAAAATTTTGAGAGTTTGAAAATTGGATGTTTGATGTCCAGGGCCACAGCCCACGCTACATGCTGAAGCTGGAAACTTGAAAATTGCAACAACATTTGCATGTTGCACTACCTAGTAGAACAAACAAACAAAGGCCATAAAATAAGAAGTTCCAAAGTTTGGATATTGAAATATTAAAGTGTTGGGCCATGGCCCACGTTGCAATTTCAGTCTTCAAGGAGAAGCTTTGCAATTGCATTTGCCAATGTTAAACTTGAAAGCTGAAAAGAGTCAAGTAATATGTTATATGAGTTATTCATGACTTACCATTTGTGTATGACATTTTGAATAAATTAATACCTATCACTTTGACTGTTTAATACAAATTTTGCACTTCAGTATTGATGGCTTTAAATTGCAAGAGCATGTCAAACACGTTTAAGTTGGCCTTTGAAGGGCATGACAGCTGTCAACTTTCAACACTGTATAACTACTAGTTGCGTATACAAAAAAGCCACAAAAATTAGATGCATGTTCACGATGCATAAAACTCCTAAATTTATTATGCGTATGCCTACGTTCTGCAATTGTCATGTGATAGATAGTGTATAACTACTAGTTGCATAAATCTGTATACAAAAAAGCTACAAAATTAGATGCATGTTCATGATGCATAAAGCTCTTAAATTTATTATGCATATGCCTATTCCATTCTGCAATTGTCATGTGATAGATAGTCACCTGTAACCCATTACACAACAGACATTCAACCCCTTGAGTACTCCCATATATATTTATGCTCTCCCAATGTTGCCTATTTTGTGAGCCTTCACCATAATGCATTGGCATGAGGACAAGGTAAAGAGAAAACCGATGGGCGCACGACGTGTGGACTAGGTGGGTTGTACAAATTTTAGGTAGGCGGGGCATGTGTCCCGGGTCGTGTTGTCATGGGGTCCCAATTTTTGGTGGGTCCCAAAATTTCTTGGGCATGAAGGTCCTATAAGTGGGGCATGTGTCCTGGGTTGCAAGTAACAAAGAGAATGCTTAAGGAGACTAAAGAGAGAGATCAATATCATCAGTTATGAAATGAATGACAATAGGTCCTACTTATTCCCACAAGGAGGTCCTAAAATGGAACCTTCATGGAGCCTTCCGGAGGATAATAAAGTGGTAGTGAACCTAATTAAAATGGATAAGGAGGAATAATACTGCACCCTCCAACAAGAGGGCCCCCACTCCAATATCATATGGCCAAGTACCTAATAAATGAATAAATGGGGCCAAAGGCAAGTAGATAAATAAAAAGGGCTCACCTACCTTGCTTATGTATAACATAAAGTAATAAACGACGACTAATGTAATGAGCAGAGTCCATAACTCTCCCCTGCCCCCTCGGTCTAAATGAATATGCAACATTGCCCCCTCGGTCTAAATGAATATGCAACATATAATCATGTACAGACAAGCTTTGGTGGATTTGCAACTGTATGAGATGTAGCAATGATAGCACTCTTTTTTCAAAACAATGTTTTGATGCCATTGCCCACCCTTGGATCTGCCTGCCACCACACCTGATGTGCAGTGTTGGTGTGAAATACAATCTCCCCTAGGATTTGATATGGGAAATGTAAATAGTTACATTTCAATAAACTTTTTATTTGAAATTGAATATTGGAGAGCATAAAATGAAATCTACATTCAATGTGATCTGTTAAACACCATAATATATTGATTAGCATCACGTTGCACGCAGCAAAACTACCAATAATGCAGCAAGCAAGCATCAGTAAGCTTGCTACCTGGTAGAGATTGTACTAGAAACTTACATAGGAATAATGTCATCAATCTGCATTTGAAGCTTGTAGATGTGAGTAAGCTTGCTATTCTCAGAGATCCTACTTAAACGTAAGGGAATAGTCTCATAATTTACGTTCAAAGCTTGTAAATGTGAGCAGGCAGTCTTATTCAGCACATATGAGCAATGGCTGCAGTTTCACATTGGCAGTTGCATTCAAAGATTGTAGGTTTGAGCGGGTAGTCTTGATTTAGCACATATGATCAATGGCTGCAGCTTGTCATTGGCAGCTCCATGCCTTCCCTCCATCACAATATCCTTTGGGCTCATAGTAGCTGGAAGGGTCCAGTCAAATGCATGCAGAAGCACAGCCAAAATGTACGGCACTTGCAGTGACGAGAAGAGAACTGCAGGGCATCGGCGCCTGCCAGAAGAGAAAGGAATCAGTTGGAAGTGGGTACCTGACATATTTACGTCTGAACCCAGGAAGCGTTCTGGCTGGAATTCATCTGCATTTTGCCAGTAGGAAGGATCGTGGGCAACGCCGTACAGATTGATGTAGACGTTTGAATGTGCAGGGATTTTGTACCCGAAAAGCTCAGCCTCACGCTCATTCACGTGGGGAGGTGTGAGGTAAATGATGGGATACAGACGCCATGATTCCTTGACAATGGCATGTAAGTAGGGAAGATGATCCAGGTCTGATTCTTCCAATGGGCGGTCCTTCCCCACTATGCCATCAATCTCCTGCTGTGCTCTCACCAGCTTCTGTGGATGCCGAAGTAGCTCCGCAAGGGGCCACTCAACAGACATTGCTAAAGTATCAATGCCGCCAAATAGCATATCCTGCCAATCGATCAAGCCATGGAAATAGCTTCAGCAGATCATTGAGTTTCAAAAGAGGGAAAATAAGTTTCTTTTGATGCTCGTGTGTATACAAAATCAAACTGTTTTTTACTTTTATAAGTCTAGGATAGTAACCAGAACATACAAGCACAACGAAACAAACAAGTCTTGCATTATGCTATGGCTTCCATCTCAGTGAAGTAGCAATAGCATCCAGTATAGCACGGAATGTAGGCTCTAATTCTAAGAGTAGCTGAAATCACAACCATTAAGATACATTTAGCAATACTTCTTTGAACTTTCGATACGTCCATAGAAGAACTGCCTAGGAGTTCTATGAGATTAATGTAAAACAGCAGATTTAAATGACAGAAAGTAGTCCACTCAAGCAAAGAACTGTGCTTAACTGAGAGAAATCATAGCTGAAAGCACAGTTTCATACATTAAGGATGGCTTTAATTGCATTCTCCGAAAAAGTGTCTCCTCCTTCATTGTATTCCAGCAGAAAATCGATGAAGTCCTTCCTGTCGTTTTCGGTAGCTGGATTGATCTTGTGCTCTTGAACAACAATCTCATAAATAAGCCCAAACCTTTTCACAATTTTCATGGTGTTAGCCTCTATTCTTTGCAGATCAAATCTCGCAAGCTGTGGAAACATGTCGGCAATATTCAATTGCTTCTCAACCTCCACTGTGTCTCTTCTCACAGTCTTCAAATCCCTCACAGCTTCTACAAGCTTGCGGGAAGCGGAATGCAATCTGCCGAACATCATCCGGCCTATTACGTTAGTGATAGTATCATCTATGGGTGATCTCACATGGAAGGGCGCTCCTCCTCGGCAATTAGCAGCAACAGTTGCAACCAGAGATAGCACCTCTTCTCGCCTAATATAGGCCATCTCATTCAGCTTAGGTTGACACAGTAGCTCAGAGTTGATGACTTTTCTCACTTTTCTGAAATGGGCATTGTAAGGACATAAATCTAGACCAAGGTAGCGATATCCGATGTGCTCTCCAGCCATGTGCTCAGGTCTGCCACTGAATTCCGCATCGTGGATCCTCAACACTTCCATTGCTGTTTCTGCACTGTTCACAGCAACCACATCAGCACCGCCCAGCTTCATATACACAACTGGCCCATAATGTTTAGCCAGTTTGAAGAATGCAAGATGGCGTTTCCGAAATCCAACTGAGAGGAATGCTCCTATGACGGGAAGATTGATGGGTCCTGGAGGAAGCCTCCTACGTCCACCTCCTAGATGGTTCTTCATCAGTCTTATAAGGAGGATTGTGATGAGTATGAGTCCACCTGCTTGCAGTGAGATACTCATCATCCAGGCCATATTGCTGCTTTGGCAGCTCCTTGATGCAGATCCAGACTTCAAGCTCTCACTAACATCCTCAGAGATGATAGCTAGCTCAGCCGCTCCTTGATGCAGATCCAGACTTCAAGCTCACACTAACATCCTTAGAGATGATAGCTAGCTCAGCCGCTCCTCGATGCAGATCCAGACTAACATCCTCACTAACTCTGATCAGAAATCAAAATGGCCTTAGACTCTCTCTGCTCGGAAACCTCTTTTGAGTTATCCTTAAAAAAAAAACCTGCATTTTATAGAAATTCCCAGTTTTTTAAAGACTTTTACTCATAAAAAGATTTATATCTTGTATAAAAAACTGTCAAAATATGTTATGATATCGGTTTTTGAGAAAGCTTGCCGATTTCAATCCTATACTTTGCCGATTTTTCGGAGCACTGCCTTAGAGAGTCTCTTCCTCTAACTTCAACTTCCAAAGTGACAAATTTTTCATTCAAGTTCAAAATTGCGCTTGCATATTGTCTAATAATTCACCTGAGGAATCAATCATTGCCAATTCAAAAGGTGGAGATAATTCAATCATCGTCAATTCAAAAGGTGGATATAATGTAAATCAATGTCCATCCAAGGTAGAGATGACCAAGCTCTCTTCACCAAAAGCAAAGGGGAGTCCAAAGGCAAAGGATCAACATTCAAGAAGGCTTCAACAAATCTTGAGGATCAAGAAGGACCCTCAAAGCATCTCTATCAACCACCAAAGTCAAGAAGGACAAATATGAGGTGAAGTGCTACTATTGTAGCAAGATGGGGCATTATGCCTTGGAATGTTTCAAGAGGAAGCAAGATCAAAGCCAAGCCAACATGAGCAAGGAGGAGGAGGAGGAGGAGAGTTTACATGAGGACTCCCTCATGATGTCCATATTTTCTTCAACAAGCTTCAAAGGAGAATATCCTTGGTGGATCGATTTGGGTGCTAGTTCACACATGACTAGCAAAAGAGAGTTTTTCTCTTCTCTCTTATCTTATGATGGACCTATAAAATTTATCTATACAACAAATGATGAAGCTTGTAAGAGTGAAGGAGTTGGTATCATTCCCCTTTGCTTAGGATCTTCCAAAAAGATCAACATAGAAGGTGTTTTGTACATTCCTATAATAACAAAGAATCTACTAAGTGTTGGCCAAATGGTACACAATGGTTTCAATGTTGATCTTGCTTCAAATGAATGTTTCATCAAGAAGAAGGGTAAGATAGTGGCTAAGGGAACTAGACTTGGCAAACTTTATAAGTTGGATGCATTTGTGGATGCTAATGTTGTCATGTTGGCCGAGAAGAGCAAGATATATACCTTCACTTTATGGCACAAAAGACTTGGACATGTCAACTCGGTTGTCAAATTTCAAAGTTTAAGGACTGAAACTATGAAGATGACACAACAACATGCATGTACCTAGGCTCTGATAAAAAATGATATTTGAGGACCATGCAAAGATCTACAACAACTTCCATGCATGTGAGGTTGCACAAGATGCATCTATGATAGATCAAATCGAATTTTCAAGGGCTATCTATCAAGCTTTGAATCAAGGCAAGAGATCTCATCTACAAAAAAACGTTATGATCATCCAAAGAGAAGCTACTTTTTCACATTCACATGAACAAACAAAGTGAAATTCACTATGAGGGAGAAAACCAAGCATGTTGATTGAGAGAGAATATATACTCATACTCGATAGAGAGAGAATAAACCAAAAATGTATGTGAACCAAAATTGCATTAATCTGAACTTCACTATTTGTACAAAGAGCGAGCTCCTCTATATAGTGATTTGATATCCAAGAGGAGTAGAAAGCAAGGAAAATGATTAGATCTGGAAGTTTTGCTTTTGCGCTGTGTTTGTGCCGGAGCATCGTCTGTTTCATCTATTCAAATGCACCTTTGAGTATCAGTTGCAATCCTCCCTTGCCATGGACAACGAAAGGCTGAAATATGCAAGATGTTCAAGAAAGACAACAAGCTATCTTCTTTATGCTTCTTTCATTCAGTACTACATAGCTCCTCTAACTTTGATTGGTTTAGTGACATGATAAGGACCCTTGCTTATGATTGAACCAATTTCATGGATATTTCACTTTTGATTGGTCACATGACTTCATGACAACACATAGGAAAGCGTCACTAGCCCTCTACTATCATGCCATGTATAAGAAGCCTAATCTACCTCGAGCTACATCACACACCAAAATTGGCCTAATTACCTACTAACATGTGTGCATGGGGTAGAAAAGTCAAAGTACCCCCCAAACTCAAGAATAAGGCCTATTGACTATTCAAACTCTTCATAAATGAGATAAAAACATTATGGCTACCCTCCACACATGGGAACATGCTCAACACATGTGATATTTCACTATATACATGATACTGCAAAAGATCAAGCTAGATTTTGCCAATTTTTCACAGTACTTTGTCTTAGTCACAAATGCGATAGAAGGAATTCATCTTATCAAAACAAAGTTAAGAAATGTACTCAAACATCCTCGTAGTAAGGTCCTGCAAAAAAGCTTTTTCTATATACACAAGATATTATCCAATTTTTGGCCTAGAAAAAATATTTCCATGTTGTTATAGAGATAATCTCTATGAAGATTCCTCTCTCTCTCTCTCTCTCTCTCTCTCTCTCTCTCTCTCTCTCTCTCTCTCTCTCTCTCTCTCTCTCTCTCTCTCTCTCTCTCGTAAAGGAGAGAAGAAGAACTCATGTGTCTTTGTAGCACAAGTGGTGGTAACATGATCCAATGAGGAGCCTTAAATACTGACATTTGTTTTGAAACTTTGACCTAAAAAGGAGTAACCCGTTCTGGTTGTTTTTTAACCACCTAATTTTAGCATTAAATGATATATTTTGAAGAGTATATTTTTACAATGATGTCATGACAATTTTTTTGTTTTCAAACTTCATAAAACCATCATGATAAAAAATCAAACAACATCTAAAGACAACAAATGATTGTTTAAGATCCAAACTTGATAAATTACAAGAGCTTTTGATTATTTTTACATTTACTTATTTGTAGATTATATTTTTCAAAGAGTTGTCACTAATGTATCTTAATTTGAAACTTGCCATATTACTAACACTCAGTTTTTTAGTTGATGAAGTTGAAGACTCATCTTTCTCATTAGAGTTCGCTAACATATCTTCTTCAAAATTAACATCTAATGTTAACAAAAAAAACCTTGTAAATCAGCTTTTCTTTGTTGGTGATGAATTGAGGATAATGGTTGTGCCATTAGCCCAAGTCATTCTTTAAATTAGCTAGAGTTGACTTTCATAGACAATTAGTCATTGTCAATTCAAAACTAAAAGCTAAATTATCTACATCTTCTAATTTTAAATCATCAAGTTGATGTTTTTGCAATCATTTTCTTTTGTCCTTTGGATCAACATTTCCAATTTGTAGCTTCCTAGAAAAGCATTTATTGAGGTGGTATACAACCAATGGACTCGTAACACTTTTGTTTGATTAATGTTTTGAATGAATCCAAGCACTTTTTCAATCCAAAATGGACGTCCTTCACTATTTTCAAAACCCAAAAGTGTGACAAGACTTCCAATTTGAATTTCATTAAGATCACGGCACCACTTCATGCTGGTAGTGTTTGTTTTTTCTTACGCCCAAATAAACCTCACATTCCTCAACTTGCACAAGTTGTAAAAAGTCAATATTCTGCGGAAGATTGGAAGGTTCGACAATTGTTGTTGGGGCTTCTAGCTTAAATTCATCAAAAATTTGAAAAGTTGGTTTTATGCTTGGTTTCAAAAAGTTTAATGAGGCAAATGGAGCAACCTCATGATGTTCTCTTTGACCTTTAGGAGACAATGTTGCAACCTTGACTTGAGCAAAAGGCACATTAAGTTAAAATGGACATCTTGCTCTTATAGAATAAGTCTAAGGTTAGCTTTATAACTCTACAAAATAGTTCTAAAATTAAGTTAACTTAGTACGTCTCTAAGACCAAGTTTACTTCTAATAAGCTCGTGACTTGGGCTTATACACACAAAATGCAAGTAGAGCTTTCCTCCTAACCAAAAATGTGTAGTAATTCATTGCCTTTACAGACACTCTAAGATTCTGTCGGGCCAACTCAAGTCTTGTTCTCACATTTCAACTTTCAACACCATCTTACAACTATTATTGTATTGCCATTTTGACACTTGGCAATATATTTCCAAGCTTCTTAGAATATACACAATTGATTTTGACATAAACTAGAAAAAGTTAGTCTAGAAAATTATCTTTACCATTTTTAACCAAAAGAAAATAAGGAACACTCCTATACACTTAGAGTAGATGTACTTTTTACTATTTGGAAAGCTAGAAATGTAGTCATTTTCCACAAGTTCTTTTTCTTATAATAAGTTCTATTGTATATCTAGTTGTTATACTTTCAACTTACCTCAACCTATGGATAAAATAGTTAGCTATGGTGCATAATTATGCTATTTTCTGAAATTGTACTAAACAATTGCTTAATTATTGCCACTATTTTCAACATAAGTTTTTTTGGTGACATTGTTTTATCACTCATTTGAAATAAAACTTATGGACAATAGATTAAGCTTTATATGCTCCCAATTGAGGAGCCACATATATTTTTGTATATTTCTAGTTCCTAATGCAAGGTTTTTGTTTTTCTAAACCTATTTCAGTTGTGTAAAGGCCGAAAGTGAAAATGGCTTTTTATGAAGGGAAAATTGGCTATGAAGGAGAGGGAAGGCTTCCAAAGGTAAGCCTTTCCACAAGTCTATTGCTTTCTTAGATTAAGTCATCATTTCAATTATTCACTTTGAGAGAAAAAGACAATGAATGCCAAGACTAGATGGATCAAGGTCAATCTTACCAACCAAAGTGTATGTGATAGATAGGAGGAGAAGACTTTAGGAGCTACAACTAGGCTAAAGTTTAGGGGTTGAAAAGGCTGTGTTCAACTAGAAGATAAGCATGAATTTATGGTTCAAGTTTAACATCCAATGTTGTCCCCCCCAAAGTGGAACATTGAATGTTGTCCTCCAAAGTAGCAAAGTTGGATAAGTGTGGTTATTGTGTTCATCAAGACTCAACTAAAATATCTCAAATATCTATTGCCTCGAAAATGGGACCCTAGCCACGTGCTCCAAAACTTGGCCATGCTTATATGTGGATGTAAAATGTAAATGTTGTTCATATCCATAATGTTAGTGCAATGAAATAACAATAAAAAGTAGCATGTTGGTGAAGACTTTAATTCATAGAAGGAGAACAGAAAACTTATTTCCCCTCCTAGAGCTTTTGAGTTCAACTCCATTGAATCATACAAAAGAGGACACCAAAGAGAAAAAAAAACAACGAGGTGAAAAATGAAACCATAATGTATGTCAAAAGAAACATAAAAAATTAAATCAGCAAAATCTCATTTCCTCACCTTGAGGTCTAGAGTTAAACTCCAGTAAGGTATATGCCCGTTACAAAATGAAAAAAAGAGTAGTCTTCCACAATTAATAGAGTAAGATAAGAGTTGTTATTGCTTCGATGAAGGCGCATGCTTGTTGCACTATTGACATTTGGAGCCTTCAGCTTCTTCTTGGCCTATTTATGGATGTTACATATTGTACGTATAAAACAAGTTACATAAGATGATGCTAATACAAAGTAACTATTGATGCAACTAAAAAAGAAGAAGAAAGGTACTCAAAGGAACAATCTTTATCCATTGAACCCTCCAATTTATTTGCGCTAGTTCAAGGGACACAATGCCTTGGAGCTTGCCCAAGCAAGGCATTATGCCCATAACAAGTCGAGCAAGAAACAAAACAAAATTAAAGAAGAAATCATTGGGGCTTTTGTTGGTAATCACCTAGGTTGGCGGGCCTTTATAAGTCCTTTAGGTCCCTGCCCTAGGATAGGGGCCCTCACACCCGCGAATTCCCCCACCCAAGGGCTTTACTCCCTTGCTTGCACCCATGGAACTCACGAACAACAAGCTAGAGAGACATGGAAAACAAGATGACATGATGTTGTGCATAAGGGCATGAAGGGCCTATATAGCATTGGTGCTTTAGACCTCAATGTGCACATGCAACTCACATACAAGAAGACAATTGGAGAGGAAAAAAAAGGCTTGGGTGCTTTAGCCCTCACTTGCGCACATGCAACTCACAATTAAGAGCAATACAACAGGAGAGGAGAAAAGATATACATATGACAAGATGGAAAAAGAAGATACATATGACAAGATGGGAAAAAGAAGATGTCAAGGGAGTAAAGCCAAAAACTTACAATATATCTATCACCAAAAGGAAAAGAAAGCAAGAGAGAAGGCAAAGCAGGCAAAATTATGAAAAACGAGGAAGGAGATTCCCTCATAGAGATGCTGTCCTACAGAATCTTAGACCTTCACTTGGGGCCTACCCCGCCGGCCTCTCTCATATATATCAGCTTTTCTGGGCAATTGCTGCTTCTTCTTCATCTTTCATGATCTAGTCTTGCAGGCCCTCGGATAAGCAGCTACTAGGCCTTGCTTATCTTCCTCCTCATCTGTCCTCTTGTGCCATTTCCTTGCTGCTTCTTGATGAGGGATTTATTTGCCATGGAATACTTTATCCTATTTGTGGGTGATGAGGATTAGAGTGGTGGGCAAGTGGTTGCAGTGTAATTTGCTGCTCTGAGTTTTTTATTGGAGTGTAAATTGTTGCTTGGAGTTGTTTATGGTTGTTGCTTCTGGAGGTGGGGAAGTGGGATGTTTTTTTTAAGAGGAATGTGCAACTGCAAAGTCCGAAGAGGTTGACTC
Organism: Diphasiastrum complanatum; assembly: GCA_029204225.1. Classification (NCBI taxonomy): domain Eukaryota; kingdom Viridiplantae; phylum Streptophyta; class Lycopodiopsida; order Lycopodiales; family Lycopodiaceae; genus Diphasiastrum; species Diphasiastrum complanatum. The sequence continues at coordinate 4,369,161 of CM055093.1, read as the reverse complement.
GAGCTGTTAGAGATGGGAAAATTGATTATTTAATAGTTCAAGAGTAGTGGGTTGGAGATGAAGATGCAAGCTGGAGGGCAGTACGCCTTGCCAGAGGTGCAGCAACAACAGTTTAATGTGAACAGATCATCAGATGCTTCTGCATCGCATGGCCACATTTTTGCTCTTGGAAACGAAATGTCTCCATCTAGTTCCTTGCCAAAGAGTCACTCAAACCATGCCCAGCACCTTAATAATCATCTCCAGCAGCATCAGCATCAACAGCCCCTATCCCAAAGTCAACACCATCCACAGCCATCATTCCAAGTAACTCATGAGCAGGATCATCATCAGATCCACCAGCAGTCTAATCCGCTGCAAGAGCTACAGAAAGACCAGAATCGGCAAGGCAAGTATTTGCAGCAGCAACAACAGCTTGGCCTCCTGTCAGATTCAGCACAGGCCCCAGCGGCGCTTGCAACTCGACCTTCCAGTAGTAGCGTGAAGCAGATGAATCCTGCATCCGGTGAGCATGCAGCTGACGATGATGAAGGTCTAGAGGATGGTGAACGGGTTGCGGGAGGTAATCGATGGCCCAGGCAAGAGACACTGGCTCTCATCAAGATACGTTCGGAGATGGATAGTAGCTTTCGAGATTGTGCTGTGAAGGGTCCACTTTGGGAGGAAGTTTCACGGTACTTTTCCTGCTGCTCTTCTGTGTGTGTGTGTGAGAGAGAGAGAGAGAGAGAGAGAGAGAGAGAGAGAGAGAGAGAGAGAGAGAGAGAGAGAGAGAGAGAGAGAGAGAGAGAGAGAATTCGTGTGCTTCAAATTGATAACGTCTACATCTGCACCTGCAAATCTAAGTTTTCAAGATTTTCTAGAACCTTTATCTATAACAGAAAAGGCTTGGAACCCAGATCACATAACGTGATCCCAGGACAAGCGATTTTTGATTTTGACGTATACGAGAGAGAGAGAGAGAGAGAGAGAGAGAGAGAGAGAGAGAGAGAGAGAGAGAGAGAGAGAGAGAGAGAGACTTAACTTTCCGAACTTACTTTCATCTGAAACTGAAAAGGTACCATACTCGTCTTCAATACTTTTTTTTGGATATGTTGTTGTGTCGCTGGATATTCATCTACATATAGTCAGAATTCTTGGGGAATTTAATCTGCTTCACTATGCAGCTTCCACCGCTATTATAATCAAATGCTACAACCAGTACTACAACTTTTAATCAGCTCTCCTCACATCATACTTTTTTATGAAGGTCCTCTTCTGATTTTTGAAGGAATTAGCTGTTTTGGAGTTGAAAATTATATTATGACAGAATGTAAGATTTCCTCTTTCTTCTGTAGGGACGTGAGTATTTCTCATTTGATTCTTGTGTATCAATTCTACTCTCAAACATAATTAGCACGATGATAGTTGTTGTGTTACTATATGTAACCTTTCTAATTTTCTTCTGATACAATCCTTCCATTTCCTCTCTAAAATATTTGTTTGTAAGAGCCTTAAGCTTTTTCAACTATTCAGCTATTGCTCCATATTAAAGCCAAAGAAGCTGTTGCTCCAAGTTAAAGCCAAAGACCAAGAGTTGAAACCTTTTTTGGGATTGAATTGCTTTAAGAAACCTTTAAATTAAGACGTGCATAGCTTATGATGCCTTTTTACTACAAGCCTTAGTGTATGATGGTATGATTATTTGAAGGACGGCTTTCAGATTTTGGATAAGTACGGCAGGTATATCACCTTGTCTTCACCAAAGTTGCTCCTAAAAGTTTACACCAAAAGGAACCCACCCATAATATTCTAATATTCTTTGTTCAGATGAAAAAATAGTTTAGATGAGCTCGTTGACTTCTATTTACATTTGCAAGGTCATGATGTGTTTCCAATATAAATATGAGGGATATTTTGTTCACATTATATAGCCTATTCTTATAAATGCATGACAACAACCAATTTTGGTCACATTGGAACAAGGTGTCATTCTGATTTCACACTATATTGAACTTTACCTGTAGCAAGAGGGGTAACAACTATGTGGAGTATGTAATTGGAGAAGTATATGGTAATTCTTGGAGTATTTATTAATCTTTTTCTTAAGCAACACTACTTCTAGCTTGATAGAGGGGTTTGATTTGGTCTCTCTCTCTCTCTCTCTCTCTCATTTGGCATTGGGCCCGCCCTACCTAGTTGCATGGCAAGGTCAAATACTTCCACAAACAACTCATCAAAGAGCGAATCTCATTCAAGCTTACAAAAAGATGGCCAACCACAATACATGGCTTCATTGTTCATTAAGATAAGAATATCTATAGATGGCACACTAATTAGTTATGCAATATATTTGTTTATGTTTCAAAGCATTTCAAGAGATAAGCTCTTCCTATTGATTTCAATGTCTTTTGTCTATAATGATGCGTAGGCTAACTAGAGAATCATAGCACTTTTAACATAACATGACATCATAATCAGTTGTGGTGAGGAATGGAGTGAGATGTAATATTTTGCCTATGCAACAGGGATCTAGTCCTCATTTGCATTTATGCAAATCCTAACATAGTCTTAGAAAAAGATGAAAAAGACGGAAAAATAGCTTATGTTCAATGTCAAATTTCTTAAGGAAAATCCATATATTCTTAATAGGTCGGTCACATCATTGTGATTACTTCTTCTGTTGCAATTTCATTATCCTTCAATAACAATGCCTGGATCTCTCATGATATTCTGTTTGGCAAATTGTTGTCTTTATTTTTGAATGATGGGCTAAACTATTTATGTAGGCATTTGGATTTTCCTTAGACATTTTCTAATGTCCATCTTTAGTTCTACAACGAAAAGAATATTGATTTCAAGCGCTACATAGAGAGGTCTTCATGATTCCATATTATTTCATTTGAACATAGGGCTAAAGTATTAGACTATGTAATTGTGAGCATGAAAAATCCTCTCTCTTTCTTCCTATCATAAATGCACCATGTATGCTAAGAAGGAATCTCTTCATAAGTTTTATAAGAAATTTTGTTTTTCTTTGAGCCTTCTACTGTTTTTCCTCGTTCAAATGAGAAAGTAACAAAGAGACACCAACATTCTTATTGTTTTTCCAGCTTTCATTTGTATTTCTCAAAAATTATTCTCATTAACATATTTTGTGGTTGAATAATCACTTTATATTCAATCTTTTCTTTGTTTAAAACCCTACTCAGGGGTAAAAAATATTCATGTAACTTCTATTAGCTTTGCCATAATAGCGGTAAGCTATTGTGACTAATTGCTAAAAGATGTTGAGGTGTCACTCTTATGTGAGTTTGAGCATGTATGTAGATGAATAGAATATACTCAAACTCATACTCTTCAGTGTGTAATTGTTATAGTGAATTCCTATATTTTTATCCAACTTAATTCAAGCTACACCTTTTTTTCATTCAGGATGCTTCATGCATGTTGAAGGCTCAACCCCAATAAGATTAGTCACCCTAGTAAGCATCTACACTAAAGGTTTTGAGATTGTTAGAACTTGTGAAGTGTCTAATTAGTTTGACCAAGGCCTTTCACTAAGCTTCCTCCTCACTCATGTTGGAATTTGGCGTCAACCATGTAAATTGTCATCATTGCCTATATCTACATTAGGTTCCATAGTATTAAGTTTGATATGGAAAGAGAAGTAAAATAGTAGATACAATGGATAAATTAGCTAAGGGAGTTGTTGCAAATGAATGGTTATGAATAGAAGATACACAAATGGCCATATAACCAATAGCTTTATTTGGATCACCAATAGGAAAATCTGAATCATTAAATGGCATCTTGGTATGGTTATTTCTAGTGGCGAGCATCGATGGAGGGAATGAATATGCTCTTACTGGATGCTCTAAACTCTTATATCTATAGCAGGAGTTCAAAAGCCTAAGTTTCAAGCTTCTATGTATGTGAGTAATGCGGCAACTTTATCACTACACCATCAAGCTATGATATATTGAGTTTCCACATCATGCATGTTTTAAAATAGAGAGACTATTGAAAAGTCATCCCAGCACAAAGCAAGAAAATCATTTCCATAGAGCTCACTAAATTTTAGACAAAAAATATATATAAGTTCCGGCAAGAAAAGATGATTCAACCTAGGCTTGGACTTCAAGTTATCTAAGCTATCAATTGAAAAAAAAAATTGGTATATTTGAATATCAAACAAATAATTTTATTGCACAAAAGGTCTTCCATTGCAAATGGAACATAAGAAAACCATCTCGTAAAATCTTCCATGTTATTATTAATCACATTTACTTGAGAGCAATAAAGCTCAATTAACCATTTGATTGCCTTGAAAGGTGGTTGTTTGCTCATAGATAAGCTATCGTTGTAGATGTTGTCTTTTGAATAAAAAAACATAACATGAAAGATGGGACTACATACCCATTTGTAGTGATTGATGGTTGATAAGTAGTAAGAGAGTGAGATGCACCACCAATTCCACTATTATTTGTCATGTAGGAATCTCATTCATCTCAAAATAATTTTGAACCCAAGTGGAAGATGAAACAATATGTATACATGGCACTAAAGTGAATGAGAAGCTTGTAACCAAGTATCACCACCATGCACTCCATCAGAATTTGCTTACATTTTTTGAAAGCAAAAATTGTTGATAGCTTTCAAAACTTTAAATTTAGACACATAATACCGTCTAGGCTTGTTGATTAGCAACTTATCTTGCAAGACAATTTTTGTATTCCATGAATATTAACTCCCACGGAACATCACCATTCTACATCACACTACTACCATGGCCTTCAATGGAGCCAACCTTTATCTATCAACATCAAAAGCTTTCTTCTACTCTTTACCACTGCATGACATTGAGACTTACTGGGCTTGATTTTAGCTTCAATTAGCTAATTAGTTGTAGCTTCAACTTCAAGCAATCATTGACTTCTCAAATCAAGTTTGTGAATTTGAGTATGTTCTAATATCACAAATAGATATATAATATACTATAAGCATCATAAGCTTTCTTCTACCCATGGCATGCATGACTTCATTGATTTTAGCTTCAACTGATTGGATTATTAGTTCTAGCATCAACTTCAAGCAGTTGATACCCACTGTCGAAACAATAATTGCATTCTTTGTTATGTACATTTCCTCCATGCAAATTGAAATTGAGATCATAACCCATGAAACCAGATCCAAAATGAGATAACTTCTTATAGAAAAAGAATATTTAAATTCTCTCATAATTCCCCCCTTATTTTAATTGTAGGGACCAGCCTTTCTCCTATGCATACTTATGATCTACTTATTGTTTGATTTCAAAGTCCTAAGATCATTCTTTTACCATGAGTGTGCAAAAGAAAAGCCACTCATTATGTTGAACAAGATGATATCTAGCTACAAATTAGTATGCTATTATGATTTACCTACCAAAATCAAAATACTTTTTGTGCATAAGTGGCCAAATATATGCATGATTTATTTCCATGTGCATCTCGTATGACCAGTTTTTGTACCTTTGTTGAAACGTCTAGACTTTCTCAAACTTATTTATCTAAGTCAACTAGTTTTCTCTTGGTGAAAAAGTCCAAAGGGAGTGGGTTAAATAATGACTTTGTTCACATTAGTTTGGATCTTGCTCTAAGGCAAGCCAAATTAGATCTTTTTGTTAAAGTTTTTGGTAGGACTTTAACTATGAAAAAGTTAGCATACTTCAAGTGTTAATTTTCAACTAGCATCTTTCCGCGGAGCAACTATGCTTCAATCATTGATGAGATCTATTTCTTTGTGATTGTTGTTTGTAGTTGAAGTCAACGATGACAAACGAGTTAGTTTTGTATCTCCACTTCATCTTTATCCTTAAATCATCAACTTGTGTTGTTTTTCCTTGGTTCATGTTGGGCCTACCAAAGAGAAATGAAGTGATCTCACAAAAGTCCTCCCAACTAGGATAGTAACTTATTATTGCATACTGATCACATTAAAAGTGACTTTTCAGCTTAATTGTTATCTTTTATGATGGAAATTGGTCTTGTTATATTGGCTCTTGTGTAGTTGTATAGGCTTTTGTAAGGCTTGTGGTAAGGATTGCATGAGTAGGCATGAGGTGGCATATGCCTATGATGAAAATTGGTAATTATTTTGGCTTATGTGTAGTTGTGTAAACTTGTGTAAGGCTTGCGATAGGGATTGCCTAAGTAGGCATGAGGTGGCATATGCTTGTGGCATTTTGTGTGTGTGTGTGGAGTTCCTTGTCTGGACTTTGTGATCCCACATGTTGTATTCTATATCAAGCATTCATCTTATAATCACCTACATGAAAATTTACGTGGATCAATTGGAATTACTTTTCTTTATCACCAAAATAACTTGGAAATAAATTTGTTGTCATATGGCCCACAACTGTATGTGGAGGAAAATGAGTTTTTTAAGCCAATCAATTATCTTGTGTGTCTACGCTCTAATTGAAAAAGTGCGCAATATGTTAGGAAAATATCATTTGCATATGAATCATCATTTAATAGGTCTTATGACCAAGGGTACATATGTTATTGCTTTCATCATAATAACTGTATATGACATGACATATTATTTGATTCAACTTATAAATTAGTACAACAATTATTATATGACTTTTTGGACACCCTTTATTGTTTCCTACTCTTACATTATTATTTTGATTGAATCCTTTATGTTTGGATTGTTTCATTTAAGATATTGGATTCCATATGGGGTTGGCTCAGTTGGTTAGCTTGACATCCAAAGTTTCTTTGGTCTCAGGTTCGAGCCTCCCCTTGGAAACCAAGAAGCATTTAAGATATTGGTCCCAGGTTCAAGCCTCCCCTTGGAAACCAAGAAGCATTTAAGATATGGACCCCATAAACTCAAGATCCATGTGACCTTTTATTAATTTTATAAAAAATCCATGTGGGATGTTTCACTCATCATGTCACATACTACTTTTTCTTAAAACTATGATGGAGCTTGAAACTTCTAATGGTGGCATTGGAAACTTGTAGACTACTTTGTTGGCCTTGACAACAAGGGATGATTTTTTTCTTTTCTACTTAAATTATTTATTGAGAATAGAAATTCCTACTTTTCCCTTTTCAAAATAATCTGTTCTCCCTTGTGATTTACAAAACTAATCATATAATTACAACTACTCCAACTAACTAATTTCCACTAGTTGTCACCAACAATAAAAATTTAATGTTAGATTATGGTGTTATTTGCACACACTTGCAAGAAAATTTGAAGTCATATGATGTTTTAAAGCCTAAATTTTGCTATTGGCAACAAAACCTCTATTCTTTTATGTTATCAACCTTCTTGCTAACAAATAAGTGAAACTCTTACAAGTTTCTTCCAATGACCAAAAGCTGTTCATGAAAATCTTAATTTTTTCCGTCAATATGGGACATACAAACTCTCAAAGTAGCCTGACATACTTAAGATTACACAACCATTATGTTAAGAAATCCCACTAAAACCAACCAGTAACCAACTCAATGAAACAAAATTAGTGTATATATGTTATTTGATACTCAAAGGTGTTTATATGGCATTGACCTGTGAATTTAGTTGTAATTATACCTAGGAACTAAGCACCTTAGGTAGTTACATATATCCATTTACAACTATTTTCAAGTGTCATATTGACATTTCTAGAATGAGGGATGCTTCTTTTAAGACAATGGCAAAGGCCATGTATATTTAGACTAGCAAACTTTGAGACAAGTATGAATGGGGCTCAAGCCTTCAATTCTCTAGTTTAATCCAAAATTGAAAAAAGGTTATCTGAGAACGTTTCCCACCTTGATAGAAAGTAGATTTTCAACAATTGGAAGCAAAGTGTGCCTTGCAAGAATTGGAGATAAAACTTCTAAGTTGTAGTTTTTCTTTACAAGGTGAGGCCAAAATTGAAAGATGTCACTCATATCTCTTAGCATACTCCAATATATTTCATTGAACCTTCTATATTATCACTAGTTGTTTTGATAAGTGGCACTAAAAAACAAGGCCGCTTGAAGATTATTTACTTCTCTTGTTGTTTTCATGTATGACTTCATGGTCCACACAAATTTGGTTTGAAAGTGATTAGGTGATCTTAACATGTAGCATTGTTCTTTGGTTGCGGCCTCAACTTTTGGGATATGACCATGGTGTTGATTCTCTCTCTCTCTCTCTCTACATATATATAGTTCCTAAACTCTCTCTCTCTCTCTCTCTACATATATATAGTTCCTAAACACATGATTAGGTGTGTATGTTGTGTGATGCTATTTGATATCCATCAATTTGATATAACTCATTCTCATGCATTGCCCTGCTAACAAAGTATAGAGCAAGCAATGAGCTTGCTAACTAACCGATTTGAATTCAACGGTAAAATTTCTAAATATAATATGTTAATTTGGCGTGCTATTTGGAGCTAGAAAAAATAAGTCATGTCATTTTTATCTTTGCCGCTATAGTGCTAAGCTATTGTGATGATTTGTTAAAAGTTGGGGTGTCGCTCTTAGGTGAGTTTTGAGCATTAGAATTGGTTTCTTCTAATTATTTAAAGTCGCAATCATTGTTTTTTCGTTTTACAGCAATTGAATGTGATTATATCATGCTTTTGATATTTCACATCAACTTGTTTAGAAGGAAATTATTGGAGAGTATTATGTACAATTGTGCATTATAAAAGCTCTATCTACAAAACCTTTGCCATCATGGCCTAGAAAACATACAAATGCTGAGTGAAGTCCATTGCAAAGAAACCTTTTACAAGTAGCTCAATGGAGGTGATTCAAGCTTCAAAGTCGAAAATTTGTAATCAAAATGTAGTGAAGCATAAGAAACGATTCATAAACCATACATTTGACAATGAAGAATAAATGAGAGTGAAAGATAAGGGGCAAATTAGAATGCAAGTGCATTACAATGCATGAATGACTTGTTTGAATATGCACATAAGAAGGCAACTACACCAGTTAAGCATTGATCATGTGAAAAACGTCTAAATCTGTCCCCCACATTTCACATGTCTAAATCTGGCCCCCCACATTAGCCAAATTGGATAAGAGTGTTGAATTGGATAAATGTTGTCCCCCCACCCAGTAGCCAAATTGGATAAGAGTGTTGGATTGGATAACTGCTGCCTAGGGCAATTTAGACCCAGCCTGGGATCCCAAACGTCTACGAGACCAATGGCTCAAACTTGATTGTGCCTTACAATGTGCAATGTGGATGGAGTTCGCAAATATTACACGTAATGAACTGCCAGTGCTAAGAATATCATTGCAAAACAAAAAAAAATAGTCTACATTTGTCTTGTACTTTTCTATATGTTTGGCTTATTTTTTTCTCACTTAACAACAGGTTTATGATCAATGTTGTGATTCAGTGCTTGGCACCCAACACACAAAACAACATATATGCTTATGGTGATAGAAAAATGAATTGGATTTGTGGGTTATTATGCCTTGCTTTTCAGGAAATTGTGATAGAATAATTTGTGGGTTGTTATGCCTCGCTTTTTAGGAAACTGTCATAGATTCATGATTTGCTTGTTAAGCCTTGCTTTTCAGGAAATTGTGATAGAAACATGAATTCGGTTTGTGGGTTGTTATGCCTTGCCTCTCAGGAAATTGTAATGGAATCATGAATTGGGTTTTTGGGTTTTATAACTTGCTTTTCAGGAAATTGTGCTAGAACATGAACTGGGTTTGTTGGTCGTCATGCCTTGCTTTTCAGGAAACTGTCAGAGCAAGGATATGGCCTTAGAAATGGCAGAAAATGCAAGGAAAAGTTTGAAAACATCTACAAATACTACAAAAAAACCAAGGAAGGAAGAGCTGGAAGACAAGATGGAAAGAACTACAGGTTCTTTGCTGAATTGGAGGCCTTATATGGCAGTGATATGAACAATGGCGCAAGAGCTGGTGGAGAGAATGGAAAAGGAGCTGAGGTGGGCATGGGTGGGAGTCTTTTCAAGCTTAAAGAAGGAACTATTGATCGAGTAGCTGAAGGAGGATCTTCTGCTCAGAGGCCACTGGAAATAATTACTGGTTATGATGTGAATTTGTCATCTGAAACCTCTGAGGAGGAGTATGATGAACCAGGTGATATGGATTATACAGACAGCAGGAAAAGGAAACGCAAACTATGGGGTAAAAGGATGGTGCTGTTTGAGAAAATTCTGAAGAAATTCTTTAAAAGACAGGAAGAATTGCAGCGTAAGTTCTTTGATGTCCTAGAGCGTCGAGAACAGGATCGGTTTGTCAGAGAAGAAGCCTGGAAGAGACAGGAAACTGCACGCTTGAATAGGGAGTATGAACTCCGAGCGCAGGAGCATGCTCTCGCTGTGACTAGAAATTCAGCTCTTGTAGCTTATATGCAGCGGATCAGTGGTCAGAAAGTGCAGCTCCCTGATGCAGCGCCTCCGCTTTCCACTTCTGATCCTATGCAAACGCAAGAAGAACAAGAGAAGGATCAATCCGATCCAAACCGGAGATGGCCGAAAACTGAAGTACAAGCTCTGATACGGGTCCGAGGTAATCTGGAGCCCAAGTTTCAGGATGCTGGCCCGAAAGGTTCTCTGTGGGAGGAGGTTGCCGCAGGCATGACGCGTTTAGGGTACAATCGCAACGCAAAAAGATGCAAAGAGAAATGGGAGAACATCAACAAATATTTCAGAAAATCGAAAGATAGCTCCAGAAAGCGTTCTGAAAATGCAAAGACTTGCCAGTATTTTAACCAGCTTGATGATCTCTATCGTAAAGGTGTTCTTGTTTCACCAAGCAGCAAGCTAATCAAATCTGGAGATCCAACAGATGAGCTGCCAGAGAAAGCAGGCGTCGGCAGTAACGAAGACACCGCTCAAGCTGCCCGTGCTGAATGCGACGAGGACATATTGGTAATAGTGCCAAATGCAGATGCGACAAATGTAGATGCTGTTGCAGAGGAAGAGATTCCGAGCGATGGTGCCAACGTTAAAAATTTGTCTGTTGATCCAGAAAATGGCGATCCTGATGGAGATAGGGAGCAATCCGGTGGAAATGATGAGCTTTCTTTGGCGGCTGATGCGAATACTGGTATCAGCGCTGCGTCCCTTGATTTGGCTTTTGATAGTTTGAACGGCAACGACATGTTTCCTGGCATCAACAGCAAATCTCACAAACTGGAGGGTCTGGACAAAGGATTCTTAGAGATGCAGAACCTGAGCGAATTTGAAGATAATACTGAACAACAGGAGATGATGGATCAAGATACTAGACAGGCAAGTGATCTTGAAGCTGGCAGTGAGCATACATTGCCATCCACAAGAGATAAAAACGACATAGACTCTTTCACTGTGACATAACTAGGATGGCTTTCTGAACTTTACTTAGGCAATGGCTGTCAAATTTTAGATCTAGTTTTCTCTGAACCTTGCATGCATTGCTACTAGCGCTTAGATCAAGTTTGTAACATGCCAACCAATTGCATTTGGAGAACAGATCCAACATACTAGGAACATTTTCTTTGATTGAAGCTCATTATGGATGTTTTCACAAATAAAGAGATGGCTTATCTCCTCTGGCGCATCAGTCTTCCCTGATAAGGTATCTTGCTATAATGAGCTACAACTTCAGAATGCTGTGAAATTACTACCTTCAAACATAGTGCAAATGCATGAACAGACTTTCATGTTTCAAATTAGAGCTTATGATCTTGATATCTTGATAGCTGCAGTTAAATCTTTGTTAGAGAATTATTTCAGTCTCTTACTCCGTGCTCACGAATTGTGTGATCGTATTCCATTTTTTTGACAAAGCCTGAGATCTTCCACAATTGCACATGAACAGTTGAGATGATATATGTTGTACCTGTTTCAGAAGCCATTTTGAACAGATCTGATCTGATAATAAACATAAACTGCTTTAACTATCTGTACTATTCAAGCTTCAAATGCTTTTGCATCATCAAGTTCAGTCATAGTGGCCAAGGATAAGCATACCCAGAACTCAATCACACACATGTTTCAATCAAGAAGAAACTAGAGTAGACATATTTCTTTGAGAATCAAAAGAACTGAATGTCGATATAATACAAAAGGTGGGGATATCCTGTTTTGTTCTACATGCAAGCTTATGTATACACTAAAATATTTGGAAGATAGCTCCAAAGATCATGTAATATGTTGCTGAGCATTTCTTTAATTCCAGAATGCTCATTGATCCATTTACTTCATGCACCATTTTTCTGTTACCATTCTATAATTCTCACACACTCACAAACGATTGGGGAAATCATTTACACACACAAGAATACAAGATGGTGGAAAAAAGCATTCTCACACTCCATAGTTTGATTCAAATTGTGCACATGGGTAAGTAGGGACTAGGAACATAAGAATTCAAAAGAAAGTGATTGATATATCGCGATAAGCTTTGCCATGCACATGGCATTCAAATCACTAGTAACTCAAAAAACAAAGATTGCTTAAAAAAACTCATTGTAATGCTCACCTAGGAGTGACATGTCAACTTTTAGCAAATCATCACAATCACAATAGCTTATTGAGTTGCTCACGACAAAGCTAAAAAGAACTTCATTAAACAAGAAGATCTTTGATGAATAACTTTTCAAAACTTGAAAGTATCTTTATGTTTTTCAAAAAACTCATGATAATTCAACACATGTAAAGATGCATACAATTATATATATACACAACAACAAAAGATGGAGGAAATCACTCCCACATAAGAATAGAAGGTTCTCACTCTCTTCTATCAAATGAGCAAATGAGTCTTAAAATAAGTCGGAATATATTATTCTACAAACAATTTTAAGCTTCTAGGGTTGGCCAACATAGCCATGCAAGATCCTACGAATGCATGTCCCTTAAACTTGAGCTTCAATAGGGTTCGTAGCTAAAATGAAGAGTTCATTGAAGGCCTTAGAGTGTGTCACATATTGTACATTCTTGGATGCATCAAAGCATGCAATAGAGCTTCCAATTTATTTGTGATTACATGGGGGGGGGGGGGGGGGGGGGGGGTGCATAGAAGAGATCTAGCATCATCCTTAACCATTTTAAGATACTAAAAAAAAAATTATGCCTTCTTGGGTAGTATTTTTCACTCTTTTCGGATCTTGACTTTGTGGCCTATGTATTGACTCTGTGGCCCACTTTTATATAAGGAAGCCATACCTACTTGAGCTTAATGTTCCTCCTTGAGACTTTTCTAGCATCACACCCTTGTGAAGAGGAGATGACAGCAGAGACATGGCGGAGAACATGATTTTTAAAATTTCATCCTGCTTTAGTGTGGAAATGACAACTATACAATGCGTACACGGTCAACGAATAGGGAATGTTGACGCAGATGAGGACGTTTCAAATTCTCTCACTTCGCATTTTATGAGAAGTGGTTTTCTCTCACTTCACATTTTTGGGAAGTGGCTAGGAACGTTCCTCTTTGAAAATAGACATCCTTCGGGTTTTTTCTCTCTCTTCACATTTTTTCGCAAAATGCGAAAAAATTGAAGGTGTAGAAAACAGTTAAACTTTTGAACTATGCTAAAGTGTCGCATTTCGAGGAAATGCAAAAAAGCCGAAGTTGTTGAAAAAGATAGTTCATTTCTGTAGACTGTTCCAACACTTAGAGTATTTCTGTAGACTGTCGCGACATTTAGTGTAATTCTGCAGACTGTCGAAAAAGTAATGTATTTCTACAGACTTGTTCTAAATGCTAAGTCGTGGAAGTTCTTGTAGATGGCCAAGTCTTCAATAATCTTCAAATGGTTGAACTTAACATTCGAACATAGAGAATAATAGGATTGGTTACCCTTTGCTGGAGATAAGCTGGAAGCCCGATGTAGTCGTTCTTTAAATAGTTTGGTTGTCTAAGTTGTGAATCCTGCAGGTATCAGATGAGTAGACATAGAACCCATGATAGGTTTGACCTGATCCTACTGATAACTGATCCATAAGAGACTTAAAGCTGTTGATGTGAGAAGTCATGGCAGTAGAATCAGTCATGTTAAGTGTGAAGAACTTCCTTCTAAGGTGTAATCTAGTGGTTACATCTTGAGTCTTGTATAGACTTGATAACAAATCCAGTGCATCCTTAGAGGTTTTGCATGTGGTAACATGGGATATTTGGGAGTCGGCCAGATTGAGTGTGATACATGCTAAGGCCTTTTGATCTTTGATCTTCCATGCCTTTGCTTGATCACCATCTTCTGGTTTCAGGTCAAAACTTTCTACTACATCCTAAAGATCTCTATTTATCAATATCATCCGGAGTTTTAACTTCCAGATGTAGAAGTTAGAACCATTGAACTTGTCAATGATTTTAGCCTCGTTGGATGATGAAGACAAAGAGTTACCAATATGAGACATGTTAACAATAATACAAATAGAACAAACTTAATCTCTCAATTTATTTGAACGAAGCTCTGATACCAATCTGATAGGGCGGTGGAACACGAACGAAGAAGAGAGAAGGAAATAGTTGAGGAATGACTCTTCCGATATTATGGGCTGCTACATGCAAGAACAATCTAAAGGAACGTGAATGCTAAGTTATAATCATAGCTCAAGCGCTCTGCCCAATAGGATTTAAAGAAGTCAATTTATACTCAAAAACAAATGGATGAGTACAGTCCACCGAAGAGATTAAAAATGGTTTGAGGTATTACTAGAAATCAGATTCAATGAGAAGCTCAATTTTGAAAAACTTAGATAGATAGTATGATGAAAAACGCAAGTTTCTCAAGCGTCAAAGAAAGCCATCGTCTGATCAAAAACTGAGGAGTCGTAGACATCCGTGTTCTGATCAGAGTGAGTAAACATGCATGATCAAACAGAAGCAAAGTGCATTCAAATCACAATAAGCATTCATCTATGTTATACAGATATAGAAAAGCATATTATTGCTATATTACACCGAATAAGTTACAACCAGAATGACGGCGTAACTTGGAGACTCAAAATCATTCGTCTCTTGGATGGAGCGTCACGTAGAGTGTGCTTCGATGATCCATTTATAGATTGCATCAATGTATTAATTACAATAAATGTTTGTCATCTAATTAGGCAAGCCGTTATACTTGGAAGTATTTGGCTTATGATGACAACTGTACAATGCGCACATATAGGGAATGTTGACGCGAACGAGGACGTTACAAATTCTCTCACTTCGCATTTTTGGGAAGTGTCTAGGAACGTTCCTCTTTGAAAATAGACAACCTTCGGGTTTTTTCTCTCTCTCTCTCTTCGCATTTTTTCGCAAAATGCGAAAAAACCAAAGGTGTAGAAAACAATTAAACTTTTGAACTATGCTAAAGTGTGGCATTTCGGGGAAATGCAAAAAAGCCGAAGCTGTTGACTGTTAGAGTATTTCTGCAGACTATCGCAACACTTAGTGTAATTCTACAAACTGTCGAAAAAAGACAGTGTTCTAAATGCTAATTCGTGGAAGTTCTTGAATATGGCCAAATCTTCAATGAACCTCAAATGGCTGAACTTAACATTCAAACATAGAGAATAATAGAATTGGTTTCCCTTTGTTGGAGATCAGCCGAAAGCCCAATGTAGTTGTTCTTCAAATAATTTGGCTGTCTAAGTTGTGATTCCTGCAGGTATTAGATGAGCAGACATAGAACCCAAAATAGGTTTCACCTAATCCTAGATCAAAGATCAGTAAACGTGCATGAAGAATCTTGAAATAGAAATTAGTATTCACCAAGGAGACAATTGTGGACTTAATTTCCAACAGAAAAGACAGACAATTCTACCTCTTCCATCAATCATGCTTAAAGACTACAAAAGTGGAAGATAATCTTTTTTTCATTTCCCAAAGCATTCTTAGAAGTAAAAATGAAGGGCAGATACATGCTTGAAAAATCACATGATGCTTAAAAGTCAAGTCTAGGGCTCCTATCACTTGCATTAAGTCTCGAGTACTTGGTTAGAGGAGACAAATAGCAAAGAAAATCATGTAACGACACAAAATATCCCATCTTATCTCAAACTACTAAGTATGGAAGAAGAGACAATTCACTTTTTCCCTTAATTATGCTTTAAAACTACAAAATCACATTATGCTAAAAAGTCAAGTCTAGATCTCCTATCAATTGCATTAAGATACAAAAACTTGGCTAGAAGAGACAAATAGCAAAGAAAATCATGGTATTATACAAAACCTCTCTCTCTCTCTCTAGATCTAAATGTGCTAGACTCTAGATCTCCCTCATTCCTACATTCATCATTTTTACATTATGAAAATTCTCTCTCTCTCTCTCTCTCTCTCTCTCTCTCTCTCTCTCTCTCTCTCTCTCTCTCTCTCTCTCTCTCTCTCTCTCTCTCTCTCTCTCTCTCTCTCTCTCTCTCTCTCTCTCTCTCTCTCTCTCTCTCTCTCTCTCTCTCTCTCTCTCTCTCAAGTCAATGGTAGGAACTCTTAAAAGGTTGCATTGGAATTTGAGCTCAAAGACCCATATTGCAAAGTTTGTAGATGGGCCTCTACTTTTCCATGTGGCACTAATTATAGTATCTTAGCTTTTATAGGCTTTTAAGTTTCTGATTTGATTATTGCTATCAAAGTCTCTTTTGCTACAAGACAAGGCACATGCGTACAACAATAAAACTACATAAATTGGCACTTTTGGGAACCATATTTGAGATTGTACCTACTTCTCACAAGATTTTGCACCACTAGAGACAATTTTATTTCTATACAAAAACATAACTAAGTCCTCATTTTATGTTCTTGAGAGTTTGGTATGAAGGGTGCTAGAATAGACATCATGTGATATATTGATGTCAAATTGCACCTTAGTTTGTCAATCTCCAGAGATGACCACCACAATATTGGTGTCATCCCAATCCCTTGGTAAATCACTAGTGCAATTGGTAGTGTTGATGTCGTGTTGAGGTATTGGCTAGGGGTGATTGATTAACTCCGACTCTCTTTTCTTCATAGATTTTTTGAATTTAATCATGAAATGCACCTCAAACTTTTTGTAGTGATATAAATAGATGCAATAATAACATATAAATATAGGAAATTGATTTGGCAGTCCAGGGACTTCATTAGAGCTTTTGGATTAAGAGGATCAAGCCATTTGTCTTGGTGTGTCCACCAACTTAGATAATTCTAATGAAAGGTTTGCATTGTCATCACTCTATACATAAACTAAATAATCCTTGGTCATTTTTGTAAGGAATTTTGGGGCTCATTGAGAATTGACAAAAATCAACCAGGTCTTTAAAGATGGAATTCTTAGAGAATCACAAGAGTGGATGTTCAACAGTGCAACATTGGACAACTCACATCCCTTGAGTGGATAGAAGGTAGATTCACAACAAAGAGAATTTTGCAAGTTGGAGTCATTTCTAATAAGTTAGAGTGGTTTGAAAATAGTTTTGCACCCCACTCTAGTTGAGGCTAGATAATTTGCATGACATCACTTGAAATAGTTCAACTTCATCATCGTTATAGAAAAACAAATCTTGTACAATCAAAACATTACATCTCCTGATTGGTATCAAAGGTCAGTTGAGCCATATGGTCATGAAGAAATTGTCTCCTCTCATATGGATCCAGATGCTCAATCGATCTTCTTTTGCTCAACTCTTTGTAACTTGTGTACATTGCGAAAGCAAATGATCATTTGGGTACATTTTTAGAAACATAATCCAATATTTTTATAGCTGTATCCCTCTTGACAAAAATGATTGTGTATGTACTACTGGGATATCTATGTCCGTCACAAAAATAAGACAATGCCTTTATTGCCATTACTACAGTTCCTGCTTGTGAATAAAAGTTATCATGTTGAATACAAATTTCATTATGTACAAAGTATTTAAGGTAATGGCACAATGCTGAATCCTTTTGCCCAACAACATTTTGGGCACCTCCTCTTCTCGTAGCAAAATCGTCAACTTCAATTGCATCCTGCAACATAAATACAAAATTTTGTAGTCATTTTAATTTTTAGATGAATCTTACTTTAGTACATTGCTAAATATGATTATGATGGAATAAGAAAATGAATATTACCATGTCATTCTTGTCATACTCCAACAATCCTGTCGCACGCAAGTCATTTCCAGCAAGAATACTTGTCACTACCTTAGAAAAAACGTATTGCTCTAGAGGAGGATATATTTTTTGAAACTCAATGAAGTTGTGATATTGCAAACACGATCTTGGGGGAACAAAACTTTTTATGAAAGTGATTAGCCCTTATATACAACCAGCAGGTTCATCGCAGCCGTTTGCATGATTGATTGCATCTTGATGACAGGACTGAAAATTTCTTGATAATCCACTCCTTGGACTTGAGTGAATCTTTTAGCCACCAGTCATGCTTTCCATTTAGCAATGGAACCATCAGAGTTGATCTTCTTCTTAACAATCCACTTGTTGTCAATAACTCTCTTATGAGTGGGGAAGTCGACCAGTGTCCAGGTCTGATTCGTCAAAAGTGAGTTGTACTCGCTCTTCATAGCTTCTTGCTACTTCACAGCATCCTTGGAGTTAATTGCTTCGGCTAGGCTCTCTGGTTCTTCTGATGAAGTCCAGAATGATTGAGGTGTATACTTCTCAGGAATTGTTCGAGTTCGTGAGGATCTACGGACGTTTGACAACAGGATGTGATGATGCTTCTTCTTGAATTTCTCCAGATCTGTTCGAGCTAGCTTGGACTGGTCTGATGACAGGTACTGTCGGCTGCTCGGCTTCTATAGCTGTAGCTACAGATTCTATAGAAGGAACATCAACGTTGGAAGAATCCATGCTACGTAAAAGAGGATGAAATGATATAGCATCGTTTATCGATGGTTGTTTGAAATCATAGTATGTATGTTCTTGAAATATTACATCCCTAGAGGCAAATACTGCATTGGTGGATGGATCATAAACCTTATAAGCTTTATGTTCATCAAAAAATATAGCCAATGAAAATACATTGACTTGTCCTACAATCCAGCTTCTTTCTAAGCTGTTTAGGAATGTGAACAAAACATATACAACCAAAGATTTTTAAATGGCTGACACTAGGCTTGTGCCCATGCCAAACTTCATAAGGAGTTTTATTGTTGACGGCTTTGGTGTTGGATCTGTTCTCACGTAATAGGATGTGGAAGTAGCTTCTACCAAGAACTTCACAGGTAGGTGTGCTTGATGTAGCATGGATCTGGCTAAGTTGAGAAGAGTTTGATTCTTCCTTTCTACAATCCCGTTCTGTTGAGGTGAATAGGAAGTGGTGAACTGTCTTCTAATACTATGTTCGGCCATCTAGTCAGACTCTCGTTAAAGATGTATTCGCCGCCACCATCAATTCGGAGTGTCTTCACTTTTGTAGACATTTGTGTCTCAGCCATGGCCTTGAATCTCTTGAAGCATTCAAAGGCTTCAGATTTGTGCTTAATGAACATGACTGTAGACCATCTAGAATAATCATCTATGAAAGTAATAAAATAGATTGCATCTCCTAAGGACGCAGTTGGCATTGGACCACAAAGATTGCTATGTACAAGATCCAATGCATGCTTTGTTTTGATGGAATGTGATTTTGGAAACTTGCTTCTAGAGTGCTTTCCATAGATGCACGATTCACAAAAGAAAGATTTCCTATCTAATGAAGAAGGGAAATTCAGTCCATCAACTAGATTATTACAACACATATAAGAAAGTTTGGAGCTAGTCAAAAGCATCAAAGGAAGGTTATTTGGCAAAGATGTTATGGATCTATTTTTGCAGGAGTATTTAAACTCAATTAAGGTCAAAGGAGCAGCAATGAAGTGTTGTTCAGGTTTACTTTACTTGTTCTATCTCATGTTTGAGCTATTTCATGTGAATGTGTGCAAATTATCAAGATATGGACAAACTTGCTATATTGTCTTGCAATATCTTATTGTTGGAGTTGTACTAGCATTATTGGCTGGTTTTGTTGATGGAAATGAAGCTATTGGAGGTTTATTATATCACTTATTCATGGCCAAGTCATCAAGCATTGATGATATCTTGTGGCGAGATGGAGATGGAGGCTCATTCATGGAGTTTTATGGTGAAGACATATCAAGAAACGACAAAGTTGGAGGAGACAAGCAAGCAAATGGTCATCACTCACATTTATTGTTTGGTTTCTATAATTTTCCAAAGAGTTCAAAGTTTGAAACATGGAGGAATCATTTCACTCACATTCTATTTGGTTTGTCATATTCTAGTTACATCTTGACATGCAAAATTGATGTAAGAAATAGTGAAGCATCCAATTTGGACACTATTCTCTATATCAATTATGAAAGATACTTTTGAACCTTAGAAAGGAGATCTATACTTAGGATGGAGATCATTCTAAAGTTGGATCAAAGTAGTATGGTTAAAACTATGCCAAAACTAGTTAGAGATAAACTTTTTGAAGTTATATTAGTTTAAAATACATTCAATAAACACTTTGTAAAAGTGTGGGAAAGTTGGTAGTCAAGTTTGAGAGAGATTCAAATTTGAACTTTGGGTACATTGAATCTAGACCCAAAAATAGTAGGGTTTTTATTTTGGAGAGAAAGCCAATTGGCCGAATAGGGTTTGGACCTGTTATAGAAGGAGGAAACTCATTATACATGGTTCTCTTTGGGTTCTACTGCTCATTGGTGCACTCTCTTGATGATATCTTGCAATCTTGTGTGTAGAATGCTCATATTTAGTTATTTCCTGTTTCACACGTGTGAAATATAGTAGGGTACTATAATTGTATGGAAAAAAAACCATATTTTATGTTTTGGTTCATGTTTGATCAGTATCTCTTAGAGTTTGCATCTCATTTTGTATGTAGATGTTGATTTTTCTACATTGTTAGGAATGTTGGTATTGTAACCAAAAATCAGGGACAATTGGATCTTGAATGATCTGAAATCCTTCACAACAAGTATAACTAACATTCTTCTTTTTGATAATCTTTAACTACAATCAGACATCATTAATGTAACAAAACCAATGGTTGTTCCTAGTATTTATAGCTTTTATTATTTTTTCAACTATTTTCACCTATCCTATGCAAATATCCTACTCACTCGCATGCCACATATACTTCACCTACCTACTTATTAGTCAAAGATAGGTACAAGTACTAGCTTGATGTAGACTCTAGAAGTAGGTCGATCTATTTTTTTAAAACTTACATACGGATCTAAAAGCTAACTTTTGGCTTCTACAATCGAATTCTAGATTCACATTGATTATTTGACAATTAAGATTTAATTGAGTATAAAATCTTTTTTGTTTGTCCTTTGCCAGTGCATGGGTAAAAATATTACTCTTATGTATTATGTCTTGTAGTGTTCTAGCTTGACTCTTCTGTGAAACACTTTGTCTTTGACATAATGATATTTGATTTCGATGTGCTTGCCTTTAGAATGGAATATGGGTTCAAAGTGAAAGCTATACAACTCAAGTTTCTCATAACCTAATTGTTAGACTTTTCTATATTAAACTGACATTTGATAGCAGTTGTTTTAGCCAAACCACTAGTTTGTTGCATGCATGTTGTGTCGTCTTCATAGTATAGAGGTTCGTCGCTGGGAGCGGCAACCTCGCCTTCATCTGCATAGCATGAAAAGAGGAGAGGAGAGAGAGAGAGAGAGTAGAGGGAGGGAGAGAGAGAACGCCTAGGTCGAGAGAGGCTTTGGGGGATCGAGCACCTTCTCAAAGCTATTCACACCCAACCTAGGCAGGGGAGAGAGAAAGAGAGGAGAGAGAGAATGCCTTGGCTAGGAAAGGCTTTGGTGGCTCAAGCACCTTCCCAAAGCTATTCGGTCCTAACCAAGGAAGAGAGAGAGAGAGAGAGAGAGAGAGAGAGAGAGAGAGAGAGAGAGAGAGAGAGAGAGAGAGAGAGAGAGAGAGAGAGAGAGAGAGAGAGGACTTGAGTGAAACTAGCAGAGTGTTATTAGAATCAGAATAGAGATACAATACAAAGGAAATGGCTCCCTTTTATAGATTCCCAAGGTGAGCCTCCTTCACTTTGATTGGCCACACTTCATGGGCAAGGATTATAATCCAAGCCCTTCAAACAAACACAAACTTGATTTAATGGTTAAAAGAAAGCACAAAGCAAGTCAGATGAATCATACGAGTCTTACTTTGACCAAATTAGATTTCTTATTTGCAACTTGAGTTTGTAACTTAGACTTTGGCCTTTAACTTATTTTATTTACACCTAGGGCACAAGTCTCTATGGAACAACTTGAAACAACTAGCAATGTGCTCATTGGGTCGGGCTTATACATGCAGGAAGCTAGTGCCCTCGCACTTATTATTCTAACTGTACATTGTTGCTCGTCGACAAAAGACTGCCTGAGTCAAGAAAACAAAATGGTTTGACTAATTGTAGTTTAACTAACTTGCATGAATGGTTTAAAGAGAGTTTATTTTCAATGTACATTATCAATTGTTTTGTATCTTGCACTGTTATGCATGTGCAATGGCCGCTTGCAATCGAAGACCATGTAGTGCGATTAATTCGGTAACTGTCCAAAATGAAAGAATTCTAAAGGGTTATGGATACCATGCACATACAGAAAGTTTCAATGGGTTGTGACGCATCCCTCATCAAAAGGTGCATTCCGCAAAAGAAAGAGATCAAATATGAATTACAGAAACTTTTGGAAAGGAAGAATTTTAGAGTTCAAAGTTTCAAAGAGAGTTCAATTCATTTCAGAACTCTTGATTCAACATGTGTATATGCACAATGAAGTTATGGTGGTGGATGTCAATGCCACAGATTGACTCAAATGCAATTGTATGTGATGCAACTTATGCTGGTTTTTCTATGTTAATTATCCACATTCATTATTGTGATATTTGTGTTAAAGTGTTATATTGTCTTTTGCAGATTTGTATCCCATCAAGCATAGCGAATGACAACCAATACAATCTCTTGCAGGCACATAGACGTCATTCATTCTGATATCGGTTTACTCCAGTATAAGCATTGTCCTTTAAAGTCACTTTTGGATTCTGGCATTTTTTTTTTTATGATTCTCTTTACATACCATGCAAAAATGGTTTGAATGTCAGACTAGAAACTCTACCTCTATCGCATTTTTTGAGTGAGGAATGGGTTCCCCCCGAGTCTACCATTGCAAAAAGTTTTAAATCAAGGTTTTTTATGGACATTCAAAACTGCATAAAATGTGGCACAGGTTCAAAAACCAATAGACTACTGGT
Organism: Diphasiastrum complanatum; assembly: GCA_029204225.1. Lineage (NCBI taxonomy): Eukaryota > Viridiplantae > Streptophyta > Lycopodiopsida > Lycopodiales > Lycopodiaceae > Diphasiastrum > Diphasiastrum complanatum. The sequence continues at coordinate 4,345,975 of CM055093.1, read as the reverse complement.
TTTGGCCTTTTGCAATTTTTGTAGATTTTTTTGCAAGATGTAATGTTCGTAAAACAGCTACAATGTTCATTGCTAAGGATTTAAATGATGAAATGATTTCAGAACTCCTTGATGATCATTGGGATGTGAAAACTGATGGCAGCATTCAATGTAGAGCTAAGAAATCATCCCTGATATTTCAATATCATATAGAAAAACAAATGCTTTCCTTTATGTTTTATTATAGAAGATGGATTAGAGTTGATAATGAATGGAAGGCATTAGATCAAGACTTTACAATGAACCATAGTGAGCAAGTGCAAATAGAGGTGAAGCCAAATGGGATTGTTGTTGCGACAATTAAAGTGGAGGAGGACTGGAGTCTGAAATATATACAATCAAAACTTACAATGCTACAATTTGACATTCCTCAAAACTATGATTTTCAAGTAAATTGAAGAATGGTACATTTTTGTATTTGAATAGTTTGTTACGTAATTGTTTTTCTGCTATTTATTAGCAATGATCTAGTGATAGACTATTTGGAATGTTAACAAAGGTCAGATCTAGGCAAGAAGATCATATCCCATGTGTTAAAATTGAAAAACAATCCATATTGATTTCTTGGCTTGCTACAAATGTTGTACCATGCAAGTATGTAGCTCATTAATGCAAAATGCCAAGTTTGGCCTACATAGAACTCGAGCTACATGGTTATGTATTGTCTAGTTTGATAAATGCAACTTGCATATAGTTTGTAGACATAGAATTAGCATGATTATGCTTGTAGAAACTCGTGGCAACTCACATGCATTGATTGTAAGTGATCCATAGTGACATGCAAGGCATGCACAAAGTTTATCGGACACATGCATGATGATTTGGACATTTCTAGTTAGAACTAGTACACTTGTAAAAAGTTGGTAGAATTTCATGCATGACAAGTGACAAATGTCACATAGACTCTAGATGTCACTTTAGATATGGTTCTACCTCGAGCTCCTCAATCTCCATAAATATGTGTAGCTCTCCACACAATTGATAATGAAGAACCAAAGTTCTGTAGCTATCTCATGTCTTTTGGATTTTAACAGATATTGCTTGTTATCTCTCTAGCTCTCTCTCTCTCTCTCTCTCTCTAACTCGTGTTGAGGCTAATGCTCATACATTGAAATCTTGTATTTTTTCATTCTTTGATCATTGCTATTATATTCTGTTGATTAGCATGCTAGATTGTGGATTAGCCATTTTCTCTGAACTAGATTTTGTTGACCAATCTAGAATCAGGTTATGGTGCCAGTCACAAAGCTTAATTAAGGTCAGTCACTCTTGTGGACATTCCCCACACGTGTGAATTCTGGAAATTTTGTCATGGTATCAAAGCCTCATTAAGCTTTGCATGCTAACAACTCTGATTATACAAGAAACTGAGAGCTAAATCGAGCAAAAAAACAGTTTTGCACCTTTTCTAACCTTTCTCTGAAGTGTATTTGGATCAAATCGGACTTGAACTGAATTTTTAGACCTGAATTGCGGAAGTACGGAATTCTGGAATTCCGCACGTGTGAAAATCTGAGTTTTTCAATCCCTTTGTTCTCCTTACTTATAGATCCAAAGATAGCAGTGTTATAGCTTGATGGAAAGCATTTGATCTGTACTTTCCATAGAAATTAAAACCAAATCAATATGATGTGTCTAGCAAGAGTTATAAGCTCTTAAAGAGAATAGGGATAGGTCCAAAATCCGAGTGACAACATTTTGATTTGATTCAATTATACTTTGTTCTGAATCCATTGTTTTGAGCATCCAACACAAGAAACTGTAGATCAAGACTGAGTTTGAAGTATTTGAACACCCTTTGAGCCTTCTGAGTGTCAATAGTGTTTTCTTTTGAAGCATTTCACACGTGCCAAAAGTAGGATTCAAACCAGCCAAAGTGTCTCAAACCACTTTTTGTGTCTGATCTAGATAACTTGTCTTGTTAAATATTTGAGATTCATCTCATTTATAGTTGCAAGTGTTTCACATAGGAAGGTAGTTCAAACTTGAAAATACCTATAGTGAAAGAGAGCAGCAACTCTAAGTCTGATAGGAACAAGCTCAAACATATTTCAATCCTATAACTAAGAAGTCTTCATTATGATGGCATCTCAAGGAGGATATCTTCTAGAAGCCAGTGAAAGACTAAACACTTCTAATTACTCAATTTGGAAGTTAAGAATGGCGTTTGTTTTGATTCTCCAGGATGTCATGGATATTGTGCTTGGTGTTAAGGAGGAGCCTCAAGCACAAGTTGAAATTCCTAAATATAAGAAGAGAGCTAGAATGGCTCTACATTTCATTAAGATGAATGTATCTAATGAAATTTTGAGAGAGATAGGATCTTGCACTACAGCCAAAGAAGCTTGGGATGCACTAAAGACCATCTATGAATACTTCTAGAATACTCACTCTTAGGAATCAGATTTTTCAAAGTTCTCAAAGAAGTGAAGAGAGTGCATCTAACTATGTTCTAAGAGTTAAAGATTTACATAGAGAGCTTTCCTGTGTTGGTGTTACCATTAACCAAGTTGAGCTAGTTCAAGTCATACTGAATGAATTGAGAGATGACTATGATAATCTTGTTCAGTCTTTTGCTATTAAGGAGGAGTTACCTAATCTAGAAACTCTCCAAGGAATTCTTATTTCTGAAGAATCTAGACAAAGCTATAAACTCTCCAGGATGAACAAACTTGAACATGGTGGAAGTGACAAAGCCCTCTTTGTCAAAGACAAGTAGAAAGGAAGGAGTGAGAACCAATTCTCTCAAGCATACAACAAAGAAAAAGCCAAAGATCGAGATCAAGATGGTGAAGAAGATGATACATCTCATCTCTCTAACTCAAAAACCAAGAAGAAGAAAGTGAAGTGCTTCTTATGTGGCAAAAAGGGGCACTATGCCTCTAATTACTTTAAGAAGAATAATCAACTCAAGCAAGCTAATCTCTCCAAAGAGATTGAAGAAGATTCTGTTGCAAGTGATGGAGAAGGATCACTTATGGTGTCCAGTTTTTCTTCATCACCTTTCAAGAAAGATGGAGCTTGGTACATAGACAGTGGAGCCTCTTCACATATGTGTTGTTCAAAGGAGTCATTTGACTCAATCTTACCTTTCAAAGGACTCAAGAGATCTATTTACATAGCGAATGATCATGAGTGTCCAATAGACGGAATTGGCAACATTCCATTGAAACTTGCTTCTTCAAAAGTTCTTGCACTTTCTAATGTTCTTTTCATTCCAAAACTTACAAAGAACTTAATTAGTGTGGGAAAGTTGCTTGATAATGGTTGTGATTTAAAGTTCAACTTTAATACTTTTTTTATCAAGAGAAAAGATGAGATCATTGCTGATGGAACTAAATGTGGTGGAATTTTTAAGTTGAATTCTTATGAGAATGCAAACCTTTGTGAAGTTGTTTTGTTATCTAAGGAGGAGCTGTGGCATAGAAGGTTGGGACATCCTAACTTTACATCTATGTCTTCTATGGTTAAGAAGGAGAAGGCTATTGGTCTTCCAAAATCTCTTTCTAAAGATTTCAAGCCTTGTGAGGCTTGTGCCATTGCAAAGTCACACAAAAAGCCATATCAGAAGTCTTTTATAAAGACTACTTATCCATTGGAACTCATACATTGAGATGTACATTTTTCCTCTTCTAAAAGTATTGGTGGTGCAACATGTTTTGTCACCTTTATTGATGACTTTACTAGATACACTTGGTTGTATCTACTTTCTTCAAAGGCTATGGTTTTTTTATCACTTCCTTATCTTTAAAGCTTATGTAGAAAAACAATTTTCTTGCAAAGTTAAAGCTTTAACATGTGATGGAGGAGGTGAATATATCTCCAACAAGTTTCATAATTATTGTGAAGGTGAAGGAATAAAGAGGGAATTTTCTTGTGCCTATTCTCCATCTCAAAATGGAGTAGTTGAGAGGAAAAATAGATCTTTATGTGAATGTGCTAAAGCAATTTGAGTAGCAGCTTCTTTGCCTAATGAATATTGGGGTGAAGTTATAAATTGTGCAAACTATTTGTGAAATAGATTACCTCACAATGCTCTTGTTTCAGAAAAAACCTAAGGCAGATCACCTTAGAATTTTTGGTTGTACTTGCTTTGTTAATATGCCCTTGCAAACAAGGAAAAGAGATGATCCTAATTCTGTTAAAGGGATCATGGTTGGATATGCATCCAACAAGAAAGCTTACAAGATCTATGTTCCCTCTACCTCAACTACAATTGAGAGTAGAGATGTGATATTCCATGAAGATCAAAAATACATTCATGAGAAGGCCGAGTTCAAAGATTTTCACAAAGATACTCCAATCATCACCCTTGAAGATCATCATGGAGAGATGGGGCCGAGATTTGAGGAGGAGTCACCTCGAATTTTTTCACCAAGGAGATCTCAAAGAGAAAGATCCGAGCCTAGAAGGCTTACCTATGAAGATAGAGAAAAGCAAGTGGAAATCAACTCCACTAATTGTGCCTATTTTATTTCTCATGAGGAGCCGAAGGATGTATATGATGCTCTCAACTCAAAGGAATGGTACCTTGACATGAAGGAAGAATATGATGCTTTGATGGCCAATAATACATGGAAACTTGTGGATCTTCCATCCAACAAGCATACCATTGGTTGCAAATGGGTTTTTCGAGTCAATTATAATCAAGATGGCACAATCAACAAGTACAAGGCTAGGCTTTGTGCAAAAGGATTTGCTCAAGTATATGGACTTGATTATGAGGAGACCTTTGCCCTAGTTGCAAAGATGGTGTCAATTAGAATCATAATTTCTCTTGCTTGTTATTTCAATTGGCAAATTCTTCAACTAGATGTTTCTAATGCATTTCTAAATGGCTATCTAGAAGAAGAGATCTATGTGGATCAACCTATTGGGCTCATCCATGATGAGGGAAAAGTTTGCTTGCTCTTCAAAAGTTTATATGGATTAAAGCAAGCCCCAAGGTCATGGTATTCTCAACTTAACACCTTTCTTGAGTCACTAGGATTTAATCTTAGTAATTATGATCCTTCCTTATATGTCAAGTTTTTTGATAAAGATATTGTCATCCTTCTTATTTATGTTGATGATATCATTCTGACAGGAAGTTGTATCAAGTTAGTTGAGGAAACCAACATTGCACTTGGAAAAGAGTTCAAGATGCAAGATCTTGGAAAAATACACTATATTCTAGGATTAGAGATTGACTTTCTTAAAGATAAAGCTTTCATATGTCAATCTAAGTTTGCTCTTTCAATGTTAAAAAAGTTCAATATGTTGAATTGTAAGAGTATACAAACACCTATGGAGCAAAATGTAAAGGACTCTAACAAAGGTGATGAAAGATCCTTCGAGGACATCACTCTTTTTAAAAGTTTTATTTGCTCCTTAATTTGGCTCACAATAACTAGACCTGACATAAGCTTTAGTATTCATAAGTTGAGCCAGGCTATGCAAAATCCTTCAATTTATCATTGGAAAAAGGCCAAGAGAGTGCTTAGATATATATCTTCAACTTTTGATTTTGGTTTATTATATAAAAGTGAAGATCTTTCTATTATTGGTTATTTTGACTCGGATTTTGCAAGTGATAGAGCAGATCGGAAATCTACAAGTGCTTATGTCATATATCTTGGAGAAAACTTGATATCTTGGCTTTCCAAAAAGCAAGATACTGTATCACTCTCATCATGTGAAACTGAGTACAATGCGCTCACTACAACAACAAAGGAAGTGCTTTGGATCGAGACGTTACTAGTGGAGCTAAAGATAATTATGGAAGAAAATATACCTATGATCATGTGTGACAACATTTCAGCTCAAGCCCTTGCCAACAATCCAATATTCCATGCAAGGAGCAAACATATCAAAGTTGCACATCACTTCATGAGAGAGAAGCTCATTGGAGGTGAAATCAAATTGGAGCACATTGACACATCATCTTGCATTGCAGATATGCTCACCAAACCTTTGAGCAAAAGTTCCTTCAACAAGCATAGAGCCAACCTTGGAGTTATAGCAAGATCCATGTTCAAATCAATATAGATCATTTTTAGGAGGAGTGTTAAAATTGAAAAACAATCCATATTGATTTCTTGGCTTGCTACAAATGTTGTACCATGCAAGTATGTAGCTCATTAATGCAAAATGCCAAGTTTGGCCTACATAGAACTCGAGCTACATGGTTATGTATTGTCTAGTTTGATAAGTGCAACTTGCATATAGTTTGTAGACATAGAATTAGCATGATTACGCTTGTAGAAACTCGTGGCAACTCACATGCATTAATTGTAAGTGATCCATAGTGACATGCAAGGCATGCACAAAGTTTATTGGACACATGCATGATGATTTGGACATTTCTAGTTAGAACTAGTACACTTGTAAAAAGCTGGTAGAATTTCATGCATGACAAGTGACAAATGTCACATAGACTCTAGATGTCACTTTAGATATGGTTCTACCTCGAGCTACCTCAATTTCCATAAATATGTGTAGCTCTCCACACAATTGATAACGAAGAACCAAAGTTTTGTAGCTATCTCATGTCATTTTGAATCTAAACAAATATTGCTTGTTATCTCTCTAGCTCTCTCTCTCTCTCTAACTCGTGTTGAGGCTAATGCTCATACATTGAAATCTTGTATTTTTTCATTCTTTGATCATTGCTATTATATTCTGTTGATTAGCATGCTAGATTGTGGATTAGCCATTTTCTCTTAACTAGATTTTGTTGATCAATCTAGAATCAGGTTATAGTGCCAATCACAAAGCTTAATTAAGATCAGTCACTCTTGTAGACATTCCCCACACGTGTGAATTCTGGAAATTTTGTCACCATGCAGAGATTTAATGTCAAGCATAGAAATTGTTGAAACAGAATAAAGCTTGATGGATCAAGAAATCTACAATATTGGTGAGCTTAACTTTCCTTGTTAAATTTTAGATTGTTATTTTGGCTCCTTTTAGATTAGCCCGTGTTGTTTATTGAAAAGTGTAATTCCATTATTTTTATGTGCAGGTTCAAGGAAAGTGTAATGGAAGATGTACAATATACAATTACATCTCTCTAAAGATGGATATCGCAACAATCGAATATCAAAAGACGGAAATAGCAACAATTGAATATCAAAGGACTCGAAAGGGTCATCATTTGTATACATTGAATGTAAATTTTTGAAGTACATATTTATATCCAATATAACTATATTGGCCTTTCAATAAGACCGTCTATTTATTTCTCTATATAAATTTCTTTTCCAGCAACTTTTTCAAGTGGGTGAACTGAAAATCATCAACAATAAATAAGCTAGTTGAATACACAAAAATAAAAAATCATATAAATAAAATCAGTGTACATCCAAACTCAAATTACCTAGCATATATCGACATTTTCACCTTGGCTAATGTACCACTCCATAAAACACTTTCCATTTTTTATGGCATACCAACCACAACTGAATGTGTCAACTTGCTGAGAGGACTGAGAACCAAAATTGATAATGTTAGTTTTATTTTTTTTATATTGCAGTTTGCATCACAAAAAAAGCAATTGAAAAATTATTGACCTGTGCATCTATTATCTCTATGTGCATTGTTACACATAGGGCCTTCGTTGGAAAATATTTAATCATGCTTTTGTACATCTCAATGTCAACATTGAGGTGTGTTGATCTCAAAGAGTTCATTCTCAACACCATTGGATTACACAAACCAGTTTTATCCACTCTTAGTGATATAATATGTATAGACCAACAAACAACCAAATAGTCAACGATTATAAAATGAAAACAATGCAAACATAGACAACAAAACATCATACATACATTCCAAATAAAATAGTACATACTTTTGACAATATGGTACAACAAAAATTTTGGTATCGCCTGGCATGGGTCGTAAACATGATGAAGCTGATTGCTCGTCCTTGAGCAAGTGACAAAAAAATTGAGTAGGAACAAAAACGCCAAGAACACTATCACTTTTGTACAATTGAACCCAATAATTGAGTCCAGCTTCCACAATTGGCTCTGTGAGGTCTGAAGACTTATTCATAAGTTCCTTACAGATAACAAAAAATAATTCACATATGAGGCCAAATATATATTAAATATAAAGTGACCACCTAATGTATCTATTTTCTTAGCTATGTATTCGTCAAAAATTATATATCGTTCAGAATAAAAAAATGTCTACTTGGAATCGATTGGATATTGAACAACTAAATTTTTATATACAGTTCCTATTGATTGGGAAGGGCTTTCAAGAAAAAAAACAATTGATTTTGTAATGAATCTATCCAGATCATCTGTGGTGTGTCTGGGCACATCCAAAGATTCGTCACTATCCGAAGAGTAATCTAGTAAAAAATCTAGACCAGGAGTGACAGGAAGTCCCTCTTCAACTTTTAGTGTATCAACAATTAATTGGGCCTGGTCCATCATCTGCTTGGTGTCATTTGATAGTACTAATCTTTTTTTAGACAGAGAAGGAGATTTATTAGCTTCCACCCTAGATGACCCAGCTTGATTATGAGTTGGCTGGTCTTGGAATGGCTTGATTTGATTGGCCTTGGTTGGCCTTGGTTGGCCCTGGTTCCTGACTTCACTGGCCTTGATTGCTTTCTTTTCTTTGGTAAGGGGGTCTAATCCTGGGAGCATGTCGGGGAGGTGGAGGTGTCTTGAACACCTGCTTGTACTGATTCCTCAGTCTGAACACAAGCTCCATATCTTTGGCATGATAGTCACCCGCTTTGCATGTGCAGCAGTAAGCACAATATCCTCAAAAAACCTAATCTGATAACCTTCATAAGCTGTATGCAAAGCTTCTATGGCCTTCATGCACCATCTCACATCCATGGACAAAGACCTCATCCCATCTCTCACTATCCTGTTGAAGTGAGCTTTTGGTATCAGCAAGTTGGTGGACTTCTGTAACCTCCTAATATCTTTGAGCCATGGTTTAGGTTTTCTTTCCGCCCCCCCTAGCACGAGGTTGAGCAGTAATAGGATGAACGAATGATATAGGTTGAGCAACAATAGGGACAACATATTGTAGACACGCGGTCTGTTTAGTCCTTGCCATATATGGCCAATATCGTAGATGTGTGAGTAGAGTGTAGTTGAAATCTACATATAGAGTATGTCACGTGGCTCCGATATCCAATCGACAAAAAGTCTGCAATATCGTAGGGGCGCGAGCAAGGACTAAATCACTGAAAAGCAAACCAGACCTTCGCGCGACTCCGATATTGGATTTCAGTGACAGAGAGAGAGTAACAGTATATGAGTTTGAGATAACGAAATATTTTTCAATTGTGGTCTCTACTTATATAGGGATGGATTTTTTATGCATTAAATACAAAATTGCCACATGCCATTTTTTGATCTATTCGTCTAATTAATGATTGCTCCACACGTGTGGATCTATGTGTCTGATTCTAAACCACACACGTGTCACAAATCTATTTGGTTCGACAATGTCCATAAATCCTTCACATGTGTGTGCACACGCGCTAAAGGTACAGACGTATCTTAGATCGACTCGTGTGATGGAGTGACTAGCCGACACGTGTCGCGTATCCAACAGTGACATGCACATAGATGATGCATTTATTCTATCTAACGACACTTCTCTACTGCACACTAATAAGAGTGATCTGTCAAAATTGCTATTTGTATTGTGCTTCAGTGTAATATAGCAGCAGCAGTTTTTCTATCTGTGTATAACGTAGATGAGTGTCTGTTGTGATTGAATGCATTCTATCGTTGTTTGATCGCGCTTGTTTACTCACTCTGATCAGAACACGGACGTCTATGATTCAGTTTCTGATCAGACAATGGCTGTCTTTGACGCTTGAGGAACTCGCGATAATATATTGCTCTTCCATTTATTTCGAAACCGTACTTCAAATTGAATCTCATTTTCAGTAAAACCACACACAAACCATTTCTAATCCCTTCAGTGGACTGTACTTTCATTTTTGAGAGTATGATTTAATTTTTAAGATCATGTTGGAAAATTAGAACACTTACAGCTGTGATTACATTTAGCATAAGCTATCTATTAGACTGTTTTTGCATCTAGCAGATGATTAGAACGGGAGAGCTGTTCCGCAATATTCCTGCTCTCTTCTCCATTCATGTTCTTCTATCTCCCTTGCCCCATCAAAGGTTTTGACAAAATCACAAAAAATTGAATACCTCAAATTCTACATGCAATTTATAAAAACTTGATATATCATCTTGTAGCCTCCAATGAGACCGTCCTAATGCACCAAAATTCGGCTAATTCTAGTAAACAAAGTGTGAAATTGGAATTAATCAAGTATATAGCCCTATATTGAGTTTTGACCTACAAAAGATCAATTCTACATATGCAAAAATGCTAATTTTTGAGTGGAAATCAATCTAGCATGCTCTAGCATTGGTAACTCCTCCAAATCCTTGCTAAAGATGGCTGATCCATTCATAACCTGAACCACAAGAGCTCTGATACCATGTGAAGGATTTCAGATCATTCAAGATCCAATCCATGTCTCTGATCTTTGGTTACAATAAGGAGCAAACCAACAATCCTACCAATGTAGAAAAATCAGCATCTACATATAAAATGAGATGAAAACTCTAAGAGATATTGATCAAACATGAACCAAAACATAAAATATGATTGTTGTCCATACAATTACAGTACCCTACTTTATTTCACACGTGTGGAATTAGAAATAGCAAAATATGAGCATTCTACACACAAGATTACAAGATATCATCAAGAGAGTGCACCAATGAGTAGTAGAACCCAAAGAGAACCATGTATAATGATGAAATAAGAGAGAGAAGAGAGAAGATGTGTCTCTCCAAGAGTTTCCTCCTTTTATAACAGGTCCAAACCCTATTCTTGGCTTTCCCTCCCAAATTTAAACCCTAGTATTTTTGGTCTAGATTCAATGTACCTAAAGTTCAAATTTGAATCTCTCTCAAACTCAACTACCAACTTTCCCACACCGTCAAAAAGTGTTTATTGAATGTATTTTAAATGAACATAACTTCAAAAAGTTTATCTCTAAGTCTAAATAAGTTTTGGCCTCAATTGACAATTTACCAAAATATGACTAAACTAGACTGAACTTTTTGAAATTTCTCATATGTGTCATGTGCCAATCTCAGCATTCAAACATCTGATCCTTTCTTGAATATCAAATTAGCATGGAAAAAAAGAAATCAAGAAACAAGTCAAAAAATCAAGAAAATAGATAAAATTTACAAGTCTTCACCAAATTAGGCAAAGTAAGATATCATTCTTTATTATTACTAAGCATTCAAAATATTGGGCCTGATCAAAGTTCTTATGTGATTTAGACACATGAATTACAAAACACATCAAGAAAGCTCTCCAAGAGAAGCTTCAAAGACACATATAATTCAAATTAGAAAAAAAGTAGAATATCCTCCAAATTTAACATGACCTCGGCTATTTATAATGGTCCTATTTCTACTATGACTTTAGGACCTTATTTGGCTAAACTGAACCTTACAACCATTACTACAGTCTCATTATTTAAAAATTGTTCAAGCCACTTTATTAATTGTCCTATTGACTAATTCTCTTCTAATTTAGCTCCATGGCCATATTTACTCTCATGGACTAATTACATGCAGTACATGACACTCCCCCTACTTAAGCATTTTTGCCCTAAAAAATGAAGACCATGTAATTGTTTGCTCCCTGATTCCTTTGGCAGTAGTTGAAAAACTTGGGCCACCTTAAAGTAGGAATAATCTTTCCATATATACTACTCTTGTCGATAACAATTTTTTGTTGATCAAATATTTGTTGAAAATCAAAAAGCCATCTATCTTGACTTTTGGGGTTGATGAAGATTTACAACATGCATGTAGATTTAGATCATGAAATGGCCAAATTTGGGCTAGTAGAAACTTGATGTACTACACATGCATAATTGTGAAAGTACAGCAAAAAGGACCAAGAATGGATCCAAATCAGATCCACAAGTGTGATTGGGTGTTCGATTAGATTGATCTACCAATCTACACAATATTAGATAGCATTAGATCAAATCTACATCAACAAATCTAACAAGAACAATCAAATATGATCAAAACTTTTACTTGCTAGTTTCACACGTGTGAACACCTGTCAGAGTATGGACTACAAGCAGAGAATAGAGTACACTAAGCTTAGTACCCAATCAATGTATAAAATAGCAAAACAAATGGAGAGATTACTCAAAAAATGCACCAAAACCAAGATTTAGCTTCCATGTCAATTATGGCCAAATGAGCCACTATATATACACAAGATCTAATGCTTACCACCCTCCAGAAATATTTGCAGGAGGAGCAAATGACAAGAATAAAAACAAAAGCTTCTCTCTCTCTGTGTGCACCAAAGCAGGGTCAGTCACAGTAGACCTCACGAAGCTGAACCAGCTCCAAGGCTAGATGCTCGAAAATTTTTGAGTTGAGTTCTTGCAACCGCTTGAGGATGCGAAGGCACTTGTCGAGGAAGAGTTGGCTGAGCTGCAAGAGCTCTCGAGTGAAGCCACCCCATCTTGCAGCGGGCCCGATTCACATGATGAATATCTTCAAGAACTGCTTTGCATTGATGACCTCACACAACAACTTCAAGCTGTACCATCCTATTTCGGAGCCTCAGACCATCCTGAGTATTTGGAGGTTGTCGCGAATCTCAGCAAGCTTGAGCAAGAGTTGGCGAACCTTAAGCAACAATTGGAAGAGCAGAAGCTGGCTACTGAGTTGCAAACTCAGGACTTGGCAATTGTATCCACACAACCAAAGCAAATACGGCGTAATCAGTTGAAGGTATGTGCTGACAGATTTCGTGCATTTGCTGAACGCTTCTGGAAATGGTGTCCACATGTATTTAATGTTGAATTGCAATGGCGTGTGGATTACATGATGCTACCAAGCACAGTAGGCATTGCCTTCGACAAATGGAAGCGACCTTGGGAGAAGGACGACTTTCTCTAGTTATGGGCCCAACTTTCTATCGAACAGAAAGGACGTCTCTGTTGGGGCATAATCCAGGGTAAGTTCTTGGTCGTGCCTTTCGCATCAACAGAGTTATACATAGGCTCTTCGACTATGTATGTTCTAGATGCGAATCAAAGAGTTTTAATTTTTACGGAACGAGAACAATAAGCGACATTTTTGGAAGCAAAAGTCACAGTTTTAGGTGTACAAACCACAAGCTGTTGCAAATCTAGGTGAATTTGACGATGCCGGGTTGCTGATCAATATAAATATGGCTTATCCAGAACTATTTAGCCTTTATGTGGATTGGGAGCGAAATCTTGTAGATTATTTTGCGGAAATTCGACACAATCTACAAGACAGAAGAAAGTCATTTCACTACAAGCACTTCTCTACATATTCATTTTGGCAATTTGGTACTTTCACGGCAAAGACATTAATTGTCGTTCAAAATCTTTATGTTAAAAGCTCTTTTATTAGATTTTCAGCTCGTTACTGTAAAGAAGTCACTCTTCGAAGTGATTCAGATGAAGATACTATGAAAGTATAGCAAAAAGGACCAAGAATGGATCCAAATTAGATCCACAAGTGTGATTGGGTGTTAGATTAGATTGATCTACCAATCTACACAAGATTAGATAGCATTAGATCAAATCTACATCAACAAATCTAGCAAGAACAATCAAATATGATCAAAACTTGTACTTGCTGGTTTCACAGGTGTGAATACCTGTCAGAGTACGGACTACCAGCAAAGAATGAAGTACACTAAGCTTATAACCCAATCAATGCATAAATTAGCAAGACAAATGGAGAGATTACTCAAAAAATGCACCAAAACCAAGATTTAGCTTCCATGTCAATTATGGCCAAATGAGCCACTATATATACACAAGATCTAATGCCTACTCAGCTGATTTGGCACGTGTGATCATGCCTACTCATCAAAGGATCTACCAATAATCATCAATATGGCACATGGACCAAGTTTCCTAACTTATAGCCACCTCCCTTGATTTTAGCAGTTTTTCTAATTTATAGGGACTTGCACAAATATCTACTACAAGTTGGATCTCTAATACTGATGTTTTCACACATGTGAGCAGTCCTTGGCACATGTGAGATCACTCCTATCCATGTGAAATAGCTTTTCCTACCAATAACATAATGCCAAGTGGCATATAGCTAGAAAACTAGATTTTGGCCATTTTAGCCACTAGATCTCAAATGAAATGGTATGTACAACCTATATGACTCTTCTAAATGATAAATGCATTTATTTCACACGTGGGAACAGGCTCTACACATGTCTAATGATGATATGTACTAGTCATAATGCTATTTACAAGATTTGATCAAGTTAGCTTTTGCCAATTTTAACACTCCTCCTCAAAACTAACTTGATAAAAGCATGATGATGTTAAGCTTGACTCCATGGGCTGAATTGGTCTTCAAATATGCTTGCCGGTTCAAAGGTGGGAAGATCAGCCAATGAGGTTGATGTAGATCTGAAATCACCATATCCATGATAGTGCCTCTTTGAAGTTGACTTCTTTGATGAACTTGAGAGCTTTGCAATACTTGATTGATTTGTTCCATCCTTGAAACATATGGTTGATCCAAAAGCTCCTCCTCCTTGAAAATAGCTGAAACTCCATGAGAAAATAAAGAGTCCTTATTGATTCATAGGATCACAAAGATCCAACATCATGCTACCAAGATCTAGAGAATTAGGCTCATCAACATTGGCAAGACTATGCATGCTATAATAACAAAGAGTTTGCATCATATCTCCATGCTTGATTACCATGCTAATCTCAGATCTAATGAGGCTAAATACTTCATTATGGAGATAAGTTTCCTTAGAGGATGATTCACTTACTCTCATAAAGAGTTTACAATTTGTCTCAATACATGAAAAAAGACAATTTTTCACACTATGAGTGGACAAATCACTCTTGCTCTTGCAAGACTCAAGAGCATACATTTGATGAAATAATCATTTGCTTTCTAATTGATCTACAATCAATTTCAAATCATTAAGAACATCAACTACGGTCTCAATAGAGACATCATTTACTCAACTAGTATGGGTTTACTCCAACTTTGAGATGCAAAAGTCTCACTAAAGCAAATTGATTCACCAAATGACATAAGAGAAGCAAGCATGAGATGTATACCACTTGAAATGTGCTCCTCTTTCCCTTGAAATGTGAGCCATATGAGCTCAACCATGTCTCTTGAGATTCTTCTTGGAATCATAACTTGAGAAGGACTCTCCTCCTCAATCCTTGGCACACTTGAACCTCGAGATGACTCCTCAAGATCTTTTGGGCAAGATCTGTCAACAAAACATAAGACTAAGCATCATAAATGCCTCTACTCAGCTAGAGAGAGAAAATAACAAGTACAAAACTCATGGAGAGAGAGAGGGCACAAAGAGCTTGTCTCCAAATTTGCATTACACACAAATTTCATGATTATTTCAATGAGAGAACATCACATATATATAGATCCATGGACTCTTCTCCTACTTTGAGTTGAATTGGAGTTGTGGATCCACCTCTCAAGCTATCTAGACTTATCCAAGCCACCTCACTATGTCTAATTGTGCCACATAGTCTTTTCATGCATTAAATGTGGATGTAAAGTACAAATGGCAATTCCTATGGTAGCTCGAGTTTCTACTTCTACCTACCTTGAGTGTTTTATTCTAAGATGGGTCTTTACTAAGCCAAAAGAGCTCAATTCATCTTTGGCATTTTCAGGACCCATACTCACAACATTAGATAGATTTTTCAATATTTTGACACTCCTCCTAAAAATGTATCTAATGTGGATCAAGCATAAAAATACGTGTGTAGGGCACCCCACACGTGTGAATTCAGCATGAATAAGGAAGCTATGCCAGTCGTATGGCACAACGGAGGGGCTAGGGAGTTCCAAATAGGTTTCCACTATTTGACTCAGTAGCTTAGACTGGATTTTGTCCTTGTGAAATGTTGAGATAACCATAACGTTATTCAACAGAAGCGTAGCCGCCTGAATGATGGGCTCCGTGATAGCATCTATCAGGTAACCATTGTTAGTCTGAATTGGGATTTTTGGTGTAGTTTGGGTAACGAAAGGCTTGATCAGAGTTTTGGCATTGCGATGGGAGAAGGGATGACGATCATCAGACATAATGCCAATGGTAACCATTGAGTTGGCGTTAATCCTGACCTTGTATGTGGTACCTTGGTACATGAAGTGGAAACGAGTCTTTTCCTCATCCCAGGTGGCATAAGCATGAAGGGCGAGGCCCATGTTAATCTTAGAATGGAAGAGTGCCTGGTGAAAACCCATTGCCACTAGAAGTGGACCGGCTGTCTATAGCCATGGTTGGATCATAGCGTCAAAGGGTAGACGTCAAATTTGTGTGGCCTTGGGGATGTCACGCTGGATCACCTGTTTGGCGCTAGAGTCTTCAGAGGATGAGGAGGCCATGTTAGCAGTGATGATTAGCGGTCGGAAAAATAGAAAAAAATGGTGGAAAATGGAAAAGGGTGTGGAAATGGTAGAAAACTGTGAATAACGAGTGTTGGATGATAATAACTGTAGTTCAGAGCACAGATCGGTGTTCAGTATGATCAGATGACAGCTGGTAGGAAGTTTGGTTGCAAACGGAGAACTTGGTAATTTTAGAGTAAATTTTGGTAGAGCTTCGCTAGCAAAGGTGACAAATGACTCGAATTCAGCCCTTATATAAGCTTATGGTTTGCGATGTGGCAAACCACATAGGTGTAACATAGGCTTGTGTGGCAAGCCAACCAAGCTTTGCCACATAGGCTCGAGTGGACCTAAAGAGAGAAAGAGGTGGATGGTGGTAAGCCCATCGATGACGGGTGGCTGACAATTTTGATTACGGCCGATGGATTGGGTCGAAGGTCAATGGTTTGGGTTGAAAGTGTGTATGCCCATCGTTGATGAGTAGTCGACGATCTAGTTGACGACCGATGCTTTGGATGGTGGCTGATGGTTTAGGAGGAAAGCCGATGGTCGTTTACGAGTGGCCTGTGAAAGATTCAACTAGTTTCATCACATTTTGCAATATTTCCATATTTGGCATATTGAGACCAAAACTTGTTTTAGACTTAGAGGTTGACTTTTCAAAGTTCATTAGTCTAAATTTCATTTGAATAAACACTTTTTGAAAGTGTGGGAAAGATAGAATGCGAGTTTGAGTAGATTCAATTTGAATAAGTTGGGTACATTGAATCTAGACCCAAAATTGGTAGGGTTAGCATTTTGGTGGGAAAGCCAAGTGGCCAAATAGGGTTTGGACCTGCTATAAAAGGATGTAACTCATGGAGAGAGTCATCTTCTCTCTTCTCTATCTCATTTCATGCTTATACATGGTTCTCTTGGGTTCTACTATCCATTGGTGCACTATCTTGGGGATTGCTTGCAATTCTATGTGTAGAATGATCTATATTTGTTATTTTTGGATCCACACGTGTGAAATACAGTAGCTTGCTGATTTTGTATGGACAACAACAGTACTTTATCATTTGATTCAAGTTTGATCAAGTTCTATTAGTGTTTGCATCTCAAATTGTGTGTAGATGCTGATTTTTCTACATTGGTGAAATTGGTAGTGTATTTCTCTTTCTAACCAAAGATCATTGTTCATTTGGAGGATGTCTTGTTTATTCCATCTATTACCAAGAATTTGCTTAGTGTGAGTCAAATGCTAAGTAAGGGCCTCAAGGTGGAGTTTGATGGAGATGCTTGTTTGATCAAAAGGAAGAATGTCTTGATTGGAAAAGGTAAAAGGCAAGGGAAGTTGTTCAAACTTGATGCTTGTGTTATTGCTAACCAAGTTGGATGTGTTGCAAGGGAGCAAATTTCTATTCAAGAGGTTTGGCACAAAGGATGGGACACCTCAACTTAGGAGGTAATGGCAAGGAAGAAGGTTGTGATTGGTCTTCCAAGTTCCTTAAGTAATGACAAGCATGTTTGTGAGTCTTGTGCTTTGTCTAAGTCACATAGACTACCTTATACTAGATCTATTTCTAGATCTACAAAGCCTTTTCAACTTGTACATTCGGATATTCATGGATTTACTACAATTAGCAATAGTGGAGCTAAGATGTATGTAGCATTCATTGATGATTTTAGTAGATTTTGTTGGATCTATTTACTAAAGAGCAAGGATGAAGTGTATGATGTCTTTGTCAAGTTCAAGAATGCAAGGGAGAACCAATTTTCCACAAAGATCAAGTGCTTGAGAGGTGACAATGGTGGTGAGTACATATCTAACAAGTTCAAGGCCTTTTGTGATGAGCATGGGATCAAGAGGGAGTATACAACATCAAGGACCCCACAACAAAATGGAGTGGCTAAAAGGAAGAATAGGACTTTATGTGAAAGTGCTAAACCTAACCTCTTTGGATGAGCCTACAAGTGTAGATCAAGCAAGGAAAGGAGCTATGCAAGTGGATGGATGTTATCTTGCTGTAAAATCAAGTAATGGATCTGGAAAACAAATTTTGTTCAATGAATGTGATGGTCAAGTTGAAAATCAAGAGGTTGATCTCAAAGCGCTTCAAGTAGTCAAAAGGGAAGTTGGCAATTTGGAGCTAGTCAAGAACATCAAAGGAGAGGTAATTGGCAAAGGTGTTATGGATCTGTTTTTGCAGCATATTGAGGACTCAAGTAAGGTCAAAGGAGCAGCAAGGAAGTGTTATTCAAGTTTACTTTACTTGTTCTATCTCATGTTTGAGCAATTTCATGTGGATGTGTGCAAATTGTCAAGATATGGTCAAACTAGCTACATTGGTGAGCATTGTTTTGATGTTGGATTTGTACTAGAATTCTTGGCTGATTTTGCTGATGGAAATGAAGCTATTGGAGGTCCATTATGTCACTCATCCATGGCTAAGTTCTCAAGTGTTGAGCTACTTGGTGCCAATACTTGGAGATTGTCAATTTTTGGTGAATTCATAGTCATTTTCTTGTGTCAAGTAGATGTTGAAGATGGACTAGTGCAAACTACTTGGTTTATGGAGTCATGTGGTGCTAGATTTGCATCATTTATGTACTCACCTACTCATGGATTTCCAAGGTTTGATGGTTTCTTGTGGCAAGATGGAGATGGAGGCTCATTCATGGAGTATCATGGTGGATACATGGCAACAAATGACAAAGGAGGAGACATGCAAGCAAAAGTTGATCACTCACATTCACTGTTTGTTTGCTGTATTTTTCCAGAGAGTTTAGAGTTGGAAGCATGGTGGAATCATTTCATTTACATTCTATTTGATTCTTCATGTTCTAGTCACATTTTTACATGTAAAATTGATGTAAGAAATAGTGAAGCATCCCAAGTGGACACTATTCTCTATATCAATTATGGTTGTTTCTATTTTAAGCATTAAATGATCATTGAAAGGAGATCTATTCTTAGTAAGAAGATCATTCTTATGATGGATCAAAGTTCTATTGGCAAAAACTATGCTAGGAGCATTGGAAGCTAGGAAAGCGAGTTTTGAGGTACATCATTGGAACTCGAGATTTTGGCTTATTGTATGAGGGATCATCACCTAATCTTTTTGGAATTTCAGATTCGGACTATGCTGGAGATGTAATGGATAGGAAATCCATTAGTTCTTATTGTATTTTCATAGGTGATGGAGCTATATCATGGATGTCAAAAAAACAAGCCACTATCTCATTGTCATCTAGTGAGGCCGAGTACAAAGCTCTTACACATTGCACAAAGGAGATGGTATGGATCAAGAGGATGATCAAGGATCTTCACTTGCTGGATTTTTCAGAGAGTCCAGTCATCTTTTGTGACAATCAATCAGCCCAGAGAATGGCATCCAATCCTGTCTTTCATGCTAGGAGCAAGCATATTGAGATACAATATCATTTTGTGAGGGAGCGAGTCATTGCAAAGGAGGTGGAGCTTCAACATGTGTCTTCAAGGGAATGTGTAGCTGATATCTTCACCAAAGCATTGGGAAAAGACTTGTTCATGAAGCATAGGACTTCACTTGGAGTATTATCAAAGTCCATGCTAAAACTAGTTGAAGAGGGAGTGTGAAAGATTCAACTAGTTTCATCACATTTTGCAATATTTCCATATTTGGCATATTGAGGCCAAAACTTGTTTTAGACTTAGAGGTTGACTTTTCAAAGTTCATTAGTCTAAATTTTATTTGAATAAACACTTTTTGAAAGTGTGGGAAAGATAGAATGCGAGTTTGAGTAGATTCAATTTGAATAAGTTGGGTACATTGAATCTAGACCCAAAATTGGTAGGGTTAGCATTTTGGTGGGAAAGCCAAGTGGCCAAATAGGGTTTGGACCTGTTATAAAAGGATGTAACTCGTGGAGAGAGTCATCTTCTCTCTTCTCTATCTCATTTCATGCTTATACTTTATATGGAGATGTGTGTGTGTGTGTGCGCGTGTGTGCACACACACATGTGCATTCAATGTGTCGGAGAAAGCTCACACACACAACGAACATGTGCATAGACACACATAGGTGCACGCACACACACATAGATGCGCACGCGCGCGCGCGTGCACACACACACACACACACACACACACACACACACGTGTGTTCCAAACCCCCCCTCTCCCCCTATTTTTCTCATTTTATTGTCTCTTTTGTTCTTGATGTAGGAGTTAAAGCTAGTGAGTTTGGGCTTGTGGTTAAACACTCCTAAAAATGGTGGGCCAAGCTAGGGATTTGAATGATTGAAAAAAAAAAAAAAACAGTTTAAGGTAGTCAAGAAAACTAAAAT
This sequence comes from Diphasiastrum complanatum, assembly GCA_029204225.1. Taxonomy (NCBI): domain Eukaryota; kingdom Viridiplantae; phylum Streptophyta; class Lycopodiopsida; order Lycopodiales; family Lycopodiaceae; genus Diphasiastrum; species Diphasiastrum complanatum. Next base: position 4,325,140 of record CM055093.1, on the reverse strand, counting down.
TTTTTTGCTCATGTTTTATGGATAAAACTTTGGTAATTCAAAATAAATAAGAAAGCCATACAATAAAGATTATTGGCTAAAGTTTAAAGCACATTGAAGTGTGTGAAGATCACCAAACCTTAACTTCAAACTTCAAATATTTGAATTTAGTGAGTGGGAAAGAGGAGGTGGGAAATCTTTTTGGGGCCCACCCCTCAATGCACACAATGTGCAAATGTATGAGGATATGCACTTTCCCCATACATGCATCCCCCTCTCCATCCTTTTTAGTTAAGAAAGTGTGTATGCATGGGTGAGGAGAGGAGGATGCATGGGTGCACCCATACATATGCGCAAAAGTGTACATAAGTTTAAATATATATATAGACTAGTAAAGAGTGTCCGCCGATGGTGGGCAGTTGAGGGTGTGTGTGCATGTACATGTATATGTATGTGTGTAGATTTGTGTGTTTGTGTACGTATATGTCTACATGTATGTCGTTGAGCGACCGATGGTTTGGGTGACTGTCGATGGTCGAGGCGTGCGACCGAGTAGTCAATGTTGTGTGTGTGTGAAGTGAGTCTGTTTATGGGTGCTACTACTGCTACTGCATGTATGTGTATGTGGGTTCGTCTCGACGTGCAGCACTGGATGGAACAAACGGCATGCAAGATGGAGCCCATTCGTTGATACTGGACCACGTCTTGAAAATGCCATAAAGCAGTCCATTTATTGGGCTCTAGTGGCATGCTTCTTGGTACGAAGGGCGTGTTCAAGCATATGACATCGGAATTGAGCAACAACTGATCCAATGGGTTCGTGTTGAGTCCACGAACCTCTGGACACCTACCGTCCAAGGTTCTGGCTATTTTTGACTGAATCCGACCAATTTCTTTAGGCCTAGAATCCCAGGGCTGCATTTAGGATTTTTGGTTTGAATGCACGTTTTGTTGTGAGTACTGAGCTATTTGGAGTCCGGTTTAGTTCTGTGGGTTTGTCTCAGTGTCTAGCACAAGACGAAATAGAGGGTCTAAAAAATGGACTCCATTCGACGACATTGGACCAATTCTCGAGAATGTTAGAAAGTAGTCCATCTAGTGGCATTCCCCTCGGCAGAAAGGGCGTTTTTGGACAAACAACGTCGGAATTGAGCTGCAAATGAACCTGTGGGTTTGTGTCGTGCCCACAAACATGTGGACACCTACCGTCCAAGGTTTTGACCGTTTTTTATTGAATCCGATCAATTTTTGGCTCGACGGGCCTAGAATCCCAGGACTGCATTTAGGGTTTCTAGTTCGGACGCACATTTTTTTGTGAGTACTGAACTTTTTGGAGTCTGGTTTAGTCCTGTAGGTTTGTCTCGGCATGCAGCACAGGACAAAATAGAAGTTCTAAAAAATGGACTCCGTTCAGCGACACTGGACCAATTCTCATGAATTTTGGAAAGTAGTCCATTTAGTGGCATTCTCCTCAGTAGAAAGGGTGTTTTTGGACACACGGCATCGGAATTGAGCTGCAAATGAATCTATGGGTTCGTGTCAAGCCCACAAACCTGTGGACACCTCCCGTTTGAAGTTTTAGTCATTTTTTACTGAATCCGACTAATTTCTGATTCGATGGGCTTGTGTAGCAAGCCATATAGGCATGTCATAGGTCTGATATCTACCAAGCTTGTCGCAGACTACCATGTGGCAAGCCATGTAGGCCTACCCCATGGCAAGTCATGCAAGATTGGGGTCTACCATAGGCTTGTGCGACAAGCCAACAGAGCTCTACCATATAGGCCTGAAGTAGATCCACGGAGAGAGATATAGAGAGGTGGGCTCGAAAGCTGACACATGGCAAGCCATGTAGGCCTACCATAGGCTTGCATGGCAGACCACATAGGCATGGCATAGGCCTCATGTCTACCATGCAAGCATGTTGTAGCTTGCCACATAGGCTTGCCATAGGCTTGTGTTGCAAGCCAACCAAGCTCTGTCACGTAGGCATGAGTGGAGATAGAGAGAGAAAGAGGTGGGGCTCACAAGCTACCACGTGGCAAGCCAAGTAGGCCTGTCACATGGAAAACCATGTAGGATTGATACTTCTCACGTCGTAAGCCATGTAGGACTACCATAGGCTTGTGTAGCAAGCCACATAGGCATGTCATAGATCTATTATCTGCCAATCTTGTCATAGGCTGCCACATGGAAAGTCTTGTAGGTCTACCATGTGGCAAGTCTTACAAGCTTAGGGTTTGCCATGTGGCAAACCACATAGGTCTAACATAGGCTTGTGTGGCAAGACAACCAATCTTTGCCATGTAGGCATGAGTGGACCTAGAGAGAGAAAGAGGTGGGGCTCAAAAGTTGTCACATGGTAAGCCATGTAGGCCTACCATAGGCCTGTGTGGCTTGCCACATGGCCTACCATAAGCTTGTGTAACAGGCCACATAGGCCTGCTATCTACCAAGCCTGTCATAGGCTACCATGTGGCTTCTGTTCGAGTTCGCTTCTCGTTCGTTTCTTGTTCGAGTTCATTTCTCGTTCGTGTTCATCATTTATTCTTCCTCCTCTCCCAACATGGTATCAGTGCAATCTTTATAGCTTGATTAGCTCCCACAATACAAGACTCTACTAGCCGATAGTGTAATTGTTTTCTTGTTTTGTATTTTTTAGTATCAGATTTTTGTATTTTTGTATTTTCATTCTTACGTCACTGATAGTTTTTCCTATCACTTAGACTAATTCTTTCACATGGATTTCCAAAGGAAAGCCACTCCTCTCATGGACAAGCTTGATGGAGCCAATTACCATCTGTGAAAATTTAAGATGAAGGCTATACTAATGGCAAAAGAATTGTACGACGTTGTTACAGGTGCAGAAGGGAAACCCAAAGTGGACGACGCGACAATCACCAGATGGAAGCTGAAGGATGGAAAAGCTTACGCGCTGATCATCCTCAACATCACGGATACACAGATCGGCCATGTATCCGAGGCTCAGACATCGAAAGAAGTCTGGGACATTTTGAGCACACTATACGAAGTGCGAGATATAGCTTCCAAGCTACATCTCAGAAAGAAATTCTACTCCCTCAAGATGACAAATGGTGATTATCTGTAGAATCACATTAATCAATTCAAGAACCTACTAAGGTAAATGACCACTGTCGGATCTGTCATAACGCAATCAAGACGCAGTGATGCAACTACTTACAAGCTTGCCAAGCTCTTATAACAGCTTGGTGATGATCATCACGACTCATCCAAAGTTGACTCTTTCGAGAGTCATCACTATGTTGTTGCAGGAAAACATGCGAAGGATTGAAGCCTCAAGTTCCTCAGCTGATTCTCATGCCTTGTACACCAACAAGGGCATGACAAAGCAGAAGAAGAAAAAAGACCTGAAGCTATCAAAGCCAGACCAGAAACCAGCTCAACACAAGGAGCAGTCAAATCTGCAGACAAAGAAGAAGCTGTTCTGCAAATATTGCAAATGAAACAACCACGAAATACAAGACTACCAAATACTTCAAGCGAAGAACAACAACAAAGAGTAGACGGTTCTCACGGTCCCTATGCAGCCTAAATGCTCTAGATTAACCACAAACCGCATGATCTCTCTCTCTCTCTCTCATATGTGCTTTTATAGGTTTCGTCCTTATTGTTGGTCGTCACAACTTTGACTCTACGATTTGGAAGGTTGCAATCTCTTTCCTTTGAGACTTGGCATCGTTATGAACCACATGCTAGCCCTTTGTGGTGCGGTTGCGATTTAGTTGAAATGGGGTTTAGTTGAAATGTGAGTTAGTTGAAATATGCTCTAAATAAAGGAAGCTCTCTATCTCTCTCTCTCTCTCTCTCTCTCTCTCTCTCTCTCTCTCTCTCTCTCTCTCTCTCTCTCTCTCTCTCATATGGTCTCTCTCTCTCTCTCTCTCTCTCTCTCTCTCTCTCTCTCTCTCTCTCTCTCTCTCTCTCTCTCTCTCTCTCTCTCTCTCTCTCTCTCTCTCTCTCTCTCTCTCTCTCTCTCTCTCTCTCTCTCTCTCTCTCTCTCTCTCTCTCTCTCTCATGGTTCTCATGGTCCCTATGCAGCCTAAATGCTCTAGATTAACCGCAAACCGCATGGTCTCTCTCTCTCTCTCTCTCTCTCTCTCTCTCTCTCTCTCTCTCTCTCTCTCTCTCTCTCTCTCTCTCTCTCTCTCTCTCTCTCTCTCTCTCTCTCTCTCTCTCTCTCTCTCTCTCTCTCTCATGGTCCCTATGCGGTTTTGTAGGTGTCGGCCATACCGTTGGTCGTTACAACTTTTACTCTATGGTTTGGAAGGTTGCAATTTCCTTCCTTTGAGACTTGGAATCGTTATGAACCGCATGCTTGCCCTTTGCGGTGCGATTGCAGTTTAGTTTAAATGCGGTTTAGTTGAAATACGGTCTTAATGAAGGAAACTCTCTCTCTCTCTCTCATGGTTCTCATGGTCCCTATGCAGCCTAAATGCTCTAGATTAACCGCAAACCGCATGGTCTCTCTCTCTCTCTCTCTCTCTCTCTCTCTCTCTCTCTCTCTCTCTCTCTCTCTCTCTCTCTCTCTCTCTCTCTCTCTCTCTCTCTCTCTCTCTCATGGTCCCTATGCGGTTTTGTAGGTGTCGGCCATACCATTGGTCGTCACAACTTTTACTCTATGGTTTGGAAGGTTGCAATTTCCTTCCTTTGAGACTTGGAATCGTTATGAACCGCATGCTTGCCCTTTGCGGTGCGATTGCGGTTTAGTTTAAATGCGGTTTAGTTGAAATACGGTCTTAATGAAGGAAACTCTCTCTCTCTCTCTCTCTCTCTCTCTCTCTCTCTCTCTCTCTCTCTCTCTCTCTCTCTCTCTCTCTCTCTCTCTCTCTCTCTCTCTCTCTCTCTCTCTCACACACACACACACACACACACACACACACACACACTTGGATGCTCGCTCTGTCTCACGGTCCCTATGCGGCCTAAATGCTCTGGCTTAACCGCAAACCGCATGGTCTCTCTCTCTCTAATGTCACAAACTAGATCATTGGCGCCACCTAGATCAAAAAATCATCGTCTGTCAATGACATACTGAATTTTCAAATCATCGGCCACCACCTAGATCAGCCGCCATTGCCCGTCAACGATGGGCACTCTTTACTAGTACATATATATAGATATAGATATATATATATATACATATATCTATATATATATATATATATATATATATATATACACACACACACACACACACACACACATACTAGTAACGTGTGCCTATCGTTGATGGCGATGATGGCCGATCTAGAGGTGTGACGGCCGTGATCTCGCACATCTCGCATCTAGAATATCTAATATATCTCACACATCTAGGCCATAGTAGGGGTCAAAATTTAACTATGTTCAGCAATAGCACAGGGAGTATCTTAATAAAATAAGATTCATGAGAGAGAGAAAGAGTGTATTGTTGGATTCAAGAGAGAGAGAAAAGAGTGCATGCAGATCTAGGTGACAGCCAATGATTTGGATGGCGGCCGATCTCACACATCTCGCACATCTTGCATCTCAAATATCTAACATATTTCACACATTTCGGCCATAGTAGGGGTCAAAATCTAACTATGTTCAACAATAGCACAAGGAGTATCTTAATAAAAGGTTGACGGGTGGTAGGCGAGGGTGGTAGGCGATCTAGGTGACGACCGATGATTTGGATGGTGGTCGGTGGTTTAAGAGGAAAGCTGATGGTCGTTGACGGGTGGCCAATGTATGTGTGTCTATGTACGTGAGTGCATGTGTGTGTATGTACGTGAGTGCATGTGTTTATATGTATGTGTGTGTATTAGTGAGAGTGCGTATATCTGTGCATGCGTGTGGGTAGTCCAACATAGTATGCCCACCAATGGCGGGCGGATGATGATGATGATGATGTGTGTGTGTGTGTGTGTGTGTGTGTGTGTGTGTGTGTGTGGATTTGTTTGTATGAGTGTGCGTGTGTGTCAATGTGTATGATTTTTGTCCGATGGTGTGTGTGATTTATGTGGCTTACGATATGTGTGTGTGTGTGTGTGGATTTGTGTGTATGATTTGTGTGTGTATATGAGTGTGCATTTGTGTATATGAGTGTGCATGTGCATGCATTGATTCTCAAAAACTCGATATCTTTACAATTCCTTAGGTTTAGGATTTAGGATTCCTGGCTTGAATGCACGTTTCTCTATGCATACTGAACTACTTGGAGCTCGGCTTGTTGATGGGGGTTCGTCTCGACGTGCAACACTGGATTTAATAAATGTCATGGAAGACGGAGCAGTCGGACGTTGATTGTAAATGGTTTGTGTTTTTTGGTCGGACGTCGATTGCGGATGGCATTTTGGACAGGAGGGCATTTTGGGTGGCGGGCGATGCTTTTGACGATGGCAAGAGGTTGATTATGGATTGTTTTCTCATGCAGCTGAGAGAGAGAGAGAGAGAGAGAGAGAGAGAGAGAGAGAGAGAGAGAGAGAGAGAGAGAGAGAGAGAGAGAGAGAGAGAGAGAGAGAGAGAGAGAGAGAGAGAGAGAGAGAGAGAGAGAGGCGGGCATCCTAAGCAGAATTAATCGAATAGCTGACATAATTTACACAAACGATTTAACAAAGCACGATTTAGGACTGTGTGAGTTATAAAATTCAACTGTACTCTCGTATAAATTCTACAAACATTTCATGAAAGTCAACCCATGAAAACTTGATGAATCCAAAAGGGTATGCATTTCAATAGGACGTAGAGTTTGAACGTTAAAAAGTTTCATCAATAAATTCATTCATAAGGTGAATTTGCTCCACCATACTATCCAGCATTTGTCTTAAATTGTCAAGTCTCACAAATGAAACATTACTCATATGTTGTCTAATATTACACATAAACTCTTTGACATCTATTACTAAGTGTCTACTTCTTGAAAGAAAATGTCCATCGAGCTATTGTAAGTACAAAAAGTACATTTACTGATCAATGACCCATATGATATTGCAACTTTTGACAATATCTCCAAAGCAAAACAAATCCAAAATATCACGTACAAATGTTTGATACCTTACAACAATCTGAATCATTTGCAAAAAAAAAAAGCAATAATAGCTAATATACAAAATCTAATCTACAAAGAACAAAGGACACAATATAGACAAAACATGAGACAAATCATAACAACAACATTGAACATTGTCAAATATGATTCATGCAGGACCGCAACATTGTATCACTCTACATTCCTAAACCCTAAACTATGCAATGTATTTGGTCAAGATAACAAACAACTCACCAACATTACTGACATAAGAAACTGACATGCTTGTTGACTGGCTTCAATGTTCATAGTTTTTCATCAAATAAGGTGCAAATATAGATCTCGGCAAACCTTTCTTGCAGACCACTCCCAAACTGCATATGTTTGTTGTGTGACATGGCTTATGCTACAACTTTCACCTAGGAGGATGCAAAACTTTCAAATTGGGATAGGCTCTAATTGGTTTATGTTGGACCCTTTCTGTGCCTTCCTAATCGGTCGGATTTAGAGGGCAAGATCAGGGCTTGGATCTCCAACCGGGTGAGTCGTCGTGTAGTATGGGCTTCAATCCAATGGGGAGGGGGTTAAACTACAGATCTAAATGGAAACTAAGTCTACCAAGGGTGTCAATCTTGGCTTGAGATCTAAAGATGGAATGGCTCAGTTTGGAGATGTGGTGCTTGACACTCTTCTTGGTTCTTTTTGAGGTTTTGATATGTGAAGATCCTCTTCTTGGATCTTGGCTTTTCTTGGATTATTTAGGATCTTTGAGCTCTAAACCTTCTCTTCTTGAGGCTTATCTTCTCAAGGGAGGGGAGCAATGGAATTAAGCTACCTAATAGATCATAGTGATCTCTCAAGAATGATGTCTAACTCTTATTTTACCATTGTGTGTTTTTGTGGATTAGAAGGATGAAAGCTTGTGCTAATGATCTTCTTTATTGTGATAGCATGATTAGGAAACACATTCAAGCATTCATCAATCCAAAAGTAAACATACAATGCCAACTTGGTGAGGAGAAGCCGACTTTCCCTGCTATCTCATTTGACAGAATTTTTGCACTCTCTTTAACTTTTGAAAATGTTGTCAGTGGAGCAATGGGAAAGTCCTCTTTCTTGAGTTTTGATTCCTCCATATTCGAATTAAATGATACAGTCCCCTCATAGCTCACACGAATATCCTGTAATCCGTTAGAAGAATCTTTACCAGACTTATCTGCTAGAAGAATCTTCACTAAAATCTTCTAACATGCCCGCACTGCAATTTTGGTGACAGTCCCTTGGCATTTGCGTATGTCGTTGGTGTTGGCATGCGTGGATGTGAAACCGTGGCAAAAGAGGGGGAAAAAGACGTACATACATGAAGGAAAAAAAAGTGTGGTGAAAAGTGAGAAAAATTTGGGCAATAAAGTTGAGCTGCAAGGGAGAAAACAATAGAGGTATATGTACAAGAGAATAAGGAAAATGAAAATGTGAAATATGTACAAAGAATATGTATAGGAAAAAAATAAATATGTACATGGGATAAAAAAAAAAATAAGGAGAGAAAATGAGACAATGGTGAAAAACAATAAAGGTGAGTCCTTGTGTGTTTTTTCTGAACTTTTTTTCTTTTAAAGAAAAAATACAAGGTGTGAGATATGCTTCAGAGAGCCTTTTCCAGTTGTTGGCCCTTCGCGTCTTTGGCATTGCGGTTCTTTCGATGGGTTTCTGCAACTATACGGACAAAACGAGACTACAATTGGCTACGCATTGTGGATTACAAGCGGATTGGGCTGAACGTCGGGTGCATATTTCCAAGGAAGCCGGTCATGTATATTAACAAAGGACATTGAAGACCCCTCAGCTTTGATGGTGAGTTATAACTAGCGATACTGAAAGGGCGGGAACTTGAAAAATTGGAGGGAAAATTCAAAATGGTGAGTAATGGCTTTGAGTGCGAGTAATAAGTTATAACTCGTTGGTCACCAAGAAGATGTCCTTGAGCTTGCTCACAACTCTTCTCTGATGGCAAGTAAAGTTAGCAAAGCAAAAGTGTCAAAAATGGGTTTGGCGAGCAATAGGCTGCAAGGCGAGAAAAGTCTAAGATGGTGAGTTATAATTTATAGCTTGTCGAGCTCACAGAACTGTGTCTAGAGCCTGCCTAGCTCTCTAGAGAAGTGACAAAATAATAAAAGAAAAACAGAGAAAAGCCTGTGGGCAAGTAATAAACTTGTGAGAAAACAAGAAACAATTCAAGAAAAATACAAACTGAAACCTATCTAAATAGTAGCTTAGCACCGTCTCCCCGGCAACGGTGCCTAATTAGTCGGATCTAGAGGGCAAGGTCAGGGCTTGGATTTCCAACCGGGTGAGTCTTCGTGTAGTGTGGGCTTCGATCCAATGGAGAGGGGGTTAAACTATGGATCTAAATGGAAACTAAGTCTACCAAGGGTGTCAATCTTGGCTTGAGATCTAAAGATGGAATGGTTCAGTTTGGAGATGTGGTGCTTGACACTCTTCTTGGTTCTTTTTGAGGTTTTGATATGTGAAGATCCTCTTTTTGGATCTTGGATTTTCTTGGGTTATTTAGGCTCTTTGAGCTCTAACCTTCTCTTCTTGAGGCTTATCTTCTCAAGGGAGGGGAGCAATGGAATTAAGCTACCTAATAGATCATAGTGATCTCTCAAGAATGATGTCTAGCTCTTATTTTACCATTGTGTGCTTTTGTGGATTAGAAGGATGAAAGCTTGTGCTAATGATCTTCTTTATTGTGATAGCATGATTAGGAAACACATTCAAACATTCATCAATCCACAAGTAAACATACAATGACAAAAAAGGAGGACTTCACATAAAAAAAATAAAGTAGGTGGAGGCTTTACTTCTCTCTCTCTCTCTCTCTCTCTCTCTCTCTCTCTCTCTCTCTCTCTCTCTCTCTCTCTCTCTCTCTCTCTCTCTCTCTCTCTCTCTCTCTCTCTCTCTCTCTCTCTCTCTCTCTCTCTCTCTCTATTCTTGCAAATGAAAAGAGATTACAAAAAGGTGTTACATCCCTACTTATAGACAGAGTTAGTGTTAGGGTTTTTGGTTCACCCAAAAATCATGTGCCATAATTACTTGACTATCATAAAAAGTTTAAAATCCAAATTGCATTTTAGAACTACTTGGATCCTTTCTTATTTTGACCCATTGGCATTTTAGATCTATCTCTACTTCTCCTGCCTTTGGCTTACAAGTATAGTGCACCATTTAAGGGTGTCTAACATTATATTACTGATAGATCTAACTTGTGTGCCGACTCGGCCATGTTTTTATTCCCGTTGTCGTAAAATCTGTTGGAGAGACGTGACCCAAATTGATTCCTCCTTGATCTAAACTTCACAAGGCTTATAAAGATCCAATCAACTTGAGAAAAGATGATCTAATTACACATAAATGCCACTCTAAATCATTCTTGCTATACCATTGGACTGAGGTGAGTAGCTGATTGTATATTGTTAAAGTATCTTGTTGGCCTTGCAGAACTCCTTGAATTCTATGGAGATGTACTCTCAATTGAAATTCTGATAGAATCTAGTGCAGTATGCAAATCACATCACACAATCACCATAGCCACTCTCATAAGTTCTCAAAGATGGCACAACAAAATTTAATAGATTCCTAAGAGACAATGTACATATAGAGTATTCACAAACTGCATGAAAAGACAAGCATCCTAAAATTTGCCTACCACTTGTCAAACTAAGGTCGGCGGGCCCAATATGGCCAAATTCGATCGACAAACTTGGGTCATGCCCCCAAGTATAGCAAGTCCTGTAAATAACTCTGTACAGACTAATTCTTCCTATGTGTGGCTACTCGACTAGCCCAAGTAGCCGGCTACGAGATCAATGCCCAATCAATATATCCTAACGAGTCACGTCCCGATCACAACCATATACAGTAAACCAAATAAACTATACAATAATTACATCATCACATTTAGAGCTTATATAATGAATCAGATCAAAACTGATTTCTAACTCTCTCCCTTAAGCTCAAATGTGATAAGAGTGAAAAACAATAATCTGTAGCAATGTCTGGAGTGTCCAACAGATGTTATGCATATTTTTGCTACCCTGTACTTGACTCACACTCAAGCACACCGACAAACCACCAGGTTTGACACACAAAGTATCATGCAAATACAATGCTCATACAGAGAGTCTACCACACTCTCGACCAACTGACTCATCCCCATCCAACTTGAACCACAAGTGGACCACATGAGCGACATGGCTCAAACTGAAGAAATCTCATTGCCACCATGAGACTTACATCCTCCATCTAGCTAGGCTGACATCCTATTAGGCATTTACAAGCATAAACCTGACATAAATGAGTGACTGAGGCTCAGCATGAGGACCATAAGATTGCGCCCTCACCAGATAAACAGCTAGTAGACAATGACAAGTCAATGAGCATAAAATGACTACTTTGTTCCTGACGTAGCAAATGCACAACCACATACAACTCCGACTCAGATCTAGACTCCTGTGACAAGGCAACATGGAAGCTCGCACGCACTCATGCAAACCAACACAAATGATAAAGCATCAAATACATGACCAAGGCCTGCCCATAAGTGATATCCTATCGTACCAACACCTATGCCACCTGTAGATCCATAGCTACACCACTGGTCATCAAATCAAGTCCTCAACCATGGCCTGCACCTATACCCAAGATGCCCTCACGTCCAAGCATATCATATAGATGTCCTCATACATCATCCAAGATCAACCATCTCGAACTAATGAGCGCTCCAAGCCTCATCTCTGATGTATCTCTCAAACAAAGCTATGCTCCAAGCCGCTTTGCCCTGACATCCTGTCCAATAAGCCTTGAAAGATGATCCCCATCCATTCTCCATGCTCCAAGCACAAGAGTCTACAAAGAACTCAATGAATGAATGTATGCAAAACTCACCATAGGCTATACCTGAGTAGCTTGCCCACCTCCCAGAGATACTAATGATGATTTGCCTCTCCTAATCTCATGTAGGCTCAACTTCCCATGCTTGACATTGCCAACTCTGATTTGACCAGTACATAGGCCTCCCACCAAGGAGCCTATCTCACCAACACTGTATCCATCATAGCGTCCAAGCCAAAGCAAATGCAAACTAGATCCACTATCGTGATGAATAACTCACCCACGATCCATAGCATATCAGATAGGATAGCTACAGAACCATGTACCATGTACCATCTGATCACCAAGTATCCATTACCTGTTGATAGCTCCCCAAGAATCTGTCCACCTGTAGCGCAACTAGACTCCAACTGGATCTAACCAAAAGCTGCATCTTGCTTACCAAAAGATAATGTAGAGAAATAACATGTGATGCCAACCTAGAGACTACCATGCATATGACCATGCAGCTCACCTGATCACTCACCAAAGTATCAATTGTCACTCCCTGAGCAACCATCTCCATCCTGTTGGTGCACAACCATGGGCATGCTGGATCCACATCACCCCGTAATGCACTCCATGCCCTCAGGATATGTACCACCTCCAGGTACACTCCATGCCACCTACCTCCAAGTAGACATGACTCATCCCTAGGTCATCACACATGATGCACCAGTTGAAGAACATCGTCCATACATCAAATGACATGTCATACCTGAGCAACTGTAGCATCTTCCTGAGTGCCACTCCAATGGACTCATCATCCACATACTATGCTCACCTGATGTCTCCGATCCTGGTCACCATCCTGCTAGACAAGCCGAACTCCAAAGCATCACCTACTCCACCTGGCTCCTAGCATCTACTTGCTCTCCCTGGCTATACGAAAAGAATAAAACAAACAAAGAGAAATCCTTTGCGCTATCATCTGGCAGCTCAACGGGCTTCATGCCCAGCTGAAACGAATATCAACGACGGAGACTAACTAACTAGTTGATTAGCGTTAACTAGTCTTGTGATTCTACGTTTAGCTATCTTGTAAACTCCACATAGTGGAGGTATAAATGATTCTCTCTGGATCATAACCAATAAGGGGAAAAAGGAGAGAGATAGTGAATACAAAGATTCGTAAGAAACAGAGAGAGACATAGTGAATAGAGTAAGGAAGCAAAATACCATAGCTGTGCATGAAAGTCTGCCAATGAGCAGAACACAGTGAAAGAGCAGAGAGTCAACCAGCCAACGAGCGAGACACTGACGATCTCATTCTAAAACCAAACTGACAATATAGTCACTCTATTTCGTGTATCTCTTGGTCTTGTGCTATGTCTCTTGATTGCTAGAATAAAATATATTCTATGATGCGTAGTCGAGTGTCTGGGATCTCGTAAGAACTTTCACACAAAAAAAAAATTCAAAGACAGAAAATTGTTTGCGAATCAGAAGAGAGGATGAACACGAAACACACAAAAAAAAAAACTTTCGCGACATAATATCAGAGCCTACAGGTTATCACTACTGATATCCCAATAGTGATTCTTCCAGACAACACAATATGGCTACGACAATCCAGACCAGAGTAGCAATCAATCTTGATAGTGCAAATTACAGAATCTGGAAATTCAAAATCAAAACACTCCTGAAGGGCAAAGGCATCTGGTCGGTGACCTAGCTCTCAGAGGTACAGCCTCCAAAAGGAGACCCGAGGAGAGCTGAAGGGATCAGAAAGGATGAGCGTGCAATGGTGATCATCGTTTTGTCCATAAATGAAGATCTACTTATGCAGATTGAAGACTGCAAAAGCAGCCATGCAGTGTGGGAAAGATTAAAGCAGAAGTATGAAGTGAAGACTGCAGCTTCAATTCTCATCGACCTTGATGAAGCCCTCGGGTTGCATCATGTAGATTTCCTCTTCTAAGAAGCCATTCAAGAAGACATTTGTCACATCCATTTGATAGAGATCCCACTTGAACAAAGTAGCAATGCAAATGATTAATCTAATAGTTACAAGCTTACTACAGGTGCAAATGTTTCTTCATAATCCAATCCTTTTATTTGAAGAAATCCCTTAGCAACAAGCCTAGCTTTGTTCTTACTAATAGATCCATCTTGATTGTACTTTATTCTATAAATCCACTTACATGCAAGTGGTTTCTTCCCTCTTGGAAGATTTACAAGATTCCAAGTATGATTTTCTTCTAATGCATCATACTCTACTTGCATTGTATCTCTCCAAACTTTAGATTTATATGCTTCTTCAAGCAATGTAGCTAAGAAGGAGTAAGAGGTAGAAGGTGTAGAGTCTTCCTTTTGCTTTCCCTTGTCCACATAGGTGAGTCTTGAGGGCTCGGCCTTGCTTCTTGATGATCTTCTCAGCCCCTTTTGACTTGGATCCATGTCTCTATCCTTGGGTTTGTCAAGATCCTCCTGTGACATGCCATCCATTCTTGTCTTGAGGTGTAGAAGCCTACTCTCCTCGGCCACAAGAACATTATGCAACTTTTTAATGGATGGAAGAGTGTCTTGAATAGCAAATGATTGGACTAAGTTGGTGAACTCATCACCTAGGCCTAAATTTGACCGACAAACTTGGGACATGACCCCAAGTATAGCAAGTACTGTAAATAACTATGTACAGGCTAATTCTTCCTATGTGTGGCTACTCGACTAATCCAAGTAGTCGGCTACGGGATCAGTGCCCGATCAGTATATCCTAACGGGTCACGTCCCGATCACAACCATATACAGTAAACCAAATAAACTGTATAGTAATTACATCAACACATTTAGAGCTTATACGAATGAATCAGATCAAAACTGATTTCTAACTCTCTCCCCCTCCATCTGTGCGTAGAGCCTTGATCTTCCTCTGGGTCTGGTTTTCTGTAGACGCCTTGAACTGCTTGAAGAATTTGAATGCTTCGGATTTGTTCTTCATATAGTAAGTTGCAGTCCTTTGAGAGAAGTCGATGAAGGTTAGGAAATAGAGCACTCTCCCTGTGGAAGCAGTCTGCATCGGGCCACAAATGTCGCTATGTACAAGGTCAAGCAAGCCTTTGGATGTATGAATTGAGTCTGAACTGAAGGGACTCCTAGCACACTTGCTGATAATACAGCTTTCGAATGGAGATGTTGGCTTGCTGACTGAAGGTTGATCTTGTACTAGAGTCTAAGCTAACATTTGCTGAATACTATTGGCCAAGTCTGAAATGCCACAACATATCAATTGATTCAGAAGTGGCTGTGTGAAGAGCTTGACTATTAGAAGAATAGCAATGGCTGAGTATGTAAAGATAGCCAGTTCTTTTTCCATAGGCTGGAACCTTTCGGGATTTGTCAAGAATTTTGCAGCCGTCTGTATCGAATTTGACATTTTGACCTGAATCAGTGATTCTGCTAACTGAGAGCAGATTCTTGGTCAAATTTGGAATGTGGAGAACGTTGGATAGCAACCTGACTTCACCTCTTTGAATTCAACTCTAACTGTTCCTTCACGTTCGATTGAATGTGATGAGTTGTCTCCAAGTTGCACAACTTGAGAGTGGTGAATGAGTTATAGTCTTTGAACCAGTCATGATGGTGAGCCATGTGTTGTGTTGCTCTGGAGTCTAGATACCAAGAATCGATATCCTATTGTTCTCCAACTTTGGTCATGAAGACTGCTTCATCTTCTTCTTTTTCTTGTTGTTGATTTGAGTGATTGGTTGTAGCACTATGTGCTCGTTGTTGGAACTATTTTTTCATTTCATTGTTGTAATTCAAAGTTTAGTAGTCCTTGATTTTGTGGCCAGTCCTCTTATAGTATTTACAAAAAATTTTATGTGTTGATTGGAATGATGAAGAGCTTGAATTTGATCCTGAACCAGAATTTGGTCCAGATTGCATGTTGCTCTTCTTGTCAGTATAGCCTACCTTTGTAGATTTCTTGGATCTAAACTTCTGATTATTTGAATACAGAGCTTGAGGATCCAATCCTGAGCTTGAGGAGGATGTTGATCTTCTGATCTCCTCTTGTAGGAGAAGCGATATTACTCTTGATAGAGTGAGGTGCTCTTGGGTAGAAATTGCCATTACCCAATTTTTGTAGGCTTCAAGTAGACTCGATAATAGAGTCATGAGTGCATCAGAATCTTCTATGACTGAGCTGGATGCAGTCATCCGTCCATAAGATTTTTGAAAGTGTTGAGGTGACTCAAGATACTATCTACATCAGACATTCTAAGGGTGAAATTTTTTTTTCCTCAGATGAAGCTAAACTTTGATTGAAAAGAAATTCAATTAACACACACATAGCTTGATTCAGCTACTATATATATTTACAAGTGGCGAGAGAAAAATATCTTATGCCTTAACTGCCATTTACTCTAGTTTTGCATCTATACAAAAGTTGGTAACTACCCTTAGGATATTTGTTTCTCCAGCTGTTTTTAGGGTTGATGTTAAGTTGGCAACGTCAGTCTGCCAATGTAGCAAAACGCAAAAAAACTCGAAAAAACTCAAAAAACCCGAAGGTGCCCTTTGGACTGAAGGTATGCAATCCTAAAGGTGCCCTTATACTTAAGGTATGTAAATCATGAAGGCACCCTTAGATTTAAGACAGCGAAGAAGACGAAAAAGGCCAAAAAGGCCAAAAAGTGACTTAAACTAAAGGCGATGAAGAAAGCCTTTCTGGCCACTTGGTCGCATTTTTCAAGAACAGGTGAAAAAGGTGAGGGTGGTCCAGAAATGGTTTCTAAGTAATTCTGGCCAATGTGTCGCATTTTTTGTGAAGGCACGGAAAAAGGCGAAAAATGGTTAAGGCAAAAAATTTGAAAAGGGAAAAAATGTGATAGTCGGCCTTCATTTTTCAGGATGTTCATTACTTGAACGATTTGTTTAAGACTGAGCATAATGAATCTAACAGGAAAACCAAAATTTTACTCATTCATTGATAAAGAATTCATCACATATTTATACATGAGTACTTCAGATCTCATCATTTTAGGGCTTCTATGAAATCAACATAACCTAACCCTAATATCTAACTTAATAGGCTACTTGATCCACCCTAATTAGGGTTCAAGATCTAGAGATCCAAAAACAATGTGAAAATTGCTATTTTTGGCTCATACTTTTTCTCTAGCCTATCTATGCACTTTTTGGCCTCTTTTCAAAGGTGCCATCACAATGTAACATGAAGAATAAAGCTCTTGAAAAGCATACTATGATATTTGGCATGTGTGGCATCCAATTACATGGCCATCTTACCAATTACAAGTCATTGGACCAATAACTAGTCAAGCTAGAATTGTGAAATTTTAACATCTTGCTCCATGAAACAAGAAGAGTCATTTGGTTCCCTTTCCTCCACCATATTTGAGAGACTTGTCAAACTTGTATCTAAGGTTTTCCCTACCAAATCGACTTTTGACTTTCACTCACTTACTATGGTCAAGATTGCTTACAAGATTATCAACAAAGCCCTAGCTTACACTTAGCTCTTATTCTTCTTAAAGGCACACCTAAATGATTTTATCAAAGGGAGATCGAAATATTTGGTCCTCCATCGATCTTCCCTCATCCATTGTATAAATGCCATGCTTCTCAAAATAGATTCTCTTCCTATCATAACTCACATTTATTTAGGTTTTCTTCTAGGTGAATAAGTATCCCAAAAGGGCCAATTTGATTGGATCCTAAAGTGTCAATAAGAAAACAGAACTCCCAACCTTATTGCTATAGTAATTTTTTCTAACCATATCAACTCTTTCTACTTTTCTTATCTTTTTATCATCTAGTTGCTACCCTCCTCACACTTTCAAAAAATTGCTTGTGTCTTCACAAAGTTATTTCAAAACAGAAAACACAACTACCTAAATCATGGCACACATATTGCACCCACCTCCCTTGGTGGTCTTGGTCTTTTGGACCCTTCTACCTCCTCCCTCCTTCATCAGCATGTTTTGCAACAGATTAATAAGATCCATGGACTATCCTCAACCTTGATTAACCCTATTTGATTTCCATTTTAGATTTTCCTTTCATTCTACTGGCCTCTTGTTCTCTTGCTTAAGCATGTGATGTATTTTTATTGTGTTGTCTCACTAAAAAGCCCTGCCATTTTCAAATTCCTTACTAGAATAGCTTAAACTATGAGAGACCTTTACTCCTAGGTTGAACTTAACCAGATTAGTTTGGGTAGACCTCTTTGGCACTCCAGAACTATCACCCTCAATGGTAAACCTCAAGGACAAATTGAAAATGTACTTAGCAAATTTCATGTGGAAAAGAAAATCATTTGCTAGAAAGATGTTCACTATATATTCACAAGCCCAATCATATCACTCATTGGAAATTTTACAATTATGTCTTCTAAATTGTATCTCCAATTTGGATATTGACTTAATTTACATAAATACGATTAGCAATCATAGTCACTGGGCTTTCCTTGCTGCCAACTAGAAGGGCATCAATACCTACCACAAGATATAACAAGCCTTGAAAGAGCCAAAATTTCATGAATCAACAAGTTCACTTAAAACTGAATTTCTACACCCTCGCATGTGATTAAGAAAAAAGATTCAAGAACATTGGAGAAATGTAGCCAACCAAACTTTGTATCTTTGCCTTGAGAAATGATCAACAAGCCATCTTTGTCAAATCCAATCATCATGGCAATGTACTGAAACTTTGCCTTATTGCAATACCTTTGACTAACAATACCTCATATGTTTCCAAACTATCATCATCAATATTGGATCACTTCCAACATGATGTTATTTGACAAAATCTCCCACTTCCCTTTAGATTTGCAAAACATCTGGAACATTTTTTTGCGTGAACTCCCCTCTTAAAGAAGTTTTTTTAATTCACTTTGTTACTTATCCATGGCCAAAGTCCTTATTTTTGAATGATATAGTTTCTAGAGTATATGATAGATTAGTGTCATCTATGCTTGGGCAAGTTCCATGATAAAAGCCATGGGTATGCCCATCAATGAGGAATAAGCTAATATAGTAGAAGGCATGTTTTACCCTTAGAATACTTGCTGCAAGCACAAAAAAGAGAGAAATGGATGAAGTGGTGTAACTTACACCTTGTACTAGGCCAATAAAGAGGGTTTTGAGATATTCAATGGATTTCCAATAGTGAAACTGACCAAACCACAATTCTTGTTCATAAAAAATCATGCAGTGGCATAAAAAGGATAACACAAAATGTGCTACATTTTTGTTGCATCATGGATAAAAAGAAACTTGCGAAAGATTTACTCACATGGTGCTACTCACTAGAAGATATACCCCAAATGTTGGACAATCTATTTAGTTAGCCATTGTGGCATGGCCCTCAACCTTCCTCTCCCTTGTCATGTAGACTTTTCATGATTTGTGCACCTTGTTGTTTCTCTTCATAATTGTATTCACAAGACATCTAAAGGACAAGGTTTTTGTGGACTTCTTCTTCCATTGACTCCTTATTGATTCTAGTGCCATCACCAAGATTATCATCTTCTAATATTAGGTCATCATTTCTCACACATAATTGTACATGACACTTTTGCACTATGATTTTTCTAAAGGAAGTGCAAAATACTTTGACATGTTAATTTTTGATCAATGATAGAAATAGCAAAGCACTAAGTCAAACTTTTAACTCAAACAACTATAACTTTATAAGCTTACTCGTTGTCATCCTCCATATTATATCATGATAACAATACACGTTCATCACATAAGAAGATCAAACAAATATAATTCTATTATCAATTCTGGACTAAGCTCCATGCCAATATGATGACATGTTCTTTTGTCTTTATTAGCGAATGGGAATATTCTTATTGTCCAACTCATTCTTGAAAATATTTCACAAAAGTAAGCCCCATAATTGATGCAATCATTTGTAAAATGGGCATATTGTTATTATGCTTGATTGATCCAATTCTTCTTGATTTAAATATAATGTTGTTCTTATTATAATATTAGATTGTTGCAAACTCTTATATCTTTTTCAAACTTACTTTCTCTCAAATTAATAATGAATTTGAGATCAATTCTTGAATTATCTTCTCCTTAAAGAGAAGTTTATATGTTCAATTAAATAGAATAGAATACCCCTCATAAGGCATAAAATGAGTTATACAATTTTAACTTTCTTACACTTTTTCTTCTACATTATATTAGTCTAGTATAAGGTGGTCCTAGTTTCAAATGGTTTTCTAATGTTCAAACATGTATAGAATAATAAGTCTCACATGGGCATCACTAGTCTAATGTCCTTTCTCACTATAAGTTGTATTGATTAATCTCCATAGCAAACAATCATGCCAAATGATGAAGAACTATCACCATACATCCAAAAGCTAGAACACATTTTTTTAATGACACTCATGATATTTATCCAATAGGCTCAAGATATGAACTCAAGTCACTATCTTAGAATTTGTATTTTAGCCAAAATTTATGTTGAAATAGAATTGGCTTGAAATCATTCACCGATAGAAGTTGATGTAGAGCACAATTGTATAAAAAAAAGCACGTCTTTGCAATGATTAAATGTTTAAATTTGTAATTGTTGCAACTATGCTTGAGCAATTCAAGTACTAACCATCACATACATATGAATAGAAAAACAGTAAACTAAAATAATTTAAGCTCTTTGTGTTGAATATGGGCTTATGTTCTTCAAGTTGAATGTCACAATTGATATGTGTCACATTAAGGAAAGTATCTCCTTACAGTGTATCATGATGATAATTGCATGTTAATTGTAATAACTTACAATTTTTGCATCAATATTGCCAAGTTGTCCTATTCATATATCACTTATTCTCATGGAAGAGTTTCTATTATACACAAGAAACATCAATTAAGATAATCTTGGAGGTTAGGGATTCATGTTGGTTTAATCAAGAAGATTCTAAAGCATAACAACAATAGCACATAGATGTGAGTGTGATGGTTTTGCCACATCATCTAGATCTTTGAATGAAATGGTAGTCAAGTTCAGGTTATAGAAACATATTAGTGTTATGTTTTCAATAGTTGTTCAAGTCATGAGGTCTTGCAATGCTTGGGCTTTAGATATTTGGTATTGAGGTGACTTGTGGTGGTATGGAACACCATAGCTAGGTCCTCAAGGGAAATTGGTGCTAGCATAGTTCTCATTGCATGAGGTTGCATGAATTTACTTCATGCATGGGCACACTATTTGATGTCTCTCCGTTGGTGTTGTTTTGATTGGTTAATGATATGATCCTAGGGGGGCTATTAAAGTGGCATCAAATCAATATCTATGAATGTAAACTTTGAAGCCACAAGAACTTGATTTAAAAGGACACAACTTATTTTAACTTTTTGAATGAAGGAATATGTCAATCATAGAGTTTAACAACATTTCAAAGTAGCACATACATTTTTACGCTAAAGATTTTTCTCATGTATTTCTTATGAGTTCAATATATTGATGTTGTACGGTATGCATAATAGCTAATTGCATAAATTGATGTATATTATATGCTTCAGTTTGATGATGATTTCATGCAATTTAAATCTTGTGGCTACATAAGTAGAGTTTGCATGCATCTTAGAGAGATTAAACGATCTACAACTAATCCAGATTAGACATGTCCTAACGCTCTTCTATTGATGTCTTCATATCTGATCGAGAAGCTGTACTACATGATACTCGTTTGATCTTCCTGGTCCTTTGGAGCGCAAAGAGTTTTGAGTCATGAACAATTTTGTGTCGTGTCATGTCCTGCCCGTTGGATAATGCCTTCACGCTGCAGGCCTTCGCCTTTTGCTTAAAGACCCTTTTAAGAATTTAAGGACAGTGTCGTCTTTATAAGGGAACCTTTGTTTTTTCCCAAAAAAGGCAAAAAAGACAAAAAATATGAAGGTAGGCTTGAAAATATTTTTAAGGCATTTTAGAGACAGTGTATCCTTTTTTCCGAAGGGCAAAAATGACGAAGGTAGGATAGAATAATTTTCTAAGGCATTTTAAAGACAATGTCTCCTTTTTCGCAAAAATGTGAAAAATGTGACAGTGTCGAGAAAAGTTGCTAGAGTTATTTTCTAAGTGTTTTAGGCCTAGGGCTGAATTTTTTTCATGACCCAAAAATGCGAACTATGCGACAAAACAGTTCAAAAATGCAGACTGTGCGAAACATAGTTCAAAATGCATTGACGCTAAAAATAGCAAAGGAAACAAACTAAGGAAAAATGCTAAGGCTTTGAAAGATAGAAACTCTTAGTTTCTTCAGCTCCCTCTCAAAGCTGGTATGTTTTTTATTCCTAAGCTTGCACGCTGCTTTGTGAAGAATTGAAAAAGATTATCTATGTTAGATATAGGAGTCTTATGTTTTTTACATCAAGCATCTAGGTGTAGGATGTTGATAGGAATAAATTTGGCATAGATGGCAAATTATGCATTTCCACTTGTAATGCCACTATTGAGCCAAAATAGAATAAGAGGCTAAACACTTGCTAATTAGAGTGTAGACAAGTGTAAAATTTTTGTTTGATGAATTCCAAGAGGTCCAATAGGATTTAGAGGTGGAACCTTGTGAGGTCCAATAGGAAATTGAGGTGTGCTTGAATATAGTCCAATAGAATTAAGAGGTGCATAGATCAATGATCCAATAGGATCAAGAGGTGACAAAATATGGTCCAATCATAGTTAAGCATAGTGGTAGCTCGTGGACCTACTAGTATCATTGTACTCCTCATTTTGAAGTTAATTGATTTGGTGATTTCATGGATTTTGTGAGTTATTGAATTTCTAGCTTTCTCTCTCTACCCGAGAGCTCATGATGCATTTTCTCTCTCTACCCGAGGAGAGCAGCTTGTTTTTACTTAGATTATTTTTTGAATACTTCCCACACGTGTGAGTGAGAGTTGGAAGTGATTGAATGCATGTAGTAGTGTGTTTTTGCCATAGGATCCAAGATTGATCTTGAATCTCAATCTAGTCTTGATCTTGGTGCATCTACACACCTTAGGAGATCACAAGTACATGTAGTGGACAGTCCACACGTGTGAAATTCAACATGCTTCTCAAAAATTGCCTTGTCAAGAGGCTTCATGAAGATATCAGCCACCATCTGTTTCTTTGGAATAAACTCGGTCTTCAACCTGTCTTTCTCAACCAGATCTCTTATCAGATGATATCTGATAGCAATGTGTTTCATTCTGGAATGAAACACTGGATCCTTCGTCAGATGAATGGCAGATGTATTGTCCATGAATAGTAATAGTGGCTCATTGGAATTCTCTCCTAGTCCATCAAGGAACTGCTTGAGCCATGTAAGCTCATTTGCCATCTTGGCTGTTGCAGCATACTCTGCTTCGCAGGATGATTGTGTAGTCACGGTCTGCTTCCTGCTGATCCATATCACAGCTGCACCGGCTGTTATTATGCATCCTAACATAGAGACTGAACTATCAAGTACAAATCTGACAGGTGCTCTTCTTTCTCTCATGGATCTTCTTGGAGAGTTTGCAGTCAGATTGATGGCCTTACCTTTGTTGACTGCTAAATTACGGTGAGTAGCAGGTGTTCTGGGTACAGGATGTGCGCCTTGCTGCTTGTCATCTGAACAGTCGCTATGTCCATCTGAAATTTGAACATCTTGTTTAGGGTGCTCAGGGTCCACTCCCTCCATAGATGTCGGTAGGTCATAATAGCCTCTGCTCAAGATTTTGCAGCCAACTGGATCTCCGTCAGACATTGTCTTTGACTCATCAAATCTAACATCTCTGATAGTCTTAATTTGTCTGCTATATTCAGAGTAACATTTCTGATTAGAGAGATTAAACGATCTCCAACTAATCTCAGATTACAAGAGCGGCGGAATAGGCACGTCCTAACGCTCTTCTGCTGACATCTTCATATTTGATCGAGAAGCTGTACTACATGGTACTCGTTTGATCTTCCTGGTCCTTTGGAACGTGAACAGTTTTGAGTCGTGAACAGTTTTGTGTCGTGTCGTGCCCGTTGGACAATGTCTTCACACTGCAAGTGTTCGTCTTTTGCCTAAAGTCCCTTTTAAGATTTTAAGGTCAGTTTCGTCTTTTTAAAGGCAATTTTTGCTTTTTCCCAAAAGAAGGCAAAAAAGGCAAAAAATGTGAAGGTGGGTCTGAAAATATTTTTAAGTGTAGGGTCGTAGATCTTCATTGGGAATACCCCCAATAGGACCCATGGCCTGAAGTAGTGTCGGTCCCTCGACACTCCGCCGATTTAGTATAGCATTTTCTTCGCCCGCCTTTGTTGGATCAGGTAGGTGGTGACGTCCTCCATGAAGTTGAGGCGGTCCAATTTCTTCAAGTCCTTGGGCGTGTGAAGGGACTTGTGGACTCCTCGCAGCCAATCTTGGTCGACCCATGTTTGGAATCTACATGTCCATGGATCGCCCAGAAGCGCAGCTCAGTAATACACACGAGTGATTGGCAACTGATCTTCGACTTTGTCTGAAGGTAGCACCTTATTAACATCAAAGAATATGGATGGGAGAAAATTGCCCCATCGATCCCCATTAGATGTTCTAAGTCACGGGCGTAAGTGGCTGTCGCGCGGACTGTTGGATCAGGGCAATTGATATAATGGGTTGCAAACGCGGTGAGAGCCCTTCTGGCATCTACATCCATAGTCCACCCATATTCTGACTGTATGATCGACCAATTAAAATTCAGAAGTGTGATCTTGTCTAGAGGGGTGTCGCATTCCGCCCATTTGGATCTTTGTGTACATGGCAGGAAGTGCGCGTTCACCCGTAATTGTTGTGGACTCATCACGTAGCCCCTGATGGCCGCATGGTTTCTTTTGAAGAATGACTAATGCCACTCTGGTTGTGGTTGGAGGGCGGGTAATGCTTGCAGTTCTTTGCCCTTTATGGTCTGAGCTGAAAACGGTATCTACCAGCCGTCTCTTGATGACTCATGGAGATACTTTGATAGGAATTCGTTGATTTTCTCCTCCATGGACTTGGGTCTTCGAAAGGCTCGGCTGGCAGATATCGTGCGCGAACCTCTAGATGATGTGGCTTGGCTTT
Organism: Diphasiastrum complanatum; assembly: GCA_029204225.1. NCBI lineage: Eukaryota > Viridiplantae > Streptophyta > Lycopodiopsida > Lycopodiales > Lycopodiaceae > Diphasiastrum > Diphasiastrum complanatum. The sequence goes on along the minus strand of CM055093.1, from coordinate 4,300,169 downwards.
GACTGGTATTTGTGCCTTGCCCCTGGTCTCGCGTCTCAGCAGCCGTATCTATTTGCCCTTGATCTTGGCCTTCGGATCTTTGATCTTGGTTAAATCCTCCGAAATCCCCAGCTGCCGAGCCAAGCTGAAGACACAGAGTATCTCTCACCCATGACCGAGGAGGTCTCAAAAGGAGGAGAGCAGAAGAAGCTGAGAGCCGAGCATGAGAGCCGAGGATTACTAGCTAGGATGACAATTATTATCTATGTGAGCCTACATGGTGTATCCCAGAGAAGAAACGACCATGTAGGAGCTAGTAATATTTCCTAGGCTTTGTAGATAGTGTAGACCCCTCAAATAATTTAGAGTGCACCACCTTTTGATGGTGACCTCTAGTGGAAGGGCAATTTTCACATGTAATTTCTAATTTGAGGGAATTGCCACTTGGGCTCCACATGGGCAGCCTTCTTGCTTATTTAAGGGCTCCCCTCTCTTGTGAGGGAGTTTTGATTGTATTGTCAATTTCTCTTGAGTGAATAAAGAAGATTTTTCCACGAGTTCTTGACAATTGTGAAGCTCCTTGTTCATGGCAATCTTCTTGAGTGAAATTTCTATGAGCATGTTCTAATTTCCTTTGTGTTTGTGGATTAATTAGATTTCTTGCTTACTCTCTTGCTTGTGGAACGTAGATGTGGATTAACTTTCTTGTTTCTTGATTTTGTAGCTTTAGCATGCAAGTAAAGTATAGAGACTGAGATTGTGGGTCTGATTTGCATATTCACTAACAATCCTGTTCTTGATTGTTCTTGGATATTCCAAGCATCAAGAAATGGGTGTTAGCGGATTCCCAGAAATCCCCAGACGTCGAGCCAAGCTGAAGACACAAAGTATCTCTCACCCATGACCGAGGAGGTCTCAAAAGGAGGAGAGCAGAAGAAGTTGAGAGCTGAGGGTTACTAGCTAGGATGACAATTATTATCTACATGAGCCTACATGGTATATCCCAGAGAAGGAACGATTATGTAGGAGCTAGTAGTATTTCCTAGGCATTGTAAATAGTGAAGATCCCTTAAATAATTTAGAGTGAGCCACCTTTTGATGGTGACCTCTAGTGGAAGGGCAATTTCCACATGTAATTTCTAATTTGGTGGAATTGCCACTTGGGCTCCACATGGGCAGCCTTCTTGCTTATTTAAGTGCCCCCCTCTCTTGTGAGAGAGCTTTGATTGTATTGTCAATTCCTCTTGAGTGAATAAAGAAGATCTTCCATGAGTTTTTGACAATTGTGAAGCTCCTTGTTCGTGGCAATCTTCTTGAGTGAAATTTCTATGAGCATGTTCTAATTTCCTTTGTGTTTGTGGATTAATTAGATTTCTTGCTTGCTCTCTTGCTTGAGGAACGTAGATGTAGATTAACTTTCTTGTTTCTTGATTTTGTAGTTTCAGCATGCAAGTAAACTATAGCGGCTAAGATTGTGGATCTGATTTGCATATTCACTAACAATCCTGTCCTTGATTATTCTTGGGTATTCCAAGCATCAAGAAATGGGTGTTTATTGATCCTTGGGCTATTAGTATACTGCTAGGAAGTTAGTTTTCTTGTTTCTTGTTGAGTAGCTAATCTTGTCATTGCATTATTCCCTGATTTACTAAGATAGTTTAGTAGATAGATTGTAGATTTGCTCTCTGATTCAGAACGTTGACCTATGCTGAGCTAGGACTGGTTGCATGGCTTGTAAATGCATGTAGCTGAGTAATGTAGCCGCCATTGACAGGCTGAGAATACACGTTGTAATTTGAGAAATACTTTTGTCCGGAAACCATTCTAGCAAGAAGACTAAACTGTAAAGAACTGTACCCAACGAAAGTAACAGAGAGCATTATGTCAAATCTCGACCGGAGTTGTCTCTCAGATCTCAACCAGACTGTTCTATCAACTCTCAACCGGACCTTTCTATCAATTCTCAACCGAGGATTTCTATCAACTCTCAATCGGGAGCTTCGACTTCCACCCTGAACCAAGTCAACTTCAAGACAAAGTCAACTTTCTTATTTGACTAGATCTCACTGTTTGTCAAATACCATAGTTCTTTCCAGCTTTATTGCAAAACCCTAACACCAAAAAACAAAACAACCATTTGGACACCATCACATTTTTAGTCTTTGACTATTATTTTTAAAACAAAAACACAAACACTAGTCAAGTTACCAAAGAGTCCAAAAGGCCTATTTACCCAATCCTAAGGTACTCTAGAGTGGTTATGGATCATCCTTACAATCTGAATTCCATAGAGGACTATCCACCAGAGATGGGCTCTCCATCTACCAAACAGGCTCGATTCAATAGATATTATAAGATGAAATTCCAAGTCCAAGAGCCATCCACCAACCCATTTGACAGATGGGAACCCATGCATTTGAAGCTCCATACGATCGACCACATTTTCATGTTGTAGAATCTTCACATGTATGAGCTCACTTAAATGGAGCTTTTGCAAATAATGTTTCGCGTACTGAAAAATGTACTCCCAAGTTAGATTTACCTAAGTACGACGGTAACACTGATCCTCAAAGATTTCTTCAAGTCTTTGAGAATGCATGTGATGTCTATGGTGAGACATCACCAAAAGCCATGGTTCAGCTCTTTTCGACACCATGATCAATCGAGTACGAGAATGGTTTTTTAACCTTGATCGTGAAGATAAACGAGATTGGTCACTCTTGAATGAAGCATTTATCAAAAGATTCAAGCCATTTTGTTTGATCGAAAGTCCTTTTGTCAAGTTGAGTAATATCAAAATGACAAAAGATGAGAAAATATGTGACTACATCAAAAGATTTAAAAGATTAAAAAGTCAGGTACAAGAACAACCAACTGAATCTATGCTCATAATCTGGTCCCTCGTTGGACTCCCACGATGGATACAACGTGAACTTCACTCCAATGATGAATACACATCATTGAAACAAGCCATGTCTGATGCCATTTGGGAAGAAGACGAGGGATCAGATGTCGATGAGCCACGTCCAAGAAGCTCGACCAAAAAATGAAATACGAGAACAATTATGGAAAACACAAATGGAGTTGCTTAACCAGCAACACCAACACAAATGGAGAAACTCACGAAAGAGTTACACTCTTAAGTCTATCCAGAGTTCGATGCCAGGTTAGTTACCCACTGGCCAAATCCAGCATAGACGAGAGAATACATGGTGCCCTCACTGTCGAGGTGCACACACTGGCAATGAGTGCCCTTCATACCAACCGGTCCCAGATACTTTATTGATCGCGTCTCTACCGCCCATGTTTTGGAAGAAGGTATTCTTTCCATGGATGATGTTGATATGACGGATGAACATGTACTCCTTTATCTAGATGACCAACGTTATCCACCAAAATCAATTCCTGAGGAGATCAAGTCACCAAGGGCGTTGGCTCATGTCCAACTGACATCCAAAGTACCCAACACACAAGCATATAGGCCCAAACCCAAAGTATACACATGGGATGTGTATCTAGACAAAGTCTAGATACAATCGATGATGACATGATAAGTGAGGCAACAACACCGCCCACTCAAAAATCTCAAAAACCTCAGTTACAAAAAAATAAAATTATCGATACAAAATTAACTGAGCATCAAAAACAGATGCGTGAGAAGCTTAAGCAGCCGATTAAGCCCTTATCTAAAGAGACAGAAACCAAACCATCAGACCAAGCTTCCACGTCACTTCTTGGATGGATTCAGCGGGCAGAGAATGAGGTTTTATAATGTCATGCCTTTTGGCTTATGCAACGCCCCTTCAACGTTTCAGAGGGTCATGTAACTGGCCTTCCAAGACCTCTTACATCAGATTGTCGAGATTTATCTCGACGATCTGAGTGTACATTCCTCAGCCGCTATGCACCTTGACGCACTGGAGAAAATCTTCATTCGCTGTCGTAGATTTGGAATTTTGCTAAACCCTAATAAGTGTCAAATATGGGTCACCCATGGGCTAGTACTCGGACATATAATTTCAAAGGATGGTATTTCTACCGATCCTTCAAATATCAAGGTAATAGTTTAGACTACACAAAAGAGTTCTATGTGCATACTGACGCAAGTAAGTATGCCATTGGAGGTCTTCTTGCACAACCAGACGAGTATTGCAAGGATTTCCCAATACGATTATTGGGCAGACAACTGGTGCTTGCTGAAGTAAACTATACAACCACCGAGCGAGAAGCATTGGCGATGGTCTATGTTGTTCAACAACTAAGACACTATCTACTAGGCCAGACCTTTGTCTTCTACAAAGACCATCAAGCCCTTTTATATATTGTTAATAAATCCTATAAAATGGGATGCATAGCTCGATGGTTGTTGATATCAGAAGAATTTAATTTCCGTGTAGTCGTTCAAAAAGGAACCCAACATTTCATGGCGGATCACCTTTCCCGGCTCCCTAATGCTTAAAAAGCAACTGCACCAGTCAACGATGATCTTTCCGATGCATGCCTTTCTCAGATTGATGCTACATCCTTATGGATTGAGGAGATCACTCAGTTCCTAACAACAGGCAGACTCAAAGAAGGCCTGAGTACGGTTGCAATAAGAAATGTTTTGCCTAAAGCAGTGCCCTTTTAGCTAATAGCAAGACAACTTTATAAACGGGACGTTGACGGGATTATCCAACGATGTGCTTATGAATCTGAGATACGGCCTATCATGTCTCAAGCTCACGAGGGCATTCGCGGTGGCCACTTCTCTGCTGAAGCGATAGCTAAAATTATCCTTCGAGCAGGCTTGTGGTGGCCATCCTTATTTAAAGACACATTTGTTGTCATTAAAACATGTGATGTCTGTCAAAGAGCCAAGAAAAATACAAAAGCAGATTTCACACCTTTAACTCCCATTATAGAAGGCGAAGCCTTCCATAAGTGGAACTTTGTTAGACCAATCAGACCAACAGTGAAACATACCCAAGCCCGTTATATCCTAATAGTCATAGATTATGCCACTAAGTGGGTTGAGGCTCGGGCAACAAAGGATGCCAACGCAAAAACAGTTGCGCATTTTCTTTACAAAAACATTATTACACGTTTTGGTTGTCCTATAGAGCTAGTTAGTGATCGCGACACGCACTTTTTAAATACTATCATTGATAACGCCATTAGCTTGTAGTTCACTAGAAGAGTACACCATACTATCCTAGATGTAATGGCCAGGCCAAATCAAAATTTTGGTTTCTTAGTGTTAGAAGTCTAGAAGTATTCTTTGCCTCATAGATAGATTTGAGAGTATCCCAAGCATCTTTGGCATTAGTACAAGCACCAATTTCTCTTAAGATGCCATTTGAGACATTCATCTTAATATAATGCAGAGCCATCTTGGCTCTCTTTTTGTACTTTGGAATTTCTTGAGGAATTTGTGGTTACAATATCCATCACATCTTGTAGTATTAAGATAGATTCCATTCTAACCTTCCAAATTGAATAATTGGAGGTTGACAATCTTTCACTTGCTTCTAATAGAAAGACACCCATTGAAGTCATAAAGAATGATGGAAAGCGAAAAACTGTGAGATAGATCTCACTAGCTTGACAATCTCTCTAAACAAGATTTGAATCATAAAAAAAGATGAAGTATGGCAAAAGTTATGGTTCTCTGAATTTCACACGTGTGAAATATTTCAAAAATGTCAAATTGACTCAAATACAATCTATTTGTATGAAACAATTTGCCTAGAACCTATAAATTTCGTCTAAATCACACATAGATGAGATTGTACAGCTTCTGGATGATTTTTGTGATCATTCAAGCAATAAATGACATGTACACACGATTTGCCACAGGTCTAGGCGCCCTACCTACAACTCTTTAAAAGCTTATAACTTCTGATTGGCTTATCCAACTGTCATGATTCAAATTGCATCAAATTTTTCTAATGGGCTAATTTGCTTGAAATTTGGATCTGAGGTGAGAGAGAACCACCAATTTGAAAATGGGCAGATTTCACACGTGCCAGCACTTGAAATTCCATACAGTACCTGATCTGGCCCATTCAATGTGATTTGAAGCTCAAAATCACAAGAAAACTACAAACTAGCTAGAAGGTAGAATCTAGACAATTCCTAGCTTGAAATCTGATCAGATCTGCAAATTTTTTTATTAGATTTGCTTGTAGAACTTAGGTAGGCTCTGATACCATGCTGAATTCACACGTGTGGGATGCCCTACACATGTACTTTTGATCTCCTAAGCGCAATAACACTATAAACATTAGACTAGCATTGGTTGTCAATAGGAAAGCTAATCATACAAGCAATATTATTGTGTTACAAGCAAGATTTGTCAACAAAACATAAGACTAAGCATCATAAATGCCTCTACTCGGCTAGAGAGAGAAAATTACAAGTACAAAACTCATGGAGAGAGAGAGAGAGAGGGTACAAAGAGCTTGTCTCCAAATTTGCATTACACACAAATTTCATCATTTTCTCAATGAGAGTACATCACATATATATAGATCCATGGACTCTTCTCCTACTTTGAGTTGAATTGGAGTTGTGGATCCACCTCTCAAGCTATCTAGACTTATCCAAGCAACCTCACTATGTCTAATTGTGCCACATAGTCTTTTCATGCATGAAATGTGGCATGTAAAGTACAAATGACAATTCCTATGGTAGCTCGAGTTTCTACCTTTACCTACCTTGAATATTTTATTCTAAGATGGGTCTTTACTAAGTCAAAAGAGCTCAATTCATCTTTGGCATTTTAAGGACCCATACTCACAACATTAGATAGATTTTTCAATATTTTGACAATTCGTTAACTAACCTACTCCATCAAACCCAACAACTGTGAGCGTATCGCAGTAGGCCCCCTATTGTGTAACTTTGCCTATGCACTTCTCGAGGAAAAAGTGTGTGGTTTCCAATGCTCATCCCTTTTGTCTACCCTCGTGCCACATACTAACCTTTATCCGCCATCTCAAGCATCCACCTCCTCCCAACCTGTAGTTATTAACACAACGGCCAACAAACAAATGTGTGGTGCTGCCTCTACATCCACATCTCCACCTGCTACCCGAAGACGCACCTCCACTACCGCACTAACCACCCCATCAACAACTGCCACTTCTTCTTCCATGCAACCCCCCACTTCGATCTCTGTTTTCGCTACCTCTCTTCATGTTCCATCCACATCTGCTTCTGTGTCCACCCCCGTTTCCGTTGTTGATATGATTCCTATCTTTGTTCTGTTATCCTTTACTCCGTCCATCACCATCGCATCCTCCATCACTCATGCCGCCACTGTTGCTTCCATTCCGTTCAATCCTTTTGATTCTCAACTGTCTCTAGACACTCTGGTGTGGATGCAAGTCATCAATTTTTCACCCCCATGCCAGACCCTTTCTGCTCCATCTTCGCCTTCTTCCATACTCCACACCACCCTTCAGTTCTCCTCTGTTCCTCCCGCCCTCTCGTTCGAACAAACCGTCTTCGCCCTTGTTTCCACAGTTGCTTCTCAGACCCCACCTGCTTCGCCACCAAAGGTTGCTGTGGGCACCCACCCATTGCTTGATGACACATTTAGTCAAACAGTTTTCGTACCATCGCCAGATTGGGCTGATCCTCCACCCCAGATGGCATCAGGTCCAATGAGAACCTGATCGAAGATAATGACGACAGTATTCCACAAGTCGTCGGGGCCGATACAACACAAGCCCCTATCAGTGCCAGTGTACCTGCTGATCCCACAGACCTAACGACGGCATACTAGACTCTGAGAAAATACATCCGGGATGCGATAGCGGCCAAATCCATTCTGGAAAACAGGGTACTATACTTGGCGAAATAACTAACCTGAGGTAATGTCGAGGGGCAGATTGGGCTAAAAGAGCCCCACTAATGCAATGCATCCATGCTGCCCAATGGCAATTTCAAAATTTAAAAGAAGACTTTTTTTATTTTTTGATATTTGAGAGCTACATTAGGTAGATTTCAAATTTGGACACTTTGATTAGACAAGGTGGCAATCAACATGGAAGGAAAAAAAAGTATATTTACAAGGAGTCATTTTTAATTTTGGAACTCCTCTAATGAGACAATCATATTACCCTCAAAACGACTCTCCCCAAGCTCTAAAATTTTTTATTCTTCCTTATGCTAGCTTTTACCATTGATTTATAGCCAAAAAATGTCAACTTTCAACTAGTTTTGACCACAAACACAATACCAAGCCCATGGTTATGACCTAACTAACATGCAATTATCAGGTGCTATCTTATGAATTCAAAATACCAAGCATACTCATTAAAATCACTCACAATATGTAATGAGAAAGACCAAACAACTATTGAAATATTGCCATGATTCCACTACAAGGAAGCAAAAAACAATGAACTTTCAGCAAAAAATGAGAAAAAGCATCCACAGCTTCACCTTTAGATTGATGCAAACATTAACTTTGATACAAGTATAAGAAATAACTCTTGTAAATTTTACTTACAAATCACCAAAAGGAGTAATAGCGAAGCACGAAGCATCAGAAGAGAACTGAAATGACGGGAGCAGTACGCTACTTTGCAAGAAGCTATGGAAGATGCCATCAAGGAAGAAGATGAGAGATCTGACGACGAATATCCATCCACCCACAGCCCTACTCCCTCGTTAGCATCATCATCATCAACCACATCTGCTCTATCCTCAGAACTGCTGTTGGAGCAAATGACAAAATTACACAAACAGCAGATGGAGCAACTTACGGCGTAGTTTGACCAGAAACTGAAGGCCTTACAGGGAGCTGTAGCAGTAACGCCACATCAACCGAAACCAAACCAACTGTAGTATCCAAGACATGATCTTAAGACCAATGACTTTGCCCTTGTTTATGATAGTCGTCACCAAAAGTTTCCGGGAAAACTTCATATGAAATGGTTGGGACCGTACAAAGTAATCGAAGTATTCGAGAATGGTTCGGTACAACTTGAGTCACTCGAAGGAGAACTCCTACCTACACGTATTAACGGCTCCAGACTCAAGAAATATTTTATTTAACGAATATCATCCGATCATTCATTCGAATATCATCCGATCATTCATTCGAATACCACCCGAACATCCTTCGAATACTATCATCCGAACATTATTCGAGTCTTATTTGCGTATTTATTAATATTTATTTATTTTTATTTTTATTTATTTATTTATATTACTTATTTATTTATTTATTTATTTATTTATTCTATTTATTTATTTTTATTTGTTTATTTATTTATTTACTTATCGACTTAATTACTCATTTATTACTCTCTTAAATTCAAACGGTCTTAAGATACTTATCATGTTAACTTTCACTGCCGTCATGAAGATTTCGTTAGATACCGCCTTAAGTATAGGTTTACAGTTGTCAAATCAACTATGCCACGTCACCATCCTCTTCTTCCATCCTTTGTTACCATAAACCCCTTACCTTCTAATTTTTACTCTTACACTTTCAAATTTTCCTTTGTGTTTACTTGCGATCCATTTTCCTCTTCTACGATTGCGATTCTTGCACACAACCATCCGACAAATATGGATACGAGTTCAAGCAGCGCCATATCATGGAAGGTTCGCGCCTCTATTCGGCTGGCGTCGATTCAGTCCTTGTTGGACCGTTGCCGGTTGGGTAACATGAAGGTGAACCCCTCTATTGTGCTAACCAACGTCAGTGAAGAATTTGTGAATTCTATTCATGAAGTCACTGATGTTGATTTCAAGGTCAAACTGCGCAACACCGCCTGCTTGATCAACGAAAGAATTTTCTCTACAGCCCTTGGATTACCGACTGATGGAGTCTGTAATTCAACTTCCAAGGATGCTGTGGAGGAAACAAAATACCACTAGCAAACTGCTATGTCCCCAGCAAGGGATACAAAATCTCGATGACGAAGGACACTCAGCTGAAGCTGCTTTGTAAGTATGCCAATCAAGTCCTGTTCATCACTGATGCTGATGCAACTATTTCAGTACAGAACTTTGGCTACTTACTAGATGCGCTTGAGGGAAATCCCGTCTGTTTCGGCCTGATTGCCTTCAAAGCTTTTCTAAGGTGGGTCAAGCACAGAAAATTCACAGTAGTCGGAGCTCATATCTCTCGACTCTGTGAATATCTTGGAATTCTAACGGAAGCCGAGCAGAATAGCTTAGTCGGCAGACTGGTTCCGACAACAAAGGTGGATTTCTCAAGCCTTCTGCAGTCAGCTACTCCAAGTATTGCAGCAACAGCCATGGAAATCACAGAGGAAGCAACTCAAAAGGAGCCTAGCACTGGCTCAGAACCAGTAAGATATGAAGCTTCACAAACTGAGCCTATGTAGGACGACAGTGCTGCACAAGCTCATTCGCAGGAGAGTCCGAGCCCACCATCTCTCAAAATTATTACAGAACCGGGGCAGGACAGAAGCAAAGCTGCGGATGAAGACACCATCGAATCAGAAGAAGACCCTAATGCATTTCAGAATCAAGGGTTGGGTGATCTTTCTGAGGGGGCCAGACAAATCATACAAGAAGTTCGAAGGTATGATATGAATATCCAACGAGGAATGATGCAATTATTCAAAACATCAGATGAGATGAAAGAGAAAATCGACGAGTCGAAGACTCGAATCGAAACGCTCGAAGCAGACAACGTGAAGTTGCTTGAGCGAAATCAATCATTGGGTCGACAAGTTCAACAGTTGACCCACGAAAATGATTCTTTGAAAGCGACAAACAAGGCGATTGATGCCAAATCTGCAGAAGTGCAGAAATTCTTTCATGCTTTGCAGATGGAGCATGAGAAGGTCAAATCTGCTAATAAAAAGTTGCAGATATCACTTCAAGAATCTGCCCTGAAGAAAATAAAGGCAGAAACTGCCTTACAACTATGCAGCACTTCGGGCACTGCACATATTGATCCTATGAAGCTGAATACACTTCAGGATCAGATGCTCGAAAATTTTCGCATCGATTTTCTGCAACCCCTCGAAGACGACAAAGCTCTACTCGAAGAGGAGTTAGCAGAGCTGAAGGAGTTGTCGGCAATTGGAAGTTGTACCGGCCCAGATGCACATACTGAATATACAAAGGCTCTGGACACAATCGAACAGCTGTCAACCGAACTTAAATCTGTAACAACTTGTTCGGGAGTTGCTGATCATTTGGAGTATGCACAGGCATTAGTGCAAATATCAGACCTGCAAAAAGAAGTAACAACTTTCAAGCAGCAGCTCGATGATCAGAACTTCGCGATTACACTTCATTCGCATGAAACGACAGAAGTACCACCAAAGGCAAAGCGCACAAAAAGAAATCAGTCGAAGGTATGTGCTGAACGTTTCAAAGTTTTTTCAAAGAAATTTTGGAAATGGACGCCTCATCACCTTAACGTCGAATTGCAATGGCATGTCGATTATTTGATGCTACCAGGCACAGTAGGCATTGCCTTCGACGATTGGAAAATTGAGTGGGAAAAGGACGAATTTCTCTGGTTATGGGACCAGTTAGACATAGAGCAGAAAGGATGCTTATGCTGGGCAATCCTACAGGGCAAGTTTAAAGTCTGTCCATTCGGGTCAGTCGAATTGTATATAGGATCAACCTGTATGTATGCTTTAGAATATATTCGAATCAAAGAACTACAATTTTTGGAGGTCGACGATCGAAAACGACAATTTTGGAGACGACACTGTCAATTCGAACTGTACAAACCAACGGAGCGTGCGGACATAGCAGCATTCGACAATGCGGGTTTGCTGATCAATATAAATATGGCGTATCCTGAACTATATGAGATCTACATTGACTGGGAGCGCAATTTTGCTGAATATTTTGCAGAAATCAAACACAATCTGCAGGATCGAACGAAGTCCCGTGCTTATAAATTATTTTGTACATATTCTTATCGACAGTTCGGCACATTTGCAGCAAAGACCTTATTTTTTGTACAAAATTTGTATATTAAGTGTAATTATTTACAACATTCAGCACGATTCTTTCGAGAGATCAGATTAAGGAACGATTCGGAGGAAGATGTCAAATTAGTACAAGAATTATTTGATGGCACTCTTCTTCCGATACATTTAGAAGAATTTGGAAATCTTGCTATTGGCAGATACTCTCGTTCTCGAGAAAAACTATTGTTACTCGAATGTCAAAGGGATTTAGACCTCGCTCAGCAATTATATGACGAGATGTATCAAGACTAAAGAGTTCTTTTCCAAATCCTTTACCTATGTGATGCTGTATCTGATGTTTTCAAATACTTGAAGGCAATAACCATCAATTCGAATAAAGTTCCTATTGAAGAAATATCTTTTAAAGACGAATTGATCAACGAACCGAATATATTCTTTTCTAATCAACGACCAAATCTCAAAAAGAATACTGTTTGTTCACGAGGACGTTTCACATTTGAGGAGGGGGATATGTGAAGATGTGTATTTATTAAACAACGAATATACATCCGAATGAAGCAATATATATTCACATAAGAAGACAAGAGCTGGATACATTTATAATGATGGGACCTGCCTATATTTTTTGCGACATACTAAATATCACATATAAAGGACAAGTCCTCAGCAATGAAGCGACATCTACAACAACCCTTAAATAAAGACACTTACATGAAACGACTCGATCCGAATCGACAATTCTAACTATAGTAATCTAAACTCAGGGTTAGATACATCTTTGCGGTATAATCTACATACGTGTCAGATATATATTGGTTAACCTTATTCAGTAAAGCGACACGCCTCTAATTTATAAAGACGTGATTGTTCGCTCTGAAGATGATAAAGAGAAGACACGATTCAGTCTTACTCACCAGGAGATATAGTTTATGTATTCGCTGAGAGATAAAAGTTTATGTACTTGTGAGAGATCTTCTGAAGTACTCTAACAATCTTTCTTATATAAATCTATCTCTGGTCAGACAGTTGCATAAGCACATTACAGTCTATGCTGTGTATCCGTAAAAGTGTTCTAACGAACTATCTTAAAACTAACTTATTCGTTCATTCGAATATTTGTTCGACACTCGAATACTTGTTCGATACCCGAATAACGTTTATCATCAGAAGTCTATCTCAGTCATCGATAGAAAAGTATGTATACAACTGAATTGATAGTCCCTGTCTTAAGAATTGAGATAAGATATCTGTATTCTGAATATCTCCGAACATATGTTTCTAACATATTCGAAGATTATACAAGAGATTTAACTCTGAGGAGAACACTAGTTGTTGAGGACTACTGTTTAACTTTTGTTAATCCAAGAATAAGATTAACTTTGATCACTGATGAACGAATACATCAAAATCAATCCGAATTCTTGCCGACACCTTAATCAGATAGAGTGGAGTACATTCGTACTACTCTGATAACAATTCTCTTGTAGAACGCCAATTCTTTGATTCGAAAGAGAAGACTGATATTCCAATTTTAAACATTCATTTATCCATTAAGTAATACTGGTTACTTAACCCAAATGTCTGTTTGACAACCAGACTAATTCTCCATTTTATATCATACGAATAAGTCAGAACAATATCAACATTATACCATAAAGAAGCTATCCTCTTGGGGATTCGACATTAAATACTACAAAACTATACCAAATACAATTGGTATACCACGACAGAAGCTAAAGCAACAAGTAGATGTAGAGTATTCCACTTACATACCGGCGCAAAGGTCTCCTCATAGTCGATGCCTTTACTTTGTGCATACCCTTTGATCACCAATCTTCCCTTGTGCTTTGCTATACTTCCATCTGCATGGTACTTAGTCTTGTATACCCATTGGCAACCAATGGGTTTCTTGCCAACTGGTGATTCTACTAAGTGCCATGTGCTATGCTTAGCAATTGACTCCATCTCCTCTCCCATGGCCTTGACCCAAATGTCATCATCCTTCGCTTCACCATAAGTCGAAGGTTCTTTGCTTTGAATAATGCTAGATACGAGAGCATAATTTGCTTCATACCTTTCAAGTTGAGTCTTCTCTCTTGTTGATCTTTGTAGCTCTCCCTGGGTAGATGATCCTGGAAAGTCATCCATGTCGCGGCTCTCCAACAATCTCTCAAACCACTTAGGGAGCTTCTTGTCAGGTGATCGGCTTCCTGGTGAAAATGTATCCCACGATACATCCTTCTCCTTGCGTTTGTCACCTGAAACTTCAATACTTCTTGCACCAAAAGGTTTGTCCCTACCTCTCCAACCTGTCTCTTGAGGTTGAGTAGTAGTATCTTGAGATGTATCCTCATGTTCATCACTCGGAAGGTCGATGAATGGATCATCATCAGGTGGTATCCTCACTATACCATCTTTCCCACTGGATGTGTCTATCTTCTCAACATCCTCGTCTTCATACATCTTGGATTCATCAAAGATAACATCACGGCACATCAAGTTTACATCTCTCTTCCTTAGGAATGTGTACAAAGGCCTTACATCCAAAGATCCACAAGTGGTTCACCTTTGGCTTCTTCTTCGTGAATGCTTCCTCAGGTGTTATCTTAGGTATGGCAATGGTAGGACTTCTATTTTCAAGATAAATTGCTGTACTGCATGCTTCTGACCAAAAATCTTTTGGTAGTTTCATCTCATCTAGCATAGATCTGGCACTTTCCACAATCATACGATTCTTGCGCTCAGTTACACCATTGAGAGCAGGAGTATGAGCTTGCATAAATTGTCTTTTAATCCCACATTGATCACAAAGATCATTGATGTCATTAGACTTGTACTAACATCCACTATCTGATCTTAGGACTTTGATCTTCCTACCTGTCTGATTTTCGACCAATGCTTTGAAGCCCTTGAAGTTGTCAAATGCATTTAATTTCTTCTTCAAGAAGTAGATCCACGTCTTACATGACATATTATCAATAAAGGTCATGAAATACAAAGCTTTACCTAAGGACATGGTCCTCATAGGCCCGCATAAATATGTGTGGATTAAATCCAGGATGTTCTTTGCTCTTGCAACACCCCCTTTATTGAACTTCTCTCGATGTTGCTTCCCATATACACAAGATTCACACATCAATTTCAAGTAATCTTCTATGACAGGAAATCCTGTTACCATTTCCAATTTTCTCATCAAACTGAGGCTTCCCAAGTTCAAGTGACCAAGCCTCTTATGCCACAACTCAGTTTGCAATGGAATGGACGATACAAGTCCATGTTGTCCCTTGATTGTAGCATTCAACCTGTACAATTTTGTATTGGTCTCCCTTACTCCATCTGCAATAACTTTGAACTTTTGGTTCACATTCTTCACAAAGCAACGATCATGGGCGAATTTTACTTTCAACTTTTGATCAGTAATGACTCCAACAGAAAGTAGATTTTTCTTCAAACCTGGTACGTAAAGTACCTCCCTGATCATCCTGCTTTTGCCATTAGGTAGTTGGATTGAAACGGTGCCTATCCCCTTGATCTTGCACACCTCACCATTTGCTTGTGAAACGGACGTTCCATTATCCAACACTTTCAAGCTACTGAACCAATTCTTGTTACCTTCACCCTCATCAACAAGGTTACCTGCTTGTTTTTTTTTTTCCCCTTGCCTTGTTCCACCAGGAATTTGGACATTCACTCTTCCAATGGCCCTTTTTACCACAATGGAAGCACTTGCCTTTCTTCTTAGTCTTACTGAAAGATCCCTCATCCTCCTGAGACTTGGAAAATTGCTGTTTAGACTTCTTCTTGACCTTGCCCTTGCCTTGTTTTTGGCGTGTCGCAAGTGCCTGATAGTTAGTATTTTGACGTCTAGCTTTCACCATTTCTCGTCGTTGCTCTTCCTGCATCAAGATTCCTGTGAGCTCGTCAAAGGTTGGTAATCTTTCTCTTGATGCTATTCCTCTCACAAACATCTGATAGTGTTCTGCAATGCCGCAAAATGCATTGTGCACCAGCTCCACATCACGTATGCGCTCACCAATAGAATGCTCGGTCATGTACGTTTGAATGTGCTCTCCTTGTTCCATTCAGGCACTATTCAGCTTTGACTTCAAAAACATGATTCTTGACGGATTTGACGTCTCAAATTGCTCCTTTAGCACATCCCATGCCTGTCTGGGTAACAACATCACAAATGTGGGTAATGATATGATCCTTCACTGACAAGTTAATGAATGTCAAATCTTTCCTCATCTTTTTGTCGAACACTTTGATATCCGCTTCATTTGACGGCCTTCTCTCATCACCTGTGATGACTTCCCACACGTCTTTTTCCATCAATATGTTTTTCATTTTGAATTTCCACACTGCATAGTTGAAAATCCCGTCCAATTTGCTACTTTCACTCAAAATGGACTCTCCCATGTTTGTCATCGCAAAACTACTTGAAACTTCTGTCGTAGGCTAAAAATAGTTTGCCGAGGCCAACAGTGATGTCAAAAGTTGAAAATAATGACCTGCACTTTTTCCCTTACCAGGCCACTTGCCGCTTTTCCACCAATTTGAAAGCCAAATCGGCGTCGCCTTCCGAAATGCACTCAGTCGTCAACTCCCAACAACGTGCCCAGTGGAATGGTAAAATCACTTCTGGCACACTCTAAACAATTTCTCTGCTGCATTCACTCTATTTTGTTGTACCGTACTTGCAGGTACAGTTCGGGTGCCCTTCGTTTGGGTCAAAATGGGCAAAGGACCCAAAAATAAGGATTTTCTTTGTTTTTGAACTATTTCTTCACCTTGAAGAAACTTCAATCTTCACTTGTGAAGGGACCAAGCTCAACTTTCACTTTAAAATTTTTTAATGAAGTTGAAGGCCAGAATGCACTTCAATTCTTCAGGGCCCTCTTCAATGCTCTTTCAAAAACAATCCACTGGTTCTCTTGGATCCGATGGTCCAAATTTATTGCTAGAGGTTCGATCTCTATCGTTGATCATGATGGACACCGATCCAACGATCCATGCATTGTCTTCACTCTTTGCAGCCGCTGGCCCACCTTAGAACGCTAAGAGGGGACTCCTCTTCCACGCGAACATACCCGCGACCTCCCTGTCTACGGTTGCGCCTCCCCAAGCTACATGTTGCTTGATCAAACTTGCCTATGGACCAATTTGAGCACGATCTAAGGCCTGGAGCAGGGTCGCCCTACTGATACCAAATCTGTAGAGTGTTCAATCATGAAATTCTGTGGAGAAACCGTGATTTTAGCTCAGCTTGACAAAGTGGCTTTTTATTCACCTTTTACCGCAAATCTACCAGGTTAACTATCTGGAGACAAATCTCTGACACAAACCTCAGAATCTCTCCATGGCTGGTTGACAATGTAATTAGCTTCCTTCCTGTCCTTACGGCATCCAAAACGATGCACAAACAGCGAAGAAATCACTAGTTATGTGTAGAAAATCGTAACCCCAAACCCGGTTTCAATTTTTAACTGGCTTCAAAATTGTCAAATTTTCACCAAGTTTTACCCTGTTTGATGCTATGCACAGGCTACTAATCCCTCTGTTGAGTTTGGCAAGCCTCTATAAACAAGAAACCGTGCACCAGTGCTTCTCTTTCCGTCTTCAACTCGCCATAAACCCCGAACTCTCAGAAGACAGTTCTTCTGAAGCTCTCTTCAACGATGATGTTGTACTGCGTACACTCCCTGTACGGCTCTGATACCAACTTAGAATTTTCTTTGCACAGGAACACAGATCATGCTACACATTAACACAAACAAAAAACACTCTCCACAGTAAGCTCACACAGCAACTGTATTTCTCAAAATGAAATTACACTGTACATATAGTTGTTCACTCAGGCAACCCATGCATGACCCAGTTGCCGTTGGCGGGATGCGTGTCCCGTCGACTTGCCTCGTGGTGAGGCCAACTGATCCTTATCCACTAATAGGACTCACAGTACAGTAACACAATGATTCTACTTTAATTCTAACTATTTTCACCTTGCAAAAGCAATTTGTTTGACATCTATGGGGATCCACACATGTGAGGACCTGGCCACACGTGTGAAATGAAACTTGTAATATTCAGATCCATTGTACTTAGACTTTATTTGATGAATGTCAAATCTCCTAAATTGTAGGAGTTGTCTCCTAGATTGTAGGAATCTAGAAGGTCAACACTAACTACCAATGGATGATGTGGCAAATTAGATAGATCTTATCCAAAGTGGATATGGATGAGTACAATGAGTTGTCCCACACTTGCTGGAAGCAGTCTAGAGAGAGATTATGATGATTGTATACTTGATGTAGCGAATTTTGGTTTGTTTCTATTGTTTTCAAGATCCTAAGCAAGCGACTACAGATCACAGATCATAATAGAATCAATCGAGAAGACGATGCGAACAATGAGGTGGAAAAGAGAACGACTGTAATTCTGTTTTACGTTTTCCAGTGAGTCATTCAGTGTCTCGCTCGTTGATGCTCACTTCAATCGTTGTGTTCTGCTCATTGGCAAACTTTCATGCACAACTCCACTCTCTTCTATTCCTTTCGTTCTCTACATCGTCTACTTTTTGTGTTGATAAAAAATACGTATTATCTCCACTGTGTGGAGTTTACAAGATAGTTGATAAGAGAATTACAAGACAAGTTAATGCTAATCAACTAGTCAGTTATTCACTGTTACCGATGGCTCTTTCAGTTGAGCGTGAAGTATAATACACCACGCTCGTCGAGCTGCCAGTTGGTAGCACAAATTGTTTTCTTTCATTTCATGTCTTCCTCTAGTGTATTTCATCACCTGGTCATCGGACGAATCTCAAATACTTTTCTTTTGGTCTTCAGGGTATGTTTGCCCTTCACTTCGTTTTGCTTTGTTTCACTTCGTCACCTTCGCGACAAAGTTGCAAGAGTTCACAATTTATGACACTCCCTCTTGAAACTTGCAACTTTGTATATTTAACCAATTGCTTTTCTTTGTCTTGCGAAGAGTGATTTGTCAAGCGGCTTCGTAAGCAAATCTGCAATCATGTCTTCAGATTTTATGTACTAAACCTTGAGCTGCTCTCCTTTCGAGATCAAGTCTCGAATATGATGGTACTTCAGAGGTATATGTTTTGTCTTTTGATGGAAAACAAGATCTTGGGACATATATATGGCACTTTGAGAATCCATCATCATCGTGCATGGTTCTCTTTGTGGTATGCCAATTGCTTTCAACATCATCTGCCACCATATTACCTCGTTTGCCATCTTTGAAGCTGTGAAATATTCAGCTTTGCATGATTATTGAGCCACCAAGGTTTGTTTCTTGCATATCCAACTGATTGCTGCTCCGCACGCAATCAAACATACTCCTATTATGGACTTGTTATCATCTTTGCAGCTCGTCCAACTTGCATCACTGTAGTATTGCAGCTTGAATCCTTTGTCTTCTTTGTCTGCTTTGTAGGTTAATCCCATGTTTTGGGTACCCTTCAGATATTGTAGAATTTGTTTCGCCATTTGCCAATGTGCCATGCCAAGGTTCAAAAAGAATTGGCTTAAAGCATAGACAGAGAAGGCCAAATCGGGTCTGGTACAGATTGTGAGGTACACCAGACTACCAATTAGGTTTTGGTAGGGTATACCTTCTATTTTTTGTCTCTCCTCATCTGTATTTGGACAATCATGTTTCGTTAGTCTGGCTCCAGCTATCATTGGTGTGGCTTTTTCTTTGCAGTCTATCATTCGGTACTACTTCAGCACTTTCCGGACGTACTCTGCTTGACTCAGATGTATTTCTCTTCTGATTCGATTTCTTCTAATTTTCAGTCCAAGGCATCTTGTTGCTTCTCCTAGATGTGTAATTTCATAACTTTTAAAAATTGGACTCTTCGTTTTCTTGATTAGCATCAAGAAATTTTCTATCATTAGGGAGTCATCTATAAATATAGTCAGAATCACAAAATTTCTTCCTACTTTTTTTTATATAGACATTACAATCTGGTTGTGCAGGAATGTAATCTAGAGACTTCAGAAGACTATCGATCTTCTTATACCAAGATCGTGATGCTTGTTTCAGACCATAAATACATCGTTGCAACCGACAAACATATTGTTGATTGTCGGGTCTTCAAATCCTTCAGGTTGTTTAAAAAAAATTTCTTCCTCTAGATCTCAGTGGAGAAAGGTTGTCTTTACATCAATCTGGTGAATTTTCAGATTGTATTGAGTTGCGTATGCAATGAGTAGTCAAATGCTTGTCATTTTCACCATTGGTGAATACATATGGAAGTAATCGATGTCGTATCTTTGTGTGTAGCCTTTCGCGACGAGTCTTGCTTTGTATCGTCTGACAATGTCATCTGATTTGATTTTTCTTTTGTAGACCCATTTGCAGTTGACGATCTTAATATTTTCGGGCAGTGGCTCTAGTGTCCATGTCTCGTTTTGTCTCATTGATTCGATTTCTTCTGACATTGTCTGCTGACTCTTCACTGAAGCTGGAATATTCGAACTCTGTTTTTTCGCTCCATTAAAGGTTGTTAATGTATCGTTCTGGAGGTCTTCTTTGTCTTGTCGATCTTCTGAGTTCGATTTGTCACTGTTCGAATGTTTCTTCTTCGTCGGTTTCTTAATGCTCGAATTTTTTTGCAAACTCAAATTTTTTCAAGACTCAAATTTTCGAAAGACTCAAATTTCTCCAAAGACTCAAATTTTTCTAAAGACTAGAATTTTTTCGAAGACTCGAATTTTTCACAAGACTCGAATTTCTCCGAAGACTCAAATTTTTTATAAGACTCGAATTTTTTAGAGGACTCGAATTTTTTCGAAGACTCAATTGTTTTAGAAGATTAGAAATTTTTCAAAGACTCAAATTTTTCGAATTTTTTCAAAGACTCGACTTCATCATAAGACTCAAATTTTTTTGAAGACTCGAATTTTTCGAAGGATCGAATTTTTCCCAAGATTTGAATTTTTCGAAAGACTCAAATTTTTTCGAAGACTCGAATTTTTACCAAGGATCGAATTTTTACAAAGGATCGAATTTTTCCCAAGACTCGAATTTTTTTCAAAATTCACCAAAGACTCAAATTTTTTCGACCCAATATTGAGTTTGGCAAAGAAGGATTTTTTGATACCCTTTACCCAAAATCAGAATTTTTCAATACCCAAAATCAGACTTTTTTGATACCCAAAAGCAGACGTCCACCTGCCGTACTTTGGCCACATACATATGGACACACATACATCGGCCATCCTTTTATGACCATCGGCTTTCCTCCTAAACCATTGCTGCTCGTCCGTCAATGACGGGCACTCTTTACTAGTATATATATATATATATATATATATATATATATATATATATATATATATATATATATATATATATATATATATATATATATACACACACACACATATACATATATATGTATATATGTATGTATATATATATGTATATACTAGTAAAGAGTGCACGTCGTTGATGGGCAATGGAGGCCGATCTAGGTGGCGGTCGATAATTTGGATGATGGCCAATCTCGCACATCTCGCATCTTGAATATCTAACATTCGAGTCTTTGGAAAAATTTGAGTCTTCTAAAAAATTTGAGTCTTTTGAAAAAATCGAGTCTGAAAAAATTCGAGTCTTCAAAAAAATTCGAGTCTTTTGAAAAATTCGACTTGACAATACAAAGGGTCTTTCGATCCTTCGAAAAAATTTGAGTTGCCAGTTTGATCCTTCGAAATAATTTCAGTCTTTTGAATAGTTCGAGCATTTGGAAAAATTCGATACTTTGGGGAAAAAAATTGAGTCATTGAAAAAATTTGAGTCTTCAGAAAAATTCGAGTCTTTCTAAAAAAATCGAGTCTCTGAAAAATTTCGAGTCTTAAAAAAAATTTGATACTTTGGAAAAATTTGAGTCATATGAAAAATTCGAGTCATTGGAAAAATTTGAGTCATTGAAAAAATTCGATATTTTGAGAAATTCGATCTATTGAAAAAATGCGAGTCACAAAAAAATTTGAGTCATTCAAAAATTTGAGTCATTTAAAAAGAAAATTCAAGTCGTTCAAAAAATTTGGGTCGTTCAAAAATTATAGTCTTTCCATAAAAAAAAGGAGTCGTTTCGAAAATTTGAATCTCAAAAATTTGAGTCTTTAAAAAATTTGAGTCATTGAACAAATTCGAGTCTCTAGAAAAATTGGAGTATTTGAAAAAATTTGAGTATTTGAAAAAATTCGATCCTTTGGAGTCTCGAAAAATTAGTGTCTTCAAAAATTCAAGTCTGTGAAAAAATTCGAATCATTTCGAAAAATTCGATACTTTGGAAAAATTTGAGTCTAAAGAAAAATTCGAATCTGAAAAAAAAATTCGATCCATTGAAAAAATTTGAGTTACTGATAAAATTCGAGTCACTGAAAAAATTCGAGTCATTCAAAAATTAGAGTCATTGAAAAATTTGGAGTCGTTTAGAATCTTCGAGTCATTCATAAATTCTAGTCTTTCCATAAAAAATCGAGTCTCAAAAATTTGAGTTGTTCATAAACACACGAATAGAAATTTGAGTTGTTCAAAAATTCAAGTCTTTCAAAAATTTGAGTTATTAAAAAATTCGAGTCTTTCAAAAATTCGAGTTGTTCAGAAACACACGAATAGAAATATACATATATCTGGATTCATGTTTTTGATAGAAATAGGTATCATACCTACAAACGCACCTGCAAACTGGCAAACACACCTGCAAATGCGAACACACCTGCAAATTGAAAAACACACTTGCGAATGCAAACACATCTGCAAATTGGCAAACACATCTGCAAATGTGAACGTGTACTAAATCCACAAATTGTTAGCATATGCACTTCAAATATCTGCATATGATTATTAGAGAAAAAGAATCAAATAGTAGTCTCTCACATACAATCTACAATCTGGCATATGATTATCAGAGAGCATACGATTAGAAATTGCAGTAAAATCTTCATAGAGTATACTATTAGAAAGTATACTTCTATCTTTAATCAGAAAATTTCAAATAGAAACATACATATATCTAGATTCAGGTTTTTAATAGAAATAGATATCGTACCTGCAAACACACCTGCAAAGTTGTACAGAGTACTGAAGGGACTTACGTTGCAAGCATAAACCTGGCCAAGCTCTCCATTTTCAGCTTCTGCTCATATTGCTCATTGTCAGCTGCATATACGTCCTGCAAATCCAATAGAGACATTTTGATGATTCCAAACTTTGATGCAAGAAATTGCAATCACATCTCTCTAAGTTTTAAAGATGTAACTTTCATGGATGGCTATTATAGTAGTAGTACTCACCACATCAACAACCTTGAATCCAACCTTGTTAGTGTATCTAGTCTTGCCTCCTTCTGCAAAGGCCTGCCATCATCCAACCTACAGTCAGAATTAATAAATAGCATGCTTAATGCTTTAGGCTGAAAGTCTTAGCATTCCTCCACATCACCCAATTCCAAGCATGAAGAAAGTTTCTTAAAGATCAATGAATAACACTATCAACTAGTACGCAAAGATTTTTTGCTGCAAACCTTCCCAAAAACTTCGGATGTGCCTGTCTGAGTTCCAAAAAATAATGTCACCTGCTTTTGACTACAATCTTCAAACTCTGTAGCTTAGAGAACTTCTAGTGATTGAAGTTTGAACAGAAACAGTGGACTGAGATTGCTGCTTAAAAAGAAAAAAAAACCAAGAGGAAGACGAATCCAACGGCAAAGCCTACAACAATGAAAGGGGAAGAATCCCAACCATAGCCATACACTCAATCGAACATCGTTGATGGTGTTGCGGACCCAGCATCTGTTAGAACTCGTCGTCCTTTAATTTTGCCATCCACAATCAGTTTTTTTACTTTTGCCCACGGAAGAAGAGTATGTTAACCGTTTGTAGGAGGCACCAGCAAGAATAGAGAGTACTGAGGACACCTTCAAACGGCTTGTGTATATGCATGGGTGAGGGGAGGAGGATGCATGGGGCCCCAACGCTATTCAATCCAATGCTAGTAATGCAGGACATGCTATAAAACATTCTTGATGGTGGCAATGTGGAGATTGCATTTGACAACGACACTGGTGTAGGCCCCAGAACACTTCTTGGAAATATTGGAGATTACTTTTTTGGGCCAAGGTTATAGCAGCTCATCCAGCACTTGGCAGAAAATGTTCAAAATGGATACAATACACGGCCTGTATCTAAATCTGCAATTGAATCTATGCCTATCACTTTCTATAAAATCAAAGTTCAAACCATTGAAAGTGCAAAAATGAATCAAAAAACTTGAAAATTGGAAGAAAAAAACAAAATTTTTTAAAAGGTCTCAAAATTTTGAGCAGCAAAGCAATGAATGTTTTAAATCTCCCCAAAAGACTTTTAAGCATTTACTAATCACTGGCATTTGAACTTAAAGGTTACAAACATTGTTTTTGAAAAAGTAAAACTTAGGTCCTACATGACTTTTCCTTCAATGTAGGTAAATAGCCATACATATAGATTTTAAATCTTTTCAATGGAACCAAAACATAACATCACTTTTGTTACACATCAATGAAGAATCTTACTAATAATTGCCAAGAAAAGTGTATTGAGACTTCCAAGAATTACATAGATTATGACTAACAATCAAATGATGGTAATTTCCAAAAATATGTGATTAACATGCACTTAAAACATTTACTTCACAAATATATTAAAATTGAAAAACAAGTCAACAACCATTGGTATGATGATGTTCAACCTGCACTTAAAGCCGATAATAGTGTTCTTTCGCAAAAGAGGTTTGATTAGAAGCCAAGTCACCATTGGAACGCTGATGTTGAGCCTAAAAGGAACTACTACAAATGTTTTCACTACAAAAATTATAAAGCTTAGTCTATATTCTAACTTATTTCAAAGTGAGACTCTGATAGCGACTGTTGGTAAGTTAATTTTTTGCATGCATAATGGTTTCCTGATTTATTTGACTTCTTAAGAAAGTATGATCAAGATTGATGAAACTTCTAGGATATGACAAATAGCAGGTATATGAGACAACTTGCAACATTGTAAGAAAAACGTATGCTAAAGTTAGAAGCCTTAAACGAACTCATATCATAAAAGACCTTCAGTGGTAAATATTTCTTTGATGCCTTATTTTCATATCTTGCTTCTGAGTTTGAAGCTTGTGTGTGCCCATTGAGTGTGTGTCTGGATAAGCTTATTTTCTAATTTTCTGTTGTAGAGTTGAAGCTCTGTGCAGTTTTTGAGTTTGGTTTACTCTTCATGTCTCTCCTGTGCCATCTTTAACATGTCTCACACCTCATTCGTCAATGGACAACACCATGACGAAGGTCTTTGATGCAGAATATTGAATGCCATAAGCAACTTTTATATTATCGTCAGTCATCTATCATACTTCCATCGCATAAGAAACTTATGAATTTCAGTGCATATTCACCAAATGATTAAATGAAAATAGAACTTGCAATAACAAATCTCTGAATTGCCAGTCTCGAAACTGGAGCAGAGCATCCAACTCAGCTCAAACTAAAGAATACAAAAAGTGACTAAATGAAGTCTAAATTGACAACTCAGTCACAGGATCTTGGATTTAAATATTAGAAACAACGATAATATTTTTGACTTGCACAGTCAAATTTTGAGCATAGCATCCAATTCAAACAAAAGAATTCATAAAAGGACCAAATCAAAATGAAACGAATAACTCGTACACATATCCCTGGTTTAAATATTAGGAGCAACGCTATTAAATTTTTTCATTGCCACTCTCGAATTCAAAGCCCAGCATCCAATTCAGCTCAAACAAAAATCTCCAAAGAATGGCTAAATGAAAATAAAACAGACAACTTAGACGCATAATCTTGGATGTAGATATTAGAAGCAACGGCAAATCCAATCTTTTACTCACTTCTTTTGAAGCACGGAATCCAATTCAACTGAGATTCTGTAAAATGACCAAATCATAACAAAATGGATAACTCAGAGACATTATTTTGGTCTTAAATATTATAACAATGGCATATCCTTTCTTTTACTTGCCAATCTGGAATTCAAAGCATAGCATCCAACGCGACTCAGACTAAAGACTACATAAAATGATTGAATGAAAACAAAATGCACAATTCGGACACTAATGGAGACAATCCATCCACTGTTACAACAACTTCAGTTCATGAACAATGATGTTATTCTGTGAAGTCATCTCATTATTCTATTGTGATTCAGATGAAGGCATTCCATAATATTGCGGCAAAGACAAAGCCATTCTGTAACATTATGATTTATATGAAGGTATTCCATAATGGACGATTCCGGATGGCGAATGCCGGCCTCGACCGTCTACGCAAAACTCTTCTCAGGCTTCAAATCAGATCGTTGTAAGAACTGTGAAGACTGATAAACATTAAAAGAAGTGCAAAGAAATCTCATTAATGTTTCACTGCAGCAGTTAATTATTTGGATCCCTTGTCCTCACTATCTTTTCCCTCGGCCGTCTTGGCAAAGCCCTTTTGAAGCTTTAATTCAATTTGAAAAATGATGAATGCAGAAAGTATTAATTAGTTTAGCTTACTAAATTCGGATAAAGGTGCTGGTTAGAAGTATGCGACAACTCAAGAGTAAACCTTAATCAACTTACATTAATAAGTTTAGCTTTCTGCACTTCGGATGCAGTGGCGTTGAATCTTTCTTCTTCAATAAATTTTTGATACATGATTGCTTAGAAAGATATGAAAGCTCATATCAAACCTTCAATGAGAACAAACCTTGAGTGGAAGCTCATTAAGAGAGTGGTAGATCATAGTAAACCTTAAGAAACTCGTTGAGAAAAAAACAACTCGCTGGAAAGAGCAGAAGATCAATTCATTGAGAGCTTGAAAAGCTTTGTTGAGCTACTCACTGAGAGCTTGAAAAGCTTTGTTGAGCTACTCACTGAGTCTGACCAACTTATTGAAAGTGATGAGCTACTTGTTGAGGAGAGATTGCATCCCCCTATTCTCTGCTCAAAAGGGAGGGTAGGAAGACGACTACACTACTGGAACCCCCTCCTCTTGGTGCTTGATGGCAGTTACAGCCTCCCCAGCCATCGCCTACTCCTTATTCTTGGAAGACGATTTACAAAAGGCCCGCTCCTCCTCTGTTCGAAGGTGTTCTTGATCTGTACGCCATGGATCGGGCTAGTTGCGTGGAAGAATGCTATAAAGAACATTATCTTCCCCTGGAAAATAACTTTTGAATTGAATCAATCTTCCACAGGTCAGATCAGCCTTCAGACGGCCTTGTGCAGGTCAGCCAGCTCAACCAAATGACTAAGAGCGCAAGACTTTGAGCCCAGAATGCTCAACTAACATACAATACCATGACTCTGATCGAAGCCCAACAACAGAAGCAATCTTCCCTACACGATCTACATAGTACAATGGAGAGCATGTGCGAGTCCCACTCAGATTTATTACTGTTCAAACTGCGGGTGCGTGATTCTACAAACTTTTGCCAAAGCACAAATGCAGCGTAGGCAGAGGGAGAGGGGGAGGGATCTTTTAAACATCTTTTGTGGCCACACATGCTCTGATCAGCCATCCTAATGTCAGCAACACCCACATACTTGTGGAAAAATTACAAAAAGGACCAAGAGTGGATCCTAATCTGATCCTCAAGAGGGATTGGTTGTCAGATTACTTGATCTATCAATCTACTTCAGATTAAGATCAATCTAGATCAATTCTAGACACAAAATCCTAACAAGAACAATCATTAATTGAAGGTAAGTGTACTTTATGGTTTCACACGTGTGAAACACTGTCTGATTATGGACTCCAACCTGAAAATCAAGTACACATTGATAGAACCTCAAAACAATCAAAACAAATGTAGACAAATGGAGAGAATCACTCAAAATTGCTTCCAAAACCAAGATTGGTGTCTCACACTGATTATGGACAAATGTGGCTCTATATATACAATAAGTGGGAGCTCATGGTACTGATCATCCCTTTGATCCCACATGTGTGAAGGTGCTTTGTCATATGATGATTCATCATGCAAAACTGACACTTGGACAAAACCTTCTATTTTGAGCACTTTTGGTCCATTTTTCTTCTATATGGAGATCTACTTGAAAATCTTCTAGAAGTCAAAATTCGTCTACTTCAGCTTATTCCACACATGTGAGCTGTCCTCTACACATGGGATGTGACACCTAACCAAAGGATGTGGCTCATGCAAGCAATAGATTGATGCCATGTGTCATATGTCTAGAAAACTAGTTTTTGGCCTTTTTAGCCACTAGAACTTGAATTAAATCATATGTACAACCTATATTATTATGGTACATGACAAGTACACTATTTTCACACGTGGGAACAGGCTCAACACATGTGTAATCATCCTATATACATGATTTTTGGCCTCTACCAAGCTTATTTTTGCATTTTTCACACTCCTCAAAAATCTAGCTTGGTAAATCTAGCTTGATGGAAAACATGATGATCTTGAACTTGACTCCATGGGCTGAATTGGTCTTTGCTGGTTCAAAAGGTGTGAAGATCAGCCAATGAGCATGATGTTGATCTGAAATCACCATATCCATGATAGTGCTTATTTGATGTTGACATCTTTGATGAACTTGAGAGCTTTGCACCATCCTAGCATCTTCGAAATTGATTCCTTCCAAACTTCATGTAGATGCTTGACTTGAGGCTTGCTCCTTCTTCATGTGCATGCTCCTCCAAGAGAAAATAAAGACTTCTTGACTTATTAGGATCACAAAGATCTAACATCATGTTACCATGATCTAGAGAATTGGACTTATCCAAATTGGCAAGACTATGCATGCTATAATAACAAAGTGTTTGCATCATATCTTCATGCTTGTTTACCATGCTAATCTCAGATCCAATGAGGCTAAATACTTCATCATGGAGATAAGTGTCTTTAGAAGATGATTCAGTTACTCTCATAAAGAGTTTACAATTTGCCTCAATACAAATTTTCAAATTATGAGTGAACAAATCACTATTGCTCTTACATGACTCAAGAGCATACATTTGATGAAATAACCACCATTTGCTTTCTAATTGATTTAAAATCAATTTCAACATTTTAAGAACATCATCTATGTTCTCAAGAGAGACTTCATACTCAAGTAGTATGGCTTTACTCCAATTTGGAGATGCAATGATCTCACTAAAGCAAATTGATTTATCAAATGACATAAGAGAAGTAAGTATGAGATGTATACCACATGAGATATGCTCCTCTTTCCCTTGAAATGTGAGCCACATGGAATCAACCATATTTCTTGAGTTTCTTTTTGGAATCACAACTTGAGAAGATCTCTCCTCCTCAATCCTTGGCACACTTGAACCTAGAGATGATTCTTTAAGATCCTCTTCATGGTGCTCCTTCTTGATGGAAATCCGAGACCTCCATGTCTCATAATGATCACAACAACTATGACCACACAATATGCACTTCCTATGATCATCAAAATTACTTATGCTAGAAACATAAGTCCAAAAATCACCACAACTTGGCATGATTTTTCTAATATTGAAATCAAAAGGCATTTCCATCTCAATAAGGCTAACTACTTGCTTATGGATATAAGTGTCCACTTTGGATGCTTCACTTATTCTCATAAGAAGTTTACAACTTGCCTTCAAGATTGAAAACTTACAATTTTCATCTTTATGAATGAACACATCATTCATGATCTTATTGAAACCAAAAGATCCTACATTATGAAGATATTTCCATTTCCTTGACTTCATAACTAATGTAAGCTTACAAGGAAAACATATTTTGCTATATTTTAAGGCATCACACTCAACTAGTATTGCCTTAATCCACCTTTGAGATACAAAAATCTCTTCAAAGCAAAATGGTTCTTCATAAGTTGACATGAGAGCATAAATGAAACTATTTTCATTTTGTGATTGCTTCTTATTCTTGATTGATTTCTCTTGGATAATAACAATAAGTTTGAACTTGTCCAAAGTTCCAAGCAAAATACTTTCCAAGGACATAAAATAAATCCAAGTTACTTTCATGAAAGTGACATGTATCTTTGCATCTTGAACCAAACAATGCACTTCCAAATGAAAAATTTCAAAAGATTTGACATGTGTTGTGATGGACTCTTGAAGACAAATCTTGCAAGTCCTTGTGACACTCCAAGCCTCATTCACCTTTCCACAAAGGAAACACCTTTCCTTGGACTTGTCCTTCTTGTATTTGCATTTTGAACTTGAAGCCCCCTTGCTTTGGTTCTCCTTGGATGGACTGGTCTTCTTTTTGTAGCATCTTGAGAAAAAATATCCTCCCTTGCCACAAAGGTTGCACTCAGGATCCTTTCTTTCCTTCAATAGGATGCCACATATTGATGCCATGTGAATAAAAACCTGTGATATGATTCTACAAATGTAATTTGTGACTTTCAAGAGACTAGATTTGAACATCTTCAACAATCTAGAAGGATCTACAAAAGATCTAGCTCACAAACCTAAGAATCAATCTTCACAGTAATGACTAGTCACTTGGAGACTTTGCTTTGATCACTAAGACAAAAGCACACAATCTTTGAATCAAATCACTAAAGAAATCAGATCCAATCTCCTATTGGACTCATCAAATACCAATGACTCTTTCTTTTGAAAGTTGAAATGGATATGAAAAAGATTTGACACCTAGATTTTCCTTTTCACTTGACTAGTTCTCTCAACACTTGAGATTCTTGAACAAAAGATGAGTTTTGATTCAAATACATGAAAATCAAACTTAATCACTTCTTTTGGACTCACTCTTGACCCAAATAATCTCACACTTGAGATTTAGAATGAATTTGATTTGATTTGACAACAAACTATACCATCAATTTTTCACAAAGCTTAAAAAATTTAGACAACTAGAGATTCACAAAGATCTCAACCATGCATGAATACTCAAATATGGACTCCTCATTCTAGACATCCAATGGGATCACAAATTGATCCTCACACTCTCACAAAGAAAGTTGAATAGAACTAATTTGAGTTTCATACATTCTATGTCAGTTTTTGCTCAACAAATTGAATTCAATCACTTCTATTGGATTCCACCAATTACTCTACCTTTTAAGACTTGGAATGAAATTCAAAATCAAAAGTTGTGATTTTTCTCACTAAGATATTGTGCTTCAAAGAGCTAATGCCACTTAGAAAGATTTGATCACCTAGGAAGAGACAAACTCTCCACCAATAACAACCACATAATGAGCTTCTAGATCTTGCCCTCTACAAAGGAAGGAACTCTTAGAAAATTGGATCTCTCTCTACACATTTGCCATAGACACCTTAATGACTCTTTTCAAACCTTACAATCACTCAAACAAATTGAGTAGGGTTGAACAATGTGACTTGGATCTCAATCTCTTTTCTAGAACTCTCAATTGAAGCCAATCTATGTCAAATTCTACAAAAGATTTGCATAGATGCTCTATATGCACTAGAAACTCTCAAAGGTTTCACTTGGAGGACAAATCCAAAGATGTTTTCTAGCAAATTGATGCTTCTAAACTTGACCCTATGACTCTTGAACAAATCTAGAGTGATGGTACAATGGATTTCAACCTCTCACCTTGCATATCACTCCTTAATCTATGATTTTTAGCAAAATCTCTCTCAACTTCAACATACACTCAAAAAATCAGAGAATATCAATTAATGCACCTATTTCAAGCTTAAATTTTAATATTTTGGCTGATCTAATCCAAGAACTAATCAACGGATTAGATTCTCTATAGAAAATGCTTGATTTTGCACCAAAAATCACTCAAATTGGGTATGTGAGTCAAATTCTATAAATTTTTGAAATTTTTCAGTCAAAACTGGAGGTGTACGGCCTCACACGTGTGAAAAGGGTTCCTACAGCCCACAACAAGATCTGGACCAAAAATTTTGAGGATAGCTATCAAATCCAACTCGCTACACAAAATTTGACTAGTTTCTAAAAAACTGCTAATTTTGGCTTTGATTTGGATTAACCCTATCAATTTCAACAAAACCTCTTGTACTAGGCTCTGATACCATGTGGAAAAAGTACAAAAAGGACCAAGAGTGGATCCTAATCTGATCCTCAAGAGGGATTGGTTGTCAGATTACTTGATCTATCAATCTACTTCAGATTAAGATCAATCTAGATCAATTCTAGACACAAAATCCTAACAAGAACAATCATTAATTGAAGGTTCACACGTGTGAAACATTGTCTGAGTACGGACTCCAACCTGAAAATCAAGTACACATTGATAGAACCTCAAAACAATCAAAACAAATGTAGACAAATGGAGAGAATCACTCAAAATTGCTTCCAAAACCAAGATTGGTGTCTCACACTCATTATGGCCAAATGTGGCTCTATATATACAATAAGTGGGAGCTCGTGGTACTGATCATCCCTTTGATCCCACATGTGTGAAGGTGCTTTGTCATATGATGATTCGTCATGCAAAACTGACATTTGGACAAAACCTTCTATTTTGAGCACTTTTGGTCCATTTTTCTTCTATATGGAGATCTACTTGAAAATCTTCTAGAAGTCAAAATTCGTCTACTTCAGCTTATTCCACACATGTGAGCTGTCCTCTACACATGAGATGTGACGCCTAACCAAAGGATGTGGCTCATGCAAGCAATAGATTGATGCCATGTGTCATATGTCTAGAAAACTAGTTTTTGGCCTTTTTAGCCACTAGAACTTGAATTAAATCATATGTACAACCTATATTATTATGGTACATGACAAGTACACTATTTTCACATGTGGGAACAGGCTCCACACATGTGTAATCATCCTATATACATGATTTTTGGCCTCAACCAAGCTTATTTTTGCATTTTTCACATAGTCACTATAGTTGGGAATCGACGTTGATTTGTTGGAGTCATCCAGAAGAAAATTCACAAACTGAAATTCGAGAGGGAGGATCTTTTGGACATCTTTTGTGGCAATTAATCCCTGGCCACACATGCTCTAATCAGCCATCCTAATGTCAACAACACCCACATAGTCACTGTAGTTGGGAATCGATGTTGATTTGTTGGAGTCATCGAGAAGGAAATTCACAAACTGATATTCGCCATACTCACTCTGACGCATATGAATTCTGCATTTGTCAAGAGAATTTTGAATTTATTCTTGCCCCGAAAACTGTTGCAATCCCACCTCCAAGCACTCAGAAGACTGTTTATGCTGCACGGAGCTCTGGCTTTGCGATGGAAACTCTTCAAAAGCGATGGGGCTTGAGTCTAAACCCAGTTCCAGGGCCTTGTCAGCAAGTGCCTTCTGGAATTTGTGCAGCCTTAGCCATGCCTTTGCTCTTGGTCGTTGCGTCAATGCATTTGGAATAAAACTCAATCGCTCCTAGTCATATCAATGCTGCCATCAACACAGCGCTTAAGGTAGGACTCCTTCATCACAACAGCTCTGCCCTTGGGGAACAGCCTTCGCACAACTATTCTGAACATGAATTCTCTCTCTCACACTTGCCCGATCGAGAGAGAGAGAGAGAGAGAGAGAGAGAGAGAGAGAGAGAGAGAGAGAGAGAGAGAGAGAGAGAGAGAGAGAGAGAGAGAGAGAGCGAGCGTGCACTAGGGGAGGGAAATTTTTTTTGAAATGTGTGTGCCAAAAAAGAAAAAAAAAAGCTTGTAGGTATTTTTTTTTTACCATTTTTTTCAAGCGTTTTTTAGCTTTTTCCTTTGAAAAAGCGTGACATTTTCGCGGGCAGAGTGTGACATTTTTGGCGGCACAAGGTTAATTTTTTTATGACAACCCTTACATCCTCTCTCTTAAATATCTTTATATATATAGTATACATACAGATACATATACATATACATATACAACATTTACCGTACCACAAAGACAATACCAATGGATAGTTATGCCATTTGGCCTGAAAACCGCTCCTTCTGAATTCCAAAAATGATAGATATGATCTTCCAAGACTTCGCATATTTTATGATTGCATATATAGATGATTTACTAATATTAAGTAAGTCATCTATATACTATTGCAAAAGACTTCTATTGCGACTTTTTTTTTTTGGCAATATGGTATTCAAATTGCAGCAAAAGAGATGGGGATCTTATAGTAGTTGTTCAAAAAAAATTTAAACAATATAGAGAGTGGATATTGTTCATGACATTGATGGTTTGATACCTGAATTGCCATATAGACTACATAGTTTGGTACTTGCATTATCACATAGAGTATACAATTTGTTTTGCATGAGAAAGTTGAAAGGTTGTGAACGATTCACATGATACAATGGCTCATGCTATGGCATCACAGTCTTTTGTGGTATTGCAAAATGAAAAGCTAATTTTAATACGTGACAAAAAAGAAAAAACTGAAAGTGGACACAATGCCATAGAAGGAAGATGTGCCAGAGATTGTCATGACACCTATTAAGAGACATTGAGAGGATTATTAGTAGTATAGGGCGGAGACAACCAATGTCACTTCCAAAGTCGTCTCCTATAATGAAAGTTTGGGTGTTAGGCTTAGAATCTATATTTGTCCCAAGATGCATATATGAAATAGTTGCTCAAAAATTCTTACTAAATGCAATTACGCGCAGTATTGTTCCATTAGTCGGGCTATTACCACATGTAATCCGATCCTCGAGCAACCCACTCAACTACCTGGGTCCCGATTATATGAGGTAATGGCCCTCACACTCGCCATTACCTAATCTGTAATTGATCTCATGCATCTAACTTGAATGTTTAGCGAGTTGCTCCTTGTGATTGTCATGATTTCATTGTTTGGAGTGGCAAGCATTTAGGCAGGAGGGGTCCAAACATTTCTGGTATCTGGAGTTTCTGTGGATTCCTCAATTCTCAGCCTTTTTGTGGACCTCTTTCATGCTTTTCCGTTTGTCTTTTTCTCTTTGCTCTGCGTCTATTTTCCTTTAAAATGCTCACTATTTTTCAGTTCTCTAATGCAACAGGAGGGTCGCTAAAGGTAGCATCAATTTATATCTCCTTATTTTTTCTTTACCATTTCTAACCAGCTCATTCTAGGAGCGGATTCTTGTCTTGGCAGCTGAATTCATTGAGTTAAGTTCGTTCAGGAAGTCTATCCAACTTCCTATAAATTCCATGTCAGTGTTAGAGGACTGTGTCTCAAGATTTGCCATTTCTTTGTTTTCCTTCCTTCATAAGTTGGAGAGTTAGGGTCTTCTGATCAGTCTTCAACTGGGCAGTCACTGCCAGTGTTGGTTATGTTCTATATGCCTATGGTTCCAGTATTTGAGGGACGAGTGCAGAGATGTCTTCTTTTCGTATTTTCGGAGTGTGGGCGTCTGAAGGAAGGTCACTTATCATTTGCAACTAGCATCTACTACAAGGACTTGGAACACTATTCATGTCAGCTAGCTGCATGCTGCCATAGAGCCTAAAGAGCCTGATGTTGCTCAAATCTGAAGCTTTTCTTCCATTTCTACATGATGCTACTTTACAAGTGTGCATCTAGCTTAGCCACTGTGATCATGGCATGGCCAACCTATTGATGAGGCCACATGGGAATCCATTGACATCTTTGGCCATATTCCATGACTACAAGACCAAATCAGAGCCTTTGCAGCTACCATGTGGACTCCACGAGTTATTTAGCCCTAGTTTTAAATATCTTTTTTCCCAAATGAACGGCAATGATTTCGTTCTTTGAGGAGCACTATAAACATTTACAAGAATGTTGCAACAGCTATTTATATTTAATATTATGCCTAGGATAATAGTCCACATAACAATAGGAGCAATCTTTAACCTTATGGAATTCAACCACTAAATCTTAGACCATCAACTTCATCATGCATAACATGGACAAAATGCTACCACATACCTACTCCAACCATCAATGCCCCAGAGTAGGTGCAGGTCACATGCACAAGACATGTCCACATAAGCTTTCATACATTTGTGAAATAACAAATGTAATGAGTTTCTATGGCTTCTCTAACTCAATTAGCCAGCACTACAGAATATTTGATAATACAAGTATTATTTGAGATCATGGACCATTTGGATGCATGCACTATTTTTTACCCAGTTTTTATTTGAAGGCCCGTTCATTGTTTCATAAGTTCTAAGGACCTTTCCACAGCTCTCAGATAAGCTTCAGTAGCTCGCAGGCAGCTACATAATCTGTGCATGGCTTGACCTAACCCTAACTTGGAAGGTGCAAATGGGTGTTGCTCTGTTCATTTGATGTTTATTCAATATTCTTTCTAGAAGATTCCTATTGATTCATCTTTTATTGTTTATTTTGTCTTGATGTGATTGCAAATCTGTGATTGACTTTATAACATATCTCGAACTCTTTTATTGTCATTGTGCAATCCTAATCGTTACCTCAAAAGTATATTAAAACAATCCTATTCACTTTGAATGTGCCACAATTGCAGAAATTGTATATGTTAAACTCAAACAAACTTGATGCTATAGTGTTATCCAAGAATAGTCCATTGCTCATCTGACATACTACCTACAAAACTGTACAAATTTGCAGCACACAATACTAACATGAGATTACTAGCAAAAGTAAACCCAATTGCTCTAGAAAGCTTCTCTTGAATCCAATCTATTCAGATCAACAAGGATTAATTTGTTACTGTACAAACTAAATCACTGAAACTAATCGAGGCTCAGGCCACAACTACCAAAAGCCACGTAAAGATCCTTGTACCTGGGAAATCAGTACATGGTAGGCAGCATATACAGTATGACAGCCATTGATTAAGCTCTTAAAGGGTTAAGAGCAGATAGATCTCACAAAAATCAGTATAAAAATCAAAATTAAAAGACATCAAACATGTGTGTTCAATGAGTCTTTGTAAAAGCAATAAAACATCCTGTTCATCTTCATCTGTTACATTTACATAAACCTTTGAATATCATTTTTGGCAAGCATTGCAGTTTCATCACTTCATGTTGGTCAAACCCAATCAAGAAAGCACATTTCACCGAGCAAAAAACCTGGCAAATTGCATCACTGAAGGTTTGACCAAGTTTCAAGCTGCCTATATAATTGGTCGAGAATTACACTGACAATATGCACGCTTCTTCTGTATCTTTGCATTCACAGAAGCTTCATGCTATACACAATATTTCTACACAACATTGTATACGCCAACTATCAAAAAGAGAACTAGTTGATTTAGTCCAAGGAGATTTATTATGATCAAATACTGCAGAATTTAGCAGATCTGGTGAACTTCTACACGCTCCCAAATTGCCTTCTCCTATAGAATTCTTTCACCTTCCATCTGGCTAATAAACACTTCATATGCTTCGTAGTATTCTACTATCAATGGTTTGCACATACGGCAATCAGTTTCTACATGCTGAAGAACGTACTTATAGTATGTTAACCCTTCATTCAAGCGATCGGCCTTTGCAAATGCTCTCACCAAAATCCCATAAGTGACGCCATCAGGTACCAACCCTATGCTCTGCATCTCAAATAGGAGCTTTTCTACTTCATCACACTCTCCTGCATTTGCATATGCATCCATCAGAGCAGTATATATCTGGGTATCGGGTTCAAGGCCAGCCTTCATCATCTTTCGGAAAATAGAAAGGGCTTCCTGCAAAATAGTGCTGTTAACTAAAGGAGAATTACACCTCAATGGCTGTGAAGGGAGTATTATCGAGTTACAAGCTCTCCATGTTTAAGAACATAGCAACAGACTTGCTTCATCATACCAACACTCATGAGAGAATGAGTTACGTGGCAGACAACAGTTAAAACTTCTCGGAGTGTAAAGTGGCAGTCTGATCTACCTTTTGCTTTTACTACAGATGAAAGACATGAATATAGCATTTAGTACAAACATCCATATAGGACACCTAGTCAATAATACACACATTGACCGAGTTACTTTCTCCAGAGGCTTTCAAATATACCTCGTACATTCCATGATGAGCATAGCAGTCAATCATTCCACAGTAAGTGGATATATTTGGCAAGCATCCAGCACTTCGCATCTCCTGCCAAGTCTTCTCTGCCTCTTTAATCAGGCCATGCCGTCCACATAAGCTAATCATTGCAGTGTAGGTCACTATGTTTGGAGAATGTCCAGCTTCCTTCATGTCATTATATAATTGATTTGCTTCGATGATATTTCCTTCCTTACCAGTTGAAGTCAAAAGGATGTTATAGGTCCACACATCAGGTCGACAACCAGCCTCTTTCATCTTTTCCAGAATGTCTAGTGCCTTTCCAGATTGACCCCTTTTGCTATATGCATCCAGCAAGGTGTTGTATGTTACCTGTTGCATTCAACATATAGATAATGATAGCAATAGCTAGTACCTCGTACATTTTATTAGCCACTTAAACTTAAGTGGAAAAATTTGCTTCCATGCACTCTTCTCTCAATAAAAGCTTGAACTTTGAGCATGATGGAAGAGACAGTAACATCAACAAAAGCAAAAGTGTCATATTGAAATAATGGGGAAAAATTCATGTTATAATGAAATGAGTGGAGGGAAAAGCTAGGAGAGATTTTAAAATGCCATCAGTCTTTGACTTTTTCTCCAAATCAATCATTAGCTGAGACTTTGATTCTATAGAATGCATTCTAACAAGTTAAGAGTCCTCAGGCCAAAGATTTAACACTCTTAATTTCCAGACACAGGGATTTAGAAATCAAGGAATATACATCAAAATATTCATTTAGAAATCAAAATAAAAAATCTTAGCCAACCAGCACTACTTATGTCTCATCAGTACCCAAGCAAAAGTTGCTATCCGAGTTTTGAACAAAGATATGTTCATCAATTTTAAAATAACATGAGGAAAACAAGACACGCACACTTTAATTTCGTGGAGTCCACTCAGAAACTCTCAAACCATCAAATCCATAGCATTGATGATATGCTTAGATTCTTACATAAAACAAAGCACCTTTGACAGCACAGCATCAATAAAAAATTTACACTTGCAGTCTCAAACACATGGGGAAACAATTCACTGCAAAAATACATCTTCAATAGTGCACAAGACAGATATTACAGAACTGGCCATTTCAAATGGCAGAGCATCTTTTGGCACAGCAACCAACAACTCAAACCCCAACACTAGCCACAACAATCATCTTAATAAGCTGAACAATATCACAAAAACCTTTATCCATGTTTTCGGTTGACTTTTTTTGAAATGGAAAATCGATACAAACATCTTCGGACATTTGATAATCCTCTTTGTTGAATATTTATGAACTGCATGCAAATTTATCCTAAAATTGTTATAGAAGAAGAGAGATTGTCATAAGAATCTGTAGGCTGCACGCACATAAGGGTAAGTGTGAAAAAGTTCTAATTAAGATTCAGACTGGCTTTGTGTACACTTTATGAAGAAGTATACTACTTATCAGATGATAACTCAAGGGAATTAGAGCATTATATGATTCTTATGATCTCAAATAATTTCGGTTTGATTCCAAACATCAAAGTACAGTTGTCACCAAAACATGATGACCGCTGAGACTGGAGGCTGGGCTAGATCTAGCATCTCAATAGAGTGTCAATATATGCAGAAAATTCAATGCAGGTACCTGTTGC
The DNA here is from genome assembly GCA_029204225.1 of Diphasiastrum complanatum. Taxonomy (NCBI): domain Eukaryota; kingdom Viridiplantae; phylum Streptophyta; class Lycopodiopsida; order Lycopodiales; family Lycopodiaceae; genus Diphasiastrum; species Diphasiastrum complanatum. Next base: position 4,260,634 of record CM055093.1, on the reverse strand, counting down.
ATAGAAACTGCGACACTTTGCTGTTTAGCTGGACTATCTAGTAAAGAGCCCAAGCCAGAGCGCGTTTCTAGACGATTCGAATAGGCCAATTCGTCCAGTTGAAACTGGTCCTGCTGGCCAGTTTTAATCAGAAACTGGTTCGAACCGTGGTTTTTATTTTACAAACAAATTTGATTGCTAAGCATTTTACTCTTATAAAAACAGGTCTGAATACTATTTGAAGCAATTTATATAGTACTAGTAACTATTGTGTTCGTGACACGTGCATTGGTCTGTCAACATGTTTGTGCATTGAAATTTGAGAGTCAAGACTGGTAAATTGGTAACCTCTGGTAGCATTGAGCAAATTGAGCCGTGAGCAAAATATTATGCAATTGAACAAACATGAATGATGATAGTAGATACATCATACTCGTAACTAGTGACTACATAGCCTCTCTCTCTGAAAAACGGCAAGCTCCAACTTCATGAACCATTAGCAGACCAAAAGTGATAAAACTTCAAACACAAGTTGTAATAGTTAAAACTAAAACTGGTAGTCAACAATGAATCAGGCTTTCTTTTCTTTTATTCAGTTTGAACCCAAATCTGGTTCGAATCGGCTCCAAACAATATGCTTGTTTCAAACAGCGGTTCGAGGTTCGAACTGCGATTCATGGAAACTATGTTCAGTAGGGTGAAAAGATGAGAGAGTAGAAGTTAAGCACCTTCACAAGTAAAACGGTCATATTGCAGCTCCCTTAGAATTTGGATTTCAAGGACCTATATCATTTTATGGTACCTGCTGCATTCTAAGCTTCAGAGGAACCAACAAGATAACCAATCCTCCACGGGCAGGAGAGAGAAACAGTCAAGGGGCCACTCTGTAGAACTTTTAAGTTCCTTACATCCAGATGCCTACCTGGGCCAGTGTTGCTTTGACTGGTGCTCTCTCTCTCTCTCTCAAAAATCGTAAAAGAAATCGGGATGGCTGAACCATGATTCATGCCGATTCATCCGATTCTGACAAGGTCATTTCTGAACCAGATAGAAACAAGACTTAAAACCAAATCAATTGTGACAAGATATACCTGATCAGGGACAACTCGACTGATGAGCATCTCCTGAAAAATATTATCCAACTCATCAAAGAGGCCTCCTTTTCCATACATATCTAAAACGATGTTGTACGTATACAAATCAGGGAGACACCCAGCACATTCCATTTCCTTATACAAACCCCAAGCTTCTTTTAAAAATCCCTGTTTTGCATGTGCTTTCAGTAGCGAGTTGTAAGTCCACACATTAGGCACACGTCCCTTGTCTTTCATTTCCTTGAATATACTCATTGCAGTTCGCAAATCACCTGCTTTACCATAGGCATTGATGAGGTTTGTGTAGGTCACAACATTAGGCAGGTGATTCTCCTTTCTCATTTCCTGAAATATGGCATATGCTTGGTCCACACAACCCTCAGAAAGACAAGCATTGACAAGAGAGTTGTAGGTAACTTCACTACCAGAGTTACCCTTTGATTTCATCAAATCAAAAAGCTCAAGGGCGTCTTTTACCCTCTTCCCCTGATTTGCACAAGCATGAATGAGTCCATTATAAGTGACAACGGTAGGACTACATCCCTCCTTTTGCATTGTCTCAAAGACCTCCCACGCTTCTTTCAGCAGGCCATTCTTGGCATATCTGTGACATTTACAGAAAAAACTTTTCTTCAGTCACCATTACACGTATTCAAACACCAAACCTGCTTTTAAATGGTGAATTTTCTTAACACATCACGTACATAACTACAGAAACAGTACAGCACATAAACTCCTGAATTACGACTAAGTTTACTACCAGCAGAGGAAACTAGCAGCCAAGTAGAAATCTTATACTGAAAAAAACAAGAGAGACTCACACATTCATCAGCATCGTGTATGAGAAAACAGTTGGGACCATTTCTTTTTCCCTCATACTACTAAAAATCTCCTGTGCAAGACCCACTTTTCCATCTCTTCCAAGAATTCCAATAATTGTAACATAGTTTTGCTCTAACATCCTAAAAGCATCTTGTCTCTGCAGGAAATGAAAGATTTCCAGTGCCCGTCTTCGAGCTCCTCTGCTCTCCATTTGTTTGATGATCTGGTACATGCATGGTCATCATTTTGGGAAGCGAGTATCTGCCCAGGCATCAGATAAACAACTCAACTAAAATTTAAAACATTCACCGCATTAAATAGCATGAAACAAAAGACGTCCATACAAAGGAGAAATGGGTAGCTGGGTCAAATGTTTTGTACAGAATATACTAAAGGTAAGTCTCCACTACTGTTAAAACACCAGAGAGAAGAGATCATTCTATTCAAGAACCAATTCCTACATATTATAATTTTCAAAACAACCCCAGAAAGAGCTCATGCGTGAAACTCTTGTCCATACTGATGGAAAATGATTCATCGTCCACACAACGAGTTCCGACTTGTCTTGGTTGCATTAAATACATTTGAAAGCCTATCTCAGGTTCCTGCAACAAGTTTTCTGGTTGACTATGCTTTCCTAGTACAGCTTATCAGTGTTAAATGCAGTTGATGACAAGTATCAGAAGTCTAGCTACCAGTTGACCCTTTGTGTTGGAAAAGCACTCCACACCTTAAACTCTCCTTGCATGAACATGTGTAAAGATAAGTGATAATGGGCATTGGATGAACAAGGTTGCCTAACCAAAGACATGCACTATTCCTTGTAAAACTAGAATATTCTACTTAATTTCCAGAAACAAGATAATTTTTTCATCCCAGTTGTTAAAACATCAAGCAGTCCCCCACCTCACCTTCATCACCCTAATTGGGATACCACCTCACCGTCATCACCTTAATTGGGGATAGGTTTAAATTTGTCTGACCTTACATGCATCAAGAGTAATTGATTCCTCTTTCCTCCTTCAGCCTTTATACTGGTAAGTATATGGAGGAACAAAGTCAAATAATATGAAGAGAGACTCCACGTTGAATGCACATCTTAGAAGTTTCCAGATGTAATAGAACGTGGGGTAATCACTACTGAACCATTTTCCTTGTTTAGATGTATTTTAAAAGGTATCCTTGGTTGTCTATAGTCATGTAAGGAAAACACAGGACAGTTTCACAACAGAACAATGGTTAAAAATATATACAGCACTAATAAAATAACACCTACAATAGACATGTAGCATTACACCAGAACTCGATGAGCTCTACAAAGCAAATAAAGCAGGAAGATGTTGAACAGGAGTCAATGTTGAAGTGATACCCTGGGTAAAATCTTGCTCTATTCAGCAATTCCAACCTGGTTCACATATCGATGTTAGGTCTAGGATAGCACCCGAACTTTACATAAAGAACATGGAATCCTATAAATCATTTGAGTCCACTCAAAAAGTTTTCAATCAACAACCCCATGTGTAGCACGAACTATATGGCAGAACATTCCTACTAAACCATTGAATCCCACAATCATGTGCAGTCACATGCAGAAAGATATGGTCCATAATGGCTTTCAATATTCACGCTGACTCCTGAGACCACTGTGCTGAGTTTGTTTTACTTTTCCAAAGGTGAAGAGAAGATTCAGCTATGACGTTTAGAGAAAAGCAAGAATAATCACCAAATATGCAAAATCAAAGATCACCACTTTTCTTGCTTGACTAAACTAAAGTAACGAAGATATGGCTGGTACAATGTATCAGAAGCTGGTCCAAATTAGAGATTTAAATGCAGAGAATTGAAGTGTTCATGTCCAATTCAAAGTTTGGTAGCAATTGATCGAGCATCATATGCACATGTAAAGGCCTGCAGGTACAGACTTTTACAATACTTCTTCAAGCCTTAGATTGTAGATTCTTACCTATGAGGCAATCTTCTTTTCAAAAGCTAAGGTCTTCTCTCAAAATAATCTACGGAAGGACTCACACCTTGTTGACTGAATGGAACGGGCAAACGCAATCAAAACTAGATAGATTAAAACTCGGGTTGACGAGACAAGTGTTAAAGTATAGCCCTTCACAACGATGGTTGCTTGTTCTACTTCTCAGCTTCTTTATGAACGCATATGAAGTACCAGTCAATCCATATATGCAAGCCAAATGAACTTGGTTTTCACTCCAATTGAAGTAGCCATGCCATATCCAGAGCAAATATCAGCCTACTTTTTCCTAATATAGTATGATAGATATAGAACACACGGAAGTTTCCAGTAAGTAATTCCAAAAATTACCAGAATTGTGACAAATGTAGGCAGAAAATGGCAAAGAGCAAAAGACCATGCCTGATCCCAGACAGACGGACAATTTCCAACTGACTCCAGTAAGCGTTGCAGAACTGAGGCGATATTTTCCCCACCATGGACCAAAATTTCGATTGCAGCTTTTTCTGCAGTCTTTTCATCCCCACTCTTAACCCTAGACCTTTGGACACCATCTCGCTTGGTCTTGATCGAGAACAGGCTGGATCCAGGCCTCTGCTGTGGTTGTTTCCACATTCTAAAACCCTCCTCAGGATCCTTGACCTGCTTCATCAACCTCTGCTCTCGTTCCATGGCTTGTTTACTCCCCCCTGCCCTATCCCCAGGTGCTTCATCCTGCACGGAGGGTTTGTGCTCATGCTGTTTATTGATTCCTTGCAAACATAAAACACAAAATGATGGACGGCTTAAAGCCTTGTGAAGGTTTATTGCATGAGCAAACCCTGTATGTGGAGTAGCCACATGCTCTTGAGTATCAAAGCAATGTTGCAAGCTCCAGCCTACCCTAGATGAAGGATCTATTGTACCACGCTCGTTCATAGTATAAAATACCCCCATTACTGTCATCGGCATCACCAGCCTGGTTGTCGTTAACCATTACCCTTGAATATTGAACTCAAAGCTCAGATAAACATAGCCAATGTTTCTGTGAATTGCCATTACCCTTCAAAATTGACCTGCAAGCTCGGATGAACATAGCATACGATTCAGTTGTCACAAAAATGCTTGACGAAACTGCTCCTTATTTGCCATCACCGACCAAGTGTTCATACACTTGCAAATGTGAGCAGCATCCATCAAATGAGATTACGTTTGTTGCAATTATCACTCCATGTCCCAGTCATTGCTCACAAAGAGCCAAAAGAAATGCAATTCTGAGTTATGCATCATCAGTTACAACAGTGCAAAAGGAATTAAAATCCTTGTTCAACTTTTGATGCTGAATTGCGCAACGCATTGCTTTTCAGAATAGAAATCTACCATTTTGTGTAGGCTCCAATGGCAATCTAGTTCAACATTACTTCCAGTATGAAATTGAAGCTATAGTTAGTGTAGCTTTTTTCCTTTGCATTTTTGTTTTCTGTTTCTGGCATTGCTGCTGCTGCTGCTGCTGCTGCTACTGCAGCAATAATGTTTCAGTTATTATGCCTAATGAAAGCTTCATCTGCTGTGTAATGCAAAAAATGATGGAATACTACCTATCTATCTACCCTTTTCCCTACAAAAGAAGCTCATCCCTACCTCTTATCCCTTCCTTAGGCCTCTTATCTTCAAATGCATTGTATTCTGAACCAATAAACAACCTTATCCACAAAACCCCTTCTTGGTGTCCACCAAGTCCATCTTTTTTTTTGCAAGACTCCTGTCTCGGTCTAGGGTCTGTGCCGAATGGCTTCCAAGGAGAGGCTCGAATCTGGGACTGAAGAAACTTTGGATGTCAAGCTACCCCATTGTGTAATGTTTCCTAGTTTCCAAGGGGAGGCTCAAATTTGGGACCGAAGAAACTTTGGATGCTAAGCTAACCAATTGAGCCAACCCCCGTTGGGTGGTTCCATTGCATAATGGATTCATTGTATATGGCTTATGGTCATTATTTTTTTTATTTTAATTAACTCGTAGGTTGTACACAGCACATACAGTCTGGCAGCGCCCAGTGAGGAGCAAGCACCTAAGATGTCACTACGTAGTGGTTGGGATTTGAGCATGCACCTTGCCGGTCGCAGTCAACAACTCTACCCCATACACCGCACTGCGATGGACATGACCATTATTAAACAGAATAGGTATCTACACGTATGGAATTCATATTGTCTATAACGGAGTGGACATGTGATGTTTTGTGAAATGAGATTGTTTTGGAGGCCTCCCTTTCCTTTGTAAAAAAGAAAAAACCGATTTTACATCATGTATTATGGCACCTGTTTTTTTTTTCCCATGTGCCCTCAACAAAATATTGTGATCTCCAATTTTTCAAAAAAAAAAAATTGCAAAAGGCACAAAAAAATAGTTGGCTTGTGTCATTGAATATAAATACCCCATTAGAACGGGCTGGACTCCAAGAAGTGAGAGGTTGAACTTTGTGGATTGGTAGACTAAGACCCAAAGGAAGAATTTATAGTTAAAACAAAATTGAAATTCTATTTGACAAAAAGGAAATTTTGTGACATAGTATCGTATTGTGTTTCTGGTCTCTCCTCCAAACCTACAACAATATCTAGAACATCATTCATCTCAAGAAGTGATTTTATCCTCACTTTCCACAATGAATAGCTACTTGAGGTAAGCTTATCATTGGCTTCCAACATGACTCCAATTGAGGTTGCCATGTAGCAATGACCTGATCTTCTCTTTTAATCTGTTTCAATGCACAAAGCACTCCTTTGAGCAACAACAAATGTTTTCAAAAGAAATCACAAAGATTTGAAACTATCTCAACAATTCTATTCTAGCACTTATACCAAGCAAATCAACACATAGAATCATGAAATCTTGATCAACCTATAATCTATCCTCAATCTAATAACTTTTGCCATTTCCTAAGATTGAAACACACTCAAATGAAGTCCAGGAACCTCACTATCTAGATATCCAATCAAAATTAGGGTTTTGACAAAATCACAAAAAATTGACTATTCCAAATCTACATGCAAATGCTGAAAAATTGATATGCAATCTATTAGCCACCACTTAGGCTGATCCAATGATCCAAAAATCGGCCAAATCCAGTATGTGAAATCAAAAATTGGAATTTCTCAAGTTTATAGACCTATATAGGGTTTTGATCTACAAAAAATCCAATCTACAAAAGCAAAAATCGAGTACTCTCTATTATGCTCTAGCCTTGATATCTTTACCAAATCATTGATAGACATGATTTCCTCCTTCATAACTTGAAACACAAGCTCTAATACCATGTGAAGGATTTTAGATCATTGATGATCCAATCCACAAAAAGATCTTGGGTTACAAAAGAAGCTACTCTACCAATCTCACCAATGTAGAACAATCAACATCTACACACAAAATGAGATGCAAACACTAATAGAACTTGATCAAACTTGAATCAAATGATAAAGTACTGTTGTTGTCCGTACAAAACCAGCAAGCTACTGTATTTCACACGTGTGGATCCAAAAATAACAAATATAGATCATTCTCATAGAATTGCATACAATCACAAGTATAGTGCACCAATGGATAGTAGAACCCAAGAGAACCATGTATAAGCATGAAATGAGATAGAGAAGAGAGAAGAGAGAAGATATGTCTCTCCACGAGTTACATCCTTTTATAACAGGTCCAAACCCTATTTGGCCACTTGGCTTTCCCACCAAAATGTTAAACCTACTATTTTTGGATCTAGATTTAAAGTACCCAACATTCAAATTTGAATCTACTCAAACTCGACTTCTAACTTTCACTTTCAAAAAGTATTTATTCAAATGAAATTTAGACAAATGAACTTTGAAAACTCAAACTCTAAGTCTATAACAAAGTTGGCCTCAATTTGCCAAATATGAAAATATAGCAAATAGATCAAACTAGTTGAATCTTTCACATTATTCAAATAGGAAAAGTTTCTTAAGGCTAGTCCAAGTTGATAAGTTTGGCAAGCTTATGCAAAAGAAAGGGGTGGTTATTTAAACTGAGATAATGTATCCTGAGACCAACCATCTTGATATGGGAGAATACATATTTTTGAAAATGCACCTTTCACATTGAATTGACAAAGAAAGTAGATAGGCCCTTCAAAAGAGATATAGAAGCTCTTCAATCAAGCATATATGTTAGCTGATGAGAAGGATCATCATACATCCTTGATACATTGAGGCAAAAAGTATATGTATGTCAGAATCTCAAGCATGAAGTGGAATGACTGACAACGATGATCGATTTTTTTTGGATTCTATATATATAGTAGCTCCATGAGGTTGACTTAAGAAGCCTTCTATGACTATTGCTAACGAAGGATGAATTTTAACCTAATTAATTTTTCATCAAGCAAAGATACTTGAATTGTTTGAATCAAGAATTATGACAAGTGACAATTTGTTTTGGTAACGTCTTTGACTATATATATTCTTATTGTTTCTAATAGTGTCTTCTTTTGTAGGATGTATACAAAATGTCTTCCATATATCGGATGAAGGATTGATCGCATGTTCAAATATGTGTCATGAAGACTACATGATTAACGGTTGATGACAATTATTTAGAATTGTGAATATTGAAAAGCAAATATCTTTTAGATAATTCATGATTATTATGAATACTGTTCGTGAATATTGTGAATACTCGTGAATACGGATCGTGATTATTGCGAGTATTGATCGTGAATACTCATGAATATTGATCATGATTGTTGTGAGTACTCGTGGTTATTGTAAACATTGATTGTGATTATTGTAAATAGTGATCGTGAATACTGATCATAAATATTGGAACATTATGAATATTGATCATGATTATTGTGAATATTGATAGTGAATATTCTTGAATCTTTGCCAACTTTACGATTCCAAAAAGATGGACACATTTTGTGATCAAAATATTAAACCCATTGTAAGAAACTATCATTCAATGAAGATCACTCATTTGTCAGCAAAATCATTTCATACGCAATTCTTATTTTTTTTTAATCTCAATATTCAATCTTAGTTCTATGATTGTAAAAATTATAACTACTTTTGTGGTAGTGATTGTGATAGTGGAAGCTCTTGCAACTTAAAATGTAAAAAAAAAAAAAAATCATAACGATAACTTAATTTATCGATACCTACCTCTTCAGCAAAAACACTAATAAATGCATTTGTCTAAACCTCAAAGAAAATACCACAATTTTATAGGCAAATAGCTGTTTTGTGCAACTTCAAACGTTATAATAGACTAATATCAAATTTGTTATTATAAGACACAAACTTATAAAAAATATAGATACATTTCAACTTCAAAACATATGAAAATATGCAATTTAGATATGAATCACTTGAAAGTGCATTGAATCATATTTATCTTATCATGTTCTAATGCTACTGCATGAAAAAGTAGATAATCAATCATCGGTGTGCTCATCTTATTATTATTTCCACAATGACTATGGTGCAGACTACCAAGCTAAATACTTACCCTATAGCCTTCGTTGACCTCAAAGATCTATGCAATTTTTACTTTCATCTTATCGATGTTAGATTGGCACAAGAGTCTTTTCTAGGAAAACTTGTTTTGGTTAATTGTGTTGTCTAATATAATGGAATAATAATCATCAAGAAATCTTGTCATGTTAGATCTCTCTTCAAGCTAGTGATTAGCAATTTTAGATTTACAAGAAGAAGAAAGTTGTATTATAAGAGATTAAAGTTTCTATTGCTTGTACCAAACTTTGTTATTATCTATTGATGTTTTGAATGTATGTATTCGAGTTATTATTGTGGAATTATGTCATGAAGGCCTTGCCATAATGCTGAAATTGTTGGATTGGCCAAAAAGAAAAATCATCATCACAATCCATAAAGCATTTGCCTTTAAAAGTTAAGAACAACCATCAAAATTTTACTAAGCTATTTTTCTACCTTATTTTAATCTTCACAAAAAGTTAAAATGAGAGTAAGGGTAAAGAGCTAGCTAGGTGACCATTGTCTTTAGTTGTGGTAACACCACCTACAACACAAAAGAGAGGCACCAAAGTTCATAAGAGCATCACTCATCTTGTAAAAATATGGCAATGAGATGATACATGTATGTTATTTGCTAGAAGTTTAGCTCTAAACATTTACTTTAACTTATGTAGAGTTGTTTGGGTGAAACTTTGAATGGTATTTTGTGAAGTGATGATACTTTTGAATGCTTGATGTAGATATTCACCATCTGTGGAGATATCATGAATTTTGCTACATGTCACAAGAACACTTATAGAAAATATCCACGCAAATATCCATGCACAATACAAAGGAGGACGCGCGAACAAAATTTTTTTTATCATGGATTGGCGTGGATATACGCGTGGATACAAGCGTGTGGATTATCCATGAGTGGATGTTCCATGCAAATGTCTTTTCCGGTAGCAAATCGGCTGGATGTCATGAAATCCAAAATGCGTGGATTATTCACGCGTGGATTATCCACGCCAAGTCCGACTACCGGCAGCCGGGCAAACCTCCGACACCCAAAGCTGGAAATAGGAATTCTAATTTCGCGTGGATAATTTACGCATGGATAATCCATGCCATAGTAAAAATAAAATAAAAAAGGCTCGGCTTTTGTGTGGATACTACATGGATAATTATCCACGCGTGGATCATCCACGCAAAATTCACTTTATCCACGCAAAATCCAGAGAGTTGAGGCCGTGGATACCGCGTGGATAATTTTTTTTTTATATCCATGCGGAAAGGTTTCTGGAATTTGCGTGGATAATCCACGCAAAAAAATTTGTCCAAATAAAAAACATTTGGCACGAACCAAAATGTGGTTCGCTCCGAAACTAGAGGTGACTTTCTATTTTTGGGTTGTGTGAGAGAGAGAAAAAGAGAGTATAGATGGGAGTGAGAATGAGATGAGGATGAATGTGAGTGAGAAGATTGATAGTGTTTAGGATTTTTAGTGTATTGATGGATGTTAATAGTATGTGTTTTGTGATCATAAGCTTTAAGATCTTTTTTGTTTGTGATGTAGGTTTGGATTTGAAAAATGAGCTTTCATTGCAAAGAATTTAAAGATCAAGTGCATGCAAAAGGAAAAACAAAGATTGCAAAACAATGGAGATACAATAGTAAAGGTAAATTCACATTTATTTTGATTAATTTGATATTTAGTTGATAGCTTAATGTGTTATCTATTTCCATTACTTTCCATTGTGCTTTCCATTATTTTTTATTGTGCATTCTAGCATGCAAATCATGTGCTAAAATAGATACATTGCATTGAATTCGTCAATGGATACATTTGCATTGCATAGATGTGCATTAAATAGACTATAAACTACATTGAATACATCAATAGATACATTTGCAATCAATAGATGTGCATTCAATAGACTATACATTTGCATTCATGGATTAAAAATATATGCATTCAAAAATTTTGCAAGAATGATGTGATGCCAAAACATTATATTGATTGATTTGAAAACAAGTACATTGATGAGAGAATAAATTCTCTCTTCCTACATTGCCTTCTACAAGGCCTTACATTTAATTTAAAAACCTCTACTCATCATCACTTCTTCCCTCCTTGCCTCCTTCATCTTGTAGGTGTACGTTGGTGTCCACATCTCAAACTCCCCTTCACTTTCATTCACGTACTCTTCCACGTTCTCTTCCACATTTTCTTCCACATCACGAACACTTGAAGTTGTAGAGCCTCTCTACAAAATAGAATCAAAGATTTAATTAAATTGAGATTAAACTTTTTTGTAAACCACAGAGTAAACAATCACAAAACAATAAAGGTTAAGAGTTTACGATTGAAAACAATCCATGGGATTCCATACATACAAGACAAAATCATGAGATAAGAAATAGTACATATTATTATTAAACAAGTAATTTGACAAGTTTTTTAAGATTTTATGACATAATATTATGTCAAATCGGTGATGTCATAAAACATTTAGTTTATTAATAATCTAGGTGTCATAGATTTGATATAATTTGATGACATAATTACATGGTCAAATAAATTTTTTTTGCTTTTGTCATGTGGCCTCTTAAATGGTTGCATGGGGTCATTTAGATTCTTGATCAAAAGCATTTATGTTATATGGAGGACCTTAGTGATATGTGACCTATATGATAAATCTTTTTAATTGTTGGTGTGTGACCTATATAACCTTATATGGAATCATAGTAATTAGTTGAAATATCATTTAGCATTGTAATAAATATGTTGATCAATGGTGTGTTATCTAGTATATGATTTATTGCATACAAAGCAACCATAGATAGAAAGGGCAAATGCATATTGCTCGTCACGAGATACCATGGCACACTGGGCCAATCCATTAAGATCATCACTCATCTTAGACAAGAGTTTAAACTGAGAGCTTCGAACATTGACTGCTATGTGGTCTTTAAATCAGTTGAGATAGGCCTGCACACACTATCTACTGATGTCTAACATTTGTCAGTATGAACCTCATTTTGATTGCTTGTCATGTGTTGCCCCACCCAAGCAATTTTCTTGATAGTAATGTTACTAGAATATTAGATCTACATTAAGCATAAGTAGAATATACATGGATTAGATATTGGCATGTCTTTAACAAATTTTAATATATATGTTCAGAACATACGGTCTCATAATGATTACTTATGATGTGGTATAGAGTAGCTGGCTACAGTGTGTATATGTCATCGATGATGTCATCATCATCAGATAGCGATTCATCTCATGATCGCAACAGCAGGTATATATTGTTATTGATATTGACATCAATTGCACTTTATTTGTTATTTGAATATCAGTGTATAATTTTTCTTGAAAATTTATTCTTACAATGACATATGATTGGAATTATGAATTTTAGGGAAATTATTGTACCTTCACATGATTTAGAGAAAGAAAAAGGAATTGAGCTCTATCACAGAAAAAAGGAGCAATCAAGACTAAAGTACAATGAACAACTATTGACTGGTTCATCTTCAAGCTCTTCCATCAGTCGACGTAGACCGCCTATTGATCCATCACATGTATGTATATTGATTTATGTCATAATTTTTTTATTTGTAATAGTGATGTAATCCGATTTGCTCTTTGGATATAGTATATTGCTCTTTGGAAAGCCAAGACACCACTTTATCACAAATGAAGGTTGAAAATGCACTAAATGTACAAAGACTATTTTGTCAATTTTTATCACATGTTAGAATTTGTCAATTTTCACTTGAATGACATTGAAAGAATTTGTGCAATTTGCAATTGAATTATTGGACCAGTTTCAAACAAAATATGATGAGAGGATACCATGTACATGCACACAATGCAAAGACCTTAGGATTTGGACAAGGAGGATTGTCAACGATCATATTTGGGCCAATGGAGTGCACATAGAGAATCCAAGAGTACGAGAGGTAAACTCCTTAAAGTGTTTTTTGGAAATGCTTTAATCTTTGACTCTTATGACACTTCAAGTATAGTTTGGCCAAAAAATATTGAGCGATAGGATGAGTGCCACGATACTTTGAAGTTAATCTCTCACTTGCTTCTAAAAGGAAAAATCCAAATAGAATATTTAGATGAAGTTAATCTCTCACCTGCTTCTAAAAGGAAAAATCCAAATAGAATGATTAGATGAAGTTAATCTCTCACTTGCTTCTAAAAGAAAAAATCCAAATAGAATGATTAGATGTAGTTAATCTTGATTTCCATATTCAATCACCCATAATAGACTCATTCACGTCACAGAGAGAGAGAGAGAGAGAGAGAGAGAGAGAGAGAGAGAGAGAGAGAGAGAGAGAGAGAGAGAGAGAGAGAGAGAGAGAGAGAGAGAGAGAGAGAGAGAGTTAAAGGTAACCAACACTCCCAATTCTAAGAATTTGTGTAGCCCTTGTTTTCTTCCATTAAAGGCGTGGTTCAAATGTTTTTTGTTGGAAGATGAGTTTCACAAAAAAGCCCAAACGCCGCAGGGAGGGAACATGTGGTGACATTCTAGAGTAGGATATAATCGTGTGGGTCGGGAGTTTTGATTAGCACTCTATAATGTTCTCTCTGTTTTTCCCTTCATGTGTGTTTAGGGTCGGTGTGGGTGGGTGTGCGTGTGCATGCGTGTGTTTGCGTGTGTTTCATGCTACTGATTTACGGTTTGTGTTATATATTAATTTATGTTTCATGCTTGAGAGTGAGAGAGAGAGAGAGAGAGAGAGAGAGAGAGAGAGAGAGAGAGAGAGAGAGAGAGAGAGAGAGAGAGAGAGAGAGAGAGAGAGAGAGAGAGAGAGAGAGAGAGAGAGACTGATACATCTAACATTTTCAACTTTTGCAGAAGAAAGACCATAAGTTGGTTTCAAGAAAAAGAGTTGCAAGAGAGATCGAGAATATTATTGATAGGATAAATCACATGAATATTGATTTTGGATCATCATTGGCCCTAAATGATGCTCTTGTTGATGATGACCCCTTGGATGATATAATTAGTTCATCAATGCCTTGTGATTCAATCTGTGTCTCCAAATCTCTAGAACTTTCTTACCACCCAACCACCTCTATCCTAGCTGTTGCACATGAGTCATCCACGATACTCCACGTGGATTACACAAACTTGACCACCCCTTTAAAAAAGAGAACACGTCTTGGACGTATTATGACTAGTTTGAAAGACAATTGCAAATCACTACGCACTGTTGATGTGTCAAAAGACATTCTAGGTTCTTTGTCTGACCTTCCTCTTCCACCTAGCTTGCAACCATTAGTAAAAACTTTTATTAGAAGTAGATATTCGTGTTGGCCACTCCAATCACCATTACCATTAAATGGAACACCATTTACGTATTGGGGTCGAATGTACATGATCATGCCTAGTGAACACTTTCCTGAGGCTGGTTTGGGCCTTTTTTCATTGAGTAGTATTGAGATCCCTTTACATAGTGTTGTGACATTGATGCAATATGCAGGAACTCAATACAATTGGGGTGATTGGCATGCTTTGTGTCGTCACCAATGGAGGATGCAAGTATATGGCTTGAATTCAAATGCTTGTTCTTTAGAGGAGCAACACATGCAAGGAGACAACATCTTAAGGAAAAATCGTACATACATTGATGGACGTCCAGATGTGCATGGAAACATTGCTGCATATATAAATAGTTCCATTGGCCACCCTCTATTGACGAATTGTGATTTTGAAGAACGCACCAATGGAAAAGAAGAATATTTTACTAGGAATGTAAAGTGCACTTATGTAATGGTCTGTGCTACTAGATCTATCAGGTTTGGAAAAGAATTGCTCATCAAGTATAGTTTCAACCGTCCTCTACCCAAATGTTTGCAAAAGACAATAAGTCAAATGTAAAGATTTAAATTTTGTTCATATGTAGAGATGTATAATCCATGCAACTTGATTGTATTTGGTTTGTGTCATTAAATATGTCAAATGTTAGGAGCATTATTCATCATTTGCCTAGATTAAATGTTAGGAGCATTATTCGTCTTTGAGTTCATTGAATGTTAACAAGTTGAAAAGACAAATCTGTCTAATAGATATATTGGTATGTTCATACTTTTTAAACTAAGAGGTAATTTATATTCATATGCAACATTTAGATCTATCAAGTATTGGGAGAAAATGTTTATCAAGCATTGTTTCAACCTACTTCTTGTTATTTTGACATATAGGATTCTTCATCCTCATTTAGTGTTGGAGACAATAATCCTCGTAATGGTCGACATAGACGACGAATGCAATACAACGGTCCACATATAAAGCAATTATCTCGTCGTCTACGTCAAGGCTTAAAAGAGATGATGAAAATTGATGAGCGCATTAATCAAGAGACTAATGCATCTGAATCTAGCTCATCTAGATCTACTTCTTCGCAAACAAGTTCCAACAATGAAAATGGGCTTCCAATGAATGATGAATTTGAAGTCATGGGAGACATGTTGGATGATATATACGAGAACAATATTGCAGCTAGACACAATGAACAAGATGAGGAGGCACTTTTGTCTAAAGAAGAAAGAAAATTGCGAGAAGAATCAAAGACCGCATTGTATCCTGGATCAAAGACATCTCGTTTGGCGACTTCTCTACTTCTATTAAATCTTCAAGCCAAATATAGATGGAGTGACCAAAGCCTCACATCATTATTTGAGTAAAAAAAATTTCTTCTACTTGTCATTTTTGCTTTGAAACAAAATTTACAATTTGGACATCAAGTGATATTTTTTTTACAATGACTTCTTTTGTCAAACAAAATTCTCTGAGAAGGGAATGTCATGCCTGAGACAAAAGATGAGGCACAAAAGATGTTGATTAACATTGGGATGGACTACAAGCAATATCATGCATGTCCAAAAGATTGTAGTTTATATCGAGCAAGGTACGAATCACTCAAGAAATGTCCCATTTGTGATACTCCTCGATATAGAGATGATTTGCAAGGGGCAACCATTCCGTGCAAAGATTTACGACATTTTCCAGTAATTCCACGATTGCAACGTTTATTTCGTTGTAAATCTCTTGCACAACTTATGGACTGGCATGCACACCATATATCTACGGATGGAATGATGAGGGTACCTTCAGATTCACCTGCATGGAAACACATCAACAAAGAGTATCCAAGCTTTGCCAATGAGTCAAGAAATGTGAGATTTGGTCTTGCAACAGATGGTGTGAACCCCTTTGGTGTACGAGCAACTACGTGGTCCATTTGGCCTGTTTGCTTGGTAAATTATAATATTCCTCTTTGGTTGAGTACAAAAAAGGGACACATTATGTTGGCACTTTTAATTCCTAGCCAACGCAAGGTTAAGAACATGGATGTGTATCTTGAGCCGCTTATTGACGAGTTGGAAGATTTGTGAAAGGGGATAAAATCATATGCCATTTCACGCCCCTTACATGAGAGGGAGTTTACACTACATGCCATTGTAATGTGGACAATGCATGACTATCCAGGATTAGGTGAATGCTCAGGTAATCATTCAAACAATGTCTATCTTGTGTACATAGGAGTTTGTTTACAGTTACATACTAGTAATTCTTGACATTTACATGATATACTATAATGGCTATAATTATTCTTTGACATATACTTTTTTTAATAGTGATTTATTGTATCCATTTGTTGGGCAGGCTTTCTTTTTGTGCGGGCCAAATCTTGTGGGAAGATACTCTTTTAATCTCAAAAAAGTGGTTTATGAAAATCATCGTAAATACTTGCATGAAGGCCATCCATTCAGAGACACTCATAGAAGAGGTTTTGGAGGAAGAGTTGAGAGAGAGTGCCTCCAAAGAGGATGTCCGTGAAAGATTGGCGAATACTATGGGAGGAATCTCAAGCAAAGCCAATCGATGGTATGAAAAGATAATCTATATTTCATCGTTTGGAATATTGGAATAACCTTTTGATTAATCACCTACTTGATCCCATGCACATATTTAAAAATGTGGGTGAATCTATTTAGAAACACTTGATTGGTGAAAAAGATAGCATTGCTGCAAGGCACGATCTAAAAGAATCAAACACCAAAAAAGAATATTGGATAAAGGATGGTGAAGATCATGCTCCAAAAGTACCTTGGACATTCACTAAGGAGGAGCTTAACCATGTGCGCTCCATTATTCATGACATTAGAACACCAACTGGTTTTGCCCATTCTCTACGGTCATCATTCACAATGGATGGAAAGTTGCAAGGTCTCAAATCTCATGATTGGCTAAAGATGATTCAATTCATCTATCCATTGTTAATTTGTGGGTGCTTGTCAAAAGATATAGACCATATACAAACTATCAATCATTGTCAGGTATTTACATGTACTTGGTGCATTTTTCTATTTAGTATTTATTGGTTGAAAATTCAAATAGACATAAAATGGATTGAATATGTTGCAGATGGATGTGTTCAAAAGAAATCCGTGAGCTGGATCTTCGCAAGAGACATGAGAATATGGTGGAGATTGTGTGCATGTTTGAGAGATATTTTCCGACTTCCATCATGGACTCACAAGTGCATTTATTGGTGCACTTGGTTGAAGAAGTTTCTATTGCTGGTCCAGTGCACACTAGGTATAAGTGCATAAATTATCTTTTGCATGTGTATTGCAAATTCCCATTCTGCGTTTGATATTTTTTGTCCCTCTTTTGTTGCTTTTTGTAGTGTGTCATGCATCCACTCTATAGTGCATTGCTTGGGCAATGGCTCAAGATCATGTGAACTTGAGGCCATGTGTCTACCTCTATTTTGTCGTTGGTGCTTTCTAGACAAGGCCCTTTTTTTTCTTTTCTTTTTCATATAGGTCTAACCATTTATCCATAACTCCACAATTATAAAGCATGAATGTAGAAATTTTTTCTCGTTGGAAGGGTGCCAACCTATCGACCTTTCCCATCCCTTGAGGTTTTTGTGCTATTCCTCTTCATTTGGACTTATGTCCCTCCCTTTGATCTTTCAGGCTGGGGACCCTCTCCTTGACCGTTCTCTTTTCAGCTACACTTCTCTACATTGTCGTCAGTTTTCATCTCTTTTTCTAGATTATTTGAATCGCCTCTGGTCGGCCTCTCATTTCCTTGTTTGCTTGGCATTGTCACCTTCAAACCGCCCGCTTGGAAACTTAGATACCTTGCCTACCGGATTCTTACTAAGTCCCTACCCTTGCTCTCTAAGTGGCCTTTCCTCAATGATTGCCTTTGTCCACTTTGTCAACTAACAGAAAAAACCATGGAGCACTTGTTCTTTCATTGTCAACGTCACCTTTTGCTGGAGATGGCTCATATCTTTCCTGCTGGGCTTTTTTCTCTAGTCTAGATATCACACCATCCTCGGTGACTCTCTTCTGACAGACTCCTCGCATGTGTGCAGGCTTTTTGTGGAAGATCTGGACGGCAAGGAATCAGCAGGTGTTTGAGGGGGATCTTCCTCTTCTCTCGGCTTCAACTTGTATTCGGCTGGCTACCTTTTGTCTTAGTACTATTTGTTGGAAATTAAGCCCACAGTTGTCTCCATGGAATCACAAACTTAGAAAGCCAATTTATTTGAAAAATGTCTACAACAGGCTTCCAGTTGATCTCCAACAAAGGGCAACCAATCCTGTCATAATTTCAAGTTCAAATGTTAAGTTTAATAATTTGAAGTCATTGAAGACTTGGCCATCTTCAAGGACTTCCACAAACTAGCATTTAGAACAAGTCTGCAGATTTACATTACTTTCTCAACAGTCTATAGGAATACATTACTTCTGTGATGGTCTGTAGATATGAACTATGTTCGCGACATTTTCGCGAAACTATCATAGTTCAACAGTTTAAACTATTTCATGAAATGTTCGCGAAAGTTTCATGACAGTTTCACGAAACTTACAAGAGTTCAAAAAGTTTCACTTGTGCAGTTCAAAAGTTCAAGTATTTTTTAACACCTTCGGCTTTTTCGCATTTTTTTCGAAAAATGCCAAGAGAGAGAAAATTCTCAAAGGTCATTTATTTTCATGAATTAAAATGTTTTAAAGACACCTTCGTCTTTTTAAGAGCACCTTTGTCTTTTTGAGAGCACCTTCGCCCTTTGAAGGGCACCTTCGCCTTTTTCACGAAATCCCGAAGAGAGAGAAAAATGCCAAAGGTCGTATACTTTGAATGAGGGACGTTCCCAACCACTTTCCAAATTTGCGAAGTGAGATAACGCCACTTCCCCTAAAATGCGAAGTGAGAGAATTTGCGACACCCTCGTCCATGTCACCATTCCCTACGAGTTGATAGTATATACTATGTATAGTTGTCACAGAAGCCATATACTTCCAAGTACAACGACTTACCTAATTAGGTGACAATCATTTATTGTAGTTAATACATGGATGCAATCTATAAATAGATCATCCCAGCACAGATTATGAGAGACGCTCCGTCCATGAGATGTATTTTTGAGCCTCTCAGTTACGCCGTCATTCTATTTTGTAACTGCCATTGTTGTGCTTCAGTGTACGTTTTTTATTTGTGTATAACGTGGATGAATGCTTATTGTCATTTGAATGCACTCTATCGCTATTTGATCGTGCTTGTTTACTCACTCTGTCTGATCAGAACACGGACATCTACGATTCCTCAGTTTCTGATCAGACGATGGTTGTCTTTGACGCCTGAGGGACTCATGATATCATACTGCTATTGCAATCTATTTCAAAACAAAAGGTTCATATTGAATCTCACTTCCAGTAATACCACCCACACACAAACCATCTCTAATCTCTTCGATGGACTGTACTCTTGTTTGTGAGTATGAACTGATTTTTAAGATCATGTTAGGCAACTAGAACACTTTAAGCTGTGATTATACTTAGCATAAGCTCTCTATTAGATTCTTTTTGCATCTAGCAGCTGATTGTAACGGGAGAGCTATTTCACAATATTCCTACTCTCTTCTCCATTCGCATTCTTCTATCTCTCTTGCCCCATCACATTGGTATCAGAGCCTAGCTCATATAAGCCGAGAGATTAAGCTTGTTCCGTTTGTATTACTGTTCACATGTCTCATATAGGTAACTCTTCATCATCATCCAACGAGGCTAGAATCATTGACAAGTTCAATGGTTCTAACTTCTACATCTGGAAGTTAAAACTCCAGATGATGTTGATAGACAGAGATCTTTGGGATGTAGTAGAAGGTGCTGACCTAAAACCAGAAGATGGTGATCAATCAAAGGCATGGAAGATCAAAGATTAGAAGGCCTTAGCATGTATCACACTCAATCTGGCCGACTCCCAAATATCTCATGTTACCACATGCAGAACCTCTAAGAATGCATTAGATTTGTTATCAAATCTCTATGAGACTCATGATGTAACCACTAGATTACATTTGAGAAAAAAATTCTTTACTCTTAGCATGTCTGATTCTACTACCATCACTTCTC
This sequence comes from Diphasiastrum complanatum, assembly GCA_029204225.1. Lineage (NCBI taxonomy): Eukaryota > Viridiplantae > Streptophyta > Lycopodiopsida > Lycopodiales > Lycopodiaceae > Diphasiastrum > Diphasiastrum complanatum. The sequence continues at coordinate 4,239,820 of CM055093.1, read as the reverse complement.
ACATCAACAACTTCAAGTCTTTATTGGATCAGTTATCAACTGTAGGATGTTCTATTCAAGATGATGATGTCGTCATGACCTTGCTTTCTTCTCTTTCAAAGTCATATGAGCACTTTGTAGTAATGATCTCTACACAACCCGACCTCACTCTTCAAAAGGTGATTGGTCACCTATTTCAAGAAGAAATGCGGAGAAAGACTAGCAGCTTGTCTATCAAAGACAAATCCATGGCTCTATACACCACGAAGAAAGACTACTCCAAGGGCAAGAATCAAGTGTAGCAGCAGCAAAAACAAAAGCCTCACACTCAAGGTGAGCATGGTGGATCACGAAAGAAACTTTTCTGTAGATATTGCAAGAGAGCCAATCATGACATCAAGGAGTGTCGTATCCAGATCTACAATGAGACAAAGAAGCAACAACAGCAACAGTCAGCAGACTCCTCCAACATGACAGAATTCAAGGAGCAAGATACACATTTGTTAATGGCTTACAGCACAAAAACTATGATAGCTGGTACCTGGCCAGTGGTGCTATCCAACACATTACCTCTTGCAATGAATGGTTTACCGAGTATGCAGCTTATAATAGAGATCATATCATCTACCTCGGAGATTCAAACACCATACGTGTGGATGGCAAAGAAACAGTGAAGATCACATTCAACAACGATCTATCTATTTGCGTTCTCAACGTCCTTCACATTCCTAGCTATCAAAGAACCTGTTATCAGTCTCTAAGATAACTGATGAGGGCTACACTGTTACTTTCTCATCTGAGCAGTGTACAATATTTGAGGAGGATACTACTCTGACTACATGCACTAGAGTTGAAAATCTTTATGTACTCTCTAATTTAGTTGCATTAGCTAGTATCTCTAATAAAAATGTAAACGATAATGCTATTTTGTGGCATAGTCGATTTGGACACATGAATACAAGATCACTTTCTTATATGTGTTGTAATAACTTAGTTGATGGATTGTATTTCCCTTCTTCATTAGATAGGAAATCTTTCTTTTGTGAATCATATGTCTATGGCAAACACTCTTAAAGCAAGTTTCCCAAATCACATTCCATCAAAACAAAGCATGTATTGGATCTTGTATATAGCGATTTTTGTAGTCCAATGCCAACCGTCCTTAGGAGATGCAATCTATTTTATCACTTTCATAGATGATTATTCTAGATGGTCTGCAGTCATGTTCATTAAATACAAATCTGAAGCCTTTGAATGCTTCAAGAGATTCAATGCCATGGCTGAGATGCAAATGTCTACAAAAGTGAAGGCACTCCGAACTGATGGTGGGCGGCGAATACATCTCTAACGAGATGTCCGACTACATGGTTGAACATGGTATTAGAAGACAGTTCACCACGTCCTATTCACCTCAACAAAACGGGATTGCAGAAAGGAAGAATTGAACTCTTCTCAACTAGCACACCAAAGTTCTGGGTAGAAGCTACTGCCATAGCCTGTTATGAGCAGAACAGATCCAGCACCAAAGCCGTCAACAACAAAAATCCTCATGAAGTTTGGCATGGAAACAAGCCTAATATCAACCATTTAAAAATCTATGGCTGTATATGTTTTGTTCACATTCCTAAACAACTTAGAAAAAAGCTAGATCATAGAACAAATAAATTTATTTTCATTGGCTATCCTGATGAATATAAAACTTATAAAGTTTATGATCCATCTGCCAATGTAGTATTTGTCTCTAGGGATGTAATTTTTCAAGAACATACATACTATGATTTCAAACAACCATCAATAAACGATGCTATATCATTTCATCCTATTTTACGTAGCATGGATTCTTTCAACGTTGATGTTCCTTCTACAGAACCTGAAACTAAAACTCTAGAAGCCGAGCAGCCGATAGTACCTGTCATCAGACTAGACCAAGCTAGCTTGAGCAGATCTGGAGAAATTAAAAAAGAAGCATCATCGCATCCTTGTCAACCAAACGTCCATAGATCCTCACGGATTCGGACAGTTCCTAAGAGGTATACACCTCAATCATTTTAGACTTCATCAGAAGAACCAGAGAGCCTAGCTGAAGCAATTAACTCAAGGATGCTATGAAGTGGCAAGAAGCTATGGAAAGTGAGTACAACTCACTTTTGACGAACCAGACCTGGACACTGGTCAACTTGCCCACTCACAAGAGAGTTATTGACAACAAGTGGATCTTCAAGAAGAAGATCAACTCTAATGGTTCCATTGCTAAATGGAAAGCACGGCTGGTGGCTAAAGGATTTACTCAAGTCCAAGGAGTAAATTACTTAGAAATCTTCATACTTGTCATCAAGATGCAGTCAATCAGGACTCTGATTGTGTTAGCAGCCGCAAAAGATCTCAAAATGCACCAAATGGATGTCAAGACAACATTCCTCAATGACAATGTCAAAGAGGAGCTGTATACCTTCCAACCAGAAGGATTCGAAGTCAAAGGCCAAGAGCACAAAGTGTGCAAGCTACACAAAGCAGTCTACGGTCTGAAACAGGCTGTAAGAGCATGGCTCGATAGAATCAACTCTTATCTCATTCAATTGGGATTTGCAAGCAGTTCAGTTGACTGTAATGTTTATTTGAAACATATAGGCATTAATTCAGTTCACATAGCTCTTTACGTAGATGATGCATTTATTTTGTCTAACGACACTTCTTTTCTGCATACTATTAAGAGTGATCTGTCAAAGGAATTTGACATAATTGATTTAGGAGCTGTCCATTCTTTACTAGGAATTCACATTTCTAGAAATAGACTTCAAAAGAAGATCCATCTTAGCTAGCAATCATATCTAAAAGGCATTTTAGAAAAGTTTCATATGTCTGATTGCAAACCAATTGATACTCCAATGGATCCAAGTATAGTATTGACTAAACCTACTAGTGCTGATTCTGATAGCGAAGTACTCGACATAGCTAAGTACCCTTATCATTCACTAATAGGATCTTTGATGTATGCAATGCTGTGTACTAGACCAGATTTAGCATACACTGTTAGCATGTTAAATCCATTCATTTCTAATCCTAAGATCTCTCATTGGAAAGCATTAAAGAGAGTGATGAGATATATTCAGGGAAGTATAGATCACATTTTGTGTTATGATGGAAATGCTATTGACCCACTCGTCTTGTGAGGCTACTCCGACTCAGATTGGGAAGGAGGAACAGTCTCTACCAAAAGCCTACCTCCGGGTTTTGTTTCTATCTAGCAGGGGGACCGATTTCGTGGAACTCAAGGAAGTAGATATGAGTTGCACTTTCTTCAACAGAGGCAGAGTACATCGTAACATGCCAAGCTTCGTTGTATGGATCAGGTTATTACTTCACGACTTACATCACACTCAGTTCAATGCTACCACCATTTTGTGTGACAACTTGAGCTGTATTTCACTGTCACTGAATCCCATATTTCATGGCAAATCCAAACACATAAAATCCAGTATCATTTTATTCGAGAGAAAGTTTTTTCAGGGAAAATAATTCTTCACTACTGCTCCACAACAGAAATGGTCACAGACATCTTCACCAAAGCGCTTCCCAGGATCAAACATCATAAGTTCTTCAACATGCTGAATTTGACGAAGATACCAAGGCACTAACTGTGGCCTTAAGGGAGACTGTTGGAAATTAAGCCCACAATTGTCTCCTTGGAATCACAAACTTAGACAACCAATTTATTTGAAAAACGTCTACAACGGGTTTCCGGCTGATCTCTAGCAAAGGGTAACCAATCTTGTCATAATTTCAAGTTCAGATGTTAAGTTTAATAACTTGAAATCATTGAAAACTTGGCCATCTTCAAGGACTTCCACAAACTAGCATTTAGAACAAGTCTGCAAATTTACATTACTTTTTCAACAATTTGTAGAAATACATTACTTTCACGACAGTCTGCAGAAATGAACTATGTTCGCAACAGTTTCGCGAAACTAGCATAGTTCAGCAATTTAAACTATTTTGCAAAATGTTTGTGAAAGTTTCACGACAGTTTTGCGAAACTTACAAGAGTTCAAAAAGTTTAACTTGTGCAATTCAAAAGTTCAACTGTTTTTTATCACCTTCGGCTTTTTCGCATTTTTTTCGAAAAATGCGAAGAGAGAGAAAATTCTTGAAGGTCATCTATTTTCGTGAGTTAAACTGTTTTAAAGACACCTTCGTCTTTTTAAGGGCACCTTCACCTTTTTGAGGGCACCTTCGCCTTTTTCGCAAAATTATGAAGAGAGAGAAAAATGTCGAAGGTCGTCTACTTTGAACGAGGGACGTTCCCAACCACATCCCAAATTTGCAACTGAGAGAAAGCCACTTCTCCTAAAAAGTGAAGTGAGAGAATTTGTGACGCCCTCGTCCATGTCAATATTCCCTACGGGTTGATAGTATACACTATGTACAGTTGTCACAGAAGCCATGTATTTTCAAGTACAGCAACTTACCTAATTATGTGACAATCATTTATTGTTGTTAATACATGGATGCAATCTATAAATAGATTATCCTAGCACAGATTACGAGAGAAGCTCCGTCCATGAGACATATTTTTGAGCCTCCTAGTTACGCCGTCATTCTGTTTTGTAACTACCATTGTTGTGCTTCAGTGTAATATAGCAGCAATACGCTATTTATCTGTATATAACGTAGATGAATGCTTATTGCCATTTGAATGCACTTTATCGTTGTTTGATCGCGCTTGTTTACTCACTCTGATCAAAACACGGACGTCTACAACTCAGTTTCTGATCAAACGATGGTTGTCTTTGATGCCTGAGGGACTCACGATATCATACTGCTATTGCAATCTATTTCAGAGCAAAAATTTCATATTGAATCTGACTTCCAATGATACCACACACACACAAGCCATCTCTATCTCTTCGATTGACTGTACTCTCGTTTGTGAGTATTAACTAATTTTTAAGATCCTGTTGGGCAACTAGAACACTTTAAACTGTGATTATACTTATCATAAGCTCTCTATCAGATTGTTTTTGCATCTAGCAGCTGATTGTAATAGGAGAGCTATTCCGCAATATTTCTGCTCTCTTCTCCGTTCACATTCTTCTATCTCCCTTGCCCCATCACTATTTAAGTTAGTTTTAAGCTGCTGCCTTGCGTGGTTTGCTATTATGCTAGCCTTCTAGCTTTCTAAGATGTCCTCACAGGCTTTTGACTGACTCGACCTTTGATTGCCGTCTTTTGTATTTGTATATTTTGTGAATATATGATAGTGCTCTTAAGCTTTAAAAAAAAAAGATCTACACCCTTGAAATAAGTATCCTCGATATGCATCAACTAAATGACACATAGCACATATCAAAGAGGATGAATTCATGCAAATTTACTACACAAACATCAAGATGTTTTGATATTATCCCCATAGCAGGTCTGAAAATTGGGAGACATCCTTCCTATATAGCTCTCCAAACACATCCCTCTTCATGGTCAGAGATAGCTTGGCTAGGAGAGCTATCTCTTGGCTAGGAGAGCAGCAGGTGTAAGTTGATCTATCAAGATAGTGACAAATTGACAGTAACATTCAAGTTTGATTCCTTGAGTGGAGTCAAGTTTTATTAGAAATCCACATTGTGCCTTCGAGTAGAAATTTGGTTTATAGCCAATTTTCAGGACAGGAGTGTTGCTAACGCAGAGACTATATGCAAAAACTGGAAATTATTTCTTCCAAAAGCAACGATTTGAAAGTGTTGTTTTCAAAAGATTGGGTTACTAGGTCTCACAACTGCCAGCAAATTGAATTAAATCTATTTACCACTTCTTCAATACATGTATACACATGTCTATTATCCAATAACAGGTATCCATATAGCATTCTGTAGTGGAAGCTGACTATAATGAGCTAGTTGATGAATTATGCGGTACATAATCTGCAGAAATTGTCCAGCTTGTAATCGGTTCTACTTTCTCCTCCCAAAACTGTTTGATCACACAGAAAAGGTCTCAACTAGATTTACTAGCGAAATATTTTACACAGTGAAAAATGTAGCAATATCCAACAATCAAGGTACTTGCATGTCCTTACCTTAACATAAACAGGGTGGCTGTAAAAGTGTTCCAAAAGTTCCACTGCCAAGCAATATATAAATTTTCAAAAAATGCAAATAAACTGCACAAAGAATTTTGCAAACCAAAATATTCCAGAACCCTTGTACCAGACAAAATGATGTCAAGAAGTGCCACTAACCTGATCGAATGTGTGCCACAAAAGCATGCGAGAATACTTTGTTGCGAATATAGTTGTTAGCCCCTAACATTCACAAAACTTTTAATTGAATTGAGTAATTATGAAGTAGACTGTAGTATACATTACTACTGTCTTTGAATGCCTGACATATGACTACTTCACTACATACTGTATACATCAAAAACGCTGTATCAATCGTCTGAACAATTGACGCTCAATAATATTTCCAGTTGTCCTTCAAAACTGAATAAGAAGTGCTCTTTATCATCAATCACATGCCAATAGTTCACTCATATAAGAATGCAACTGCAATGAACTTCAGAAGATAATCCAAGTTAAAATTTCTATTTGTTTGATAAATTTTGCATGCTTGTATGCGTTGTGATATGTGAACTGGTTACCTGCGGTGACTTGCACTACCACGGAGTCCATCTGATTTGCTAACTGGTAGACAGACGCAAGGAAGTCCTCAACCGCTTCTTGACTTACGCACTCTTTCACTTTTAGGAATACCACATGCTCAACACCATCATAGAACTCCTGAAACGAAACATTACCTAAATACCAGTGGCCAACCAACTTCTAAATAGTACGTGCACCACAGATTGCATGTTAATTTGAGCACTGAGAACTGCTTCACTAGTTTGTCTACAAGTTAATCTAAGATTTAACCTCCAAGTCATCAGAATTCAGATCAGACCTTCCCAATGCGATAGATGGATTTTTCATTATCTTCCACATGTGTGGAGTAGTCAACTGTATATTCACCCTGTGACAACACAATATCAACAAACAAGTTTCACAATATAACAGTGATTGAGGTTCAAGACATTAATCTCATTATTTCTATCTAACGCATATTAACACCACAATGTAAGGTTCTACTGTGACAGGTACATCTGCTCTTTAATCACAGAAAATCCTGAGATTCTGAGATTGATTAGAGCAACAAGTAGATTAAGTCCAAAAATTTCTATGATATTGAAAACCAGCTCCACCTACATGATTGAACGGGCGCATCTCTGACGCAATATGTAAAAGTGGTGGGGAATTGTAGTAATCCGCAAGAACTTTTTCAGAAGGAAAACGAACAAAAATTGCATGTGTACAGTTATCCACTTCCTTGAGAAGACGCCCTAGATAAAACATTGAAGGTATGTCAGAAATTAAACAAACCAGTAGTGTCATTGCAGAGGCTAGTGTAACAATTTGCGAAGAGTAATCTGTTGAAGTATTTAATTCATTTCCGATTTCATGACGGTAATCAAAAGTTGAACTTCCAACAACATTGCGCCTGTGAACATCAAGAATGGATGATGTCATCTGGATGTTGCATAAACCAATCAATACTAATTGTTTCTCTAGAGTCTACTTATAAGTTTGGAGTGACATCAACTTTGGACTCGAGGTGGTGATTGCGTTAGAAAGGCTTGCATACATGAAGATCATTAAAGGTACTTTTATGAGCAGATCATCCACATCCATAGGACACAGATAGAGAGAAAAGAGTGTAAACACATAGAGCAAGCAGCCCAGGAAATCCTGAGATTCTGAGATTGACTAGAGCACCAAGTTCATTAACGCCAAAAAATTTCTATGAAACTGAAAAACAGCTCCACGTACATGATTGAACGGGCGCTCTCTAACACAATATGTAAAAGTGGTGGGGAATTGTAGTAATCCGCAAGAACTTTTTCAGAAGGAAAAAGAATAAAAATTGCATGCATACAGTTATCCACTTCCTTGAAAAGACGCCCTAATAAGACATTAAAGGAATATCAGAAATCAAACAAATCATTAATGTCATTGCAGAGGCTAGTGTAACAATTTGCAAAGAGTAATCGGCATAACTTCTGCAGGTACAAAAACCATTGAAATGTATAATTCATTTCCACTTTATGGGTAATCAGAAGTTGAAATTCCAACAACATTCCGCCTCTGAAACATCAAGAATGTATGATGTCATTTGGATATTGCATAAACTATTCAATGCTGATTGTCTCTAGAGTCTATTTATACGTTTGGAATCAAGGTGATGATTGTGTTAGAAAGCATAGAATACATGGAGACCATTTAAAGATATTTTATATAAGCAGATCGTCCACATCCATAGGACACAGATAGAGAGAAAAGAGTGCAAACACATAGAGCAAGCAGCATAGAACAATGTAATCAATGCTGGAGCAATGATATCGATAGCAACCTAAACTGAACCTTTGGCCTCAGATAGCATAACTATGAACTGGTCTTTACTCAATCAACCAAGCACTGGCCCACCTACTTATAGATGTCACAGACTCTCGGCCACCTGATTAGGGCAGCTGTGCTAAGAAATATGAATAATACATCTTAGTTCAGAATTCCCAACCAAATTTTGCTGACCAGTGTGGGAATCTTTGTGGAAGAATCAACTTGTAGTCATAAAGCATAGAATAAGTGTGCTAATTTCTATTCCCTTGCATCATTGAGCCAAAGTTGAAGATCTGCCCTGAAGATCTAAAGCAAGGAATAGTACCTGCAGATTAGCCATGTGACATCTTTCTTGGAGAAGAAGTGAAGATTGGGGGATCATGTGAAGAATTCTTAAATCCTCCAAGCCTCCAACATAACTTTCATCATTATCACAGTATTGAACAGCTATTGTAGGTGACATGAAGCCCACATGATAAAACCTATTTCAACTACCAATTGCAGAAGATGACCGATAAAAATTTCAGTGCCCAAGCATTTTTCAAAAAGCTCTTTGTCTTAGTGTGAATGACTTTGAGAATTTTTTGTGAAGATTGAAGTGTTCAAGTACCTTCTCTGTAACATGGCTAATCTAACATCAAAAGATCCTCTCATCAGTGACCAGTTATAAGGGGATGATTTCCAGTTATTGATATTTACAATCTACTTGCTTGGAAAAGATAACGGTGAGCTTGCAAAACTTTACCAACACTTAGCTCTTGGTGATTGATAGTACAAAATGAACATTTTGTAGATCCATACTTATTGAGGATTCTAGATACAAAGAGATGATAACCAACACCATCTATCCTACACTCTTCATCACTTGCAGTAAAAATTAATTTTTTAGCATCATTGAGTGAGTCCTTTTCACAAGTCATGTGGGAGCTAGCCCCACTATCAATCCACCAAGTGTCTCTTGAATTGCCATTGCTTGTTGGTGAGGATGTAGATGCCATATTAAATTAATTTGATAGTCTACTCCTTCAAGTTAGTAAGCATACAAGATCTAAGGAACTTGGAAGTATGGGATGCATCACTTGGAGTGTTTGCAGTCAAGAACATGGCTAATAAGATGTAAATTGATGCAATAAATGATGAAAGAAGGGGACTCAATGGACGGTCATACTGGAACTGTACAAGCTCTTCTTGAACAGTTGGCTGCAATTGGAATATAAACAAAATATCTAGAGGCAGAAGATCTGGAGCCTTTCAAAAAGTTTACCAATCATATGATCAATTTACTTCCAGTTTATCTAGTCTTGTTACAGGCTAAAATTACACGTGTTTGATTGTCATTAGTCCAAGAGAATTCAAGAGAGGAAATGCAAGTGATAATAGGAACAAAATGCAAAGATCAAAACACTAACTTTCAAGAAATTGCCAATAAGCTTCTATATATCCTGCTTACTCATAAGAATGGGCCACAAAAGAAAAAACCTTACCCATCTAGCTGAAAATGTACAGAAAGGCTAAATTGTTTCAGACTGGTTCAATTCATCCTATTAAAAGAAGCAACTTATAATCAAGAGAAGGCTGATTACCCACTTCAAAATATTTTTCATTATCATAAGTGTATGCCTGGATCATTCAAAGGTTATGAACACCCACACCTGTTGATAAAGTGTAGACACCTTCAAACTCATTTTTTAGGGCATATAGTCCATCCAAAATACGCTTCTCATCATCTGTGTCCATTCCTGGCATTTTGAACAGGACTGGATGGTCCACCACAGACCTGAAAAGAAAGCAAACTCGAGCTATAATGATTGGTCTGAAATTTTTGAGCTCATACTGAGATTGAAATGCAAAACTGAATAGAGGAATTTCAATCTTCAAAAAATTAAATGACATGTAGTACAGGAACTGTATTAGCAAATAGAATAGAGCCCGAGGAGAGTAAAAAAATTCCAAACACGATGTAAGAGTAAAATCAATATAGTTGACTACCAAATCAGTGATAGCTAAGATTCCCATCTCCGATACATGCATTTTTAAAGTGAAATTCATGTGCCAAAGAGGGCCTTCAGTGTTGTATTGGTTCGGTATAGCAACCTATTTACTACATTGGGAGAAAATGATGTGTCAACTTTAGAACCAGTGGAGACCAAAGATTGCGTGATGGTTATGTGCTCCAAAAAACCAAAGAATATGACAGATATGTAAGGCAGCCATGGTACAAATGAGAACTAGTTGAACTTCAATACCCCAAGGTCCCCAAGTAAGTGTACAAAAGAAGTTTAAGACAGTCAAAATCATGTTTTGATGTAATCACCAAAAACAACTCGGTTCTCATACTTGAAGATGAAATCAACCATGCTCATGTTGCTGGAGTTTAAGAGCAAAGCGTTTACAACCAATGCTGCAACATAATCCCCATATGCAGGATAACATAAACCTGCATGAGTAGTTGCTACACTCCGAAGTTCACCATACCCGTATGTCACAAAATATATGGTTAATACAAAGCACATAGGTCTTTATCTTGTTTTGGTCCAAAATTTATACTCATAGATATTTGTTTAGTGCTTCACTTTTTCATTTTTCATTTTAGAAACTTTTAAAAAGCTATCCAAAAAGCTTTTTTTCCAAGATTTATTGAACTACATTAGCTTGTGTATATACATCCCATCTACACAACGCATACCTTCCTCCCGTAGGCAAGCGTATGGTGGGCGGTGTGTATGAATATGTATTGGTACAAATAGTTTTGCAACTATGTCAACTACAGCATTCACAAGAATGAGAAGTGTTTAAGGAATTACTGCAGCATAACTACCTAATCTTTTCAGCTTCCCGGGTAGAATCTGAAGTCACCATCTGCAAATGCCCTTTCTCCAACAGGGGATTCCCAAGTGTCTGATCACAAAACCTTAGCACACAAACATCGAAATACATGGAAAAGGGCAGATTTATGCAGCATTCCCCTCTCACCTAAATTGACCTTTCATGACACAGCGACATATCAAAGATAGAAAGAAGTAAAAGGGAGCATTGACTAAAGAGCTCAACAAGATGAATAGACTAAGCCAAATTCCAAGAAATGTCCCCCCTTTTATAAAGGATCAGCGTGGCATTTTACTCCATTCTTGAAGAGCAGTAAATTATGCAAAGATTTGCATTCCCCAGAAATGTACAAGGTTACAAGTAAATTCGGCATATTCTCAGAATTCATGACCTTAAAACAAATGTAAATTACATGAAAGGGACATGCTGGAAAAATATGAATTTTGAAGTCAATCAGGAATTCTCACAAGGAGATGAGGTTGTCAAGAGGTTTGTAATTGTAACAGGTTGGAGGAGGATTTCATAGCCTCAAAAATGGTTAAAAAAATTTGGGTTGTGAGAACACTTCATCCATAGAGTAGAATACTTTGCTAATCCCTTATGTTGGGGAAAAGATACACCAGATTCCATGGCTGTTCGATTACAGTTCCATCTTAGACATAGTTTCCCGGCCATTTTGCTGGATGCAAATTCACTAAAGATGCGCTCCTCAGTACAATAAAACCCAATAGCAAAAGCCAATAAAATTCTCAATTGGAAAACAAGGCCGTCCCGTTGTTACTTATAGCTTATGAATGCACCTCACAAGTTAAAGTTTATAACCATTCCTGAATTTGAACGACTAAAGGTCATGGGAACTTCATAATCTAAAGATATATGATATATGTACACTACCATGCCCACGGAGCAGCTGAAATGAGTGTGCAATGATGCAGCCCACAAGCAAACTATGAGCTGAGCTAGCGTCAAGCCTAGTGTAAAGACAGTAGGAATGGAATATTAGAGTGTGCGATCACAGTAAAAACACGAATATGAGGAGGAAGGCTGCCATTGCCACCACCGAACAGCATCTCAGCGCTCATAAGATTAGATTAGCTGCTAGCTGCTCATCTTCTTCTTCCACTCATGTTTTCACTAATTTTTTCACTCATTGCAGGAGGGTATTTGTTTTTTCATGCAAGACTGAGGACGAGAGGCTGCCCACACACACACGTAGCATGTTAGGTGAAGTATGGATAATGCTTTAGCCTCTTGTATCAAAAGCAATGATAAGAAAAGTCTTAAAAGAATCATAATTTTGCATATGAGAAGATTGTGAGAAGTGATTTGATAATGCGTTTAAGTAAGGGAGAGTTTAGTTTCCATTATCGTACACGCCCTTTTTTTTTTTGGGCAATGTGTTAAACAACTATCGGTCGGTTATATACAACCTGGCATCGTTATGTGGACAATGTCATTTTACTTCGTAGCGGTTGAGGATTGAGCTTGCATCTAACCGGTCGCAATTAACAACTTTACCCATACACCCTACTGCGATTGACATTGTACACACTTTAACATGAGGGGAGGTGCTATAAAGCTAAGTCTATTGTCACAAGTATGCCCCGAAAGATGACAAGTATGCCTCAAAAGACTCAAATGAGTTACACGTCTAAAGTCTTGGCACAAATTTAGGAAGTCTAAAATAAAGTCTTTGACTTGTGGTGAGCTAATCAACTTGTCACAAGTCAAGAGCTAACTTTGGAGCTCAAGTCAAGGCCTCAACAGCTCCTGAAACCCATGTCTAGAAGTTGAGCTGATTCTGCTAGGCGTAAGTGTCCTAAAATAATCTGATTCTACTAAAATGTGCTTTTCCAAACACACTATGTTTCAGGATAGAAGGGGCATGCAAAATTACATCATAACTATATGGGAAATTCAACAGAGATAAACTTGGGGCAACTCCAAGAATCTAGTCGCGAGGTCTCAGGTCCAAGCATTATGCCTAAGTTTCGCTTCCGAGGATAAAAGTAGTTCAAGGGCCGAAGAATGTTAAGTCCGTGTCCAGTTTAGAGGATTCAGAGTAATCCTTAATAGGACATTTGGCACTCCAATATATGAGTTTATTAGTAATCACAATAACATATGGCACAGATTCCGACGTGGGCATCCAACGTATGTTCAAAAATTTCATAATCCGTTGCAATCTGACACGTCGAAATACGACGTCCCAATAAAAATGGCGATCAGAAAATATGGGCGGCAACCAATTTTTGAAATGCATGTCAGAATCCGACATGTTGGATTCCGACATTCAAACGTGGATATGACCTGGCATGTTTTTTCGGACATGGACGTCGGATTCCAACGTCCATCTGATTCCGACATCCACGTCGGCAATTAGAAAGCCTGTCCACCGCATTTGGGACCTGTCATCCGGGCCTGGAATGGACACGGACGTCGGATTCCGACACCTGTTTGATTTTTCGCATTCACGCGATCCAACGCCTTCTCTCTCACTCTATTTTTTTGCAGGTTGGAGCGTCTTTGGAGCGATTGAGGACAATTGAAGATCAGTGCTTGAGGGCTTAAAGGTCAGTGCTTGAGGGTGCTTCAAGATCAGTGCTTGAAAATCAGTGTTTGAGGCTGGTGCTTGATTTTTATTTGTTTTGCTTTTTGTTTGTTTGTTTGAGGTTGCTGTTTGTTTGTTTGTTTTGAGAAGAGATAGAGAGTGTGAAAGATAGAAAGAGATAGAGAGAGTGTGTGTGTATGTGTATTATATGTGTATGTGTTTTTAAATTTTGCATTGATTTAAAATGATTTTGAATATTGTTAGTACAAATATGGTTTTGAATGGTCTTGTAATAGATTGTTAGTATTATTTAGGATAGTTTGGTAATTATATAGTATTAGATTTGTAATTTGTGAGAGAGAAAGAGAGAGAAGAGGTGGAGTGTAGATGTATGCTTGAAGATATTGAAAGATTTTGGAGTTCATGTTTTGTTCTTTTTTTGAAAAATAAAGTTCTGAGAGAGAGAGAGAGAGAGAGAGAGAGAGAGAGAGAGAGAGAGAGAGAGAGAGAGAGAGAGAGAGAGAGAGAGAGTTATAATAAATTGTGATAGTGTTTATAATAGATTGATTTTTTATAGTGTTTATAATATATTGTTAGAATTATTTAAGATAGTGTTATGTGTGTGTTTGACAGGATGTGTATGTGTTTTGAATTTTGCATTGATCTATAATCTAGGTTAATAGACAAAGAGATATAGATAGTGTTGGGCAGTAATAGATTGTGAAATTTATAATGTGTGTGTGTGTGTGTGTGTGTGTGTGTGTGTGTGTGTGTGTGAGAGAGAGAGAGAGAGAGAGAGAGAGAGAGAGAGAGAGAGAGAGAGAGAGAGAGAGAAAAAAAGATGTGTGTGTGTGTTTAACATTTTGCATTGATTTTGAATTTAAGATCATAGATAAATACATAGTCTATGATAAATTGTTAAATTTATATTTATTTAGGACTAAGAATGCTAGATGAAAAAGAGAGAGAGAGAGAGAGAGAGAGAGAGAGAGAGAGAGAGAGAGAGAGAGAGAGTGTGTGTTTTTTAACATGTTTAGCATTTTACATTGATTTAAAATTTAAAATTTGAGAGAGAGAGAGAGAGAGTGTGTGTGTGTGTGTGTGTGTGTGTGTGTGTGAGAGTGTGTTTTGATTAAGATTTAGAGTAGTAGATGATCGATAGTGTTTGATGGTAATTGTATGTTTGATTTGTATGTCTGAATTTGCTTATAATAATGGTTCAATTGTGTAATATAGTGTTATTTTTTAATTGTTTGTGCATGTGACAAAAATATTAAAAAAAAAAGAGCGAGCAATTGCACGTTTGCACTTAATAAGCTTCGAGTGAGTTTATCGGTGAGTTCGTGTCGTTTCAATTTTTTTATTATTGGAATATGTTATCTAACATAGTAAGAAATTAAATATAATTCATCATTTTCATTTTGTTCAAAGCAATGCCGTATTTTACTTCATACACTAGCAATTAATTAATATGCAAAGGTGAAATGTAGATAATTAAAATTTCCAATCGTAGGAGGGTGAGTAGCCCTTACTTTTCTCCTGTTAAAGGCGAGGTTCTAATCTTTCCAACTTGCATGGAAAAACCTACACGCCGCAGGGAGAGAATATGTGGTGACATTCTGAAATAGGACATAACCGCAAGGTTCGGATATTATAATTATCACATTCAACTCTATCTATAGAAGTATACATAAAAAGTATTGCGATGAATATAAAAAAAAAAAAATGAGTGCAAGTGAATTTAAGTATCAATAATCATATATCATTCTCATCATTTACCTCCTTCTTGTCATCACACAAGTCTTGACACTCATCTGAATCTAGGTCTAGGTACAATCGTAAATTTTCGATTGTGTCTCTTTGATGTTGTGAGCTACCCTCATATTCAATCTCCTCTTTTTCTGATTCTATCTCATCCAAACGTGGGGGCCTCAAATTATCCCCAATTTGGTCTTATACGATCGTAGGAATCTCGTCATTTCCATTTGTACCTTCTTCTCCCATCATTTCGACATCATTTGGAGTTTGGGTTAGTGGTTCAGGTTCTTCCAAAACATCGTCAAAATTGGGTGGTGGTTCGTCGTGTGCATACAATATCTTTTCCTTCAAACACACGTCGTTTTCTTGTATTAAGTTGGATCAGATACCACCATCTTGGGTCTATTCAATCTGGATGGAATATAATCTACCAAAGAATCAAAAAAAATTAAGTTAGACTTATAAAATTGATACATAAATAATTTGATTGCGAATATTAATGACATTAGAATTTTAGAGTCTCACTTGTTCACATTGTCGTGACAATACTAAAGTGTCATGAGAGTCCATCGATATACATTTTGTTGAGTCGATTTGAAAATTCTTTGAGTTATCATTTCTAATCGTGGCATTGCTTCCACGATAGATGACCTTAAGCCATTTTACATCAAAAACAAAGTATTTGCTGTTAGTCTCGTAATCGACTTCATAAATATGTTGCAATGTGCCGACATATTCTAGGTTGCCCGAAATGACATTAGGGTCCCTCGTACTAGAACGACTCTCTTGTTGAAAGTTGGCCATTATACCACAATCATATGTACATCGCTTGTTGTCAACTCTCTCAACATGGTAATGGTGTCCATATGCCCACATGGCAGTGCATGATGTATACTAAAACACCAAAAAAAAAAAAAACAAATGTGTGTAATTAGAAATACTAAAAGAAACTACTCTACCAATCTCACCAACGTAAAAAAATCAGCATCTACACACAAAATGAGATGCAAACTCTAATAAAACTTGATCAAACATGAATCAAAAGATAAAGTATTGTTGTTGTCCGTACAAAACCAGCAAACTATTGTATTTCACACATGTGGATCCAGCAAAAAACAATAATAGATCATTCTACACATAGAATTACATGCAATCACAAGTATAGTGCACCAATGGATAGTTAAACCCAAGAGAACTATGTATAAGTATGGAATGAGATAGAGAAGAGAGAAGATTTGTCTCTCCATGAGTTATATCCTTTTATAGCATGTTCAAACCCTATTTGGCCACTTGGATTTTCCACCAAAATGCAAACTCTCAAAGTACCCAACATTCAAATTTGAATCTACTCAAACTCAACTTCTAACTTTCCCTAACTTTCCAAAAGTGTTTATTCAAATGAAATTTAGACTAATGAACTTTGAAAAGTTAAACTCTAAATCTAAAACAAAGTTAGCCTCAATTTGCCGAATATGAAAATATAGCAAATATGATCAAACTAGTTGAATCTTTCACACTCCCTCTTCAAGTAGTTTTAGCATAGACTTTGATAACACTTCAAGTGATGTCCTATGCTTCATGGTGATCAATCTAGCATTTTTGGTGGTGATGAAGATGGTTCTTTGGATGGTGATGATGGAGATGCTTTTCCAAGTCAAGTTCTAAGAAGATTTTTAAGGGAAAGACAAAAGTCATCGAGACTTACATATGATGAGAAGGGTAAGCAAGTGGAAGTGACTCATTTTGCTTTACTCACATGTTTTGGTTCATCTTCTTGTCTAGACGATGTTATGCAAATGGATGATGGTTTTCAAGGAATGGATGCAAGTAATGGATCTGGAAAAAAAAAAATCAATGGCTTTGATGGTCCAAGTGGAAGATCAAGAGGCTAATCTGAAAGGGCTTCAACTACACAAAAGGGATAGTGGCAATTTGGAGTTAGTCAAGAGCATCAAAGACAAGTCAAGTGGCAAAGATACTTTGGATTTGTTTTTGCAGGTTATTGAAGACTCAAGTAAGGTCAAGATATCATCAAGAAAGTTTTGTTCAAGTTTACTTTACTTGTTCTATCTCATGTTTGAGCTATTTCATGTGAATGTGTGCAAATTGTTAAGATATGGTGAAACTAGCTATATTGTCTTTCAGTACCTTGTTGTTGGAGCAACTAGATTTTCACAGCAAAACAAGTTTCACAACTTGTAAATCGTGAATCTTGGATGAGACAACTCCATTCAAAACACCTGAAAGAAATGTTGCTCAAAGCTTTATGCATTCACCATTTTTTAGTCTCTACCATCACTTTACAATTTAGGAAAAGTAGTGATACAAACTGAAAATTATAGGCCACTGAATTCACCAAAAGATTAAAGCAAACCATTGTGAAAATGCATCACTTGCTATGCATGAAAAACAACTTGTAACAAATGGGAAACTACCATTTTAAATCAATGGAAAAACACATCCACTAACAAACTGAAAACCATCAACTTATTTTGAGAAATTCGAAAGTGAACCACAAGAAGTTTGTACCAAAAAAACTAGCATTCAATCTCTTTATGCCATCTCGAAACCTATCGACAACATTGGGAGAAAATAATCCATCAAATTTGAAAGTAGTGAAGGCTGAAGATTGTGTAATGATTATGTGTTTACTTTTGAAAACCAAAGAATATGAGAGATATGCAAGGAAACTATGGTACATGTAAGAACTAATTAAGCTTCAATACCTTGAACAGTTATAACAAGGATTTTTATAATAACAAAAAGCATGTCTTGATGTAATCGTCAAAAAGACTCGATCGTTATACTTGAAGATAAAATCAAGCATGGCTATGGTGTTGTCCCAAATTCAAGAGCAAACCATATTTGCATCCAATGTTGCGATATACTCCCATATGTGACACAACATACACGATTTTAACGATTTGCGAGAAAAAATTTTGTGAGTTTCATTCTATTTGTGGTTCATCGATTATGTAGCACATGATGTATCATGGAATATGAATTGCATTATGTCACTAACTACAAGAAGATATTGTCTAAATACAAAAGATTCAATGGATACAATGTAATCAAATACGTCGCTTTGTAAGGATCTCAATGTGAGACAACTTTGAAAGTGACATTGGCTGTCTCCACTCTTTGCTACTAAAACTCCTCTCAATGTCTCTTGAAAGGTGTCATGACAATCTCTAGCATATCTTCCCTCTATGATATTGTGTCTACTTTTTTTTTTTTGTCAAGTACTAAAATTAGCTTTTCATTTTTCAACACCCCTAAAAGCTTGGACACCATAGCATGAGCCACTGTATCACATGAATCATTCACAACCATTCAACTTTCAGCTCATGTAAAACAGATTGTATAGCGTACTTGACAATGCAAGTACCAAACTATGTAGTCTATGTGACAATTTAGGTATCAAACTATCAATGTCATGAACAATATCTACTTTTAAAATATTAATTCATATTATCAAACCTGTAATGTATCCACAAAAATATAATTTAATATCTTAAAAATAGATATTGTTCATGTTCATGATAGTGATGGTTTGATACATGAATTGTCACATAGACTACACAGTTTGTTACTTGCTCTATAACATAGGCTATACAGTTTGTTTTACATGAGAATGTTGAATGGTTGTGAATGATTCACGTGATACAGTGGCTCGTGCTATGGTGTCCAAGCTTTTAAAGGTGTTGAAAAATGAAAAGCTAATTTTAATATGTGACCAAAAGAAAAAAGTGGACACAATACGATAGAGGGAAGCTTTGCTAGATATTGTCATGACAACTATCAAGAGACATTGAGAGGATTATTAGTATTCCAGACTTGAGACAACCAATGTCACTTCAAAAGTTTTTTCACATTGAGGTCCTCACAAGCGACATGTCTGTTTACATTGAAATCCACTGAAATTTTTGTATTTAGTCAACATCTTCTTGTAGCTAAAGACAAAATGCAATTAATATCACATGGCATGCCATGTGCTACATAATCACTGAACCATGGGTAGAATGAAACTCATAAAAAGTTTACTCGCTAACTATCAAAACCTTACACTAGCTTGTGTATACATCCCTTATACACAAAATATACCTTCCTCCCATAGGCAGGCATATGTTGGCCAGTATGGATGAATCTGTACCGGTACAGATATTTTTGCAACTATGTCAGCTACAGCATTCACAAGAATGAGAAGTGCTTAAACAAAATCGGTAACTTAAATTGCATGCCATAAGGAATTACTGCAGCATGACTACCTAAAATTTTCAGTTTCCTGGGCAGAATCTGAGGTAAACATCTGCAAATGCCCTTTTTCCAGCAGGGGACTCCCAAGGGTTTGATCGCAAAACCTGAGCACACAAAAATAGAAACTCGTGTCACCCACAAAGTGCACGTAACATGTCGATTTTGCTGTTAGGAGTCCTTTCAGGACTTTAAAGAAAAAGAAACCTAAGCTGAAAAACTTTCAAATCAAAATCCAATATGCATGGAAAACGGCATACGTATGCAGCGTTTCGACTCTGATCTAGATTAACCATTTCGATATCAGCGTCATATCAAAGACAGAAAGAAGTACAAGGCAGCATTGCTCTGACTAAAGAGTTCAAGAAGATGAAGGGGTTCTGCCAAATTCTAGAAAAGTCCTCCCGTTACCATAAAACACAAACACAAAAAATGACATTTCAAATTAGAAGAGAAGACTGTCCTGTTGCTACATATGACTTATGAATGGTCGTAACACAAGTTGAATTCTATGATCAGTCCTGAATTTGAAAGACTAAAGGTCATGCAGACCTCAGAAGTTTAGATATATAATATATATATACTACCACGTTCACGGAGCAGCTGAAATGAGTGTGCAAGAATATTGCAGCCCAAAAGCAAATTATGAGCTGAGCCAGCACGCAGTCAATCTTAGTATAAAGACAGAAGTAGGAATGTAAAATGTATAGTGTGTGATCACATTAGAGAGAAGAATATGAGGAGGAAAGCCGCCATTGCAATCGCCCACATCAACGCTGAGAAGATTAGATAAGCCGCTCAGCTTCTTCTTCCACATATCTTTTCGTGGGAGGAGAGAATGAGCGAGTCTTATCATAAATTGTGTGCATGATGGTGGCTACCACCGCCGATGGTGGCTGCCACCTCCATTGCCTCCTCCTCCGCTTACAGCTGCCTTCCGGAGGCTGCCCCCAGCAGCCGTAGGCTAGCAATCATTCAAGGAGGAGGACGAGAGGCTGACACACGCACGCACGTCAATATGTTAGACACCTTTGTACAAGTGTGGGCTTTCTGTAGACTCTATGTGGTCATTGGTGAAGAAAATGGACATGCGTATTGCAAAAAGGGCTCCCTTTTATGTTTGAGATATTTCTTTTACTTGTATTTCAGTGCTCACGATCTATTGAGAAGCTCCCTTTTATGTTGAGATATTTCTTTACTTGTATTTCACTGCTCACTAGCTATTGATCATGTTGTTTTTGGCTTTTCCTTTTGTAAGGGTATTTAGATGACTAGTAGTTGATATATACAACATTCAAATTATGACCAAGCCAAATCCCTAGGCTTTGGAGCAAGGTCCAGCCAACTGTGGTTACACAATGATTGGGATTTGAGTTTGCGCTTTCACCTTTTGGTTGGCCCCAATAAGCAACTCTATCGGCGATGGATATGACCTTGCAATTGCCTCTTGTATCAATAGCAAAGATAAAAGAAAAAGATCCAATTTACATATGCAAAGAACTCGATTTTTGAGTAGAAATCAATCTAGCATGCTCTAGCATTGGTATCTCCTCCAAATCTTCGCTAAATGTGCTCTAGGTACTTGCTTGAGACCATAAAGACTCTCCTTCACAAAACAAACCTTTCTTTCATACTTTTCCTTGATGAAGCCCTCAGGTTGCCTCATGTAGATCTCTTCCTCCAAGTAGCCATTGAGGAAGGCATTTGTAAAATCAAGTTGAAATAGCTCTCAATTGAAGGTAGTTGCAAGACTTATGATCAATCTAACAGTAACAAGCTTAGCCATAGGAGCAAAAGTTTCATTATAATCAATGCCTTTGGTTTGTAAAAACCCTTTTGCTACAAGCCTAGATTTATGCTTACTTATTGATCCATCTTGATTATACTTCAATCTATATACCCACTTGCAATCAAGTGGTTTTTTTCCTCGAGGAAGATAATTTTAGAAAATCACAAGTATGATTCTCCATTAGAGCATCATACTCCACTTGCATAGCATCCATCCAACTCCTTGATTTACAAGCATCTTCATAGCAAGTTGGTTCATCAAGAATTGAAGTAAGAAAAGTTTAATATGTGAAAGATGAAGTGCCTTCCCTTTGATCACCTTTGCCATCATAAGTGAGCCTCAATAGCTCGGCCCTTGCTCTTGTGGATCTTCTTGGAGTCCTTGGCTCTTGAGGTGGATCGTCAAGTTCTTCATCACTTTGAAGCTCCTCCTTCGTCCTAGCATGGTCTTTGGCATCAAGATAATTAGTAGCATTGCCATTCATTTCACAAGCATGTCGTTCATCAAAAATAATATCCTATTACTTTCTTAGTGATGGGATCGAAGGCTCCATAACCTTTGCTATTCTCACCACATCCCACAAAGATGTCTTTGATGGAGGTTGCATCATCCTTCTTCCTTGTATCCAAGGATTGTCGTACATAGCAAGTGGATCTAAAAATCTTGAGATCCTTGAGATTGGGCTTCTCTCAAATAGAGCATCATGTGGTGTGATTCGTCCAATGGCTTGGTTGAGCAATTCATTGCATAAGAAATTAACACATGTGATTGTGAACCTCTTGGTGCACAAGAGTTAGTTAGATACAAGAAAAGATCTAGACTAGCACTTCATTGTGTAAAGATGAATGTAAGTAATGATCTTTTGAGAGAAGTATCATCTTGTACTAGTGCTAAAGAGGCTTGGAATTCTTTGAAATCAATCTATGAGTCAATTAACACTTCAGGAACTCTCATGATTATAAATCAAATCTTACAAAGCATGAGAAGAAGCGATGAGAGTGCACAAGACTATGTGCTTAGAATCAAGTCTCTAAATAGGGGCTTAGCTTCCATTGGAGAGAAGATTCATGATTGAGAGCTTGTTCAAATAATCCTTAATGGTCTAGGGGATGATTTCACAAATTTGGTCCAAAGTTTTGCCATCGAAGACACCTTGCCAACTATAGAAAAGCATCATAGTGTATTATTGTAGGATGATCCACACCAAAGCAAGAATGAGATGAGAATGCCAATTTCTCATTCAAGGGCAAAAAAAAGACCAATGGAGAAGAGAAGAAACATCCAAAGGAGGCCAAAGAAGAGGATGAAGCATTAAGCTCAAAGGGCAAAAAGGACAATCAAAGTTCAAATGCTTTTTATGTGGCAAGAAAGGGCATTTTGCTTCAGAATATTTCAAGAAGAAGAAGGCACAAGAGAATAAGCAAATAAACATTGCACATCAAGAGGAGGAGGATGAAAAAAAATCATACTTATTGGTTTCCAACTCATCACCATCATCCATATGACTTTTCAAAAGGACTATTTCTCCACTTTCCTCTCTTATAATGATGTAAAAAAATCTATCTTTATAGCTAGTGATCAAGAGTGTAGAATAAGTGGCATTGGAACCATTCCATTGTATGTTGGATCATCCCAAAAGATGAATCTTGAAAATGTCCTTTTTGTTCCTAGTTAACCAAGAATTTGTTAAGTGTTGGCCAATTAATGGATAATGGCCTAGAATTTGTTCCATCCTTAATAATGATGAATGCATAGCAAAGGGTTTTAAACAGGTAGATTGTTTAAACTAGATGCTAATGTTGCAATGGAGAGTGTGAATTTGGCAAAGGCGGAGATCTCTAATGTGGAGCTATGGCACAAAAGGTTGGGCCACCCCAACTTCAAAGCTATGGAAACAATGTGTGCAAAGGAGCTTGCACTCGGCCTCCCCAAGCAATTGTCAAAGTGTGGAAAGCACTGTGAGGCTTGTAGCTTCTCAAAGGCTCACAAGCTACCTCTCTCTAGATCTACATCAAGATCTAACACTCCTCTTGAAATCATCCATTCGGATGTTCATAGTTTTTCACAAGAATCTAATGGTGGTGCCAAGCACTATATGTAATCTTCATTGATGTCTTGTAGAAAATAAACTGAGTACGACTCCATCCTAATCTTCCAAATGGCATAATTTGTAGAGTTCAATCTCTCACTAGCTTCTAGAAGGAAAGCTCCACTAGATCTCATCTTACTAGTGAATTCTACAAACAAGAAACTAATTTGATTGATTCTAGAAACTCACAAAGGTCTCTCTTGTAGTGATTCACTCAAATTAGATTTGTAATCCAACAAATGGACTTATAATCTCGGTTCTAGCACTCTCTCACAAAGATGGAATGAAGATTAGATGAGTAACAAATCAAGCCTATTTTGGCTATTTTTGGACAAAATAATAACTCAATGTCCTTCACACTTCTTGATGTACTTTCAAGACCTGTAAATTACTTTTAAAAGACTTGATTTTAGCCTAGATTAATTAGATCTTATGAACTAAATTCAAATCTATTTAGTGGCACTCAATCATTAGAAAAAATTTGGCCTTGGAAAGGGCCCTATAAGGATTGCCACGTAGGATGACAATTTTTTGGCAATGTAAAATACTAAAATAAAATATGTTTATGCCCGCAGTCCTACCCACACAATCTTCGATGATTAGCTATTATGTGGGTAGTATAGTTTGTGTCTGAAAAAAAATTATAAAGTTTGAACGGCAACTCGGTAAAACCGGTCAACTGCGCTTGAAAGAGATATCGGGTTGACCAAGTGTTGACCGAGCAAAACTTTGACTGGCCATAACTTCTTCACCGTAGCTTGGAACTCTTTTTTGTTGGGTGTCATTGAAAAGGCCTCATCGAGGGCTTTCTAATGGCACCGTAATCGTCTCAATCCGAGTTGTCGTTCAAAAGTTACACTGTTTTTTTTGTTGAGTTGCTTACTATACTACAAATAAAATGGCTCATTAACGGGCTGCCCCCGACGCAAAATTACAGTTCTTTTAAAAAAAAAATCAATTTGAAGGAGCTACGTTACGTAGATTTCAAATTTGAGTGTTTTGATTGGACCATGTGGAAGAAACTTTTGAGAAAAAAAATAAAAGGTATCTTTTTTAAAGGCCCCTTTTGTGCTCAAATTTTCTCTAATGCTTGGTAGCTTTTCCTAGGACTAGCACCAAAAATCACATCAAGAGCTCACAAAATGGATTTTCATGGGTCAAATGAATATTATGCATTAAATTCAAGTTCAGAGGTGCCCACACGTGTGGATAGTACAAATTTTGATCCCTACCAAGTTTGGAATCAAATCCCCTCACCAAAGTTCAGATTCTAGCTCACCCTCTCAATACTAGTTTTTAGCACCAAAACTTGCTAAAAATGGATTTGCTTTTGATCAATGGTTTATGCTCTTGTACTTGGATCTGATACCATGTGAAAGTATTGTAGTTTAGGATTTTAGAAATATCCACAAGAGTGATTGGTTGCTTGCTTAACAATCTATCAAAAAACTACACACAAAAAGTTGATCTAGATTGGCAATTTGACAAAAACAACAAGCAATAACAATCAAAAGCATTGATCAATGATGAAATCTCAGTCCACACATGTGAACCACAGCCTTATGTACAACCTGTAGACAGAGAATGAAGTAGAAATAAACTTGGTTGCATTTGGGATCACAAAATCACAATGTACATAGTGGAGTAGCTCAAGATTTCCAATGAGCTCCAAAAATAATTTATCTTTTTTACTATGGAGAGATGGAATACATAGCAAAAGTGACTTTCTTTGTAAAGTTAGGTGAATTTCCAGCATGTAGTAAGGAAGTTAGCTTAGTTTTCTTGCCCTAATTTGCCACCCTAGCCTCTTTCCTAGAGTCATACCAAGTAGGTGGCTAGTTGGACATGACCAACCCTATAGATTTGACTTAGCCTAGAATAGGAGTGGTTTCCCAAGTGGCATCTTGGCCTCACATGTGTGGGACCCATGTATGCACATAATTTACAATATTCTACAGGGCTAGATTTGCCAATATAGGCAATTTTTCACACTGTTCAATAATTTGTACCTCAACATGCAATGTGCACATGTGTACATATTTTAAGAGTATCAACAAAATGCGTTTAGGATTTGAATCTTCTAGTTCTCTTGTTGGCCATTGTTTCTTCGTCCCACATTCATATCATAGCAATCTTTCGTGCAGTAAATACATGGATGCTTGGATGTTGCCCCATGAGAAATATTATACATGCATTTTAATGTTTTCAAATCGCTTGCACGGTGCCACTGAATTTAAAAATTTCCACAGTAAGTTTTTGACCCTCCATATGTTCTTTTATGATCTTTCCATAATTTGTACGTGAAAATATCCATGATAGAACTCCATGATTTTCTTACAAAACCTGTAACAGAGCAAGTAATCTGTACTTTGTTAGTTACTTATCCAAATCATAAGTAATATAATTTTAATAGAAAATGCGTCATAGAAAAGTACTTGGAATGCTACTATCCACCATATATGATTTTTTATTGAACTTCTAATGTAGAATGCCTCAGACTTGTTCTTGATGAACATAATGCTAGTGAATCTTGAATAGTCATTGATGAAAGTGATAAAATATAGTGTTGAACCCAGAGAGAGAATGCTCGTAGGGCCGCACAATCACTATGTATCAATTCTAAAATGGACTTAGCTCTATTGGCTTGTGCCTTTGAGAATCTTGTTCTAGTCTGTTTGCCTAGTAAGCACATCTCACAAACATGTCGAATGTCAGTGGAGGCAACATTAATGCTTAGATCCTTAGCCATAATATTGTGATGCATGTACAAGATAGATCTCATATTTAGATGTCCTAATCTTTGATGCGATAATTGGGCATTTGAATTACTCACGTTGGTTGAAAGTGCATAATCATGAATCAAAATGTACAGATACCTTCTCTGTTAGCAGAGAGGATTTCATTACGATCATTATCCAAAATAGTACATTGCTTTGAATTGAACAAAGCTCTACAATCCTGATCTATAAGCTTGCTGATAGGAAGTAAATTCTTTGTCAACTTAGGTACATAAAGTATGTCTATTAACAATGTTGAGTTACCATTTGGAAGATGAAGGCGTATATGGAACCTTGGCCTTCAATTTGATGTGTACTAGAGTCACCGAAGTAAATATACTTTGAATCTGCTAGCATAAGTTCTTCGAGTAGTAACTTACATGGAGTCATGTGCTGAGAAGCACCAGAATCGAGATACCATAGAAGGGCATCTTGTTAGGCCCATTTTGGCCATTTTAATGTACATTGGAAATAGGGGTTGAATTCAAATGTAATTAAAGGTTTATTGGTTATGTATTTGAAGTTTTATCGATTACGTATTTACAATGGAAATGTATTTACATAGTTAGGTGAATAAGTTAGGAGACATCATTGTAGGATTATTACAAAGTTAGAGTTGGTAGGTTGTTAAGGTTAAGTCATATTCATGAGGAAGTTGAACCAAAGACACGGTTAGGGGAGTGTTTTATCCCTTAACTACCTGACACTAATTATGGCAACGGAACTCCTAATACATTGAGAACATTAGCTAACATCGATAGTAACAGAATCCATTATGAACTAACACCACGTATCAAAGTCTGATTTAATATAACTCAGTTACATTCCACATCATCAAAATATCCTAAACCATTGCCACAACTCAAAAGAGAAGAATTATTATAAACTACCATCCATACAACAATTACAACAAGATTAATGCAAAGAATTAGATCACAATGCTCAATCCACATTTCATAGAACGATCTGGTGTCAATTACAAGAGTTTACACCAATGAACAGTACCCACATTATGATTGCTTAAAATGTCTTATGCAATGTAGTAATCTTCTTGTTGCTTGCAACCTGACATGGAAACTGAATGACTGCAATTACAACAGCTTGGCTCTCACCCTTTGCCGTTTGATCATATGATTGTAGTAGATAGTATAAAATCAAGAGTCCCCCAATTCGGCTCCAAGTGTCTTATTTATACCTCTACTAGGATACCGCAACTAGGTATCCCAGAACTTCGTAGTGACCGCAATCAACTTCGCAATGACTGCAATCGGTCGATTCAGCTTCTCGTAAGAACTGCATGAAGACCGCAATCGTTAATCTTGCAGTTGCTTACGACATGTTCAGCTTCCTCATGAATATGGCTTAACCTTAACAATCTACCAACTCTAACTTCGTAATCATCCTACAACGATGTCTCCTGACCTATTCATGAGAGGTCGTTGTAGGATGATTACGAAGTTAGAGTTGGTAGGTTGTTAAGGTTAAGTCATATCATGAGGACGATGAACAGGCTGTAAAAAATTGCAAGATTAACGATTGCAATCTTCATGTGGTTCTTACGAGAAGCTGAACCAACCGATTGCGATCGTTGTGAAGTTGATTGCGGTCACTATGAAGTTCTGTGATACCTAGTTGCGTTATCCTAGCAGAGGTATAAATAGGACACTTGGAGCCGAATTGGGAGACTCTTGATTTTACACTGTCTACTACAGTCGTATGATTAGATGTCAAAGGGTGAGAGTCGAGCTATTGTAATTGCAGTCATTCAATTTCCATGTCAGGTTGCAAGCAGGAAAAAGATTACTACCTTGCATAAGACCTTTTAAGCAATCATAATGTGGGCACTTGTATTGTTCATTAGTATAAACTCTTATAATTGACACTGGATCGTTATATGAAATGCGGATTGAGCATTGTGATCTAATTCTTTGCATGAATCTTGTTGTAATTGTTGTATGGACGGTAGTTTATAACAACTCTTCTCTTTTGAGTTGTGGCAATGGTTTAGGATATTTTGATGATTTGGAATGTAACTGGTGTAGTTTTACAGTACTCCATGAATGATATTAAATCAGACTCTAATACATGGTGTTAGTTCATAATGGATTTTGTTACTGTTGATGTTAGAATATGTTCTCAGTGTATTAGGTGTTTCGTTTCCATAATTAATGTCAGGTAGTTAAGTGATAAAAACAACCCCCTAACACATCTCTACTTTCTTGATCTTGTACCATTAGCAGCGTTGGGTCTTCATGAGAGGTTCTGGCAGAATCAGATCCTCCATCCTACTGCATCTTCTTCTTTGCTTCATTGTGCTTGAGAAATCGACAATCCTTGATATCATGATTAGTTCCCTTGCAATACTTGCAGAAGAGTTTGGTCTTTTGTCTTTGATGTTGTCGATTGTGCTATTGTGATTAGTCTACTCAACTTTAGTCTTTTTGTCCTATGAAAATCCCTTCTTCTAGAACTATTGCTTATTTGATTAGAGGCCTACTGCCTTCGTATTTGATGTGGATAAGCTTTTTTTTCTTACTTTTTCTTACTTCTTACTTCGATGTGGATGCTGATCTGAATTAGTCTACTCAACTTTAGTCTTCTTGTCCTTTGAAGATTCCTTCTTCTAGAACTGTTGCTTATTCGATTAGAGGCCTATTGCCTTTGTATTCGATGTGGATAATGTCATGTGCCAAATCCCAAGCAAATAGCAATTACAATGAAGTAAAGCTAGAAGCAAGAAAAGTACAAGACAATCATGATAGCATATCAATAGAAAGCTAGAAACATGGAGATCTCAATGGAATCACATTATCAATGAAAGAAAGAGTACAAAGCAATGTAAATGAGCATGGTTTCATGTAGATTGGGCACATGAGACCTAGCAATGGAGATACCTATGGCTCACATTCACAAGGAAGCTAGAAGCTCTCACTTGCAAATGAGCCAAAAGATTCACAAAATGATGTCTCTTGCCTTATTATAGACAATGCTCTTACTTAACTTAACTTAACTTAACTATCTTAAGAGATAGTTAGCCCTTGTTAAGTATTATTTAAACTACATTGGGCCCTTATTGGCCTATTATCCTTCTTAGTTACTTTGAAAGGCCTAAAGAGGGAACCGCCTTGTTCTTAAGGCTAATAACTCCTTTTGGGCCTACAAAGCTTAGAATGGATATTATATTGCCTTGAAAGGCACTGATGTACTAAAAGTACATGACACTCCCCTTACTTCAACATTTTTGTCCTCAAAAATGAAGATGCTTGTCTGATCAACTGGATCGCCTTGGTTAAGTAGTCAAGATTGATGAGGATGTGTCATCCACAAAATTATTGTCTTATTACAAATCCAAAGCTGTCGAATTGAATCCATTTTGCTAGCTTCAGACTGTAATCCTTGTTCCCATGGTAAATCGTTGAAGCACCAATCCCAAGTAATGAAAATTCTAGAGTTGAACCAGGGATTTGATGTTTCGATTGTTCCAAATAACCATTGATGGTGAACAATCATTGTTGACATTACTCAATTGAAGATTGATCACATTAGAGTCCACTGAGCAATGTAAACCTCTCCAAAGAAACTGTTATAGATTGATGGAATATTTTAAAATCAGCTTCCTATAGAGTGTTGGTTGACTGAGAGAATGTTTCCAATCATTATTCACATCCATACATTCTGAATATGCACATGAATTACAATTTGGCTTCTGATTTCTAGAGAATCCATAGGAGTAAGGTTCTCCAACAAAAGCCACTTGAAGCTCTTGACTAATGGATCCATGAGACGTTGAACAATAATCCAAAGTATTGATACAAGTAGAATTTTCATGGATTAATGAAATCTCTTCATTTCTACCAGTATCCATGTTGAATACCTCATACTCCCTTAGATCATTGTCAAAAATAGAATTATTCTCAAAAGCTCCCATATCAATTTGACATGGTTCGTAGATCGAATCTTGATAATAACCACTCACTTCAAATCATGGAATATTGGTGTCATATAGTCCTCAATCTGAAAGTTTGGTGAATGCCTTGATCGACTTTCCTCGATCATAGCAATATTCTCAATCTGAAGATCCATAGTTGCTTGTTTATTGACCAAATTAAGGCATTGATATAGGTCAAGTTTTGGACTTTGATGGTCGAAGTGAAACTCAAAAGGATGTTCAATTATTTTCACATCTTGATCTAAATCTTGACTTTCATCTGAATCCTAATTTTCACCATCTGTTGTTGTAACTTGATCAAAATCTTGAATTGGACTTTTGTTGCCTGCAACTGTATCTGAATCTGAGACTTGAATTTTGTTGTAGCTTTGCTCATCTAACTCACTGTCCTTGCTTTGCTCATCTGCTTCATCGTTATCACTTCTCATTAGACTCATTGATGGAATCATCTTCATCTTCAGAAGTTTCTTCCCTTTCATTCACATGAGGTTGTCGATCCACTGATGCTTTAGTGTATACACTCACTTTCTGAATCTGCATCTTCATTTCCTCAAACCATCTGGATTGTTCTTCTTTCCTTTCAACTTCCAACTTAAACCTTTGTTCTTGTTGCTCATACTTTAAAACATATTCCATAGTTTCCCTTAATTGGAACCCAGACTACAGAGAAGTAGTTTGTAGATAGTTTTCTACAATGCTTCGATATTGAGGTTGTAAGCCATATATATAGCATTGTACAAGATATACTTCTCCATAATTGAATACTGGGACCATTTTTTGGAATTCTCTATTGTACTCAACAACTATAGTTGTCTGGTCCAAAGAACACCATTGGATGAAGTCAGATCGATTGAAGATATGTCTACAAACTCTCTTGAAAGTTAACCAGTTTTCAGGAAGGAAGTCGTGAATGATGTTCCACCATGACTGAACACGTCCTTAGAAACTCGATGAGGCAAAGAAAACCATACTACTGTCATCAATACCTCCACTATAGCAGAAGTTATAATCCAAATCTTCTAGTCAATTGTCTACATTAATGGAGTGAATGCTTCCATCAAAGGTAGGACTAACGTATTCAAACAGTCGTTGGTTGTAATAATAAGGTTTCCGTTGAGCGGTGACTTTCCACCATTCATTGATATGGTTTGTAGATAAGTGCTCCAGAGCAAGTGCACAATCCATCATATTATGCAACTCCATAAAACTAGCGGCATAA
Source organism: Diphasiastrum complanatum (assembly GCA_029204225.1). NCBI lineage: Eukaryota > Viridiplantae > Streptophyta > Lycopodiopsida > Lycopodiales > Lycopodiaceae > Diphasiastrum > Diphasiastrum complanatum. The sequence goes on along the minus strand of CM055093.1, from coordinate 4,208,210 downwards.
ATGGATTTGGAAAGAGTTGGTTGAAGCACATTCTTTATAGGCATTTGAAGGAAACTCACATAGTTCAAACAATTTCTATACTCAAATTTTGTCTTCTGAACCAATGCCAAGAATTGCTGATTAAATTGTTGTACAGAACCAGTTTGTTTGAGAGATTCGAATGATTTCTCATAAAATCTGATAATACTATCGATGCAAGCAATTTTGAATTGATTCCAAAGCTTTGTGTCCGAATGTGCTTGAGTATCCCACCATAATTAAACTTGTCCTTGAAAGCACAATGAAGCGACATAGATTTTATCTTCTTCAGAATAATGGCGATGACGGAAATAAGCTTCTAATTCAGTCAACCAATCATCAATGCTGATTGAACTTGGTTGTCCGTCAAATACAAGGTTGTAACATACAATTTCAGATTGTATTTCATCAACAGATGGAAATTGAATGTTTTGACTATAACGGTCCATCATTAATGACTAGTGAAGACTTGTGGACTATGAATTCACCGTTTGAAATTTACTCAAAATGATATTTTACAAGCTGGTAAAATTGCTCTTCTCCACTCACTTAAAGATTTTGAGTCCTCGAAGAATAAAGTGGTTGTGAATGGAAAGTGTAACAAATTAAAATGAAGTAGCAGTTGTGTTCAATCTGTCACCACGAACAATTTTTTCCTTTTTACAGCATTTGAATCCAATCTAAAACGGAGATGATATGAAGATTTGAAAATTTCTAATGGAAACACGAAAAAAAACTGACTCAAAAAAAGGGGTCTTGAAAAAAATTTGAAAAGTAATAATGACACAATTTTAATAACTTAGCAGTGTCAGGCTGATCTTTCTGATCACTTTTTGTTTTTATAACACTGGGATCTGAGCTCAAACAAGGAAGTTACGGAAATTGAAAGAAAAACTAGTAAAATGGATTATATACAACTTAGAAGGGGGGGTATTAAAAAAAATTTTACAAATTGAAATGGATAACACTTTGAAATCCATGAAACATTGGAGTGCTCTACTAAAAATACTTGTAACCGTGCAAAAATCTGAAAATTGTCAGCAAATTTTTTTTTTATCGGCTGCTCTTGTGGTGCATTTGAGTGCTCTCAAAGGAAAAATTTGGGACAACATAAGGGATCGGACTAGAGAGAGAAAAGAGATAACAATTAGGGGTAGAGAGATAGAGCAGGTAACCAAAGTGGAGAGAGAACATCTCAACTGATGCACTTAGAGAGAGGAAATCTGAACCGAAGCACTCGTAGAGAGAGAAAAAGGGGTAGAGAGAGAAAATCTCAAGCGATGCACTTTCAGAGAGAGAAAAAGGGGTAGGGAGAGAAAATCTCAACCGATGGCTTTTGAAGAGAGAAAAATGGGTAGGGAGAGAATAGGGGTAACCGAAGTAGGGTAGAGAGAGAATAGGGGTAACCGAAGCGAAGCGTTATAGAGTTCAATTTCGACCGAGGGAACGAACGTGAATTCTCGACCGAAGAGAGAGAGGTAGAGACAAGTGAAAGAATTCTCGACCGAAGAGAGAGAGGTAGAGACAAGTTTCAATGTTGGGCATTAGTAACAAGAAGAGACAAGGCTTGCCTCTCGCTCACTTGCTTGCTTGCTGCTGGCTGACGTTCCATCGATCAATTCACCCAATTGGTTGACGTTTCAAGTGGCTGATGAGAATTGTTTACAAATGAGAACAGGCAGAAGCAACTCACCAGAAAGTATGGTACATTGCGAGACCAATATCTGTTTTTGGACTGCTTGACTGAACCAAATGAGAAATTGGTGGAAATTGCTCGTGGTGGAATTTGCAATTGTTGTCCGGATCCAGCAAATGATGCTATAATTGTACTATTTGTATAGCACTAGTTGTATCCTGCCTTTCGAAGGATGTGGGCAATGTGAAGCAAAGGTTTGCAATTAGCTAAATCCGCAAACTGCAAACGCATTGCATCGCTTTCCCTCAGAAGAATTTCTCGCTGTGCAGGCAATTGGCAACATCATTGATCTGATACCAAAAAAGATTGTCTTCTTCGCAGCTTGCCCAACGCTTGGATGCTCCCAGTTTTTTTTTTTTTTTGAGAGTTGATTGTGTCGCAGCTGCTTGCTATGAAGAATTGGTTTTGTTTCTTGGGTTATCTACAGAAATGGCTGTCGGAGCTGTTGTTGGGGAATACATGTGCTTTGTTGGTGGTCTGGTCTTTGCTATCGTCGTCTTGAGGATGCCTTCAAACTGCACAAGTAGTCGAATCGAAGGTTGTTAATGATCGTGAAACTGGCAGATCTCGAGGATTTGGTTACGTGACATTTTCAGACGAGCGATCCAAGAAAGAAGCTATGCATCTCAGTTGTTACGTATCTGATATACTCGGATGTAACTGATACTTGGATGCGGAGGAAGGTCTGAGGAAGTCAGCATAATGGGCGTGGGTAGGGTAAAGTTAATGTCAAGTTAGGGCAGGGTATCCCAGAATAGTTGAGAGAGGAGAGAAGAGAGAGAAAAGGTAACCTAGGGTACAGGAGGGGTGATTTAGGGTTAGGCTAGGTTTAGTCGCTTAGAGGTTAGGGTAAGGTCAGGCTATGGTTTGGTTTGCTTTGGTTTTTTTTTTTAAAAAAAATCAAACCTCAAAATGAAAAATGTGAAAAAAATTTACAACGAAAACTAACATGAGACCTAGCAATGGAGATCCCTATGGCTCACATTCATAAGGAAGTTAGGAGCTCTCACTTGCAAATGAGCCAAAAGATTCACAAAATGATGTCTCTTGCCTAGTTATAGACAATGCTCTTACTTAACTTAACTTAACTTAACTATCTTGAGAGATAGTTAGCCCTAGTTAAGTATTATTTAAACTACATTGGGCCCTTATTGGCCTACTATCCTTCTTAGTTACTTTGAAGGGTCTAAAGAGGGAACTGCCTTGTTCTTAAGGCTAATAACTCCTTTTGGGCCTACAAAGCTTACAATGGATATTATATTGCCTTGAAAAGCACTGATGTACTAAAAGTACATGACAGATAAGCTTTTTCTTCTTACTTCTTCCTACAATAAACTTTTTGTCAACTTTTGCAGAGATAGGTCAAGAGCATTGCTCAAGAGCAATACTAAGTTGTCGTAAGAGGGAGGAAGACTGGATAGAAGAGACATGTTAGCATCTTTGTCTGATACTGGCAAACCTATTGCATCTAGCTGATTGAGCAGCTGTTTAAATTCAATCATATGATCAGTGACTAAGGTTCCTTCACTCATCTTGAGCAACATGAACTTCTTTCTTAGGAAGAGATGAGTCGATACATCTGTTGTTTCATATAGACCAGAAAGAATGTCTCATGCTTCTTTAGAACTGGAATAATTTGTTACATGAGCTATTTGTGAATTTTTAAGATTAATAGATACAATGGCAAGTGTTTTGCCATCCTTAGTTTCCCAAGTAATCATCATGTCAGGTTCAGCCAACTTCGCTATTAAACCGTTGATGTATCCCGAAAGTTCTTTCTCAATGAGTATCATTTTCATTTTGAATTTCCTCATGTGGAAATAATCACCGTTGAACTTATTGATCAAGCGGATCTTAGAAGATATACTGTCCATAATGAATGACCTAATAGATTGTAAAATAGTCATGAATACTATAATAGTTTGGACCTATGGCTCTAATACCACTTGTTGGGTTTGTATGAACGAAATATTATTTAGGAATAATTTATTTATCAGCTCTGATACCACCCTTGTTGAATACGATATCCATTCAAGAGAAAAACTCAACGTTGACAATATCTTTACCAACTGTTGATTCAGACTCTTACTTAGATCGACCATAGGAATATCTTTGTAGGTGTCAAAGACAACCATGAAGGAAGCGAAATAGTTAGGCGTCTATGACAACCACAGTTCCTTCGAGTCAGATATTTCGAATAAGTCGTGGAACAAGTATCATTACTAGATAAAGGAATTATCAGAAAGCATTCATCAATACAAACACACATAAAGAAAATATGTGCTAAGTTGTTGTAAATACATTGATCAGATCACGATCTTGTGCCTGAGAATGGTTCACAATAGGAGCGCACTATGTGTTGTGATCTTACTATGCTAATTACAGATTGAATTACTTTCAATCTCTGATTCTATGAAATCAGATAGTCTGATACAAAGGAGCTCACAAAGGAACTCTGATTCACGCTGCCACTTATTATTGACTCATCTCTGTTATGGATTGATTATATGTGTCTCTATCTCACTACTAATTGACAAAATTTCCAGAATTCACATGTGTGAGGAATGTCCACAAGAGTGACTGATCTTAATTAAGCTTTGTGATTGGCACTATAATCTGATTCTAGATTGATTAACAAAATCTAGTTCAGAAGAAATGGCTAATCCACAATCTAGCATGCTAATCAATAGAATATAATAGCAATGATCAAAGAATGTATAAAAATACAAGATTTCAATGTATGAGCATTAGCCTCAACACGAGTTAGAGAGAGAGAGAGCTAGAGATAACAAGCAATATTTGTTTAGATCCCAAAATGACATGAGATAGCTACAAAACTTTGGTTCTTCATCATTGATTGTGTGGAGAGCTACACATATATATGGAGATTGAGGTAGCTCGAGGTAGAACCATATCTATCCATTCCAAAATGACATCTAAAGTGACATCTAGAGTCTATGTGACATTTGTCACTTGTCATGCATGAAATTCTACCAACTTTTTACAAGTGTACTAGTTCTAACTAGAAATGTCCAAATCATCATGCTTAAACTTTGTGCATGCCTTGCATGTCACTATGGATCACTTACAATTAATGCATGTGAGTTGCCACGAGTTTCTACAAGCATAATCATGCTAATTCTATGTCTACAAACTATATGCAAGTTGCATTTATCAAACTAGATAATACATAACCATGTAGCTCGAGTTCTATGTAGGCCAAACTTGGCATTTTGCACTAATGAGCTACATACTTGCATGGTACAACATTTGTAGCAAGCCAAGAAATCAATACGGATTGTTTTTCAATTTTAACACTAATTTATTATACACATCATTTGCGGCAGTCATGAAGATTACAACTATACCGTTAGAGTGAACTGTATAGGTGACAATTGTAAAGTGGTGCAATTACTGCATAGTGAACGGTGACGTAGTCTGTGTCATGCAGAGTTCCATTTTGACTAGTGATAGTTGACAATCTTCGAGGATGTCGAACAAGTCGAGTCACCTTGTCCGCCCTTGAGAAGTTCTTGATGGAGTCAAATTTCGGATGTAGATGGACTTAAGTCGAGTCGGTGACATTGACATCGATGTAGTCGAGTCGATCCTGTTCTGCTTCAAGGTCGATGTAGATATTGTTGGGTTTCTACTGTTCTGATACCGACTTGTTAGGTTTCTTTGTATGGATGCAAAATAATTAGAGAGAACTCAACATGCAAATTATAACAAGATCTTTACCAAACTATAGATTCAGACTATAACTTAGATAGTCGACAAGAGGAATATCTTGTAGGTGTCATAAACAACCATTAAAGGAGCGAAACAGTTAGGCATCTAAGACAACCATGTTTTCTTTGAGATTAGATATTTCGAGTGACTCGTGGAGCGAGTATCAGTGTATGAGAGAAATGATCAAAAAGCATTCATAGTGGAACACACGTAAGAAAATAGAGAATTTGATTTAAGTTGTTGTAAATACAACGATCAGATCACGATCCTGTGCCTGAAAATGGTTCACAATAATAGCTCACTGTGTGCTGTGATCTTACTACGCTAATTATAGATTGAATATTATCTCTACTTCTAAAACTACTTTCACTCTTTCTATAAATCTCTCATCTTGTGGAATCAGATAATTTTGATACAATGAACTCTGAATTTGATTCCACTAATTGACTCTGATTACATTCATTCATTTATGTATCTTATTTATATCAATACCGGTCATAGCATGTTGCCGTTATATATATATACATGCAACAATTATAACAACTGTGTGAGCAACGAGTGTGAATTAGTGCAGTTACTACAAAGTACTAAAATGAACTGTGACATGGTCTACGTTGGACAATATAGAAGAAGAGCTCCATTTTGAATGGTAACAGTTGACGATCGTTGAAGACAACCTACGTTCCATAAAATTGTGAACCATAAGTAGGAACTAGGGAACGAACCTGCAATACCATAAAAATACATTACAATCCCTTGTGGGACAAAAACAATTTGTTGAGATGACGATGGAGTTGATGTTAGGATGTCGACTAAGTCGAGTTGGTGAAGTCGATGACGTAGAAGTCGACGAAGTCGATCCTGTTTTTGCTTAAAGTTGATGTATTGCACAGACTGTTCAACTTGTGCGAGTAAGGCTGCATGTCGTTGTAGAGAGAGATTTACATAGTAAACTTCAACTCAAAATATGGATATAGGTGAGGAGGAGTTAAGATTAACTCCAACACTCCCTCTTAAGCTTAACTCCTAGGATCCTGAATAAAATTTAGCAAGTTGAATTAACACAACATGCTTTTCCCTTGACAAAGACTTAGTCAAAATATCAACCAACATATTGTCAGTCGGATAGTAACTTAATTCGACAACCTTGTCTAGAACTTTTTCTCTAAGAAAATGAAATTGAACTTCAATGTATTTAGTTCTAAGGTGAGTTCGTGGGTTAAGTGATAGAACAATGCAGCTCTGATTGTCGCAATAGAGTGTAGTTGGTCTGAATTGAGGGATCATAAGATCATGGAGCGATATTTTGAGCCAAAAAATGGACTTAGCTCTAGTGGCTTGTCCCTTTAGGAATCTTGATCTAGGTTGTTTGCCTAGTAGGCACATCTCACAGACATGTAGAATGTCAGTGGTGGCAAAAGTAATATTTAGATCCTTGACATACTATTATGATGCATATACAAGATAGATCTCATGTTTAAGTGTTCTAATCTTTGATGGGCATTTGAAGTACTCACATTGAGTGCATATTCATGACTCAAAATGTACAAATTACCTTCTCTGCTTGTAGAGAGGACTTCTTTATAGTTTTTATCCAAAATAGTACATTGTTTTGAATTGACAAGGCTCTGCAGTCTTGATCAATGATCTTGTTGACTGACATAAATTCTTTGTCACTTTGGGTATATAAAGCACATCCTTGAGCAAGGTCAATTCACCATTTGGAAGATGAAGGCATATAGATCTTTGGCATCCAATCTGTAGTGTACTTGAGTCATCGAAGTAGACATACCTCAAATCTGCTAGAGTGAGATCTTCGAATAGGAATTTGCATAGAGTAGTACCAGAATTGAGACCCCATAGAAAGACATCTCTATTGTCTTGATCTTGTATCATTAGCAGTGTTGGGTCGTCATGATCTCTTGCAATAATTTTTTTTTTCCAATTTCCCTCCAAAACCCCTCCCAAGGCATTTTTGGTCCTCATTTCATAGATTTCAAAGATTTCACACAGATTTCATAAATTGTCCTCTGATTTCACAAATGATTTCACAAATTGAACCAGATTTCATAGATTTCACAAATGGTCCTCTAATTTCACAAATGATTTCACAAATTGAACCAGATTTCACAGATTTCACAAATGTCACAGATTTTTTTTGGCATTTTTTTGGGGGTGGGAAACAAAAAAAAAATTAATTAATCAATTCACTGTACGGTTGACCACTGTTCCAGGCAAAAAAATTTGTGAACCGTACGGTTCTCAGAACCGTGGTGAACCATGGACGGTTCATTAATTCTATGGGTCCCTCATATAACAACCTGCTTAAATAACAGTCATTGTGTCCATTAAAATCACGTTATGTGCACATTTTCCTCAATACAACAATTCTGCTTTGATGATTGCATATATTGAACCACTACATGTTCTGATTCTTTTGAGAGAGAGAGAGAGAGAGAGAGAGAGAGAGAGAGAGAGAGAGAGAGAGAGAGAGAGAGAGAGAGAGAGAGATCAACTCTCACAAGAACAAGTATTGGCAGAAGCTTGATAATGTAATACAATGGAGGCAAGCAATATCATAATGTCAATATAATAATACTTAAGTCACACACTAACCTTGAATACATCATTGAGGCTTCAGCTCCCTCTCTATAGAACTTGAAATTTTCATCAAAATTAAAATGAGAAGAAACATATTAATTGAATAAATCCTACTAGAACTTGTACTGGAATGACAATGGCACAAATATCCTAGTATGACAAGACGTATAAGAAGATACCAAGTGCAAAGATCAAAACATGAACTTTCAAAAAATTGCTAGTTAATGTTTATATATCTTGCTTATTCATAAGAAAGGGTCACAAAAGAAGAAATCTTAGCCGCTTAGCTAAATATGTACAAGAGAGGCCTAAATTGTTTCAGACTGGTCTGATTCATCCAATTCAAAAAGCAACTCACAAATAGGAGAAGGCTGATCAGCTCTCTTCAGTGCATGACTGGATCATTTGAAAATTATGAACACTCATACCTGTTGATAAGGTGTAGACACCTTCAAACTCGTCCTTTAGGAAATACAGTCCATCCAATATGCCCTTCTCATCATCTGCATGCAATTCGGGCATTTTGAACAGGACTGGATGGTCCACAACAAACCTAAAAATAGAGCAAACTCGAGCTATGATTCTTTTGAAACTTACAAAGAGAATCAATTATACATGGTAAAAAGAAGCTATAAACTGAAGTGCAAGTTCGAGAATCAAATTCTCTGGAGTGGTAAAGGTTGCCGCAAATATGAGCAACTTCTCCCAACGAAAACAATCTCAGATTGGTTTGAATTTTTTAATTTATATTGAGATTGAAAAGAAAAACTGAGTGGATGGTTCACTTCAAAGTTGGATGTCAGAAGCATGCTTAATGAAATTTTGATAGTTGATGAAGTCTCAAAATCAGAATTGCATGTTATCTAGTTTTGTGAATGTAACTGTTAAACACTCTATTTAGCATTTGAGTCTCACTAGAACATTGTGCATCTTCTTCATGTGAATATACTCTGACATTCTAACAAGGATTCAATGCAGTGGCATCAGAACCAAAAGGATGATTGATCAAGTTAAGATTTATTCGTATATGGAATCCTCCTGTATTGGTTGTTTTAAAGAATTTAGGAGAGAAGATGATAGCTTCTACTGACTGAAACATAGACTACCAACGAATGAGTGTAAGTGTAGAGAAAATAGTGCCAAACATAAGGACGAAAAAGGGTATTACAGGATCCAAAGGAAAGCAGGATTCCTGAATCAACACAGCTGATGTCACTTTATCACAAAAAGGGTCTTAGTGAAGAAAAGCATCGTAGAGAACCTAAACAGGTTCTATCATTTTGGGAACTCCCAGCTGTGTTGATTCAGGAGTCCTGCTTTTCCTTTGGATCCTGAGGAATAAGCATCGCCTCTAGTTTGACTACAAAAGAGGTCTTAAATATGGCCTAGCTCCACAAATCAGTTGCACTTCACGTCTCAGAGATTGAACCGAAGGTGATGTTTTGTAAGGAGTGCATTATTTTAGCAGCTTTCAAGTGCATTACTAGCAGCCCTTGATTTCTCTCAAAAGGTTGATGCTGATGAAAACATGAACTTATTTCCAAATAGACATGGCATCATAAACATTCAAAGAGAAAAATGCAGCAGTCACTCATGAGAGTTTCTAAGAAAAGGGACAAGAGTTGGCCGGAGATGTTTCATCTCAGTAGGTCTTTGTAAGAGTTTACCCCTCATGCTATGATTTAACATTGCACAAACATTCTTCGTTCTCAATTGGTTGGGTAAAGCAACCTGTCGACTACATTGGGAGTAAATAATATATCAAATTTGAAAGTAGTGAAGACGGAAGATTGTGTGATGACTATGTGCTTACCTTTGAAAACCAAATAACATGAGAGATATGTAAGGCAGCCATGGTACAGGTAAGAACTAAGCGTGCTTCAACACCCCAAGTAGTTGTGGTCACATTGGATCTTTAGCTTGTTTGAGTCCAAAATTTAAAGTTATAGGTATTTGTTAAGAGGTGCTTCACTTTTTTATTTCTTATTTTCTACACTTTTTAATTGCACTATATTAGCTTATCTATACATCCCTTATACACACCATAGACCTTCCTCCCATAGGCAGGCACATGTTGGCCGGTATGCATGTGTTGAGGAATGTATGTTGCAAGCCATGCACAGGAAAGTGTCGTGGGCTTGAGTGCCTAGTGAAGGCCCTGAGAATTCTCAATGTCCCATAACAAACTACTTGCCTTGAACTCTCCCATATATAAGTTGGGACTTCTTCATATCTTCTATCCCCCAGTACCAGCCTTTTTGGGAGTTAGACGGATGGCGAGTGGCTAGGCGACTGGGGTTGGGATCCCAGTACGCGGCTCGCGTGGGTACGTGTGTGTGCGTGGCCCTGAGGCCCAAATTCTTTACATGGTATCAGAGCCAGTGGGGGTTCCTTTGCTTGTGCTTGCTTGAGTGGGGGGTGTTGAGGAATGTTTAGTTGCAAGCCACGCACAGGAAAGTGTCGTGGGCTTGAGCGCCCAGTGAAGGCCTTGAGAATCCTCAATGTCCCATAAGTAACTGCTTGCCTTCAAAATCTCCCATATATTAGTTGGGGCTTCTCTATATCCTCTATCCCCTGGTACCAGCCCTTTTGGGGGTTAGACGGATGGCGGGTGGCTAGGCGACTGGGGTTGGGATCCCAATACGTGGCTTGTGTGGGTACGTGTGTGTGCGTGGCCCTGAGGCCCAAATTCTTTACACAAGTCACATGGTATGCTCAAGCTTTACCAATTCTATCACATCCAGGCCTAACTTCCATACCTTCTATTGACAAATCGCCATGCTCCACAATAACATATCTACACCCCAATAGATCAAACATGGATGAGATGGCCCTCTAAAAGTCTAGATATTTTATCAAGAGTGAAGAAACAAAACGTTTCTAATTACAAAGCTTTGCTAGCTTTCAGCCCTCTGCCTGACGAAGATGTTCGCGAACACGAAAGTCAAGTGCCACGAAGCACGAAGGTAACACCTGACGAAAAGACACAAACATGAAAGATTCACGAACGAGAATCTTTTGCGGTCCAACACGAGAAAGTCAGACGACGGAGATGAAACCAACGACGTGACATGATAAACGTTGCAGAAGACTCTCTGCCCTCACGCTCCAAAGAGTACCAACAAAGATCATGCAAGTACCCAGAAGTACAGATATCTGATCTGATGGCATGACATCATCAGATACACTCTAGGTCGTGGCTAATCTGCCACTCTTGTAATTTCCTGATTAGATGTAGATGTTTAGTCACTCTTATCTTAAAAGTTACATAGAACGACTATATACTTGCTGGATGATATTTGACACAAGTGACAATACATATTAAGTAGTCTGATGCTAGTAAGCAATCAAGACAAAATACAGACAAGAAGTCCGTTTGCGTGCGAGACAGGTGTTGTGATCAGGATCCATAGAGATCCACAAGTCCGCTAGTAAGAAAGACATCTATTCGTGAAAGAATTGTATTTCTCTCACGCCAATGCACTGCGTGGATCTGCATGTAGTGCTTGAAGAATCAAAGAAAGATCAATAGATGATCTTGTAGCCATTGCGCACACGTTGATTTATGATGTATGATCTTGAATGCAAATGTGTCTATTGTTATTCGTATGTCTGATTCTCCCATTCATTTCAATTCTGCATATTGGTTGAATCTGTTGAATGCTGCATTAAAACGACAACCCTACTCGCGAAAGATCCTACCATGAACCTCGAAAAGGCGATTGTCGAGATTTGAGAGGAAGTTGAGGCTAGAGAACATCTTGATCACAAGGATGGTTCTGACCAGGCTCTCTATGGCAACAAAAAAAAATCCAAGAAGCAATTTAAGCCTAAGAGGGAGTCGAATCAGAGGCAGGATCGTGATCAACAAGTAGAGGGCACCAGCAAAGGCAACTGGAAGAGCAAAGGGAGGTCGAAACAACAAGGTGCAGACAAGAAGACTTGCGTGAGATGCAGAAGAGACGGGCATAGAGTAGATACATGTTGGCTCAATCCCATGATTGAGTGTATCCATTGTCACAAGAAGGGTCATGCAACCGTGGATTGCCACCAGAACTCGAGGAACAAATCGACGCAGAAACAAACAGGAGAATAGCAACAGTTCATCCTATGTCGAGGAGCCTGAGAGCTCGAAGATGGGCAAAGAAAGAACGAACAGAAACTGTTTGACCGCCTACATCTGTGAAGACATGTGTGCAACGTCAACATCTAACACACATGAGGTGATCCTAGATTCAGGAGCCACCTCACACTTCGTGACATTAAGACAAATAATGTCTGATTTGGGAAGTGCAGATCCTTTAAGATTCATAGTTCTTGGAGATGGATCTAGATATCAAGTGAACGGTATTGGTTCACTATGGCTCAACACCAACGGCAGAGACAGACGACTTGAAGACATTCTGTTCATGCCTACTCTTGTAACAAGACTTGCTCTATGTAGCAAGATGGACGTTGTTGCTACAGCTCCTTGCACGGCCTTTAGTTTTTGATCAAACTGAGCCGTAAGTTGCTCCATCTGTTGTTTGTGTAGTTTTGTCATTTGTTCCAACATCAGTTCTATGGACAGAGTGAAAGCATTTGATGACGATGACGCTATCGAGGGAGTAGGATTATGGGTGGTTGGATATTCTCATTTGAAAAAAGAAAATGTTTCTAACTACAAAGTCTTGCTAGCTTTCAGCCCTCTGTCTGACACAAAACACAAAAAATGAACAGTTCGCGAACACGAAAATCAAAGGAAATGAAGATGAACGGTTCGCGAACACGAAAGTCAAAGAAAATGAAGACGAATGGTTTGCGAACATGAAAGATTCACAAACGAGAATCTTTTGTGGTCTGGCACGAGAAGCTTTTGCGGTCCAATACGAGAGAAGGCAGACGACCAAAAAGAAACCAACGATGGAAATAGAACCAACGAAAGAAACGAAAACAACGTTGTGAAACCTTCTCCTGCCCCTCATGCTCCAAAGACTACCAGTAAAGATCATGCAAGTACCCAGAAGTACAGATATCTGATCGGATGGCATGACGTCAACAGATACACTCTAGGTCATGGCTAATCTGCCACTCTTGTAATTTCCTGATTAGTTGTAGATGTTTAGTCACTCTAATCTTAAAAGTTACATAGAACGACTATATACTTGTTGGATGATACTTGTTGACACAAGTGACAATACAGATGAAGTAATCTGATGCTAGTAAGCAATCAAGACGAAATACAAACAAGAAGTCTGTCTGCATGCGAGACAAGTTCTGTGATTCAGGATCCATAGAGATCCACAAGTCTGCTAGTAAGAGAGACATCTATTCATGAGAGAACTGTATTTCTCTCACACCAATGCACTGCGTGGATCTGCATGTAGTGCTTGAAGAATCAAAGAAAGATTAATACATGATCTTGTAGCCATTGCGCACACGTTGATTTACGATGTATGATCTTGAATGCAAATGTGTCTGATGTTATTCGTATGTCTGATTCTCCCATTCATTTCAATTTCGCATATTGGTTGAATCTATTGAATGTTGCATTAATTTATAAACGTAGATCAGCAGTGCCTGACTACATTCTGGAGGACTACAGGAGTGATTCAACTGGTAGTGTCCAGTGACCACATCTGAACTCCATCCGAAATGTGTTGGTTTCATGACTGTTTCGTGACCGCGAAACTTGTTCATCAAAGAGCACTTTTGCCATCAAGTTACTAGCTATCTTAGAGCTCCATTGTCATGAAAATTTTACTTTGTCATGGCCTAGCTCATAATCTTCTTACACCAAGTGAGATATCCATATTTTGAATGACATCTGCTTAGTTGATAATGTACTACATATGAGGTGTAGAGTAAAGAGCATTTTACAATTTGGTGCACAATATACTATGAAATTGGGGAGATACTTACAACTAGATCAACATTCTGGGGCTCTTTATATATGGGAGCTACAGTAGTATAGATAGTACCTCATTGCACACAAAGATATGCAACACACATGCTCATGCAACTCACCTATTGATTTCTCGCATGACAACATTTCCGACAAGACAACAAATCCAATGACAAGTGCAACAATTATCAAGAGCAAACAAATAGTTAGTGAAAGACATACTTTTACACAACGATAATGTGGATCACGGATGCATCACATTCCGAAATTCAGGGTCATTTCAGAGTAAAATGTTTTTATTTTTCAGACAATAGTTTATTAGGGGCTTGAACAAGTTTCAAATCCTTCAACAAGATGAAGATAGCATGTATAAAGAATTATTGCAGGATGACTACCTAAACTTTTCAGTTTCCTGGATAGAATCTGAAGCCACAATCTGCAAATGCCCTTTTTCTAGCAGAACACTCCCAAAAGTTTGCTCACAAAACCTGAGCACACAAACGTAGAAACTCATGTCAACCACAAAGTGCACATAACATGCCGATTTTGCTGTTAGGAGTCCTTAGGACTTGAAAAATATCCAAATCAAAATTCACCAGACATATCTAGTCTAGTGAGTCGCCATGGGGTGCTCTTATTTTCTTAAAGGGGAAGAAGATCGAATGTGTGTTGACTATAAGAAATTAAATAAGGCAATTGTCAAAACGAATTATTTGTTGCCCACAAGGGATGACCTTGTGGATCGCTTAAAGGTTAATCAATATTTCACTAGGAATCATCTGAATACTATGATTCATCCTAGTGACATGCAAAAAACTAATTTTCCAATGAGATTCAAATATTAGGAATTCTTAGTGTTACATTTTAAATTAACAAATGTGCCTACAACATTCCAGCAGACGATGGATGATTTATTTCATCCATATTTGGGAAGTGTGTCATGGTATTCTTATATATACTCATCTATACATGACTCTTAAGGAGCCTACGAATCATATCAATCCAATGGTATCCTGTCAACTCTGGAGGATGACGTTCTGGAGCCACGACCCACCCTGCATTTGAAGCTTTAATTGTAGGTCTAAAACTTTGAAACTCTGAAAATTGGATCTCTAAAGTCCGCAACCACAACCTACTTTACATGCTAAAGCTTGAAAGTTGCATTGCAAGAGTGACTAGTAGAACAAAAAGGAAAGTCCATAAAAAAAAGAAGTCTCAAAGTTTGGAAATTGGAATATTGGAATGTAGGGCCAAGCAACAAAAAGGAAAGGCCATAAAAAAAGTCTCAAAGTTTGGAAATTGGAATATTGAAATGTAGGGCCACTGACTAGTACAACAATAGGGGAAGGCCATAAAAAAAGAAGTCTCAAAGTTTGGAAATTGGAATATTGAAGTGTAGGGCCACTGACTAGTAGAACCAAAAGGAGAGGCCATACATAAAGAAGTCTCCAAATTTGGAAATTAGGATATTGAAGTGTAGGGCCACGATGCACACTGCAACTTTAGTCTTCAAGGACAAGCTTTTGAAATTTGAAATTAGCAAATTGCTTTTGTCAATGTTCAACTTGATAGTTGAAAAGAGTCAAATTATAACTTATATGATATATTTATAGTTCGTCATTTGTGTATGACATTTTAGATAAATTTTTAGATCTCTTACATGGTGCTCCATAGGAGTATCTATGCCATTGCTCTTATCCATATTGAATCTCTTAAGAAGTGAAGTAGCATAATTGTATTGACAAATGAATCTATAAGATGTCCTATCTACCTCAAGACCCAAAATATAGATTGGATCTTTGCATTCTAAACTCTTTCCTAAGTTAGCTTTGCCTCATCAATGAGTTTGACATTATTTCCACAAAAAATGATGTCATCTGTATTAAGTACAAGGATGATCACATCACCATCTACAAACTTGAAATACAAAGATGGATCATACTCACTAAGAGTGAATCCTAGTGAGAGTAGAAAAGTATTAAGTCAAGAATACCAAGACCTTCGAGCTTGCTTGAGACCATACAAGCTCTAATGGTAACCATTTTTGCCACTCCTCATAATCTAGACCCTTGACTTGAGCATACCCCTTTGCACAAAGTCTAGCTTTATACTTTTTCATGGAACCATCTTGATTATACTTTATTCTAAACACCTATTTGCAACCAATTCCTTTTTGTTAGGTGGAAGATCAACCAACTCCCAAGTATGATTTTAAACCCAACGCATCAAACTCCAAACACATTGCCTCATGCCAAATATTTTATACTAATGCATCTTTCACACAAGAAGGCCCATCAAAAGAGATGAAAAGTGCATGATGAAATGTTACCCATCTCGGCTTGATTTTCCTTGTCAAGATATATGAGCCTAAGTGGCTCAGCCCTCTCCCTTGAAGATCTTCTTGGATTTTTGGATCTCCTAAATGGAAAAAACCTCAAAAGATTGATATTGGATAAAGGCAAAGGGAAAGTCAAGGATGATTCTGAAAGTCAGAGTTCTCGCAAGACATCACTATCTAGGAAGTCTTCACCTTCGAAGAAAACTCCATCTTCTCGGAAGTCATCGCCTCCACGATCGATTCCTACTAAGAAAGCTAAGCAAAGATCCAAGAATAATCCTTTTGACAATGAACAAGCAAATGAAGTTCAGCATGATATGCCTGAGCATTTTAAACCATATACACTAGATGATGTGGTTATCATGTTACCAAAAGCACATCGTGAACCTAAAGAACAAGTGTTAGAATTGAAAGATGTTTACGATGGCCCAGTTAGATGTTTACAAATCGGCTACCCATTTGCCAATGAACAAGGTTATCATGAATGGCCACCAGACCCATATGGCTATTATTGACCATTTGCATTCAAGCTTTGAGGCAGGTGTCATGGGATCGCCACCAATTTTGGTGGGAGAACATGTTGGAGGGTTTGCAGATCTTGACGCAATCCTAACCCTAGTTAATAAGTGAGAAGGATTTGGCACCCTGCGTGTGTAAGTCCAACCCAATGATCACATAGTTATTTGATAATTCGAAACAATAAAAGGACTTTAGGCCTTTTTGCGGGACTTTTAATGTTGAAGGCTTAAATGTTAAGTTAGTGAATAAAGTTGGGGTTCCCACCAAATTTCAAATTCAAACTGGTTCTCCCAAATCTACTATGCGCTTGGACATGTCTTCCTTTTCATCAATCATGGTCTGGATCACGCTCGCAAGGTTTGAAACTAGACCCATTGCAGTGAGTAGAGGCTCCGCAAGGATCATCCACTGAGTGACCATGCTTGTGCTAGGAAGGATCATGATGTCCGTTGCAGATGGGACATCACGATAAATAGTATAACGAGGCAACTGAGAAGTGTCTGTAGAAGACATGGTGGAACAAAATCAAAAACTGAAAGTAATGAGCACGAGTGTATAATAGAAAGTGGTATGGAAAGTTTGAAAAGCTTTGGTCGCTGGAAAAATCGGCAAGAGCTTCGCTAGCACAAGTGAGAAATGAAATCAAATTTTGCTCTTTTATAGGCTGATTTGGAGGGTCCATTAGACAATGTACTAGTTTGGTTGTTCAGTTGTGGACCAAAATTTCCAGGCATGCTCAGTACTGTGAAAATATGGTATAAAAATATCAGCGAAGATTTCTGAATCACTGGACCTATCCGGCGAAGGTTTTCCAAGTCTGGTTCATCCTTCGCCCATGTACTATCCTAATTGCAAATCTTTTGGATCTGAACCTATAGCCGACCTAAATTTGACATTTCAAATCCATCTGGCATGTCGGCGAAGGTTATTAAGGATTGTAGGATGCTCGGCGAAGGTTCCCAAAATGGTAAATCTCTGATCATTCGCCTAACTCCAAACCAGGTACTTTTTCTGAAAAAGAAACTTCGCCCAACTCAATATAGGTATATCTGAGGTGGATGTATAATTTGAAATTTCAGTGAAGGTTTCCAATACTGTATGTGCAACATATGACCGAAACAGTGATTTTCTAAGTCATTTTTCATCAAAAATTATCTTCTGAAAATACTTCCCCTCCTCTTTTTCCACTCTGATGACTTTTCTGACTTCCTTTTTTTTGTTTTTACTTTCTTTTCCAAAAGAAAATATCAAGCAAATAGTCAAAACAAGAAATTGGAAAACAAGAAAAAGAACACATAATGTTGGATCATGCTGGCTGAACTAGTGGAACAGGCTGCCAAAACTTGTGTACTCGGCTGCCATTCACTGGATTATCAAAATGTTTTCCATCTAAATGTTTAAGAATAACTGCTCCATAGTTCAGGATTTCTTTGACTCTATACTGTCCTTCACCTGTGAACTTCAATTTTCATTTGATCAACTTGGTTTTATACATCACTGCTAGATCTCTTTCTTTCAGATCCTTTTTGTGTAATCGACGATCGTGCCAGGCCTTGCGACTAGCGCATGAACGGCCATCAATCTGGTTTCATATAATTTGTGCAAAGCTTCATGGTGCAGTTGTAAGAATTTGTCATCATCCAATCGCTCTGTTGCTGTTATGCGTATAGATGGTATTAAAAATCCAATCGGCATGACAACATCTTGACCATAAACCAGTTGAAACAATGTTTGATTTGTGCTATTCTTATAAGTGATTTTTTATGCCCATAATGTTGCATGCAATTTATGTTCCCAGTCTGAACAACTTGCTTCAACTGTTTTTGTCATAATAGTGTAGAGAATCTTATTGGAAAATTCAGCTTGGCCATTACCCCTGGGATAATACGGAGTAATAAACCGATGTAAAACGAAAAAATCTTCCAACAAACATTTTATCGTTTGATTAACAAAGTGTGCACCCCAATCACTGACAATCTCGATCGGACATCCACATCTGATAATGATATTTTCATAGAGAAACTTAGCCATAGATTTTGCATCAGCAACTTTAACAACTCTGGCTTCAACCCACTTGGTCATATAGTCAAGAGACGAATCCATACCAGAGGCGCAACAACACCTTTTTGAAGTGAAGATGCCTCAATACTTATCAACGAGAGGCGCAACAAGACCTTTTTGAAGTGAAGTTGCCTCAATACTTATCAACGATGATATATCTGGCTTGAGTTTCTCGTGCCGTAGGATGAATAGGACCAATATAATCCAGTCCCCATTTCTCAAATGGTGCTTGCGATAAAACCGGATGTAAGGGTTCATGATTCTGTTTTGCAAGACATCGTGCTCGTTGGCAAACATTACATGACTAAATATAATTTTCGGTGTCTTTATGAAGTGTAGGCCACCAACAACCTGATTGCAAAAGTTTGCGAACAGTAATATTTGTAAAGAAATATCCTCCACTCATGCCATCATGTGAAAACATGATTAAATTAAGTAGTTCATGCGGTAAAACACATCTTCGAAGAATATCATCCATTCCGTGACGATAAAATTGTCCCGCAATCAATTGATAAGGTTGTGACTTATGAACTAATTGTCTCTTCTGTACTTTTGTCAAGGAGTCATTAGGTTGACCTAGCATCAGGTACTCAACAATATCCGCTGCCCACTCAGGTACTACTTCTACATAGAATAATGCAAGATCTGGTAATTCATCATCCACTTCAGTATTAACTGGCGTGGATTCGATTCTTGAAACATGGTCGGTGAGATAATGATGTTTTCCCTTTCGAACCATGACTCGAAAGTCAAATTCGGTCAATAACAGTAACCATCTTGCAATATGCCATGTATTACACATCTTGTTTACCAAGTAAAATAATGGTTGGTGATCCGTATAAAATGCAAAGGTGTGTTTCCATGAGATGATGTCAAAATTTCTTTACAGAGAAAGTCATTGCTAATGCTTCACGTTCTGTTGTTGAATAGTCCTTCTCTGGATCTATAAGTTGTCTGCGTGCAAATCATATTGGATAGTCCTTCTTGTATTCACCTGGCTGTGTCAAAACAGATCCTATTTCATATTTACAGGCATCAATGTGAACATGAAATTCAATTGTCCAATCTGGAGAACATAGTATTGGTGCTGAAGCTAATGCTTTTTTTAATTTTTCAAAGGCTTCTAATGCCTCAACTGTCCAAACATAAACAATTGTCAGTATGTATATAGGTCTTGCAAGATCCGCAAAAAAAAAAAAAAAAAATTGATAATAATTCGCATGACACATAAACTCCACAAATTGTTGCTGGCGGTGGTAATTCCACAATAACTTTGATTTTGGAATAATTTGTAGCTATGCCATGTCTTGATACCACATGCCCGAGAACAACTCCGTGAGAAACCCAAATCTGACACTTTTTTGGATTTAAGAAAATCTGGTACTTGCGGCAACGTTCAAATGCTTTTCCCAACTGATTTAGATGGTCTGTATCTGTGATATGGACTCCGAGGTCATCCAAGTATATTTCCAGAAATTTTTGTAGATAATCTTTGAAAGCAAACTGCATTACTCTTTGAAACGAATTACGTGCATTACAGAGTCCAAACGGCATTACTTTATAAGCATAAGTCCCCCATTCTGTTGCAAAAGCTGTTTTGTGACGATCTGCAGGTGCAATCTTGACCTGGTTGTATCCACTAGATCCATCCAAAAAACTGTAAGCTTCCACTCCACCAAGGCGATCCAAAATGCTTTCGGTAAAAGGTAACAGAAAGTGATCCTTGTTGGAAAGTAAGCCCACAATTGCCTCCTTGGTGAATGACTAATTTCTATTTCATGATTCTTCCTGCATATTTATTGAACATTGATCTAGGGTCAGGTGAAACCAACTTTGGTTCTACGTCTACTCATCTGATACCTGCAAGAATCATAAATTTAGACATCCAATTTATTTGAAGAACATTTACAATGGGCTTTCGGCTGATCTCCAGCAAAGAGTAACCAATCTTGTCATAATTTCAAAGTTCAGATGTCAAGTGTAATAACTTGAAGTCATTGAAGACTCGACCAACTTCAACGACTTCCACAAAACTTGCATTTGGAACAAGTCTGCAGAAATACATTACTTTTTCAATAGTCTACAACAATACACTATGTTTTCAAAAGCTTCGGCTTTTTCGCATTTTTCCGAAATGCGACACTTGCATAGTTCAAAAGCTTAACTATTTTTAACACACCTTCAACTTCTTGCAAAAAAGTGAAGAGAGAGAAAATTCCCGAAGGTCATCTACTTTCATGTGTTAAGCTATTTTTAAGACATCATCTTTTTAGGGCACTTTTGGCTTCTTGCGAAAAATGAGAAGAGAGAAAAATTCCGAAGGTCATCTCAAATAAACGAGGAACGTTCCAGCGACGTCCTTGTCCACCTCAACGATGCTAAATTATTGACCATATATATATTGTGTATAGTTGTCACAAAAGTCATATGCTTCCAAGTACAACGACTTTTCTAATTAGGTGACAAGCATTCAATGTAATTAATACACAGATGAAGTCTATAAATAGATCATCCAAGCACAAATTACGGGTTGCTCCGTCCATGAGACGCATTTTTGAGCCTCCCAATTACGCCGTCATTTTTTGTTGTAATTGCTATTTGGATTGTGCTTCAATGTAATATAGCAGCAGCTTGTTTTTATCTGTGTACAATGTAGATGGATGCTTGTTGTGATTGAATGCACTTTCATTGTTGTTTGATCGCGCTTGTTTACTCACTCTGATCAGAACACTGACATCTACGACTCCTCAGTTTCTGATCAGACAATGGCCATCTTTGACACCTGAGGGACTCGCGATATCGTACTGCTCTTTCATTTATTTTAGAATAATACTTCACATTTAATCTGATTTCATTAGCACCACACACAAACCATCTCTAATCTCTTCGGTGGACTGTAGTCTTGGTTCAGGGTATGAATTAATTTTTAAGATCTTGTTGGGCAATTAGAACACTTAAAGCTATGATTACATTTAGCATAAGCTGCCTATTAGATTGTTTTTGCACCTAGCAACCGATTAGAACGGGAGAGTTGTTCCGCAATATTCCTGCTCTCTTCTCCGTTTGCGTTCTTCTATCTCCCTTGTCCCATCAGATTGGTATTAGAGCTTAGCTCAAATAAACCGTGAGATTAAGTTTGATTCGTTTGTGTACCATTATCATGTCTCATATAGGTAGCTCTTCATCTTCATCACTCAGTGAAGCTAGAGTCATTTACAAGTTCAATGGTTCTAACTTCTACATTTGGAAGCTAAAACTTAGAATGGTGTTGATGGATAGAGATCTTTGGGATGTAGTAGAAGGTGCAGACCTGAAACCAGAAGATGGTGATCAAGCAAAGGCCTGGATCAAAGATCAGAAGGCCCTAGCATGTATTACACTCAATCTGGCCAACTCTCAAATATCTCGCAACCTCAAAAAATAGAAATCCAATCAAAATTCGGGTTTTGACAAAATCACAAAAAAATGAATTTCAAATTCGCCTAAAACTTGATATAGAATCTTGTAGCCACCATTGAGGCTTTCCTAATGCTTCAAAGATCGGCCAACTCCAGTAAGCCAAGTGTGAAATTGGAATTTCTCAAGTTCATAAACCTACATTGAGTTTTCACCTATAAAAGATTAATTCTACACATGCAAAATTCTTGATTTTTGAGTAGACACTATTCTAGCATGCTCTAAAGATAGAAACTCTTCCAAATCCTTGATGAATATGGCTGATGCGTTCAAAATCTACAACAAAAGCTTTGATATACCATGTGAAGAATTATGAATCACTAAGATCCAAAATCATCCTATTGATCTTTGGTATGAAAGTCAAAACAATCAACAACATTTACAATGTAGAAAAATCAGCTTCTACTTAATGAAAGAGATACAAATTCATTTTGGCACACGCACACGCACACACACACACACACACACACACACACACACACACACACACACACACACACACACACACATGTAGATTTCAAAATCCCTTCCCCCCACCCGCGCACTCTCTCGATCGATCGATCAGGTCTCTCTCTCTCTCTCTCTCTCTCTCTCTCTCTCTCTCTCTCTCTCTCTCTCTCTCTCTCTCTCTCTCTCTCTCTCACTACCTGTCATGCCCATGACTGGTCTCGGGTAGCGTGTCCACGCTAGGGACCGGTAGACCAACAACCCGTAAGTTAATTGTGACTATAAGGGAATTGGGGCCCTTATGTATATATGGTCATAATTAATGGTTGTAGGCCTAAACACATGGTAGTGGAGTTGGTATGGGTCTATCAGTGAGTCATTAGGGAACTGGACGACGTGGCACAGATAGGCTGCAGAGGTGTCCAATGAGGTGTCACAGTGCACTACTAGTGGTGCATGGGCCTTGGAGGGTATAAGTATACCTACTAGGCTCTCACTAGTGTATGCTTGATTTGTGATGAGTAGCTACATGCTGCTGGTGTGACTCCCCTTTCCATGACTCTGATTGATCCATAGCTTGGGGGCTTGTTTGCGGGGAAAAAGATCCCTTTTCCAAGTTGTTTTTGACGAAAAGTTGTCATCGCGCGCTATTACGCTGATGCGGAACTGTTAAAAAACAACGCGTAAATGGCCCAGGCCGGTTGCACTGTTATTAAAATATTGTTCATTTGTTAATTTACGTTGTATGAAAATTTCATTTATGCGGCCTATGCCCCTAGTTTCCGGGTTTGTCGGGACTAGGAGGTGCCAAGTATTTTCGTAATACAATACTAGTAATTAAAAACTTGGCCTGAGCTCATAAAATCTGAAATAGTAACTTGGACCCAACTTGACTTTGAAATTGCAAGTTGAGGCCAAGTTAGGTGCTAAAAAACGAATTTGAGCCAATGCCTTATTTTTAGAGTTAGTTTTTGAAAATGTCATAAGGAGGTGTCCCATTTTTTTGAAGGGGTGCACCTCCAACCCATTGAGCGCTTACTTATAGAAACGGGTGTGAAACAACCGTTGTCATTGTCATCTTTTTGGAGAGAGAGAGAAAAAAAAAAAACTTGTGTGCAAAAAAGTTTGGAGAGAAAGAGAAGGAGAAGAAGCTGTCTTGCTTGGTGCCTCTCAATCTCTTCCACTTCCAAATATTGCTCTTGTGTTACTTTATTGTCTTCAACCTTGTGTTGTTGCAGGCTGTGGAATGATCTGATGATCTGATGCTCATCGCTGAGCCTTGTTGTTTAAAGACTGCTATCTTTTGCTCTGAATAGTATATCTAAGAAAGAATTTGTAGCATTGTTCTAAAGACCATTACTTCCTTGCAATTTTGTTTATGATAGACAATTGTGTATTTATGTCTTTAAGATCTGTGAATTTGTGTCTTGTTTAGTATTGGGACATTGTTTTTAGGGGCTGCAAATCACTGTTTCTCAACCCACCTTGATAGGCACTCATAGTTCTTGATCTCATTATGCTGTCTCAGATGAATGTCTGCATATTATACCAAAGATCCGTCATAATGCCTACCCATAATCCTGGGCATTACCTTTAACCTAGATTTGTTGCAATTAGGTGAAAAGTTTAGTGCTAGGGTTCCGTGGGCTTTGCTAGACTGTTTGGTTTATTATTGATTACGGTCTTTATCTTGTTTGGGTTTTCTGTTAGAACTCAGTGAACTGCAAAAGTTTGGTATTTGTTTGGTAAGCTCAACGCCTGGTGTTTACAAAGCTAGTTTAACCACACTAAAGGAAACATTGAACTTACATCTCATTTGTTAATTGTTTCGCCAGTTAACTCTTTAGTTAGAATTTTGTCTATGAATACACAGTAGTGTAAAGTGTTGTTTAAGGTTATAACAACTACACTGCTTTCTAGTCGTTGATGAACTTTGTAAATGCTTGCTTCGGCTATCAGGAACTTCTAACGAACGAGATAAAAGCCTATTGATTGGGGGAAATTCTAATAGCCGTTTTGTAGCCCATTTAGCTGTCTGAAAGCCATGGCTCTCTATAGCGGGATGGTTCTTGACCATTTCAGCGTTCTGTAGGCTATTTGAAAATTGCTTGTAGGCTGTTTGAAATCCGCCTTGCTGATTGCCTTTAAAAGTGCTGGTGGTCATGAACGGCCTTATTTTTGACTCCATACCCAATGGAGCTAGAGCTGTAATTGTGGTATAGACCGACTTCCGTTAGCATTTCCTTAGATTGGTAGTCTATTCGGGGGTCGTTTTATAATCCTTCAGGGCTATATCCGTACGATCTAGGTTTGGTTGGGTTGGTTTAACCTCCTCTGGTTCTCATGTGTTGTTGCTTTGTATGGTATGCTTAGACTAGAATCCTGAGTTGAGGACTTTATATTGGTATCAGAGCCAGTCTAAGCAAGATTTACCATTGAAAGTGCTGAGTGGAAATCTCGACGTTTTCTTGAGAATCCGGCGGAGTAAGCAACAAACGGTGGAATTGCAGAGTTTTCTTCCTGTTGGAAATATTTTCGAATTACAATCGATTGCGTGGTAAGTGCACTACCAGGTTCACAATTGGTTTGTTTTTGTGCTTTTCGAATCTATTTCTTGGAAGGAATTTTGTATTAATTCTGTTGTTGCCGATTACTCTATGTTTAGCATTTTTGTGAAAGCAACAGTTACTTTAGTGGTTGCTGGATTTTTTCCTACAATTTCTTGTTCTTCTCAAAAAATGGTTATTGTATTTTGAATGCTGTCTATTGCTTGTTTGGAAGCCGGTTTGGTTTCAAAATGGTGGGAATAGGCTGGAATAGAAGCAAAAATACTCAAATCTGTTGGTTGTTGAGTGTTGGTGATGTTTGACAGGATTGCAAGGCTGCTTACTGTGAATCACAGGGTTATGCTTCATTTTCCAGCAAACTAATAGTTGTTTGCAGAGTTAGGAGCCTGTAAAGTCATTCTGGAGGATGGTTGGGTTTAGATCAAATGACTACTTGCTAAAGAAGTTGTAATAGCTTGCAAAACTAGGTTTTCTGGAAAATTTTGGCAGCATGACGGCTGTTTTTTTAGCACTATGATAGCAAAAACCCTGTACATCTTGCTTTAGACCATTGCTTATGCTGGAAACAAGTGAATACATGTAAAGCCAATAGTAAAACGCTACAAAGGCAAGGTAATCTGCATAATAACAGCAGAATGATTTGCTTTTGTGCTTCCTGCAAAGTAAAGGTTGAAAACTGTGAATAAAACTCCTAAACACATGCTGGAAAATCTGTGGCCAGCTGTCCTCCAAAACGCCCATTAGCCTGCAATGGAGAGTTGGGTGGGCGCTGATCCATCCCTCACCCAGCGCTCTGTCTCTCTCTTTCTCTCTCGCGAGGATGGGCGCTCCTCTCTCTCTCTCTCTCTCTCTCTCTCTCTCTCTCTCTCTCTCTGGTGGGCGCTCGCTGGATCCAGAGTTCTGGATTCGACCGTGAGGTAGCCCGAGAACTCCTCCTTGCCTGAGGCCGCGTGGAGAGGAGAAAAGTTGTGAGGGGGGGGGGGGGGGGTAGGTGGCCCTCCAAACTCAAAGTTTAAATTCTGAAACTTGGAGATTCGCATGTAGGAGGGTGGATGGGATTAGCAGTGGCCAAATTTTGGCATTTGAAGTTTTTTAAACTTGTGAATTTCTTGCTCTAAGTGGGTTTTTTTAGTTTTAAATAATTATTTTTTGCAGTATTATTTGAATTAACTAGTTGATAATAGATTCACGTTGCATTGATGGTTAATTCTAGTTTTTTATTGCTTTGAACCCATTTGCCGATTCGTTGGTATAATTTGTAAATGAAAGCACGTATGGTATAAAAAATCAGTGTTTTTGAAGACATTGCTTGGTTCAGTAACAATTATACCCGTAATGAATGTGTTATCTGAACGAAATTTTTTTAATTTTCAGTTGGCAAGCAAATGGATACTGATGAAATTTTGAAGGGGGGTGCTACCGAGATTCACCCGGCATCACCAGGAAGTGATGGGAGAAATACGGAGATTCAGCCGGCCTCACCCGACAATGATGACACCCTAGACTCAGAAAAATTGTTGCAAACCTTAGGCAAGGCAGTTTTAGAACTTCATCAGAGCAATAAACAACGAGATAAACAAATGCAAAATCTATTTAATCAACTGCAAGCTATTAACTCTAACAACTTGGGCTACCAACTGGAATTTTTCCCGGTGATAAAAAGTTTAAATGCCCGGAAGTTGTTGAAGACTGGATAAACCGTTGGACAAGCTATTTTAGCTTGCACAACGTCCCAGAAGATAAACGAATATCATCGGTTCTATTGTTTCTGGAAGGTAGAGTATTGCTTAATGCTCCATTCATAATTGTAACACTAATTCTTTCCAGCTTTTGTCCCTTTATTACTTCTGATTCATCTAACTTGAGAACTAATATCAATTTTTCAACACTTTCATTTGTGATTCCATAAAACTTTACAATAAATTTCAGTAAATGATTCAGATCTACAAACATATTGTTGGTAGAATCATATGACAAAGTGCCATGTTTTGAGTTATAAATTTCATTTATATGGTAAGGAATACCAATGATGTTTTGCAAACCCCTGTTTAACACATCCCTCTCTAATTTGATTTGAAAGGGCCGGGGAATAGGAAATTTTTTTATATGTACTTGTCCAAATGCCTCTTTGATAATTTTAAACAATGTGTCATATGCATCCCTGCTAATACCAGAATAATCACATGCTCCTTGTATCAATTTTCGGTCAATGATCTTGCCGACTTCGCCCATAAGGGCCTCTA
This sequence comes from Diphasiastrum complanatum, assembly GCA_029204225.1. NCBI lineage: Eukaryota > Viridiplantae > Streptophyta > Lycopodiopsida > Lycopodiales > Lycopodiaceae > Diphasiastrum > Diphasiastrum complanatum. The sequence goes on along the minus strand of CM055093.1, from coordinate 4,180,648 downwards.
CAATCTTGGTCTCTGTGTTTTCTCTGCAATAAACTCGGGCACCATGCTAAACAGTGCCCTGAACGAAAAGCAAAGTCGTCAAGTTTCATGACTGTGGATTTACCGGCAGGTAAATTGGAAGTCAATTTGTTAAATAATTGTGACTGTACTTGTAATTTTAGTGAAATCTCTTTCAAGCCTAATGAACTGTTTCGTGTGAGAGGCAATATTTTAGGGAAAGACGTGAATGTGCTATTTGCTCAGGAAGTACTCACAATTTTTTGAATGCTCGACTTGTGCAGAAGCTCCGAGTGCCCACCATGGCCAGTGATATGTTGAGCCGTTGGATTTCCATGTCATGAATCTGGACTAGACTGATGTGAATTTGGGCTATGAATGGTTTTTTGGCAAATCAAACTCTTTAAAGATAGATTTTAAAAATCATTCTATGGTATTTAAAGATAAGTTTGATCAGATTGTCTCTATTTCTGGAGAGACCGATGTACTTCCATCGTCGATGATTTCCTCTGCTGAATTAATTGAGAAACTTCATGATTCTGAGTATGAACTCTTTCACTTGCTTTTGAAATCTCGTATGCATTGCGATGTTGGGGATGTGAATGTGTTTTCATACTTTACCCCGAAAATTCGCATCAAGAACAACAGCTTTTGCAAGATTCAAAGCAAGAGTTTAATGAAGTTTTTTCGAAGCAGCTATCTTATGGACTACCACCCACTCGGTCGGTAGATCATAAGATAGATTTTTTGCCCGATAGTCATCCTATCTTCAGACAACCATATTGGTTTAGTCAGAAGGAAGAGGAGGAAGTGGCTAGGCAGATCGAGGAGTATCTCAGGATGGGACACATAAGACCTAGTAAATCTCCATGGGGAGCACCTGTCCTTCTTAAGAGTAAGAAAGATGGGAGTTTCCAGCTATGTGTAGATTACAAGGGTCTAAACAAACTAACAGTTAAAAATAAATATCCGTTGCCCAGGATGGACGATCTCATAGATCGATTGAATGGAACTAAATACTTCACAAAAATTGATCTACGTACGGGATACCATTAGATTAGGATACATCCGAAAAATGTATCTAAAATCGGTTTTAGGACCAGGTATGGCCAGTACGAGTTTCTTGTATTGCCCTTTGGTTTGACAAATGCTCCAGCTACTTTCCAACAAATGATGAACTATTTATTTCGTCCATATTTGGGGAAGTTCGTAGTAGTGTTCCTGGACAATATTCTGATCTATAGTAGAACACTCAAAGAGCATGCTAAGCATCTTCGTACTGTCTTACATATCTTAAGACAAGAGAACTTTATGCAAAAGAATAAAAGTGTGAATTCTTTAAAAATAAACTTCTTTACCTAGGTCATAAGACTACCTCCTTTGGGATCAAGATTGACAAGGAAAAGGTGAAGACGGTAGTGGAATGGCCAATTCCTAAGACGGTACGTGAACTTAAGTCATTCTTAGGTTTCACTGTGTTTTTCCATAGATTTGCAGAGGAGTACTTGAAGATTGCTGCACCTCTCAACAATATGTTGAAAGGAGTGAAAAGTCGCAAAGGTAGGCCAAGTCCTCCTATTAGATGGAATGAGAAATTAGTTGAGAGTTTTTGCAAACTCAAGCTTCTAATTGCCTCAGCTCTAGTTTTGAGAATAGCGGATCCAAATTTGTCATTCGTCATTAACACTGACGCGAGTGATACGACTATTGGAGTTGTTCTCTTATAGAAAGGTCAGCCCGTTGCTTTTGAGAGTAAGAAACTAACCGATGCTCAGTTCAAGTACATCACTCAAGAAAAAGAGCTTTTTGCTATGATCCATGCTTTGAAATCATGGAGGCATTACCTGTACGGTAATAAATTCGTGGTTAATACGGATCATCAACCTTTAGAGTATTTTTGTAATCAGAGTGATTTGCAAGGTCGTAAGGCCAGATGGGCAGAACTCATGCAAGAATTTGACTTTGAAGTGTGGTATATCAGAGGCTCATCTAATCAGGTGGCTGATGCAGTTAGTCAATTGGTGAAGTGAACGAACTTTCCTTCACTGAGATCAGTACAGACTTTTATCTCTCCCTGAGAGGTCTTTATGAGACCCACATTTTGGACCAATCTGGAATAGGGTTCTAGCAGTTTCATCAAGCGAGACTGATGATCATGACGATCAGTCTGGAGGGAAGGATGTGAAGGGTACTGATGACTTCTCTATCCGTAATGGACTTCTGTTCAAGAAAGGGAAGGTCTGTGTGCCTGATGTAGATGTTGTTAAGAATAAAATTCTTTATAAATGTCATGACTCACCATGCGCAGGACATCCTGACATACATCGTATATTGGATTTGGTACGAAGGGATTTTTATTGGACAAAACTCAAGCCCTTTGTAAAATCTTATGTGGTCAAGTGTGACCAATGCCAGTTAAATAAATCTGAATGCCATAAGGCGGTCGGTTTATTGCATCCACTGATATCCCTGATAAGAGATGGGATAGTATTTCCATGGATTTCATGGTTGGGTTACCGCGGATGAATAAACAGCATGATGTAATTTGGGTTGTGGTCGACCGCCTTACCAAATTGGCTACATTTATTCCGGTAAAGACCACCACAAAGGCTTCTGATTTAGCTCAGATATTTGTAGAGCGTCTGTTTAGGCTTTACGGATTACCGAGTGATATTGTGAGCGATCGCGATCCGAAGTTCACCGGTCACTTTTGGTCGGCCGTATTCGCTAAACTAGAGACGACACTGAGCTTGGGTTCTTCTGATCATCCTGAGACGGATGGACAGACGGAAAGAACAAATCAGACGATGGAACAAATGCTTCGAGCATATGTTTCTAGACGGCAATCGGATTGGGAAGAGTAGCTTCCATTGATTGAGTTTGGCTATAATAGTAGTAAGCATTCGGCTATCGGTTCATGTCCTAACGTTCTTCTGTTGACATCATCATATCATATCAGGGATTTGTATTTAACGATACTTATTTGATCTTCTCAGTCCCTTCGTGCATGAAGTGTCAAAAGTATTCGACCTTCAAGTGTCTCGAACATTTTTCTTTCGCATCGTTTGACCTTCTCTTGTTCGCGAACATTTCATCTTCGAGGTCTTCATTTTTGAGTTCTTCGAGATATTCGTCAGTTTGGGAGTCGAGAGCTAGCAGAGCTTTGGTAATAGAAACACTTTGTTTCTTCAGCTCCCTCTCGAAGCATGATATCTTGATGACTCCAAGTCTGCTCCTCTGTTTCTCCAACAAACCTTTGTCTAAAGCCTTTGTGAAGATGTCAGCAACCATCTTCTTCGTTCCAATGAAAGTAGTCTACAACTTTTTATTTTCGATCAGATCCCTTATCAAGTGGTACTTGATTGCAATGTGTTTCATCTTTGAGTGAAACACGAGATCCTTTGTCAGGTGTATTGCTGATGTATTGTCCATCAGCAAAATCAGAAGCTCATTTCTCGTTTCACCTAGTTTGTCAAGGAACTGTTTGAGACAAGTGATTTCATTGGCCATCTTCGCTGCTGCTATGTATTCTGCTTCACAGGATGACTGAGCTATAATGGTCTGCTTTTTGCTGACCCAGAGAAATGCTGCTCCTACTATGATGGTACATCCTCCTGAGACACTTTTGTAGTCGTCCTTGAGAGATGCCCAGCTAGCATCACTGTATGAAAGCATCTTGAATCCTGCATCACGAGAATAACACAATCCAAAATCCTTCGTTAATTGAAGGTATTGCAAGATTCGCTTTGCGATCTTCCAATGAGTCGAGTCTGGATTTGTATTGAATTGACTCATCCTGAACACAATATAAGCAATGTCAGGGCGTGTGTTATCTGCAAGATACATTAGAGATCCGATTAGCTTCCTGTATGGTGTATGCTGCATCAATTCTCTTTTCTCTTTAGTCTTCGAACAATCTTCATTCGTCAGGATTGTTCTTGCAAGCATTGGAGTATTTGCTCCTTTGCAATTCATCATCCCAAAATCTTCTAGGATTTTCTGGGTATATCTGGACTGGTGAAGATACAGCTTCCCTTCGTCATAGTCTCTGTCAATCTGTAAGCCAAGATAACATCCGGTTTCTCTTGGGTCTGCAATTTTGAAATGTTTCAAGATGTCGCACTTCACCTCAGCAATAAGTTCTTCACTTTTGTAGAGTATTAGGGTGTCGTCCACATATACAGCTACAATGATGATCTTTATATCTATGATTCTTACATAAACATTGGAATCAACTATTAGTGGCTTGAATCCTAAGGATTTTAGGGCATGATCTTTCTTCTTATACTGTTGTCGTGCTGATTGCTTCAGACCGTAGATACTCTTGTGCATTTTGCATGCATAAGTAGGAAGTGAATTCGAAATGTAGCCTAGAGGTTGATCCATGTAGACTTCTTCGTTTAGCTCACCATGTAAGAACGTTGTCTTTTTGTCCATGATGTGAAATCCTGAGATCATAAGCGGCTACATATGTAGGGACGAATGTTTCATGACTAGAGAGAAGGTCTCAGCATAGTCGATACCATATTTCTGAGAAAAACCCTTGACGTCTCTGATTGTCTTCACTGTGTTTGTCTCTAGCATATAGATTCTGTAGTATGATGAATGATTGTCATATCCTACAAGATATCCTTGTTCTACTTTCTCATCAAGCTTCTTTCAAAGCTTGTCAAGAACATGTGCTACTAGGGGCCAAAATCAAGCGAAGCAACTAAGGGAACAGAAGCCTAGAGTAAGACAGAAGTATCATGATTTGTCTTAACCAATACTAAGATGTTGATAGAGAATCGAATCTCAGTTGAATGAAATACCAATTAGCCCAAGCTACAAAATGATGTGTAGGTTGTGATCTATTTTTCTGATAAGCTGTTAGCTTGCTATCAGTTTATGTGATTTTATTTGATGTTCTTTACTTGATGCTGATATGACTTGTTTGAGTAACCAGAGATGTTGAGTTCACCGGATGGAGACTATCCTATACCCTTGAAGCCATCATTGTTAGAGAGAAAAATTGCCCAATCTAGTAGTGGATTTTGAAAGAAATTTGACTCTATATTGGACAATGAATGTTTGATTATCTAATAACTTGATATTTAAATGATCGCATTGCTAGTTTGTTAACTCTAGGTAACCGACGAGAGTATCTGAACTACTAATGTTATTAATGGCAAATGTTTTTGGTGCCACCATGTTTTTGTCATTTACAATGTGGCTAGAAGCCTAAATGTAAGGGGGGTTTGTTAGGACTAGAAGGTGCCAATAAATAGTTTAAATTTGGCAAAATACTAGGTGGTGTGCTCCTTGAGCCATGTGCGCATGAATACACTGCCCCATAAGTTTCAATTCAAATATTAGGCCTAAGAGCAAAGTTTTGGCTTTTGAAGATTTAATGACTGATATGCTGCTAGATGTCATGTTCTAATAGGCACGTTCTAATAGTGACATCTTGATAGGGTCATTTTGGTAGCAACTACTAGAAACCATTTTTTTTTCTCGCATATGTAGGATGTTCCAATAGCAAGCTTGCAAGAGAGAAAGAGAGATTCATTCAGAGATATTCATTGTGCAAGATAGATGTAAGAAGCAGGGAGCTCCTATCTTTGTGCTAATCTATGGAGGATTCAGAACCTAAGCAATCTTCTTTCTGCTCTCTTATGGACTATTTGAACTGTCTATCTTTTCCAAAACTAATAGTCATCAGACTTCGTGTTTGTCTACATAATCGACTTATTGATTCTGACCTCTTCGATTCAATAGGCGTAGCACATGCACCGAGGAATTTGTCCAAATTTTCCCAACACAAGGCACAAAAAATTCTTGCACCTTTTTTTTTCCAGCTTTGTGCCATCTACATAAGCTTAAACGAGATGAGAAAACAATCCAAATGCACCTACACGTGCTCTATTCCCCCATTATAGTAGTAGTTGAAGCTTTCTACTACATGAGCATGATGTATCAACTTGTTATCATCTTCTTTCACATGCAAAACAAATAAATCTAAGCTATGACAACTTCTGCTCTTTTCATTCTTGACCTTCCCAATAGAGTGTCTCACCGCTTCCTTGTAGGCTCATTAGAATAAACACTCTAAATATACCATCACAATAGGATCACAATATCAACCACACACTAACAAGAGAAGAGGAGTACACTAGTTAAGTAAGATCCTTGTTCATACTTGTTATAGCTACTACAACTAAGCTAAACCAATAACTATCTTCTAGCAATTTCAAGGTTGATTGAAAAGTTCAAGGTAACCGATCTATAAGGATAATAAATCAAATAGTTTTGAGGCTTTTTTTTTTTTTCTCTCGAAAGAGATTAACCATACATCAATGACTTTTTACAAAAGTACATGAAAAGCTCAAAGAAGCATAAGATTTTCAGCTTCCTAAAAAAGAAGTAGAGGGGAGATGACAAAGTCACCATTCCCAAATTCCCTACTAATCCTTTCTAGACAAATGTTCCAAAGAGTAATTACTCTAATGCATTGCCAAAAAGCATTAACCTTAACATTATAAAAATTGATATTTTTCAATAGCAAGTCTGTATGGCTGAATCTCTTGAATCTGGTATGAAAACGAGCAATGAAGAGATTAACAATTGATTTTCAAAGAGAAGCATAGTAATGGAAAAAAAAGGTGAACCACATCCTCATCTAATAATCTGCATTTAGAACACAAACGCGTTACACCCCCTCTATAATGAGCACGGACATGAAGATAGAGCTGTAGAATTTTGAGAGAGAAGACTATGAGTTTGTCAGTTCTAATTTTGTGAGTGCATCGAAATCTGGCTTTCCAAAGGTGGGGGGATTATAAAGATTTCATTTGGAATTCAACTAAGAGAAAGTAAAGTTTGGCTCTTTGGTGGCAGCAAAAATAGAATAATAGGAGATTTTCCCAGATTTGGCTAGGGCCTTGAAAAGCCAGTTGTTTTTTCAGTCAATGGAGGAGGAAGTAGACAGAGGCCCAAGGTCCCCATGAGTGAAAGCATATGAGATAAAGTTGGTTTCCCGAGAGGAGAGTCCAAGGTCACTTCTAAAGTGGAAAATGATAAGGGAATAAATGTAATTCATGATGTGCTCCCAAGTGACAAGACTCTTACTCGAAAGGCTACGACAGAGTCTGTTTTTGAAGCAAGAGGTTTAGAATTGATGGTGATTACTTTAGAGAACCATAAAGATTCCAAATGGGAGATAGAATTACCACATGTTCAAAAAGTAAGATCGCGCATGGAGAGGATAACTTTGTAAATAGATTTGAAAAGATGGAGAAGAGAGATTGAGAAGAAGAAAGAAGAGCAAGTAAATTCTAGGAAGTAGGAATGAGAGGCGTTATCCTAGAAGGAAGGAAGGGGGGGAAGGATATACGTCATCAGAAGGGTCCAAGGTTGAGGACAAGAGAGAAGGGAAGTCGTAGAGGGATTGAGAAGACCAAAGTGTACATGACTATCGCATACATGAGAAAACTATTGACTAGTTGGATGCAAATATTGAGTGTTCAAGTAAGCAATAGTGTCTTGCAAAATACTTTCTATGGCATACCATGCTTTTGTAATGAGAGGTAGAATTTACTTGATGATTGTTGGGGGTATTCCCAACAAAGTGTAAATAAATAAAATCCTCCAATAAAATGTGTTGCGAGGGCATGGCATCCTACGTGTATAAGTCCATGGCCCAATGAGCATGCAATTGAAGTTGTAAATAAAATAAACTTGACTTGGGCCTTGTAATTAAAATAAAACTAGAGGCCCAATGTCATTTTTAAACTTAGAGATCACTTTTTAGAGTCCAAATTGGGACTCACATGAATCTTGTGATTTCTAATGTACTTTTTGTGGACCCTTGGTTCAAGTTGGGTCCAAGATGAATGGTTAGGATCATTGTGAATATTAGCCAATAAGATTGAGGGGCAAGGGCCTTCCCCATTTTATAAAAAGACACCATTTGTACACTATTTGGATGCTTAATGAGAAGGAGGAAACTCTACCATTTTTGGAAGAGAAGCATCCTCATTTGCTATTCACTACTTGCTATTGCTCTTGGTTGTGTTTTCTATTGCTTTCTATTTCCATGTTTATTGATTGCCATAGTGAATGTTTTTCCATTAGCAAGCATAAGGAGCATTTGAGCTAACCTCCACCCTCACTCTCTTTTTCTCTCTTTCTCTTCTCTTCTCAATCTCTTTTTCTCCATTTCTTCCCTTCAACCAAACTATGATGAATGTTAGTGTAGAGGAGTAGAGTTAAAGAGGAGTAGTATAGTGATGAGTAGAGTTAAGGGAGAAGAAAGATATCAAGTTTTTTACCTACAAAAATAGCTTAAAAACCCTCGCACAACCAACCCTCGCACAAGATAACCCTCGCAGACTAGATCAGTGGAAATATCTGCATCGGATCCAGCTACTGTCAAAATCTCAGGTCAATCAATGCAAGGAGTAAAAAGCTATCAAGGAAAAACCACCGTAAAAGGTCTAAAATTCATTCCGGCCTATCAGATCGATCAGATCCTTGAAGATCCAGACTGCATCCTACTGTATAAGCAAGATCCAATCACTTTGGAACCCACCATCGGATGAATCTGAGATCGAGATGATCAATAGCACGAAGGATAGCAAATCAAGCACCACACCTTCCCAGATTAGCAGCTATGCAACAAGAGACAGAACCGAAACCAGCACCAATGGATCCAATGGGCCAACTCGTACCTGTCGCACCCTTGCATGTAGTTCGGAGAGCACCACGGATGGATATACCAAAATAGGACGGATCATCAGATCCCATCCGATTCTTCCAGATCTATGAGCAAGCTTGTGAAATCTATGACGAACGGACATCTGCAGAGAAGCTGATGCTATTTCCTATGTCCTTGCTTGCAGTGGCTCAGGATTGGTTTTTCAACCTGTCAGAGGAAGAGAAATCCACCTGGGAAGCGGTTAAAGCGGCTCTCATTACGCGCTTGAAACCAAGAAAGTTCCTTGAAGACTCGTTTCTCCTGCTAAGCAAAGTCAAGATGGGAAAACGAGAAAGGGTCCGGGACTATATTGAACGGGTCAAACATCTACGATCCGAGAGCAGTGCAGTACTGACTCTCGATCACGCGGTGATCATGTGGTTCCTAGCCGGATTACCACGAAGCATCAGAAGATAACTGAAACGACGGGAGCAGTACGCTACTCTGCAAGAAGCTATGGAAGATGCCATCAGAGAAGAGGATGAGGGATCTGACGATGAATATCCTTCCACCCACACTCCTACTCCCTCGATTGCATCATCATCATCAAACGCATTTGCTCTATCCACAGAACTGTTGTTGGAGCAAATGACAAAATTACACAAACAACAGATGGAGCAACTTACAACGTAGTTTGACCAGAAACTGAAGGCCTTACAAGGAACTGTAGTAGTAGCTCCACATCAATAGAACCAAACCAGCTGCAGTATCCTCGACGAGAAAATGTATGGTGTTCAGTATGCACGCAAAACCATACAGCGAACAAGTGTCCAGTCCTAAAGCAAAATCTGAAACCGACACATAGATTTTGCCATCTGTGCAATGCAACGTCAACCCATCTCCCATCGCCACGCCAAATCTCTGATCAAACCATTCGTCACCCAAACCACACCAGAAATTCACATCCAGACTAACAATGGTTACCTGATAGAAGCTATCACAAAATCAGTCATTCAGGCAACTGCGCATCTGTTGGATAACTTTATGGTTCTTTCAGCATTTTGCAAGGACAGAATCCCGTCTACGCTGTTGAGTCAGATAGTGGAATTCTTTTTGGAATTCCCTAACCCCTCCGTTGTGCCATACGACTGGCATAGCTTCCTTATTCGAGAACTAACAAACTCCATCAAACCCAACAACCGTGAGCGAATCGCAGTAGGCCCCCTGTTGTGTAACTTTGCTTGTGCACTTCTTGAGGTGAAAGTGCACGGTTTCCAACGCTCATCTCTCATGTCTACCCTTGTGCCACATACTAACCTTTACCCACCATCTCAAGCATCTACCTCCTCCCAACCTGCAATCATTAACACAACGGCCAGCAAACGTGGCGTTGCCTCTACATCCACATCTCCATCTGTTGTCCGAAGACGTGTCTCCACTACAACACTAACTACTCCATCAACCACCGCCACTTTTTCTTCCGTGCAACCCCCCACTCCAATTTCTGTTGTCGCTACCTCTCTTCCTATTTCATCCACATCTGTTTCTGTCTCCATCCTCGTTTCTTCTGTCGATACCACTCCTACTTCTCTTCCAGTGTCTGCTACTCCATCCATCACCATCGCATCCTCCATTACTCCTGTCACCACCATTGCTCCTCTCACATTCAACCCTTCTGATTTGCAACTGTCCCCCGACACTCTGGCATGGATGCAAGTTATCAAATTTTCACCCCCACGCCATACACTTTCTGTTCCATCATCACCTTCTTCCATACTCCACACCACCCTTCAGTTTCTCACTGTTCCTCCCATCCTCTCATTCGGACAAACCGTCCTCACCCTTGTTTCCACAGTTTTCTCACACCCCACCCGCTTCGCCAAAGGTTGCCGAGGGCAGCCAACCGCTGTCTGATGACGCATTTGTACAAACAGTGTTTTTAGCATCACCAGATCGGGCTGACCCTACTGCCCCAAATGGCATCAGGACAAATGAAAACCTGATCGAAGACAATGATGACGGAATTCCACAAGTCGTCGGGGCCGATACAACACAAGCCCCTGCCAGTGCCAGTGTACCAGCTGCTCCCACAGATCTAACAACGACGTACAAACCTTAGGAAAATACATCATGGATGCGGTAGTAGCCAAAGCTATTATGGAAAGCAGGGTACTATAGTTGGCAATGAGTAATACACATCTGCGAACAGACCTCACCAAGCTGTAGCAAGAGCTGATTCCGGCTTTGCAACACGAACAAGCAGGGCACCAAGAGATTGCCAAGCTGCAGTAGAAGGAGGAGGGCCTAAACAAATATATTCAAAGCCTCTCCAAAGCGTTGACTGAGGCCTCCACAAAGGTGTGAGAGCTTCAAGCTGAAGCATCCCAATGGCTTGCCCCCATCTAGGTGCAACTTACACTTTTGGAAGCAGAGAACACGCGCCTGGGGACGGAGGTTAAAGCCTTACAAGACTAGAAGCTCGTCTGGTTAGCTCAATCTGTACTGGACACAAGGCCGCTTTCCCAATCAGAGATGAATCTTCTACGGCATCAGGTGCAGATTTATAGCCAAACCCTCAACAGCTACCAGGCGGAGTTCAATAAGTATCGGGCAAGCGCAACGCAAGAGCTCACCCAGGCCAAGCAAGCCCTCAAGGCATGCCAGAAATACATGGAAACGAAGGCCCAGCCCACCCCCGTGGTAATTCCACCGTCACCTAATTTTGACGCTGCACAGGCTAGTACCAGCCAAGATCAGAGCCAGCAAGCAACAGGAGAATTTCAACCAGATCAAGGGTCCGAAGGCCAAGACCAAGGACAGACAGATGCGGCTGCTGAGACGCGAAACCAAAGCCAAGGCGCAACCATCAGCCAGAGCCAAGCAACATCATCCAGAGGGTCACGAACGATATTTGTCAGCCGGACCTTTTGAAGACCGAAATCCATGGAGGAGAACATCAATGAATTTTTATCCAATTATCCCCACGAGTCATCAAGAGGCGGCTGACAGATATCATTCTCAGCTCAGACCATCAAGGGAATAGAACTGCAAGCCTTACCCACCCTCCAACCACAACCGGAGTGGTGACAATAGTTATTTGAGAGAGACCCTGCGGCCATCACGGCTTACGTGACGAGTCCGCAACAGTTACGGGTCAACGCGCATTTTTTGCCATGTCCAAGAAGATCCAAATGGGCGGAATGCGGCACTCCTCTGGACCAGATCACACTCAACAATTTCAACTGGCCAATCATCAAATCCGAATATGGGTGGACAACGGATGTAGACGCCAGAAGGACTCTCTCCGCATTCGCCACTCACTACATCAATTGCCTCGATCCCACAGTCCGCGCGACAGCCACTTACGCCCGGGACTTGGAATATTTAATGGGCATTGAAACAAAATGGGATGATTTCCTTCCCTCCATATTTTTTGATCCAAATAAGGCGCTCGCTTCCGACAAAGTTGAAGACCAGCTGCCAGTCGCTCGCGTATATTACCAAGCTGCATTCCTTGGAGATCCCTGGACGAAACGATTCCAAGCATGGGTGGATCAGGAATGGCTGACAAGAGTCCACAAGTCCTTCCACACGCCAAAGGACTTGAAGAAACTAGACCATCTCAACTTCATGGAAGACGTTACGAGATATCTCATCCACTAGAGGTGGTCCAAGAGAACGCTCTACTAAATCGGTAGAGTGCCGAGGGACTGGCACTACTTCAGGCCGTGGGTCCTGTTGGGGGTATTCCCAACAAAGTGTAAATAAATAAAGTCTTCCAATAAAATGTGTTGCGAGGGCATGGCATCCTACGTGTATAAGCCCATGGCCCAATGAGCACGCAATTGAAGTTGTAAATAAAATAAACTTGACTTGGGCCTTGTAATTAAAATAAAACTAGAGGCCCAATGTCATTTTTAAACTTAGAGATCACTTTTTAGAGTTGGGTCCAAATTGGGACTCACATGAATCTTGTGATTTCTAATGTACTTTTTGTGGGCCCTTGAATCAGGTTGGCTCCAAGATGAATGGTTAGGATCATTGTGAATATTAGCCAATAAGATTGAGGGGCAAGGGCCTTCCCCATTTTATAAAAAGGCACCATTTGTACACTATTTGGATGCTTAATGAGAAGGAGAAAACTCTACCATTTTTGGAAAAGAAGCATCCTCATTTGCTATTCACTACTTGCTATTGCTCTTGGTTGTGTTTTCTATTGCTTTCTATTTCCATGTTTATTGTTTGCCATAGTGAATGTTTTTCCATTAGCAAGCACAAGGAGCATTTGAACTAACCACCCTCACTCTCTTTCTCTCTCTTTCTCTTCTCTTCTCAATCTCTTCTTCTCCATTCATTTCCTTCAACCAAACTATGATGAATGTTAGTGTAGAGGAGTAGAGTTAAAGAGGAGTAGTATAGTGGTGAGTAGAGTTAAGGGAGAAAGTAGGAAATTCGCTAAAAGTAGCATCTATGCATAGTTAAGCACCTATCCAGTGATCTAACCTTTGTTGACAGGCGGAAGGGCTATTCTACGAGAGATCTTCGACCCCACAATGATTACAATCTTGGCTTTTATTTTAAATTTTTTCTTTCATGTTCTTGTAGGTCCTAGTTTAATGTTAGATGTGACTATCCTAATTGGCCTTGCATTCAACTAGAACCCTAGTTAAAAGGAGTACAAACATTCAAGTTCTACCCATGATGTATTGTGAAAAGAAAAGAGTATCGGGACTATCTATGCGGCATTTTGATATACCTTCTATAAAGTGTCATGCTTTGCCAATGGAAAGACAATTTGAGTTTCGACCAATTAAAATTAAACTTCTTGTATGTTTTGCTAAAGAGAAATTTCTATCCAATGGAACTTCATTTGGTCTAAAATCCGACTTTTGCACTTGAATATTGTGCTTATGCGATTTTATTTGGTGATGAGAGTGTTGACAATCAAAACAATGACTACCAATTTTATAAGTGGGAAAACTACTCTTGATTTAGTTTATATTGCAACCGCGTGCTATTTTATGTGAGCATTTACAGATTTCATTATCCTTATGGGTGTCTCTAAGCTCTTGCATTTATCATGAACCAACTGTAGGATGGCTTCTATATATGAACCATGTGTACTAAAGCGTGGTCCATTCTTTAAGAAAAAAAAAGTTGCAATGGCTTGTTTTGCTAAAAAGATACAAACATATTATTTGGTATATGGCGACTCTCCAAAGTTGCAACACCTCCAACTCAATGACACACTTGATTTATCCAGGCATCAAGGAAAAACAAAACCATAAACTTGGTCTTTTTTTTTTTTCAATCATGCCATGTCAACTTTGTTTGCTTTGAATACTATAGCCCATCTAAAGGCAAGGCATGAGAGAGAGAGAGAGAGAGAGAGAGAGAGAGAGAGAGAGAGGTCAAACTTGTGCTCAAGGTGAAAGTGAAAGTGCTCAAGGTGTATTGTATTGTGTTAATAATATATGAATGTGAATTTTGAGAGGTGAATTTATCTTTGTACATCTACATGGAGCTAGAATGTGTTTTGCCTCTTTAGAGAATAACACCTCTTTTCATCAACCGACAAAGCACGTGAAAATAATACCTCTTGGTTTTCAAGGGAGACTCGAACTTGGGACCAATGAAACTTTGGATGCCAAGCTAACCAACTCAACCAAACCCCTTGGGTTGAAAATAATGGTGTCAAAAGCCACATACTAAACAAATGCCTAGCTGGTGGTGTTGTTGGCGTGGTCAGATGGTGCAACACCAACAATACATAGGGCGTCCCACATAAGCTTCTTACTACATCCCCTACATGTAAACCCCAATATACTTCCTTCGCAAAGAAGAGCAATTCCTTCGCAGATAACAGTCGTTTTATTGGCAGAAAACAGACAGTTCTTCGCAGATAACAGCAATTTATTTGCAGAGAACAGACATTCCTTCGCAGAGAAGAGCATCTTCGTTCCGAGACTGGCAGTGCGAGTATTTGCGAAGATCATTGTCTTTGAGGACATGAAAGACGAGCGCAGCAGCAGTTGTTGTGATTTAGCTTCTTTTAGGCCCTGCAGCGCCATTGCTGCAAACCCGTCCTCCTTTCTACTGGAATCTGATGCTCTTGTTTCTGAACAAAATGGCGAGAAGGGGAAAGCCTTGCCGATTGGGGATTCAAAAGCCTGGCATGTATTTCAGTGTGACAAATCATGCGTAGAAGAATCAATGCCTGATGCAGATCAGTCTGTTTCCAGGGGGCAAAGCACACATTCTGAGATAGGGCAAAGTTTACAGTCTGTGTTGAGGGATATTGTCTATGAGGAGGATGAGGAGTCGGATGAGGAGTTGGAATTAGAAGAAGAGCAACATTTTTGGCACGGCAAGCGGAAGCTGGGGTGGATTTGGAAGATTTCGTTGTATGCAAGTATTTCGTTTGCGGCATGGATGCTGATGAGTGGAACCCGCATTCGATGCCCGAGTTGTTTTCCGAGCATTCTAGAAAGAGATCCTCCGCGCAAGATCCGACGGAGGAGACCAAGATGATGTCCTTTTAGCCTAATGTTTAGCTTTGATGGAAAGGGTTCTATTTGTTCGCAAGGTAGAGGAGCAAGGTGACAACCCTAATGTCGATTCCCTCTAACCCTGATCAGAGTAAGTTTTGATATGGGATGCATAGATCTCCTATTGTCACCTGCAAAGGTCTCCAATACTTTTGTCTCAACAAGTACACAGTGAGAAAACAGATTAATTTTTTATGTGTATTCTAATAGCGAGTTTTCGTGTGAAGATGAATTGAATCATTTGTTTTCTGTACAGTTCATTTGCTTCAGAAACCAGCAGAAATATCTCAAGAGTTGTCTCCAAAATTGGAAGTTTCTCTCAAAGTTAGTCTATGACACAGGTTGTTGTCAAATATTTCACTTTCAATCCAACTCTCAAAGAATGGAGTTTTTGAGCTTGTGAAAGTTTAATAGGTGTGAGTGAATTTGAGTTTCGCGTGCTTTGAAACAAGTCTTGATTGGCAAGTTTGTTGGATCTTGATTAAATCCATTTCACATTGACTAGATTTTCGTGTAGATTGATTTTAGGATTTGTGATCTAGATTTTTGTGAATCTTGTTAGCATTTTGAATCTTGATTAATTAAATCTAGTTGTTTGGAGGTCAGACATTCATTTCTAGAGTCATGTCGCCCGTGTGAGCTTGGTGCTCATCAGTACTTGCTATTCATGGCATTAATAGGGGCATATGTATTGAAAGCAAGTGAACAATTGACTTCATCTAACTATTCCACATGGAAAGTTAGAATGGAATCCATCTTGGTGCTCCAAGATATCATTGACATAGTGAGTGAGGTTGATTAAGAGTCTTAAAACCTACAAGAGGCCACTAGATTCAAGAAGAGATCAAGGATGACTTTGCATTGCATCAAGATGAGTGTGTCTAATTAGCTTGCATCTCGACGAAGGAGGCATGAGATACTTTGCAAGCAATCTATGAATCCAAAAATACTTCAAGGTTTCTCACTTTAACCAAATTCTCCAAAGTTTCCAAAACAAGGGAGAGAGTGCTCAAATCATGTAAAGATTAGGGAGCTTGCATGCATAGGTTGAAATTGTTCAAATTGTGTTGAATGGTCTTTATGAAGATTTTTCTAACCTTGTTCGATCCTATGCTATTCAAGGGGAGCTACCATCCATGGAGAGCCTACAAGGTGTGTTGGTGGTCGAGGAGTGTAGGCATGAGCTCAAGCTTGCAAGGATGAGGCACTTCAGGGCAAAGAAAGAGGAGGAAAAGGCACTCATCATCCAATGCAAAGGCAAGACACATTCAAAGAAGAAGGACAAGGTCAAGGAAGAGAGTTATAACAACCTCCATCGAGGATTAATAGCCAAGCAAACCGCATCAAAGCAACACAAGGGAATCAGATGGTGGACAAACCAACTCAACCAAACCTAGATCTTACGAATCTAGCCCCCAAGCTATGGATCAATCACCCACAAGGGCTAGAGAAGTTATACCAGCAACATATAGCTACTAGCACCACAATCAAACATGCACTAGTGAGACCCCAATGGGTATACTTATACCCTCCAAGGTCCATGCACCACTAGTAGTGCACTGTGACACCTCACATGACACCTATGCAACTTATCTGGGCCACATCATCCAGTTTTCCTATGACTCACTAAGATCCGTAATAATCCACCATCTTTCGTTTTAGGCCTCCAACCATTAATTATGACCATATGCACATGAGGGCCCCAAACCCCTCTCATAATCATAAATAACTTGCGGGTCAAGGTAGGCCTACTGACCTCTAGCAGGATAGTTGTTCGAGATCAATCGTGGGCATTACATTCTTCCCCCTTATTCAAGTTTTGTTCGCAGAACTTAAAATTAGGGAAGTTCCTTCTCAAGCTTCCGTCCTGTTCCTAGGAATAATCATCGTCTGTGCGACCCTTCCATCAAACTAAAATCTCGGTAACTAGTATGATTTCTCAATCGTTTAGTTCTTGTATCCAAGATCCTTTTGTTTCAACTTGGGACACACCCGATGATTCATCCAATAGGTCCAATCGATCTCCAAAACCAACATGCTCTTTTGGAGTCAGCTTATGTGAAAAACTGAGTGCACTTGAGTTCCTTCCGGGAGGTCCAATTGGTAAGCTAAGGATCATATCTTTTTCAAGATCCGATACTATCAACTATATCTAGCGGACAATTTGTAATGCTTGCCGATACGAATTACACTAGAATCCTTCGAGATTCATAAAATACACCCAATCTTCCACTTAAAAGTCTCGAGATGATCTTTTCAAATTAGCATAATGCCGATCCTTAGTTCTTGGGCACTTTGGACATTCTCACGTGCTAATCCTACATATTTTATAGGAAATCCGCTACTTTTTTTAAACTTGATCATACAAGTCTTTATCGTAATGGGTGATCTAGGCTCAACACCGTACATAAGCAATAACGAGCTATAACCTGTAGTCAAAGGCTTACTACTATTACAAGCAGTCTCCGCCAAGGATAATTACTTCTCCGAGGAGATTGCCATCAAAAGACATATGCACACAACATTTGACCTTTTGATCATGCACGATACCCTTCTCTTAAACGATCAAGTATAAACTAGAATTTGAATTATGATTTGTCAATCATAATTCCTCTTATCCTTATCTTGTACTTAATAGTAAGAGAACACAATACCCTATTATAGGCATACTCAATCAAGGGCAGATACCACTCCCAATGAGATTGTTGCCGGAAAAAAATATGCTTGAAGCATTTGTTCCTCTTGATTCATTTGTCCTTTTCATCTGGCCATCCATCTTGGGATGATCAAAAGAACTCAAGCACAGACTCTACGGCCGACCAAAAGTGACCGGTGAACTTTGGATAACGATCGCTCACACTATCACTTGGTAATCCGTAAAGTCTAAACAAATACTTAACCAATACTTGAGCTAAACCAAAAAGCTTTCATGGTGGTCTTTTATCCGAACAAACGTAGCCAATTTTGTAAGATGGCCAATCACTATCCAAATTGTGTCATTATATTTATTCATCCGGGATAACCACACCACGAACGCAACCCTCTCCTATTGATCAAGCATATACTAGAATCTGAATTATGATTTTTCAATCACAACTCATCAGATCCTTAAACCATACCTAATCATAAGAGAACGTTTACTTTTCTTGGAAGACATATGATTTGCTATAAAAAATCCTTTTCACAAGAAAATTTTTAGACTTATCCAACTCACCTACGATGCCTATAAAGAAATTGTAATCCACAAAATGCCCTTACTCTAGACATGGCACCAAGTGTCATTCCAAAGTTAGGGTGAAGCAATCTAGAATGTGTCTAGATTTTAATACTCTTTAAGTTGTAATCTAGAATAACTTAAGATTCATTGGAACTAGTCTGAGTGGTGAAGCAATCTAGAATGCGTCTAGATTTTAATAACTGTCCAACTTCGATTGAGTTTCTGAGATAGCATACAATTCTTATCCAATTGAAAAATGATTAAAACCAAAAGTTTTTGTGCCTTTTTATAAAATGGGGAAGGCCCTTGCCCCAAAATCCTATTGGCTAATATTCACATTGATCCTATCCATTCATCTTGGACCCAACTTGATCCAAGGGTCCACAAGTACATTGAAATTCACAAGATTCATGTGAGTCCCAATTTGGACCCAACTCTAAAAAGTAATCTCTAAGTTTAAAAATGACTTTGGGCCTCTAGTTTTATTTTAATTCAAAGGCTCAAGTCTATTTTATTTTATTTGCAACTTAAGCTCGCGTGCTCATTGGGCCATGGGCTTAGACGCACAGGATGCCATGCCCTCGCAACACATTTTATTGGACAATTTTATTTATTTACACTTTGTTGGGAATACTCCCAACATTGATCTATCTAATTGGCATCCAGCACCACTTGTGGATCGATTGTAGATCCAATTAAGGTCCAAAATTTTAAGATTTTCACACACCATATGTCGTATTCTGATTGCACACTGAAGTTGAGCACACGTGTGGGAGGTTGTCCTTTCAAAAAAGCTAAGTATGGAAAAGGCCTACTCTCGGGTAGAGAGAGAATTCAATCAATTGCTCTCAGGTAGAGAGAGAAAGCAGACTCAAAATATTGATTGATCTCAAAATCACTTAGCACCAAATGAGAAGTATAATGATACTAGTAGATCCATGAGCTAATCCAAACTCAAACATGATTGGACCTCATATTTACAACCTCTTAATTCTATTGGACCAATGATGCATCTGTGAAAAAACCAGCAACTCACACGTGTAAGGAACCACAACAAATGTGTGAATGATCTTGACCATGCTTTGTGATGGCACAAAGAACACCTGTAGAGCAATCCTGCAATCTACCAATGGATCTGAGGCTAGAGCACAATCTAAAATGCTACAGATCAAAGTAAAACTAATTTCTCACAAATAGAGAAAATACATAACCAAAAAAATGTATGAAGAAGACACCAATCTCGAGTTAGAGAGAGAATATCAAAACAAGCAAACTAGCATAAGATCCAATTTTAACATTATGACATTACCAAAACTTGATTCATCATTAGATATGAATGAGAATGATATGTACATATATAGGAGAGCCAAAATTCGTGGTACTCCTTGCATTCAATGCATTCCATACATCTAATCAAGTATAAACTATTACCATATTGACACCTAACAGCTTGCAAGCTGAATTTGCACCTAACTCCTACCTACTTTGCCAAATGTCAATTTCTCAATTATGAACCTACAAAACTACATGCATGTGTCAAATAGTACTTGCATGTCTTGCATGTAACTTCCCTAGATGACTTGGACATGTGTAGAACATGTGTATTGACTTGCATGTTGCATGCAGTGATTGCTCAAGATGTCACAATCAACAAGTACAAGGCAAGACTTTGTGCAAAGGGTTTTGTTCAAGTTTATGGACTTGATTATGAGGAGACTTTTGCTCCAGTTGCAAAGATGGTATCAATTATTGCTAATGGAAAGTTTTTCAACTAGATGTTTCTAATGCATTTTTAAATGGATATCTAGAAGAAGAAATTTATATGGATCAACCCCTTGGGTTCATCCAAGACAAGACCAAAGTTTGCTTGCTCTTCAAAAGTCTCTATGGACTAAAGCAAGCTCCAAGATCGTGGTATTCTCGACTTAACACTTTTCTTGATTCACTAGGATTTAATCTTAGTAACTATGATCCTTCCTTGTATGTCAAGTTTTATGATGGAGATATTGTCATTCTTCTCATTTATGTTGATGATATTATCCTGACAGAAAGTTGTATCGGGTTAGTTGAAGAAACCAAAATTGCACTTGGAAAAGAATTCAGGATGCAAGATCTTGGAAAAATATATTACATATTAGGATTAGAGATTGACTTCCATAATGAGAAAGCTTTTGTTTGTCAATCTAGGTATGCTCTTTCAATGTTAAGAAAATTCAATATGCTAGATTGTAAGAGTATTGATACCCCTATGGAGCAAATTGTAAAAAAACCCTAACAAAGGTGATGAAAGATCCTTCGTGGACATCACTCTTTTTAGGAGTCTTATAGGCTCCTTAATTTGGCTCACTATAACTAGGCCTGATGTAAGTTTTAGTGTTCATAAGTTGAGCCAAGCTATGCAAAATCCTGCTATTCATCATTGGAAAATGGCCAAAAGGGTGCTTAGGTACATATCTTCAACCTATGATTATGGTTTGTTATATAAAAGTGAAGATTTTTCCATAGTTGGCTATTCTGACTCGGATTTTGCAAGTGATAAAGCAGATCGGAAATCTACAAGTGCATATGTCATATATCTTGGAGGAAATTTGATATCTTGGCTTTCCAAAAAGCAAGATACCATATCACTCTCATCTTGTGAAGCTGAATATAAGGCACTTACTACTACAACAAAAGAAGTGCTTTGGATCAAGAGGTTGCTAGTGGAGCTAAAGATAATCAAGGAAGATGATCTACCTATGATCATGTGTGACAATATTTCAGCACAAGCCTTTGCCAACAATCTAATATTTCATGCAAGGAGCAAACACATCGAGGTTGCACATCACTTCGTGAGAGAGAAGCTCATTGGAGGGGAAATCTACTTGGAGCACATCGACACATCATCTTGTATTGCAGATTTGCTCACCAAACCTTTGAGCAAAAATTTCTTCATCAAGCATAGAGCCAATCTTGGAATAATACCAAGATCCATGTTCAAGTCAACATAGATTATTTTTAGGAGGAGTATTCATAAATGAAAAATCATCTATCTTGACTTTAGGCTTGTCACAAAGTTTTTTCTATGTGAGTTTGTCATTTCATAATGTAAAATGCCAAATTTGGCCTAGAATGAATTCGAGCTACATGGGTTCTTCAAGTCTAGTTGGTAATATACAACTTGCATATAGAATGTAGACTTAGAAATGTCATTAATAGGCTTGTAGAAACTCGTGGCATATCACATGCAATGGTTGTAAGTGATCCTTAGTGACATGCAAGGCATGCACAAAGTGAAATGGACACATGCATGATGATTTGTACAATTCTAGTTAAAAATATGACACTTGGTAAAAGTAGGTAGAAATGCATGCATGAGAAGTGACAAATGTCACTAATACTCTAGTTTTCACTTATAGATGTGGATGGAAGTTGGATGGATGTGGTTCTACCTCGAGCTACCTCAAACTCCATAAATATGTGTAGACACTTTCATAATTTTTGATGAAGAACCAAGCTTTGAAGCTATTCCATGCCATTTTGGATCTACACTATCATTTGCTTGAATATTGCTCTCTCTTTCTCTCTCTAACCCGAGTAGAGGCTAATGACAATGCATTGAATTCATGTACCTTTTCTGTCTTGTTTATCAAAGCTACCATTCTTTGATTCTTAGCATGCTAGATTGTGACTAAGCCATTAAATTCTGTACTAGATCTTGATATTCAATCTAGAATCAATTTGTGTGCTAATCATAAAGCTTAATAAGATCATTCACACTTGAGGATCATTCCCCACACGTGTGAACTTGCTGAAAATTTTGTCATGGTATCAAAGCCAAATGAAGCTTTGCATGCTATTATCTCTGATTGTTCAAGAATTTGTGAGCCCAATTTAAGCAAAAAAGCAGTTTAACACTTTTCTTTACCATTCTTGAAAAGTGTTTGGATAAAAGAGGATAGAAACTAGAACTTCGGATCAGAATTGTACAGAATTCTGGAATTCCTCACGAGTGAAAATCAAAGATTTTCAGACCTCTTTAATTCCTTGATATTTGGTCCGAAGATAGGGATCTTATAGCTTGATGAAAATCTTATGAAGTGTACTTTCCATTGTAATTGATCCCAAATCAATCTGATGTGTCTATCAAGAGTTATAAGCTCTTAAAGAGGGTAGGGAGAGGTCCAAAATCCGAGTGACCACTTTTTTATTTGATTCAATCTTGCTTGATTCTTAATCCATTGTTTTGAGTATCCAACACAAGAAACTCAAGATCAAGACAAAGTTTAATGTTATTGAACACTTTTGAGCCTTCTGTGAATCATTAGTGTTTTCTTTTGGAGCATCTAACACGTGCCAAAAGTAGAATCCAAACTTGTCTATGTTCTTCAATTCATTTTGAGAGACTGATCTAGATTATCTTGTTTTGTGGATTATTTGAGATCTATCTCAAATACAGTTGTAAGTTTTTCACTTAGGAAGGAATCACACCCTTGAAAATACCTATAGTGAAAGAGAGTAGCAACGTCAAGTCTAACTGGAACAAGCTCAAACATATAATTGTCCAATAACAAGAAGTCTTCACAATATGGCACTTGTAGGAGGATATCTCTTAGAACCAAGTGAAAGACTAAGTACCTCCAATTATTCAATATGGAAGGTTAGGATGGAGTCAGTTCTTATACTCTAGGATGTTATGGACATAGTACTTGGTATTGAAGAGGAGCCTCAAGCACAACTTGAAATACCAAAGTATAGGAAGAGAGCAGAATGGATCTACACTTCATTAAAGTGAATGTCTTTAATGAGATTCTAAGAGAAATATGATCTTGCACCACTTCTAAAGAAGCTTGGGATGCACTTAAGTCTATCTATGAAGCTAAGAACACTTCTAGAATACTCACTCTAAGAAATCAGATTTTTCAAAATTTTCAAAGAAGTGAGGAGAGTGCATCAAACTATGTTTTGAGAGTAAAAGATCTTCATAGGGAGCTTGCTTGTGTTGGTGTCACAATCAATCAAGATGAGCTAGTACAAGTCATTCTAAATGGCTTAAAAGAAGACTATGATAATCTTGTTCAATCCTTTGCCATAAAGGAGGAGTTGCCCAATTTGAAAACTCTTCAAGGAATTCTAATCTCTGAAGAAGCTAGGCAAAGTTACAAACTTTCTAGGATGAACAAACTCGAGCATATTGGAAGTGACAAAGCTCTCTTTGTCAAGGACAAGCATAAAAGTAGGAGCAAGAACCAGTTTTCTCAAGTTTTCAACAAAGATAAAGCCAAGGACAGAGACAAAGATGGTGAAGAGGATGACTCAACTCATCCTTCTACTTCAAAGACCAAGAAGAAAAAAGTCAAGTGTTTCTTTTGTGGCAAGAAGGGGCACTATGCCTCTAATTGCTTCAAAAACAAAAATCAACTCAAACAAGCAATTCTCTCTAATGAGAAAGAAGAAGACTTTATTGCAAGTGATGAGAATGATCACTCATGGTGTCAAGCTTTTCTTCAGCACCCTTCAAGAAAGATAGAGCTTGGTACATCGATAGTGGATCCTCTTCACATATGTGTTGTTCAAAGGAGTCTTTTGACTTTATTGTACCTTATAAAAGACTGAAAAGATCTATTTATACTGCAAATGATCATGAATGCTCTATTGAAGAAATTGGCAACATTCCATTAAAACTTGCTTCTTCTAACGTTCTATCACTTTCCAATGTTCTTTTTGTTCCTAAGCTTACAAAGAAATTAAATGATCACCTTAGAGTTTTTGGATGTGCTTGCTTTGTTCATGTACCTTGGAAACAAGGAAAAGAGATGATCCAAGTTCAATCAAAAGGATCATGGTTGGATACTCATCCAACAAGAAGGCTTACAGAATTTATGTTCCCTCTACCTCAGTTACAATTGAGAGTAGGAATGTTATTTTCCATGAGAATCAAAACTACATCTTTGATGAGGCCATGATCAAAGATTCTCAAAAGGATTCTCCTATCATCACCCTTAAGGATTATCATGGAGAGATGGGACCATGATAAGATCTCTTTGACAGAAATATTTTCCAAACGCCTTTGAAAAATATTCCACCAAACTGCCACAATGCCAATGTACCTCCTGCATGTCTGATGTCGATCCTGGGATTGCAAATTCCACATGCATGAAGTTGGCTGCACCAAAATCTGAAAAATCCGAGGCCTCCAATCCTCATAATGACCACAAAGATCATAAAGATCAAGATTGTACCATGAGCAGTATTCAAGATTCAACACACTAGCTTCATTTGTCCAAACACTATGAACTTTATCCAAAATGGATCTAATCTTGAAACCATACTCAAACTTGATCAAATTGAGGCTAAATACTTTCTTAAGGATGTAAGTGTCCTCATTGGATGTTTCACTTACTCTCAAAAGAAATTCACAAAATGCCTCAAAACATGAAAAAACTCTTTTTTTCAAACTATGAGTACTAAACTGATACTTGCTCTTACTCAGTTTAAGAGCATACAAATGATGATACATTATCTTGCTTTCTAGATGTTTTGGAAACATAATCAAGTCACCAATGACAAGAATTAACTCCAAACTAAAGACTTCATTTAAAACTAGAATAGTCTTACTTGATCTTTGAGATAAGCAAGTCTCAACTAAGCAAGGTACATCATCAATAAAAGAAAGAGAACCATAGGTGAGTAGAATAGAATGAATACCACCTTCACTTATCCTTTCTTTTCCATGAAATAAGATCAACAAGGACTCGGCCTCATCATGGACATGCATGTTGAGGATACTCCTCCTCAAACCTCGACCTCATCACAACTTGATTACTCACCATAGCAATGACTTGTGATGCATCATGAGATACTGTGCTCTCAACCACTTCCAAGATAGAAAATAGATCTTCAAAATAAACAACTTCTCCATGCTCAAACACCTTCGAGATAGAAAGTGTAAAGGCTATGTAGCTTTCCTTGGTGGATAAGCATCCAACCATGATCCATAGACTAGGATCTCCATCCTTCTTTCCTTCCAAGAAACCACATGCAAAGCATTAATCTTCAAGAACACTAAGGTACACATCCTTAGGCTTATAACTGAACAAGACTCCATATAGTGTACTCCTTCTAGCTCCATAACTCCATAAAGTTTTGCATGATGGAACATACACATGCACCATAAAACTTGAAGAGACAAGACATAGCCAAATGTAACTTGTGGAACCATCAATAGTACATGCAAAGCAAGAAACACCTTCCTTGCTTACTGATAAAGAAAGATGAACATCCGAATGTTCCAACTCAGTAGGATGTTTTGTCTTGGTAGAAGACATCAAATATGGATCCATATGTGATTTTGCCATAGAATAAGCCACTCTTGGCTTGATCTCCTTGACTATAATAGGCATAGATCTGAAATTGGAAACATGCAACCTCCTATGCTATAGCTCCTCCTTGGAAACATAAGTCATCAATGCAACATCACATGCACTTGAATTTTCATGCACATCTAGCTTGAAAATACCTCCATATCTAGATCCACATGCAAGGATCTTATCTTTTTTTCTTTATGAAACAACTATTGACATTGAAATCCACTTCATAACCATCATCTAACAACTTTCCTACACTAATCACACTCTTTGTGAGATTAGGAACATAAAGTACATTGGAAAGTGAAAAATTCATAGAAGATGCAAGTTTCAAGGAACAACTTCCAACTCCTTCAATTGCACATGCATCACCAACAGCTGTGTATATTGATTTCTTAGGATTTAGAACAGATTCAATAGAAACAAAAGAATCTTTGGAGCAACTCATATGAGTTGTGGCTCCATTGTCAATATACCAAGATACATCATTAAAGGATAAAGAGGAGAAACTAGACATCATGAGAGATGCCTCTCCACAACTTGCATGTGAGTCTTCTATGATAACATTGGCTTGATCTTCTTGAGTCTTCTTCTTGAAGTTAGAAGAATGAGTTGAATCATCTTCTACTCCACCATAGTCTTTGTTCTTTGCTTTGTCCTTTGATTTGTCCTTGGTGAAGGCTTGAGAAAAACTGTTCTGCTCCTTCCTCTTGACTTGATCTTTGCTTCATGAAGGTTATTAAGAGTTTCCCAAGTCTCCTTGGCTGAGGTGCATGAACTTATTTCTCTCAACATCTCATCAGAGATGTTCAATTTGATGATATGAAGAGCAATTCTTGCTCTCTTCTTGAATCTCTGAGCCTCATCATAAGCTTCAGGTTCAACTTCAGTTCCTATTACAATGTCCATTACTCCATAAAGAATCAACAAGGATTCTATCCTATCCTTCCAAACTAAATAGTTGAAGGTGTCTAGTCTCTCACTAGCTTCAAAGAGAAAATCTCCTACAGATGTCATGAATGTGAAGACTCTTGTAATTGGACTACAAAATGGAATTGAATGTGTTGCTTCTCTTTTACTAGG
The DNA here is from genome assembly GCA_029204225.1 of Diphasiastrum complanatum. Lineage (NCBI taxonomy): Eukaryota > Viridiplantae > Streptophyta > Lycopodiopsida > Lycopodiales > Lycopodiaceae > Diphasiastrum > Diphasiastrum complanatum. Next base: position 4,153,783 of record CM055093.1, on the reverse strand, counting down.
AACTAAAACAATTGGGTGTACTACCAAATCCTATGTAAAATCTTGCCACAGAATATGTGAGACCTATCTCACTACAAAGAATCAATCAACTTGAATTTGGATCTAGCCTCTATCTACAGATGAAGCACTTACAATTCTGATGTCAAATTTTCCATGAGTTTTAAGTGAATGAAACACACTCAAGAAACACACATACAACTCAAAACACAAGACTTTGTGTGAAATGATGTGTCTATGACAACAAAAATTTGTCTTATCCAATTCTATCTCAGATTGAGTACCAAAACTATGAATGATGAATCATGCATGCAATATATTCAAATCAAAAAGTGTCCACTCAGGTTTTGGGTCTCTCCCTACCCTCTTTAAGAGCTTATAACTCCTACTAGGAATATCAGAATGAAAGGAAACCTATTGCATTGGAAAGAGGACTCTTCGAGCTTTCCAACAAGCAATAATGTCAGTATCTTTGGATCTAACATAGAGGAGATAGAGTCAAATGATGTATTCTAGTTTTCACACGTGTGAAAAGTCAGAATTCCGTAAATCCTCTGTTCTGGACCGAAAATATCAGTTCTAACCTCATTCACCAAAAAACTATTCAAGAAAAGATAGCGAAACACTGCTAAACATCTTCCTAGCTTGAATTGACAAAAAAATCTTCATACACCTGATGTTAGTAGCATTCAAAGCATGGTATGGCTTTGATACCATGTGAATAAACTAGCAACTCACACGTGTAAGGAACCACAACAAATGTGTGAATGACCATGCTTTGTGATCTTGTATGATGTTTTTGAAGACTAAACTAAAGACCATTCACACAAATTTCAATGTTTGATACTCATTGTCTATACCAAGCATGACCATGTTCAAGACAAAACATGATAGTGTATTACAAATTTAGCTATTGTTCATAAAAATTCGAGCAAACTTTAGAAAACAATCACACAACGACTCCAAAGCTTTGAGTAGCATGATGAACCAATAACACACACACACACAATTATTAGGGGTGTATGCTTCATGGTGCAATGGTCCCCATTATGGATAATTGTCCGAACTTAATCTAACTACATGCTGCCAACATGGAACTCACACCTAATGCAATTGCCACAATTTTATGTTAATCTTCAACTACCTACACAAGGTTTTGACATTTTGTGCATAAATTTTTTGGAAGTTTTTTTTGCCCATGACCCAACAAAATGGTAGCACACGGTGTGCTACTATTTTTATGCCACTACAGGATTTTTTATGAACAAGAATTGTGGTTCGATATGTAGCTAAAAGTTCGACTATCCATTAAATTTTAAATAGGTCCATCGCAAAGTACTTTGTTACACTTTAAATATAGGTTTATTCGTATTATGTAAAAATGTTCATGAAGTTATAAAAGATAGCACGTTAATGTGCTAACCTAAAACAAAAAAATCAATGTTTCTTTTAAATTTTTTTTTATAAAAAAATGGAGTTGATTTTGGCTAGCATGTTGGCATGCTAACCAAGTTGGCTCCAAACAAATGAATTTTTTTGATAAAAAGAATTTGAAATTTTCTTTTTGGGCTAGCAAGTTGACTAAACCTATATTTAAAGAATAACAAAGCATCTTGTGATATACGTATTTAATTTTCTTTGCTAAATATAGGATTTTTTATTATGAAAGAAAAAAGCATGAAGCTCTAAAGGCTAGTCAACGTGCTAGCCTAAACAAAAATTTCAAAAAGAAATTATTCTGTGGTTGATTAACATGTTTGCATAGCCAAATTAGTTCCCAAAAAAAATTAAATTCTAGTTTTTGTGGGCTGGCCTGCCGACGCAATGTCAAGGTTTCCCACGTGTGAAGACCTGCCCAACACCCACAATGATCTTCTAAGGTAATTTGTGATTGCACATAGATCTATCACCTAGATTGTGAAGAATTGCCAAAAATTGGCAAATCTAGCTTGATCAAAAAACCATGTAGAATAGTGTAAATTGTGTACACAAGTGGGTCCCACACATGTGAGGCCATGATGCCACATGGGAAACCCATCCTAATGTAGGTTAGGTCAAGTCAAGAGAGTTGGTCATGTCTATTTGGTGGTCATCCCTACTTTATAGGACCTACACCTAAGTTTAAGGTGAAAATTTGACCAACTAGCTACCTACCAAGCATAACTCTAGGAAATAGACTAGGGTTTCATTTTAGGTCAAGGAGAGTGAGTTAACTTCCTTATTACATGCTGGAAATCCACCTAACTTCAAGAAGGAAGTCGAATTTGCTATGTATTCCCTCTCTCCATAGTGAGAAGATAGAAAATTTTTGGAGCTCATTGGCAATCTCAAGCTAGTTCACTATGTACATTGAGTTTTTGTGATCCAAATGAAACCAAATCAATTTCTACTTGTTTCTCAGGTTGAAGGCCGTACGACAGCCTGTAGTACACACGTGTGGGCTCGGATTTCAATGTTTATCAATGCTTTTGATTGTTAATGCTTGTTGTTTGTCAAATTGCCAATCTAGATCAACTTTTTTGTGTCTAGTTTTTTTATAGATTGTTAAGCAAGCATACAATCACTCTTGTGGATCTTTTGTAGATCCATTTATGGTCCTAAAGTACAGTACTTTCACATGGTATCAGAGTCAAGTACAAGATCATAAGCCATTGATCTAATGCAAATCCATTTTTAGCAAGTTTGGTTGCTAAAAACTAGTATTGAGAGGGCAAGCTAGAATCTTGATTTTGGTGAGAAGATTTGATCCCAAACTTGGTAGGGGTCCAAATCCGTACTGTCCACATGTGTGGGCACCTCTGAACCTGCATTTAATGCATGGTATTCATTTGATCCAAAAAAATTCAATTTGTGAGCTGTTGGTGTAATTTTTGGTGGAGATCCTAGGATAATCTACCAAGATCATTTGCCATTGATTAGATTTGAAATTTGTTTCATGGAATCTAATTAATCTAGGCTGAGTTCAAGTCCTATTAAGATTAAAAACAGGTCTTGAAAGTACACCAAGAAGGAAGAAAGAGATTAAGTCATTTTTTTGTCCAAAAATAGCCAAAATTGGCAAGATTTGATTGTAAGTAGATTTCACATCATCTTATCTTCATTCCAACTTTGTGAGGGAGTGCTAGAACTGAGATTATAAGTCCATTTGTTGGATTAGAAATCTAATTTGAGTGAAAAACTACAAGAGAGAGACCTTAGTGAGTTTCTAGAGACAATCAAATCCATTTCTTGGCAAGATTTGTTTGAAAGTAGTTTTCACTTCATCTTATTTTCATTTTAGCTTTGTGAGGGAGTGATAGAACTGTGATTTTAAGTCCATTTGTTGGATTAGAAATCAAATTTGAGTGAAACACTACAAGTGTGAGACCTTTGTGAGTTTCAAGTCAATCAAATCTATTTCTTGTTTGTAGAAGTCACTAGTAAGATGGGATCTGCTGGAGCATACCTTCTAGAAGCTAGTGAGAGGTCAAATTCTACAAATTATGCTATTTGGAAGGTTAGAATGGAGTCACTCTTGGTGCTCCAAGACCTTTATGAGTTCTTGATTGAAGATGAAGATGAACCTCTAGGTGCACAAGAGTTAGCTAGATACAAGAAGAGATCTAGGCTTGCACTTCATTGTGTGAAGATGAATGTGAGCAATGATTTGTTGAGAGAAGTATCAGCTTGTACTAATGCTAAAGAGGCTTGGGAGTCTTTAAAATCAATCTATGAGTCTAGCAACACTTCTAGAGTTCTTATGCTTAGAAATCAAATTTTGCAAAGCATGAGGAGAAGCGAGGAGAGTGCACAAGATTATGTACTCAGAATCAAGTCTCTAAATAGGGAGTTGGCTTTCATTGGAGAGAAGATTCATGATGGAGAGCTTGTACAAATTGTCCTTAATGGTCTAGGAGATGACTTTGCAAATTTGGTCCAAAGTTTTGCCATCCAAGACACTTTGTCAACTATAGAAAAACTTCACAGTGTATTAGTGGTTGAAGAGTGTAGGATGCTCCATGCAAAATCTAGGATGAGTTCCTTGTCATTGTAGGATGGTGATGAGAAAGCCAATTTCTCATTCAAGGGCAAAAAGAAGACCAATGGAAAGAAGAAGCATCCAAAGGAGGCCAAAGAAGAGGATGATGCATCAAGCTCAAAGGACAAGTCAAAGCAAAAATGCTTCTTTTGTGGAAGGAAGGGGCATTATGCATCTGAATGCTACAAGAGGCTAAGAGCACAAGCGGGGGATGACAAACAAGGAAACCTTGCAAAGGAGGAGGAGGAGGATGAAGTAGATGTACTCTTGATGGCATCTACATCATCACCAACAAGTAATAGCAATTCAAGAGACAATTGGTGGATTGACAGTGGGGCTAGCTCCCACATGTCTTGTGAAAAGGACTTTTTCTCAACCTTACACTCATTCAATGATGCTAAAAAGTTTGTCTTTACTGCAAATGATGAAGAGTGTAGGATAGATGGTGTTGGCACCATCTCTTTGTGTCTAGAATCCTCAAAATACAAGGATCTAGAAAATGTCTTTTATGTACCATCAATCACCAAGAATATGCTTAGTGTTGGTCTACTCTTAGAAAGTGGTTTGGATGTCCACTTTAAGCATGGTGTTAGCTTCATCTTGAAGAATGATGTTTGCATTGCAAAGGGATTTAAACATGGAAGATTGTTTAAGTTGGAAGCTAGTGTTACTTTTAAAAGAATGAGCTTGGCAAATGAGGAGATCACTCAAGAGGAGATCTTGGCAAAGTGTGATCTTGCTTGCATTGAGGAGGGGCATCAAAAGGAGGAAGATCTTGAGGATCAGCCTCAAAGCATGAAAGTTCCAAGGGAATCCTCAATGACAATGTCCGAGTCATCAAATTGCATGCAAATTGTCCATTCAAGTGTGCATCTTGCAAGGGTGGTGAGCATTGAGAGTCTACTATCTTTGAATACTTTTTAGAAAGTATTAGTAGACATGAGGTGACTTGTTTCTTACCTTTAAGATTCATGGTGTTTATTACTTTGTATGACAAGACAATGAAATGGGATGCTTTGAAATCTACATTTGTTGCTGATAAGGCAATTTCATTGGATAACTATTTTTGTAATAGTTTGAATAGAGTCATAAAAGATGAAACATCATTTGCTTTGGAAATCTTTGTGTCCACATGCTTTGTGCATGATCATTCCAATGTAAGGACCAAAGATTATCCTATTTCAATGATAGAAATAATGGTATTGTTTTGCTCTTCAAGTAGAGATTGTAGAATCTACTTGTTTTCCACCAAAGAATTTGTCAATGGTGGAAATGTGATCTTTCAAGAGTGGAAGATTTTTAAACTTGAAGAAACACCTTTGGATCAACACCTTATTCAATTCATTGATGTTTTTGAGTCAAGTCAAGTGGAGGATCAAGCTCAAGACCCAAGGACTCCAAGAAGAATCTTGAGTATCAAGATGGAGCCATCAAGGCTCAATCATATGGATCAAACAAGGCAAGTTGTCTTCGGCAACATTATTTATGCACTTAACATTTTAATTGATGTATCTTCAAGTGCACAAACATGCTGGAAATCCACCTAACTTCAAGAAGGAAGTCGAATTTGCTATGTATTCTCTCTCTCCATAGTGAGAAGATAGAAAATTTTTGGAGCTCATTGGCAATCTCAAGCTAGTTCACTATGTACATTGAGTTTTTGTGATCCAAATGAAACCAAATCAATTTCTACTTGTTTCTTAGGTTGAAGGCCGTACTACAGCCTGTAGTACACACGTGTGGGCTCGGATTTCAATGTTTATCAATGCTTTTGTTGTTAATGCTTGTTGTTTGTCAAATTGCCAATCTAGATCAACTTTTTTGTGTCTAATTTTTTGATAGATTGTTAAGCAAGCATCCAATCACTCTTGTGGATCTTTTGTAGATCCATTTATGGTCCTAAAGTACAGTACTTTCACATAGATTGCATCCTACAATCTTCCTAGATTGATTCTAAGGCAAGAGCACAATTTCATGCATAATGAATCCACATTCAATTGGCACTCAAAGCAATCAAAGTACATGAAGCTTCACAAAAACTTGTATGTACAATAAGAGAGCTCTTCCATATAGTACTAGCATGAGGAAATGCTCTAGGATGATTGAACCCCATTTATTGCCTTTCTACATCATGATTGGACCCCTAGAGTTGCACCTCTCATCATGATTGGACCTCATGATTTTCACCTCACAATTTGATTGAGCCTCATGATGTGCAACACTAAGCATGATTGGTCTGTATTTAATGAAGTGATTGGCCTTGTGATCTATGCCTCTATATGTGATTGGGCCAAATAGGTACATTTCAATCCTAACGTCATGTGACAAATGCCACTATCTCACTAGATCTCAAGTTTAAGACCTATTGACTATTCGAACTCAACATAAATGAACTAAAATGATTAGGCCTACCCTCCACACGTGGGAACATGCTCCACACGTGTGAGATTTACATATGTGAAATAACCAATCAAACTAGATTTTGCAAAATCTTCACGAATCTAGGTCATATTCAGAATGACAAGGGTCTGATAAGTGATCAACACAAAGAAATCTTTAAATTGTTCAAATCTACCCCAAAAAAAATTGACAAAAAAATTGTGAAAATTTTGATTCTATGTCCTTTGAAATGTTGGAGGGCTATAACTTCTATACATTAGAAATTGTCATCTGTAATCCACATAATTATTACTATCTACAATAGGCTCAGCAAGTCTAAATACTTTACATAAATGTAAAATTCTCCAAATGATTTGTTCTCAATTCAAACGAGTTACCCTAAAACCATACTTAAGCCCCTTTATATGGGCCTAAATAAAAATCCATCACATGAAAGTATGGATATACAAAGCTTCTCAATAGGAAGTACTAGTTTATACTTCAATACAATCTTAATTTTTCATCTACAATCCATCCTAGATATCTTAAAGTCTCATGGGAATATGTATTTTCTTCTTGCTTTTCTTCAAGAATATACTCGACATTTTCATCATATCCATTTTAGTTATCAGATATTACATATCATCCAATACAAGTTGTTTAATCCTCTATCAAAAGTATATTCCATCACTCGTCACTAGATTTTTGTATTCTCTAATTGTTAGACTATCGATTGAAGATCGTACAATAATCGACCACACAAAAGCATATTGGAATTGTAGCTAAAGGCAATATGCTTGTAAATCAACAAGAGGCATTAGTGAAATTCATCTTTCCCACTTTGTTCCAATCAAAGTCTAAACAAATCACCGTAGTATCACAATACTTTGGACTGTTCCAAACATATTTACCTTACTCTAGAAAGTCCAAGCTTGTCAAATCTTAGTTCACTGAATTATTACTTAGTCCATCTTATTTCAGAATTCTATAGATGTTTAGGTGATCAAGCTCTCTCTATCTCACCAATCTAGCATCTTCTAAGATGTAAGCCTCTACATTCACAATTTTCAAATGTATTGTAATATAAGTCACATACTACAATGTGGGTGAACAAAAAAGTGTTGATAGTGAATTTCGCATTTTTAATTGTGGTATAATGGAGTAATGTACTTTTTAACCTACTTTAAAAATTGAATATTCCATGTGCGTCATAGTTCTGTAAGTCAATCACATTCACGTTGGTACGAATGAATGAATCACATGGACAAGGCATGATGATATGTCACTAACTTGACCACATAAAAAAAGCCTCTCTCTCTCTCTCTCTCTCTCTCTCTCTCTCTCTCTCTCTCTCTCTCTCTCTCTCTCACATGCAAATGTATGCTTGTAACAATTTTAACAAAAAGATCTACACCCTGAAAATTGATACCCTCAATATGCATTAACTAAATGAAGTGTAGCACATATCATAGAGGATAAATTCATGCAAATTTACCAAACAAACACACACATCAAGATGTTTCAATATTACCCCCAAATCAAACATATGATCTGATTCTTCATTCCTTCATCCAGTAACATATATCCATATAGCATTCTCCAGTGGAAGCTAGCTATCACGAGCTAATTGATGGATGATACGGTACATAATCCACAGAAAGTGCCCAACTTGTAATTGGATCTATTTTCTCCTCCCACAACTGTTTGGTCACAAAGAAACTCTCAGACGTCTCAACTAGGTTTACTAGCTGGAAGTCTTCTGCAACAGCAAAAAAGTTGCAAGAACCACTAGTCAAGGGCTTGAAAGTACTTACCTTAACATAAGCAGGGTGCTTGTAGAAGTGTTCCAAAAGCTCCACTGCAAAGCAATACAGACACTATCAAATATGCGAATAAACCAAACAAAGCATTTTGCAAACCAGAGTATTTCCCCTTGTACCAAACAAAGTGATATAAGGAGTGCCTCTAACCTGATAGAATATGTGCCACAAAAGCATGCGAGAATACTTTGTTGCGAATGTAGTTGTTAGCCCCTAACATTCATAAAAATTTAATAAGTAATTATGTAGTATACATTACTATCTGTGAAGGAATAGCATATGACTACTTGAGGACATGTCTGTATATATCAAAAAAGCCAGATCAATCATCTAAATGATTTGATTGATGCTCAACCATATTTCCAACAGGCTCTTTAAAAATGAAAAAAAAAAGTGTTTCTTGTCATCAATCACATGCCATTAGTCCACCAATATATAAATGCAACTGGAATGAGCTGCACAGTATAATCCATGGTCTATTATTAATTTGACGGATTTTGCATGCTTGGATCCATTGTGCAAAAGTTGTGATATTTGGACTGACTACCTCCAGTGATTTGCACTACCATAGAATCCATTTGAATTGCCAACTGGTAGATAGACTCAATCAAATCTTCAACGACTTCATGACTTACGCCATCTTTCACTTTTAGGAATACCAAATGCTCGACACCGTAATAAAACTCCTGAAGTAAGCCAGTACCTAAATATCAGTGGTCTATCAGCTTCTGACAGTACTTGCACCATGATGAATTGCATGTTAATTGAGCTCTGAAAACTGTTTCCTACAAGTTTTTCTAAGGTTCAAAGTCCAAATCATTAGAGTTCAGATTACACCTTTCCAATGCGATATATGGACTTTTCATTATTGTCAACGTATGCGGAGTAGTCAACCGTATATTCACCCTGTTGAAATAGCAAATAACAAAGAAAAACTTTTATACGTTCAAGTCTCAGAAGTATAACCGTGATTGATATTCAAGATATTAATCTGATTACATCTATTCAACACATGCTAACATCACAATATATGTATATATACTCTATGCTGTGACAAGTATATTTGCTCTTTAGTGACAGAAAATCCTGAGATTCTGAGATTGATTAAAACAACAAGTAGGCTAAGTTCAAAAATTTCTATGATATTGAAAACTGGCTCCACGTACATGATTAAATGGGCCCATCTCTGATGCAATGTGTAAAAGAGGTGGGGAATTGTAGTAATCAACAAGAACTTTATCAGAAGGAAAGCGAACAAAAATTGCATGCGTACAGTTATCCACTTCCTTGATAAGTCGCCCTAGATAAAATATTAGAGGAATGTCAGAAATCAAACAAACCGTTAGTGTCATTGCAGAAGCTAGTGTAACAATCTGTATAGAGTAATCAGCATAACTTTTCCATGTATGAAACACTCTTGAAATGCGTAATTTGCTTTCAATACTAACTTTGTCCCTAAGTTTGGACTCAAGGTGATGATTGTGTTAGAAAGCCTTGCATACAGAATGATTATTTAAAAAGACCTTACATTGCAAGCAGATCATCCACATCCATAGGACCCAAACAAAAAGAAAAGAGTGTAAGAGCTTAGATCAACCAACATAGAACAATGTAATCAATCCTTAAACAATGATATCATTGGTAATCAATTGCATCTTAGGCTGAACTTTAGTGTAAAACTAAGAACTGGTTTCTGATCAATCAACCAAGAACTGACACTGGATGGACAGAGGATGCCAAATAAAGGCATCAAATTGTTAAATTTACACAAGCTAGTTAACACAATTACCACTTGTAAATGACTTTGAGGCCATGTTGTGATGTCACACGTGCCAAAAGCATAGGATACCTTATTCGAAGTCAAATCATTAATCTAGCTTTGAATGGTAACTTTGGGATATGTCCAAAGAGTGCATAGATAGGGTAGAGAAAAAGTAGGAGCTAAAAATAGCATTTTTCTCATTGTCTTTGGATCTCGAGGCATTGACCCTAAATAGGGTGGATCAAGTGGATATTTAGGTTAGATGTTAGGGTTAGGTTATGATGAATATATAGAAGCCCTAATATGCTCAGATCCGAGCTCTACATGTATAAATATGTGATGGGATTTCCATCCAATTATGAGCAAAATCGAGATTTTCCTTCTTGACTAGTTTGAGTCTATGATTTGATTGATGAATGCTATTGGAATATGATTTTTTGTGATGATTGAATGAGTTTGGAGTTGCAGGTACAAAACATAGGTAGCAGCAGACCGTACCTTCACACGTGAAGAGTTTTGGAGCTAATTCATGGAGTTCAAGCCAAGATAAGCTAAGAATCAGTGCATTGATTAGTAATCTAGCTTCTAGATCTTGTTTGGATCTTAAGTAGATGCTTTCTCCATAATTTCTAGGATCAAATGGGATTTATTTTGCTGCATTCTTATCATGTTATCAGAGCCATTCCAAGAAACGAGCTTCACTTCATGCTAGAATCATAGACTTTGATGCAATTCAAGCATTGATTGCTATCTAGACATAATCTATGAGTGGTACCTTCAATTCTTGATCCATTTGAGTGAAGAGGGATCTAATGGTTTTTTATTTACAGGATTTTTAGCTTCAAAATCCGAGTTGTGGTCATCTCTTATCAATTGGATCAAAATAGCAAGTATTTTTCATCATATTGATGCTACTCGATTTGTGGTGTCTATCACAAGGATAGTTTTCAATCAATCAAAAGGAAGGTAGATTCTTATCTTAGGTACTCTAATAGGTCGTTCTTAGACTTATTGAGATCTTAGAAATTCAATTTTGGGGTCAGCCCAAAGACTTTGATAAGTGCTCATCAAGGAATGCAATTCTAGTCAAGATTGTGTTCAATTTTTGCTTGATTTGTGAGATAATTTGGATTGATTATTGCATGATGATTCAACCTGATCTTGTAGGAATGATTTGAAGAGGCATTTATGTGCATATGATTCCTTTTGGTTCAGGTTAGGTGAATATTGTATCCTTGTGAAGTCGAGATCAAGGAGGAGGCAATTCTAGATCCAATTTTTATGCAAATTCAAGCTAGTTTTCATTCTTGTTGACATTATTGAGAGGTCAAGTTTTGAGCTTTCTCAAGTCCCTAGGTAGTGGGATAGCTAGTCTTTCAATCATTTCTATTTTGCATCTATTCTTGTGATCAAGATCTTGTTTAAAGATAGATGGCTTCAATGAATGCATATCTTTTGGATTCACATGATAGATTGTATGCTTCTAATTATTCAATTTGGAAGCTAAGAATGGAATCAATTCTTATTTTACAAGATCTAATGGATATAGTGAGTGGTGAAGAGGATGAGCCCATTCACCCTCAAGAAGCTACAAAATACAGAAAGAGGTGTAAGGTTGCTCTCCATTGTATAAAAATGAATGTAGCTAATGAGCTTCTTAAGGAGGTAGGTGCTTGCACCTTAGCTCAAGAAGCATGGGAAACTCTTCAAAAGATAAATGAATCCAAGAATACTTCAAGGTTGTTATCCTTGAAGAATCAAATCCTTCAATGTTTTCAAGTTAAAGGAGAGAGTGGACATTCATATGTGTTGAGAGTTAAGGACTTAAACAAGGAGCTTGCTTACAGAGGAGATTCCATTAAGGAAAGTGAACTTGTTTAACTAATCTTGAATGGTTTGAGTGTGAATTTTGCTAACCTAGTGCAAGGCTATGCAATTATGGGCAAGTTGCCCCACTTGAAGATCTCCAAGGAGTCCTCATGGTCGAGGAGAGTAGGAGAACTCACATCAAGTCAAGGATGGAGAAGCTCTCCCTCAATGATGGAGATGACAAGGCTCTTTTCACGAAGAGCAAGAGCAAATTCAAAGGCAAGGGTGATGCATTCAAGAAGAACCAAGTCAAAGGTGAAGATCAAGAAGGATCTTCAATCCAAGCTCGAGCAAGCCAAAGAAGGATAAGTCGAAGATCAAATACTACTTTTGTGGCAAGATGGAGCACTATGCCTTGGAGTGCTTCAAGAAGAAGCAATCTCAGAGTCACGCAAACCTAGGCCAAGAGGAAGGGAGAGTTCTCATGAAGATTCACTCATGATGTCAAGTTTCTCATCTTCAAGCATAAGAAGTGAAGACCCTTGGTGGATAGATAGTGGGGCTAGCAACCACATGACAAGTAAGAGGGAGTATTTTTCAAACTTATCTACCTATGATGGACCTATCAAGTCAGCAAACGATTATGCTTGTAAGGTAGAAGGCATAGGATCCATACCTTTATGATTGGGATCTTCAAGGAAGATCAAGATTGATGGAGTACTTTACATTCCTAGTACCACTAAGAATTTGCTTAGTGTAGGACAATTGCTTGACAATGGTTTGATTGTGGAGTTCACCACAAATGCATGTAACATCAAGAAGGATGGCAAGATCCTTGCTAGAGGCATAAAATTTGGAAGATTATTCAAACTAGATGCCTATGTGGGTGCTAATATTGTGATGCTAGCCGAGGAGACCAAACTATCCAACCATAGTCTTTGGCATACTTGGTCACATTAACTCAAAGTCCATGGAGGTCATGTGCAAGGAGGAGCTTGCCTTAGGACTTCCAAGATCCTTGGCAAAAGAGGAGAAATTATGTGAAGCATGTGCTCAAAAGCACATAAGAAGTCCTTCTCAAGTTCAATCACAAAGACAACTCATCAACTTGAGTTGATCCACTTGGATGTACAATGTCCAATGGAGGTGCCAGCATGTTTGTTACACTCATAGATGATTACTCAAGGTTTTCTTGGGTATTATTACTTTCATCTAAAGCACAAGTATTTGAAAGCTTTCTTAAGTTCAAACCATTTGTAGAGAAGCATCTTGATCACAAGATCAAAACTTTTAGAAGTGATAATGGTGGAGAATATATCTCCAATGCATTTAAAGATTTTTGTAATCAAGAAGGAATTAAAAAAGAATGATCTTGTCCCTACACCCCTCAACAAAATGGGGTAGCCGAGAGGAGGAATAGGACATTGTGTGAATGTTCTAAAGCCTTAAGGATTGATGCATGTTTACCAAAATCTTTTTGAGGAGAAGCTCTCACTTGTGCTAACCATTTCATGAATAGAGTTCCATGTAGCTCTATTGAAGGCAAAACACCCTTTTAAGTTTTGTATGGGAGGAGGCCAAATCTCAAGGACTTGAAGGTGTTTGGATGCATTTGCTATGTGCATACACCTTTAGAGAAAAAGATCAAGGAAGATCCATCATCAATCAAAGGTATTATGCTCGGGTATGGCAAAGCAAGCAAGGGATATAAGGTATACATTCCATCTTCAAACAAGTTTGTGGTTTCTAGAGATATCATTTTTGATGAGGATAATATGCATAAACTTATTGATGGCTCAATCAAATCACCTATCCAGAGGGAGGTGGCCGAGGATCAAGATGTCATAGATCTTGAGGAGGAGCTAGAGCCAAGTGAACCAATCACTCCAAGAAGATCATCAAGGGTAAGAATGGAGCCATTGAGGCTCACATACCAAGACAAGGAGAAGCAAGCCGAGGGTAATCCATCTTCATCCTTTGCACTCATTTCAATTTTTGAAGAACCTTCATGTGTACAAGATGCATTGAGTTCAAAGGAATGGTTTCAAGCTATGATAGATGAATATAATGCTTTGATGGAGAATGGCACATGGATTCTTGTTGATAGACCTCTTAAGAATGTGATTGGATGTAAACGGGTTTTTAAGCTAAAACTCAATATGGATGGAAGTGTAAGCAAACACAAGGCAAGGTCAAAGGATATGCTCAAGCAAAGGGCATAGATTTTGAAGAAACTTTTGCAACCGTGGCCAAGATGGTCACAATAAGGTTACTTCTTGCACTTGCTTCACATTTTGGTTGGATGCTTTTTCAAATGGATGTTTCTAATGCATTCTTAAATGGCTATTTGGAAGAAGACATCTTCATGGAGCAGCCCCAAGGCTTCATCAAGCTCAGGATGGAAGGGAAAGTATGTCATCTTCAAAGGAGCTTATATGGTTTGAAGCAAGCATCAAGATCTTGGAATGCAAGACTTCATGATTTCTTAGTTTCTATTGGATTCACTCAAAGTGAATATAATCCAACTTTGTACATAATGTATGATGTAAATGGCATTGTACTTTTATTGATTTATGTAGATGACATCATCCTTAGTGGTGATAACATTGATGGTATTGAGAAAACCAAGAAATCTATCACTAGAATTTAAGATGGTAGATCTTGGTCAACTTCACTTTATATTGGGCATAGAAGTACTTAGAGGTTCAGATTTCATCCTCATTAGTCAAACTAAGTATGCTCAAAGTTTGCTCAATAGATTCAAGATGCAAGAGAGCAAGCATGTAGAAACACCAATGGAGCAAGATGTAAAAGTGCTCAATAAAAGTGATGAAGCATCCTTTATGGACATCACTCTTTATAGGCAACTTATAGGCTCCTTAATGTGGATCACCATAACTAGGCCTGATCTATGCTTTACTGTGTGTAGGCTAAGTCAATATATGCAAGATCCATTAGTGATACATTGGAAAAATGCTAAAAGGATCTTGAGATACATCTCGGGTAATCTAGATCATGGAATTCTCTATAGAGGAGATGTCATTGATTTGCATGCCTTTAGTGAATCGGATTTTGCAGGTGAAAAAAGGCATAGGAAGTCCACAAGTGCCTATGCAACATTCATTGGTGGAGGAGTAATTTCTTGGTTGTCAAAGAAAGAAGAAACCATCTCACTTTCTTCAACCGAAGCCGAGTATAAAGCTCTCACCACTACAACAAAGGAGCTGTTATGGATCAAAAGGCTACTTATGGAGCTGAAAGTCATGAGTTTAGATGCTATTCCAACTCTCTGCAATGACAACATTTCAACCCAACACCTTGTAACCAATCCAATCTTCCATGCAAGGTCAAAACATATTGAGATCTCTCATCATTTTGTGAGAGAGAAGGTGCAATTGAAGGAAATATCTTTTCCTCCCATCGCATTTTGGTCAGGTACTGTAGCAGCAGCTTTACCTACACTTGTGTTGTGGACGTCAATTTTTTGATTGCTAATAGACGGCTGAGGCAACTCTGCATTTCTAACAAAAGGAGAATGTGATGCAGTTGGTTGAGTTGCAGCAGCATAAGGTACAGCTTGAGGATAACCATTCGTCCTTCCAGGGCCTGGTTGTTGTCCACCCCATGAATAGAACCTAGAGGCATTGGCTAATGCCACCACCTCTTGGGTTGATATCATAAAATTTTCAATTTCTAGCGCCCTAGTGATTGCTTCTTCAATAGTTTTTGGAACTGATTTTCTCACATCTACTTGAATAGCGTACTTCAATCCTTTTATGTAAAGTGACAGAATCCAGTCTTTAGGAGGGGCATTGGTTCCAAATTGTCTCACCAATTCCTTAGTTCTCCAATTGTACTGAGACACTGTCTCCCACTCTTCCTGTCTACAACCCCTAAGAGCATAGATCAGATGGTCTCTAGATTTCGGTACTTGAAATTCTCCTAGGAATTCAGTAATAAAGGCACCCATACTCAATATAGAGTATGGTTCCAAACGGTAATACCAATCACTGGCTCCCTCAAACAATGTCCCACTGAATAACAACATTTGGTGATCTTCGTCCGTTATCCTATTAATCCAACAGGACCAGTCATTTACATGTTTCTCAGGATCTTCCTGAGAGGTACCCCAATAAGAAGGCATAGCTTGGGTTAACGATTCAGGTTTAGTCACATTCGGACCAATGAGTATGGCCTGAGCACCTCTTACGACTTGGTTCGCCATTTGGTTTGGATTCAAATTCTCCTCACTACTCTCGGGAAAATCTTCCTTGGAATCAGGAACAACGTCTATAGTCTTGGCTGATAAATCAGGAATTCATTCAAAGGTAGTTCGACCCCGGTATTTTCAGGTTCTCTAAATGTACTGCTTATGTCCGCCAACTCTGGTTCTAGGGGAAGGGATGTAGAAGTCTGTCCTAATCTCTCTAGGATAGTACGACTTCTTGTGCGATGTGCAATACAGTTACGAATAGAGCCACAGCTGATCTAGAGCTAAGCTATGAAAGCATCACATAAGCAAGACTTAAGCTATGAAAGCAGCACATAAGCAAGACTTAACCCTAGAAAGCAGGAAAGAGAGAGATTAAGGAGGCTAAAGAGAGAGATCAATATCATCAACTAAATAACAAATGACACAGTGTCCCTACTTATAGCCAAGAGGAAGCCTTAAAAGGAAGCTTCCGGTGGCTAGGGCCCAACTGGGAGGGAAAATAGTGCGCCCTCCAAGAGAGCCCCCACTCTCCAGTAATATGTCCAAGTGGCCTAATAATGAATAATAAAGGCCAACCATATAGTCTAAGTGTCACTAATGAATAAAAAAGGGCCCCAGGCCTACTTATGCATAAAGTAAACTAAATGTAAATGGATGCGGCGAATGTAATGAGCCGAGTCCATTACTCTCCCTGGCACAAAAGAAAAAGACCCAACTGCCGGAAAGAAACTGGATCAAGTAGCAGCAAGCCCTGGTGCATCAACAGCTAGAACAACATCTAATGCAGAGGAATCAACAAGTGTAGCAAGAGCACGAGCCTGATTCGCAAGTGATGGTGTATGATAAAAGACATCAATAGGCTTCCATGTGGCCCTCTCAATAGGACGACCATCCCACTGGACCAAAAACTGAATCTGTCGGCGGTGTCGACTATGGTATAAACGAACCTGTAATATAGTAGCAGGTAAAAATGGAAATAACTCTGGAGCAGTAGGAAACTCAGCATCACAAGGAGCGTCATCCTCAATAGCAGCACGTAATAGACTGACATGGAATACATCACAGGTGTGTGTGGAAGCAGGAAGCTTTAAGCGATATGTAACTGGACTAAGAACCTCCAAAATGTGATAAGGCCCATAATAACATGGTGCAAGCTTCTCAGTAGAAGCATGGCCCTGGACAAAACGATGACGTGCAAACCGTAGGCGTAGATAAACCATATCTCAAAGAGCGGTGACGATCTACTGAGGTCTGATAACGCTGCTGAACATGCTGTAAATGAGAACTGGCCCGGGTATAAGCTCTCGAGCACCTGATAGAAAAGATGCAAGTGTGACAGGTGTATCCTCAGGAGGGAGAGGAATGCCAGGTAAAAGAGGTGCATAGCCATGAGATAATAAAAATGGTGAGACACCTGTGCTGGTACTAACAGAGCTATTATAGCTATACTATGCTAAACGTAAATGCTGATCCCAATCCTTCCCTGAAGGAGTAACAAAATGGCGTAAATAATCCTCAAGGATCCTGTTAAGGACCTCAGACTGCCCATCAGAAGTAGAATGATAAGCAAAACCCATAAAAAGCTGTCCATCCAATATACGCATAAGCTCTGTCCAGAATATAGATGTAAACTTACTATCCCCATTAAAAAGGATAGTACGAGGAAATCCATGCAGGCGGAAAATCTCTGATAGGAACAAACGTGCACACTACTCTGCTGTGATAGTACTACGAACTGGTATAAAATGTGCCTATTTCAAGAACTTGTCAACTACCACCATACATGAATCGTGACCACGCTAGATATGGGGAAGGCCAAGGATAAAGTCCATAGATATATCAGTCCACTGGCGATGAGGAATAGGCCAACTCTGGAGCAAACCAACAGATTTAGCACGGGAGTACTTATTACGAAGACAAAAAGGGCAGGTACGAATAAGTACAGCAAGCTCAAATCGAAGAGAGGGCCAATAGAAATGGTCTTTGAGACGAGCATAAGACTTCTGAAAACCAAAATGACCCCCAACAGGAGAGGAATGAGCATCCGACAACAATTGGGAACGGATACCCAAGGAAGTAGGAATACAAAGAGAATCATAACTATAAAGACGGTTGTCAACAATGGAGTAAACCTGATGAGGACGGGACGAAACAGGTGGGGCAGAACTATTAACATCACAAAAATTAGAACATGTAAGGTATGTTGCAGGTAGATCATCAAACCATGGAGAAATAGTAGAAACGAGTGTATTCAACAAAGCTGGAAGGCGAGATAATACATCAGCAGCAGTGTTAGCATGACCAGGATGATACAATATGGAAAAATTAAAAGACTGTAAAAACTGCAACCAACGAAATTGACGATCACTACGGTCACGTTGAGAAAACAGATAACGTAAAGACTGGTGATCAGTAATAATGTCAAATGGAACTCGATACAAATAATGACGCCACTTCTTAAGAGCATAGATAATAGCAAGAAGCTCTTTCTCATGCACAAAATAGCGTTGCTCATAAGAGCGAAGACGACGCGACTTATAAGCAATAACACATTGTGACTGGCGAAGTAAAGCACCCAAACCAACATTACTAGCATCAGTCTCAACAAAAAACTTCTGATCAAACTGTGGTAAACACATAACGGCAGCATCAACAACAGCACGACGAAGAGTATCAAACGCTGACTGAAAATCAGAAGTCCAAAGAAAAGTACTAGACTTCTTCAAAAGTGCATGAAGAGGAGCTGAAATAGTGGCAAAATGAGGAACTGGACGACGAAGGTGAGTGGATAACCCAAGGAACATACGAACATGATGTATATCAGTTGGTATAGGCTAATCCTGGATGGCTTGAACCTTATGAGGGTCCAGACGAATGTGTCCATTACAAACAAGAAAACCAAGAAACTCGATTTCAAAAACAGCAAAAGAACATTTAGACAACTTAGCAAATAACTGGTGATGTACAAGTAACTGAAATACAGAGAAAAGATGGGAAACATGCTCGGCAAGAGACTGACTTAAAATAAGAATATCATCAAAATAAACCAAGACACAATGACCAAGAAGCGGATGCATAATGTTATTCATCACATTCTGGAACGTAGGAGGGCCATTAGTAACACCAAAAGGAAGCACACGAAATTCATAAAAACCAAGATGAGTACGAAAAGCAGTCTTATGTTCGTCAAAAGGGTGCATCTTGATTTGGTAATATCCAGAACGAAGGTCTATCTTGGAAAAGATTTTAGAGGTACCGAGCTGGTCAAAGAGGTCATCCATGTGTGGAATAGGGTACTGATTACGAATAGTCAACTTATTTAAAGCACGATAATCAATACAAAGGCATTTGGTACCATCTTTCTTACTAACAAGGAGAACAGGGGCACCAAAAGGGCTGTGATTGGGAACAATGAGACCCTGATCTAACAAGGCAGTAATATGGAGCTCAAGCTCATCACGCTCAGATTGAGACATACGATAAGGGGGACGAGAAGGAGGAGCAGAACCAGGACGCAAGTCAATATGATGGTTCACATCACGTAATGGTGGTAGCGTCGAAGGTTTTGAAAAGACAAAAGCATACTGATGTAATAAGAGATCACCTGAGGAATAGCTGCTGGAGTAGAAACTGGAGGAACTGGTACTGCCCGCTGAACACATAATAAGGTTGCACAATGAGCCTTCAGCAGGCTGCGAATAAACTGCTTCCCAGTAATCAACTGGAAGTCTCCCTGAGAATCAATGCCAACAAGTGAGTGTGTAACTACATCATGTACAAATGTCAATGTCTGTTGTGTCAAGTCCAGTGTAACATCTCCAAGAGATGCAAACCAATCAGCACCAAGGATAAGATCATAACGCTCCATAGGAATAATGTAAAGATCTGTCTGTCCAGAAAACTCTCCAATGCGGTATGGTAAACGCTGAAACATCTGAGACTAGGAAAAGAATGGGAACTGGCAACCTCAACTGTGAGAGGCTGTGAAGTAGGAACAGGTGAAGCACAGATCCGACTAGTGATATAACTGCTAATAAAAGAATGAGTATTGCCAGTATCAACTAAAGCAATATACTCACGACCTGTAATACGTACAGGTCACCGAATGGAGTGAGGACCAGGACGCCCTGTCCAAGTAGCATAGCCAAGCTGAGCATGGCAAGTAGCAGGAAGTAAATCAGTGGAAGGCTTAGAGGATAGGTCAGGCTCATCAGAATTATAAATGTAGATATCGGAATCATCTGGAGTAGTGCCCTCATGGTAAAAAATAGCAGTAGTAGTAGGGAGAGGCTGACGGCAATCACGAGCAAAATGGTCAGGACTCTTACAACGAAAGCAAAGACGCTTCTGCTGAAGGTCAGCGAACTCTGCAGACGTGTAACATCGGACAAAAGCAAGTCGAGGAGTCGGAGGACGAGGAGACGAAGGGACAATGGAGAGAGCTGGAACAGAAGGGGCAGGTGTAGGGGTGGACATAGCAGGAAAAGATGAAGCAGAAGGACGGGGCCAGGAGAAGCGGGAAGGAAGGGTGTCAGAGTACTTATGCTGTAAAGTACTGGCAAGAGACATCGCCTCAACAAGTGTGGGAGGACGGAAGGAAGAAACATCATCAATTCTCTAATAAGTTCCCGTCAGAGGAACCGGAATAGGTAGCAAGCTGTACCCTATCACGAAAGTCTCGAGCAAAGTGTGGCTCAGGAAGTGGGGACGTGAAAAGAAACCAGGAGGTGGGTTAGGTGGAATGAACGGTCCACCACCAGGCTGACTAGCAGAGGAAGATGGAAATCCAAATGGAGGGGGAGTCCCAAATGAAGGAAAAACAGGAGCTTTACCAAGACCATGAGGCTGTAAAGAATCAATCTGTGACTGCATAGTAGCAAAGCCCGTCATCACGGTATCGAAGCGAAGATCGAGGCCATAAAGGGTCTCATCCATGCGACGAAACTGATCGGATAAGGTTTCTTGAGTAGTCTCACTCGGGGTAGGTGAATGTGCCATAATGATAGTGGAAGGAATAGACGAAAACTTGAGAGAGCGGACTCTTGTCGTCACCCCAAATTAGTCTATTAAAACCACTATTATCACAACTAAGAAAGGACAGCAATCAGCAAATGAAAAAAAGTGAAAATGAAGGCTGTTAAAATGCGCTGGACAGCCAGGAGGCAAGTGACAAATTGGAGTATCAAACGGAGTCGGAATTTCGTGAAATTTGGTTGAGGATGGGCGATGGACAGCCTGCAAACAAGGTGTGAAAAATGGCTGCAAACGGAGACAAAAACAGACGAAAGTGACAAGTATGAAGCGGCTGGACAGCCTGCAAACAAAAGTGAGGGGGCTGAAAATGGGAGGAGGAACGGATGAAAGAGATGAGGGAATTGGGCGCTGGAGAGCCTACAAACAAGCTAGAAATGGGTGATAGAGGGTTGGAACTTGGGCGTCGGAAATAATCTACCAAAAAAAAAAAAAAAATTTTTTTTCCCGGCCGCCAAATTTAGTGGAAGTGCTTCCGCTAACTATCTGCTAAAGCTCCGCCAAGGAAAATGCTTTGATAGGAGTTGGTCCTCCTCCAAACTATGCTGAATGTTGCTGAAGCAAAGAGATGAAAGCCCTCAGCAAAGAGAGAAAATCAGCAAGGAAAATGGGCACCCAATCAGAAAATCAGATCTGAAATTCAACAATCAGGAAAGTGCTCTGATACCAAGTTACGAATAGAGCCACAACTGATCTAGAGCTAAGCTATGAAAGCATCACATAAGCAAGACTTAAGCTATGAAAGCAGCACATAAGCAAGACTTAATCCTAGAAAGCAGGAAAGAGAGAGATTAAGGAGGCTAAAGAGAGAGATCAATATCATCAGCTGAATAACAAATGACACAGTTTCCCTACTTATAGCCAAGAGAAAGCCCTAAAAGGAAGCTTCCGGTGGCTAGGGCCCAACTGGGAGGGAAAATAGTGCACCCTCCAAGAAGGCCCCCACTCTCCAGTAATATGTCCAAATGGCCTAATAATGAATAATAAGGCCAAAGGCCAACCATATAGTCTAAGTGTCACTAATGAATAAAAAAAGGGCCCAAGGCATGCTTATGCATAAAGTAAAGTAAATGTAAATGGACGCGGCGAATGTAATGAGCCGAGTCCATAACTAATACCCTCACCAAGACCAGGGGTTTTCTGTTTCTCAATCAGTGACTTTAAGTATGAATTGAGTGAATCTTCATCAGACATCCAACAATAGGATTTGGGAACTGATCATTCAGTTGACACCTCACTGTACCTCCAAGTACAATAGAGCCAGAAATCGAAAGGAGCTCGTGCTCCTCCCGGTAGAGGCACCAATGATGGGATATAAAATGACCCCTAAACAGTTATCGATACGAAGAAAGTGATAAAGGATTCAGTCTATATCTCGATTACAGTTCAAGCTAACATAAATTCTTGGGACTGATTTATCGTAGAGACCGAGCCAATCAATTGTTCGAAGACTTTTTGGTTCTCTACAGTCCAAGAAAAAGGTTCGTTCATTTTCAAGAGTCTCACTAATGGAGAAATGAGGGAAGAATAGTTACTCAAAAGCTTCCTATAATAGCCCACTCTCCCTAGGGAATATTGCAACTCTTTCAAGGTGGTGGGGGGTAGCATCAGTTCCCAGTAAGTCAAGGACATATGGGTCAGGCAATGGCCGCTAGGGTTTCTTAGAATCAATCGGCTTATATCTTGCTTATTAGAAATTCACAATATTTGAAGCAAGTGTTTACAAAGTTCAATTCATGTTCCGTAATTTAGACAGAAATGTAGTTTGTACAATCAAAGCAGCGTGATTTTATAATTCACAAACAACACTTTGTTTTAATGTGTGTTCATAAACAAAGTCTTCAAGTATTAATTAGCGAGACAGGAAACAAATGAAATGTAGGTTTAGTGTTTCCCTTTATGCAGCTATTTTGGCCTTGCAAATACCAGGCGTTCAACTTACCCGACAAATGCCAAACCTGCAATAACCGGCTTATTTCGAGAATTTGGACAGTTATGTTATTATTAACACAGTGATATTATAAGCCCGAAGTCTTCTTATGATACAATCACTCCAACTTCCAAACGGGTATGGCAATAAAACTTGCTTCAAAGTCGGTTTAAAAAGGTCCCAACAATTGTTGGACCAATGATCTTCACAACTCTTGGCAACGTTTATAGATTTAAATGCAACGGTGGTTAGGTTTCTATACACCAATGACCTGTGCGCAACTTATTTGGAAACCTCAATTGACTGCTGGTCGGGATAATAAGCCGTAGGTAGAGTTTTGGAATTAGCCACAGATTACTATAGATATGGCTCTACGCGGGGCTGTGATTATGGGCAAACCAACAGACAGAGATAGATGGCCCACAAAGAGAGATTGGGCTCAGGAATGAACAAGAGCCTCAACAATGGAATAGGCTTAAGGACCTCTAGATAGGCCTGCTTAGTTCATGCTCAACTATGTTGAAATATCAGCGATGGAGAGCCCTCTATGTGCTTCAAATGGGCCTTAGGCACGGAATGACCACAGGCCAAGCTTCTCTAGCCCGTTGGCAAAGGTCCATAAGCAGGAATAGGAGTGGGGATAAGGGCAAAAATAAATAGTTGATGAGGGCACGAACCTCAACAGATGGCCAGGTAGCCTATGGGATGGTGGGCAAACTCGTAGGTCAGATAAAAGTAGAGGTCGTAGGACAGGGGCAGAGAAAGAGGTCGCAAGCAAATGGATCTGATGGCACGTAGGCGGGATCGTGGAGCGCAAATAGGCAGGCAACGAGCAAGCAAGAGAGGAAGCAGCGGGCCACCGTAGGCAGGAAGATCCGTGGACAGGCAGAAAGATGTATAAACCCGCAGGTAGGACTGCGAAGAGGGTGGATAGGGAGCGTTAGGCAGGGGTAAGCAGGTCAAATTAGTCTGATCAACAGAGGTAGCATTGATCAACAGAGGTAGCGCAGACCAAGCAGGCAGATGAAGGTCGCAGGGCAGAAGGAATCCGTTGATAGATCCACATGCAGATTCGCAAAGAGGGAGCGTTGCCAGAAAAGGAGGTGGGAGCAGGACACAGAGGTCGCTAGTAGACTTTTCCACACAAGCAGGGATCGTGGAAGATAGGATCCCGCAGACTGGCCTAAACAGGCCTTTCTTTCACGCAAACAAGAAATGGAAAGGGCCGTTGATAGAAGAGTGGGGATCAGATTAAGGGAGTGATGGTCGCTACAATTGGGTTCTCAAATTTGTTGTCACAGTTACAACACACATTTCTCAGGTTAAGCAAAATTGGAACCAGGAGTCAGACCATGAACTGACATTCTTTCAAGAATGTGTTGAACTGGACAATAGAGACGGCCTTCTACATAGCAGAGAATGAAGTGGGCCTTAAGCAAATAATGGAACAGGGTTTCAGGCCACTCGCAGATAGGAAAAATGGGCTACAAACCAACGACTTGTTGAACTCAATGTTCAACGATTTTAAAACTGTAAAAGGGCTTTGATTAGTAATGGATAGATCAGAAGGGTAGCAAACAATAATGGATAGGTCTACACAAAGCTTTTCCGATCACAAATTGCAGGGATTTCTACTAGGCTGTACACTAGTAATGAATAATCACAATTAATTTTCCAGAACTTGAAGACTCAAACATACAGTCTATCACATATAGAACTGTAAGTAAATAAGTTAAACACTCTTAGAGCAACATATCATCAATCTCCACTTTCATATCTTTGCAAAAAGAAATATCAGCAAAGTTTCCCACACTTTCAACACCTCCAACCACAGGGTTAGAGGCAGCAAAGACCAAGAGAAATGAATCTGTTAATGGACAGCAAGGGATCTCCTAATCCCCACTGGAAAAGTAAACAACACCGCATCTGATTCCACAAATGAAATGGTGAAAACTCAATGCTAAAGATCAAACTAGTGAATCAATAGCAATGAAATGGAATACACAACAAGGTGGAAGAGGCTGAGAGTGGAGGCACCAAGCACAACAACTTCTTCTCCTTCCTTCTCTCTTCACCTTCTCACCAAGAGCTCTCTCCACACAAGTTTCTCTCTGCAAGTTTTTTTTTTCTCTCTCTCTCTCCAAGAAGATGACAATGTTGTCCCACACCCCTCCGTATACGTAGGGGCTCAATGGGCTGGAGGTGCACCCCTTCAAGAAATGGGGCACCTCCTTATGACTTTTCAAAAACTGCCTCTAAAAATAGGACACTGGCCCAAATTCGTTTTTTTAGCACCTAATTTGGCCTCAACTTGCAATTTCAAAGCCAAGTTGGGTCCTATTAACGGTTTCAGTTTTTATGGGCTCACGGTCAAGTTTTTAATTACTAGAACTGTATTACAAAAATACTTGGCACCTCATAGTCCTGACAAACCCGGAAACTAGGGTCATAGGCCGCATAAATGGAATTTTCATACAACATAAATTAGCAAATGAACAATATTTTAATAGCAGTGCAACCGGCCATTATGGGCCATTTACGCGTTGTTTCTTATCAGTTCCGCGTCAATGTAATAGTGCGCGGCGACGATTTTTCATCGAAAATAACTTGAAAAAGGGATCTTTTTCTCCGCGAACACCTAGGGCTGATCTTAACTTCACAAATGCAGCTCTTTGAAGTGGTTTAGTGAGGATATCAACAATACATTCACTACTTGCCACATGTATAAATCATCTTCGTCAAATCCTTACGATATGATAAAGAATTACATGGATGTAATGTCCAAAAATATAAAGTCCCTAGCCCTTGACGTTAATTTCCTCAAGAGGCAACAAAATTTGATCGGTGAGAGACGACCTGATCGACCAAAAGAGTTATCTTGCCGAATTTGTAAGGGTGATCATCTAATAAGAGATTGCCCCAACTTTAAATGTACTATCTGTGGGAAGAAAGGCCATACTGATGATTGTTGCTACATAAAAGTTAAAGTTTCAAATGAACAAGCCAATCAACCTGGCCCAGAAAACCATAGAGCTGCTGGACCTTCGAAGGACTCTACTGAACCAATTCAAATTCTCCAACGTGGCGACTCTGATGAGGGATGACCTATGTGCCTAATTGACGTTGTACCTGAAGAGGCGCAACCTGGATGTTTAGTGATGACTAGAGCGCAAAAAGCAGCTGCTATGAATAAAGGAAAGCATGTTCCCGATGATAGATTACCAGCTGTAGCTGATGAGCCTGTGATAGAGAACCAAGTTGTGAAAGACGTCACTAATGATCCGACGAAGACCACTAAGAAGCGTCTGGATGTCCCGATTAGGTCTGAAAAAAAGAGCTGGAGAAGGAGAGCGGCATTAGAGTCTTATGAACCATTCAAGTTATTGGACCATTTGCATAAGACCAAAGTAGATATCAACTTACTCCAGTTGCTGCAAAAATCCCCGGCAGTAAAGCGAGAGCTTAGGGAGGTGTTAAGAATTCGATGGCTTGATGGGCATAAGCCTATTGTGGTTGAAGTAGATTAAGTATCAAGCAATGGATTAGAAAAGAGTTGTCCCAAAGTCGATGCTATTGTTGACGGGCAGCTAATTGCTGATGTTATAGTCAATGCTGGAGCTGCAATACATGTTATGAATGCTAATTTGTGTGAGGGATTAAATTTGAATTTAGTGGATGGTGGAACTTGACCCTGAAGCTAGCTGACAACTCGAGGTTGAAAGCTGAAGGTATACTGAGTGGGTTGTCTGTGAGTGTGGCTAGGAAGGTTGCCAAAGTAGACTTTTGCGTTATGCGTATGCAGGCCAGCAGGGAAGCATATGCTATGCTATCAGGTCGACCGTGGCTTAGGAAGACCGACTGTTTAGTTGATATTCCCAGTGGTCATTTGATTTTTGGCCGTGGGAAGAAAAGAGTGGTTGTGAATGCATATCCAAATTTGCCTGAGAGCAAAAGGGCGGAGATCCCTAATACATATTGGGAGGGTGAAGATTCCGTGTCCAGTGATTCTGAAGAGTCTACTTCCAAGGAAACAGCGTTGCTGCTAATTGAACAGTATGAGGGTCGTGAACCTCTAGTATGTGTTAGAGATGCCGATGCGGATAAGATCATGTGTGACGCTCATAATGAGGATAAAGTGCTGTTAGTCGCTGCTCACCTAGATAAGGAGCCCAAAAAGTTGATATCAAATTTCTTGGTAAGTGCAAAGGGTGTATTTGCCTGGAATTATAATGACTTTAAAGGTATACCACCGGCCCTAGCAGTTCATCAAATCCCGTTGAAACCTGATGTAAAGCCTGTCAGGGAATGACAAAGGAGGTTAGCTCAACATCTCATGGCACCTATAGCTGAGGAAATCCGGAAAATGAGGGATGCTGGCCTTATATTCCCTGTCACCAATACTGAATGGTGTTCGGCAATTGTACCCAAAGTTAAGAAGAATGGGCAAATCAGAGTTTGTGTGGACTTTAGACCCCTTAATAGGAGTACTGTAAAGGACTACTACCCTTTACCCTTCATCGACCAAATGTTTGATCAATTAGCTGGGAAATAGATGTATACTTTTATGGACTGTTTCACAGGCTACAACCAAATAGCCATAGCTCCTGAAGATAAGCTTAATACGACTTTTACGACTACATTCGGCACATATGCTTATCATGTCATGTCGTTTGGACTTTGTAATGCCCCAGGCACATACCAGAGGTTTATGAATGAATCCTTTGGAAACCTGGTGTCTGATCACATTAAGGTGTTTATGGATGACATCTGTATAGCAACCAACAATATTGAAGATCATATCAGAATGCTCAAGGAATGTTTTGAAGTGTGCAAAGAAAAGTCTGTAGCACTAAATCCTAGGAAATGTCTTTTTGTGATTCCATACAATATTCTCCTTGGACATGTTATAAGCAAGGACGGGATAACTACCGATCCAGCTAAAGTCCAGGGTGTCAGAGCATTAATGTAAAAGGTGTCAGATCCTTTTTAGGGAGTGTAGGGTATTACAGGAGGCTCTTAAAAGATTATAGCAAAATCACTTTGCCTTTAGTAGAGCTCCTTGCAAAGGATAAACCCTTCTTGTGGACTGAGGAGTGTCAGTATGTGTTTGATCATCTGAAAGATGCCTTGACGAAAGCACCAATTCTCAGACCGCCCAAATGGGACAAAGAATTCCATCTTATTGTTGTTGCTGGACCTTTGGCCCTAAATTGTGCCTTGTTCCAAATTGAGGAACCATAGCCTTTGCTGGTGTCAAGTTGAAGAGTGCCGAAACTAGATACAGTTATGGAGAAAGAGTGTGCCTAGCCGTACATTTTGCTGTGTCTATGTTCAGACACTATCTTATCCATCGGAAAGTAGTCATTTATGCTCCTACCACTGCTATTAAACTCATGTTGAACAAACTTCACCCACCAGATAGACTTGTCAAGTGGCTTGTTCTAGAATAATTCGATTATGAGTTGAGAAACAAACCGCCCAAAGCCAAAAATTTAGTGGATTGTCTATGTGATTATAGCCTGGTAGAGGAAGGTGACCTTGATATAGAAAGTCAAGAGAAGAAAGTAGATGACCTGAAGAGTTCGCAACCTCACATTGATGTATTTGTTGAAGAATGTGGGTCATTGCGAGAAGTCCCATTTGACTCAATGGACGATGGGAATCGTGAAATGTTTAAATTGGATGTCAAAGCAGTACCACAATGGTATCAAGCTTTAGCCCATTACCTGACCACCTTAGAATTGCCTAAAGGTCTGTCAAAAGCCGAGAAAAAGAAGCTTAAAATTCAGGCTTTGAGATTCAAAGTTATAGACAGTAGGTTGTATAGGAAGGGCATTGAAGGCGTTTACCAAAGGTGTGTACTGCCCAATGAAGGCCCATTTATCCTTGAAGAATGCCACGACTCTGGGTGTGGAGGTCACTTTGCCGGTGATGCCACAACACAGAAGGTCCTAAGAGCAGGATACTGGTGGTCCACACTATTTAAGGATTGCCACGATTATTACGTAAAATGTGATATTTGTCAAAGGGTAGGAGTGCCCGATAAAAGAATAAGGCCCTTAATAACCCTGACTGCTCAGTTTCCCTTTGAAAAGTGGGGCATTGACTATGTGGGACCTGTGAAACCCTCTTCGATTAGGCAGAAAAACTATATCATTGTAGCAACTGATTACTTCACTAAGTGGTCGGAAGTCAAAGCTGTGACGAAGGATAATGCTGTTGAAATGGCTTAGTTCCTTATGGAAAATATTGTTTGTAGATTTGGGGCCCCGAAGGAATTAGTTTCTGACAGAGGTACCCATTTCTTAAATAAGGTCATACAGAACCTTACGAAAAGATGGAGTATAAAGCATAATAAAACCACACCTTACAATCCACAGGCCAATGGGCAGGTGGAGAGTACAAACAAGAAATTGGTGGAAATCATTAAGAAGACGGTCTCTGATGGAAAAAGAGATTGGGATTCTAAAGTTCCAGCTGCAGTATGGGCTAATAACTTAGCCTATAAAACAAACACTGGCCAAACCCCGTTTTTCTTGGTCTATGGTGTAGAGAGTGTATTGCCTATCGAGATCGAATTGGAGACACTGAGATTCTCCAAAGAACACGATTTGCCATATGAGTCTGCTATTAGTGAACGAATATTGGTATTAAACAACCGATTAAGAAGAGGTCTAGAGCCTTGTTGCAAATAGAACGGAAAACGAAAAGGTTGAAGGAGCTCCATGATCTCAAAGCTAAGAAGTACCAGTTTCGGAAAGGACAATTGGTCCTGTTTTATGATGCTAGAAAGGATTATTCCCTGGAAAATTAATGCCTATTTGGTTAGGTCCATATGTTCTCAAGAAGTTTTCTAAGAATGATACTGTGATTCTTAGCGACATGCATGGTAGAGATATGGAGACCCCTGTCAATATCAATAAGGTAAAACCCTACTATGTGTGACCATGACAAATACAACCACGAAACCGACAATGAAAGCGAATTTATGGTTTGATGGCGGTAGCCGACTTGTTGGCACCGTTGGAGTGATCCTAAAATCTGAACATGGAGTCCTTATTGCCAAACTAGGAGCCTGTTTAGGTAAAAGGTTCACCTGTAACATGGCAGAAGCCAAAGTGCTATTAGCAGGAATGAAACTGGCCTTTCATAAAAAAGTGACTCATTTGACGGCTAGAGGAGATTCTGCACTTATATGCAACTTGGTTACTGGCGTGTGGGATGTGAAAAATCTTGTCCTGACCGTGTACATTAGGGAGATTCAAAGACTAATGAAGTTGTTTGTTGGAATTCATATTCAGCATATCAGAAAGGTATACAATCATGAAGCAGACAGACTAGCTAATGAAGCATTTGATCACGATGTCTTCTATGGTTGTGGACCTGTTTTTGATGAGAGTGAATTTATCCGAGGTGAGGCAGATGTATGGCTAGCTCTGAAACCTTATGCCCACTACGGAATTCGTTGGCTAGAAGCTACTATTGTAAGAATGGAAGAACTGAAACCCCGAGCCGTCAGAAAGGCAGTAAGGGTAGTGAGCGAATTTCTACAGTTAACTCCTTTTAGACATTCCAAAGGGAGCCTAGCTGCAGATTTAGCAAGAATGACATGACAAAACTTCTGGGATTTATGCAGAAGCAACAACGATAGACCTACCCCAAATGCTACCAGTAGTATAACTTACGACTATAACCAACCAATAATTCCACAACATGAGGTAACCAACGTTTGAGCTGGTTTTGCAAATTTAGCACCTGGCGCTTCTGAACTCCATATGATATGAGAAAATTTGAAACCCTATGATGATTTGTTCTATGATTTGTGACCGGACTCCATAGCCCAATGGATAAGGCACTGAAACTTTAAAGGATGATTGAAAATGAACTAAGCTACTAATTGTGATTAGATTGTGTTACAGTATTATCAAGCCTTGTATGCAGGACCTGAGATGTTGTTCTTCATGAAGATCTAATGCTGATTGGAACCCTTTTGGGTCGGCCTAGGATGCTATTGGCCGGTCCAGGGGGTTAATCTGTTGCTGCTTATCTTGAAGACATTTGCTGTATGGCTTTTGGGTCAGCCTAGGATGCTATTGGCTGATCCATTGGTCTTTTTGTAACCAGAGATGTTGAGTTCGAAGAATGGGGACCATTCTTTACCCATGAAGGTCGCCACTGTTTGCGGGGAAAAAGACCCCTTTTTCAAGTTATTTTCGATGAAAAATTGTGGCCGCGCGCTATTACGTTGACGCGAAACTATTAAAAAACGATGCGTAAATGGCCCATAATGGCCGGTTGCACTGCTATTAAAATACTATTCATTTGCTAATTTATGTTGTATGAAAATTCCATTTATGCGGCCTATGCCCCTAGTTTCCGGGTTTGTCGGGACTAGGAGGTGCCAAGTATTTTTGTAATACAGTTCTAGAAATTAAAAACTTGACCGTGAACCCATAAAAACTGAAACCGTTAATAGGACCCAACTTGGCTATGAAATTGCAAGTTGAGGTCAAGTTAGGTGCTAAAAGAACGAATTTGGGCCAGTGCCCTATTTTTAGAGACAATTTTTGAAAAGTCATAAGGAGATGCCCCATTTCTTGAAGAGGTGCACCTCCAGCCCATTGAGCCCCTACGTATAGGGAGGGGTGTGGGACAACATTGTCATTGTCATCTTCTTGGGGAGAGAGAGAGAGAGAGAGAGAGAGAGAGAGAGAGAGAGAGAGAGAGAGAGAGAGGCAGAGAGAAACTTGTGTGGAGAGAGCTCTTGGTGAGAAGGTGAAGAGAGAAGGAAGGAGAAGAAGCTGTTGTGCTTGGTGCCTCTACTCTCAGCCTCTTCCACCTTGCTGTGTATTCCATTTCACTGCTATTGATTCACTGGTTTGATCTTTAGCATTGAGTTTTCACCATTTCATTTGTGGAATCAGATGTGGTGTTGTTTACTTTTGCAGTCCCTTATCTTGTGATTGCAGACCCTGGTATTGTGGCATTTCATTTTCTATCTCTTTGATGTCTTGACATTTGCTTGCAGATTGTGGGGATTAGAAGATCCCTTGCTGTCCATTAGCAGATTCATTTCTCTTTGTCTTTGCTGCCTCTAACCCTGTGGTTGCAGGTGTTGAAAGTGTGGGGAACCTTGCTCATATTTCTTTTTGCAGAGATATGAAAGTGAAGATTGATGATATGTTGCTCTAAGAGTGTTTAATAGATTTACTTACAGTTCTATATGTGATAGACTGTATGATTGAGTCTTTAAGTTCTGGAAAATTAATTGTGATTATTCATTACTAGTGTACAGCCTAGTAGAAATCCCTGCAATTTGTGATCAAAAAATCTTTGTGTAGACCTATCCATTATTGTTGGCTACCCTTCTGATCTATCCATTACTAATCAAAGCCCTTTTACAGTTTTAAAAATCGTTGAACATTGAGTTCAACAAGTCGTTGGTTTGTAGCCCATTTTTCCTATCTGCGAGTGGCCTAAAACCCTGTTCCATTATTTGCTTAAGGCCCACTTCATTCTCTGCTATGTAGAAGGCCATCTCTGCTGTCCAGTTCAACACATTCTTGAAAGAATATCAGTTCATGGTCTGACTCTTAGTTCCAATTTTGCTTAACCTCAGAAATGTGTGTTGTGACTGTGACAACAAATCTGAGAACCCAATTGTAGCGACCATCACTCCCTTAATCTGATCCCCACTCTTTTGTTAGCGGCCCTTTCCATTTCTTGTTTGCGTGAAAGAAAGGCATGTTTCAGCCAGTCTGCGGGGTCCTATCTTCCACGATCCCTGCTTCTGTGGAAAAGTCTACTAGCGACCTCTGTGTCCTGCTCCCACCTCCTTCTCTTGCAACGCTCCCTCTTTGCGAATCTGCATGTGGATCTGTCAGCGGATTCCTTCTGCCCTGCAACCTTCATCTGCCTGATTGGTCTAGGCTACCTCTGTTGATCAGCGCTACCTCTGTTGATCAAACTAATCTGACCTGTTCACCCTTGCCCAACGCTCCCTATCCACCCTCTTTGCAGCCCTACCTGTGGGTTTATTCATCCTTCTGCTTGTCCACGGACCATCCTGCCTACGGTGGCCCGCTGCCTCCTCTCTTGCTTGCTCGCTGCCTGCCTATTTGCGCTCCATGATCCTGCCTATGTGCCATCAGATCCATTTGCTTGCGACCTCTTTCTCTGCCCCTGTCCTACGACCTCTACTTTTATCTGACCTGCGAGTTTGCCCACCATCCCATAGGCTACCTGGCCATCTGTTGAGGTTCGTGCCCTCATCAACTATTTATTTGTGCCCTTATCCCCACTCCTATTCCTGCTTACGGACCTTTGCCAACAGGCTAGAGAAGCTTGGCCTGTGGTCATTCCGTGCCTAAGGCCCATTTGAAGCACATAGAGGGCTCTCCATCACTGATATTTCAACATAGTTGAGCGTGAACTAAGCAGGCCTATCTAGAGGTCCTTAAGCGTATTACATTGTTGAGGCTCTTGTTCATTCCTGAGCCCAGTCTCTCCTTGTGGGCCATCTATCTCTGTCTGTTGGTTTGCCAATAATCACAGCCCTGCGTAGAGCCATATCTCTAGTAATCTGTGGCTAATTCCAAAACTCTACCTACGGCTTATTATCCCGACCAGCAGTCAATTGAGGTTTCCAAATAAGTTGCGCATAGGTCATTGGTGAATAGAAACCCGACCACCATTGCATTTAAATCTATAAATGTTGCCAAGAGTTGTGAAGGTCATTGGGCCAACAATTGTTGGGACCTTTTTAAACCGACTTTGAAGCAACTTTATTGCCATACCCATTTGGAAGTTGGAGTGATTGTATCATAAGAAGACTTCGGGCTTATAGTATCACTGTGTTAATAATAACATAATTGTCCAAATTCTCGAAATAAGCCAGTTATTGCAGGTTTGGCATTTGTTGGGTAAGCTGAACGCCTGGTATTTGCAAGGCCAAAATAGCCGCATAAAGGGAAACACTAAACCTACATTTCATTTGCTACCTGTCTCGCTAATTAATACTTGAAGACTTTGTTTATGAACACACATTAAAACAAAGTGTTGTTTGTGAATTATAAAATCACGCTGCTTTGACTGTACAAACTACATTTCTGTCTAAACTACGGAACATGAATTGAACTTTGTAAACACTTGCTTCGGTTATTGTGAATTTCTAATAAGCAAGATATAAGCCGATTGATTCTAAGAAACCCTAGCGGCCATTGCCTGACCCAGATGTCCTTGACTTACTCAAACTGATGCTACCCCCCACCACCTTCAAAGAGTTGCGATATTTCCTAGGGAGAGTGGGCTATTATAGGAAGTTTCTAAGTAACTATTCTTCCCTCATTTCTCCATTAGTGAGACTCTCGAAAAAGAACGAACCTTTTTCTTGGACTGTAGAGAACCAGAAAGCCTTCGAACAATTGATTGGCTCGGTCTCTACGATAAATCAGTCCCAAGAATTTATGTTAGCTTGAACTGTAATCGAGACATAGACTGACTCCCTCACCACTTTCTTCGTATCGATAACTTGTTTAGGGGTCATTTTATATCCCATCACTAGGGTTGATAAGCAAGTCTATGTTATCTTCAAACTAGTTGTGAGGAGGAGTGTTAAATTTACACAAGCTAGTTTGCACAATTACCACTTGTAAATGACCTTGAGACCATGTTGTGGGATGTCACACGTGCCAAAAGCATAGGATACCTTATTCTAAGTCAAATCATTAACCTAGCTTTGAAATGGTACCTTTGAGATATGTCCAAAGAGTGCATAGATAGGGTAGAGAAAAAGTAAGAGCTAAAAATAGCATTTTTCTCATTGTCTTTGGATCTCAAGGCATTGACCCTAAATAGGGTGGATCAAGTGGATCTTTAGGTTAGATGTTAGGGTTAGGTTATGATGAATACATAGAATCCCTAATATGCTCAGATCCGAGTTCTACATGTATAGATATGTGATGGGATTTCCATCCAATTATGAGCAAAATCGAGATTTTCCTTCTTGACTAGTTTGAGTCTATGATTTGATTGATGACTGCTATTGGCATATGATTTTTTGTGATGATTGAATGAGTTTGGAGTTGCAGGTACAGTACATAGGTAGCAGCAGGCCATACTTTCACACGTGTGAAGAGTTTTGGAGCTAATTCATGGAGTTCAAGCCAAGATAAGCTAAGAATCACTGCATTGATTAGTAATCTAGCTTCTAGATCTTGTTTGGATCTTAACTAGGTGCTTTCTCCATCATTTCTAGGATCAAATGGGATTATTTTGCTGCATTGTTATCACAAATATCATCCTCATAGATAAAAATAGAACATAACAAGGCTACCACATACAAATGGGTATGCTATATAACATGTAGCGCAAACAACAGAATAAAACATAAAGCAAGTAGTCAATAATTAAAGCATATGTTTATAATACTTGAATTTTCATGTCATGCTCAAAAAATGCCATCACAAGATTGTCATATGCAAACATATTAGAAGTAAAAGAGCTGTAATGCCAACTTTGTAGGTTAATAATAAATGCCCATAAAAATGTAACATAATAATCATGTGAATAGGCCTAAGTGCCTAGTAGTATGAAGTAATAACGGTCTGGTCCTTAAAGAGTTTGAAAGGAGTTTACATGTCTTGACCAGATGTAAAAGGATGTGATCCCATCTACTTCATCTTTCTTGTACTTCTATTTTTCAGTTATGTAATACAAGCTCCCAAGCAGTTCGCATGTTCATTTTTCTACAGAGTATTGTAATTAATCTGTTGAATGCTCTGACTCATCTCCCGTAGGAGGATTTACACCATGAATTCCAATATGGTATCAGAGCCAAAAATACTACGTGATTTAGTTTGTGGAGCAAAAAGAGAAGCCCTGCATGTCCTGCAATCACCCTATTGAGGAGACCAATGTGAAGAAATTAAAGTCGGAATTACTAAGTAATGTAGCCAGTGAGGCAAACCAACCTGATGTCAACTGTGACAGCCTTGAAACTGACTGACTTAACAAGGGAATTTACACCAAAGAATGCACATTATGAATGGTAACTGAAACAACTTTCTGATCAAAGGAGGATACTGTGGGATTCATTGATAATTATGACTGATTATGATTTCACAGTAAGGAGGAAGCTATTAGAGGAAACAAGGATAAATCTGAGAATGGCAAAGAAGAAATTGCAGACCCACACAACACGACTGTAAGCAGCAAGAAAGAATACCCAGTTCTGAAGAAACAAGCCCAAATGTGAGGCACGGAGGAACCGTGAAGCAAAGTCAGCCAAAATTCAGACATTGCTTCTGCAGGAAGGGCTTCATAGGAGGCACACATTTGCTGACCATTGTGCAAGTCTTTGTGGAAACATCAGCCATTTTCTCGTAGTGTGAAGCATGGAAAATTGTGCTAATTTCTTTTCCCTTGCATCAAGGAGTCAATATTGAAGTACTACTCTGAAGATCTGAAGCAAGCAATAGATACCAGCAGATCAGCCATGTGACATCTTGCTTAAAGAAGAAGTAGATTGTAAGGGATCACACAAAGAATTCTTATATGCTTCGAAACAATTTTATGGCTATTGCAGTACTGAATAGCTGTTGTAGGTGACATGAATCCCACATGATAAAGCCTATTTTGACTACGCATTGAAGAAGATGACGAGTAAAAATTACAGTGCCCAGGTATTTTTTAAGATCTCTTCACCGTAGTATAAATGAAAACTCTTTGTGAAGAGCGAAGTGTTCAAGTATCTTCTTTCAACTTGGCTGATTCAGCAATAAAAGATCATCTCATAAGTGACAAGCTAGAAGGGGATAAGTTCCAGGTATTGATATTAGCAATCTACTTGTTTGGAAAACGATCTGGTGTCTGTGGTAAAAATAAGATGAGCTTGCAAAACTTTGGATTAAGCAGAATAATAAAGCAAAAGCACTACTCCAATTAACTTTATCTGAGAGCTTACTTCTTCAAGTAAGTAAGCATACATGTAAGAAACTTGGAGGTATGATGTGCATCACTTGAAATGTTTGAAAACAGGAACATGGCTAATAAGATGTAGATTGATGCAATAAAAGATGAAACAAGGGGACTTAATGGCAGTTCATATTGAAATTGTACAAGCTCTTTATGACCAACTGGCTGCAACTGGAATATAAACAAAGATCTAGAGGCAGTAATGCGCCGTTCAGGAAGTTTACCCCCACATATAATCAATTTACTCCCATTTTATCTAGTCTTGTTACAGGCTTAAATTACAGGTAGCGAAGGAAAAAGCTTGGGAATAATAAGAATTGAAGGCAACAGCAGTAAAGGAAAAATGCCGCTGAAACGTCTTGCAATCAAAGACAGCCAGGTAACAAGGAAGTAAAGTTCAATTATTGTAAAGAATCATGCCATCTTATGAAAGAATGCTAGAAGAAAGCATATGATGACAGAAATTGTGAAGAAAAGGATTAAGCTGAGACCAAATTACTCTCAACGGCTAGTAAAGAATTCTTCTAAAAAACCAAAAGATCAAACCCCACAGAATGGAAAGACATGACTAGGTCAGTCCGGGCCTGTGTATAGTCCGAGACAAGTTCACCTAGACATTTTTTAAAGTGCAGTCCACGGCAGCATGAAGGCATGGGTGCAAAAAAGAGGTCATCAAGAGGGGGCGTTCTCTAGCATGCCTACTCTGCAGGGCCTGTAGCCCTACCAACTAACATTTAGACTATGTCAAGTAAGTTTCACATAAGATGCTTGGTGAGAAAAGAGCTTTCGTCAATCATGAGATGGATAGCCTATGTTGAACTCTATGCCAACTCTTGCAAGCTCTCCTGGTTCAAGAGTGGTCTTTTGTTTCTAACTTTGACATGTCTGACTATCACATTCACTTGGGTTTGAACTTTGAACCACCTTCTCATTTCCAACCTTACATCATGTAAGTTCACACTAAATCTAGAAAATGACTAATTTTCTTAACATAAGCATGTCAACTGAATCATTACTTTTAGTAACATTTCCTGTCCACAGATTCATCCAATCTTGAAAATATTGCATTATTCATTTTAAGGAATATTTCCTTATCATTGTGGCTTTTGTTGTCTGACCTTTTGCCTTTCTGAACCTTTTCCTTATGAGTGACAAGCCACCAAGCACGTGAAGAACATCTAGGTATATTTGTGATTCCATAATGCAACTTATGTAAGCTTCTATAGATGCACATCCTTCAATCTTCTCATAAAATGAATTTCCTTTAAACTTGTCATTGCGGTGGCATATTTTCAGCCAAGCAAGTAGAATATGGGTTTGTTTTTGTGACCCCACATATGCATGGCTAAACATTTCAATTCACTCTCTCTATATTAGCCTACATCATGAAAATATTCCTGCTCTGCATGTCACAACAAAAGAGAACATTGCTAAGGCTTCAAAAGTCAAAGAGTTGCTTCAATTTCCTCAAAATCACAGGTCCCTCATATAACAACCTTCTTAAATAACTTAAAGTCATTTACCACAAATCTTTCAGTCCAAGCCAGAGAGCAAAAACAAAAGATACTTGTATTCTTTCATAAAATCCACTTCGACCATCTCAGAGGGTCTTTTTGTTGGAGGAGACGATGGTGCAAGCCAGCACAAAGCTGCGGCTGTCATTGCGCCCAATGGTGCCATTTCCTACACACTTGTCCCATAAGTAATTAGGGGCCTTAGGTTCTCCTCTTCATAAGAAGCAGTTGCACATTGTCTCTTGTCCCCTGGTACCAGCCCTTTTGGGGTCAGGCAGATAAGCTGGGGGGTAGGATCCCAACGCGCGGCCCGCACGTGTGCACGTGGCCAGTGAGCCAGGTTTTCTACATGGTATCAGAGCCAAGAGGGGGTTCCTTTGTTTGTGCTTGCTTGAGTGGGGGTGTTGGAGACGATGGCGCAAGCACAAAAGCTGCGGCTGTCATTGAGTGCGCCCAACGGTGCCATTTCCTACACACTTGTCCCATAAGTAATTAGGGGCCTTAGATTCTCCTCTTCATAAGAAGCAGTTGCACATTATCTCCTGTCCCCTGGTACCTGGTACCGGCCCTTTTGGGGTCAGGCAGATAAGCGGGTGGCTAGGCGGTTGGGGGTGGGATCCCAACGCGCGGCCCGCATGCGTGCACGTGGCCAGTGAGCCGGGTTTTCTACACTTTTTTGTTTAATCAATCAACGTATGTAAATAAACCAAGAGATCTACCTGTCACAAAACTCATTTTGAGCGTATGAACTTTCTACAGACTGTCCATTAAAATCACATTATGTGCATATTTTTCCTCAATACAACAATTCTGTTTTGATGATGTCATTTATTAACCACTACATGTTCTGATTCTATTGAGAGAGAGAGAGAGAGAGAGAGAGAGAGAGAGAGAGAGAGAGAGATCGAGATCAACTCTCACAAGAACAAGTATTGGCAGAAGCTTGATAATGTAATACAATGGAGGCAAGCAATATCATAATGTCAATATAATAATACTTAAGTCACACACTAACCTTGAATACATCATTAAGGCTTCATCTCCCTCTCTATAAAACTTGGAATTTTCATCAAAATTAAAAGGAGAAGAAACATAATAATCGAATAAATCCTACCAGAACTTGTACTGGAATGACAATGGCACAAATATCCTACCTAGTATGACAAGACGTATAAGGAGATACCACGTCCAAAGATCAAAACATTAACTTTCAAAAAATTGCTAGTTAATGTTTATATATCTTGCTTACTCATAAGAAAGGGTCACAAAAGAAGAAATCTTAGCCGCTTAGCTAAATATGTACAGAGAGGCCTAAATTATTTCAGACAGGTCTGATTCATCCAATTCAAAAATCATCACAAATAGGAGAAGGCTGATCAGCTCTCTTTAGTGCATGACTGGATCATATGAAAATTATGAACACCGATACCTGTTGATAAGGTGTAGACACCTTCAAACTCGTCCTTTAGGAAATACAGTCCATCCAATATGCGCTTCTCATCATCTGCATGCAATTCGGGCATTTTGAACAGGACTGGATGGTCCACCACAAACCTGAAAATAGAGCAAACTCGAACTATGATTCTTTTGAAACTTACAAAGAGAATCAATTACTATAAACTGAAGTGCAAGTGCGAGAATCAAATTCTCTGGAGTGGTAGAGGTTGCCGCAAATATGAGCAACTTCTCCCAACTAAAACAATCTCAGATTGGTTTGAATTTTTGAGCTTATATTGAGATTGAAAAGAAAAACGAGTGGATGGTTAACTTCAAAGTTGGATGTCAAAAGCATGCTTAATGAAATTTTGATAGTTGATGAAGTCTCAAAATCAGAATAGCATGTTTAAATTTAGTTTTGTGAATGTAATTGTTAAACAGTCTATTTAGCATTTGAGTCTCACTAAAACACTGTGCATCTTCTTCATGTGAATATGCAAAATCTGATAACGTTCAAAAAAGGATTCAATGCTGTGGCATCAGAACCAAAAGGATGATTGATCAAGTTAAGATTTATACATATATGGAATCCCCCTGTATTGTTGGTTGTTTTAAAGAATTTAGAAGATAAGATGATAGCTTCTACTGACTGAAACATCGACTACCAACGAATGAGTATAAGTGTAGAGCAAATAGTGCCAAACATAAGGACGAAAAAGAGATCCAAAGGAAAAGCAGGACTCCTGAATCAACACAGCTGATGTCATTCTATCACAAAAAGGGTCTTAGTGAAGAAAAGCATCGTACAGAACCTAAACAGGTTCTATCATTTTCGGAACTTCCAGCTGTGTTGATTCAGGAGTCCTGCTTTTCCTTTGGATCCTGAGGAATAAGCATCGCCTCTAGTTTGACTACAAAAGAGGACTTAAATATGGCCTAGATCCAGGTCCACAAATCAGTTGCACTTCACGTCTCAGAGATTGAACCGAAGATGGTGTTTTGTAAGGAGTGCATTACTAGCAACCCTTGATTTCTCTCAAAAGGTTGACGCAGATGAAAACATGAACTTATTTCCAAATAGACATGGCATCATAAACATTCAAAGAGAAAAATGTAGCAGTCACTCACGAGAGTTTCTAAGAAAAGGGACAAGAGTTGGCTGGAGATGTTTCATCTCAGTAGGTCTTTGTAAGAGTTTACCTGAATCTAGAATCGATTCACAGATCTTGGCCTCATGCTATGATTTAACAGAACACCACATAGCACAAACATTCTTCGTTCTCAATTGGTTGGGTAAAGCAACCTGTCGACTACATTGGGAGTAAATAATATATCAAATTTGAAAGTAGTGAAGACGGAAGATTGTGTGATGACTATGTGCTTACCTTTGAAAACCAAATAATATGAGAGATC
Source organism: Diphasiastrum complanatum (assembly GCA_029204225.1). Taxonomy (NCBI): domain Eukaryota; kingdom Viridiplantae; phylum Streptophyta; class Lycopodiopsida; order Lycopodiales; family Lycopodiaceae; genus Diphasiastrum; species Diphasiastrum complanatum. The sequence goes on along the minus strand of CM055093.1, from coordinate 4,112,486 downwards.
TGTAAGGCAGCCATGGTACAGGTAAGAACTAACTGTGCTTCAATACCCCAAGTAGTTGTGGTCACATTAGATCTTTAGCTTGTTTGAGTCCAAAATTTAAACTTATTGGTATTTGTTGAGAGGTGCTTCACTTTTTCATTTCTTAATTTCTACACTTTTTTATTGCACCAAATTAGCTTATGTATACATCCCTTATACACACCATAGACCTTCCTCCCATAGGCAGGCAGATGTTGGCCGGTATGCACGGATATTTTTGCAACTATGTCAGCTACAGCATTCACAAGAATGAGAAGTGTTTAAACGAAATCGGTAACTTCAATTGTATGCCATAAAGAATTACTGCAGCATGACTACCTAAACTTTTCAGTTTCCTGGGTAGAATCTGAAGTCACCATCTGCAAATGCCCTTTTTCCAGGAGAAGACTCCCAAGGGTTTGCTCACAAAATCTGAGCACACAAACATAGAAACTCATGTCATCCACAAAGTGCACGTAACATGCCGGTTTTGCTGTTAGGAGTCCTTAGGACTTAAAAAAAAAGAAAACTAAGCTGAAAAACTTCCAAATCAAAATTCACCAGTGCATGGAAAAGTTCAGACGTATGCAGCATTCCCATTCTCATCTAAATTAACCATTTCGAAACCCAGCGTCATATCAAGGACAGAAAGAAGTACAAGGCAGTGCCGCAGTATTGCTCACAAGATCCGTGACTCAGACTAAAGAGTAGATGAAGAGATTCAGCCAAATTCTAAGAAATGTCCTCCCTATAAAACCCAAACATAAAAGCGCATGCCATTCTAAATTAAAAGAGAAGACTGGCTTTTTGCTACTTATGACATATGCACGAAAATACAGCCCACAAGCAAATTATGAGCTGAGCTAGCGTGCAGTCAATCTAGTGTAAAAGACATAAGTAGGAATGGAAAATGTAGAGTGTGCGATCACATTAGAGAGAAGAATATGAGAGGGAAAGCCGTCATTGTAATCGCCCACATCAACACTGAGAAGAGATGAGTGAGTCTTATCATATAAACTCTTCTTCTTCTTCCACTTATTTTTTCATGGGAGGAGAGAATGAGTGAGTCTTATCATATAAATTTTGTGTGTTGCATGATGCATGGTGGCTGCGACCTGCATTGCCTCTCCTCGGGCTGCAGCTGCCTCATTACGAGCTCTACGCTGCTACCCGTGCCTACGGCCTGCGGAGGAAGCCCCCAGTAGCAATCATTCAACGAGAGGCTGACATACACACACGCACGTAGACATTGTTGGATAGCGTTGGCTTTCTATAAAAAGAGGAGTCACTGATGAAGGAAATGGACACGCCAATTTTACTAGTAGGCCACACTCTTCAAGAAATAGAAAACACAATTCTTAAACTATGTCATGATTTTGAACACAAAGATGCACAAAAAGACCCATTGAGTACAAAAGATTTTGTGATCTAGCCGATGTTCCTCCACTTGGTAGTAGCACTATATGCTTTGTGGTTGGCTGGATATCTGACTTTAATTTTTTGTTCACCTTTCTTTTTGCCGTTTTGGTACCTTCATAAGGTAGATACCTTGCAAAAGGAATGCCTAAAGTTGTAGATCAAGCATAGGATTCAACAGGACAAAACCCTCAACATAAGAGTCACGGACACCGAAACAATAACGTGGCTAAATGTTTTATTGCAAGAGAGCTAGCCATCTTGGCTGGAGCGCTACCTCTCCAAAGCAGTGGCAAATTGCCTTCTTTTAACTTGAATCACTATTTGTAAGCACACTTTTGGTTGATCGACTTCCTTTGGGAAGCTCACCTCTGGACAATGATTCATCCCGTAAAAGGGTTCAAAAATCCAAACAGTGGAGAGAATATCGTCTTGGAAATTGATGTGTCCTTTGCTGCTTAAGTGTGAGGAGCCACTATTGATTGTTGTTGTGCATCTTTTCTAGGGTGAGGTCTTTTGTTAATTTGAACATCTATCTTGTGGTTTCTTCAAAGATCTTTACCATTTTTTGGAGGTTGCAACAAAGGTATGAACCTTATTCTCTCTTTTTTTCAATATGCATTTTAACTAGTAAGCAGCTAAGTTTTTTGGCATGATAACTTAAGTAGAAACTTCCTTGCTCTAATGATGGAGTATTCTCTTGCAAAATATTGACACTGACCTCAACACCACTTGCAAGTGTTATACCTTCAATAGTTGTTATACTTTGGTAATTTCTTTGAAAATATATTTTTATTGTTTCTAAGAGTGTCTTCTTAAATTTGCACAAAATGTCTTCCATATATCGGATAATGGATTAGTCGACATTTTAAAGATGCGTCTTGAAGACTACTTGATTGATGGTTGGTGAGGATTGTCTAAAATCGTGAATACTAAGAAGAGAATATCTTGAATATTGATCATGATTATTGTAAATATTGATAGTTAATATCGTGAATACTGATCGTGATTATTGTGAATTTTGATCATGAATATTTGTGAATATTGAAAGTGATTATTGTGAATACTCATGATTACTGTGAATATTGATCGTGAATACTATTTTGAATATTGATCATGATTATTTTGAATGTCGATTACTAATATTTTTGAATCTTGATGACTAACATGTTTATGATCAAAATATCAAACCCATCGCCAAAAATTATAATCAATTGAAGATCACTTATTTATTGACAAAATCATTCCATGCACAATTCTTAGTCTTTCTAAATCCCAATATGCAATCTTAGTTCTACAATTATTAAAAACCTTAACTACTTTTGTGATAGTAATTCTAATAGTGTAGCTCTTGCAATGTAGAACGTTAATAAAAATAAATGAATGATTATGATAAGTTAACTAACTAATACTTAACTCTTTCACAAAAGCTAATAAATGTATTTGTCTGAACCTCATAGAACATACCACAAATCTATAGGCAAACTGTTGCTTTGTGCAATTTCAAACGTTAATTTAAAAACAAACTAATATCAAATTTGTTATTATAAAATACAAACTTATCAAGAACATAGATATATTTCTAATTCAAAATATATAACAAATGCGAGATCTTTTGAAATGAGTGATGAGAAGAAATCGATGAGAACTGATGGGAGTCTCTCTAACAATTCGCGGAACAATCTCAAAACTATCCTGAAATGAAACAAAGCGACTCGAACAAAATCAGTTCGTGTGGAGTTCGGATATGATTGCTGGTCACTGCCTGCTATATCATTCAATACAATCCTCCAAAATGTAGACAGACACTGTTGGTATACGTTATGAATTAATACAACATTCAACAAGATTGAACCAGTGTGCGGAATTGATTAAACAAGTAAATGAGATACACGAATAATAGTAGATAACAATTCATCCAAGATCAGACAAAATTCAAAATAATATGTGCATAATAGCTACAATATCATCTATTGATCCTCTTGATTTCGAGCACTATGTGACAGATCCACACAGTGCATTGGTGTGAGAGAAAATAATGTTCTCCCACGAATAGTGTCTCGCTTACTAGCGAACTTCTTGGATCCGTTGATCCTCTTACAAAATTGTCTTGCTCACAGGCGGACATGTATTCTGTATTTATCGTCTATCTGTGTGCATTTTTTTTTTAATGCATCAAGCAGAATGTAAATACTTTTCGTGTCGCTTCAAGTAATATCCTTGATTAGACAGATTAAGCATCTATAACTAATCATGGATTACAAGAGTGGTGGATCAACCACGTCCTAAAGCTCTTCTGTTGATGTCACGATATCAGATCAAAGATTTGTACTTCATGGTACTTGGTTGATCTTCTTGGTCCTTTGGAGCACGAAGGATTTTGTGTCACAAACATTTTTGCTTCGTGTCTTTTCGTCAAATTGAGAGTTGAAAGCTAGCAAAGCTTTGATAATAGAAACATTTTGTTTCTTGAGCTGCCTCTCAAAGCGTGATAGCTTGATGACTCCAAGACTGCTCCTTTGTTTCTAGAACAGACCTTTGTCTAAGGCCTTTGTGAAAATGTCAGCAACCATCTCCTTCGTTCCAATGAAAGTAGTCTGCAGCTTCTTCTTCTCGATCAGATCCCTTATTAAGTGGTATTTGATTGCAATGTGTTTTATCCTTGAGTGAATGTTGACAGATCCTCTACTTGGGAGGATATGTTTACTGTTTATTTGCTTACTTCTTCTTCTGCCTGTCAGTAGAGACAGTGGGCTCTTGCTTAAGTTATTCTTTCTTGTTTAAAGCCCAAAATTAGGCAGAAGGGACAAATTAACATTGTAGTATTATGTCTTGCCTGTCAGAGGACAACTCAAGGTCGTTCTCTCTTGAAAGCACTCACACTCAAATAGAGATGCAAGCCATGAACATTCATTTACAGATTAGCATACAGTCCAAATGAACATTCAATAGTTTCTACAACTACCTACTCTAAAAATGAACTGAAATCAGATCCTAACACATTACTAAAACTAAGCTACACCTGCATTAATCCACAGATCAAGAAACAAGAAACTAATCTACAGCATTTTAGAAGTCCAAGAAACAAAAAACCAACCAGTCTTCTTGGACATCACAAGAACATCAAGAACAAGGTTGTAAGGAGATATGCAAGAACTACACCACAACCTAGCCTATTTAGTTTACCTTAATGTTGATTCCTACATTAATCCACAAACAAGAAATGAAAACTAATCCATGCTAGGAAAGCAGCAAATCTAATCCACTCTACGATCCACAACCACACACAAAGGAGGGAAGGGCAAGATCATGAATGCATTCACTCAAGAAACAAGCATGATCAAGGAGCTCAATGGATGCACCTAACTCGTGGAGGCTCTTCTCATTTTAGCATGGAGTTGATACAATACACAAAAAGCTCCTCTTCTCAAAGAGAAAGTCCTTAAATAAGCAAGAGAGCTTCTTAGGTGGCATCCTAGTGAAATTTCGACATTCACAAATTACAAGTGGAATAATGCTCTCCACTAGAAGTCACCATCAAAAGGTGGCTCACTCTACTTTCTTTAAGAGGGGTCTACTTGCATTTATTACATTAGCCTAGAAATAGTAGTTCGTACATGGTCATTCCATCTTCCGGGATTCACCATAAGGCTTACACAGTTTCTACTTGGCAGTATTAACTAGTATTCCTCGACTCTCATACTCGGCTCTCAGCCTTCGTTCGTCTCGTCTTCTCAGAGACCTCCTCGGTCTGAGAGGTGCTCTTGAGTTGCTCTGTCTGAGTATCTTGGGGATTTGTCAGAATCAGCCAACAGTGAAACATGAGATCCTTTGTCAGATGTATTGCGGAAGTATTACCCATCTGCAAAATCAGAGGTTCATTTCTTGTTTCGCCCAGTTCGTCAAGAAACTGTTTGAGCCAAGTGATTTCATTGGCCATCTTTGCTGCTGCTACGTACTCTGCTTCACAGGATGATTGAGCCGCAATGGTCTGTTTTTGGACCAGAGAATTGCTGCTCCTAACGCAATGGTGCGGCCTCCTGAGACACTTTTGTAGTCATCATTGAGAGATGCCCAACTAGCATCACTGTAGCAAAGTATCTGTAACCCTGCATCACGATAATAACACAATCCAAAATCTTTCGTTAGTTGAGGTATTGCAAGATTCGTTTCACAATCTTCTAGTGAGTCGGAGCCTGGATTCGTACTAGATTGGCTCATCCTGAACACGACATAAGCAATGTTAGGACATGTGTTATCTACAAGGTACATTAGTTATTCGATCAGCTTTATGTGTGGTGTATGCTGAATCAATTCTCCTTCTTCTTCAGTCTTTGAACAATCCTCACTCGTCAGGACTGTTCCTGCAAGCATGGGAGTATTTGCTCCTTTGCAATTCATCATTCCGAAATCTTCTAAGATCTTTTGGGTATATTTGGAGACCGAGCCAAAAGTGCCGGTCCACCTAGAATTGGGTCCCAGCCCATCCTAAATGACGCTAGAGCAAATTCTGCGGCCTTAGAAATGGCCAATAAATATTTTACGGCTTTTCGAAAAAATGGCCAGTTGTAAAAAAATAGCCGGTATGACCGTGCTAAAATCTCACCATGTACTGAGTCTATTTTTACTAATATATGATCACTCAGTGTATTTTTCAGGGAAACCGTGTTGTCGTGGGAGCCCTAGTCATGAATGCAAGAAAAGTCAACCACGGAAGAAAAAACCGAGAGAGAAAAGTTTCGGGTAAAAACGGGACCAGGAAATATGGATTCAGTGTCAAGGAGTCACGAAAACCCTAACAGCAAAGTGTGGAAAATTTACGGGCAATTCACGAAATGTGCGGGCCAAGTGGTTACCCAACAGGCCAAAATCCAAACAAATGAGCAGTAGGCGCACAGCCCTTGAAAAATCGAAGAAAGGCCAAAAACGAAGGTACCCAAAGAAAAAATGAAGGCCGCCTACTAAAAATAGGGGTTGAAAAAGGGCCTCACCCAAAATTTGGATAATAAATGCCAAACCACCTTGGAGGCTAAAAAAATTTGGGAGGTACACCCACTAGCCATTGACATTTTGGGCTTCTAGGGTGTACAAAAGGGGAAACTTGAATGGCCTCCCTAGCCTTTGACAAAAATGACATCTTGGCTAGTTTTGGAAGAGGGCCTTGAATGCACCACTCCCCCACTCTCTTATGGAGGCCACTAGGTGTACTATCAAATGGGTTGAGGACAAATGGCAAAGAGGGCTTGAAGGGCATGAAAATTGACAAAGCCTCATTTTGAAGGGTGACACTTGGGATTTAGCCAATTCTTTGTATTTGTAGTTAGTGCTTTTTGATGTTATTGTTTGGAGTTAGTGCTTTTGTGAGTTAGTGCTTTTGTGTGTTAGTAATTTTAAGAGTTGGTATTTTGGGAGTTGCTTGTTTGCTTGTGGGTGTTTGAAAGTTAGTTATATTTTGATGTTAGTTATTCCAATGTTAGTAGTTTGGAAGTGAGTTTACTTGTTTTGAGAGTGATGTTAGTTCTATGTTAGTTACATGCTTGAGAGGGCTTTGTTGTTAGTGAAAGGATGTTAGTGCTTGATTGTGAGTTAATGGAAGAATGCTTGTTTACTTGGGTGTTGAAGAGTAGTGGTGAGGAGGCATGTATTAGTATGTGTGTTGAGGGAATTGCAGGTTGCTAGTTGAGAGGAAGAGTAGTTCTTCTTGTCTTTTGCCATCTTGTTTGGGGTTTGCTTGAAGAGAGTGGGTCGTAAGATAAGGAATGTATTGCGTGAATGTTAGTTGAAGGGGAGTGAGTTGATGAATATTATGCTTGGGTTTGAGGAGTACGTCGTGAAAGATGTATGCTTGAATCTTGATGGAAGAATGAATATTGCTTGAAAGGAGTTGGTGGGTTGATTAGAAATATTATTGGTTCACAATTACTTGTTTACTTGGAGAGGATGTTTACTGCTTTTGTTGAGAGGATTAATGGGTGAGAGTGATTTCATGGTGAGAGTTGGTTGGTTGGTTGTAGTCCATTGTCATACTAGTAGGCTTATATCTTGAATGAGTGGGATGGATTGCTTGAGGGCTTGTGTGAGTGATGGGTTGCTGATTTTTTTTAGCCATTGTATCTTTCTGGCCTGTTTTTTTTACAAACTTTTGGTTCCGTTTTCTCTCAACTGAACCATTAACATTTCAATCGCACCGTTCATATTCCAGAAACATTCATTTTCTTTATTTTCGTTTTTTACACGTGTAAAGTGGAGAAAACTGCGTCAACATGCCTAGCTCTGATTTTTGCTACAAGGTTCATGACTAGAGTTTCCATGCAACGGCTACCTAATTGCACATTGAGGTGAGTTTTTGACTTGAACTTTCTTTCTAGTCACTTCCATTTTTTTAAGTTCTATTTGTAAGCTCTTAACTTAAATTGGAATGGGATGTGAGATGTGTAAGATAGGGTTTTACACTTTGAAGGAGATTGTTATGAATGGTCTAGGGAAGTAAGCTTGTTGAGGGACTAATTATGTCAAGTTTTTCCAAGGTCCTACAGATTTAAGTGTTGCTGCTGGTTGTAATTTTCAGTTGTACTCATTTACATTGGTGAGTACTTGTAAGGTTTGGTAGTGAATCGGGTTTTTAAGCATGAACTAGAGTTCAGTTGAGAATTATAGTAATAAATGTCATATGTTGTGGGGTTAATTAAGGGAGGGATTGATTTTCGGTTATTGACGTTTAGTGAAAGCAAGAACGCTTGTAACCAGGGTTTATTAGCATGGTTTGGAAGTAATTATGTGGATACGGTTTTAAAAGGTGGATGTGTTTTACTCTATGCTTGTCTAAGATAGAAGTGATAGTTTAAACCGCAATAAACCGTCAAAGTTCAGAAGCGTTTTATTTTCGTCATTTATGAAGCGTGTCAGCTGGATCCGACCTCTATGAAACACCAGAGCAGGTTGTCCACCATCTGTGTCGGCAAAAATACCGCTGCTTAGAAAACAAAGCGGTGCGTATAACTTGCACCCCACGAGCACATCATAGACAGTAAATGGGTTTCTAGCCCATGTAAGATTTTTACTAACTGTAAACCGAATTCAATGGGGAAAGAGATATTAGCAAGATCCTAACACGAATTAGTGATCAGAAGTTTTACGAAACCGTGATCCTAGAAAGCTAGTGAATCATTGCAGCCAAAAGTACTACACCTCCTTGCAACCGTATCTCTAAGAGCCTGAAAAACTCTCATCGGTTGGGGAGCACGGGGCAACAGAGAAGGCCATCAGGGTTGGAAGTGACAAACCCTCTATTGCTCACATAGGGCCGACCCGCCATCGGAGGTGGGGCCCCTTGACCCTTTTAGGACGTTTTGGCTGGACCAACCCCCTATCGAAAATGGCTCTAACATTCTTATATAAACGTTGGAATCAGCTATTATTGGCTTCAACCCTAAGGATTTTAGGACTTGATCTTTCTTCTTATACCATTGTCGAGCTGATTGCTTTAGACCGTAGATACTCCTATGCATTCTGCATGCATAAGTAGAAAGTGAGCTCGAAATGTAGCCTGGAGGTTGATCCATGTAGACTTCTTCATCTAGCTCACCATGCAAGAACGTTGTCTTCTCGTCCACGATGTGAATCCTGATATCATAAGCAGCTGCATATGCAAACAGTAGATGTAAGGACGAATGTTTCATGACAATCGATATCATATCTCTGAGAAAATCCCTTCGCTACAAGTCTGGCTTTATACTTTGAAATATGTCCATTCGGTCCATACTTTAGCTTGTAAACTCATTTGTATTTTATAGTATGTCGCTTATCTGGTAATGGCTGCAATGTCTATACCTCATTCTTCCTCATGGATTCCATCTCCTCATTCATGGTTTGGATCCATTTGTCCTTCTCTGAATATTCAATTGCTTCCTCGAATGTCTGTGGTTCTCCACTGAATCCACAAAACTCTTCTGACGTAGAAGCTGTGCTGTCTGGCATAAATATTGGTGGCACTCTTCGTTCTCTTGTTGATCTTCTAGGAGATCCTTCTAGTATTGCAATGCTCTTGCCTTTATCGATCTGCTAGGTCCGGAACCATTTTGATTTACAAGTGTTGTAGCAGTAGGCTGGCTTGCGAATCTTTCTCTGTCTGATTCGTCGCTCGAATGAGGTTCTTCGTCTGAGTGTTCATCCTCTGCTCCCTCTGTCACAATTGGTAGATCATAGTACTATCTTCCAAGAACTTCATAACTAATAGGATCATCATTGGCCATTGTTTTGTTCTTATCGAATTTGACATCTCTGATTGTCTTCAATGTGTTTGTCTTGGCATATAGACTCTATAGTATGACGAATGATTGTCATATCCTACAGGATATCCTTGTTCTACTTTCGAAGCTTGTCAGGAACATGTGCATATGCTGCATAGCCAAATATTTGAATATGAGTCAGGTTGGGTTTTCTACTCCACCATAATTCATGTGGTGTTGTGTGACCAGATTTTCCTGTTCTGTTCTGAATGTAAGCAGCTATAGCTATTGCTTCAGCCCACAGCACTCTTGGAGCCTTCGAATAGGTCATCACGCACCTAGCAGCTTCCATTAGAGTCCTGTTCTTTCTTTCTACAACACCACTTTGCTGCGGTGTATAAGAAGCAGTTCTTCTATGAATGATTCCTCGATCATTGCAAAAATTATTGAATCAGTTTGAGATCTATTCTCCACAAAAAAAAAAAAAAATTGCATGCTTCGTCTGAGAACGTTACACGCATCCCTACATCAACTATTCTTGCCACTAATAGCAAGTCCTGCTGTAGTGTAGGCACAAACAGAACATCTTTGAATCGTCTATCTCTGCCATTTGTGTTGAGCCATAGTGAACCAATACCATTCACTTGATGCTTTGATTCATCTCCAAGAATGAAAAATCTTAAGGGATCTACACTTTGAAAATCAGACATGATTCATCTTGATGTAACGAAGTGTGAGATAGCTCTTAAATCAAGGATTACCTCCTGTGTGTCAGGTGTTGATACTGCACACATGTCTGCACAGATGTAGGCGGTCGAATTTCCGTGATTTGATCTTTCTTCGTCCATCTTCGAGCTCTCTGGCTCCTCGACATAGGATGAACTATTATTGTTCTCTTGTCTGCTTTGAGCTTGTTTGTTTCTTGGGTTGCGGCAGTCCCATGGCTGCATGGCCCTTCTTATGATAGTGGATACACTCAATTTTTGGGTTTAGCCAATATGAATCGACAATATGTCCTTCGCATTTGCATCTCATGCATGTCTTCTTGTCTCCACTCTACTGTTTCAGCTTTTCTTTGTTTCTCCATTTGTCTTTGCTGGTTCCTTCTACTTGTTGATCTCGATCCTGCCTTCGATTAGACTCTCTCTTAGGCTTGAATTGCTTCTTTGTCTTTTCTTTGTTGTCGTAGAGAGCTTGGTCAGAAGCATCCTTGTGATGAAGGTGCTCTCGAGCTTCAACTTCTTCTCGAATCTCGACAACTGCCTTTTCGAGTGTCATAGTAGGATCCTTTGCTAGTAGCGTTTTGGTTGTCTGGAAGGTCTTGGAAAAGCTCTTAACAGATAAGTAAGTTGCTTCTTTGCTGATACAAGGAAGTGAGGTCTTTCCCATTCCGCTGCAGATTTGTCAGCTGATCTTCGAGTAGCATGATCTGACTGCGTGATTTTGTCTGAAATCTTGCAAGTTAAGTATCCCACATCTCCTTTGCTTTAGAGAGTGTAGCCAGGTCAAGAGTCAGGCTATCCTTGATGGACCTCCTTTTGCGTAGCTCCTTGTCTGTAGTTGTAGGCATCTCCTCGATGCCATCTACCCAAGGAAATAATCCTTCTCCCTTTAGTATAAGCGAGGTCTTAATCTTCCATGCTAGGAAGTTAGATCCTGATGAGTCGAGGATTGTATAGATCTTTGATTGTATACTACTTATTGAAGCCATTGTCGTGAATTGTGTTCTCACATGTTAATGGTTCTTTTTCTTGAATGCTTAGCCTCCTGGATCTGATAGCTTTGTGGCTATGTCAGAGTATGACAGGTTCTGATACCACTGATGAGAAGAAATCGGTGAGAACTAATGGGAGTCTCTCGAACAATTTGCGAAACAGTCTCAAAACTATCTTGAAACGAAATGAAATGACTCGAACAAAATCAATTCATGTGGAGTTTAGATATGATTGTCACTGCCTGATATATCATTCCTACAATCTTCCAGAATGTAGATAGACATTGCTGATCTACGTTATGAATTAATACAACATTCAAAAAGATTGAACCAGTGTGTAGAATTGTTTAAATAAGTAAATGAGATACACAAATAATAGAAGATAACATTTTATCCAAGGTCAAACAAAATTCAGAATAATATGTGCATAATAACTACAATATCATCTATCGATCCTCTTGATTTCAAGCATTGTGTGACAGATCCACACAGTGAATTGGCGTGAGAGAAATAATGTTCTCCCACGAATAGTGTCTCGCTTACTAGCAAACTTCTTGGATTTGTTGATCCTCTTGCAAAATTGTCTCGCACACAAGCAAACATGTATTCTATATTTTCCATCTATTTGTATATATTTTATGCATCAACCAAAAATGTATATATTTCATGAACTTGTTGTGTCGCTTCGAGTAACATCCCTGATCAGACAGATTAAACATCTATAACTAATCATGGATTACAAGGGTGGTGGATCAGCCACGTCCTAAAGCTCTTCTGCTGATGTCACGATATCAGATCAAAGATTTGTACTTCGTGGTACTTGGTTGATCTTCTTGGTCCTTTGGAGCACGAAGGATTTTGTGTCGCGAACATTTTTGCTTAGCGTCTTTTTGTTAAATTGAGAGTTGAAAGCTAGCAAAACTTTGGTAATAGAAACATTTTGTTTTTTCAATGAGAAATGGCATAGGACTCATTTTTTTTTTTAAAGAACTTAAGCTTTTTTAAGTAGATTTTGAATCCTAAAATTCAAAAATGAATTAATTATTTTGCAAGACGTTACATTTTGCAAATATTTTATTATGATTTGCTAAATGTCTTTAATAACATACAATCAAAAATTCTCAATCAGATTATTTGGATCTGGAGAAGTAGCCCTTCCAACCCCTGTATTTGTTGGAACTATTGTTCCATTCTGAGTAACAACATTTTCAATTACATTATATCCCTGCTCAACCACCTCGGCCAAATCTCCTTCATCACCAACAACACCATTGGCAGATGGTTTTGGCTCTTACCAAATGGAGCAATACCGTCTTCATAGGGGCTCACCCACCTCCTAAAACTCATCAGGAAACACAATAACATATCGCACAGATTCCGACGTGGGCGTCCAACGTATGCCCGAAAATTTTGTAATCCGTCGCAATCCGACACGTCGAAATACGACGTCCTAGTAAGAGCGATTGAGGGCGATCAGTGCTTGAGGGTGCTTCAAGATCAGTGCTTGAAGATCATTGTTTGAGGTTGGTGCTTGATTTTTGTTTGTTTTGCTTTTTGTTTGTTTGTTTTAAGAAGTGATAGAGAGTGTAAAAGATAGAAAGAGTGTGTGTGTGTGTTTTTTTGAATTTTGCATTGATTTAAAATGGTTTTGAATGGTCTTGTAATAGATTATTAGTATTATTTAGGATAGTAGATTTAGGATTATTAGATTTGTAATTTGTGAGAGAGAAAGAGAGAGAAGAGGTGAAGTGTAGATGTATGGTTGAAGATATTGAAAGATTTTGGAGTCTTTTTTTTTAAAATAAAGTTTTAAGAGAGAGAGAGAGAGAGAGAGAGAGAGAGAGAGAGAGAGAGAGAGAGAGAGAGAGAGAGAGAGAGAGAGAGAGAGAGAGAGAGAGAGAGAGAGAGAGAGAGAGAGAGTGTGTGTATTTGTAAACATGTTTAGCATTTTACATTGATTTAAGATTTAAGATTTGAGAGAGAGAGAGAGAGAGAGAGAGAGAGAGAGAGAGAGAGAGAGAGAGAGAGAGAGAGAGAGAGAGAGAGAGAGAGAGAATGTGTGTGTGTGTGTGTGTGTGTTTTGTATTATGCATTAGTTTAGGGTATTTAAGAGTGATAGATAAATAAATAATGTTTGATAGAATTTATATCGGATTTTGAGAGAGAGAGAGAGGGGGGGGAGAGAGAGAGAGGGAGAGAGAGAGAGAGGGAGGGAGAGAGAGTGTGTATGTGTGTGAGTGTGTTTTGATTAAGATTTATAGTAGTAGATGACTAGAAAGTGTTTGATGGTAATTATATGTTTGAATTTGTTAATTCAATTGTGTAATATAGTGCTATTTTTTAATTGCTTGTGCATGTGACAAAAATATTTACAAAAAAGGAGAGCAATCGTTTAGAAAACGAGCAATTGCACGTTTGCACTTAAGCTTCAAGTGAGTTTACCAGTGAGTTTGTGTTGTTTCAATTTGTTTTATTATTAGAATACATTATCTAACATAGTCAGAAATTAAATGTAATTCATAATTTTCATTTTGTTCAAAGCAATATCGTATTTTATCGCATACAATAGCAATTAATTAATATGCAAAGGTGAAATGTAGATAATTAAAATCCCCAATCCTAGGAAGGTGTGTAGCCCTTACTTTTCTCCCATTAAAGACGAGATTCTAATCTTTCCAACTTGCATGGAAAAACCTACACGCCGCAGGGAGGGAATATGCGGTGACATTCTGAAATAGGACATAACCGCAAGGTTCGGGTATTATAATTATCACATTCAACTCTATCTATAAAAATATACATAAAAAGTATTGCGATGAATATAAAAAAAAGAATGATAGATAATCATAGATCATTATCATCATTTACATCATTTTTGTCATCACACAATACTTGACACTCATCTGAATCTAGGTCTAGGTATAATCGTAAATTTCCAATCGTGTCTCTTTGATGATGTGAGTTACCCTCATATTCAATCTCCTCTTCTTCTAATTCTATCTCATCCAAACGTGCGGGCCTCAAATTACCCCCAATTTGGTCTTGTACGATCGTAGGAATCTCATCATTTTCATTTGTACCTTTTTCTCCCATCATTTTGACATCATTTGGAGTTTGTATGAGTGGTTCAGGTTCTTCCAAAACGTCGTCAAAATTGGGTGGTGGTTCGTCATGTGTATCCAATTAAACAATATCTTTTCCTTTAAATACGCGTCGTTTTCTTGCATTAAGTTCGATCACATACTACCATCTTGGGTCTATTCGATCTAGATGGAATATAATCTGCCAAAGAATTAAAAAAAATTAAGTTAGTCTTATAAGATTGATACACAAATAATTGGATTGCGAATATTAATGACATTGAAATTTTAGGGTCTCACTTGTTTGCAATGTCGTGGCAATACTAAAGTGTCATGAGAGTCCATCGATATACATTTCGATTTGAAAAATCTTTGAGTTACCATTTCTAATCATGGTGTTGCTTCCATGATAGATGACTTTAAACCATTTTATGTCAAAAATAAAGTATTTGTCGTTAGTCTCGTAATTGACTTCATAAATATGTTGCAATGTGCCGACATAGTCTAGGTCGTCCAAAATGACATTAGGGTCCCTCGCACTAGAACGACTCTCTTGTTGAAATTACACTAACCTTTCATCCACATCCGCGAACAAATTCACATTCTAATTCGGTCACTTCTTCTCCGTTTTTAGATGCTTTTAGCATCGTATCAAAAACCCATTCACGAGAGCATTTTGAAGGTAAAGGCTCCAAAGGTTCGTCATTCTCCAACGCCCTCCTTCTTCTTCGATTGATATTTCTTCTTCGTTTCAATGTTATGTTTCTTTCTTTTTTGGCTTTTTCATACCTTGAAATCCACTTTTCCATTTGTCCACAATTATATAATATGAATGTGTCAATTTTCTCTTTTAATTGAGGTGAAAGTCTTTTTTGCACACCATTTCCTTGTGGTACTTCATCCTTAACACGTTCATCTTCTTCTTCACACCATATTTTTGGACTTGCAAAATGCAATTGCGAGATTATTTCGGTGATATAAAACAAAGATTCCTGTACAAGCCAGCTTTCTGCAATGCTACCTTCTGGCCTTGCCTTTTGTCTCACAAAGCCCTTTAAAACTTTCATAAAGTGCTCAAGGTAGAACATCCATCTCGTGTACATAGGTCCTACAATTGATACTTCTTCGACCAAATGCACTAGAAGATGAACTTGTATATCCAAAAAGAAAGTTGGAAAATCTCTTGCCAACAAACATACCATTTCGATCATTTGGATTTTCATGGAATCCAATTCACTATTTTTTATTTCTTTTGAGGAAATCCACCTGCAAGATTGATAGTACATTAGGTTGTTTAACACATATAAAAATTGAAATATCACATATTTATACAAGTGCTTAAAAAAAATATACAAACTTAATCATCGATGACAAATTGTAAAGCGTATTTCGTACGTCATCGTTGAAGAGACCCTGAATAGAAAGTGGAAGTATCAATTGCAACATTGTATGCCAATCATGTGATTTCAATCCACTTAATTTACCATCTTTGGTAAATGACTTGCATAAAGAATGTGCATAGCCTGTTGGAGTTCTCATTTGTTTTATGACATGTTTAACATATGAGAGTTGCTCTTTTGTAAGAATCCACGACACGCTAGGTAGAATCTCATCCCCACCTTCGGTGTATTGAATCCAATAGGGTCTTTTCACATCGGCCGCTTGTAGATCTTTACGAGCTGCGGAGTTGTCTTTTATGCCAATGATGTGGTTCCATAAGGATTCACCGACATTTTTGAATATGTGCATAGGATCCAATAGATGGTTTATCAATAAATTCCTCCAATAGGGTAATTTATGAAAAATAGACAACCGTTTCATACCATCAATGGATTCATTCCATGAAAAATTAACATTGTGATGTTTAAGCCATTCACCATGCCATTCCGCTACTCCCATGCATGGGGGTGGTGGTGTAGTTAGAGGATTATCTCCTCGTCCTCCAAAAAATCGCCTATTCAACTTCGAAAAGGATGATCAGGCGGCAAGTATTTGCGATGATTTTTGTACACCATTTTTTTTAACATATTTGTGCTATGTCGACCCTTCAAAAGTGGTCCACAAATATAACATGCGTTGTAACCCGATGAGGTTAAACCCACATAGTTCATAAACCAAATTAAATATAAGCTTAGTTAAATATACTCAAACGTTAAACCCTAAAATGAATTAGATTCATTATATAGATACCTGAACATTCGCTTAAACTGGGATAGTCATGCATCATCCACATTAGAATTCCACGAACAACGAAGTTCCATTGTTGTAAAGGTCTCGAGATGTCGTAAACGTGAATATCATTCCAGAGAATGCACAATTCATTGACCAAAAGTGCAAGATACACATCCATGTTCTTGGTCTTGTACTTTTCTGGAATCAATAAAGCCAATAACAAGTGTCCCGTTTTAATACTCAACCATGGAGGTATGTTATAATTAATGAGCACAACTAGCCATGTGGACCAAGTTGACACTTGAACGCTAAAAGAATTTACGCCATCCATAGCAAGGCCAAATCTCAAATTATGAGGTTCGTTTTTAAACTCGGGCCATTGGTCTTTAATATGTTTCCATGCAGGTGAATCACTTGGTACTCGTATCACATCATCCGTAGATCGATTTTTGACATGCCAATCCATTAGTTGTGCCAAAGATTTACATCGAAATAAACGTTGCAATCGTGGGATAATTGGAAAATGTCGTAACACTTCTTGTGGCACTTTATCTCCTTGTACGTCATCTCGAAAACGTGAAGCGTTACACACTGGACATTGAAGCTTTTCTGAATGCTCACCTCTATATAGAACATGGTCTTCTGGACATGCATGTATTGTGTTGTAATCCATTCCAAACACGATCATCATCTTTCTTGTTTCTTTTCGTGTTTTAGGTATCACATTTTCTTTCGGAAGTATTCAATGCAACAACCTAAAAAATGAGCAATGTGAGTTGTTAGAAAAGAAAAAAAAATTAACTTAATGTAAATACGCTATGAAGTATAATAGTTGTGTTATGCGTCAAGTACCCGAATAAAGATGTCACGCTATGATCACTCCATTTGTATGTTGCTTGAAAGTTTAATATAATAATTGACGAAGCTAGTCTCAAAATGGATGCTCCAGGATATAGTGGAGTGTCTGCCTCCTTGCGCAATAAAATCTCGTCTTCATCCATCTCAAATTGTTCGTGATCTCCATTTTCATTAGAAGATGCATGCATATCATCATTCTCATTTGTTTCAAAGTAAGATTCAAACATCTTGTGCATTGCTTCATTGTGTTGCACCTCATCATCATAATCATTAGAATCAAGTTGATTATTCTCTTTTCCAATCGTGTTTGCCTCTTCAATTTGTTTCATTCTTTGTTTTCTCATGTCTATCAAAACTTGACGTTGATTGTAACTAAACACGGATGGATCAACTTCATGGAATGGCATTCGATGTATTGACTACACACATAAAACAAATTCCATAAGTGACATATATAGATTGACGAAGATTATAATAAAAAACAATCATATAAAATTAACAAACCTCAATGTCTTCCAAATTCGATGGTTGACCTTCTTCTTTTCCTCCAAACTTCCACAAATGATTTTCAAGAATGCATTTTTCATGCATATTTTGCCCATCACACTTGACACATGTGCACCATATTTTATTTTGAAAATAATGTCTCTACGAGAAACAAAAATCAAGTACATGTCACTTTAGCACAATATTTTAACTTATAATAACAAAGTTTTTATGAACAAGAAAACATGCATGTTTATTACTTACCCTGTTAACTTGAGTATTGTCTTCATCGCTAGAGTGATCTGAATGTAATTCATCTCGTTGTGATAAACTGCATATATGCACAAATACAAAACACAAATAGCATAAAATTATTGTATGATTCTTTTTT
Source organism: Diphasiastrum complanatum (assembly GCA_029204225.1). NCBI lineage: Eukaryota > Viridiplantae > Streptophyta > Lycopodiopsida > Lycopodiales > Lycopodiaceae > Diphasiastrum > Diphasiastrum complanatum. Next base: position 4,094,123 of record CM055093.1, on the reverse strand, counting down.
AGATAGTACTATTCTTATACATTGTCGCTTATATGATTCTTATGCCAATCTTGGTGCAGACTCGAGCTCTACACGCATATCTCTCTTCTTTTGTTAACACAGGTATGAAAGTCCCACTCCAATATGCATTAAAGTTTTGTAATCGATTTTTTTTTCTACTTTATTTCAATATATTAGGGTTTATTGTAATGTATTGTATGTTTATGAATGTAGTAGTCATGTCGGAGTCAGGCAGTGGTGAAAGCTCGGGAGACTTTGTAAATAATTTATATGAATCATTAACTCCTAAGCAGAAAACACAACTGCAAAATATGCTTAGCCAAGATGAGGGTGGTCCTTCACAAGCGGCATGGCTCCCGCCCCCACCGAAGAGTCATCCACAAATCCTTATTATGACGTGGATCCTCAAGGCAATATAATTGCCATTAGAAAAGGGAGGGTGGTTTTGGACCGACTCTATTCTTTATGCCAACGCCATTTTGGCGACAGATTATTTAGTAAATGGTCCGAACAACCTGCCGCCAATAAACGACAGGTTATTGGTACCCTTCGTGACGAATTCCAACAAGTAGAGGAATTCGAGGAGAAGGAAATTCATAAGCATATGAGCTTATGGATTAGGCATCGTCGTGATATGGCACGACGAGCTTATAGGGACAGGCAATCCAAGCCCTCCTGGTGTTCAAGAAATGATTGGAACCGTGTAAAAGCGGATGAACGAACACCAGATAAATACAAGATTCAGAAAGATGTTGCGGCCGCTAGGATGCATGGGATAGGCAATTCTAGGTTGGGCTCGAGCTAAAAGACGGGATTGCAAGCAAGCATGGTAAGTGAACTTACACTACTCTTATAGTTTATCTTTGATTTCATATGCTTTTATTTTTTAATATGCATTATGACTAGCTGCTTCAACGTAGCCCTAAATTAATTTCAACTTAAATTGAATGCATGGATAGTTGGCAGACTATGGACGTCTGCCAACTAAGGAGGAATACGAATATGCCTACAGGGAATCGTACGACGCATTAGTCGACAAACTAAAGAGCGAGGGTCATCCTCCAAATGTAAGTACTAGTTTTTGTATTCATACTAATGTGGTTTGAATTTTTATTTAATTTAATACGATCAAGTATTAAAAATTAATGTAGTTTGTTTGCTTGTGTTCATGCAAACTGGACGTCACGACGACGACGAGTAGATTAGGTTTATAAATTTTAGTTGATGTTAGATCTAGAAAGACTCGTGCGACATTAAAGCACCAATTTTGTAATACATTGATTCATATTATGAAAATATTATTATTCCAAATGATCGTGCTATATTGCCATTGTTTTTATATGTGCAATGTTCTTTTTTCAAAAATTGCAATGTCAAATTTAGAGATGTGGATTGACGTAATAACCAACTAAGAAATTAAACCATGTGCAATGTCGGATTTCAAAACAACAATCAATATCATATATAAAAATCTAAATGAAATTTATGATGTGCACAAAGCAATGCAGTAAAGTATAAAGTAATGCAATAAAATATAAAATAAAAAGTCGTTTAAGAATGAAAAGTACCTCATGCTTAGTTTGTTGTTTGATCCAAATGTTGAATGCAACTCAAAAATATTGTTTTAGAAACAATTCACGAACATCGCTTCTCCAAGAACTCAACTCCAAGAATAGCCCGATAAAAATGTGCGCACTATTTTTTACACATTTTTTATTTTTTTGACCTACACGTCGGACATTTTTTTCATCATTCTGTTACGTCCAATTATATGTCGGATGGGTTTCGGACATCCGTCGGAGAATTTTTTTCATCATTTTGTGTTTACAGACGTCAGAATCCGACAGGGTTCCGGGACGTCACAATGCGACGTCCACGTCAGAACGTTTGCGACATCTTTGGACGTCGCAATGCGACATCCACATCAGACGTCGCATTGCGACATCCACGTCAGAACGTGTTTCTGTCATCAGGATTTTTTGGTTCAAAATCCGGCACGTTGTGCCTGTCGGACTGCGACGTGTTTTAAAGTCGTTGGATTCCGATGACCTTATAGCGACGTGTTTTTCCGACGTCCGCGACGAATTTAAAAAAAATTAAGCTCGCAATTCACGTCGCAAAACATGGCGGGTGTTGTTGTGAAAAACTGAGATACCAACTAACGTCATCTTAACAAAACTTGCTAAACTCTCATCTAATTGTACGACTACAACATGCCTGCTCTTTTGGACATCACATGCACTAGTCGTGCCACTACCACTAAAAAATCTAAACTTCAATCCGTAGGATGAGATATTCGATCTCATTACAGAGACGTGCACCGCCAGAATTTCTCACATTTTATTTTTTATCTACAAATATTGAAAGCAAATAGTCAGAAAAACAAATAACAAAAAATGTTTAAAATATAAAAATGACTTATAACTATACATGTTTAGTTACAATCAATACTTACGAAATGACATTCTCTATCCCTACATTGTAGACAAACAATCGGGCCTTGTGGACACATACTTGTTGCCAACTGGAGTGAAATATTACTATTCTCGAATCGATCTTGCTACAGACTTAGTTGTTGACAGCAGTATCCATTGTGTCCTTAATCATCAGAATTACCTCATCTTTCTTAGTTCTTACTACCTACGAAAAAACGACATTTTGGAAAAGACTAGTCTTGGACCCTATGCTTGACCATAATTGAGATTTCCTTGACAAAAAACCAGTGAATCACAACTGTAGTGGTAAGTCTTTGCTTCACATAAACTTTTGATGCATTGTTTGGTAAAAAGGTTTTTTAAATGTATTAAGTGGCTTGATCTCAATTTTCTTACATACCATTTTGGAAAGAAACTAAAATTAAAGAGTCTAAATCAGTATTACTAAAATTTCTATGCATAGTATAAATCGCTATCCTAATTGTCTATACATAGTTATGTTCTTGTTAGAAATGATGTGTTCTCATGTTTTTAGGAATGAATTTAGATATAGTTTTCAGTTTTGATTTGAATTTATCCATGCTAATTTTCAAGGTTGTAATTTCCTTTGTTTTCTAGAATAATGTTGATATACAAAAATAACTCAATGTCAAGGAATATGTGTTATAGCTTCCTTTTCATTTTTTGGTAGACTACTTGTTTAACTTGTAATGTACCCTTGTAGAGTCATTAACAATGTTGCATATGGAATAGGTAATATTTCGTGCAAACAGAAACTATTTGGCATATTCCCTAGATTTCGTTAAAATTCACCATATTTGTGCATGTTTTCAAGAATATTGGTGCACAAGATAACACCTATAATGAAAATGATATAAAAAAAGAGGTTAAAAAGTTATAAATTTTTGACAAAAAATTGAAATTTTATTAAAATACGTCTTTCTGTAAAATTCAATGATACTGGCACAAGACGAGTATTTTACTAGGAGCATGTTTTTATAACTTGTCTACAATTTACTAATAGTTGTACAATGAACTATTTACGTATGACCATGCTTTGAAAAACATCTCCATTTCAAATCAAACATTAAACTGAAATATTCAGAGACTTGGACGAACTTCATTATTCTTGTAAGACATATTTACAAATTCTAGCTTAACGTCATGATGGCATTTAGTACAAGCTGATAAAAACATAATGTCAAGCAATGAATATTCTAGTTGTAAAACATATCTGTTTTGTTAGCCCATGATATATAAATTTAATACTTCTCATTGTTTTTCTACGTTTTTTGGTTTATGACAAGAGAACTCATTATGGGGACACAAAATACATTAGAAAAAGTGTCAAGGAGTGACATGCATGAAAATAGTTATTTATCTAATCTAATCTTCTGGTCAAATAACTTAAAATCCTTAGTACCAATTTCTAGCTTTCAACAAAACCAATACAAATAATATAGATGAGTCTTTCATTGCTTATCAACCAAAAAAGTGGAATAGATGCAAATAACCATGAATGCATTTGCTCCTCGACCACACATGTTCGTGTATGTAAGCACCTTTCAATGACTATAATTGTTATGAACAATGTTGACGAGTGGTGTCTAGTCCTCTCAAGGACTCCTACTCTTCTCTGCTCTGGTCCAGTCTTCAATGTGGACCCTTCAATTCTGTGTCTGCAACCGTGCCAACGAGACAACTGAGTTCTAACGGCTGACCACTCCTGCCTCAACACTCATTCACGCTATTGTAAAGTTTTTGTCGAATCTGGTGGTACAGATATCGATGTGATACGTGCAGACCTAAGGTTGATCCTTAGTGGCTGGGATTGGAATTTGGGAGAGAGTTAGACTATTATGATAAAATTTTGCTTAGCAGCACTGAGGTCATAAGTTTTCTGGAAGGCAAAGACTTTCACTGCAACGGACTTGCCAGGGACTATTTTACATGCCATTACTGCAACATTACTAGTCAATCTACTGATAGAGACGTGGTACTTAGAAATATCAGCGTTGTTCCTTCTTAGGAGCTGAGATTAGGAATTACAAAAGCTTTGTTCAGCAGCGATGAGGTTATAAGTTTCCTCCAAGACATACTTTGGCTGCAGTCTGCAATAAAGGTTCCTGAAACTGTTTTTTATGTGGGAAGTATTTGAGCTTTGAATTGTACAACAACAGCATATTTATGTCAGCACATTTCACATAGCCACCATATAGCATTTCTTATATGCTTCTCGGTCTTTTAAGGACTACTACTTGTAAACGGCTTTATATGCCTATAAAAAAAATCATCAAATTTTTCATAATGTTAATTTTTTAGAAAACATGTCAATTTCATTCCTATACTTTGCTGGCTTTCCGAAACAATGCTTCGCATACTCTAAGCATTTATTGCATGCATCTTATTTTTTTATTGTACTTTATTTTAATATGATGATCTTCACTTTTTGGCTCTTACTACCTTTTGGAGTCACGAAACATTGTAGTCATTCATGTTTGGTTTTTTAAGCTTTACAATCTGTCTTTCTTTTTGTAGTAGCATGCATATGTGCATGAACAAGGTCATCAAGTTTGTTCTACATTATGCATTATTTCATGGCCTCCAAGAAAAAGCTCTTCATGAAGCAATGTTTCTTTGCAATCATGTCCTCTTATGGATGTAAATGGAAACCATGGAGAGGATTTTCCACTAGTAATGTGTTGTGAATGAGACTCATTAATAAGAGGCCTCTAAACTGAAGTCATGTTCTTTACTCATGGTCATTGAATTACAATTAGCTAGGAAAGCTAGTATATTTGAAATGATCCTTAAGCTTGTGACGAATGCCTTCTTCTTCGTCATCATCATCACCCTCGTCGCTGTCGGTGCCAGTTCCCGCCGTTGTACCCTCAGCTTGGTTATCTTGCGCAAGTTCTTGATCAATCTGCTCCTCTGCCGCTTCATCAATCTGCACACACAATCGCAAGTACTTTTAGAAATTTGAATGCAATGCAAAACCCTATTTTAGCTTAACATGAGATACATACGTATTTTGTGAAAGTTGAATGCAATGCAATCCTATTTAAACCAAAGAGTAGTTTTAACTATCAGGAAATAAGTTAGGGTTTACCTGATCTATTGGAAAGATGCCTCTACTTTCCAATTCACTGTGCATGTTCTCGAAATTACAATTGTAGCAAAGTTTATATTCTTCATCACTTGGAAGTCTGCCATAGATCGCATTTTGTAGACACATCAAAAAAACTTGTTAGCAATTGAGCTATAAATATAACTTAGTTGACTTGAGCTATGAATAGAACTTTACAATGCAATTTAGGGTTAAAAATTAGTCACAAAATAATCTTTAAAACGATGTTTCCCCTCGGACCCAAGATGACTGATACTATTCATGCTCAGTCTTACTCTTGCTACTTTCTTGTGCTTGTCATATTTATGGGGAGTTTTCTTAAACTCACTCGTGAGAGAAGTCCAGGTACATTTGCCACACGAGGTTGGCTTGCCTGGTTTACCTAGCCTTCGAGATTTAAGCTTGTCACGATAGTGACGCATGTGCTCACCAAGCTTTCCCTCCATCCGTTTATTACATGGAAATTCTCTATGCAATGCCTCTATGATATAGAGTGCCTCTTTGAGCTGCATGGCTACATTTTTCACTCCACCCCCAACACCTCCTTTGCAAGGCATGGCACGATCGGCGATTGTATAAGAAAGATCTAGAAGCAGGAGATCTTGCATTGATGTACAAAACCAAGCTGATCAAGGGTAAGTTGAAGTTTACTGGGGAAGGCCCATATAAAGTGAAGAAAATCCCGAACTATAGCGCAATAGTTCTTGAGCACTTGGATGGAAAACGATTTGATACTCCGGTAAATGGTAGCCGATTACGTAAGTTCCGGCAGCCTGCTCCGCCAGTTCAGCAAGCCTGATCTCAATATATTTTTTTCATTTTATTTGTTTTCAATTTTTTGTTTTCAGTATTTAATTTGCTGAATTTTTTTGAAAAAAGACAGTTGAAAAAAATATATATAAAAAAAAAATAAGGAAAGACTGATGAGCAAAAGTCAAGAAGTCATCAGCATAAGGAAACAGAAGCACGGTATTTTTATGGTAAATGACTTAGAAAACCACTATTTTGGGCCGATTTGGCCAATACACTATCAAAAACTTTTGCTGAGCTCTCAGACCGTACATCCACCCTTGATTTGTCTAAATTGAGGTGGGCGAAGGTTTCTGACAAGAGAAAATCAATTTTTGAGTCAGGCGAATGTTCAGTGGTATGCCATTTTGGGAACCTTCGTCGTGCATCATAACGTCATTATGAACCTTCGCCGACCTGCTAGATGATCTTAAAATGTCAAAATTAGGTTGTCCATAGGTTCAGATTGTGAAAAAAAAACATTTATGACAGTACCTGGGCGAAGAACCCTCCTGGGCGAAGGTTCATCCTTCGCCAGCCTTGGAAAACGTTCGCCTGATAGGTTCAGATCCCTAGAAAACTTCGCTGAGATTTTTATAGCCTATTTTTACAGTATTGTACATGCCTGCAAATTTTTTTTCAAAACTGATCAGTCCAACTACTATTCAGTATAATGGACCCTATAAGTTGGCTGAATTCGATTCATTCCTCACTTGTGCTAGCGAAGCTCTTGCGAATTTTTCTTGCGACCAAAGCCTTCCAAATTTTCTGCATTGCCTTCTGATACATTCTCGCGCTGTTATAATTCCTTTCTGATCATCATGTCTTCTACCGATACTTCCTAGTCTCTGTGCTATACTATCCATCATGATGTCCCATCTGCAACGGACATCATGATTCTTCCTAGTACAAGCATGGTCACTCAGTGGATGACCCTTGCGGAGCCTCTACTTACTGCAATGAGTATTCATGAGAGAGCCTTTTCGGGATGCATCAATATAGATTTCATCACTCTTGCCTTCAGTACGTGGAAGGAAGAGAAATCCAAGTTTTACATCACGTTCCAAGGAGAAGCAACATGAAGAAAAGGCGAAAAGCAAAAAGACATTGGCCCAGCAACAAGCTGATCGCTTGGAAACCTACATCAGCTCTCTTGAAAATGCCCTGACAACCGCACAGGATCAGGTAGATAAGGCAGTGCAAGAAGCCAAGCAACAGGTGCAGCTACTAAAGGGGCAATTACAAATGGCCAAACAAGATTGCACACGGCTTCAAGGTGAATTGGATGTGACCACCCTTGAGCGTGATGCGTATCTGCAAACACAAATACCCGATCATCTGGTCACACCGACGAAGATTGCATATTTGTTCAAGAAAGTGGAAACATACAAAGTGGCCCTTCAGGGATTCCAAGGTTGCTTTGATAGGTTCAAAGGAGCACCTTCAACCGAGTTGGAAAAGGCAAAAGAGACCATCAACGCCTATGAATTCTCAAGTGTTGGAAGTCGGACCACAAATTCTCGTCACTGTCATGCCGCAATTCTCCCCTTCGCGCCAAGAAGCTGTACAGATGGATACAGGGGTTGATTTAAGCATGGACCAGGGGGGAGCTCCAGATCTAGCAGATCAACCGCCAACTATACCGGTAGTACAAGCGGGTCCATCCTCATCAAGGACATGCCATTTATTCAGAAGGCCCATCAGCGTCGAGGACCAGATCCAGACCTTCTTAAAGCAGCATCCACATGAGTCCTCGCGTGGTTATTGGGTTCTCAAATTTAAGACCTCCGAGATCAAGGCCGACAAAGAATTAGACAAAATACCTACATTGGGAGAGTAGCCGGCATGGAGAATCACGGTTTTTGAGAAAACTCCGGAATCAATTAGGAGTTACGTCGCCAGCCCTCGCCAGTTGCGGGTAGATCCTTATTACGTGCCAATGCTGCGAAGACAAAAATGGAAAGATTTGGGATTGGCCATGGATAGAATCACCATCCATATGCTCAATTGGCCAATCATCCACTAGCCTTACAACTGGAATATTTCAGTGGATTTCCACCGGGCCTTACAGGGATATCAGAGAGAGTATGTCCACTCTCCGGATCCAACATTGCGACAATCGGCAATGTCTGCAAACGATCTAACTCTGTTGGCGTCAGTGGCAACCAAATGGGACGATTGCCTTTCCATTCTGGCATTTGATCCAAATAAGCCGATGGCCTCAGAGCAAATCAAAGATCAGCTGTCGATTGCTCGATTGTATTTTCGTGCGGCTATGATGGGAGGCTCTTGGGAATCCCGCTTCACCTCATGAACAAGTTTCAAGTGGATTGCCGAAGCCCACCATTGTTTCCTGCCGCATAATTTGGATTTCAATATTGCACGTCTTGACTTTATGGAGAAGGTGCAGTATCATTTAATTAAGATTCGGCGCGAAGCCAATAAAAGTCCCCAATGAGTGCATATTGTAGGTGTCGTGGGACCGCCACCAGTTTTGGTGGGGGATATTGTTGGAGAGTTTGCGGATCCCAAGGCAACCCTAACCCTAGTTAATAAGTGAGAAGGATTTGGCACCCTGCGTGTGTAAGTCCAACCCAATGATCACATAGTTATTTGATTGATTAATTAGAAAGTCAATAAAAGGACTTAAGGCCTTTTTGCGGGACTTTTAATGTCGCAAGGCCTAAATGTCAAGTTAGTGAATAGAGTTGGGTTTCCCTCCAATTTTGATGGTTCCCACACTTTTTTAAGTTTGAATAAAAAGAGAGACAAGACTGGACCAATAGGATTCAGAGGCCAGGGTCCTCCTCTCTACTATAAAAAGGGACCAACTCGAGTTGTTCCTCATGTTCATTTCCTCATTTCAATAAAGCATATTGGTTCTCTTTAGAAATGGATTGATGAATGTCCTTGCTCTTCCTCTCTTTTCCTCCATTTCTCATGCTTTCTTTGGATTTTGCTAATTGTTGGATCTTATCATTATTTGGATTGCTATTTCTTATGCTTTTTGTGAGAGAGAAAGGGAGAGAGAGAAGAGTAAGTTTCTATCATTGTTATGGATTTAGGGTTAATGGAATTAGGGTTAATGGATGTAGTGTTAATGCTTAGTGTTAATGGATGTTAGTGTTAGATCCTCTATTCATGTTGAAATCTGAATATACTATCGCTCTCATGGGAACGAACCTCCGCATGACAACTAACTCTGTCTCTTTGATGCTAGATTGACTAGATCTTGGATTTAGGTTAGGCAAGGAAAGAAACCCACTACAAAGCGGCAACGAGCGACAAATGTTGGCAGATCCTTTGCTTTGGATCATCTGTTTACTGTTTTTTTGTTCTTATTACTTCTTCTTTTGCTTGTCAGCAGAGACAGTGGGCTTTTGCTTAAGTTATTATTTCTTGTTTAAAGCCCAAAATCAGGTAGAAGGGACATATATACGTTGTAGTAATGTGCTGCCTGTCAAAGGACAATCCAGGGACGTCACTCTTGAACTAATGCACATGCATAAACAGCCACTCATACATACCAAAATGTTCAACCATAAAATCAGTGTGCAGATTCGTTGAACAAACAATGAAATTCTACTTAATGCTGCAAATCAAATGGACAGATCTTACACACTAAAACTACTCTACACATGCATTAACCTACAACTAGAAACAAGAACTAAATGGATAGCTTCTTGAAATCTGAAAATTAAACTAGCATACACATTACCACCGCAAGAAACTAAACTAACTCGACTAGACAGCATTTTAGAAGTCCAAGAATCAAGAAACACTCATTTCTTGATTCTTGGACATCCCAAGAACATCAAGAACTGGAATGTAAGCAAATATGCAAGATCTACACCACAAATCCAGCCTATTTAGTTTACCTGAATGCTGATTCCTACATTAATCCACAAGAAAACATGAAATCTAATCCACTCTACGAAAGCAAGGGAACTAATCCACTCTAAGATCCACAACCACACACAAAGGAGATGGAGGGGCAAGATCATTAATGCATCACTCAAGAAACAAGAATGATCAAGGGGCTCAAGAATGCATCAAAACTCATGGAAGATCTTCTCATTTCAGCATGGAGTAGATACATTTACAAAAGCCTCCCTTCTACAAAGGGGGAGTATCTTAAATAAGCAAGAGAGCTTCTTAGGTGGCATCCTAGTGGCATTTTCACATTACACAAATTACAAGTGGAATTATGCTCTCCACTAGATGTCACCATCAAAAGGTGACTCACTCTACTTTTCTAAGAGGGGCCTACTTTCATTTATTACCTTGCCTAGAAATACTACTTCCTACATGGTTGTTCCATCTTTCGGGATTCACCATGAGGCTTACACAGTTTTTACTTGACAATATTAACTTGTATTCCTCGGCTATCATACTTGGCTCTGGTATTCCATGAGGTAATTCTTCTGGAAATACAATAACTTATTCTTCTCAATTTGCTCCTGATCCAAGTCTACCGAGTTAAGAATTTTTGACAATTCACAACTACTTAGATGCATTTCAGATAAATCCAAAATTGGCTTAGCAAATAAAGAATAAGCTTTATACTGTGAATCTAAAATTTCCATCACATTAGCAAATGAACTCATCCCAGATGGATGTACAAAATTGTCTCCAAACAATGTAACTATTTCTTTATCCCCCTAAAAAGAGAGAACATGCTTCTCAAAATCTATCTCAAGATGCTTACTAAATAACCACTCGTATCCTAGAAATATGTCCGTACGCGCTAAATCTAAAACATGAAAATCAATTAACTCTCTATAGAAATGGATCCAAACTGGAAGCCTTGCAACTTTCACATCCCACGTCTCCAACTCTGCTCCTGAATCTAGATATACTCGATATCTATGATTACTGGTTTCAATTTTGAGTCCGAGTCTCTGCACAAGACCAGAGTTAATGAAATTATGAGTAGATCCACTGTCCACTAAAATACTAACTTCATGTCCATTCACAGTGCCTTTCAAACGAAATAAATCATTTGGCAAGAATGAAGTAGTACTAAAAAAACAATCACACTCACAATTTATTTTATTAATTTCCAACTGAAGATTCTCTTTACCTGGCATCTCAATCACTTGAGCTGTGTCTTTCTTTTGGTCTGGGCAAAATTTCATAACGTGTCTAGGCTGACTGCAATGAAAACAAACATTGGTCCTTCTAGCCTTTTTCAGGGACAACTTTTTCTTTTGTCTAAATTCAGATGCAGCTTGATCCAGTTCGTCAAAATATTTAGTTTTCTTATTCCCACGAACTCTTTTCTGCTCTTTTTTTTGGCTGGGTCCAGATGATCCGGATGGATTAGCCTGTAACTACTTCCTAGATGCCACTACCGTGGAGTCGTACGCTTTCGCGACACGAACAACATCATAAAAGGTTTGAAGCACGTTACGCTTACACTCATTCTGATAATGTGCGGGCAGACCTAGGATAAACTACCATAGTGCTAGCTTTGCATCGAATGAGAGGACTTTATTCCATAAATCCATAAAATCTTGTAGGTACGAGTCCAAACTTCGAGTACCCATTTTGCAATTCACAAATCTTTGGTAAAAATCTGAGTCGTCTACAACCACAAATGACTTTCTGAACACCTCCATAAACTCGTCCCATGTGGTAGGTTTAGGTTGCAAGTCACGCCACCATGACGAAGCTTTGCCATGGAAGAACAGAACAACACTCTCAATCTTTTTCTCCTCAGGAATTCCGTGTAGATTGCAATAACCGGTCCACTTGGTTAACCAGTCATCCACAATTTCAGGTTTTTTCTCTTTTTTCTCCCCCGAAAAAGGTTCAAGCTGAAAGCCCAAATTCATAACAGATAAAGCTCTTACTTGATTTAACAGCACTTCCATTTGTTGATCACGCAAAGTCGTCCTGTTGTTTATCTCAGTAAGTGCTTGGCTTAATGACTGGCAAATTTGCAGATAGGTAGGCATTGGCAGCTGACCATCAAGAGCTGCATTTGCATTATCATTTGCCATATTGATTTCCTGACATGCAAAATTTGCTTAAATTAGATCCAATCATCAACTAATAAGTGAAACGTTCAAAACTTTCATAACTGGTTGATATTATTCAACAAGGTCTTTCACTCCATTTGTGCAAACTTTTGCAAAATCAATATCAGATCAAATTAAACAACAACAAATTTTATGATCAACACTAAAATTTACGAAAAATTGGGATTTTCAAAATCTGTTCGAAATGGACCAACTGTGAAAATCGATTAAAATATCGATTTTGCCAAAACATAGGCACTGTCACAAATCGAAAACATTTTGAAAGATCCTACATGCAACTTACTCGACATGCACAGACTTTTTCAAAAAACGAAATTTTTTTCGTAAATGGCCTAGTTACTAGGAAATCTGCTTTTTGATCTAGAATTGCCAAAAATAGCTACATGTAAGAATTCTACTAATCAAAATCACTGGTTACGCATGCAACATGCATTTAAGCATGCCTACAGATCTTTCATACATTTCCATCAACAGGAAAGCACTATACTGGTTTACAAGCATGCATGCATCAGAACAATTTCGAAATTTTGCAAATTTTAGTTCAAAAATTGCCAAATTTCAGACAGCCATAACGTTCTCTACAGGACACCAAATTGGTCGCTGTAAAGCACAGTATGGAGGGAGAGTGGGTCTACAAGGCAGTTTCCACATCACCCTTCCCCATAGGCTTCACATGTGTGAGCAATAAATGCACAAAAAATAGGTAGGAGGGCGCACTTTTGGAGAGAGGAATCATCAAAAACCACATCCCAACCCCATATGCCTTGGATCAGAGGTTACAAGCACTCTAGTAAGGTTCATTAGAAAGGCATAGAAGCTTATAACAGGTCCAGCAAGCAATCATAAGCTCATATCATGCAAAAAATGCATTTATGGCCTCCTTCAACAAGCAAAACTTCAATATGTTGGTGTCTAATGCACATCTATCCAAATTGGATGCATGATGGCTCAAATCAGAGGCAATACAAATATCTTTCAGCTTGTAATAGGAACCAACAGATTCAGACCCCCAATTGAGAGGTATTCATGCTCAAAAATCATCAAAAATACACTATTTTTGGGTGTTTTGAGCCCCCTAATGGTGTCTAATCCCTACCAAACTTCATGAAAGCTTAGGGACAGCTTCATTACATCTCTGAAAATGTTCATACCAAGTCTTGGCTGAGAATTTTGAGATCTACCCCAAAATTAGTCCAAAAATCATCAAAAAAACCTTGTTTTTTGACCAATTTTGACCAAAATTTGTGGGGAAAATCCATAAATTCGTGCAATCAAATCCAAATCCCTATGAATCCATTGCATGCAAGCACTAAGAGTTCTAATATTAGTCAAACATGGGTTTTATAGCCCATTTATGGTCCAAAATCACTATCTAATCAACCTTTTGACTATTCAAACATCATGCAATCATTAAATTCTGTAATTAATGACTATAAAACAGTAAGTACAATCTAGAAAACGTACTACACCAGATCCTATAATCAATTCCTTGCAAAAACCATCAATTCTAGGTGAAATTTTCACTAAATTCATCAAAAATCCTAAGATTTCCATCAAAATTCATGGAGCAAATCTACAATTATGATTTTTAGGCTAAAGGTACACCAAGGATCTGAGAATCCACCTACTTGAAATTGAATTCCAACACCTGGAAGAAGAAGCAAAGAGCTACACCAAAAGAATTGCAAAATCCAAGATCCTCAAGCTCCACCTCCTAGTAGATGTGATCCAAGTTCTGATACCACTGTAAGAACCACCAAGTGAAGATCTTCAGGATTCCAGTCACATGCAAACCAAAAGGACACCTGTGGAGCATGAACCGCCCAACCAATATGGAGAGGCTAGTCAATATCCTAACCAATCCACCCCCAAGCCACAGTGAAGAACACAAGAGAGGAGAGGAAAAACTGGCTCAAGAATCACAATTCACAATAGGAGGATGGGCGAGTTTCCACTAGACTTATTCTCCTCAAGAGAGAGAGAATATTCCCTTTAGGATCCCCATGTAACCTAAATTGAGCTATTTACCTCCTATTCTTGCATTAAAGCAGTCTTCACCATGCATGTGTTCCTATGTCCAATTATAGGTCTGGGCCCTCATATGATTATTAATTATTTAATACGACCACGTCCGGAATGACGTAGCATAACTAATAACCACATACAACTAGAGTGACCAGCTATCTGCGTCAGGAACTATTCTGATTCCCTTGTACAGGACATGGACATAACACAAAGACTCTTGTGCCATCCAACCAATAGGTGAATTTGGATGTCCATGAATGATGGAGGAAGGCATCTTTCGAAAGCACAAACAATCTCAATATCTTTGAGATGCATGTGTCCTATATCTTCTGTATTTATGTCTTTTGAAGATATCCATCTGCATATTCGTCGCATACAAAAATAGAAATGCGTCAATAATATACATATACATGCGAAATGTGCTCATTTGAATGACATTAAGACTCACGAGCAATACCTTGTAAAGGTCGACAATTCTGAGATAATGTTTTGTATATCTTCGGTGAAACACCCTTTCGATGCCACCGGAAATACATGCTGTCAACATAAATAGGCCAAAATATAATTGTCATGACATTTTATGCAAATAATCTTGATTATATGCGTCAATAATTAAGCACATCAAATACATATACCTGTATCATCTTGTGCCAATCGTGAGACTTTAATCCGGATAATTTGCTGTCTGTGGTAAATGCCCCTCTTATAGACCCCGCGTATGAAACCATGAATGAACTTAATTGCAATTTATCTCACATCATCAAGACATGAAGATGATCATCATCACATCATCATCAGCTTCCAATTCTCCAACTTTATTTTAAAATTTTGTATTTGAACTTCAAAAACCTGGATATTGTTACTGAGATAATCTATATTCTATTTTAGCAGGTGGATATCATGAGAGAGAAAATGCCATAAAATATAGTTGGCTAACTTCAATCTTGTTGCAACTTCCTCGGGAATATCCAACTTACTCAGCATTGTCCATAAAACTAAGAATTGGCCTAAAATCCTTCTTAAAAAAAGATCTAGCCATCCATCTACAATATTACTCATCAACCGCACATGATTCAATGTATTGCAGCTTAGCTCGATGCATATGTTTGACCCATAGAATATGTGAACCATCTACGATTCACCACAGTTCAGAGAACTGTATAGTCAACCATACGGTTTTCAAACATTTGTACAGTGAACCGTGTAATTAACAATAAATTAATTAAATTCAATTCGTAGCAAAGTCTGTATATATGCAACAAAGTCTTAGTTACTTTCAAAAAAAGTCTTTCAAATAGTTTAAAAGATAGCTTTTGCCCGCATGTACAGAAACCAGCAAAAATCTTCAATTTATGATACATAGCAGCAATGATCCAATAACCACTTTTCCACAGTTCTCAGAACCGTTAGTGATATGGTTTGACCTGCATAAATCCATTGATGATAATATACTTCAACATTGTCCACAAATCTAAGGATTAGCCCAAAATATTGTCATAAATCCAAGAATTGGTTAAACAAGCCTCATAAGCGTCACTAAATTATTAACAAATGTCGCTTAAGCATCACTACATGCCAACAAATCTCGCTAAATTTTTAAAGTCAATTATGTGTCGCCCGATGATGTTTGTTGTGACATATATTCGTCGCCCAGCGACCGCCAATTTGAAATTCCCTTTGCACGCCATTTCTGATATTTCCTCTCATTTTTTCTCTCATTCTCAATCATCTCATTTTGCTTCCTTGCTTCCTTGCTTGCCATTGCTCATTTTGCTTCCTTGCTTCATTGCTTTCTTGCTTGCCATTGCTTATTTTTCAATTCCATAGTGATCTTGTTGCTTGTTACTTGTATTTTCATTTTCATTTTCATATACATATAGTGATCTTAGCTTGTAGTAGTGTTAGATTTTACTTAGTTGCAATCTTAGTGTTTTGTTTAGTTTTGTTGTAGTAATTTAGTGTAATTTTCCATACAGTTTTCAATGTTTTTTACGTGGTTAGTTATTGTAACACTGGTATTGATGGCCAGTGGAAGTGGTGGACGACGCGGTCGGAGTGACCGGTTGTCTAGTTCTTTCCGGGGGCGCACTTCTGAGGGTGCGCCCCCCTCTAGTGGCGGCCGTAGCTCCGGCGGTGGCTGTGGAGGTGTGACCTCTAGTAGCAACCAAGAGGAGGCACTTCGTCTCAATACAGAAAATCAATCTATCTTGAATTTGGATCTTGCTTCAATCACAAAAGAAGAAACACATGCAAGGAAGAAGTCTGTCTCTCCCACGAGTTTCAAATTACTAATAAACTCTCTAGGAACTTACTTTCAACTCAAACACAGTAATATGTGTGAAATGAAAACTCTAAGACCTCAGAATACTCCTATCCAATTCTACTTGATTGATAGTGAAAATTAATGAAAATGGTGAAAAAGACAGATGTGTGCTCACTTTGGCATATGTCACGAGTTGAGTACCCTCTCAAACTCTCTGATTGCCTAAAACTCTTCTAAAAGAAAATCAAATTGATTTAGAAACAAGAGCAACACATTATACTCTTCAATACCTATCCAACAAGCCATAGAACATCAAATTTGGATCATTCCTTGAGAAGTAGCACTCATTAATGAGGGCTAATTTCACACGCGTGAGCTCTCTGTCCGTACAGAGCTCCGCTGGATCAGATCAGTCTTGATTTGGTCCACTTATGGTCCACACATTGCTTGTTTCTTAGTGAGTTTGAATCCCTCTTCAAAATCCGAGTTCTTGCAAGCAAAAACCCTGATGATTCGATGTATACACCCTCACCTCTTCAAAGCATGAAGCTCTGATACCATGTGAAGTTTTTCGCACGTGTGAACTTCACCACACACCCTACAAGATCTTACTGAGGTGTTGTGATTGCACAAGATTGATCAAAGAACAGTACGCTTAAAAAATCTAAGGCAAGAGCACAATGGCATATATCTGATGAAAAATCTAACTCTTCACTATGAGAAATGAATGTCAAAAAAAATTCTAAGTATTCAGTATGGGAAAAAGAGGCTGCTCTAGGGTAGAGAGAGAAAATCATCCATAGAAAACTCGGGTAGATCGAGAATGAGTCCAAAACATCAAAATCTCAATATTCACAATATGGCAAAACATGCCCAGCTTTCCCTACATGAGAGAGACTCAAATTCCTATAGTGGAGTTGCATGGAAAGTCCACTTAACTGGACTAATTCACCTACCATAGATCCACATGTGTAACTGCATGCATGTATGTTGCATGTACTGCATGTCAACTCATAAAACTGCCTAGACATGTGTAGATCACTGAAACTACTTTGCATGTTGCATGAACTGATTGCATGTGGCTTGCATGCATACAGTAAAACTTTGCATGTTATCTAAACATATTCATGTCATCATAATTGAACCTATCTATCTTAACTCCGAGCTACACTAGAAAAATATGTGCTCAATTCACACTCCTTTTATGTACAATATGAATTTTAGTGGAAATCACCATGGACATGATGCCAAAATCGAGATAGGAAGATAATATTTTAATAATCTTCACATTCGTCAAGGAACTGCCTGAGCCAGATTATTTCATTGGCCATTTTTGTTGATGCAACATACTCTGCTTTGTAGGATAACTGAGCCACAATGGTCTACTTCTTGCTGACCCAGAGAACTGCCTTTCCTGACGCGATGGTGCATCCTCCTGAGATGCTTTTACAATCATCCTTGAGGGATGCCCAGCTAGCATAACTGTAGGAAAGCATCTTGAACTCTGCCTCACAACAATAACACAAGCCATAATCTCTTGTTAATTGAAGATATTGCAAAATTCGTTTTGCAATCTTCCAATGTGTTGAAAACGTATTAGCTTCTTGTAAGGTGTGAGATGTATTTGTTCTCTCTCTTCTTCAGTCCTCGGACAATCATCGTTTGTCAGCACTGCCCCTGCGAGCATTGGAGTATTCGCTCCTTTGCAATTCAGCATTCTCGGTGTATCTGGACTAGTGAAGGTTTAACTTATTCCCCTCATATTCCCTTTCAATTTGCAAGCCAAGGTAGCACCTGGCCTCTCCCAGATCCACAATCTCGAAATGTTGCGAGATGTCTTCCTTCACTTCAACAATCAGCTTCTCACTCTTGCACAATATCAGAGTGTCGTCCACATATACAGCCACAATGATGAATTGCCCATCTGTGACTCTGACATACACATTGGAGTCAGCCATCAGTGGCTTGAATCCTAATGATTTCAGGGCTTGATCTTTCTTTTTGTACCATTGTTGAGCTGACTGTTTCAGACCACAAATACTTATATGCATTCTGCATGCATAATCAGTAAGTGAATTTGAGGTGTATCCTGGGGGTTGATCCATGTAGACTTCTTCGTCTAACTCACCATGCAAGAAGGTTATCTTCTCATCCACAATGTGGATCCTGAGGTCACAAGCAGCTGCATATGCAAATAACAGACGTAGGGACAAATGTTTGATGACAGGAGAGAAGGTTTCAGAGTAGTCAATACCATATCTCTGAGAAAATTCTTTCGCTACCAATCTTGCCTTGTATTTCAAGACATTCTCATCTGGTCCATACTTGAGCTTGAAAACCCATTTGCACTTGACAGTCTTGCACTTATGTGGTAATGGCTCCAACATCCATACCTGGTTCTTCCTCATGGACTCCATCTCTTTGTTCATGGCGTGGATCCATTTGACCTTCTCTGGACTGTCAATCGCCTCCTTGAAAGTCTGTGGTTCGTCACTAAATCCACAAAACTCTTCTGATATGGAGGCTGAACTGCCTGGTACATATCTTGATGGCGCTCTTCGTGGTCTTGTCGACCTTCTAGGATATTCTCCTGGGACAACAATGCCTTTGCCTTTGTCTGCTTTGCTTGTTCCGGAAACATCTTGGTTTACAGGTTCTGTAGCAGTAGGCTGCCTCTTGAATCTTTCTTCTTCAGATTCGTCGCTCGAACGGGAGACGACTCAAAAATTTTTGTTTTCGTGTTTGTCTTCTGCTCTCTCTGTCACTGGTGGCAAATCATAGTACTGTCTTTTCAGAACCTCATAGTTGACAAGATCGTCACTGGCCATCATCTTTCTCTCATCAAATCTGACATCTCTGACTATCTTCACAGTGTTCGTGTCTGGCATGTAGACTCTGTAGTATGACGAATTGTTGTCATAACCTACCAGAAATCCCTATTCAGCTTTCTCATCAAGCTTCTTTCGAAGCTTATCAAGAATATGTGCATAAGCTGCACACCCAAAGATTCTGATGTGAGACAGGCTGGGCTTTCTACCCCACCGTAGCTCGTGTGGTGTCGTGTGAGGGGCCCAGACTTTCCTATCTTGTTCTGGATGTATATAGCTGTAGCTACTGCTTCAGCCCACAGTACCCTTGGAGCTTTTGAGTAGGTCATCATGTATCTGGTAGTTTCCATCAGGGTCCTATTCTTCCTCTCTGCAACACTGTTGTGCTACGGTGTGTAGGCTGCAGTCCTTCTGTGACTTCTGAAATTAGACATAATTCATCTTGATGTCACAAAATGTGAGGTGGCTCCTGAATCTAGGATCACCTCGTGTGTGTCAGATGTTGATGCTGCACACATGTCTTCACAAATGTAGGTGATCGAACAATTTCTATTCAATCTCTCTTTGCCCATTTTTGAGCTCTTAGGCTCCTCGACATAGGATGAACTGTTGCTCTTCTCCTGTCTGTTCTGTGCTGATTTGTTTCTCGGGTTCAGACAACAATCCATGACTGCATGACCCTTCTTGTGACAGTGGATACACTCAATTTTTGGATTGAGCCAGCATGTATCAACTGTGTGCCCATCTCTTCGACATCTCATGCAAATCTTCTTTTTTCCACCTTGTTGTTTCGATCTCCCTTTGTTCTTTCGGTTGCCTTTGCTGGTCCCCTCTACTTGCTGATCATGATCCTGCCTTTGATTCGACTCCCTCTTAGGATTGAATTGTTTCTTGGATTTTTCTTGTTGTCATAGAGGGCTTGGTCAGAACCATCCTTGTGATCAAGGTATTCTCTAGCCTCGACTTCCTCTCGAATCTCGACAATTGCCTTTCCAAGGGTCATTGTAGGATCTTTTACAAGCAGGGTTCTCGTTGTTCCGAAAGATGTGGGTAAGGCTCTCAACAAGTAAGTGAGCTGCTTCTCAACTGACACTGCATTCTCTGCTCCATAGTTAGGTAGTGATAGAAATAGATCCTTCTTCCTTACAAAAGAAGTGAGGTCTTTTCCATCCCATTGTAGATTTGTCAATTGATATTCCAACATCATTATTTGACTTCTTGATTTCGTTTGAAATCTCGTGAACAGTGTATCCCACATCTCCTTAGCTTTGGAGAGTGTCGCCAGGTCAAGTGTGAGACTATCTTCGATGGATGAAGATAGCAAGGCTATTGCCTTGTCATTTTTCTCCTTCGACTCACGTAGTTGCCTGATGTCGTAGGCCTCTCCTCTGTGCCATCCACCCAGGGGAATAAAACTTCACTCTTGAGTATCAATGATGTCTTAACTTTCCAGGCTAGAAAGTTAGATCCTGAAGAATCAAGAACTGTATAGATCTTGCTCTGTATGTTACTGATTGAAGTCATTGCTTCTGAAGTGTGTTCTCTTGTTGATGGTTTTTTGTTTGAATGCTTGGCCTCTTGGATCTGATAGCTTCTTGGCTACGTCCAATTAAGGTAGGCTTTGATACCACAAAGCAACAATTCGGATGGATTTCAGATATGATTGCTGGTCACTGCCAGCTATATCATTCCTACAGTCCTCCAAAATGTAGACAGGCACTGCTGCTCTACGTTTTGAATTAACAACATTTAAACAAGATTCAAACCAAAGTGCAAAATTAATGAACAAGTGAATCAGACACACACATAGCAGCAGACTAATTTACATTCAAGATCAGACATGACAAGAGTGATATGTGTGCAATGGCTACAAAATCATCTATTGATTCTTCTCTGATTCTTCAAGCATTGCACACAAATCCACGCAGTGCGTTGGCATGAGAGAAATACGATTCTCACACGAGTAATGTCTCACTTACTAGCGGACTTGTGGATCTATGGATCCTATGCAAGCACCCAAATGGACTTGTATTCTGTATTTTTTGTCTTCTTGCTTACTAGCATTAGACTACTTCATTGTGGTGTATCAAGTTTCATCCAAAAAGTATATAGTCGCATCATGTAATTTATAGATTAGAGTGATTAAACATCTACAACTAATCACGAATTACAAGAGTGGCAGATTAGCCACGACCTAGAGTGTATCTGCTGACGTCATGCTATCAGATCAAATATCTGTACTTCTGGGTACTTGTCTGACCTTCTTAATCTTTTTGGTGCGTGAGGGCAGAAAAGGGTGTCGCGACGATTTTTGTGTCGCTTCGTGTCTTTTGACTTTTGCATTGTCTGACTTTCTCCCATGTACCGCAAAAAATTCTCTTTTGTGAATTTTTCTCGTTCGTGTCTTTTTGTCAGGGTGTTCGTGAACATGTCTGCTTCGTGTCTTTTGACTTTCGCATTCGTGAACATTTTCGTCAGGCTTAGGGCTAAAAGCTAGCAAAGCTTTGTTAATAGCAATGTTTTGTTCCTTCAAAGTTGTATTTTCACCAACAAAAGTACACTCAAAAGATCATTGAAGACTTCAACATACTTGAATGCAAAGGTGTGCATACTCCCATGATACTTGGAACAACACTGAGCAAGGCAGATTGTTCGTAGACTCTCAAGGAAGAGGAACGAATGGCCAGAACACCCTATCATATGCTGATTGGATCATTGTTATATCTGGCAGACAACACCAGACATGATATAGCATTTGTAGTATACAGACTGATCCAATATAATCAGAACCTAGGATCGTTGCATTGGAAGTTAGCAAAGAGAGTACTACAATATCTCTTGGAAACGAAAGACTATGGACTAAGAAAGTGATAGTAGTCGGCTGGGGAGAAATGGAGGTGGGTGTGGGTGTGGGTGCAGTATATAAGGTAATGGCGTATGTAGTCCACGCATGAAGGTCAGTGAGGGGAGGAGGTGGGGTACAGGGGATGAATTCCCTCCAGAAGGCACCGGTGGAGGAACTGCAAAGGGAATCGACTAAGCTTTTCCCTATTTGAGTTTCATACATCCATTTCTTCGGGCGGAGGGCATGATAGAAAGATCGACGAGCTCTAGCATCTGGTGTAGCCATACTCTGGATTAGCAAGAAGCAAACAATAGTAGCTCAATTTTCCTATGAAGCGATATATGTAACAGCAGCCAAGATGGCAAACGGGCTGATTTGGATCAAACAGATGTTGGAAGGATTTGATGAATTTGTTTCTGAACCTTATGTCTTGTTAATAGATAATACTTCAGCAATCTATCTTACGAAAGATCCTGTATTTCACTCAAAAATGAAGCACATAGCCATCAAGTATCATGTTATTCAGGACTTAGTCGAGAAGAAGATATTGAAGACAGTCTTTATACCCACAGAGGAAATGACAGTTGATATCTTTACAAAGCCACTCAGTAAAGCTTTGTTCGAGAAGCAGCGTAGAAGATTGGGGTTAATCCAACTGCCCACTTTGAGAGGGAGCTGTAGAATAGCTGATCAGACATATCTCGATTCTACTAACAAAGTGTGTAGTTTACTTGACAAAGGATGAGAAAGAAACGAATGCGAATTCAAAACATTTCTATTCGTGACCATCTCAAAAGATTCGCGAAGGATTCGTGAAATTTATCTTGTAGTCAACTCGAAAGATTCGCGAAACAGTTTCTTGTAGAAGCTCGTGGCTTTCTTGTTGAAGCTTGAAAGATTCGCGAACATAATCTTGTCGCGAAATGTTAGCCGATATTTTCGCATGGAAAATCGGGCTAATATTGAAGTTTAAGTTCGCAATAATTGAAAAAATCAGCATGTAAAACCCAGTTATTAGAGAAAAATCGACACAAATTTGCCTTAGAATTGGGTCCCAGCCCATCCCTAAAGTGGCTAGACACAGTTTAAAAGAAAAAAGTTGAGAGTTGTAGTTGTCTTGTGGTTTGGGAGTGACAAGACTTTAAAAGGAGATTTTCCAGCAAGTGCATTGTGAGGTAATCTATTGCACAAATAGTTTGCACAATTTATAGCTTCATCCCAATAATCAATAGGCAAAGAAGCTGCTGCTCGAATTGCTTTAGCACATTCACATAAAGATCTATTTTCCTCTCAACTACGCCATTTTGAGATGGAGAATAAGCACAAAAAAACTCTTTCTTTATTCCTTCACCTTCACAGTACTCATGAAACTTGTTGGAGATGTATTCACCTCCTCCATCACATCTTAAAGCTTTAACTTTAAAAGAAAACTATTTCTCAACATAAGCGTTGAAGATTAGGAAGTGATAAAAAACCATTGCCTTTGAAGAAAATAGATACAACCAAGTATATCTAGTAAAGTCATCAATAAAGGTGACAAAACATGTTGCACCACCAATACTATTAGAAGAGAAAAAATGTACATCTGAGTGTATAAGCTCCATAGGATGAGTAGTCTTTATAAAAGACTTCTGCTATGGCTTTTTGTGTGACTTTGCAATGGCACAAGCCTCACAAGGCTTCAAATCTTTAGAAAGAGATTTTGGAAGACCAATAGCCTTCACCTTCTTAACCATAGAATGACCCAACCTTCTATGCCACAGCTCCTCCTTAGATAACAAAGCAACTTCACAAAGGTTTGCATTCTCATAAGAATTCAACTTAAAAATTCCACCACATCTAGATCCATCAACAAGGATCTCATCTTTTCTCTTGATAAAACAAGTATTGGAGTTGAACTTTACATCACAACCATTATCAAGCAACTTTCCCCACACTAATTAAGTTCTTTGTGAGTTTTGGAATGAAAAGAACATTAGAAAGTGCAAGAACTTTTGAAAAAGCAAGTTTCAATGGAATGTTGCCAATTCCTTCTATTGGGCACTCATGATCATTAGCTGTGTAAATAGATCTCTTGAGTCCTTTGAAAGGTAAGATTGAGTCAAATGACTCCTTTGAACATCACATATGTGAAGAGGCTCCACTGTTTATGTACCAAGCTCCATCTTTCTTGAAAGGTGATGAAGAAAAATTGGACACCATAAGTGATCCTTCTCCATCACTTGCAATAGAATCTTCTTCAATCTCTTTGGAGAGATTAGCTTGCTTGAGTTGGTTTTTCTTCTTGAAGCAATTAGAGGCATAGTGCCCCTTCTTGCCACAGAAGAAACACTTCACTTTCTTCTTCTTGGTCTTTGAGTTAGAAGGATGAGATGTATCATCCTCTTCACCATCTTTGTCTCGATCTTTGGCTTTGTCTTTGTTGGATGCTTGAGAGAACTGGTTCTTACTCCTTCCTTTCTGCTTGCCTTTGACAAAGAGGGCTTTGTCACTTCCACCATGCTCGAGTTTGTTCATCCTGGAGAGTTTATAACTTTGTCTAGATTCTTCAGAAATAAGAATTCCTTGGAGAGTTTCTAGATTAGGCAACTCCTCTTTAATAGCAAAAGACTGAACAAGATTATCATAGTCATCTCTCAAGCCATTCAGTATGAATTGGACTAGCTCATCTTGGTTAATAGTAACACCAACACAAGAAAGCTCTCTATGTAAATCTTTAACTCTCAGAACATAGTTAGATGCACTCTCTTCACTTCTTTGGAAACTTTGAAAAATCTGATTCCTAAGAGTGAGTATTCTAGAAGTATTCTTTGCTTCATAGATGGTCTTTAGTGCATCCCAAGCTTCTTTGGCTGTAGTGCAAGATTCTATCTCTCTCAAAATTTCATTAGATACATTCATCTTAATGAAATGTAGAGCCATTCTAGCTCTTTTCTTGTACTTAAGAATTTCAGCCTGTGCTTGAGGTTCCTCCTCAACACCAAGCACAATATCCATAACATCCTGGAGTATCAAGATAGACTTCATTCTGAACTTCCAAATTGAGTAACTAGAAGTGTTTAGTCTTTCACTGGCTTCTAGAAGATATCCTCCTTGAGATGCCATTTTAATGAAGACTTCTTAGTTATTGGACTGAGATATGTTTGAGGTTGTTCCAAATAGACTTAAAGTTGCTGCTCTCTTTCACTATAGGTATTTTCAAGGATGTACTACCTTCCTATGTGAAACACTGGCAACTTTATTTGAGATGACTCTCAAATATTCCACAAAACAAGTTATCTAGATCAGACACACAAAGTGGATTGAGACACTTTGGCTAGTTTGAATCCTACTTTTGGCATGTGTGAAATGCATAAAAAAGAAAACAAAACTGACTCAGAACAAAGCAAGATTAAATCAAATCAAAATGCTGTCACTCAGATTTGGGACCTATCCCTATCCTCTTTAAGAGCTTATAGATCTTGCTAGACACATCAGATTGATTTGGTTTCAATTTCTATGGAAAGTACAGATCATAAGCTTTCTATTAAGTTATAACACTGCTATCTTTGGATCTATTAGCAAGGAGAACAAAAGGACTGAAAATCTCTGATCACACGTGCAGAATTCCAGAATTCCATACTACCACTTTTCAGGTCTGAAAATTCAGTTCCAATTCGATTTGATCCCATTACACTTTAGAGAAAGGTGAGAAAAAGTGCAGAACTACTTTTTTGCTTGATTTAGCTCTCAGTTTCTTGTACGATCATAGATGTTAGTATGCAAAGCTTAATTTGGCTCTGATACCATGACAAAATTTCCAGAATTCACACATGTGGGGAATGTCCACAAGTATGATTGATCTTGACTAAGATTTGTGATTAGCACAGTAACTTGATTCTAGATTGTTTAGCAGGATCTAGTTCATAAGAAATGGCTTAACCACAATCTAGCATGCTAAGCATTAGATTATGATAGCAATGAATCAAAGAATGAACAAAAGTACAAGATTTCAGTGTATTAGCATTAGCTTCAACACGAGTTAGAGAGAGAAAGCTAGAGAGATAACAAGAAAAATAGTTTAGATCCAAAATGGCATGAGGTAGCTACAAAACTTTGGTTCTTCATCATAGATTGTGAGGAGATCTACACATATTTATGGAGTTTGAGGTAGCTCGAGGTAGAACCACATCTATCCATTCCAAAATGACAACTAAAGTGACATCTAGAGTCTATGTGACATTTGTCACTTGCCATGCATGAAATTTTACCAACTTTAACCAGTTCGATGACCTGTGATGCATGTTTGAAGGGCTGAGATGTCACATACTCCTTTTGTCAAGGACTCCTATAGAACGACCAAGATTTTGGAGCTAGTACATTCTGACATCTAAGCACCTTTCAATGTGATTTCAGTAGGAGGCTCAAAATTTTATATTACCTTTATTGATGATTACAGTAAGTTTGCCAGAGTCTACTTCATTCACAATAAATCATAAGCATTTAACAAGTTCACAAAGTAAATAAAGTGAAGCATAGATCAAGGTGAAAAATACATCTCAAACCGATTCACTTATTTCTGCAATGATCGTGGAATCATTCACAGAAGAACTGCATCTTACACACCACAGCACAACGGTGTTGTAGAAAGAAAGAACAAGACTCTAATGGAAGCTGCTAGATGCATGATGTCTACTCGAAGGCTCCAAGAGTGTTGTGGGCTGAAGCAATAGCTACAGTTGCTTACATTTAGAACAAGACAGGAAAATCTGGTGTTCCTCACACAACACCACATGAGGTATGGTGGGGTAGAAAACTCAATCTGACTCACATTCGAATCTTTGGTTGTGCAGCATATGCACACGTTCCTGACAAGCTTCAAAAGAAGCTTGATGAGAAAGCAAAACCAAGGATATCTTGTAGGATACAATCATTCGTCATACTACAGAGTCTATATGCCAGAGACAAACATAGTGTAGATAGTCAGAGATGTCAAATTTGATGAGAGCAAAACAATGGCCAATGATGATCCTATCAATTATGAAGTCCTTGGAAGACAGTACTATGATCTACCAACTGTGATAGAGGGAACAGAGGACGAACACTTAGATGAAGATGTTCGAGTTGCACGTCATTCGAGTAACGAATCAGACGAAGAAAGATTTGCAAGCCAGCCTACTGCTACAATACTTGTAAACCGAAATGGCTCCGGACCTAGCAGATCAGATAAAGGCAAGAGCATTGCAGTACCAGAAGGATCTCCTAGAAGATTGACAAGAGAACGAAGAGAGCCAACAAGATTTGTGCAAGGTAGCTCAGCTTCTACGTCAAAAGAGTTTTGTGGATTTAGGAGAGAACCACAGGGTGCCTTTCCATCTTCCTTTTTTATCTCCCTCTTTTTGTTGAGCCTTTGCTCACGCCGTTGGGACTCCATGAGCATGCCTTTTCAAACAAAATAAGTATGGAGTTCATCAGCATGGCTTTTGGTACTTGGAATGAAGCCAAGGCCAAATTTTACATCACCTTTCAGGGAGTCTACACAAGGTGCGTGTTACTGAGGTCACCCTTATTGCCGTAGTTATCATTTCTAGGCCTCGACCAACCCCATCTCATAACAAGGACGAATCTATCATCAAACCATTTATTGATACCACCATCAATAAATAGCACACTAATGATGGTTATTTTCTAGAAGCCATCCGAGATCCCACCCTCCATGTTGTCGCAGAGCTTTTGAACAACTTCCTGATGGTTGGGAACCTCAAGAAGGAAAGGATCTCTTCTCAGGTCCTCTATCTCTTGGTAGAAAGTTAGATAAGAGGACCGTGCAACCTTATGATTGGTTGACGATGGTTTTCGGGGGGCTAGACAGAGCCATCAAGAGTAATACCAAATAGTAGTTCGCGGTTGGCTCTCTTCTGTCCTCCTTGGTCACCTCATACTTAGTCAACAAGGTCCACGGATTTCATGCTAATTTTGTGCTAGCCACCTATGAAGTAGCACCAGTAGAATCTTCTCGCCAAGCATCCTCATCCTAGAGTATGCAGCGAGATTGTCATACCCCTCGCCTCCCACGTCTTGACGTCGTACTCAGCCACCACCGTCAAATGCACCTATACCCCCTACACTACTCATTCCCTCAACCACTGCAACCATCATCACCTCTAATTTTTCACGAGGGCCATCTGCGACAATTGAATCTACCATTCCAATCATAGTTACCCAAGCCGCCTCACCTCCACAAATTTCAGCTATGTCACCATCAACCCAATGGTTTATGGATGTGATTGATGATTCCGACCCTTTACAAGCAGATGAATGTTTTGTGATGCCATTGAGCCCTGGACCATTTAATTCCAGCTCCCTCGGAATAGGATTCGATCAATTCCAGAAAATCTTTGAAACTTCTGAATCAGTACCAGCTTTTCAGCAAGGCCAACAAGCAGATCAAATAGTTCAGGCACCAGACACCATCAGAGTCACTTTTGCGGTTGTATCTCCAAAGCAGTTCGATGCACAAATTTCAGATGATTTTGAGGAAGAAGCTATATTTGAAGAGGAAGATCCACGGGCAAATCTTCAAGGCCAATCACGACAAACTATGGGATTTGGATCTTCTCCAGCTGTTGTTGTTGCCACGACAGTCCCCTTAGATTCTAGTGATGTCCTTGGAATGCATTCACAACATGGACGGATGATCCAGAGTATGCTTCATCAGAAAACGTCAATGGAAAAGAGACTTGCCAATTTGGGATTAGAAATCATCTTATCAGCTAGAAACTCATCCAGCTAAACTGAGAGTTGAAGATAGCCAAACAACACGAAGACAAGTTAGAAGCAGAGCTAAAAAAGACAAAGCAACATGTGTATGCCTTGGAAACATATCTTTCAACTCTCTATAATGCGTTGACTAATGCACAAGATTAGGTTGATAAAGCCGTCCATGAATTTCACAACAAAAGAAAAACAAACAAAGTATCTTTTGAACTTTTTACTTTTGGTAAATAACAAAGTGAAAATATTAGTATGAATGGAGTCGACTCATTAGATAATTTCCTGATGTTAGAAGGGCCGTTTGTTAAGAGTTTTTTTTTTTTTTAACTTTTTATGTCCATGTGGCCCAATCATTTCTTGACATAGTGGGTTCTATGTAACATAACTAGCCTGACTTGAAAAACATAATGCATATTTGTTGAATTTTTGGTCTGGTAGATTGGAAGCATATTGGCTGGCATGTGCGGCTTGTGGTTGTACTAAATTTCTTGGGTTAATCTCAAGTAAAAGTTATCTTGGAACTTGAAAATAGCAGCTACTATAACAAAGGTGAAACTGTCATGCTTTAGCATCTATTATGCCCTCAACTCTCATATTGACAGATGCAAACGTGAGACTCTTCAAGCTATGGCGGTGAGAAGGAGACCAAGATCCTTGATTTGATGTGAAATTTTTTATAATGAGAAGAAAGATGATGGCACATGGGTTGCCCATGAATATCATGTTAAAAATTCACAATTCTAGCTTGACTAGTTTTGGTCATATGACTTGTAAATAGTTAGATGGTCATGATGTGGCTTGTCACACGTGCCAAATAGCATAGGATTCCATTCATAAGGATGTTCTCAAGTAGACCTAAGTGTTAGAACCTTTGGAATGAGTCCAAATTATGCTTAGATACAAGGGAGAAAAAATAGGAGCTATTTTTGGTAATTTTTGCATTGTTGAGGGATCTCCAAGATTCCAACCCTAACTTGGTAGGGATGAAAGATCCACCAAAATTAGCATTAGGGATAGGTTTAGGGCTACTCATACCTGCCCAAAACCGTGATGGATCATGTATATATAGGTGATGATATCTCACCAAAATCAATCAAGCAATTCCATGTTTTTTCTCTCATAATGGTGCAATTGCTCTCTATGTTCATAATTGTTTGAGTACTTGTGATTACTAATGATTATAGGATTGAATGTAGGTCTGGTGTACAGTACTCAGACTGTGGGAGGCCGTACTTTCACACGTTTGAAGCCTTCTTCAAGGATTTGGGCCATTTAGTGAGGTTCAAGCATAGATTTTTGATGGATTTTGATGGTTCAACTTGTGCTAATATTATGAAATCATAATCTATTGTTTCCCTCATCATTTCAAGTGTTTTAGGATCATTATTTGCTGTAATTTTTACATGGTATCAGAGCCTAAAGGCTGAAATGAGCTAAATCCTTGGTTTTCATTCAATTTGATCACAATTTTTGATCTAAATCTTGTGTAGATTGGATCTTAGCATCTAGTATTGATTCTAGAACTCAAAGTGAGTCAAATACATTGGAGATTGGTGTTGTGTGACTTCATTTGCAGGTGTTTAGGTGTCTAAAACCAGAGGCAAAGTTGAATTCAATTCACATTACCAAGATAGCAAGTTTTGCATGCTCCAAGCATGATTTCTAAGCAAGTTTTGGAGGTGATTTCATAGAGGAGGCTTTCTAGCATTCAAGGAGAGGGAAGATCAGAGTTTTGGGGACTCTTCAAGGCTGTTCTAAGGTGTAGTAGACACCTCCTAAAGTGATTTAGGTTCAGTCCAACCATTGCTTGACTTATGCACCAAATTAGATCAATTTTTCATCAATTTTGATCATTTTTTGCTTGTGATTGGATAGTAGTATATTAGGTTGCTGAAATTCACTCTTGATCAGATCATTTGGAAGCTTTAATGTTCTTTATAGAAAGAGGGGCAATTCTACTAGTATTGTCTACTTCAATCAAGCAAGTGCATTGTTTCTAGTATTCTATGATTTGATTTTGCTAGAGATCATTCTTAGATCTTTATAGGAAGTCTATTACTGATCTTTTCAGGTCCCTAAGAAGTGGGATAAGGTAGACCTTCAATCAAATCGATAGAAGTAACCTTCATTTGTGTCAAGTCCTTGATTAGGAGACTAGATGGCATCTATAAATGCATATCTTTTGGATACTAATGAAAGGCTCAACAAAACTAACTATTCCATATGGAAAGTTAGAATGGAATCTATCATGATCATGCAAGATCTGATGGAAATTGTAAATGGTAAGGAGGGTGAACCTATTCATCCTCAAGAAAAAGCCAAATACATCAAGAGGTGCAATGTTGCACTACATTGCATAAAAATGAATGTTGCAAATGAACTCTTAAGAGAGGTAGGAGATTGCACTTCAGCTCAAGATGCTTGGGAGACTTTGCAAAAGGTCTATGAATCCAAGAACCAAACTAGAATGTTAGCTTTGAAGAATCAAATCTATAGAAGCTATCAAAAGAAAGGAGAGAGTGCACATACTTTTGTCCTAAGAGTAAAGGAATTGAACAAAGAGCTAGCCTTTATAGGTGACCCTATCAAGGATGAAGAGCTTGTTCAACTCATATTGAATGGACTAAGCTTTGAATTTGACAATTTGGTTCAGGGATATGCAATTATGGGTAAGCTACCCATACTTGAAGAACTCCAAGGCACACTCATGGCCGAGGAATCAAGAAGGAGCCAAATGCAAGAGAGGATGGATAGGCTTTCCATCCAAGGTGGAGATGACCAAGCTCTCTTCACCAAAGGCAAAGGCAAGTCCAAAGGCAAAGGATCAACATTCAAGAAGTCTACAAAGCTTGAGGATCAAGAAGGACCCCCAAAGGCATCTCCATCAACCACCAAAGTCAAGAAGGACAAATCAAAGGTGAAGTGCTACTATTGTAGCAAGATGGGGCATTATGCCTCGGAATGCTTCAAGAGGAAGCAAGATCAAAGCCAATCCAACATGAGCAAAGAGGAGGAGGAGGAGAGTTCACATGAGGACTCTATCATGATGTCCATATTTTCTTCAACAAGCTTCAAAGGAGAAGATCCTTGGTAGATTGACTCGGGTGCTAGTTCACACATGACTAGTAAAAGGGAGTTTTTCTCTTCTCTCTTATCTTATGATGGACCTATAAAGTCTATCTATACAGCAAATGATGAAGCTTGTAAGATTGAAGGAGTTGGTAGCATTCCCCTTTGCTTAGGATCTTCCAAAAAGATCAACATAGAAGGTGTTTTGTACATTCCTACAATAACAAAGAATCTACTAAGTGTTGGCCAAATGGTAGACAATGGTTTCAATGTTGACTTTGCTTCAAATGAATGTTTCATCAAGAAGAAGGGTAAGGTAGTGGCTAAGGGCACTAGACTTGGCAAACTTTATAAGCTGGATGCATTTGTGGATACTAATGTTGTCATGTTGGCCGAGAAGAGCAAGATATCTACCTTTACTTTATGGCACAAAAGACTTGGACATGTCAACTCGGGTTCCATGGAGGCTATGATCAAGGAGGAGTATGCTTTACATCCCAGCATAGGTATGTGAGTTGATCTTCCAAATGCATGATTTGGTTGCGTGATTTGGTTTCGAACCATGCTATCAACGCAGCCCATAATTCTCATGCATTTGTGATTCATGAGAGATCGATGTTAGCTGATGCCATGCCCCTGAAATATCGATGCAGTGTCTCATCCCCCAAAAAGGGTTTCCAACAGAGATGGAGTTGACAGCCGAGTCTGAGAGCACGAGAATTATTAGTGCTAGGCTAATTCCAAACGATGGAAAGCCATGTGGGAGCTAGTAATTTAGACTCTCTCAACTTGAGTTATGTTTTAAAAAAGAGGCCTCGTATTATCTAGTAAGAGTTAGAACTCAAATCCTTATAGATTGGGGTTCACTCTATTGCAAGAGGTGGACTCCAAAATATGATACAATTGGTTTCTACGGCTCATGGGTATAGATAGAGGCCTCTGCCACGAGTTTCATAGCATGTATTATGTACTAAAATGCTGTTGCTCCTTGAATGGAAGATTCTACTACTTGCATTTCTTTCCACGTTCCATCTTCATGCATATAGTTTGGGTACTGATTTATGAATGTGTTTGTTGTTGTTAATTCTCTCTTAAGGATTGATTTGGGTTAGTATCAGGTAGATGTGTAGGGCTTGGAGGCTGATCCATCATTCTACTCAATTCAGATGCTTCCTAGTTATCGGCTCCCCGAGGAGTTCTTACAACAACTGTTGAGTGACTGTTGTAACAAGCACTTTGTAGTATTCCCATTTGTGTTAGTGTCAGGTAGATGTGCAGGACTTGGAGATCCACCATTCCACTGAGTTTTGATGTCTCCCGATTTTTGGCTCCATGAGGAGTTCTCCTTACAGTTCTTGAGTTATAGTTGTAGAGACAGGCGGGTACAACACCATTATACTACAAAAAAAATTTCGTGACTGAGCTGTAGCTAAATCGATCTGTAGTCACGTGAATCCCTAGCCATGCTAAAGCTCTGTCAAACAGAGAGTAAGGGCTACTTTGAGTGGTAGATTCAGCACTAGTATTGGCCGTTGGTAAGCAAGTTTTGTGTGAATTGGAATCTACAAACGTTGGCTAGAGAACCAAGAAACATTAGCTAGAAGATGCCTGCGCTAACAGAGAAGTAGAGCAAGTAGATGCTTCAGCTAACAACCGAGTATGATGTTGCCTTCGATGGAAGAGCAGATGACTGCCATTGCCTTATCATTTTTTTGGTTCCATTCGCGAAGCTCCTTGCCGGTGTTTACTGGCTTTTCTTCAGTCCCGTCCACCCACGGCCACAGTGCTTCTCCTCCTAGGATAAGCGAAGTCTTGACCTTCCAAACTAGGTAGTTTGACGCATCTGCTTGAAGTACTATGCAAATATTTGATTGAATGCTGCTTATCGACGCCATTGTTGTATATAATGTTTCAGCTTGAATTTTTCACTAAAATTTTTATACATAATTTCAAATGATCCATTCATTGAGCACACTCAAACAAAACTTATGAGACTTTACAACCTTGTGGTTGCCTTACTAGTTTGTACTCATTGCCAAAATTTCAAGAACTTCACCTTACAAATTAGTGAGAACCACCCATTTTTTGAAAGCATCCAGATTTTGAAAGGTAAAAAGGACATGCAACTATGGACAACTTGTTTCCTATGCTCAATAGATGAAACAAAAAGTAATTTTGCAAGCATGGTCGCCCACTAGATCAAAAGGTACTTTTGAAATCTTACAAATATTGATCTAGCAGTTAGTAACTTAGCCACGTTCTTAAAACACGTTGGAAAATTTCAACGTATCAAACATGCAAAACTTCAAGTGAATGTGCCTCAATTGACCAAAGATGTGTCTAACCTTGTTTCAATCCAACGCACCATTCTAAAGTTATTGCAAAATGAAGATGTTGTCTTGGAAAACTAAAAATCTCATTTTCTCTAGAAATTGCATGTTTCATGCAATCACCTCTATGTGCAATATTCTTTGATATCGATGATTTTTGCACCCTTGCATAGCTAAATGTCTTATATCCTAACAAGCATTGTGCCATACTATTGTTTGCATGATTCTAGCACTCTATTTTTGTACTTTTTTCCAAATTCTCACAAAAAAGCACTAGTGGAATAGTGCCCTCAGATTGGAGGGTGGCCTTTAAGGACCCAACTTAAATTTCACAATGAAAAGTTTCATTGAAAAAATCATATTTCTTCACTTCAAGACTTCAAATATGAAGTTTTCTTTGAAATTTTAATAGAAGCCACAAATTGAGATAGATTTGTAGACTGGAAGAGGACACTTGGCCTTGCCAAATGTGACTTTTATTGGCGAAAAATAAAAGATCATGTCAAAGCATATGTTCAAAGTTTCGAACAATGCCATTTTAATGAGGTAGGAACACTCAAATTTTGAAGTCTTTTACATCCTTGAAAATTTCTAGCAACAAATAAGAAATTATCTCAATAAATTTTGTGATTAGACTCTCTAAAATAGAGAACGGATATTAGGGTAGTTGTTGCTAGACTAACTAAAATGGCAGAATTTATTTCAACTAAATCAATTGTCAAGGCATTTGAGCTAGCATAGAATTTTTGATGAAAAATTGTTTAGATTCTATGGCTTGTTGAATGATACTTTTAGTGATCAATACGCCAAGTTCGCTAACAAATTCTAGTTGTCAATTATTGAAAATTTGACACAACTCTTACTCTTAATTCTTTAGATCACCCAAAATCCGATGGCCAGTTTGAACGTATCAACCAAATTTGGTTAGAGAATGTGTATCTCACACATAATCTAATTGAAAAAAAGTACTTTTCGATGATTGAGTTCATGCACAATAGTGCAAAGTATTTTGCCATTGAAATTAGTCCTTTCATGTTGATGTATGGCTTTCAGCCATGTTCACCAATTTATGTTGAACTCAAAGGAAGTTGTAATCTATTTCATGTAGGATATGCAAAAAATGCTGCTAATGACCAAAGAAAGCATTAAAATTGCTCAAGCTAGGACTTCATAGTTAACTTTTTCAAGATCTAGTGTAGTTTGTAGCTCACAACCACAATCACCATTGCTCAAACACCTCAAGCTCTCAAAGATGGCCATTGATCACGATAGAATCATCTTGCGGTTGTGGGCTCTCCATTGTATCGAATCCAGATCTTAATATCACTATGCACTTCGGGATGTTGAGCACCTTCTCGAAAATTGCCCCTTGAATTCTTCATGGCTAAATCCACCCTTCTGGGATTAGTTTTTCCTCAGTAGAATCATGCTAGATAGTGTGAAAGATTCAACTAGTTTGATCATATTTGCTATATTTCCATATTTGACAAATTGAGGCCAACTTTGTTTTAGACTTAGAGTTTGACTTTTCAAAGTTCATTAGTCTAAATTTCTAGTCTAAATTTCATTCAAATAAACACTTTCTGAAAGTGTGAGAAAGTTAGAAGGTGAGTTTGAGTAGATTCAAATTTAAATGTTGGGTATTTTGAATCTAGACCCAAAAATAGTAGGGTTAGCATTTAGGAGGGAAAACCAAGTGGCCAAATAGGATTTGGACCCGCTATAAAAGGAGGAAAGTCGTGGAGAGACACATCTTCTCTCTTTTCTATCTCATTTTATGCTTATACATGGTTCTCTTGGATCCTACTATCCATTGGTGCACTATATTTGTGATTGCATGCAATTCTATGTGTAGAATGGTCTATATTTATATTTTTGGATTCACACATGTGAAATATAGTAGCTTGCTGTTTTTGTACAGACAACAACAATACTTTATCATTTGATTCATGTTTGATCAAGTTCTATTAGAGTTTGCATCTCATTTTGTGTGTAGATGCTGATTTTTCTACATTGGTGAAATTGGTAGAGTATCTTCTTTTGTACCAAAGATCTTTTTTGTGGATTGGATCATCAATGATCTAAAATCATTCACATGGTATTAGAGCTTGTGTTTCAGGTTATGAAGGAGGAAATCATATCTTTCAATGATTTGGTGAAGATATCAAGGCTAGAGCATGCTAGAGAGGATTCTACACCAAAATTGAGTTTTTTGCTTTTGCAGATTGGATCTTTTATAGACCAAACCCTATATAGGTTCACAAACTTGATCAATTTCAATTTTTGATTTCACATACTGGATTTGGCCGGTTTTTGGATCATTGGATCAACGTAAGTGGTGGCTAATATACTGCATATCAAATTTTTAGCATTTGCATGTAGATTTGGAATAGTCATTTTTTTTGTGATTTTGTCAAAACCCTAATTTTGATTGGATCTCTAGATAGTGAGGTTGCTGGACTTCATTTGAGTGTGTTTCAATCTTAGAAAGTGGCAAAAGTCATTAGATTG
The DNA here is from genome assembly GCA_029204225.1 of Diphasiastrum complanatum. Lineage (NCBI taxonomy): Eukaryota > Viridiplantae > Streptophyta > Lycopodiopsida > Lycopodiales > Lycopodiaceae > Diphasiastrum > Diphasiastrum complanatum. The sequence continues at coordinate 4,057,101 of CM055093.1, read as the reverse complement.
AGAATAGATCATAGGTTGATCAAGATTCCATTATTTCTATGTGTTGATTTGCTTGGTATAAGTGCTAGAAGAGAATTTGTGAGATAGTTTCAAATATTTTTGATTTCTTTTGAAAACATTTGTTGTTGTTCAAAGGATTATTGCTTTGTGCATTGAAACAAGTTGAAAAAAAAGATTAGGTCATTGCTACATGGCTACATCAAGTGGAGCCTATGCTGGAAACTAATGATAGGCTTACCTCAAGTAACTATTCATCGTGGAAAGTGAGGATGGAATCACTTCTTGAGATGATGTTTTGGATATTGTTGTAGGTTTGGAGGAGATACCGGCAACACAATGATAAATTTTACAGTTTTTAGGACAATAATGATTGTACTTTACAATCATAGAGAGTTATTGGTTGCTTAATCAATGAATCTATCAAGTTCTACACATTAGATCTTGATCTAGATTCACTACACTTGGATTTAAGCAAGTGCAATGGATCAACACATCATTTTTTTAGCACTTTCAAAAGGAAAAATGTCTTGATTGAAAAAGGTAAAAGGCAAGGGAAGTTGTTCAAACTAGATTCTTGTGTTATTGCTAACCAAGTTGGATGTGTTGCAAGAGAGCAAATACCTATTCAAGAGGTTTGGCATAAAAGGATGGGACACCTCAACTTCAAGTCATTGGAGGTAATGGCTAGAAAGAAGGTCGTGATAGGTCTTTCAAGTTCCTTTAGTGGCATCAAGCATGTTTGTGAGTCTTGTGCTTTGTCTAAGTCACATAGACTACCTTATACTAGATCTACAAAGCCTTTTCAACTTGTATATTCGGATATTCATGGATTTATTACAATTAGCAATAGTGGAGCTAAGATGTATGTAACAATCATTGATGATTTTACTAGATTTTGTTGGATCTATCTTCTAAAGAGCAAGGATTAAGTGTATGAGTCTTTATCAAGTTCAATAATGCAAGGGAGAACCAATTTTCCACAAAGATCAAGTGCTTAAGGAGTGACAATGGTGGTGAGTACATATCTACCAAGTTCAAGGCCTTTTTTTATGAGCATGGGATCAAGAGGGAGTATACAACATCAAGGATCCCACAACAAAATGGAGTGGCTGAAAGGAAGAATAGGACTTTATGTGAAAGTGATAAAGCCATGAGGTTAAGAGCTAATCTTTACAAACCATTTTGGGATCAAGCGTTGTTGTGTGCCAATTTCTTGTGCAATAGGTGGCCGAGTGCTATTTTGGATGGAAGGACACCTTTTGAGATGCTATTCAAGAGGAGGCCAATGTCAAATTTCTAAGAACCTTTGGATGCACATGTTATGTCAACATTACTCTTGATGATATGACCAAGGAGGATCCCTCTTCAAGAAGAGGTATTTTTGTTGGATATAGTGAGGTGAGTAGAACCTACAAGGTTTACATTCCTTCTACTAAGAAAGTGATTGCTGGTAGAGATGTCATCTTTGATGAGGGAAACATTCCAAAAGTGTCTTCAAGCATGATTGATAAATGTGTGGATGGATCTAACATTCTTGATGTTGATGTAAAGGATCCTACTTTGGATAGTGATGATGATGGACCTTCATCAAGTCAAAAGCCAAGGAGAACATCAAGGGAAAGACAAGTACCTTCAAGGCTCACATATGATGAAAAGGGTAAGCAAGTAGTTTCAAAAAATTATGTTGTTTTCCTAACCTCTTTTGATGAACCTACAAGTGTAGATGAGGCAAGGAAATAAGAGGAGTGGAACCAAGCAATGGATCTTGAGTATCAAGCTCTTATGAAGAGTGAAACATGTTTTGGTGGATCTTCTTGTATAAATGGAGCTATGCAAGTGGATGGATGTTATCTTGCTATAAAATCAAGTAATGGATCTGGAAAACAAATTTTGTTCAATGAATTTAATGGTCAAGTTGATGATCAAGAGGTTGGTCTCAAAGGGCTTCAACAAGGCAAAAAGGAAGTTGGCAATTTGGACCTAGTCAAGAGCATGAAAGGAGAGATAATTGGAAAAGATGTTATGGATTTGTTTTTGTAGCTTATTTAAGACTCAATTAAGGTCAATTGAGCAGCAAGTAAGTGTTGTTCAAGTTTACTTTACTTGTTCTATCTCATGTTTGAGTATTTTCATCTGGATGTGTGCAAATTGTCAAGATATGATAAAACTAGCTACATTGGTGAGCATCATTTTGATGTTGGATTTGTACTAGAATTCTTGGCTGGTTTTGTTGATGGAAATGAAGCTATTTGAGTTTCATTAAATCACTCATTTATGATCAAGCTCTCAAATGTTGAGCTACTTGGTGCCAAGGTTTGGAGATTGTCAACTTTTGGTGAATTTATGGTCATTTTCTTGTGTCAGGTAGAGCTTGAAGATGGATTAGTAGAACTTGCTTGGTTTATGGAGTCATATGGTGCTGCTTTAGTATCATGGATGAACTCACTTACTCATGAATTTCCAAGGCTTGATGGTTTCTTGTGGCAAGATGAAGATGAAGGCTCATTCATGGAGTGTCATGGTGGATACATGGCAACAAAGGACAAAGAAGGAGGAGACATGCAAGCAAATGTTGATCACTCACATTTATTGTTTGTTTGTTGTATTTTTCCAGAGAATTCAAAGTTAATAGCATGGAGGAATCATCTCATTTACATTCTATGTGATTTTTCATGTCCTAGTGAGGAGCATTGGAAGCTAGGAAAGCGAGTTTTGAGGTACATCATTGGAACTCGAGATTTTGGCACATTGTATGAGGGATCATCATCTAATATTTTTGGATTTTTAGATTCAGACTATGTTGGAGATGTAATGAATAGGAAATCCATTAGTGCTCATTGTATTTTCATAGGTGATGGAGCTATATCATGGATGTCTAAGAAACAAGCCACTATCTCATTGTCATCTAGTGAGGCCGAGTACAAAGCTCTTACACATTGCACAAAGGAGATGGTATGGATCAAGAGGATGATCAAGGATTTTCACTTGCTGGATTTTTTAGAGATCCCAATCATCTTTTGTGACAATCAATCAGCCCAAAGGTTGGCAACCAATCCTATCTTTCATGCTAGGAGCAAGCATATTGAGGTGCAATATCATTTTGTGAGGAAGCAAGTCATTGAAAAGGAGGTGGAGCTTCAACATGTGTCCTCAAGGGAATGTGTAGCTGATATCTTCACCAAAGCACTAGGAAAGGACGTGTTCATCAAGCATAGGACTTCACTTGGAGTGTTATCAAAATCTATGCTAAAACTAGTTGAAGAGGGAGTGTGAAAGATTCAACTAGTTTGATTATATTTGCTATATTTTCATATTTGGCAAATTGAGGCCAATTTTGTTTTAGACTTAGAGTTTGACTTTTCAAAGTTCATTAGTCTAAATTTCATTTGAATAAACACTTTTTGAAAGTGTGGGGAAGTTAGAAGGCGAGTTTAAGTAGATTCAAATTTAAATGTTGGGTACTTTGAATCTAGACCCAAAATAGTAGGGTTAGCATTTTAGAGGGAAAACCAAGTGGCCAAATAGGGTTTGGACCTGCTATTAAAGGGAAAAAAATCATGGAGACACACATCTTCTCTCTTCTCTATCTGATTTCATGCTTATACATGGTTTTCTTGGGTTCTACTATCCATTGGTACACTATACTTGTGATTGCATGCAATTCAATGTGTAGAATGATCTATATTTTTGCTATTTTTGGATTTGCAAGTGTGAAAGACAGTAGTTTGTTGGATTTGTACGGACAACAACAATACTTTATCATTGGATTAATGTTTGATCAAGCTCTATTAGAGTTTGCATCTCATTTTGTGTGTAGATGCTGATTTTTCTAGATGCTGAAATTGGTAGAGTATCTTCTTTTGTAACCCAAAATCTTTTTTGTGGATTGGATCATCAATGATCTGAAGTCCTTCATAGATAGCACTTTATAGTGTCCAATTCCATCAACTATAGAGAAAAATTCGTGGTTTTCTGATTTTTCAAAACCCTGACTATCGTAGCTAGTTCTTTGAACTGCTTATTTCTCCTCCCATTGTAAATGAATGTCGAAATCCTCTCGATCTTGAGATGACACTACCTTGCTCCACCTTTTGATCTACTCCTCCCAAAAATTGACGAATTATTGAAAGAGTTCTGGGTAGCTTTCTGTCACAGTCACTTTATGAAACAATTCTTCGTTTTGAGTATTTTTTTCAAAATTCTTCCCAAAACTCTATGACTTCCATTGTTCTAAATACTTTGTTGTTTCTAGACATCCATACTTTTGATACCTTGTATGGAGTCCTTCTCCCAAGGCTTCCCACTATGCTGGCTCTCATGGTGTATGACGCCAATCAATACCTCCACCAGATCGTACATACATGCAACACCATGTTGCTTAGATATCAGGTTAACTTTTTGAAGATCTAGTGCAGTATGCAGATTACAACCATAATCACCATAGCTCAAGCACCTCAAGCTCTCAAAAATGGCACAACAAAAGTTAATGAATTAACAAAGAAAATCTGTACGTATATGAAAAGCCCCACATTGCATGGGCAAAACAAATTCTAACTAGAATAACACGTACCTCATTAAGTAGGCCCAGTATGGGCCAAAAACACTCACAAACTCAAGACATGCCCCTAAGTATAGCACAAAGAAACCAAAATCATACTATACAGGCTAATCTCCTATTAGTGTGGCTACCCAGCTAACATAAGTAGACAATTATGGGACGAGTGCCAACCGATATGTCCATTGTGGGTCAATTCCCAGTTACAACCAAATATAGTAAATCTAATTAATTTTAAAATATGTACAATATCATATTTAGAGCTAAAAAAATATAAATTAAATCTAAACTAATTTCTAACTTTAGTTTCGTGCTAACTACAATCGTTCACCTCAATGAATTGAATTCAAAACTTGGGTGCATCCTAAAATTTCAGCAGATTCTAATATACTTTAAACTTAGAAATGTCATAACTATCTCCACAGTACAACATCTTTAGACATAAGTATTAAAAAAAAAAGGAATTAGTAGAAATGATGATCTAATTTCAAAAGGTGAGTAATTGAATTGCAGGATTTGAATACTTTTGTACTAGTGGTGCTAGAGAAGATTACCTATGTTTGTCAACACCAAATTGAGAAATCATATGGTTTTTAGATATCTAGTACTTCAGATTTGGAAATCAAATGAAGAGGACACTTGGGAGAGAGAAGCCAAGCTAAAAGACTAACTTTTCTTGGTTTTTATCTCTTTAGAAGGAGAAAATGTTATGTACCTATATGCGCATGTAACAAATTATCTGAGGTGATGATCTCATTATACAAGAATGAATGATAATATGGAACCAAAGATTATTTGGGTGCCACATGTCAATGTTCTATTATTGGCTCAAAACAACCTCTGATTATTGACTCATGGTGATGCATGCACCTAATCTGTGTAACTGTGTCAATGATTTGTGACAAGATCATGTTGGTGGAGGTGACTCCACTTGCACTATGTATATAGAGGTAGGTCACCAAGTGAGTTTGGACTCATTCTCACCCTGAGGATGGAGAGCTCTTCTCAGGCATGGTTAGGCCAAGATGATATCCTTAGCCTCAAGAAGAAGGTGAGGTAACATTGATAGTAGGATGTGGTATGATGGGACATTGTAGCCTAGTGTTCTATAGTTTAGTGCATGGGGGTGAATGGTAGTATCTTTGTGAATGGTTTGTAACAAATCATTCGTCACTTGATTTTTTCCTTACATTGGTTGATTTTGATGATTGGACTTCCTAACACAAATCGTTGTGGGTAATGATGTGATCCTTCACTGACAAGTTAATGAAGGTCAAAGCTTTCCTCATCTTTTTGATTTTGAATTTCCACACTGCATAGTTAGAAATCCCGTCTAATTTGCTACTTTCACTCAAAATGGACTCTCCCATGTTTGCCATCGCAAAACTGCTTGAAACTTCTGCCGTAGGCTAAAAACAGTATGTCAAGGCCAACAGTGATGTCAGAAGTTGAAAATAATGACCTGCACTTTTTTCCTTACCAGGCCACTCGCCTCTTTTCCACCAATGTGAGAGCCAAATCGGCGTCGCCTTCCGAAATGCACTCAATCGTCAACTCCCAACAACGTGCCTAGTGGAATGGTGAAATCACTTCTAACGTACTCCGAACACTTTCTCCACTGCAATCACTCTGTTTTGTTGTACCGTACTTGTAGGTATAGTCCGGGTGCCCTTCGTTTGGAGGTTATAGCCTTTCGTTTGGGTCAAAACGGGCAAAGGACCCAAAAATAGGGACTTTTCTAATTTTTGAACTGTTTCTTCACCTTGAAAAAACTTCACTCTTCACTTGTGAAGGGACCCAAATCCAATTTCAGTATGAAATTTTTTAATGAAGTTGAAGGCTAAAATGCACTTCACTTCTTCAGGGCCCTCTTCAACAACCCTTCAGACTCCATCCAATGGTTGAGTCTGATCCAACTGTGGATATCCCTTCTGGGTAGCATAATCTGAGCCGTCGATCTTGTAACTCCTCTGTCCAACGGATCTGAGCATTTTTATGCACCAATGGAGAGTCTTGTAGACATTGTCCACTTCGAAACGCTATGCTCTTACCCTGCTTCCACGCACGAACAGTCCGCGACCTCCCTGTCTATGGCCGCGCCTCCCCACACTGATTTTTGTTTGATCTAACTCGCTTGTGGATCAATTTGAGCACGATTTGAGGCCTGGAGCAGGGTCGCCCTATTGATTCCAAGTCTGTAGAGTGTTCACTCGAGAAATTCCGTGGAAAAAGGTGATTTTAGCTCAACTTGACAAAGTGGCTTTTCTTCACCTTTTACCGCAAATCTGCTAGGTTAACTGTCTGGAGACAAATCTCTGACAACCTCAGAATCTCTCCATGGCTGGTTGACAATGTGATTAGCTTCCTTCCTGTCCTTACGGCATCCAAAACGATCACAAACAACGAAGAAATCCAAGGTTGGTAAGTTGGTAATGGGGTCCCTTCCAAGGTGGCAAGTTGTACAACACATTTTCATAAATCTTTGTTACCTTGTATCGGCCCAAGCTTGAAAATTTTAGTTTGCCTTTCGACACCTTGCTATATGATACATAAATCCTTTTGTTTTAGAACATGGTCATGCCAATATTTTTGTTGTCTCTTTTCAGTGTACAGGGCATGTAAGGCAATTGTTTTGGTTTCACATAGGTTTATGAGGTCGCTGTGTAGACTTACTTTTGTCAAATCATTCTTTTATGGCCACTTGGAGGCTGGGGACGTCTTTTGGTATTACATTTTCTCTGTATTGATGTTGGATCGAAATAGAATAGTGCTTGTTCATTGGAGAACCCCACATCATTTGCTAAGGTGATTACAGAGAACCATGGGAGGAGCTCTTGTTCACAAGGTTCAGGTGCTGGTTCTAAGGGTAGCCATGAGAGTTCGACCATGTTCGCTCCAATTTCAATATCTTCATTGGTTAAGGCTTGTCATAGAGGTTTTAAAAATGAATTCATACTCTAAAACAAGAGTACAGTCCACTGAAGATATTACAGATGGTTTGTGTGTGGTACTACTGAAATCAAATTCAATGTGAAGTATAGTTCTTGAAACAAATGGAAGAGCAGTATGATATCGCGAGTTCCTCAGGCGTCAAAGATAGTCATCGTCTGATCATAAACTGAGGAGTCGTAGACGTCCGTGTTCTGATCAGAGTGAGTATACAAGCACGATCAAACAACAATGAAAGTGCATTCAATCACAACAAGCATTCATCTACGTTGTACACAAAAAACATGCTATTGCTGTATTATATTGAAGCACAGTACAAATAACAATTGCAACCAAAAATTGATGGCATAATTGGGAGGCTCAAATAATACGTCTCATGGACGGAGCAACGAATAATCTGTGCTTGGATGATCTATTTATAGATTTCATTCGTGTATTAATTACGTTGAATGTTTGTCACCTAATTGGAAAAGTCGTTGTACTTGGAAGTATATGGCTTCTGTGACAACTATACATAGTGTATACAGTCAACAAATCAGGATCGTTGACGCGGACGAGGACGTCGCAAATCTCTGTCACTTCGCATGGTGTTTCGCAAAATAACGTGGGAACGAACCTCGTTCATTTTAGATGACCTTCGGCATTTTTCTCTCTCTTTGGGTTTTTTGCAAAAAAGCCGAAGGTGTCCTAATAAGGCACCCTTAGAAAGTTGAAGGTGCCCTCAAATTAGCGAAGATCTCTGTAATGCGAAGATGTATTAACAGTAACTTTCTCACACTTTTCGAAAAAAAGAGAAGAAGCCAAAGGTACCTTTAAAATAACTTGCAGGTGCCCTTAAAAAGTTGGCGAAGGTGCCTTTAACAATTTAATTTTTAAAAATAAATGACCTTTTGGAATTTTCTCTCTCTTCGCATTTTTTGGAAAATTGTGAAAAAAGATGAAGGTGTTGAAAAAGTTAATTTGTTGAACTATGAACAAGTTGACTTTTTCAAAAATGATTAAACGGAAGAAGTCGAAGGTAAGTGTTGCAGTTTTCGGAAAGTGCAAAAAATGCGAATTGCAACACTTAGAAATAGATCTATGTCAAGATCACGCTTTCATTAGTCAATCTAGATATGCTCTTTCTATGCTAAAAACGTTTCATATGGAAAATTTCAAGAGTATAGATACACCTATGGAGCATGTTGTAAAAGATCCTATCAAGGGAGATGAAAGATCCTTCGAGGTCATCACCCTTTTTAGGAGTCTTATTGGCTCCCTTATTTGGTTGACTATAACTAGGCCTGATTTGAAGTCAATTCATGCAAGATAAAAAAGCCCATCATTGGAAATTGGCCAAAAGAATCTTGAGATATGTTTCCTCTACACTTGACTATGGATTATTCTACAAAAAACAAGGATCTATCAATGGTTGCCTACTCGGATTCGGATTTTGAAAGTGACAAAGTGGATAGGAAATCCACAAGTCCCTTTACTATCTTTTTTGGAGAAAATCTTATATCTTGGCTATCCAAGAAACAAGACACTATATCACTATCATCTTGTAAAACCGAGTACGAGGCCCTTACAACAACTACTAAAGAGGTTCTATGGATCAAAAGATTGCTTTTGGAGCTCAAGTGCATCAAAGAAGAAGATCTACCTATCATCAAGTGTGACAACATCTCGGCTCAAGATCTTGCCAACAATCCTATCTTCCATGCAAGAAGAAAAAATATTGAAGTTGCACAACATTTTGTAAGGGAAATTGCTATTGGAGGAGAGATCAACTTGGAGCATGTTGGATCATCATCATGTATTGTTGATCTCCTCACCAAACCATTGTTCAAGAGTGTCTTCATCAAGTTAAGATCTAATCTTTTCTTGATTCCAATATCTATGTAAAATTAGATAGATATCTTTTAAGGAGGAGTGTGGAAATTTAAATCTTGAGTTTTGGGGGTACTTGGACTTTTCCACCCCATGATTCTTACTTGTTTATGTTATTTTATGTTTGTTTCTTTGTTCTTTTTCAACTTTTTTTGGTATAACTTCTCTTTTTTCCCTTGTTCTATCATTAGTATTATGGCTATTTCCTATGAAAATTAGTAAAAGTTATCTATCTTGAGTTCTGGGGGTACTTTGAATGCACAAATGTTAGTAGATGATTAGGCCAAATTGTGAAAAATACAAAAATAAGCTTGGTAGAGGCCAAAAATCTTGTATATAGATAAACAAACATGTGTGGAGCCTGTTCCCACATGTGAAACTAGTGTACTTGTCATGTACCATAATCATATATGTTGTACATATGATTTAATTCAAGTTCTAGTGGCTAAAATGGCCAAAAACTAGTTTTCTAGACATATGACACATGGCATCAATCTATTGATTGCATGAGCCGCATCCTTTGGATAAGTGTCATATCCCATGTGTAGAGGACATCTCACACGTGTGGAATAAGTTAAAGTAGGCGAATTTTGACTTCTAGACGATTTCCAACTAGATCTCCATATAGAAGGAAAATGGAACCAAAGTGCCCAATATAGAAGGTTTTGTCCAAGTGTCAGTTTTGCATGATGAATCATCATATGACAAAGCACCTTCACACATGTGGGATCATAGGGATGATCAGTACCATGAGCTCCCACTTATTGTATATATAGAGCCACATTTGGCCATAATCAATGTGAGACACCAATCTTGGTTTTGGAAGCAATTTTGAGTGATTCTCTCCATTTGTCTACATTTGTTTTGATTGTTTTGAGGTTCTATCAATGTGTACTTGATTTTCAAGTTGGAGTCCATTCTCAGACAGTGTTTCACACGTGTGAAACCATAAAGTACACTTACCTTCAATTAATGATTGTTCTTGTTAGGATTTTGTGTCTAGAATTGATCTACATTGATCTTAATCTGAAGTAGATTGATAGATCAAGTAATTTGACAACCAATCCCTCTTGAGGATCAGATTAGGATCCACTCATGGTCCTTTTTGTACTTTTTTCACATGGTATCAGAGCCAAGTACAAGAGGTTTTGTTGAAATTGATAGGGTTAATCCAAATCAAAGCAAAATTAGCACTTTTTTGGAAACTAGTCAAATTTTGTGTAGCGAGTTGGATTTGATAGCTATCCTCAAAATTTTTGGTCCAGATCTTGTTGTGGGCTGTAGGAACCCTTTTCACACGTGTGAGTCTGTACATATTTGGTTTTGGCTGATAAATTTCAAAAATTTGTAGAATTTGACTCACATACCCAATTTGAGTGATTTTTGGTGCAAAATCAAGCATTTTCTATAGTTAATCTAATCCTTTGATTAGTTCTTGGATTAGATCAGCCAAAAAATTAAAATTGAAGCTTGAAATAGGTGCATAATTGATCTTCTCTGATTTTTTGAGTGTATGTTGAAGTTAAGAGAGATTTTGCTAAAAATCATAGATTAAGGAGTGATATGCAAGGTGAGAGGATGAAATCCATTGTACCATCACTCTAGATTTGTTCAAGAGTGATAGGGTCAAGTTTATAAGCATCAATTTGCTAGAAAACATCCTTGGATCTGTCCTCCAAGTGAAACCTTTGAGAGTTTCTAGTGCATATAGAGCATCTATGCAAATCTTTTGTAGAATTTAACATAGATTGGCTTAAATTGAGAGTTCTAGAAAAGAGATTGAGATCTAAGTCACATTGTTCAATCCTACTCAATTTGTTTGAGTGACTGTAAGGTTTGAAAAGAGTCATTAAGGTGTCTATGGCAAATGTGTAGAGAGAGATCCAATTTTCTAAGAATTCCTTCCTTTGTAGAGGGCAAGATCTAGAAGCTCATTATGTGTTGTTATAGGTGAAGAATTTGTCTTCTCCTAGGTGATCAAGTCTTTCTAAGTGGTATTAGATCTTTGAAGCACAATATCTTAGTGAGAAAAATCACAACTTTTGATTTTGAATTTCATTCCAAGTCTTAAAAAGTAGAGTAATTGGTGGAATTCAATAGGAGTGATTGAATTCAATTTGTTGAGCAAAAATTGACATAGAATGTATGAAACTCAAATTAGTTCTATTCAACTTTCTTTGTGAGAGTGTGAGGGTCAATTTATGATCCCATTGGATGTCTAGAATGAGGAGGAGTCCATATTTGAGTATTCATGCATGGTTGAGATCTTTGTGAATCTCTAGTTGTCTAAATTTTTAATCTTTGTGAAAAATTGGTGGTATAGTTTGTTGTCAAATCAAATCAAATTCATTCTAAATCTCAAGTGTGAGATTATTTGGGTCAAGAGTGAGTCCAAAAGAAGTGATTACGTTTGATTTTCATGTATTTGAAACAAAACCCATCTTTTGTTCAAAAATCTCAAGTGTTGACAGAACTAGTCAAGTGAAAAGGAAAATCTAGGTGTCAAATCTTTTTCATATCCATTTCAAATTTCAAAAGAAAGAGTCATTGGTATTTGATGAGTCCAATAGGAGATTAAATTTGATTTCTTTAGTGATTTGATTCAAAGATTGTGTGCTTTTGTCTTAGTGATCAAAGCAAAGTTTCCAAGTGACTAGTCATTACTGTGAAGATTGATTCTTAGGTTTGTGAGCTAGATCTTTTGTAGATCCTTCTAGATTGTTGAAGATGTTCAAATCTAGTCTCTTGAGAGTCACAAATTACATTTATAGAATCATATCACAAGTTTTTATTCACATAGCATCAGTAGGTGGCATCCTATTGAAGGAAAGAAAGGATCCTAAGTGCAACCTTTGTGGCAAGGAAAGATATTTTTCCTCAAGATGCTACAAAAAGAAGACCAATCCATCCAAGAAGAACCAAAGCAAGGGGGCCGAGGTGAAGGATGAGCTTCAAGTTCGAAATGCAAATACAAGAAGGAAAAGTCCAAGGAAAGGTGTTTCCTTTGTGGAAAGATGAATGAGGCTAGGAGTCTCACAAGGACTTGCAAGATTTGTCTTCAAGAGTCCATCACAACACATGTCAAATCTTTTGAAATTTTTCATTTGGAAGTGCATTGTTTGGTTCAAGATGCAAAGATAGATGTCACTTTCATGAAAGTAACTTGGATTTATTTTATGTCCTTGGAAAGTATTTTGCATGGAACTTTAGATAAGTTCAAACTTATTGTTATAATCCAAGAGAAATCAATCAAGAATAAGGAGCAGCAATCACAAAATGAAAATAGTTTCATTTATTCTCTCATGTCAACTTTTGAAGAACCATTTTGCTTTGAAGAGATTTTTGTATCTCAAAGGTGGATTAAGGCAATCCTAGTTGAGTGTGATGCCTTAAAAGATAGCAAAATATGTTTTCCTTGTAAGCTTACATTAGTTATGAAGTCAAGGAAATGGAAATATCTTCATAATGTAGGATCTCTTGGTTTCAATAAGATCATGAATGATGTGTTCATTCATAAAGATGAAAATTGTAAGTTTTCAATCTTAAAGGAAAGTTGTAAACTTCTTATGAGAATAAGTGAAGCATCCAAAGTGGACACTTATATTCATAAGCAAGTAGTTAGCCTTATTGAGATGGAAATGCCTTTTGATTTCAATATTAGAAAAATCATGCCAAGTTGTGGTGATTTTTGGACTTATGTTTCTAGCATAAGTAATTTTGATAATCATAGGAAGTGCATATTGTGTGGTCATAGTTGTTGTGATCATTATGAGACATGGAGGTCTCGGACTTCCATCAAGAAGGAACACCATGAAGAGGATCTTAAAGAATCATCTCAAGGTTCAAGTGTGCCAAGGATTGAGGAGGAGAGATCTTCTCAAGTTGTGATTCCAAAAAGAAACTCAAGAAATATGGTTGATTCCATGTGGCTCACATTTCAAGGGAAAGAGGAGCATATCTCATGTGGTATAATCTCATACTTACTTCTCTTATGTCATTTGATAAATCAATTTGCCTTAGTGAGATCATTGCATCTCCAAATTGGAGTAAAGCCATACTAGTTGAGTATGAAGTCTCTCTTGAGAACATAGATGATGTTCTTAAAAGGTTGAAATTGATTTTAAATCAATTAGAAAGCCAATGGTTATTTCATCAAATGTATGCTCTTAGTCATGTAAGAGCAAAAGTGATTTGTTCACTCATAGGTTGAAAATTTGTATTGAGGCAAATTGTAAACTCTTTATGAGAGTAAGTGAATCATCTTCTAAAGACACTTATCTCCATAATGAAGTATTTAGCCTCATTGGATATGAGATTAGCATGGTAAACAAGCATGAAGATATGATGCAAACACTTTGTTATTATAGCATGCATAGTCTTGCCAATTTGGATAAGTCTAATTTTCTAGATCATGGTAACATGATGTTAGATCTTTGTGATCCTAATAAGTCAAGAAGAAATATTTATTTTCTCATGGAGGAGCATGCACATGAAGAAGGAGCAAGCCTCAAAGTCAAACATCTACATGAAATTTGAAAAGAATCAATTTCGAAGATGCTAAGATGGTGCAAAGCTCTCAAGTTCATCAAAGATGTCAACATCAAAGAAGCACTATCATGGATATGGTGATTTTAGATCAACATCAAGCTCATTGGCTGATCTTCACACCTTTTGAACCAACAAAGACCAATTCAGCCCATGGAGTCAAGCTCAAGATCATCATGTTTTCCATCAAGCTAGATCTACCAAGCTAGATTTTTGAGGAGGAGTGTGAAAAATACAAAAATAAGCTTGGTAGAGGCCAAAAATCTTGTATATAGATAAACACACATGTGTGAAGCCTGTTCCCACATGTGAAACTAGTGTACTTGTCATGTACCATAATCATATATGTTGTACATATGATCTAATTCAAGTTCTAGTGGCTAAAATGGCCAAAAACTAGTTTTCTAGACATATGACACATGGCATCAATCTATTGATTGCATGAGCCACATCCTTTGGATAAGTGTCATATCCCATGTGTAGAGGACAGCTCACACGTGTGGAATAAGTTGAAGTAGGCGAATTTTGACTTCTAGAAGATTTCCAACTAGATCTCCATATAGAAGGAAAATGGACCAAAAGTGCTCAAAATAGAAGGTTTTGTCCAAGTGTCAGTTTTGCATGATGAATCATCATATGACAAAGCACCTTCACACATGTGGGATCATAGGGATGATCAGTACCACGAGCTCCCACTTATTGTATATATAGATCCACAATTGGCCATAATCAATGTGAGACACCAATTTTGGTTTTGGAAGCAATTTTGAGTGATTCTCTCCATTTGTCTACATTTGTTTTGATTGTTTTGAGGTTCTATCAATGTGTACTTGATTTTCAGGTTGGAGTCCATACTCAGACAGTGTTTCACACGTGTGAAACCATAAAGTACACTTACCTTCAATTAATGATTGTTCTTGTTAGGATTTTGTGTCTAGAATTGATCTAGATTGATCTTAATCTGAAGTAGATTGATAGATCAAGTAATCTGACAACCAATCCCTTTTGAGGATCAGATTAGGATCCACTCTTGGTCCTTTTTGTACTTTTTGCACACAAATTTAGCTAATGATGTAGCTCGAGGTAGTGTAGGCTCTTTGCACTTGGCTTGATGATAGAGGGCTAGTGACACTTTATCATGTGTTGTCATGAAATCATGTGACCAATCAAAAGTAAAAAATCCACAATCATATTCAAGGTCCTTATGTCACTAGACCAATCAAATTTAGAGGTGATATGTAAGGGGTCCAATCAAATGCATGTGGACTCCATCTCTAGAGGCTCGAATTACTACTTGAGGGAGGGAGAAAGTGATTTGGCACTTAGTTTTCTGGAGAGATTTGGAGATTCTACACATAGAGCTTTTGTTGCACTCTCTCTCTCTCTCTACCCGAGGATCAATAGTTGTATTCTCTCTCTACCCGAGAGCAAGCCACTTTCTTACTTAGTTTTTTTCATCAGAAGTTGACTTCAACTATGTATGATGAGTTGTGAATGTCTTATGCATGTATTAAGTGCCATTGCCTTAGAATTGCCAAGTTAGAATCATTCTATCTTTTTGGTAAAATCAATCACACTTTAGGAGATCATTCACATTGTTTGGGATGTCCCCACACATGTGAAAAATACACATTTCCTATTTTCAAGAGTAGAGTGTACAAAGAGAGTGTAGAAGTTGTATTCTCTTTCCATGAGCTAAGAAGAGTGATATTAGGCAAAGAAATGGATAGTCCAAGTTGTTCACTGAGTCAATATAGGTTACGATTGAAAAGGCTCAAGACAATTAAAGGCAATACTGTGTGACAAAGTGAATCAGCGGAGTTGGACAAAAGAAGGGAAATCTTCATCAAGGATTCTGAGAAATAGTGCTAGTGAAGGAAAAGTCATGTTGCAATTGATTCAAAACTCTCAAACTCCTTCACTACTCAGTACTAGCACAACAAAACAACACAATGGAAGAGAAAAACTTCAATATCTGTTCCAATTTTTACTATCTGAGTACACCCATTTGACTAATTCTAGATCATGCCTAAATAGCCTAATTTGAGTTAGGTGAATCTAGAATCTTCATTCCTAGGCATGTGGACCTCAAGGAGCAAAAATCACTTAAAACCTCCCCCGGACCTTTAAATGTCATATTTAGGTTCGCCATATTCAAATTAGACTCATCAAAACATGCTTCTTTTATCTATGAAGTAGGCAAATGGAAACTCCTTGCCAGTTTTTTTGGCAAAGCCAATATCAAAAAATCACCAAATCAGCTCCCCACATGTGTGGATTTAACCTCCAGGTTCTCCCACTTGATATTTTGTGCCTTTTTATCTAATAAATCTACTATCCAAATGGTGAACCTACATTCCCAATCCAAATGGCGAACCTACATTCCCAGCCAAACTCTTATACTTTGATTTAAGCGATTTTTTGAGTTGAAATGGGTTTTCAAGCTACTTTTCCCCCTATTTGAGTTTCCCACATGTGTTGGAGTACTTTGGCCATGAACAATGTTGATGAGTGATGTCTAATCTTCGCGAGGACTTCTGTGCTCCGGTCCAGTCTTCAATGTGGACCCTTCAATTCTGTGTGTGCGACCGTGCCAACCAGTGTTCGGGAAACCTTTTTTGGGTTCTCCTCCAAAAACCTGTATTTCATGAACTCTTTCGGTTTTCTCAAGGATGACCCTCAATACATGCCGGTTACACATTATTTTATGACCTCAGAAAACTTGCAAGTTTTTTAGCATGCCGATTTTTGACAAAAGTTGCCGATTTCATTCCTAAACTTTGCCGGCTTTCACGAACACTGGTGCCAACAAGACAAATAAGTTCTAATGGCCGACGACTCCTGCCTCAACACTCATTCACGCTATTGTAAAGTTTTTGTCGAATCTGGTGGTACAGATGTGATACGTGCAGACCTAAGGTTGATCGTTAGTGGTTGGGATTTAGAGAAAGTTAGGATATTATAATAAAACTTTGCTTAGTAGCACTGAGGTCAAAAGTTTTCTTGAAGGCGAAGACTTTCACTGAACAGACTTTCCAGGGACGACTTTACATGCCATTACTGCAAAATTAGTAGTCAATCTTCTGATAGAAACGTGGTACCTAGAAATATCAGCGTTGTTCCTTCTTAGGAGCTGAGCTTAGGAATTACAAAAGCTTTGTTCAGCAGCAATGAGGTTATAAGTTTCCTCCAAGACATACTTTGGCTGCAGTCTGCAATAAAGGTTCCTGAAACTGTTCTTTATGTGGAAGTATTTGAGCTTTGAATTGTACAACAACAGCTTATTTATGTCGGCACATTCACATAGCCACCACATAGCATTTTTCAGCCACTAGTTCATCATATAGTGATTATAAGCTCGTTGGACAAAATGAGGGGGCTACTGACATTTCTGCTAGTATTGCTGCTGCTTTTGATTTCTGGAAGCGGCAACGACGCTCTCATCATCACCGTTTCACTACCATCTAGTTCTTCAGGTACGCCCGTGTCTCTTGACTCAGCTTTTCCATTTAATTTCTCAACACACGGACTCATTTGGCAAATCAAAGCTGCATCACTTACTATTTCGCATCGCAAAACTTTTAACTTTGTCTCAACGTATGCTCAATCAGATCCACCACCGCCGAAT
The DNA here is from genome assembly GCA_029204225.1 of Diphasiastrum complanatum. NCBI lineage: Eukaryota > Viridiplantae > Streptophyta > Lycopodiopsida > Lycopodiales > Lycopodiaceae > Diphasiastrum > Diphasiastrum complanatum. The sequence goes on along the minus strand of CM055093.1, from coordinate 4,039,555 downwards.
TGTACTCTTGTATGTGCCAAGCCCCAGTCAAATCCAAGTCCTGCACAAGCTTGTGTTTTTGTATGTAGTTAAGCTCACTAGATTCCAGGCAGCTGCTATACACAGGAGGTTCAAACATCAGGATACATGCAGCAGCTGCTGGATTGCATATAACATGCCCATATATAAGATATTTGAGAGTTCATAATGGTGTTCAGGAAATCTTTTTTGGTTATCCACAAATAACTTGCAATTTTTGAAGCTTCTCGGTCTTTTAAGGACTAGTACTTGTAAAGGGCTTTATATGCCTATGTAAAAAATCGTTAAATTTTTCATAATGTTCATTTTTGAAAAAACATGTAGATTTCATTCCTATACTTTGCTGGCTTTCCCGAACAATGCTTCGTATACTCTAAGCATTTATTGCATGCATCTTATTTTTCTCTATTAAACTTTATTTTAAGATGATGATCTTGGCTCTTACTACATTTTAAAGTCACCAAACATTGTAGTCATTCATGTTTGGTTTTGTAAGCTTTACAGTCTGTGTTTCTTTTTGTAGTAGCATGCATACGTGCATGAATAAGATCATCAAGTTTGTTCTACAATATGGCTTATTTCATGGCCCCCAATAAAAGCTCTTCATGAAGCAATGTTTCTTTGCAATCATGTCCTCTTATGGACGTAAATGAAAACCATGGAGAGCATTTTCCACTAATGTATACGTGTTGTGAATAAGACTCATTAATAAGAAGCCTCTAAATTGAAGTCATGCTCTTTACTTATGGTCATGGAATTACAATTAGGAAAGCTAGTGTTATATTTGAAATGATCCTTAAACTTGTGATGAATGCATAAACATGGATGGAAAATTTATCTTAAATTAAGAGTGCAACGAAGAAAGCATTCATAATCAACACCACATAGAAAGCACAAAATTGGGGGTCCTCCCCAATAGAAAATATTCTTTATCATGCTATCAAGCACCAACTACACAATATTGGACATGTTACAACAATTGATTTTTTAAATCTCCTGAGCCTTCTTGAACTTGTAGTCTTGCACAAGAGAGCCAACCCAATACATGCACAAATCTCAAGCACCAATGCAAACAATGGCTAAGTAACCAGAGCAATTGCCAATCAACCAAGCTTTCATGCAATCATCATTGTCGTAGATCAACTTGCATGTCACGAATCATGAGAAAACATATCCAATTCATGCATGTGGAGAACATTCAAGGTGAAAGGAAGATGATTGAGTGAAGTGCCAAAAAAGTGAATTTAGGCCACGTGGGCAAGAAAAAGAATGGGAATGATTCATCACAATTCATGATTCTCACATGTATGGCCTCCAGAGGTTGAGTTTCTCAATATGTCTTTATATAATGGTGAGAATCAGGTGGTGGGCAGAGTAGGGTCCATTCCAAGTATGAACTATCACATTAATGGATTGTGGAGGTTGAATTCAAAGCATCAAATGTGAAAAGATCTATTAAAAGCTATGCATTTTCAAATTCAATTTTCAATCACCAAATATGGCAAGATTCATTGAAAAGTAAGGTTTTCTTGCACATGCATCTTGGAGATTGTGTTTGAGGTGGAGAAGGAAGGAAAGAAAGAGAGAGGCATAGCATAGCTCAATTATGTGAGACGTGCATGTGTGTGTGTGTGTGTGTGTGTATAAAACTATTTGAGAGAGAGAGTGTGTGTGTTTTGTCGTAAAACAAGGTGACAGAATCACATGGGAGGATTACAAGAAGATGCTTTTACACAAAATGTAAGTAGAGGTTTTGGGGTTGTGCAGATATGAGTCAATTAGTTGCACGGACCGGCATAGACTACCGTCCGGAAATTTTAGTTACGGTTTTTCGGAACCCGCATTGATTTTTTTTCCCCTTAAAAAGGCAGATTTTTATTGTTTGTTTTGGTTTTCTTACATTGTAAAATCTTTTTTGAATTTTTTTTCTTTTCAGCTACTTTTTAGCTTTTTTTCTGATCTATTGACTATTGCATTTCCAACCAAAAAAGAAAAGAAATCCAAACAACATTTAGACATGGCGGAGTTGGCTTTCCAACGAATAGCCATATACAAAGGAGACATTATTTCTTTTCTTTACAAAAGGTAATGAGTCCAATCCTGATCAAAGAAGGACACTACCCGCAAGAAGGATCGAAATAGCTGAAAAATATGGCGGAACACACCCCCTCACCATAGCATCGCCCAAAGGCACTCATTCCGTGTTTGGATTACACTTCAGTCCACAGTTCATATGTACGGTTATTCTTTTGCCTTAATAAAATACTCTCAATTTCTTAAATCTACCGCCAGCAGCTCAAATACTATCTATGTTTTGGTTCTCTTTACAGGGTGACATGTTTAAGAATGGGCAGAATTCATTTCACCTTGAATGGACATTCCTACTTCATGTTAGTTCTGCTCACTAATGTCGGAGGAGCAAGAGATGTGCGCTCTGTGTCGATCAAAGGCTCTCAAATAGGTTGGCAAGTGCTATTCAGAAATTGGGGACAGAACTGGCAATCAAACTCCCACTTCGAAGGGCAAAGCCTTTCTTTTGCGGTTACTTTAAGTGATGGCAGCATTGTTAGATCCTATGATGCGGCTCCAACGAACTGGCAGTATGGTAGTATATTGCACAAGCTCATGTGTGGGTAGAAGTTTGTATACCTTGTGTGTGAATGGATGGCTTAGGATCCATTGGTGGATACTCTCTACTATGATCTTGCTTTGTGCACTATTTGGTAATACAAAATGAGTGTTTGCAGCCAACATCCAACTTCTCAAAAAAGTTTGTTTGATGAAGTTTTTGAATGTTCTGCTGAAGTTTTTGCATGTTCTGATTGATACTATAAGAGTAGGTGAGTAATATATTGATTACATTCTGCTGAAGTTTTTGCATGAGTAGGTGAGTAATATATTTATTAAATTCTGCTAAAGTTTTCACATGAGTAGGTGAGTATATATTTATTACATTCTACTAAAGAAAGAAAAACCACATCCACTCAATCAATCCGAAAAGTAATCATCCTCACACATTCTAAAAAACTCTCACAAGAATCAAGCCACACTCATCACTCACACCCTCAACCAAATACTCAATCCATTCAATCAAACCATTGCAATCTCAACATCATACAAAGACCACAAGGGAAAAGCTACAACGAAATCCGACCCGAAGGTCGAACTTCCAAAATTTGATACTGACTCAAAAAATGAGTCATAAACTCAACGGATCGAACACCATCAAAGGATCGAATTTCACCACAGAAGATCGAATCGATCCAGATAGCCTCCATCCTGATTCATGGATGATCTAGCAGCCTGCTACTTTGTGCAAGAAGCCAACTCTATCTAAGAGGCAAGGTCATCTATTAATGTTGACCAGTGCAAGACAGAAGAGGACACCAAACTTGCAATTCAAAACAAGAATGGTTTCTATCCATACTTGGCAGACTCAAATATTTACTTCAAGTCTATATCAGATCGTTCCACTATCATCACTCTTTATGTAGATGATACACTATTACTTAGTAAAAATATGATTTTGATAAAGGATCTCAAATGCATATTAGCACTGGAGTATATTTTTTGAATCCAACCCAGCAAACTGATTTTCATCAGTCAATAGAACTTCAACCCATCAACCAAGATTATCAAAGGCTACACAGATGCAGATTGGACAAAAAGTATCGACACCAGAATATTAACTTCTGAATTTATGTTCAATCAAGGTCCAATCTCATGTAGCAACCAGACCTCAATAGCATCATTCTCCACAGAATTGGATTTTACAACTGCCATAAATGCTACCAAGGAGGCAATTTGACTGAGGAACCTGCTTGTAGATATCGAATTTTTTCAGTCACATCCGACATTCATCTACTTTGACAACCAAAGCACAACTTTAATTTCTTTGATTTATTGCAGGTTGTTACAAGCAGCAGATTACTTCACCAAGGAGCACCATCTCAGATTCAACAATTTATTAAATCTGAAGATCAAAATTTTTTAGGATGCACATTAAGGACGTGTGTTGGAATTTCATGCTCAAGCCCAATTCCATTAGGTAATGAGCATCCTGAAAAATCCTGTTTATATCTATTCTTGAAAACTACAAAAAAAAATGAAGGAAGAAGAAGACTAGAATTTCCTTATAGAGTATCAAAAAATTCAGGATCGAATTTTTCCAACCCAAGCCTTTTTCGACCCAATGGTAATCCCATCAAAGAGAGACTTTCCGACCCTGGATCGAATCAGATCGAGGCGGTTAATATCCGGACGTCTTCAACCCTGGATCATCTTTGACTCTGATCTCAGATCATCTACATTAAGATGATATTCGGGCTTCTTCGACCCTGGATCTCGGATCAAATCAGGTCTAATTTATCCGGGCTTCTTCGACCCTGGATCTCGGATCGGATCGGGTCTAATTTATCCGGGCGTGTTCGACCCTGGATCGGATCGAATCGGGTCTAACTTTTCTGACCCTGGTTCACAATGTAGAAATCTGACCCTTTGTATAATTTTGACCCAGTGTATAATTCCGACCCTTTGTATATTTTTCGATACTGTTAAAAATCCGTCCCAATCAAAATAACGGCTACCTTCTGTGGGACTATAAGTAGATTAACTTAGGATTCCAATGCCCTGATCATCTAACATCCAGTGGAGTCAACACCCTTATATACATCTTTTGTAACAATGTACAGGCATTATTCTGCAACGATGATCAATGGTTAAAGTAGTTTTGTAGAATCAGTTAGTGAGCATTCCATTTTTCTAATTTTGCCATCAGCAAACTCAGCTGAAGTCTGGTTTTGAGCGCCCACCGATTTGCACCCAGCTTCATGCATTGTACTCACATTTTTGATATCAAACAAAGTGCATCGTTCCACTACTACTATGTTCTATTGTGCATTGTAGTATCTCGATCCATCTTGAACTCAATGCTAGTAACTGACGCACTTCCAATTTACTTCACCACCAGCTCCACTTCCGGTGACCACGCATTTCCACCAAAATCCTACATAGTGCACCCTTACAAGTTTGACACAACTTCGGCCTCGGGTTGCCATTTACTCTTTGTACTTGTACATTTGTGAGAATATACTACTATCTTAAAGCTTTGCAAAAAAAAAGGGAGGGGGAGTTTTTGAAGCAAAAGAGTAAACAAATTTCTTGATTGATAGGCCATTGAGTGTTTTGCTTATTTCTGTGTCAATTATTTGTGAAGAATGTTTTCTCATGGCTTTCTTGGACAGAGTTTGCAAATCTTGGCCCTCCTGTTGATCAAGGCAAATTTTTTTTTGCCTTGACCAGTGCCAAGGCTTGGATCAACAAGGCTTTGCCTTGCTGACCGGTTTTAGTATGTGCATGATATAAACTAGAGTGACATTTTTTGTTATTGTATTTGTCACTTTTTGAGAAAGCTGTGAATAGAATGTGATTGTAGACTCTTTGAAAAAATCTTTACACCACTAACAATAATCATCTCTCAAGACTAATTTTGAATATCTATTGCATTCAAAAATAGGATATCGTGTCTTTCATTGCAAGTAAATAACAAGTGGAACTCAAAAGACTCTGAATGGACAAACAATTGCAAAGACCTTGAACACAAAACAAGAATCCAATCTACTACATAAAGAAAAAGACCAATAAAGAGATTCATAATGAGTTTTTGTACAAGAAGAGAAAAAGAAGCAAGTTGATGTCCTCAATGAATATAAAAAAGTAAAATAATGGCCTTACACATAGAAAATGAAGGAATGAGCTTGGTTGAAAATAGACAAAATTGCTTGTACCTATCTATGTCCTTTTCTAGTGAATATACTATTGTACATGATTTTAGCAATGTCAAATACTTTGATTCTTTTGTTGTATGTCTTCCTCCTCTTGTACTCCCTTGTGTAGACATTATTTATGAGCTCAAAATAATCTTTTTTTTAGGTGGCCTATCATCTCAAGATCATGTATAGAATTTATTAAACCTTGTGCGACTTTGCACTCTTTCTACCTTATATCCCAAAGAAGCAAAATGGATAATGTAAGGTTAATAGAACGTTATACTGTTACCTCCAAACTTGGTTCAAGAGAACTTTGGAATAAGAAAATAAGCCAAGAAAGTTAAAACTCTTGGTAGATTGGTCTAATCTCAATTTAATCATGCCAAAAGGGCGGACAAACATTCAATGACATGGTGCAACATCACCTTTTGGAAGAGGAGGACTCAATTTTTTTGGATCTAAAGGAAGACAAAAAAAGAAAGAAAATATTTGAAGAAGATGGATAAATGCACAAATATCTTGTAACGATAGAGTAACACTTCATTTAATTATAGATTCATACCTCATTTCCATGACCCTTCAGAAAACTTCATATCTTTCAAACATCCATGACCATGTCTGATGAAGAATGCCAAGTTAAAGCTCAAAAATTAAGTGTCAAAGTTTGCGATGTCAAAGCGAATCATATATACTCTGAGGACCAACACAAGAGAGAAATCACAAGATGAAGTGACTATATGACTAAAAATCAGCTAGAAGCGTCAAAGCTTCTAGACTTCTCCAAATCTTAAATTGTTAAGGTAAAATAAGATTTTCTAAAGCCACCAAAGGTGAATACAAAGAGACTACGAGAACAAAGATTTTTTTATTGATGAGTTTTTATTATTGGTCATCTCTCTCTCTCTCCCCCCCCCCCCCCCCCCCCCCCCCCCCCCTCTCTCTCTCTCTCTCTCTCTCTCTCTCTCTCTCTCTCTCTCTCTCTCTCTCTCTCTCTCCAGCCAAGTGGAGTTCTACAAAATGTTCTATAAAATGGGAGGAGTTCTAACTCGAGAGCTGATAGACCTTGTTTGGGTAAAAAAAGAACTTGCAAAAAAAATTATCTCAAGTAGCAAAGATTTTTTAAATCAACCCAAGGAGGTATAGATTGTGTTGAAAGTCAACCAAGGTGATCCAACCCTTTCCTAATGGAATACGAAGAAAGTTGCAGTGGGCCATGGTAGATGTCACACGTCTCTTCATAGGGTGATATGTAGGATCAACCACAATGTATTGAGGCACAATGTATCTATATACAATGTATTAACTCATCTGAAAACATATGGATAATCCATAATAATGGTGTTCTAGTTGAACATACCAATGATCTAACATTCAAGTGGCTAGTTTCATATGAATGAGTTGTTCTTTCAAATAGGTATTTAAGGTGTACTTGATGAGCAATCGACAAGATGATCAAAGAAAATGACAAATTGACAAATAGTGAGAATGATGTCAAAGGGCTAAAAAGCAAGTTGAGTTACTCAGAATTTTTTTTGGGAAACAAGCTAAAACGTTGGAGGCACTAAGAACAAAAGTGCAATAATATGATACAAATATTGAAGCCTTGGACAAAGAGGGGAAGGTTGAGTAGTTGAGAAATTTTTTTGGAAAACAAGCTAAAACGTTGGAGGCAATGAGAACAAAAGTGCAATAGTATGAAACAAATATTGAAGCCTTGGACAAAGAGTGGAACTTGATAATTGAGATTGAAGATATACATTTTTGTATGAGGTCTGTTATGTTGTTTTATGTCATAAACTATAAATAACTAGGATAGGGAGTGAAAGTTGTAACAAAGCGCTTGTGGAAGAATTGTAGACGAGCCCATTGCATGGATGGATGTATGTGTATGAATCTCTTATGTTCTAATTAATATTTAAGGATTTTGTTTATGGTATTTTGGTCTTCACCAATGGATTACGTGCTCTTGCAATTGTAGAGATATATGAAAAATGGAATCAAGGTTTGAAGATGTTCTAGAACACTCTATCTATTATAAGCTATAAAATTTATACAATGTCAAGAACCAATGAAACACATATCCATCAAGTGAACATCGTGGATTTGCTACATGATTTCAAGATAATATTTGCTGTAAAAATTTCCAACATATAAATAGCATTGCTATTTGATGCAACAAAATGATGAGCTAAAAACCATGGTCGAGTTGTTTTATGACATCCACAACATTCTTCGTAAAAGCTTATGGAAGCATTAGTATATTCTCATCACAAGGGATCGAAACATTTCATTGGCAAGCAAGAGCAACTCTTCATCAAAATACTCAACATAATAAAACAACTGAAAGAAATAGCTATCTCATGCAACTCTTCATCAAAATACTCAACATGATAGAACAACCGAAAGAAATAGCTCATGCAATGGTTCCATAGAAGAGAAAGAGCACATCAAAACACAACTATAAAGATCACATGAAACTCAAAAGGGCTTACATTTCATATAGAATAAAAGATAAAGTTTCTAATGTTTTCATGATTGTAATAAAATTATTGCAGTTTTTCTACTCATATTCATCTTTTTTTTATGGTCAAATGCTCAGGTTAATTCTAAGGACAACAACGTGTGGAGGCTTTGAGCTTGATGAGGCTTTCAATGTTGAGGATAGCATCAGGGATAGAGAATTATTTAATAAATGATGGGAAGGTACACCTCACATTTCAAACTAGTCAGAAAGATCATGATTATTCCTCCTCCAACATATCTAACTCTTCATTGCATATGCATTTGCCTAAATGATACGAGGATAAGAACCTATATTCATTTTAGCAACTAGCTTGTTGTAATTTACAACATTTACAAGACAACATAATCAAGATGGAGCAAACTTTTGGGTGGCACTATTCTACCTTAGCTGAGATTGAGCCCAGGTTACCAACACCATAGGGCACTCTTGATCAATTTGCCTACAATGAGAGCTTTATTCTTATGGTAGTGCAAGAGAAAAAATCATATTATTATAATCTCGTCGTATTACTGGTAGTGGTATATATTACTAATCAAAAACATCTTGATTCGAAACAATGAGAATTTGGTGATGGGATGGTCTTAGGAGCTTAAGAGGCCTATTGAGGGCTTTTTTAGATTCCTTCCTTCCCACTGCATGCAGTCTTATCATTTGTGTCTTAGACTATCATGGAGAAGATTATTTGAGACTTTCTGATAACATTGTCGATTGATACTGGGTGAATTTCACATAGGAAGCAGAAAGTCATTGGTTTTAAAGCCTTTATGATGGCTGTGTGGATCATGTAATGGAGATAATCCAGTTATACATACTTATTCACGATCTTGAAATGTGAATGTCTAACGATTTGACACTTGGGATTAGGTTCCATTTGCACAGAATATAGGATCTAGAGAAGTTTACAAGAACAATGTCAAAATTTGTTGTATGTATTTGTTTCTAAGGACAATGTCCTGAATACAATCTGATTAACTATACTGGCCTTTGTTATGCAACATACCTAGCAGTGTCTACATTGCAGAGGTTTAGGTTTATCCTCGAGATCTTCGTAACATAAGAGTTGCACTTCAACTTTATGTCTTTCTTTCCAAAATGTGCCCAGTGGCATTCAGATCTATACCTGCTGCTAATTCTAGTATACCCCAAATCAACCACATGTCCTCCCAACTTAGTCAATAATGCCCACAAAATTTGTATACGTCAATCCCATATAGCTTCAGATATCATGATACCAGATATGCATTTTAAAGCTAGAAACATTTTGTGTATTTGATGTATAAGCAACAGTACACTATATCCTCTGACCTTGAGGTTGCACATCTTGGGGTGCTGTTGAGCTCTGTGGCAGAATCCAGCAGTTTGATTAGCCTAATTGCTTCTCGGAAGAACGAACAAGAAATGGGAAACAGAAATATATAAGCAACTCCAAGTAAGGCTTTTGTAGGAGATGGACCGTGATAAGCTACCAATTCTCTCTGTTTCCATGGGAATGAACATCAAAGCCATCAACCTAAACTGGTTTGCAGCTCAAAAGCTAGTCTGCTACTCTGAAAATAAGATACTAGTAACTCCAACCTCCAAAACTTTCATGCATCAGATGCCGAGACTGGATAAAACACTTGGAATCCAGATTCAAACAAGGTATCTCAAGCATCATCGCATAATAATGTAGCCTTTCACAGAGATGCAGATAAGGCAACAGGTTATCTTGCCGCGATGATGATGCGAATTTCTGAGGGATAGTGGCATCATAATCTTTTAGAATCATTTGAGGCGGCTGGGTTATTTACAGAGTATTGCAACCTCCGATAATTAGGATAATCTTTTTTTCTTTTGATAATAGGACAATCTTTGATGCTAGCAAAGATCTTGTCAATCAAAAGGGAAAATCCGGATAATCTTTGATGCTAATCAAGATCATGTGAATCAAAAGGAATGTTGGTCTCTGGTAGCCATTGGGTTCCCTGGATAAATCTCTGCACAGAGAAGCCTGAAATTTCATCCCCTGTTAATTGCAAAGACCAACCCACTCTGAAAGAGAAGTTTCCACCAGGGCCGTAACTGTGGAATTCGCCATAATACAATGTTGCCAAGGCATAGTCTCCATTCCAAGGCTTCCATCCCTCAGGGTCCACCAGTGCCCCCATGAAGGTCTCTATGTAAATCGTGCGAGAAAACTGCTTCCAGGGACGACCGAGCCAAGTACGATAGTGAGAACGCGATGCCGCTAATGCAGCATTATACTCTGCAGTGCCGTCAATGCTACAATTGTAAAAGACTAATCCAGTAGTTTGTGCTGGATCTGTGCGCCCATGAGCTGTTACTGTGCTGTCTGCAACACCTTGCCTGCCAACACGTACACGGATCGAGCAGTTTTGAAAAATGGCTGCAGAATTACCAAAGATGAAATCTATTGTTCCTTCAATGAGGCAATCACGGTAAAATTGGCGCAGAGTGTGAGCATAAAGACTGTCTTGGTAGCCGAGCACTGCCACCCGGTGGAAGGCTGACCGATCCGAATCTACTCGAAGCGCCACAGCTTGGTAAGCTTCTGGCCCCGCTGTGTTCTGTATCGTCAGATCCTGGGCTATAAACTCCGCCCCGCTTACCACTGTAAAGGCAATAAGAAGAAAACGACCGTATTAGAATTCAGATTTTGAAAAGCCCTTTCGTCTCCACTGGCTATACTAAAACTGAAGAAAACAACAACCTTGTGCCTAATCTGCAAGTGCAATGTTCAAATATAGAATATCTCCTGTTTAGAAATCTGTGAATGTACAGATGAGGTGAAATAGATAGGCAGTAAAGCTAGGTAGGAAGAAGGTGTCTAGAAGATAACTGTCGCCATAGCAACCCAGATAGCACAGACGATTTCCAAAGGCGTAATCAACTCTCAAAACTAGGTGGAAATTGGTAAAGGACGTAACAGAAATCTATCTCATAGACTCTGCTGTACTCATTAAGGAGAAATACACGCTGTTTGCTAATTCAATCCAACTGGAAGCTCCGAGAGTCCGACACAGCGCTAAATTGTGACGAGGTTATATTTCGAGTCTACACATTACTGTTGTTTCAATCGTGGGAGGAAACTATGTTCAACATCCCAGGCAATCGTAGGCTATGTTCAAAGTGCCCACTGCCAATGTAAACAATGTAGGGAGTTCATGGCTTATCCAGAAACAAAACCCTTTCTCAACCTACCAGAATGATAACGTGTAAGGAAGACTAGTTAAGGGGTATAGGTCAATGGAATTCCGGAATGTTGCCTCAAACTTTTGAATCTTGAAATTCGTATAAATTGCTATCTGTTCCAGAAAAACTTCAAAATAAAAGAACTAACTTCTTTGTCTTGATTCCTTGACCAATAACCTTGGATTGAACGCCAGGCGCATATCAATTAGACAAAAGAGACTATACATATGCAACTATGTTCCTATAAGATAATTACAAGCACATATTATATCAGCTATTGATAGGGACAAGCTCATTACCAATGGTAGCTGAATCCATTGTGTTAATGCCTGGCTGCTGAACACTCAGGTCTCCTGTTATGATTGTTTTGCCGATACCATCTCCTAAGAACATCAGTCTAGTCTTGCACTGCGGAATCCGAATTATTTCATGATAGGTGCCTTCTCTTATATGTATCACATATATGCTTCTGCTGTTGTCTGGTGCCTTGTCAACAGCATCTTGAATGCTATTGAAAGCCCCAGAGCTATCTTGAGAGACCACCGCTGATGGCTCAAGTGCATCAGAAAGGTGGCGCTCGTGGTGGATTTGCCAGTTCCAAGATGAAAGCGAACTAACTTCTCTTCCAGAAGCAGGGGGCTTCCAGTTGACGGGATCAGAACCATAGGTGGCATAAGCATCCGCCATAGAAAGGGCATTGCTAATGAGCGGTATGACTGAATGTACTTGTATCATAGCCTGATTAATAGAGTCCGTCGTATTGACGTAAGTCAAGGATGAATTGCAATCGTTCTGATAGGTGAGAGCAGCACTTAGCCATGCTTGAATGTCATTCACATTAGTTGTTACATCCGCGTTCATGCACTCCTGCAACCAATTCAACGAATAGCTTAGAACTTCCTTGCAATCACGAGCCGCAGCTGAAATGTTCACGTTGGATCTGAAATTCTCGAGGATCTGGGAAGCTTCCCGCAGGCTATCTGTTACACCTGTTGACGCTACGTGAATAGCAATCTTCAGAATATCTGAAGAATTAGCCTCGCTTGAATGGGAATCGGATTCTAAAGACGTAAAGCAAACATCAGGATACCGTGTTGCCTGACAAACAAGGCCAATGTTACCTGAGGTACTAGCGATCTCTAAGGTGCTTCTCTCTTTCTTCTCAGACCGAGGGAGTACAAACGTGAAGCACAGAATCACAACCAACATTATGATGACAGACACAGCGATTACAGTGACCTTAAAACATTTGCTCAGCCCAAGGTTATCTGATGATAAAGGCAGGCCATGCTCCCATCTGCCACTACTGTTCGCCTGTGATGCTTGGTCAAAACTCATACGGTGGTGAAACTCCATTTCTATCTCCATTCCTTGCTCATTATCGAAACTTTTTCCCATCTTTCTCAGCCTATATTCGCTTTTTATTTGGCAATCTCAAATGCTTGTTCGTTTGAGCCTTGTTTCTGAAAATCTTTACGCAATGCGTTTCCAAAAGGCTTCGTCTATCCTCAGATACTTTCGTGTAAGAAAAAACCTTCCCAGCCTTTTGATTCTGGTGGATTAGACTACTGCCTTTATAGAAAAAGCGTAATTCTTTCACGACAGATGACTATAATTCCCGCTTTGTGGCGAGTAAGAACTGACAAAGGTACCAAAGTAGGGCAGCTCTCTCTCTCTCTCTCTCTCTCTCTCTCTCTCTCTCTCTCTCTCTCTCGTAAGAATTAACAGAAAAAATCATTTCGCTCAAATATTTGCGAGCAAGGTGCAAAGCTACTCGAGGCTAAATCGCGCAGTACTGTCTATGGTCCCTCCTCACAAAATTAATAGGCCATATCTTTATCGGTGTCGTGAAAGATCATCGTAATGCAGACGATGTAAAGCATTATAAGACACTAACAAGGATTTACGTTCAGTCCTCAAAGCTTAAGAGAAAGGGTATGCATTCAGGCCATTTAGCTCTTCAAGGAAGCTCAACCTGAATATCACGAACTGGCAGAGGTTATTTTACATTTAAGGCTTCAAGAAAGCTCAACCTGAATTATGACGAACTCGCACAGCCCTGACAGCGCAAAAGACTAATTGAGGCACCAAGAATCCAAGATACAAGACACCGAGACAAGTTATTACACTCTAAAATCTATACCAGAAGATCCTTATCCTTTTCAGAAGTTTTCAGTGTTCCATGGCATGTATGATCTCAAAAGCATGTGCATTGTGCATTGTTCGTCACCTTTCACGTGTCCCAGTCTCAAAAACCGGTCTGTCTATTCAAAAGATACCTTGTCTCTAGCATTAAAGAAAAGGCTAGTCTTAAATCTGGCAGAGCGTACATTGTACCACGGCTACCGTGCTCGCCTCACTCACTTTCCAAGCCGGAGAAACGGATTACTCAAGAACGACAGGTAAATACCAAAAAGTAAACACTAATTCCGTGTATACGAAAATTTTCCCTCAGAGATGAAGATGATTAACCCGAAGAATCAATCCTTTTTGAGTGTCTGGACGTCTGGACTCTGCACACAAGCAATGCTGCATTTGTCACTCTCGTACCTGATCGCTGTCGACTCCAAGCTTCCAAGAAACCTACCTATTATGCATGAATCTCAAAATCGAGTGGAACAAAATACACCACGCAAACTTGCTACACCCTTCATCTCTTTTGGTAAAATTCACGATCTAGATCAAAATTTGAGAAAATTCACGATCTAGATCAAAATTTTCATCTCAAACCAGTACAGAGGTACGCATATCCTTGGCTTTTGGGCTTGCTTGCTTTCCCACCAGCGAGATTCCTGAACACCCACTCCCCCACTGCCCACCATCAAACATCAAACACCAATATCTCATGATTCATAGTTCACCATCATCTCTTCCAGGCTCATACATAGCCCATTGCCCCGTGTTTCTCACAGGCTTCTGGCATTCCGTATCACTTTACCCTCTACCCGTACACTGCCTTCTCAACTGCAACTCTGAGAGTTGAGTGGCTGGTAAGAGCCCACCTTTGTACGGACTTTCATCCGACGGTGGAGCATGTAAGATCTTCTTTCAATCTTGGAGTATTTTCACCGTTGGATCTAGGGTAAGCCCTCAATGCATTAGCTGGCGAATGTGTCGTCGCCACGTGGCTGATAATCATGCCAAGTTCAAACCCCAAGAGCGCAAGCCGTTGCAACAGTGCACGTCAAGGCGCATTTGCCCGTCAAAGAAAGGCACTAACATTCTAATTGAAAGGTAAATTCTAAAATAACCTTTCGAATTGAAAAGTGAATTTCATACAAAAGCTTAAAATGTTATTAAGCTCGAAAATATTTAAATAAAAAACATTTATTAAAAAAACAAGATTATGTTGAGAAAAGGCTACAATCAAATCTTCTTGCATTGTTGTAATTAAAAGGTCGTCTTCAAAGTCCGATGCCAAAAAACAATTTAAAATAAAATAAAAATTAATTTGAGAGGTGGGTATGCACGTGAAGGCTCGAGCCCGGCTGTTGGGGACCACCGCCCACATTCAGGGTTGTGTTGCCCATCAATTGCACCGTTGGATGAGTTTGTACATGCGCTTTTGAAATTTGATGTCACCTGTTCCCCAACAATAGCAATCTTGGATGAGGGTAAGCACTTTCTTTTTGTAGAGGATAAAGTGCAAGCTTAGGGATGTGACACCCATGAAACTTGCTTATAAAAGTTTTTTTCCATGGACAAGAAACATCTAATTTTTAATGACTCTTTATAGGCTTTGTGGAAACTTAAAAAGCGTCGCTTTAAAGGGCCCTTTTAACCACCCTTCGGACTAGCATATTCAAATTGAAATCTTTTTTTCATGGGGACATGCTTCGAGGGCAACATCTGAGGCCTCTTATCTTTAGCACCTTGGTGCATTGTGTTGGGATATATCGTGACAACGTGGCACAACAGAAGAGCGGTGGGCGCGCGTGGAATCCTTGGTGCATGCAACTACGTATATGGGATTCAGACCGACTTCGATAGATCAAAGTCTGCCCTACTTGATCACACCTTCAAAGTCACTGGATCGACAAGATCAATTCCATAGCCATGCACGAATTATCTTGCCTCTCCAAGATCTCTCATCTCGAATTTTTGGGATAGCATCCTCTTGGTGTCTTTTGTCAGTCTGTTATTGTTGCTAAAGGGCAACGTATCATCAACGTAGAGTGTGATGATGACAAAGAATTGATTGATAGCTTTGAAATATACATTACAGCCTGCAGAACTTGATTCGAATCCATGATCGATCAAGAATGTGTTGATTTGATGAAACCATGCTCTGGATGATTGCTTCATACCATACAAAGCTTTATGGAGTTTGCATACCTGATCTTCTCGACCATTGAGAATGTAGCCTTCTAACTGGATCATATAAATGTCTTTCTCAATGACTCCATTGAGAAATGTCGTTTGTACATCCATCTGGTGTACCTCAAAATCCGCTGCAGCAGGCATATGATAGTAGCAGTCGAATGGAAGTGTGTAACCGAGCTAAAGATTTCGAAGTAGTCGATATTGAAAATTTGTGAAAATCCCCTTGCCATGAATCGAGTTTTTGTTCTGTCAATGCTACCATCTTTTGTCTGCTGGCAATTTGAGTTGTACTCAGTAATGAGTTGTACTCCTTGTCCATTGCCTCTTTCCAGAGATCTGAATCGGCCTGTGACATAGCTTCCTCAACTATGGTTGACTCCTGAATGGAATAGTGAACGAACTCATCAGTATTTCGGATAGGCTAAATTCGGGTTCTTGTTGATCTTCTGGTCGAAGTCTCTGGCTGCGAGATTCGACTTTGTGTTGGTTGTGTCAGTTGCTCTTGAGTTGTAGCCTTTTCTTCTTCTTCTTTTGGGCTTGACTGTACAGAGTGACTGTTGGAAGAAATTGAAATGTTCTTTTGATATGTATCAATTTTCGGGACAGAAATTGTAGACTGCATCTGGTCCTTGCCCTTCAAATCAATAAATTGATCTTCCCTATTAGTGAAAACTTTACAGGTATCTGTATTGTATAGTCTATACATTCCATCAAAAGTACAGTAGCCAACAAAAATAGTCTTGAATGAATGCTCAACTAATTTCTTTCTGTTGTCCTCTAGGACATGAGCATAGGTGGTACATCCGAATACTCTCAAATGTTTCAATGAAGGCTTGGATCCTGTCCATACTTCATGAGGGGTTTTTCTGTCAGGGAGGTCTCTTGTTATACATCGGTTCTGCACGTAGGTCGATGTTGAAACAGCTTGTTGCCAGAACGATTTGGGCAACGAAGCATGACTTATCATGCATTTGGCAGACTCAACTAAGGTCTTGTTCTTCCAATTTTCTTGTGCAATAGGTGGCCAAGTGCTATTTTGGATGGAAGGACATCTTTTGAGATGCTATTCAAGAGGAGGCCAAGTGTCAACTTTCTAAGAACTTTTGGATGCACATGCTATGTCAACATTACAGGTGAGTAAAGCCTACAAGGTTTACATTCCTACTACTAACAAAGTGATTGTTGGAAGAGATGTCATTTTTGATGAGGGGAACATTCCAAAAGTGTCTTCAAGCATGATTGATAAAGATGTGGATGGATCTAACATTCTTGATGTTGATGTAAAGGATCCTACTTTAGATGGTGATGATGATGGACCTTGATCAAGTCAAAAGCCAAGGAGAACATCAAGGGAAAGACAAGTACCTTCAAGGCTCACATATGATGAAAAGGGTAAGCAAGTAGTTTCTGGAAATTATGTTGCTTTCCTAACCTCTTTTGATGAACGTAAAAGTGTAGATGAAGCAAGGAAAGAAGAGGAGTGGATCCAAGCAATGGATCTTGAGTATCAAGCTCTTATGAAGAATGGAACATGCAGATTGGTGGAGTTACCTAAGGACAAGAAAGCTATTGGATGCAAATGGATCTTCAAGGTGAAGACAAACCAATATGGATCTATCAACAAGTACATGGCAAGGTTAGTGGCAAAAGGATATGCTCAACAATGATTATAATGAGACCTTTGCACTTGTGGCAAAGATGGTAAGCATTCGAGTCATCATCTCACTTGCTACACTTTATAAATGGGATCTATGGAACATGGACATTACAAGTGCATTCTTGAATGGTGATCTTGAGGAGTAAGGGTACATGGAGCAACCCAAGAGCTACATTTTATCAACAAAACCAAATCATGTGTGCAAAAGAGTTTGTATGGCCTTAAGCAAGCACCAAGGAGTTGGTATATTAAGATTAACACTATTTTACTCTCTCAAGGCTTTGTTATGAGTGAGTATGATGATTCACTTTATTATAGGTTTGTTACCATCTTGCTAATCTATGTGGATGATATCATCTTGAGTGGTGGAGACAATCAAGATGTGGAGGATATCAAGAGTGCTCTTAAGAAAGAATTTGAGGTGCATGATCTTGGTAACTTGCATTACATTTTGGGAATAGAAGTCATTAGAACTTCTCAAACTACTTTCATTTTTCAAGAGAAGTATGCTAATTCTATTCTAAAAAGATCATATATGGTAGATGCACAAGCTAATGATACACCTATGGAGTCTCATGTAAAACTAACTATAAGAGGTAGTAAAAGATCCTTCAAGGACATTACTCTCTATAGAAAACTAGTTGGTTCACTCATCTATCTAACCATTACTAGACCAGATCTAAGCTATTGTGTTGGAAGATTGAGTCTCATGCAAGATCCTAGTGAGGAGAATTGGAAGCTAGGAAAGCGAGTTTTGAGGTACATCATTGGAACTCGAGATTTTGACATATTGTATGAGGGATCATCACCTAACTTGTTTGGATTTTCAGATTCGGACTTTGTTGGAGATGCCCCTTCCAAGGTTGAATGTAGATCTTCATAAAATATGACTTTTTTGATCTTAATCACTTTTGAAATAGAGGGTATAATGGCTTTGTAGGCCTCCTTGGTGGATAAGCATCCAACCATGATCCATGGGCTTAGATCATTCATCCTCCTTGTTTCTAAGGGAATATGTTGTGAAAAATGCAAAAATAAGCTTGGTAGAGGCCAAAAATCTTGTATGTAGATAAACACACATGTGTGGAGCCTGTTCCCACGTGTAAAAATAGTGTACTTGTCATGTACCATAATCATATAGGTTGTACATATGATTTAATTCAAGTTCTAGTGGCTAAAAAGGCCAAAAACTAGTTTTCTAGACATATGACACATGGCATCAATCTATTGCTTGCATGAGCCACATCCATTGGTTAGGTGTCACATCCCATGTGTAGAGGACAGCTCACATGTGTGGAATAAGCTGAAGTAGACGAATTTCGACTTCTAGAAGATTTTCAATTAGATCTCCATATAGAAGGAAAATGGACCAAAAGTGCTCAAAATAGAAGGTTTTGTCCAAGTGTCAGTTTTGCATGATGAATCATCATATGACAAAGAACCTTCACACATGTCGGATCAAAGGGATGATCAGTACCACGAGCTCTCACTTATTGTATATATAGAGCCACATTTGGCCATACTCAGTGTGAGACACCAATCTTGGTTTTGGAAGCAATTTTGAGTGATTCTCTCCATTTGTCTACATTTGTTTTGATTGTTTTGAGGTTCTATCAATGTGTACTTGATTTTCAAGTTGGAGTCCGTACCCTGACATGGTTTCACACGTGTGAAACCAGCAAGTACATTTACCTTCAATAAATGATTGTTCTTGTTTGGATTTTATGTCTAGAATTAATCTAGATTGATCTTAATCTTATGTAGATTGATAGATCAAGTAAATCTAACATCCAATCCCTCTTGAGGATCAGATTAGGATCCACTCTTGGTCCTTTTTGTACTTTTTCCACATGGTATCAGAGCCTAGTACAAGAGGTTTTGTTGAAATTGATAGGGTTAATCCAAATCAAGGCCAAAATTAGCATTTTTTTGGAAGCTAGTCAAATTTTGTGTAGCGAGTTGGATTTGATAGCTATCCTCAAAATTTTTGGTCCAGATCTTCTTGTGGCTTGTAGGAACACTTTTCGCACATGTGAGGCCGTACAGCTCCGGTTTTGACTGAGAAATTTCAAAAATTTGTAGAATTTGACTCACATACTCAATTTGAGTGATTTTTGGTGCAAAATCAAGCATTTTCTATAGAGAATCTAATCCTTTGATTAGTTCCTTGATTAGATCAGCCAAGAAATTAAATTTGAAGCTTGAATTAGGTGCATTAATTGATCATCTCTGAATTTTTGAGTGCATGTTGAAGTTGAGAGAGATTTTGCTAAAAATCATAGGTTAAGGAGTGATATGCAAGGTGAGAGGTTGAAATCCATTGTACCATCACTCTAGATTTGTTCAAGAGTGATAGGGTAAAGTTTAGAAGCATAAATTTGCTAGAAAACATCTTTGGATCTGTCCTCCAAGTGAAACCTTTGAGAGTTTCTAGTGCATATAGAGCATCTATGCAAATCTTTTGTAGAATTTGACATAGATTGGCTTAAATTGAGAGTTCTAGAAAAGAGATTGAGATCCAAGTCACATTGTTCAACCCTAATCAATTTGTTTGAGTGATTGTTAGGCTTGAAAAGAGTCATTAAGGTGTCTATGACAAATGTGTAGAGAGAGATCCAATTTTCTAAGAGTTCCTTCCTTTGTAGAGAGCAAGATCTAGAAGCTCATTTTGAGTTGTTATTGGTGGAGAATTTGTCTTCTCCTAAGTGATCAAATCTTTCTAAGTGGCATTAGCTCTTTGAAGCACAATATCTTAGTGAGAAGAATCACAACTTTTGATTTTGAATTTCAATCCAAGTCTTAAAAGGTAGAGTATTCGGTGGAATCCAATAGGAGTGAGTGAATTCAATTTGTTGAGCAAAAATTGACATAGTATGTATGAAACTCAAATTAGTTCTATTCAACTTTTTTTGTGAGAGTGTGAGGGTCAATTTGTGATCCCATTGGATGTCTAAAATGAGGAGGAGTCCATATTTGAGTATTCATGCATGGTTGAGATCTTTGTGAATCTCTAGTTGTCTAATTTTTTAGCTTTGTGAAAAATTGGTGGTATAGTTTGTTTTCAAATCAAATCAAATTCATTCTAAATCTCAAGAGTGAGATTATTTGGGTCAACAGATTAAGTTTGATTTTCATGTGTTTGAAACAAAATCTATCTTTTCTTCAAGAATCTCAAGTGTTGAGAGAACTAGTCAAGTGAAAAGGAAAATCTAAGTGTCAAATCTTTTTCATATTCATTTCAACTTTCAAAAGAAAGAGTCATTGGTATTTGATGAGTCCAATAGGAGATTGGATCTGATTTCTTTAGTCATTTGATTCAAAGATTGTGTGCTTTTGTCTTAGTGATCAAAGCAATGTTTCCAAGTGACTAGTCATTACGGTGAAGATTGATTCTTAGGTTTGTGAGCTAGATCTTTTGTAGATCCTTCTAGATTGTTGAAGATGTTCAAATCTAGTATCTTGAAAGTCACAAATTACATTTGTAGAATCATATCACAGGCTTTTATTCACATGGCATCAATAGGTGGCATCCTATTGAAGGAAAGAAAGGATCCTGACTGCAACCTTTGTGGCAAGGGATGATATTTTTTCTCAAGATGCTACAAAAAGAAGACCAGTCCATCCAAGGAGAACCAAAGCAAGGGGGCCGAGGTGAAGGATGGAGCATCAAGTTCAAAATGCAAATACAAGAAGGACAAGTCCAAGGAAAGGTGTTTCCTTTGTGGAAAGGTGAATGAGGCTTGGAGTCTCACAAGGACTTGCAAGATTTGTCTTCAAGAGTCCATCACAACACATGTCAAATCTTTTGAAATTTTTCATTTGGAAGTGCATTGTTTGGTTCAAGATGCAAAGATAGATGTCACTTTCATGAAAGTAACTTGGATTTATTTTATGTCCTTGGAAAGTATTTTGCTTGGAACTTTAGATAAGTTCAAACTTATTGTTATGATCCAAGAGAAATCAATCAAGAATAAGGAGCATCAATCACAAAATGAAAATAGTTTCATTTATGCTCTCATGTCAACTTATGAATATCGATTTTGCTTTGAAGGGATTTTTGTATCTCAAAGGTGGCTTAAGGCAATACTAGTTGAGTGTGATGCCTTAAAGAATAGCAAAGCATGTTTTCCTTGTAAGCTTACATTAGTTATGAAGACAAGGAAATGGAAATATCTTCATAATGTAGGATCTTTTGGTTTCAATAATATCATGAATGACGTGTTCATTCATAAAGATGAAAATTGTATGTTTTCAATCCTAAAGGCAAGTTGTACACTTCTTATGAGGATAAGTGAAGCATCCAAATTGGACACTTATATCCATAAGCAAGTAGTTAGCCTTATTGAGATGGAAATACCTTTTGATTTCAATATTGGAAAAATCATGCCAAGCTGTGGTGATTTTTGGACTTATGTTTCTAGCATAAGTAATATTGATAATCATAGGAAGTGCATATTGAATGGTCATGATTGTTGTGATCATTATGAGACATGGAGGTCTCGTATTTCCATAAAAAAGGAGCATCATGAAGAGGATCTTAAGGAGTCATCTCAAGGTTCAAGTGTGCCAAGGATTGAGGAGGAGAGTCCTTCTCAAGGTTCAAGTATGTCAAGGATTGAGGAGGAGAGACCTTCTCAAGTTGTGATTCCAAAAATAATCTCAAAAAACATGGTTGAGTCCATGTGGCTCACATTTCAAGGGAAAGAGGAGCATATCTCATGTGGTATCATCTCATACTTACTTCTCCTATGTCATTTGATAAATCAATTTGCTTTAGTGAGATCATTGCATCTTAAAATTGGAGTAAAGCCATACTAGTTGAGTATGAAGTCTCTCTTGAGAACACATATGATGTTCTTAAAAGGTTGAAATTGATTTTAAATCAATTAGAAAGCAAATGGTTATTTCATCAAATGTATGTTCTTGAGTCATGTAAGAGCAAAAGTGATTTGTTCACTCATAGTTTGAACATTTGTATTGAGGCAAATTGTAAACTCTTTATGAGAGTAACTGAATCATCTTCTAAAGACACTTATCTCCATAATGAAGTATTTAGCCTCATTGGATCTGAGATTAGCATGGTAAACAAGCATGAAGATATGATGCAAACACTTTGTTATTATAGCATGCATAGTCTTGCCAATTTGGATAAGTCTAATTCTCTAGATCATGATAACATGATGTTTAGATCTTTGTGATCCTAATAAGTCAAGAAGAAATCTTTATTTTCTCATGGAGGAGCATGCACATGAGGAAGGAGCAAGCCTCAAAGTCAAGCATCTACATAAAATTTGGAAGGAATCAATTTCGAAGATGCTAGGATGGTGCAAAGCTCTCAAGTTCATCAAAGATGTCAACATCAAAGAAGCACTATCATGGATATGGTGATTTCAGATCAACATCAAGCTCATTGGCTTATCTTCACACCTTTTGAACCAGCAAAGACCAATTCAGCCCATGTAGTCAAGTTCAAGATCATCATGTTTTCCATCAAGCTAGATTTACCAAGCTAGATTTTTGAGGAGGAGTGTGAAAAATGCAAAAATAAGCTTGGTAGAGGCCAAAAATATTGTATATAGATAAATACACATGTGTGGAGCCTGTTCCCACGTGTTGAAATAGTGTACTTGTCATGTACCATAATCATATAGGTTGTACATATGATTTAATTCAAGTTCTAGTGGCTAAAAAGGCCAAAAACTAGTTTTCTAGACATATGACACATGGCATCAATCTATTGCTTGCATGAGCCACATCCTTTGGTTAGATGTCACATCCCATGTGTAGAGGACAGATCACATGTGTGGAATAAGCTGAAGTAGACGAATTTTGACTTCTAGAAGATTTTCAAGTAGATCTCCATATAGAAGGAAAATGGACCAAAAGTGCTCAAAATAGAAGGTTTTGTCCAAGTGTCAGTTTTGCATGATGAATCATCATATGACAAAGCACCTTCACACATGTGGGATCAAAGGGATGATCAGTACCACGAGCTCCCACTTATTGTATATATAGAGCCACATTTGGCCATAATCAGTGTGAGACACCAATCTTGGTTTTGGAAGCAATTTTGAGTGATTCTCTCCATTTTTCTACATTTGTTTTGATTGTTTTGAGGTTCTATCAATGTGTAATTGATTTTCAGGTTGGAGTCCGTACCCTGACATGGTTTCACACATGTGAAACCAGCAAGTACATTTACCTTCAATAAATGATTGTTCTTGTTTGGATTTTATGTCTAGAATTGATCTAGATTGATCTTAATCTTATGTAGATTGATAGATCAAGTAAATCTAACATCCAATCCCTCTTGAGGATCAGATTAGGATCCACTCTTGGTTCTTTTTGTACTTTTTCCACATATGTGCAAAGAAAGAACCTCCAAAGACACTAAGGTAATCAACCTTAGGCTTCAATAATAATACTTCATATGGTGTATTTCTTCCAAGAGCTCCACCACTCCTCAAAGCTTTGATCTTCAATTAGAATTCCATCTCAGCATATGCTTTGAATAATAGGAAATAATCATGCACCATAAATCTTGAAGAAAGAAGAAATGTGCATCTTGTGTGATCATCCTACTTTGAAGACTTTGATACATAAGCAACCTCAAGATATTTTGCACTCTCTCTTAGGTTTAATTTGTAGATTCCTCCATATCTAGATCCATATGCAAGGATCTCACCATCCTTCTTGAGTACACAATTGTCAATATGGAAATTGACATCAAGGCCACCATCAAGTAATTTGCCAACACTTATAAGATTCTTTGTAATCTTGGGAACAAAAATAACCTCTTGAAGAGATAGAACTTTTGATGATGCAAGCTTCAAGGGAATAGTCCCTACTCCTTCAATTTTGCACTCTTGATCACTTGCAAAATATATGGTCTTCTTGATTCCTTCATAAGGCATAATAGTTGAAAAGGAGTCCTTGGAGCTACACATATGTGAAGATGCTCCACTATCAATATACCAAGAGTCATCCATCTTGAAGGTGGAAGAGGAGGATTTTGATGCCATAAGTGAGCATTCTCCATCACTTGCAATAAAGTCTTCTTTCTCATGAGAGATGTTGGCTTGCGAGTATCCCAAGCATCTTTGGCCGAAGTACAAGGATAAAGAGTACCACAGTGAACTTGCTAAAGTCATCAATAAACATTATGAAGTACTTTGCATCACCCAATGACGATACTCAGAAAAAATTTGTTTCGAGAAAACAATATGTGAGGTGGCTCCCGAATCAAGTACTACTTCTTGAATTGAATTAGATGAACAACATAGATCAGCACTAACATAAGTTGCTGAGTTTTTTGTCACCATGTCTTTTGTTGGCTCTAGAGCATTATGCTTTGTCTTTGACATAGTTTGAATATGAAGGTTCGCTTCAATTCTTCTCCTTTTTATTTCTAAGATTCTGATAACAGTTTACTGCTGCATGACCCCGTTTATGATAATGAATGCATTCAATTTTTGGATTTAACCAACACTTATCTTCTATGTGACCTGATCTTCTACATCTGTTGTAGATCTTCTTATCACCAAAAATTTTCTGTTGTTTTTCAGATTGTTGATCATTTGTCTTAGACTCGTTCTTTTTAGATGACTCCCTCTTAAACTTAGACTTCTAAGAAGATTTATTCTTCTGAGTAAATAGAGCATTTTCGGAATCACCATTGTCACCATAGTGTTCATGAACTTCTACTTCCTCTTTAACTTCGTCTATTGCCTTTTGAAGTGTCATTGTTGCATCTTTCGCCAATAAGGTTCAAGTTGTGTGCAATGACTTGGGTAGGGCTCAAAGAAAATAACTAAGTTGTTTTTCCTTTGAAATTGTATTTTCTGCACCAGAATTCTGTAAGGAAATAAACAGATTTGTAATCTTTCGCACGAATGTGTTCAGGTCTTTGCCGTCCCACTGTAGGTAAGTTAATTGTTCTTTCAAGAACATGATCTGATTACGAGATCGAGTCTCATTTTTTGTTTGCAATTCTTTCCAAAAATCCTTTGTGTTTGAAATTGATGTAAGATCTAGCATTATATTGTCATGTATTGAAGACACAATAATTGTTATAGCTTTGTCATTTTTTAAACTCCATTCTCGAGGTTCTTTGCCAGGAGTAGCTATTGGCTTCTCCTCAATTGGTTCTACTCATTTCCATAGACCTTCGCTCTTTAATAAGAGTGAAGTCTTTAATTTTCAAATAAAGTAGTTTGAACCTTCTGGATCCAAGATTGTAATGATCTTAGCCTAAATATTGTTGATTGACGACATCTTCTATTTTTGAGTAACCTCTAGATAGCGGCTTGCTGATGGATGTATGAAGAATGTTGAGAGGGATGCAAAGATACCACTGTATCGACTCTGATTCGTTATGATATCACTGTATCAGCTTTGAACTTGTATGCTCTGATACCACTGTATCAGCTTTAATTCCGTATGCTCTGATACCACTGTAGGAAAAATAGTAATGATTCTTCCACAGAGAAAACGATGAAAGTTTGAATAAATCAAACTAATATCAGTGTCTTCAATTGGGTTTGTATCTGATCTATGTAGTAGTAATAGAATAGTTTTTGCTCTGATTGAATATGCATGCGAAAATAAGAGACAACTTTAGACAATTTTAGACAATAAGAAACTATTGATCAAAAATGAATTTTTATAACTCTGAATCTGAATCATCAATATACATCTCTTGTTGTCTTATCTAACTGTTGTGTCTCTGATTGTGTGAGTTTGAGAATCTCTTCAGTTTGAGTGTTTGAGAGTTGGTCACGAATAGAAATGTTTCGAGTTCGCGTTCATTTCTTTCTCATCCTTTGTAAAGTAAACTGCACACTTTGTTAGTAGAATTGAGATCTGTCTGATCAGGTGTCCTATAGAGCATTGGAGATATTTTGGTGACAATGCCATATTTATCATTCCATAAGCGACAACCTCAACGGATTCGCATTATCAAGGTACGAGGTAAAATGTTTTGAATTAGCTCAAATAAAGTAACGCTCTTTGAATTTAAAATTTATTACATAAAAGGTAATAACATTCATTGTTCCAATTGATGATTTTATATTCTCATGCATAAAATATTATTACTGGAGTTGGAGAGGTTCGGGAATTCAACTATAAATAGGAATTAAATATTTTGAAAGCTTCACTCAATAAAAGACTACGATTTCTAGTTTGTTTTATGAAGAAGATCAACCAGAATAGAAGGAAAAGCCAACCTTTGAGTGACAATGACACATCTACAATATGACACTCTTCCACTTCTATTTTTTTCTTAGAGCATTTATGCATGTCTTTAATGTTTGAAAATTTTGATGGAAAAGAGCTTTGGAACATTGTCGTAGTTATAGAACAAAGGACAACGACCACTCTTACAAATATGTGGTCATACATTAAGAGCACACAAAAAGCATTATCCTTGATAAATTTGTCAATGAAGGATCACATCATTGCTCATATAAGTGGTGTTGCATTGAAGAGGGGTGCATTGGATGCACATAGAATTCAGTATAAAAGGGCTGAATTCGATTTCATTTCCCACTTGTGCTAGTGAAGTTCTTGAAAATTTTTCCCACAACAAAACTTTTCCGATACTTTCTTACAGCCTGATTCACTCTTAAGTCTTTTCTGATTTCAGTTTCTACCTTTTACCACCATGTCGTCTACTGATACCAGTCATTCACCTCGATATGTGATTCATCGTGATGTTCCGACTACAACGGATCTCATGGTTCTTCCGAGGACAAGCAGGGTGGATGAGTGGATGACCCTTGTTGAGCCCTTGCTCATGGCAATGGGTATCCCCATGAGCGTGTCTTTTCAAGAAAAATCAATATGGAATTTATTACCATGGGCATTAGCACTTGAAATGAGAGAAAATCCAAGTTTTAAATCACCTACCAAGGAGCTACCCACAAGGTGCGAGTTACTGAAGCCGCCCTTGCAACCATAGGAATTTCTTCAGGGACACACCCTTTACCAAACCACAACATGCCAAAAATATCATAAAGCCTTTCATGGACACTGCCACAGAGTTGTATTGGACCAATAACGGTTACCTGGTAGAGGCCATCAGAGATTCAGCCCTACAGGCTACTGCCCACGGTTACTGAGAACAACTTCTTGATGGTTGGCAACCTCAAAAAGGACAAGATCTCATCTCGGATCCTCCATCGTCTAGTAGAATCTAACTATAAGTTAGGTCAGGGACCCTGAGAACCTTATGACTGGTACAAAATGGTTTTTGGGGAAGCAACGGTTTGTTGCTGGCTCTCTTTTGTCATCCTTAGCCGCCTCGTACCTTGATAATAAGATCCATGGATTTTGTGCTGAGTCAGTCCTAGCCACATATGAAGTAGCATCATCTGAATCCTCCCGCCAAGCATCCAGCTCACAGAGTCATTGACGGGTATGTAGCGAGATTGTCATTCCCGACTCGCCCTGCTCAAGCCGCCTCACCCCCACAAACCATAGCTACTTTACCGGGAACTCAACAATTTATGGATATGTTCAATGATTCTGATTTGTGAAGAATTTCAAATCATTAAGATCCAAAATCATCCCTTGATCTTTGGTTAGAAAGACAACAAAACATACAACATTGCCAATGTAGAAAAATCACCATCTACTCAATGAAAGAGATACAAACTCAAGAATAATTTGATCAAACATCAAATATATGATAAAATAAAATTGCATTCCATACAATAACAGTACCCTATTGTATTTCCCACATGTGGATCCAAAAATAGCAAAATATGAGCATTTGTCAAAAAAGATTGCAAGATATCATCAAGATAGTGCACCAATGGATAGATGAACCCAAGAGAACTCATGTATAAGAGATAGAGAGAGAGAGAGAGAGAGAGAGAGAGAGAGAGAGAGAGAGAGAGAGAGAGAGAGAGAGAGAGAGAGAGAGAGAGAGAGAGAGAGAGAGAAGATTATGTTCTCCCATGAATTTACACTCTATATAGTAGATCCATGCCTCATTAATGAGTTTGGTTTCCCTCCAAACCTATATGACTAGATTTAATGCATCTAACATTCAACTTTGAATGTGTCCAAATTCAACCTAATACATTTCTCAGACTTTTCAAAAGTGGTAATTCAAATGAACTTTGACTAAAATAACTTAAGAAATTTTATCTCTAAGTCTAAAATGCATATTGGCCTAATATTGACAAATATGACTAAATTTGACTCAAGTAGTTGAAATTTCTCACGCTCCCTCTTCAACTAGTTTTGGCATAGTTTTAACCATACTACTTTGATCCAACTTTATAATGATCTCCATCCTAAGTATAGATCTTCTTTCTAATGTTCTAAAGTATTTTCCATGACTGATGTAGAGAATAGTGTCCAAATTGAATGCTTCACTATTTACTTACATCAATTTTACATGTCAAGATGTGACTAGAACATGAAGAACCAAATAGAATGTAAATGAAATGATTCCTCCATGTTTCAAACTTTGAACTCTTTGAAAAATTACAGCAACCAAACAATAAATGTGAGTAATGGCCATTTGCTTGCTTGTCTCCTCCAACTTTGTCCTTTTTTGATATGTCTCCACCATAAAACTCCATGAATGAGATATCGTCAACACTTGATGACTTGGCCATTAATGAGTGACATAATGAACCTCCAAAACCTTCATTTCCATCAGCAAATCCATCCAAGAATGCTAGTACAACTCCAACATCAAAATGATGCAAACCAATGTTGCTAGTTTGACATATCTTGACAATTTGCACACATCCACATGAAATTGCTCAAACATGAGATAGAAGGTATAAAGTGAACTTGAACAACACTTCCTTGTTGATCCTTTGACCTTACTTGAGTATGAATATTTTCGCAAAAACAGATCCAAAACATCTTTGCCAATTGACTCTCCTTTGATGCTCTTGACTAGCTCCAAATTGCCACTTTCCCTTTTGTGTTGTTGAAGCCCTTTGAGATCAACCTCTTGATCTTCCACTTGACCATCAAAGCCATAGACTAAGACCTATTTTCTAGATCCATTAGATTATTTTCCAGCATGAAAACCATGAGAACCAATATCCACTTACATAGCATCATCTACACAAGAAGATTCTCCAAAGCATGTGACTAAAGCAAAGTGAGTCGCTTCCACTTGCTTAGCTTTCTCTTGATCATCTTAGATATCAAAGTTATGAATATCCTCAAACCTGAGCCTCTAGAAATACTCCCTCTCAAACATATGATCTAGATCCAACAAGATCTCATCAATGCTTGATGTAAAAACAATGCCACCATCACAAATCAAAAGATAGATTCCAAACTTTCCATCAAACATGAAGTAAAATAGGTGAAGATGAGTATCAAACCTAATAAATCTAGCCCTCTTGAGTCCGTAACAAATCTCAATAAGCTCACCAATGAGATCTCCCTTGTCTTGAAAAAATTGCCTCTCGATTTGCTCCATGTAGTCTTCTCCAACCAACTTTTTGCCATTTTGATCATGAGTGATCAATTCACAATCATAGAATCCTTTGAGTTGATGAAGAGATGTGAGATCCATGCCTTGGATCTTCCCAAGAACCAGTCTTCCGTTTTCCTTCATAAGACTCCCTCTTAATGATTGCATCATAAGAAGTAGAAACCTCAAAAACATTAGAAGCCATGAAAAAAATGATTAGTACCTTCAACATAAGGATGATTGAAGTACTCTCTATTTTGAAACAAGAACTTCTACTCAATGTTTTAGGTAATGACTCATATGATAATGATTCTTCCTCACTATCATCCACAATGACATCATTCAAAGTACATCCTACTTTGGACTTTTCACATACTTCTCTTCTTATTGACTTGTGACTATCTCCCTCACCAAGTCTCATGATAGAACCAATTGATCTCCTCTCTTTATGAAGACATGTGACTCCACTTGCTGCAAAAATGAATTTCTTGGACTCATCACAAAAAAATGTAGAAGAGTCATCTCCTTCATGAATGCACCTAGCAACATCTTTTTCCATATGAGAAAAGAAATCATTAGCAACAATCTTTTCCAAGGAAGAACCTTCATCACTTCCATTGATGAAGTTAGTTCTTTCCTTACCTTTTGCACGCTTGCACTTGGCATGAAGAACTATTGAAGAACCATCATTATCATCAGAGCTAGCCAAGTTAGCACAAAGATGAACATCTTCAAGAAGCATAGATCTTGACCTAGATCTAGCATAAGAAAGCTTGTTAGACTTTGTATAAGATCCACCAATCTTATTGATGCTAAAAGGGAACTTTGGAAAATTGAGACCAACCTCCTTTTCCATTCCATCCTTTTTGTTAGCCATAACAAAAGCATCAGGCTTGAAAAGTCTACCTTGTCTATTGCCCCTAGCAACCAAAATTTCTTTCTTTGTAATGAAACAAGCAACACCACCAAACTTTACCATTTATCCTTTATCTATCATTTGACCACCAACACTTAACAAATTCTTTGAAAGTGAAGGAATGTAAAGAACACCATCAAGTCTTGCTTTCCTATTAGTAGAAAGACAAATAGGAATAAAACCAATACCTTCAATCACACACTCACCACCATTGGCCATGTGAATCACTTTCATGGCTCCATCATAAGTGATCAAAGAAGTAAAGAACTCCTTGTGACTAATCATGTGTGTACTAGCTCCATTATCAATCCACCATGAATCTTTGTCACATCCACTTGATATTGGACTTGAAGAACACATCAAAAGATAATCACAACCACCTAGATCCTTGTCATTAGTAGTAAAGTTGATTTGCTTGCTACCTTTATCTCTTTGTTTCTTCAAACATTCATTAGCAAAATGCCCTTTGAATCCACAATAGAAGTTTTTGAGAGGCAAGGTCGAGTCTATGTGGCTCATAATCTATGGAAAAGAGGAGCAATTTTCAGGTGGTATCTATGTGGGGTCGAAGATCTTTCGTAGTATAGCCCTTTCGCCTGTCAACAAAGGTTAGATAACTGGATAGGTGCCTAACTATGCATAGATGCTACTTTTAGCTAATTTTCTACTTTCTCCCTTAACTCTACTCACCACTATACTACTCCTCTTTAACTCTACTCCTCTGCACTATCATTCATCATAGTTTGGTTGAAGGGAAGGAATGGAGAAGAAGAGATTGAGAAGAGAAGAGAAAGAGAGAGAAAGAGAGTGAGGGTGGAGGTTAGCTCAAATGCTCCTTATGCTTGCTAATGGAAAAACATTCACTATTGGCAAACAATAAACATGGAAATAGAAAGCAAGAGAAAACACAACCAAGAGCAATAGCAAGTAGTGAATAGCAAATGAGGATGCTTCTCTTCCAAAAATGGTAGAGTTTCCTCCTTCTCATTGAGCATGGAAATAGTGTACAAATGGTGCCTTTTTATAAAATGGGGAAGACCCTTGCCCCTCAATCTTATTGGCTAATAGTCACAATGATCCTAACAATTCATCTTGGACCCAACTTGATCCAAGGGTCCACAAAAAGTACAGTAGAAATCACAAGATTCATGTGAGTCCCAATTTGGACCCAACTCTAAAAAGTGAACTCTAAGTTTAAAAATGACATTGGGCCTCTAGTTTTATTTTAATTACAAGGCCCAAGTCAAGTTTATTTTATTTACAACTTCAACTGCGTGCTCATTGGGACATGGACTTATACACGCAGGATGCCATGCCCTCGCAACACATTTTATTGGAGGATTTTATTAATTTACACTTTGTTGGGAATACCCCCAATAGGACCCACGGCCTAAAGTAGTGCCGGTCCCTCGGTACTCTGCCGGTTTAGTAGAGCGTTCTCTTGGACCGCCTCTGGTGGATGAGATATCTAGTAACGTCTTCCATGAAGTTGAGACGGTCCAGTTTCTTCGAGTCCTTTGGCGTGTGGAAGGACTTGTGACCTCCTATCAGCCATTCCTGATCCACCCATGCTTGGAATCGTTTCGTCCAGGGATCTCCAAGGAATCCAACTCGGTAATATACGCGAGCAACTGGTAGCTGGTCTTTGACTTTGTCGGAAGCGAGCGCCTTATTTGGATCAAAGGAAATCATCCCATTTTGTTTCAATGCCCATTAAATATTCCAAGTCCCGGGCGTAAGTGGCTGCCGCGCAGACTGCGGGGTCGGGGCAATTGATGTAGTGATTGACGAATGTGGAGCGAGCCCTTTTGGCGTCTACATCCGTTGTCCACCCATATTCGAATTTGATGATGGCCCAGTTGAAATTGTTGAGTGTGATCTGGTCCAGAGGAGTGCCGCATTCCACCCATTTGGATCTTCTTGGACAAGGCAGGAAGTGCGCGTTTACCCATAATTGTTGCGAACTCGTCACGTAAGCCCTGATGGCCGCAAGGTCTCTCTCAAATAACTGTTGTCGCCACTCCGGTTGTGGTTGGAGGGCGAGTAAGGCTTGCAGTTCTTTTCCCTTGATGGTCTGAGCTGAAAATGATAATTGCCAACCGTCTCTTGATGACTCATGGAGATATTTGGATAAAAATTCATTGATGTTCTCCTCCACGGATTTCGGTCTTCGGAAGGCCAAGCTGGCAGATATCATTCGGGACCCTCTGGATGATGTTGCTTGGCCCTGGCTGGTGGTTTCGGGAAAATGGTCCTTTTTGGTGACTACATTAAGCGCCTTCAGATTCAAACAGATACGTATTTTGCCATTCTTCTTGGGTACTATAACTATCGGAGATACTCATTCCGTGTGTTTGATTTCGTAAATGAAATCTGCATCCATAAGTTTTTGCAACTCTTGCTTGATCAGTTCTGTATAATTCGGGTTGCAGCGGTAGTAACGACTTACCTTGGGGACTATTCCATCCACCAAAGGTATGGTGTGTTGGACTACTATTGGCTGAATGCCCTTTAGATCACTATAGCTCCAGGAAAAACAGTCTTTATATTCCACCAGCAAGGATCGTAGTCTCTTGGACTACGTGGGTGTTAATTGCTCTCCCACATGCACTATCATTTCTTCTTCTCCTGGTTCCGCAAGATTCATCGATTGTGTTCGCGCAGGTCTCTCGAAGACTTGTTCCGCTGGTGCCTGACTTCGATCAAGTTCTCGTTGGGCTTGCAGTATCATGATTACCACGTCGTCCAATGTATAATTCTTGAAAGTATCAGGCATCTCACGAACTGGAGCTCGTCAAGATTCCTCTTTCAGCATATTGATCTTGGCCCGACTGGTCATTTTTTTATTTTATGTCACCTGTGTAGAAGATGACGTTATATCTGAGTCCAACTTGATTGACTTCAAGGAATCCAACACCTTCTTCTTGCCCTTTTTTGTCATTTTGGTGGGTTCATCCTTGTTGTCTTTCTTTGGGACTGCTATGACATTCGCCTCATGGTTGCGAATATCAATGTCTACTGTAGCTATTGCCTCTTCGGGTAGGTCACTCCATCGGATCACCTGGTTGTAGCGTTGCTTCAACTGATTCTTCTTATTCGCAGGTGCCTTGGGTGGTTCGATCCTTGAGACTTTTGCCATAGCAGACCTTTGTGTGGTTGAGCTGGTACCTTCTTGGTTTCGTAACGATCTGGGTCCATGTGGTGTAGGACTTGTTCATCAGTCAGTTCAATCTTCTTATTATAAGTTAGAGCATGTTTCCAAGGGACTAGATCATCGTCCACTGGGTTCTCAATCGGCTCCGCTGACAGCCATGCTACGTTTATCATATTCACCCCAAATGTGATTGGTGTGTCCATAGTGTAACATTTGGATGAAGATGTATTCAGTTCTGGATCTGATTCATATTGACATGCTTGGCAGTCAATAGTTGCTAATGCATCTGTCCATCTCATGATATCCGTCTCTGAATGATAGTGACCTCCCTTGGCTGGCCTTGGACGGTCAATTGTATGATCTGTCATGGATGATTCGTCATCAGCTTTGGGTGCAATAGATTTTACCGTCCATGTGGATGGATTTACCTGTATAGCTGTTGTATGAAAATGAGATTAAGAGGTGCACTGGTCCCAGGTTTAAATGGACAATTCTTGAAACAGTGTCCATAACCGCAATCTCGACAGGAGTTTGTATATTGTCCTTTGTAGGGACATTCTGCAATTCTGTGTCCCTCGTCGCACCCGTAGCAGCCGTAATTTCTTCCACCTTGACGTTGAGTTTGAGCTGCATAGGCCGAAACATATTCATGTATGGCAGGATCCATAAATGGTTCATCTGGTCCATACCACTGTTGCTGCTCAGGTTGAGGTGACATTTGCATTTCTTGTTCTACTGTTGTCAGGTTTACATGGGCCACTTGTTGATTGGCTGGCCCTGGTGGAGCAGGTAAGGCCATGCATTGTGGTTGATTGGGTGCGCCGTACCTTGGTGCCACGTTAGGTGCCCCTTGATGATAAGGATAAGAAGTCTGATAAAGACTTCTCTTCTGTTGAACAACCTTGGGGTTAAACGGGCAAAATGTCATATCGTGCGATGTTGCATTGCAAAGATGGCAGAATCTATGTGTCAGTCTCAGATTTTGCTTTAGGACTGGACACTCGTTTGCTGTATGGTTTTGCGTTCATACTGAACACCATACATTTTCTCGTCGAGGATACTGCAGCTGGGTTGGTTCCGGTTGATGTGGAGTTACTGCTATAGTTCCTTGTAAGGCCTTCAGTTTCTGGTCAAACTGCATCGTAAGTTGCTCCATCTGTTGTTTGTGTAATTTTGTCATTTGCTCCAACAACAATTATGTGGATAGAGCGGATGCGTTTGATGATGATGATGCAATCGAGGGAGTAGGAGTGTGGGTGGAAGGATATTCGTCGTCAGATCCCTCATCCTCTTCCTTGATGGCATCTTCCATAGCTTCTTGTAGAGTAGCGTACTGCTCCCATCGTTTCAATTCTCTTCTGATGCTTCATGGTAATCCAGCTAGGAACCACATGATCACCTTATGATTGGGAGTCAGGGCTGCACTGCACTCGGATCGTAGATGTTTGACCCGTTCAATATAGTCCCAGACCCTTTCTTGTTTTCCCATTTTGACTTTGCTTAGCAGGAGAAACGGGTCTTCCAAGAACTTTTTTGGTTTAAAGCACGTAATGAGAGCCGCTTTAACTGCTTCCGAAGTGGATTTCTCTTCCTCTGACAAGTTGAAAAGCCAATCCTGAGCCACTGCAAGTAAGGACATAGGAAATAGCATCAGCTTCTCTGCAGGTGTCCGTTCGCCATAGATTTCACAAGCTTGCTCGTAGATCTAGAGGAATCGGATGGGATCCGATGATCCGTCGTATTTTGGTATCTCCATCCGTGGTGCTCTCCGAACTGCATGCAAGGGTGCAACAGGTACGAGTTGGCCCATTGGATCCATTGGTGCTGGTTCCGGTTCTGCCTGCTCTTTTTCCCTCCAAGATGCAGATTGGTGTGTTTTTTGAGTTTTTTGAGTTTTTTGGATGATTGGTTTGGGTTTCAAGCCCTTAGAAGTTGTTCAGGGCCTCCTCTACCCTCTCACACCTCCTCCGCTAGCTGTGAACAGTCCAAACACAAAAAAAATATATAGAAAACTAACTCTAAACTCCCAAAAATCTACCTAAACTACTCTAAAAAGCAACCCTTCCGCCTGTCAACAAAGGTTAGATCACTGGATAGGTGCCTAATTATGCATAGATGCTACTTTTAGTTAATTTCCTACTTTCTCCCTTAACTCTACTCACCACTATACTACTCCTCTTTAACTCTACTCCTCTGCACTATCATTCATCATAGTTTGGTTGAAGGGAAGGAATGGAGAAGAAGAGATTGAGAAGAGAAGAAAAAGAGAGAGAAAGAGAGTGAGGGTATAGTTAGCTCAAATGCTCCTTATGCTTGCTAATGGAAAAACATTCACTATTGGCAAACAATAAACATGGAAATAGAAAGCAAGAGAACACACAACCAAGAGCAATAGCTAGTGAATAGCAAATGAGGATGCTTCTCTTCCAAAATGGTAGAGTTTCCTCCTTCACATTAAGCATGGAAATAGTGTACAAATGGTGCCTTTTTATAAAATGGGGAAGGCCCTTGCCCCTCAATCTTATTGGCTAATATTCACAATGATCCTAACCATTCATCTTGGACCCAACTTGATCCAAGGGTCCACAAAAAGTACATTAGAAATCACAAGATTCATGTGAGTCCCAATTTGGACCCAACTCTAAAAAGTGATCTCTAAGTTTAAAAATGACATTGGGCCTCTAGTTTTATTTTAATTACAAGGCCCAAGTCAAGTTTATTTTATTTACAACTTCAATTGCGTGCTCATTGGGCCATGGGCTTATACACGCAGGATGCCATGCCCTCGCAACACATTTTATTGGAGGATTTTATTTATTTACACTTTGTTGGGAATACCCCCAACAATCTACTCCAACACTTCCACTTTTGCTTCTCTTCTATCATTTGATGTACCATTTTGCTTTGATGAGATTTCCACATCTCAAAATTGGAGTGAGACAATGCTAGTTTTGTATGATGCCTCTTGTAAGGACATATCTCATGTCATTAATGGCTTGGATTTGGTTCTAAATAATTTAGAAAGCAAGTGGTTGTTTTATCAAACGTATGCTCTTGGATCTTCGAAGAGTCCACAAAGGAAATTTGTATCCTGGATCAGATAAGAAGCTTCAATAAGATCAAGATAGCTTTTGATTACAAAATTAGATTTATCATACAAAATGTTCATAGTTTGTGGACTAGTCCAGCTAGAATGCAAAATCTTGATAATCAACACTTTTGCCTATTTTGTGATCTTGATCTCCATGATCATTTTTAGGCATGGAGGCCTCAGGTTTCCTTCATCATGTTGTAACTATTTTCAAGGAGGAGGATCCTTCAAGTCTTCATCATGGAAGGAACAAAAGGAAGTGGTGCCAAATTGGTGGAATGCACATCAAAGGAGTTGGCAATGGATTTCCACCAAAGAAATCCTATCATGACTTTGGTGAATTTGGTACTATTACAGGTCTATTGGCTGGTTTTCACAACATATTCATGCCAAAGGATCAACTTGAGGAGTATCATAAATTTGTTGTTTGATATTGTATCTCATTAAGCTAATTTTTGAGGAGTGTGAAGATTTAGAAAAATTTAACTTGATATTTCTCATCATTATGTAGATATGTAAATCTCACATGTGTGGAGCATGTTCCCATGTGTGGAGGGTAGGCCTAATTACGTTGGTTTATTTATGTTGAGTCAAACTTGAGTTCTAGTGAGATAGTGGTAGTTGTCACATAATGTTAGGATTGAAATGCATCCATTTGGCTCAATCACATTTAGAGGTGTAGATCACAAGGCCAATCACTTTAAGAGGTGCATCACATGTGGACCAATCATGTTTAGAGGTGCACATCATGAGGCCCAATCAAATTATGAGGTGAAAATCATGAGGTCCAATTATGACGAGAGGTGCAAATCTAGGGGTCCAATCATGATGTAGGAAGACAATCAATGGCCAATCATTTGAGAGTATTTTCTCTTGCATGAACTCGAGCTAGCTCTATTTGAATGATCTCTCCTTTGTACATACTATTGAGAACTATGGTAATCAAGTCTTGATGAGAGTTTTGCTTCGAACACTTAGAAATTTTTCTATGTTTTCTCTCTACCCGAGTGTGAGGCTCCATTTTCTCTCTCGAGCTAGCTCTATTTGAATGATCTCTCCTTTGTACATACTATTGAGAACTATGGTAATCAAGTCTTGATGAGAGTTTTGCTTCCAACACTTAGAAATTTTTCTATGTTTTCTCTCTACCCGAGTGTGA
This sequence comes from Diphasiastrum complanatum, assembly GCA_029204225.1. Lineage (NCBI taxonomy): Eukaryota > Viridiplantae > Streptophyta > Lycopodiopsida > Lycopodiales > Lycopodiaceae > Diphasiastrum > Diphasiastrum complanatum. The sequence goes on along the minus strand of CM055093.1, from coordinate 4,001,302 downwards.
GGCTCCATTTTCTCTCTCTACATGAGAGCAACCTGTTTTTGGACTTAGTTTTTCATCAAGCATCTTCTCAATATGTGAATGATAGCTTTTGTGTGGGTAAATGCATGCTTGTGTGCTCTTGCACACCTTGACATTGTCTAAATAGATTGCTTGCTACAATCAAGTGATAATTTCTTGTGCAATCACACACTCCTTAGAAAATCAATCACATGCTTTTAGTTGTCCTCACACGTGTGAAAAGTACACAGGCCCTCCCCACGCAGGCATCACCAACACTCACATACGGTCGAGCCAAACTAGCTTTGGTTGGCTGACAGGGTGTCAACGTTGGAGCGACAAGCTATCCTTTGATCACATGAGGGCTCCCAAATCACTCCAAAATAGCTCCAGAATCATTGGTGGATCACTCCTCTTTCCTAAGTACTCCTCTTTCCTACAATGGTAGCCCGAAAATGGAGTTCGCATGGGAAGAAAACGGAGAGTGTTGAAATCCAACGGATAATTTATCTGTTGGATTCTAATACATATTTTCAATAGTACACATGTAAAATCTATCAGTGATGTGGATTGTTGATGTGGACATTGAAATATGACAGCGTTATAAGGCTGTCAAAATCCAATGTCCAACTCGGATGCCACTTCAAATCAAATGTGCCACGTGGCCACCAGGTGGTGTCAAAGTTCGACAGACAAATGAACCGTCGGATTTCGACATCCAATTTAATATTATTTTATGCTCACTATTGGAGGCTGCCGGAGATTGTTTCCGGGGTGGATCTACGGGTATGTCGGACTCCGACAAGAATTCTATCATAAATATGACATAGTTCACCAATCAATATGCAGGATAATGGCTTGTGTATCAATTGCTGTATATCCACATTGCATACATTTTAATCAAAATCAAGTATGCTGAAATTTTCCTAGAACAGGTGAGGAATTTCATTACCCACTATTTGAGTGCTTCCAACAGGAAATAAAGAGCCAGCTATTCAGATGGCAAGACAATTCAACTTCTTAGCTACAAGCTTTATCTTGTTTGTCGAAAGACAGACAACATGCGGTATAATCTGCAGATCAGATCATTCACCCGGCATTGTTGTCACTTCCAAGTACAATCATGCGACTAGTCTTCAATGTTTCTGGGCAACTTGTAATCGGTACTCTAGGAGCGATAAACGTACAAGCTGATCAAATAACAGCAATCTCTGGTTGTGTCTTTGTAAATTACTATGTAGATACTGGTTGCTGTTGGTGCCTTGATGAGAGACAAGTCAGAAAACGTATACTAGATAGAAAACTGCAGCACTGAGCACAAAAAATGGGACAGTTGAAAGTATAACTGGACAAGATCGTCACGAAACCCGAAGGGATCAAGCAGTTACAGCATGCACTTGCTAGCTGATATTACTTTATAACTATGTTACACGTTATGGACTTTAGAAGATTTCAATTCAACGGCGTACACGGTGAAGTCGGACCAAACAACCTCATAATCCTTGTCCAATTGCAGCAATTAACGTGGGCTGTTTCAACCCGAATAAGCTGACTGAGACAGATCAATACATGAACAAAGAAATAATACACAAACTTCAAAAACCCATTTACCTATGAGTAGTGTAAGCCATATTCAATGATCAAGCGTTTGTTTCCATACTCTGGAATCTGGAATTTTATGCCAATTTCGCCCAGAAACGCTGCACTAGGGAGCTGCGACTGATGGCAGCACGATGCACACAGATTAGAAAAATGGGCAAGGTGGGTTGGAACTTGGATTGATAGTCAAAGTAGTACCTGCAAGGCGAGGAAACTGGACGACCGCACACGCTTTTCGAGAGTGAATGCTCCCTAACTAACTCAGAATATATATCATTTTAAGAGGAAAATGGCATTGCTTATAGTTTTTCTTTGTTTATTGTTTACTCAATGGCATTGCTTATAGTTTTTGTTTGTTTATTGTTTACTCTTTTAGAAGATACAGCTCACCTCATAAGTACTTAATGAAGAATCCAGACTCGTGCTTCCATAGGTGTTCCTTACGAGTGAGGTAAAGATGACCGAAGTTAGAGGACGAGAGATGGAAGGGCTCAAAATGCCCTGGCTTGTGTGCTTTACCTAGTGCAAAGAACGAATGTTTTTAGGTTTAAGATAATTGATCTTGGTTTCCAAGAGCTTTAAATTTTGGGTGCCAAGATAACCAATTTAGTCAATTTGTTGGATGATACATTCAAGATAATGCATCTTGGTTTCCAAGGGGAGCCTCAAATTTGGGACTAAAGAAACTCTAGATGTCAAGCTGAATGACTAATCCAACCTCGTTGGATAATGAGTCCAGTTGACTATCAAAAAAATGCCTCCTTGCTTGGGCAATTATATGTATAATGCCTTCTCTAGTTTTGCTTCAAGAGAATTGCGCTACATAATGCTCTATAGTTTTTAGTGTTAAAAAAGACACAAAGTGTTCATGTTGAAAAATTCAAAAGCATTTATGTGGCTTTAGAGGGTCTCCTAACTTTCTACATCAAGCCTATTGTTGACCAAATAACTATAGAGGGTAAGCAATCTTCATTCCTTATTGTTGCATGTTGGCAAGATGGGGTCCAAAGTAGACTAGTGGTAATAACTCTCTAGGACTATGCCATAGATGGTGGTTTTGTATGGGGAGCCTATTGATCATGTTTTGAGAGTGGTGATAATTTGTTAGTCGTCACAATATTTTCTTAGGTCAACAAAGAACTAAGTCATGACCAGTGTTGGGTGGGTATTGATATTTTCAATACCAACCAGGTCCTGGTATTATACTTTTTTAAAAATTTTGATAACAGTCGGGTATCAGTATCATCATGTTTGTAAACTGGTGGCTGGTATCAACCGACCTAGGTATTGCAGGGGGTGATAATAGCCGAGCGAAAACCTGGGTATGAGTATATAATTTTTTTCTAAAATTAGCCATTTTATAAAGGGTAATATGCATTTAATGAAAAGCATGACCTTTTTAAATGTAATATGCATATGATTTTAAAGGCCAATACTTTGTTGGTGCCCACCAATGTCTTTGGGACACCATGAATAATATTTACATATGTAAATTTTAGAAACTAACTAAAACCAGTCCGGAACCGTAGTATCACAAAATCATATACCGGGCGGGTATGTTCTATGATACCATTGTTGATACCATTGCTGATACCGGCCGGGCACCTATATACCAACACTGGTCATGACTACAATAGATAAGTTGATCAAATAGGCACTTCAAAGCTAACTAATTGTTTGTTAAACTACACCCACAAAACTACTATTGCAAATAACTACAACAAGTAAGCTTAATTAGAGCCAAGTAGGCACTTTAAAACCACCTAGTGGTTTGTTGAATCAAACAAACTAATAAGGAACATTTTGTTGTAGATAAGAAGATTTAGTTTATAAAACAAAGAGAAAGCCTATTCCAACTACAGGCGACATAAATTTAGGCATACATCATTCAAGAAGCAGTCTTTCAAATGAGAATACTAAGAGTTCGGAATCAAATTTCCAATGATAACGCTTGAGGTACTAAAAAAAGAATTCTAAAATAAAAAAAAATTGAGATACCTAGTTCTTGGAAGGTAGCAATTGCAGAAAGTTGTGCAAGTTATAAGCTAAATGCAATAATGTAAAAAAATTGGAATGATTTGCACCATGGAGATGGTGATTTGTAAGTCATGAAGTGTGGTGATCAAAACTCAAGCCACTTAAACACAAAATTTAAAAATAGGATACTTTTTTAGTTTCCCATAATTAAAAAATCCAAATAAAAAAAAGTTCATTATGTATATAACTAAGTGAATATCAGAACTAGTTCCATGACACAACACATCATTTCTTGTGATATGTATCATTATTAACAAAATCATATTACACTATTTTTTTTCCCTTTTCTTTTTTTTCAAAGCAGTCATTTTATTAACTTAATATAAATTCACAAAAGCAAAGAACAATCAAAATATGTTGTCTAATGGAACAAACCCAACAGAGAAGTTGTCGTAACAATAAAGGACTCAGAACAAACTCAAACCTTGACTGTATCAATCACATAAGGGGATTCTTTAAAATTTCTTTCGATCCAAGTGTCCCAAAGCATCTAAACACGTGCAAGATCCCATATCAATTGAATATTTGTGTTTTCAATGGCCGTCTTGTTAAGCAAAATGTAATTAGAAAAAAATAGTTTTTAATCTAACTTGAAAGGTTTTTTTCAGGCTTAGCAATGAGATTGGTCCAAAGATTAGTATAACATTTGACAAATAGATGAGAAAAGAATTCTACAACAAGGCCAACTTTATAAGTTTTAATCTATCTCTCCTCTTGCAATAACATCCTATGGGCAAAGTCTTTGAATCTAGAGGGCTTAATGTTTTTTATCCTTAAAAAGAAATTTGTTCCACCCAATGAAACCCTCAACCAACTCTCATTTAGCATTTAGCTACAACCAAAGAAGAAATAATCATGGATGTTAACATGTAGTTTATTTTAAGAAACTTATTATATCTATCCATGGTGTCACGAGTCCAATTGAATGAGTCACTCCATGATAGTAGAAATAAATGGCTTATTATCAAAGTGAATCATCATAGTCAATAAGAGAACTCTCTTTGTAGGTAAGTGTTGAACAAGGGCAATGTTACGGTACTAAAAAACATCTTATTTGGTAAGATCATTTCTTAATCTGGATTCAATGTCCTTCAGGACTTATTATTTAAGGTAATGATTCTAGAAAAGCAAATGGGCTCATGCATGTTGACCCTATTGCTTACTTTCCACTCAAACCAGATTCTAAACTGGCCAAGGACTTTGCATATTGATTTGTAAAGTTTGGCCTTCATATTTATTATATAGTTCATAGTGAAAAAACAGGCATGGGATGTGCTAAAGGAGCATTTGAGACGTCAAATCCGTCAAGAATCATGTTTCTGAAGTCAAAGTTGAATAGTGCCCGCATGGAGCAAGGAGAGCACATTCAGATGTACATGACCAAAATCAAGACAATGAGAGATGAACTGCATTCTATTGGTGAGCGCATACGTGATGTGGAGCTGGTGCACAATGCATTGTGCGGCATTGCAGAACCCTATCAGATGTTTGTGAGCAGAATAGCATCAAGAGAAAGATTGCCAACCTTTGACGATCTCACAGGAATCTTGATGCAAGAAGAGCAACGGCGAGAAATGGTGAAAGCTAGACATCAAAATACTGACGATCAGGCACTCGCGACAAGCCAAAAACAAGGCAAGGGCAAGGGCAAGAAAAAGTCTAAGCAGCAATTTGCCAAGTCTCAGGAGGACGAGGGATCTTCCAGTAAAACTAAGAAGAAAGACAAGTGCTTCCATTGTGGTAAAAAGGGCCATTGGAAGAGTGAATGTCGCAAATTCCTGGCGGAACAAGGCAAGGGGAAACCAAAACAAGCAGGTAACCTTGTCGATGAGGGTGAGATTGAAGACTCTAGCATCTTCATATCTGCATTGTCATCTAATCAAGATGATCAAGCATGGTATATTGACTCGGGAGCCACAAGACACATGACAGGTAACAAGAATTGGTTCAGTAGTTTGAAGGTGTTGGATAATGGAACATCTATTTCACAAGCAAATGGTGAGGTGTGCAAGATCAAGGGGATAGGCACCGTTTCAATCCAACTACCTGATGGCCAAAGCAGGATGATCAGGGAGGTACTTTACGTACCAGGTTTGAAAAAAAATTTACTTTATGTTGGAGTCATTACTGATCAAAAGTTGAAAGTAGAATTCGCCCATGATCATTGCTTTGTGAAGGATGTGAACCAAAAGTTCAAAGTTATTGCGGATGGAGTAAGAGAGCCCAATACAAAATTCTACAGGTTGAATGCTACAATCAAGGAGCAACATGGACTTGTATCATCCATTCCATCGCAAACTGAGTTGTGGCATAAGAGGCTTGGTCACTTGAACTTGGAATGCCTCAGTTTGATGAGAAAATTGGAGATGGTAATAAGATTGCCTACCATAGAAGATGGTAGGCAATCCTATTGAACCAGGTAAAAAGCTTTCTAAGCTTGATGAGTCACAGTCATTTGATGCTACGTTGTATAGATAGTTAGTAGGGAGCTTTATTTACCTTACCACGACTAGACCAAATATATGCTATGCTATTGGCATTGTAAGTCAGTTTATGGTAGCACCTACGGAAACGCATTGGAAGGCAGCTAAACGCATTTTGCGTTATGTGAAAGGCACTTCAGAGTATGGCTTGATTTATAGGAAGCATGATGGTTTACTTGAGTTGTGTCTCTATGTGGATGCGGATTGGGGAGATGACTCTAATGATCATAGATCCACCACAGGGTATGTATTCCAATTTTGTGGTAGTTGCTTTTCCTGGTCTAGTAAGAAGCAAAGTACAATTGCTCTTTCCACCACAGAAGCAGAGTATAAGGCAATGTGTAGTGCAACACAAGAAGCTATATGGTTGAGACAAATCTTGGAAGAAATTGGCATGATGCAGAAAAATCCCACGACTTTAGATAGCGACAGTCAGAGTGGCATTCAGCTAGCAAAGAATCTAGTGTTCCATGCAAGAACTAAACACATTGAGATTCAGTATCACTTTATACGTGAGAGGCTGCTGAGTCGTGAAATTCATGTTGTTCATTGTAGCACAAAAGAACAACTAGCTGATATTTTCACTAAGCCACTTACTGGAGAAAAGTTTGATAAGTTTAGATCAAAGCTTTCTGTACTTAAAGTTTGTTGACTTTAAAGCTATGTATATGACTGTATAAAAGTAGACTCTACTTTATGAGAGAGAGTTAGAATTAAAGTAGAATCACTGTGTTACTGTACTGTGGGTCCTATCAGTGGATAAGGATCAGTTGGCCTCGCCACGAGGCAAGTCGACGGGACACGCGTCCCGCCAACGGCAACCTGGGTCATGCATGGGTTGCCTGAGTGAACAACTATATGTACAGTGTAATTTCATTTTGAGAAATACAATTGCTATGTGAGCTTGCTGTGGAGATTGTTTTCTGTCTATGTTACTGTGTAGCATGATCTGTGTTCCTATGCAAAGCAAATTCTAAGTATATTTTATGTTTGTTTCTTTGTTCTTTTTCCACTTTTTTGGTATGATTTCTCGTTTTTCCCTTGTTCTATGATTAGTATTGTGGTTATTTCCTATGAAAATTAGTAAAAGTTATCTATCTTGAGTTTTGGGAGTACTTTGAATGCACACATGTTAGTAGATGATTAGGCTAAATTTAGCTAATGATGTAGCTTGATGTAGTGCAATCTCTTTACACTTGGCTTGATGGTAGAGGGTTAGTATCATGTGTTGTCATGAAATCATGTGACCAATCAAAAGTGAAAATCCATGAAATTGGTCCAATCATGTTCCTTATGTCACTAGACTTATCAAATATGGAGGAGATATGTAAGGGGTCCAATCAAATTGCATGTTGACTAAATCTCTAGATGCTCGAATTACTACTTGAGAGAGGGACAGAGTGATTTAAAACTTAGTTTTTTGGAGAGATTTGGAGATTCTACGATCTAGCTTGTTTCATCCAAAAACTCAAGTTAGTGCTTGCCAATCTTGTCTAGGTGAGATCTAGGCATGATTTTGAAGCCATAGCCACATAGTTTCATACAAATCACTTGTATTTGAGTCTTTTGTGGAGATTTTGAGTGCTTCACACATGCCTGAGAGAGAGTGGCTCAAGATTTAGTTTTGCTTCATCTTTGGATAGGAGCTTGATCTAGATTGAGAGAAGTTGGCAGAGCTAGTGAGATCGATCTCACACCTAGTTGCAAGGTCTAAAGTTGGAGTTGTTAGGACACCATTATTGAATCCTTCATTGAGAGACAAGCAATACTTTTTGATCCATTACAAGACAATTTCTCAAGATAAGATGGCATCCATGGGATCCTTTCTCTTGGAGCAAAGCGAGTGAGTGACCACCTCCAACTACTCTATTTGGAAGGTGAGGATGGAGTCGATTTTGATCCTACAAGATGTGATGGATATTGTTCTTGGACTTGAGGAGGAGCCTCTATTGCTTCAAGAAGTGAAAAGGTACAAGAAAAGAGCAAGAATGGCTCTTCAATATATCAAGATGAATGTTTCAAATCAAGTGTTGAGAAAAACTAGTACTTGCACCTCGACCAAGGAGGCTTGGGACACCCTCAAAGCCATTTATGAGACCAAGACTACCTTTAGGTTGATCACACTTAGGAATCAAATTTTCCAAAAGAGTGATGAGGGTGCCTCCAATTATGTCTTGAGAGTGAAGTATCTTCATAGAGAGCTTGCTTCCATATGAGACCACATCAATCAAAGTGAACTAGTGCATTGCCAAGTGATTCTAAATGATTTGAAGGATGAATTTCACAATTTTATACAATCTTATGCAATCAAGGAGGATCTACCAAGATTGGAGACACTTCAATAAGTTCTAATTGTTGAAGAATGTAGGCAAGAGAACAAGCTCATGAGGATGAACAAACTCTCAATCAACAATGGTGGAGAAGACAAAGCTTTATTTGCCAAGGACAAGCCCAAGGGGAGGCCCATCCATGTATTCAAATCATGCAAAACAAAAAAAAAATATGAAAAATTTACAAAACTTCTACTAAATCTAATAGACAGCTTTTTGTAGCAGAACTAAAAAAGAAATAGCAAACAAAAACATGAACCAAATGTTAGCCACAAGTATTTGGCTCCCCGAAAATGACACCAATGTTGTCAAGAATAAGATGGTGCTCCCACCTCTTTCTAAATCATGTGTACTACGGGGAGTGGGCTCAATCCTTAGGAGCCTTGAAAATAGTTATGCTAACAAGATGTCAAATCCTCTACTTGCATCCGAAGTTGAAAAATACTCAAAAGATACATGCAAAACACTCAAACACTCTCCTCACATTCATCTCCTCTCTCCTCGAACTTGGGCTCCTCTCTCTCTCTCTCTCTCTCTCTCTCTCTCTCTCTCTCTCTCTCTCTCTCTCTCTCTCTCTCTCTCTCTCTCTCTCTCTCTCTCTCTCTCTCTCTCTCTCTCTCTCTCTCTCTCTCTCTCTCTCTCTCTCTCTCTCTCTCCCCCCCCCCAAGCAGCACTAATCAACTAAGTTTATAAGCAAACATACATGCTAAATTAGGGGCTAAGTTAGCTATAACTTAGAAACAAGACATCAAACACAAAGTTATGCTAGAAATAGCCAAACACCAATTATAGAGCAAGTGTGGACCCAAAATGGTAGAACCTTGTTCTCTTCCATTAAGGATCAAAATTACATAAAAGGAGCTTCTTCTTATAGAAGCTTGTGAAGTTCTCTTTCCACATTTGCTTATGGGACAAGACACTTCAAGTCTCAAAATACAATGCAAGTTCCTTTTTGGATGCTTGACTTTGACTTTTAGACACTTTTTTATATCTAAATTTAAACTTTGAGACTTGCCAAAGTTGTTTTCTTCCCCCCAGTGGCTAAAGGCACCACAAGTTGGACTTACAGTCACAAGATGCCAAACTGGGGCCTAATTATAGATGGGATCTTCAAGATGGGCTTATACAAGCAGGAGGATGCCATGCTTGGGCCAGTGATTAAACAAAAATGATTACAAAAATGATTATTCACAAAGGTTTTTCCTTGTAAGGTGCCCCTTTTCTAGATTACCATGCGCTCCTTTGAGATTCCCCTTAGGCCTTGTATTCCAGCCAGCATAGCATGTCATGTTTGCTTGTAGACTTTGGATTTTGCAGGCTGTGTGTCGCAAATCTTTGCATCTCGTATTAACTTGCAGATCATGGAGTCTTCAGATCCTCTAGCAAATGGACTCAGTCCAGTTGAGGTTGAGGTAGGCGTGGTCCTTTTCTCGTGGTCTTATGCTCGGTCCAGATTAGAGACTGAGTGGTGCGTGCCCTTGGGCTGAGCTAAGGGTTTTTTGTCGGCCGAGATACAGATTGGATTGAGGTAAGGGTTTTCTGTCGGCCGAGATTTGCTTCTTCATGGCAGTCGGTTGAGATTTGTTGTTTCATTACACTCGGTTGACATTTGTTGATGCCTGCTAGTCCGGTCGAGAGTTGTGCTCATGGCAGTCGGTCGAGATGCTTTGAAGCCAACCGATCGAGATCATGTTGAAGCCAATCAGTCGAGAACTGATGGAGGGAGCTTTGGCAAGAGTCAGTCAAGAAGTGAGAGGGAGGGGACTAAGTTGAGAGGGTGTCTACAAGAGCGTGATAGCTTGGTCGAATGGGAGTGATGAAACATGTCTGTTTGATGCAGATCGGAGGAAGAGAGAGAGTGTGTGTGTGAGGTTTAGATGAGTTGTTTCAAATCTGATGAGGGGCCCAGGAGGGATGCGTGTAGTTCGTGGTGATGGAATTGCATGTGTGGCTAGGATTTGTTAGCAAATCGATTAGGGCTGGTGGAGGTCATGAGATTGTTTATGCTTGGTCAGCACAATTTCAGATGTAGGTGTTATGGTGATCATTGTCAGTGTAGATGTGGAGCGTTGTCATGGGAAGGATGAAAGTAGGGAGGGAGTTTGGTGAGTGGAATAGGGAATGTGCAGGCTGTGGTGTATATATGATGTGTGCAGGGTTGTTGCAGGGGCGTGGATGTCATTGTGAGCTTGTAGGTCGTTTGGGGTTTCTTGGTTAATGTGTTGGTAGTTGCAGATTGTGTGCAGGATGTTTGGAGGTGGTTCTGAATGGAGCAAGAATGAACAGGATGTATAGGGATCAGTTGATAGTGATGAACAGTAGTGAGGAACAATGATTGATGAATGTGATGTGTTTGAGTAGTGATGGAAATGCTTGTATTAGTATGTGTAGGATAGTGGTAGGCGTGTGCAGGTCTAAAGAAGATATTGTTTTGTGGTTCTCAGTTGTCTAGGCTTGTTGGAAGGTGATGCAATGTAGCTTCTTTCTGTTTGTTGTGTGTTTGTAGATCCAAATAGTTTCGCAAAGTCATTTTGTAATTGTTAACGAGCAAAATGCAAGAATGACCACGCCAAAGAGACTGGTATGCATAGTTGTAAATGTTGTAGACAAGTGATGCAGTAGACTATGGATGAGGATAGTAGGTTTGGAGGAACTCAGAACATTAAAAATTTTTAGATAACAGGCGTAGTGATCTAAGCATTGATTGTGTTGCAGCTACATGGATGAATGATGTGTCGTAGTTCAAGCGTGTTGGAGGGTTTGCAGATCCCAAGGCAACCCTAACCCTAGTTAATAAGTGAGAGGGATTTGGCACCCTGCATGTGTAAGTCCAACCCAATGATCACATAGCTATTTGATTGATTAATTAGAAAGTCAATAAAAGGACTTTAGGCCTTTTGTGGGACTTTTAATGTCGCAGGGCCTAAATGTCAAGTTAGTGAATAAAGTTGGGTTTCCCTCCAATTTTGATGGTTCCCACACTTTTAAATTTGAATAAAAAGAGAGGCAAGACTGGGCCAATAGGATTCAAAGGCCAGGGTCCTCCTCTCTACTATAAAAAGGGACCAACTCGAGTTGTTCCTCATGTTCATTTCCTCATTTCAATAAAGCATATTGGTTCTCTTTAGAAATGGATTGATGAATGTCCTTGCTCTTCCTCTCTTTTCCTCCATTTCTCATGCTTTCTCTGGATTTTGCTAATTGTTGGATCTGATCATTATTGGAATTGCTATTTCTTATGCTTTTTGTGAGAGAGAAAGGGAGAGAGAGAAGAGTAAGTTTCTATCATTGTTGTGGATTTAGGGTTAATGGAAGTAGGGTTAATGGATGTAGTGTTAATGCTTAGTGTTAATGGATGTTAGTGTTAGATCCTCCATTCATGTTGAAATCTGAACTATATTATCGCTCTCATGGGAACGAAGCTCCGCATGACAACTAACTCCGTCTCTTTGATGCTAGATTGACTAGATCTTGGATTCAGGTTAGGCAAGGAAAGAAACCCACTACAATTTTGGAGCCGTTGCCGGGGAGCTACACCAATTTTTTAGTTACAGCATGTTTGGCTGATGGTTAGCTTGCATTAGGCATCTTGTCGTGGCATGAATAGTGTTAAAACTGCATTGTAGGGATAGTTTGGGATTGATTTTGCTAGATTTTGAGTGGATTTGCTTGTTTGAAATCTAATCAGATTATTAGACAGAAAAAGCTATTCAGATCACTAGTCTTAAGATCCATTTGGATCTGAGATATCAGAGAAAATAACAAAAATCGGTCAAATATGTCAAAATTGGTCAAAAAGAGACAAAAAGCGTCATCAGAGCCCAAAACTTTTTACCATCTTTTAGGAAACCTTCGCCGAGTTGCAAAAACCTTTGGTTTTGTTTACAGAACCTTCAGTTTAAAGGGCGAAGATTAATTCCCAGCAGATTTCCAGAAACATCAGAAAAACCACCAAAAAAACACCAAAAATTATCAAAACCCTAAAAAAAACAAAAAAAGAACCTTCGCCCGATTCACTATGCTTAGATGTGATTCAGATCTATCTACTGCCAGGTTGACGAAGAATAATACCAAAAATAGAAAGATTTTCAGAGGATCAGTTGTCATATTGTCATACTTTTGCTAAAAAAGTCACTTTTTTGCAAAATTACCAGTATTACTCTTGATCCTTCGCCAGAACCTTCACCGAGTTTCCAGAACATTCTATTTATATAAAAATACTATTTTTGAGTTCGGCGAAGATTTATTTTGATCAAATCACAAAAAATCTTGATTTTTACCCTCGCTAGATCACAAAAACTATATTTTCTTGTGTCAGAAACCTTCGCCCAGTTGTCCATAGTTTTATATGTGTTAGATATTCCATCAAAGAAGTCGGCGAAGGTTATTTCCCAAGAAATTGCCAGAAAAATGTTCAGAGAATTTTTATCCCAAAATAGCACTGTTGAACCTTCGCCGAGCCAACCTTCGCCTAGATAACCTTCGCCAGTCCTATTTTTAGTTTTAGATTTTTCAGATCAAGTCTCTGTCAAAATTTGGATCAGATCTGATATATTCTGAATTGGACTCTGAGAGAATTATCATTTTTGAGAAGTAATGATTGATCAAATTTTGGTTAGTTTTCATCATATAGAATCAGATTCTTGAAAAGTGGAATAGAGCTAGCAGATCTAATCTGAGATAGTTTTTGGAAAAGTCTATATCCAATCACATTATCAATTTGATCTAAATGGCTTCCCCTAGAGGTGCTCCTGGAGGTGCTCCACAGGAGGTCAATCCAATTATTGTTAGAAGAGCAACCCGATTGGATCTACCCAAATATAATGGATTAACAGATCCAGTTTGATTTCTTCAGATCTATGCTGAATCCTGTGAGGTCTATGGTGAGATTTATCCTCAAGATAAACTTAAGCTGTTTCTTATGGCCATAACAGGCGCAGCACAAGATTGGTACTATAACCAAGATGAAACTGAGCGTACAAATTGGGAGGTTGTTAAATGAGCCCTTATCACACGGTTCAAACCGCGGAAGTTTATGGAAGACCCTTTCCTACTTTTAAGTAAAATTAAAATGGGAAAGCGGAAAATGGTTCGAGATTACATCGAAAGGGTGAAACGTCTTAGATCTGAATGTGAGCCTGAGCTGATTAATGAAAATGCCATGATTATGTGGTTTTTGTCAGGTCTACCTAAATGGATCCGACGTGAACTGAAACGCCATAATGAGTACGCACTTTTGCAAAATGCGATGGACGATGGCGAGTCTAGCAGATTCATGTTGATGGATCTTTGAATATGGGTAACAACAATGGATATTTGGCCATGAGACGAGCTCGTGAATTGACCAAATTATACATTTGCAATCCTCTCCATGATTGGCGCGTACAGCCATGAACTGCCATCAATCGGGTTTCACATAATTTGTGCAACACATCGTGGCGAAGTTGTAAAGGCTGATCATCATTTAATCGTTCCGTTGCTGCTATGCGTAAAGATGGGATTAAAAATTCAATTGGCATAACAGCATCTTGACCATAAACCAGTTGAAAAGGTGTTTGATTTGTACTATTTTTGTAAGCGGTTCTGAATGCCCATAATGTTGCATACAATTTATGTTCCCAATCAGACCGACTCGCTTCAACTGTCTTTGTCATAATGGTGCAGAGAATCTTATTGGAAGATTCAGCCTGGCCATTCCCTCTGGGATAATAGGAGTACTAAATCTGTGTATAACAAAAAAATCTTCCAGTAAACACTTTATTGTTTGATTAACAAAGTGTGTACCCCGATCATTGACAATTTCGATCGGACATCCAAATCTGACTATAATATTTTCATATAGAAACTTAGCTGTAGATTTCGCATCAGCTACTTTGACAGCTTTGGCTTCAACCCACTTGGTAATATAATCAGTTGCGACGATAATGTATCGGGCCTGAGATCCTTGAGTATCGGGATGAATAGGACCAAGATAATCTAGTCCCCATTTTTCAAACGGTGCTTGCGATAAAACCGGATGTAAGGGTTCATAATTCTGTCGAGTAGGCCGTCGTGCTCGCTGGCAGACATCACATGTTTGAATAAAATTTTCTGTGTCCTTATGAAGTGTAGGCCACCAACAACCGGATTGCAAAAGTTTGTGAACAGTAATATCTGTAGAGAAGTGTCCTCCACCCATGCCATCATGTGAAAACATGATTAGATCTGGTACTTCATGCGGTAAAACACATCTTCGTAAAATATTATCTGATCCACGACGATATAATTGTCCTGCAATTGATTGATAAGGTTGAGCCTTATGAATCAATTGTTTTTTCTGTACTTTTGTCAAAGAGTCATTCGGTTGTCCTAGCATCAGGTACTCAACAATATCTGCCGCCCACTCAGGTACTGCTTCAACATAGAACAACGCAGCATCTGGTAGTTCATCATCCACTTCAGTATTACCTGGTGCGGATTCAATTCGTGAAACGTGATCGGCTAGATAATGTTGCTTTCCCTTTCTGACCACAATTCGAAAGTCAAATTCAGTCAATAATAATAACCATCTTGCAATACGTCCAGTATTACACGTCTTATTTATCAAGTAAAGTAACGGTTGATGATCCGTATAAAATACAAAGTGCGTTTCCATGAGATAGTGACAAAATTTCCGAACAGAAAAAATCATGGCTAGCGCTTCACGTTCTGTTGTTGAATAATTCTTCTTTGGATCTGTAAGCTGTCTGCTTGCAAATCGTATAGGATAATCCTTCTTATAGTCACCTGGCTGCGTCAAAATTGATCCAATGGCGTATTTTGAGGCGTCCGTATGAACATGAAACTCTAATGTCCAATCTGGAGAACGCAGTATTGGTGTTGAAGATAATGCTTTTTTTAACTTTTCAAAGGCTTCTAACATCTCTACTGTCCAAATAGGAACAATAGTTAATTTGTATATAGGTCGTGCTAAATCCGCAAAGAAGATAATAAAAATTCGATAGTAGTTCGCATGACCCATAAACACATAAACTCCTCAAATTGTTGCTGGCGGTGGCAATTCCACAATAACTTTGATCTTAGAGTAATTGGTGGCAATACCATGTCTTGATATCACATGTCCAAGCACCACTCCGTGAGAAACCCATATCTGGCATTTTTTTGGATTTAGAGAATCTGATATTTGCGGCATCTTTCAAAGACTTTCTCCAATTGATCCAGGTGGTCTGTATCTGTACTATGAACTCCCAAGTCATCCAAGTAAATTTCAAGGAATATCTACAGATAATCTTTAAAGGCAAATCGCATTACTCTTTGGAATGAACTTGGTGCATTACAGAGTCCAAACGACATTACTTTCTAAGCATAGGTGTCCCATTTTGTTGCAAAAACAGTTTTGTGGCGATCGGCAAGTGCAATCTTAACTTGGTTGTAACCACTAAATCCATCCAAGAAACTGTAAGCTTTTGCTCCAGCAAGGTGATCCAAAATGCTTTCAGTAAAAGGTAACGGAAAGTGATCCTTCCGTGTCACTTTATTCAATGCTTTGAGATTCACACAGATTCGCAATTTTCCATTTTTCTTAGGAACAATGACAATCGGTGAAATCCATTCGGTATGCTCGATCTTATAAATGAAATCAATGTCAAGCAATCTCTGAAGTTCTTTCTTTATCAGATCTGCCACATTAGGATTACAGCGATAGAACTTTGTAACCCTTGGTACTGCATCAGGTACTAAAAGTATGGTATGTTCAATGAATGATGTCAGAATACCCTTCAAATCTTGATAAGTCCATGCAAAACAATCTTGATACTTAATAGGTAGCAAACGGAGTGCTTGATACTGTTCAGGAGTAAGTTGTAATCCCACTTGTACAATCTTTTCTGGTTCTCCTGGTTCTGCAAGATTCATTGGTTGCGTCCTAGCTGGGCCATCATAAACCTCTTTAGATTCCGGCATGCGTTCTTCAGGTTCACGATGTGCTTTAGGTAACATGATAACCGCATCATCCAGTGTATAAAATTTAAAATGCTCTGGCATATATGCTGGACTACATTTGCTTGTTCTTTTTTGAAAGGACTTGTCTTGGATCTTCGTTTAGTCTTCTTAGCAGGAATTGATCGTGGAGGTGATGACTTCCGGGATGATAAATCTGTCTTCTCAAGTGAAGACTTCCTAGATGATGATGTCTTGTTGGAGATTTGACTTGAAGAATCATTCTTGAATTTTCCTTTGCCTTTATCCAATAGAGGTGGCACTTCCTTTAAATAGTGCTTCGTCCTTCTTTCTATACCATTGTCTGGCTGCTTGTTTCAGACCATAAATGTTTTTATTCATGTGACATCCGTATTTTGGATATTCTTGGCTTACAAAACCAAGTGGTTGGTCCATGAATAAGTCTTCTTCCAATTCTACGTGCAAGAAAGCAGTCTTCTCATCCACAATATGGATTTTCAAATCATGAGCCACTGTATATGCAAATAACAAAGGAATTGATTTATGTTTGACTACCGGTGAGAATGTATCAGTGTAGTTGATCCCATACTTCTGTGAAAATCCTTTAGCAACTAACCTTGCTTTGTATCTGATGTTTTGTTTTGATCTTGTAGATCCACTTGCATTTCACTGGTTTCCTTTCATCAAGAATAGGTGCAAGTGTCCAGACATTGTTCTTATACATGGATGACATTTCGTCCTCCATTGCTTGAATCCAGCAATCTTTATCTGGTCCATCAAAAACTTCCTCGAATGTTTGAGGTTCGTTAGAGAATCCACAAAATTCAATGGCTATATTAAAAACATCCTCACCATACCTTTCTAGTGGTTTCCGATGTTTGTCAGATCTTATCACATGTGGTTTCGAGTTCGATTCTGCAAGTTTTGAGCTCGATTCTGATTCAGCCTTTTTTGCTGGAATTCGAACTAACGATTCGAGTCTTTCTAGTACTCGATCTTGACCTCTCTCTGAATATGGTAATTCTCTTTCATTTTTCTGCTTGTTTTACTTTTGTCATTGTTGGTAGCTCATAATAGTTTTTGAGATTTTCATAGCCGACTAGATCACTGTCTGCTATGTATTTTGACTCATCAAATTTGACATCTCGAACAATTTTTATCTTTCCAGTTTCGGGTACATAGACACAATAATATGACAAATGTAGCTCAAATCCTATCAAAAAACCTTGCTCTATCTTTTCATCAAGTTTCTTTCTCAACTTATCTGGTATGTGCATATGCACTGCGCATCTGAATGTCCAAACATGTGTTAGATTTGGCTTCAACTTCCACCATATCTCATGAGGAATTTTATCCGGTATTTGAGATTTCAGAATACAATTCTGAAGATAATTTGATGTAGCCCATGTTCTTGCCCACAACTATTTTGGTGCTTTCACATGAGCCATCATACACCTAGCAGCTTCTATCAGTGTACAATTCCTTTGTTCAGCTATTCCATTGTGCTGAGGTGTGTAAGATGCAGTCTTTGTATGCATAATATCTCGATCAATACAATAAGTCTTGAATTCGTTGAAAATGTACTCACCTCCACGATCTATTTCTTGTACTCAGACAAAATTTGTTTCAAGGAAACAAAATGTGAGGTGACTCTCGAATCAAGTACTACTTCTCGAATTGAATTAGATGAATAACATAGATCAGCACTAACATAAGCTGCTGAGTTCCTTGTTGCCATGTCTTCTGCTATTCTAGAGCATTCTGCTTTGTCTTTGACATAGTTTGAATCTGAAGGTTTGTTTCGATTCTGCTCTTTTTTGTTTCTGGGATTCTGATAACAGTCTGCTGCTACATGAATCCGTATATGACAATGAATGCATTCAGTCTTTGGATTTAACCAACACTTATCTTCTGTGTGACCTGATCTTCTGCATCTATTGCAAATCTTCTTATCACCAAAAATTTTCTGTTGTTTTCTAAATTGTTGATCATTAGTCTTAGATTCATTCTTTTTAGATGACTCCCTCTTAAACTTAGACTTCTTAGAAGATTTATTCTTCTAAGTAAATAGAGCATTTTCAGAATCACTATTGTCGTCATAGTATTCACGAGCTTTTACTTCCTCTTTAACTCCGTCTATTGTCTTTTGAAGTGTCATTGTCGCATATTTCAAGTTATTTTTCCTTAGAAATTATAATTTCTACACCAGAATTCTACAAGGAAATAAACAGATCTTTTATCTTTCACATGAATGTGTTCAGGTCTTTGTCGTCCCATTGTAGGTAAGTTAATTAGTCTTCCAAGAACATGATCTGATTATGAGATCGAGTCTCATTCTTGCTTTGCAATTCTTCTCTTAAATCTTTTGCGTTCAAAATTGATGTAAGATCTAGCATTATATTGTCATGCATTGAAGACGCAATAATTGCTATAGCTTTGTCATTTTTTAAACTCCATTCTCGAAGCTCTTTACTAGGAGTAGCTACTGGCATCTCCTCTATTGGTTCTACCCATTGTCATAGACCTAAGTCCTTCAATAAGAGTGAAGTCTTTAATTTCCAAATCAAGTAGTTTGAACCTTCTAGATTCAAGATTGTAGTGATCTCAGTCTGAATATTGCTGATCGATGGCATCTTCTGTTTCTGAATAACCTCCAAATAGCGGCTTGTTGATGGATGTATGAAGAATGTTGAGAAGCGTGCAAAGATACCATTGTATCAACTCTGATTCGTTCTGATATCACTGTATCAGTTTTGATTATGGATGTGCGAGACGTCACTCATCCTCACAAATTGGTTCGAGATCTGATACATACAGTTGAAGTCTTTTTTTTTTTTCTTTTTTTTCTCTTATTTTTTTCTCAGTCTTTCTTTCTCTCTCTTATTCTGTTTTTCTTTTTCTTTTTTAATATATATTTTTCTTCTGTGCCTTACCCATTGGGAGATGGAGTCACTCCCCACCCCACTGTACTGTTTTTTATCTCACTTTTTCCTCTCTCAACCCCCCCTGTGCGTCCTGATACCACTGTATCAGCTTTAATTCCGTAAGTTCCGATACCACTGTAGGAAAAATAGTAATTATTCTTCCACGGAGAACACGATGAAAGTTTGAATAAATCAAACTAATATCAGTCAGTGTCTTCAATTGAGTTTGTAACTAATCTATGTACCAATAGAACAGTATTTGTTTCGATTGAATATGCGTGCGAAATTAAGAGACAACTTAAGACAATTTTAGACAAACAGAAACTATTGATTAAAAACGAATTTATAATTCTTGAATCTGAATTAGTATACATCTCTTGTTGTCTTATCTCGTTGTTGTGTCTCTGATTGAGTGAGTTAGTTACAACGAGTAGTGCACATGTATTTATATTGCTAAAGGACAGGTCTTTTGGCCTTTTATTTACAGGTTTTTTGTCTTGTTAATTCTATAACAGTAGATATCTAACCATTTACGATGGTTGATATTCAAATAGACGTTCTGTTTCCAGGGTCAAATAAATTTTGTTCGCGAATTATTCACAACAGTCCATCTCTTCGTCTCAGCTTCGTGTTTCACGAATTGTTCACGACATTTTCATCTTTTGCGAATTGTTCGTGACAGATGACAACATTGAGCTTGAAGAAGAAATTCATAATATTTTGCGAACTGTTCACGACAGTTTCGCGACAGGTGAGCTTGAAGAAGAATCCAGAAGATTTCGCGAATTGTTCACGACAACTTCGTGACATCTGAGGTTTGAACAAGAAACAAAATATTTCATGACAAGATTTTGTTCATGAATCTTTTGAACTTCAACAAGAAAGCCATGAGCTTCTACAAGAAATTGTTTCGCGAATCTTTCAAGTTGACTGCAAGATAAATTTTGTGAATCCTTTGCAAATCTTTCGAGTTGGTTACGAATAGAAATGTTTCGAGTTCGCATTATTCCTACTCATTTTGTTCATGTCGCTCAGGGTTAAAATATCACTCATGAGCTGCATCAATGAGGGTCATGCTAAAAATCCGAGTTTTTCTTTCGGAGTTGTCTCTCTATATACTTCACATGCTTTCTCATAAATTTGAAGATAGCATGTGGGGTTGGTAGTACCATCATACCGTGGCAGATCAAGTCTAGGATCTTGTTAGTTATGTGGGATAGCTCCTAGTAATGGTATGACATAAGCCAATGAGTTGGGGATCCTTGGTGCTCTTGGTGCCTTAGGTGGTACTGGATTCCCTTGAGTCCTATTTGGACTATTGGCAGCCATGTTGAATTGCTCTTGGAGATTCCAAGATTGGGGATGGCTAGTTGACGGTTCCTGATCTCCAAGGGAACTTTCTTCCTCTCTCGAGATCCTAGATCTAGTCTTTCGACCTGATCTTAGTTGCATCCAAACAAAAGATCTTTTCTAAGTTTGTAGCTTGGGAATGTATGGATGGTGGGAATATGGTAATGTGGGAATGCAAGATGGGAAGGTGGATGTGATTGGAGAACGTAGATGTAGGAATCAGCCTCGGGAATCAAATGGTAGAGATTGGGGATTTTGAGAGTGGATCTTAGATCTGGGACTTATGTCTCAGGGATGTGATGGTAAGATCTGAGAAAGATAGGTGATAGGTGATTGGGAATGTAGCTATCACAAAATGCAAAAACGTTGATGGTTTGCAAAAAAACATGTTCCAAGTCATTTAGAACTTGTGTCACATTTGTTCCAAAATTTGTGAAAAACACGTTCTAAGTCATTTAGGACTTATGTCGCATTTTTTTCAAAATGTGAAAAAGACGAAGGAGGCTTTGCCATCGAAGTTTTGTCAATTTGCCGATGACGTCAGGACTGTCTGGCTTGTCTCTCAAAGTGGGTATTAATTTTATTCCCAAGCTCGCCCTTTGCCTTTCCATTGCCTTGTCTAAAGGCCTTGTGAAGATGTCGACTACCCTAATAAACACGGTCTTCAGCTCGTTTCTTTCAACCCCCTGATCAAGTGATACTTGATGGCAATGTGTTTCATTCTGGAATGAAACACAAGGTCCTTCGTCAGATGTATAGCAAAGGTATTGTCCATATACAGGAATCAGTGACTCCTCATTGTTTTGTCCTAGTCCATCTAGGAACTGTTTGAGCTATGTCAACTCATTAGCCATCTTGGTTGTAGCAATATACTCTGCCTCACAAGAAGATTGGGCAGTTATGGTTTGTTGCTTGCTGAACCAAATAACAGTTGCATCTGAAGCAATGGTACAGCCTCTTGAGATGCTCTTAGAGTCACCTTTCATAGATGCCCAACTAGCATCATTGTAGGACTTCACCAGAAAACTGCATCACGAGAAAACAAAGACCATAGTCCTTTGTCTGCTACAGGAACTGCAAGATCCTCTTGGAAATTTTCCAGTGTGTAGGTCCTGGATTAATGTTGAATTGGCTCAATCTGAACATTGCATAAGAAATGTCTGGCTGTGAATTGTCTACCAGATACATCAATGAACCAATAAGCCTTTCGTATGCAACATTGCTTCCCGCTCTGCATCGTCTCTGGGATAGTCTTCATTCGTCAATATTGTGCCAGGTACCATCAAAGTGTTCACTCCCTTGCAATTTGTCATCTGAATATCATCAGTGATTTTCTGAATGTATCTTGATTGGTGTAGATACAATCTTCCACCCTCAAGATCTCTGTCAATATGCAAGCCTAGGTAGCATTTTGCTTCACCTAGGTCTGATATTTCAATGTGTCTTGAAATATCTTCTTTCACCTATGCAATCAGTGAAAAAACAAAAATGTTTCAATTTCCAAAGCTTTGCTGCACCCTAATTTTGACAAAAAAGACACACGAAGCAAAAAAAAAATGGTCACGAACAGTTTCACGACACACGACATGAAATTGTTCGCAACACAAAATCATTCGTGCTCCACAAAGGACCAAGAAGATCAACCAAAAGTACCATGAGGTACAAATATTTGATCTGATATCGTACCGCGGCAGAAGTGCTTTAGGACGTGGCTAATCTGCCACTCTTGTAATCCATGATTACTTATAGATATTTGTAGAACACCTGATCAAACAGATCTCAATTTTACTAACAAAGTGCACAATTTACTTGACAAAGGATGAGAAATACATTCGTTAAGAGGTTTATATCATCTAGATTCCTTGGAAGCCCATTCCTATTGCTTAGTAAAATCAAGATGAGGAAGGATGAGAGGGTACATGATTATATTGAACACCTCAAACGTCTTAAAACTGAACACCTTGCTCACCTAGCATCTGATCAGATCGTGCTCATATGGTTCATGGCTGGCATCTCGAAATCCATTAGGCATGAACTTAGACCGCCAGAAACCTATGCTACTTTATGTGATGCCATGGATGATGCCATCCGAGAAGAGGATGAAGGCTCTGATGAAGATTACGAACCACAATGTTCACGAATCACCACTACCGATCAAAGCCATAGATCCCAAGGTGAAGGGATTTCCTTTGATGTTGCCACTCAACTATTGTTGCAACAATTTGAGACCATGAACAAAACTCACCAGGCCCAGATGCACAAGTTATCCAAGGAACCTGAACAAAAACTGAAAAATACCACACCCCAAGGACCTATTGTCAACCCGTTTCCCAGACGTGATAATGTGTGGTGTCCTACATGCCAACAAAATCAAACTACAAATGAATGCCCACAGAATAGATAGCTAGCCCAAAGGTTTTGCATTTTTTGCACCATCAATAACCATGATACATCTACATGTATCTACAATCCGAGAATACAAGCCGTTGCAAGACAATACCAATGAAGGATTCAACAACAGGATCCCCAAGTTACAAGTTATCAGAGGCCCATATTCCAACAAGCACCCCAACAATGTCTGGCGCTACTTGGACTCAATAATACAGCACCAGCCTTAATAGTGCGTGAACTTGGCCCTCAGATAAACCGCCAAATCATTCCAACATTTTTTTCTACCACAAGTCAGGATCCTCAACCCCAATTAGAGTTCAACTTGGAGAATATGTTCAGACCTGAGGATCAAGGATTCTCCTGTTTTTATTCAGATGGAATTGAAGCCTGTATCTCTCTTATTTACCGCTCAACAACATTTCTATGGAAACAGAGCACCCAACCAGTGCTACAATTGTGGAGAGAACCATTGCATTGCTGACTGCCCATATAAAGGCACCTATACCCCTATCTGCAAAGAGTGTGGCCATGGCCATTGTTACAAAGATTGTTCATCCCAAATAGTAGAGCAACAAGTTGACACACCTGTCAACTTGGCAACCATTGTACATGATAGAAGAGAAAAGGCCACAAATCCAGAATCCTTTGTCTATGTTCCGAAATGTGCCCAATGAATGAAGGAATCTCCAATTATAAAAAGAGTGTTGAATGAGGAGCACAGTCAACCCCATACCATAAGCCATTACACTCGATCTATTGGACCAGGAGAGCATCCCAACCCTCGAAAGGAGAAGGATCGTTAGATTAAGGTGATAAAATGGGTACAAGAGGAGCAAGCTAAGAGTCCTATTGGTGACCTCAATTGGCCATAGAACCTATGGAATCAAATGAACACTTTGACCAAGCCGTGAATGCACCTACTTCACCCATGAACCAAGAAGGACTTATCCAACCTGAATTCAATGAATAACCCTTCACTTCCCTAGAATCGGAAGGAAGTGGGACTGAGGCCTTAGCAGCCCTGTTGTCTAGTCAAGTCACCATACCTTTAGGTGATATATTGAAGAATTCCAAACCCCTACGCCAAGCCTTAAGCACATGGGTTAGGGGCAAATGATACATGGATTTTGACATTCTGTGAGTAAATTTTTGCGAGTTTTGCGAGTTTCTTCTACCCATGATCCCACAAAAGGGTAGCACATGGTGTGCTATTCTTTTTATGCCACTACACGATTTTTGCATATCATGAAGATTTCCTTCCTATGAAAAGTATGTATGCTAGTGATTCTGACTTCCAACATATCTTTGAAATACTTGAAAGAAATCAAAGTCATAAAGACTATGTTTTGAAAGAAGGATATTTATTCACAGAAGATAAGCTATGTATTCCTATAGCATTTAGAGCCAAGATCCTTCAAGAAACCCATAGTCCACCCTATGCAGGACATAGGGGAATCCCTTCAACTCTGGAAGCTCTGAAAATATTCTTTTATTGGCCTACCATGCATCGAGACACAAGGCATTATATAAATGCATGTCTAGTTTGTCAACACAGTAAAGATGAGCAAGGATTAAAAACTCCAGGATTACTTCATCTCTTGCCTATTCCTAAAGCTCCCTCTCCCTGAGAACATATTACCATGGACTTTATCTCTGGGTTCCCTAAAACCGAAATGGAAATGAGATGATATGGACTATCATTGATAGATTTAGCAAACATGCTCATTTTATTCCCTGTAAGAAAAAGATTAAGGGACTCGAAGCTGCTCATTTGTTTATCTATCACATCTTTAGGCTACATGGACTACCCAAAAGTATAGTGTCTGATCAGGATACGAGATTTGCTAGCAACTTTTGAAGAGCCCTTTTTGGTAACCTAGGGAGAACCCTTAAATTATCTTCTTCCTTTCACCCACAAACTGATGGTCAAAGTGAAATTACTAATCGAACCATCATAGATTTACTGAGAAATTATGTAATTGATCAAAAGGCTCAATGGGAACACTATCTCCCTATACTAGAATTTGCTTACAATAACACCGTTCATTCTTCTACTTGTAAAGCGCCTTTTGAAGTTATGTATGGAAAACCTATTGTGCCTACTGTATTAAGGACTAAAGAAAAGATATTTGTCTCAGATGAATTTGTGCAGGATTATCAAAACACCTTTTTGAAGGTTCAACAATCCATCGCAAGTGCACAATAGAAACAGCAGAAAAGTGCAAATATGCATCGGAGGACAATCAAGTACGAAGAAGGAGAACTAGTTCTCCTAAAATTTGAAAAGAAAAGGCTCAAGAAAAAGAAGGGCAGCATGAAACTCTACCCAAAACTAGCGCAAAAGTATTATGGACCCTTTAAAGTCAAGAAAGTAATCAATGAGGTTACATGTGAACTTGACTTGCCTATTACTTGGAAAATCCATTACAAATTCCATGTAAGCTTGCTAAAGAAATTCAATGGTCCAGAACCAGAAGGATTTACAGATTCCGAACCACCAAAAGTTCAAGGAACCGAAGAAATCCTTCAACTTGAGCAGATCTTGATGCACAAGACAAGAACTGGAAGAAAAGGGATAACTTCTACATTATACCTCCTCAAGTTTAAGAACTATCCTATTACGGATGCAAGATGGATGGAAGAAGAATTCTTCCTAGAATATCCAGAAATTTTAAATGCTTATTTGAGAAATGTCCGTTGAGGACAACGCTTAATGCGTCGGAGGGGTGTAAAATTGTATAGACCAAATTGACCAAGAAATAAAGGCTATCCAGTCTTCCATTCTTTTTTTTATGAAACGTATGTTGAATATTAGAGTTTATTACTCTAACTGATGAAATATGAATGCAGGCATCATTACCTGAAGACAAGAAATGAAACTGTAGATCAATGCTAACAGTTTGACATGCAGGTTCTAGAAATAGAATCTAATGATGAACCATTTTATGATATGACTCCTAACCTTTTCTAGTACTAAGAAGAGTACCTGAAGAATGAATCTAAAGAAGCTTCTTAAAGCTTAAAGACGGTACCTGAAGAAGGCTCAATCGAGTCTATAAAGAAGGCTCAATTGAGTCTATAAAGATTGGTAGAAGAAACCAAAGGACTGATCACCCTTTGTGTCACACTCCACTATGATTGGGGATGGGCAACCCCTAGAAAAAAAGGGCCTAAGAATTGATGAAAATTATGCAAGGTAAGATGGACATATACAAAGCCTTTCCCATGTTATGTAAAACACTTGGGTGAATCCCAATGTTGTAAACCAAGAAATATTCAACTTGAAAGTGGCTAACATTAAATTTTAAGCTACCTACCTTCCATCCTTATCAATATGTAACTTGCCTACTTTTTCACATGGCTTGTAAGCCATAAGACACCTAAGAAAATGCGCCCTCCTACTCCTCCCCTTTTGCTCTAACTGATTGATAAACACCCTCTCATACCTATACACCTCACCCTCTCACTTTACTTCTCCTAGAGTCTCCCTTACACCTCTCACACTTACTTTGGACACCTCAGCCACTCCCTCAAGGCTACACATTTCCTATAAAAGGACTAACTTGCCCCTCTCCCTCATTATTCATCTCCCATTCATTTTTTTCTTTGTCTCTTGCTCTTGCTTCTTTGTGTGTAGGTGCTTGGAAGAAAGCTTGGAGCTATGGTTTGAGGAGGATCTATCAAGCTTCGATTGGAACCATTTTTGGAACCACTTACACACACACTCACTTTCTCTTACCTCTTTCATCTCTCTCTCTCTCTCTCTCTCTCTCTCTCTCTCTCTCTCTCTCTCTCTCTCTCTCTCTCTCTCTCTCTCTCTCTCTCTTCTCTAAAACTTTTACACCATCCATAAGACTGAAGGCCATGCATGTCACACCATCCATGACTTGATGGCTTTGCATGTCACATTATCCATAGCTTAATGGTCATGCATGTTTGATTTGGGAGTTGCATGTCTAATTGGAACTTGCATGTCTGATTTGGGAACTTGCATATATAATCTGAAGCTTGCATGTTGAAACTAGAGCTTGCATGTCATACCATCCCTAGCCTAATGGCTTTGCATGTTGCAATTGAAGCTTGCATGTCAGATTGGATTCATGCATGTCATGCCTCCTAATGTCAAATGCCTATGCATGCTCTTTTCTTGATAGTAAGCCTTTGCATGTCATAAGGAACCACTTTTCTTGGTATAAGATTCTTTAAGATCCAAAATTTGTTAACTTCTGGTCGATGTAAAAATCTAAGAATCCATCTTCCCAAAACCATTGTATATGTATTTGGCCTTGGGCCAATTGATCTTGCATAATTTGAAAGAAAATCCTTCGGAAGAGGGGGGGGTCCCCATCTTGACCCCTCAGCAAGTCTCTTGAATGAATGATTTTGTGATTGAATGTTAAATTTCTTCACTAAGTTTTGAGTTCTTTTTCAAGTTCTATTTAACAATGTTTTGTTGATTTGTTCTTTCTAAGTCACAACTTCTAAAGTCAGGACTTTAGAATTAGTAGACCTTCACTTCAAGTTCACAGGTCCAACCTTGGATTGATTCTAAGATCAATGTTTAAGTCAAATAGATAACTTTTTAGGATGAGTGTTGAAAATAAAGAGCCATCTATCTTGACTTTTGGGGTTGATGAAGTTTCCATCATGCATGTAGGTGTAGAACATGAAAAGGCCAAATTTGGCTTGGTAGGAACTCGAGCCACTTCACGTGTATTAAGTCAAGTTTGTCAAAAGTGACATGCAAGGCAAACTAAGACTTGTATTGGCACATGCATGAACATTTGTACATATGTATTCTAGAAAGTGACACATGCTGAAAAAATGTAGTTAAAGTTGCATTTCTCGACATGCAAAGTGGTAGGTGTCAAGTTTTTGGTAGAAACTACTCTTAGAAGTGGACCAATGAGGTTCAAGGATTGATCTACCTCGAGCTAGTACCATTCACTATATATGTAAGTGAGTTTTCTCACTATTTTTGATGATGAATCAAGCATTGAAGATGTTCTCTTGTCATTTTGGATTTCTATACTTGTAAGCTTGAATTGTCCATTCTCTCTCTACTCGAGGAGAAGGCCTTGCTCATATATTATTTTTCTTTGTACTTTTTCCACACATGTGAAAGTGATTCATTAATGATTGTTAGCATGTTAGATTGTGATTTAGCCATAGAATCTAGAGATAGATGTTTATTTTCAAGCTACAATTGATCTATGTGCAAACACGAAGCTTAGGAGCTTAGGAAGATCATTCACACTTTTTTTCACATCTGTGAACTTCTTGAAATTTCACACTTGTTTGGTCCTGGCACTCATCCATGCCTGCTACTTTGCCGTGCGAGAGGGTTTTTTGAGATGAGCTTGCACCAAATGGTTCACCCTCGGGCACATCCAACTGCTCAAATGTGAAGGTTGTATCAAACTCCAAGGAGCTAGAATTGATGCTTGTGTGCTTGTTGGTGCAGATGGGGACTCTTGGGATGTTGTCAATGGCCCTAGGCTTGAAGTGGTGCAAGCTCATCTCAAACCCTCTCGCACGACAAAGTAGTGTCTCTCCTATGCTTTTGCGAGGATCACTTGCTCCTGGCGCTCAGTCTTTTTCTGTTTTGTTTCAGTCCTGGTTTGCAAGGCTTGATTTTGACTTTGTAGAAGTGGTATCATGGCTTGATAGGATCTGATACTGGCCTACATGGCATCCATATCTAATTGCATCATGGCCATATTGGCTTTTTTGAAAAGACTTAGGTGGCCTCTGTGAATTCTTTGGAGATGCTTGGAAATGTTGGAAAGTTTCTGAAATTTTTTTATAGCATCTCTTTAGCAGGAGTGAGTTTTAGGTCAATCCCACTTCTATTTATACACAAACCCCCCCCCCCCCCCCCCCCCACCCCCCCCCCACCACCACCACCACCACCACCACCACCACCCCTCTCCAAATTTGAGGAACATAGATGTTAGGTATTAGATTGACTAAAAAGGACATTTCAAGACCAATGGTGTTAGTGGAGAACTTAGATGGGGCCATTTACATGTGTGGGGAACTCAAACAAGGATAAAAATGGCCTAAAAATTTTCTTCACTAGCACTATTTTCAAGGATCTGTGATGAAAATTTTCTTTTCTCTGTCCAAACTAATTGATTCACCTTGTTGCACAATATTGTGTTTGGTGGTCTCCATCTGCTACATGTAACCTGTACTTACTCCATGAATAACTTGGACTATTCTCTCTTTGCCTAAAGTCACTCTTTTCAGTTCATGGAAAGAAAAGAATATAACTTGTCACTGTACATTTTGCTCTCTGAAACAGGAAATAACCAATATACTAATCATGAAGGTAGACACATAAAAAGAGAAAACAATATACAAGTCAAAAGGAGCCAAAGAAAGCAAAACAAAAAACCCAAAATAAGAAAGATGGAGAGAATTTTATGTAGCAGGTGAGAAGTGGTAGTAACGCCTTAAGCGATCACCATTTACCAATGTTGGTAATGGGGTTCCTTCCAAGGTGGCAAGTTGCACATCACCATTTTCATAAAATGATCAGCGGTAGATGAAATTGTCTCTTCTAATGGGCTCACAGCTTGATCGTCCAAGTATTTGGATCACAACTCTCACATCACGGTCTCGATTCTCAAGTGTGATTCGGTTTGTACCCCAGTCATGGCGTACTTTGGCTAACTTTAGCCATAGCCTTCCGAACAGAAGTCAGATCTAAAATAGTGAAGTTAATGAGAAAGCGAAGATCAGTGACCTTCACATGTACATTCTCCATGATTCCCATGGGCTTGACACAACTCTGATCAACAAGTTTTGTAGAAAAATCTGCGGGTTTTAAGGCACTCAGTCCTCACTCTTGGTATATGTGTGAAGACATAATGTTTCCACCTGAACCACCATCAATAACGGCACGAACTGAGAGAAGGTTCTTGTGTTGAACATGTAGGGTAACATTACTTTTCTCATTTTCCCAAGTGGCACCTATGGCCATCACGAATTGGTCATCATTACTTTCTCCATCCATGGAGGGTCCGGTAGGTGTATCTTGGGCCTTGGCATTTTGCGAGTTTCTTTTTTGCCATGATTCAACAAAAAGATAGCACATGATGTGCTACCTTTTTTACTATACTACTTCATTGTTTATCATTAAAAATGTGGCTTGGTACATAGTTAAAACTATCGCAAAATGTAAAAAAAAATTCAAATTAATTTTTTTTTTGTAGCCTCCAAGGGAGCACGCCGGCGTAATTAGCCCGGGCACGGCGGCGTGCTAGGTTCAGAGACTATTTTTTTTTTCGGGCTATCAGGTCGTGCACGCCGACGTACTAGGTTTGGATGTTACAAAAAAAAATTTCTCATTTCATAGTGCTACCTTTAAAGGTTGCAAATTTTGTTTTTGTTGTTTTACTTAGCACGTCGGCTTACTATGTTTGGAGGTTGAAAAAAATATTCTGAAATAATGTTTTTACTCAAAATTTGATTCTCGAATGTGTCAAAATAGATTTTCTATTTTATAATTTACTTGGCTAGCACACCACACCATGATGAGCTACTAAATGTTGCATGGCTACCTACTAATGAATCAGATGATTTATTCATCGATGACGAGAATGTCTTGCAAATTTAGAATTGCCTAGAAGATTTGGACATTTCTGATATTCAAATCCTCAATTATATGGAGGCACTCCCACTTTGGACCTATCTGCAACATGTTTCCAAGGTGGAACCAGTTGCCAAGGTTGCAATTGTAAAGCCTGGGACAAAATTCTACCGTCCCAAATGCCCACACTATCCATGGGATCTCTATGAGGAGGAGACCATCTTTAAAATTGATCATGAGATCCTCCAAACGTACCAACCGTCCCTCTCCACACACCTCTCCACCACCAAAGCCTCAACCACGTGGTCATACTATGAAAGAGAAAATGAAAAAACCGCTTCAAATTCAATCGCTTGGTCACCTCACAATTGTTAGGGAAGTTCCTGAGATTGCCTCTGTTCCTACACCAGCCCCTGAACATTCCCAATCACCATCCTGGCAAGAGAAAAACAAGCCCCCCCTCAAATCTCCCGCCCATGATGTTCCTACATACTTTAAGGATTATACGATCGAGGACGTCACAATCCAATTACCCCAAGCTCAACGTGAGCCAACTGGTAATTCACCCTAAGAAGGCCCTGCACAAACTATAACCCTTTCTCTGAGTGAGCCAAATGAAACCAACGAATATCTTGTCCACGTTGGAGCTCATCTCAATCGCGAACAACGTAGAGGGCTTGAAAAGCTCCTGCAAAAATATTGACATGTCTTTGCTTGGACCTATAAAGACATGAAAGCTGTCTCACTCCAAGTAGTTCTGCATCGTATCCCACTTAAATTGGGTGCGAGGCCCACTGCTAGTCGTCCATACAGATGCAATCCCATCTATAAGGCCAAGATCAAAGAAGAATTACAACGCCCATCAGATGCAGGATTTATCTATGAAATCAAACATACTGAGTGGGTCTCCCCAATTGTCATCGTTCCCAAGAGAAATGGAAAACTCTGAATCTGTGTCGACTTTAAGAAACTTAACGCCGTCACCGAACGTGATCATTTTCCATTACCTTTCGGAGAATCCATCTTAGAAAATCTAGCAGGAGATGAGGCTTACCCCTTCTTAGATGGCTTTAGCGGATACAATATGATCCAAATCATTGAAGAAGATTGACATAAAACCGCTTTTGCCACAGAATGGAGAACCTTCTATTGGAAAGTCATGCCCTTTGGTCTCTACAATGCTCCTAGCACCTTCCAACGTGATATGCAAGCGGCCTTTTCTCAGCAGATGGGTGATACCTTAGAGGTTTACTTGGACGATTTAGGAGCACATTCAGAAGAAACATGCCATTTGTTTGTGCTCAAATTTTTTTTTATCCAATGTCAACGCTTTGGCATCTCTCTTAATCCTGAAAAATGCCAGATTTGGGTAACACATGGTATTGTGTTAGGACATATTATTTTTCAAAATGGCATTGCCATTGACCTTGAAAATATTATTATCTTTCAAAATCTACTGGAATCACGTACGATACGTAAAGTTTACTCTTTCCTTGGCCACGCCAATTACTATTAGTGATTTATTTTTGGTTTCGCTAACAAAGCACACTTAATCTACAAAGTAGTTGTAGTTCCCAAATGGACGGATGAACAACACGTCGTATTTAATTAACTCAAAGAAGCCCTTACCAAGAAATTTATTTTTTCAAAAGGTTTTAAAAATAAAACTTTATATTTTTAAACTAAAAAATTTGCAAGCTAGCACGTCGGTATGCTAGCTTTTACAACTTCAATAACACTGTTTTTTAAATAAAAGTAAACCTATATTTATTGAGTAACAAAGGATTTTGTGATGGACTTATTTAAAATTTGATGGATAGTCAAAGTTTTAAGTATGCATCAAACCACAATTCTTATTTTCCAATTTGAGATCTTGCAATCACTTTCTGAGACCAATCTCACAAGAAATGCCAATTTCCTTCAATCTAGATCTTGTACCCCAAGAATTTTGAGGCAACTCCTTCCAAGAGCTTCAAAAAATTTAAAAACATTCAAAGATTCCACAAACTACCCAAAAAAAAAGGTGTGAGTGAAACTATATGGCTGTGGCAGCAAAATCACACCTAGATTGACCACCCTAAACAAGATTGACAATGTAGAATCATGGATTTTTGATGATCTAAGCTAGTTG
Organism: Diphasiastrum complanatum; assembly: GCA_029204225.1. Taxonomy (NCBI): domain Eukaryota; kingdom Viridiplantae; phylum Streptophyta; class Lycopodiopsida; order Lycopodiales; family Lycopodiaceae; genus Diphasiastrum; species Diphasiastrum complanatum. The sequence goes on along the minus strand of CM055093.1, from coordinate 3,968,525 downwards.
TGAGCCTCTCCAGATTGGGTGCCCTACCCACATTCCTTTGAATGCCTTTAACTTTTTCAAGACACATCGATTTGACTTTAAATCAATTGCATTACAAACTAGACTTCATAACTTTTTCAAGACACATCGATTTGAATTTAAATCAATTGCACTACAAACTAGACTTCACTAGCTTTCCAACAAGCTATCAAGCACTAGATTTGGAATCTACCTTTGAGAAACACCAACCATCCAAATTTTGGTGATCTCACATATGTCTAAGCACCTTTGTTTGTATAGTACTCAAGATGGATCAATTCATCATGATTTTGATCCCTTTTGATCTCAAAATACACTTGAATGCAAACTATGTCCAAACTAGCTCTCAAAACCTTATTTTTTCAAGCAATTTTCATCAAGCATGATGCATGCCATCCATCCTAATGCAAGCTCTGATACCATGTGTACTTTTCAGACATGTGAGGACAACCAAAAGCATGTGATTGATCTTCTAAGGAGTGTGTGATTGCACAACAAACTATCACATGATTGTAGCAAGCAATCTACCTAGACAATGTCAAGGCAAGAACACAAGAGCACACAAGCATGCATTTACCCACACAAAAGCTATCATTCACATATATGAAAAATAAGTCCAAAAATAGGTTGCTCTCAGGTAGAGAGAGAAAATGGAGAGCCTCACGCTCAAGTAGAGAGAGAAAATGGAGCCTCACACTCGATAGAGAGAGAACATAGAAAAATTTCTAAGTGTTGGAAACAAAACTCTCATCAAGACTTGATTACCATAATTTTCATTGATATGTAAAAATGAGACCCCATTCAAATAGAGCTAGCTCGAGTTCTTGCAAGAGAAAATACTCTTAAATTATTGGACCCCATTGATTATCTTCCTACATCATGAATGGACCCCTAAATTTGCACCTCTCATCATGATTGGACCTCATAATTTCTACCTCACTATTTGATTGGGCCTCATGGTGTGCACGTCTAAACATGATTGGTCAACATGTGATGCACCTCTTAAAGTGATTGGCCTTGTGATCTACTCCTCTAAATGTGATTGAGCCAAATGGTTGCGTTTCAGTCCTAACATTATGTGACAAATGTCACTACCTCACTAGAACTCAAGTTTGAGGCCTATTGACTATTCAAACTCAACAAAAATAAACTAAAGTGATTAGGCCTACCCTCCACACGTGGGAACATGCTCCACACATGTGAGATTTACATATGTACATATTAATGAGAAAATATCAAACTAAATTTTGCTAAATCTTCATAAGGCCCACGCTTATGCTTGCGCATGTGTTTTCACCGCATTGAAGCTGTAAATTGTAGAGGCAAAATGCCCCATAAATAATGACTATCCCATCTTCCATTCATTTTGCTTTTCTCAAAAGAATTGAGTGCATGTGCGGGTATTACTATCTAAAGATGAGAAATTCATGAAACTGTGATTCCTACTAACCACTTGTGATGATGTACAGATTCTATTCGTAGAATCTAAAGATTTAAGAACTTAGAAAATTATATGATGAATCATTTCTAAATGGTAAGATTTCACAACTAACCTTTCTTTAAGGTTTGTGCATGTATGTGAAGAAGTACCTAAGGATCAAGAACAAGAATTTGAAAGCTTATGAAGGGTACCATAAGAAGGCCTTTTCATAAGTCTACAATGAAGGCTCAAGGCAGTCTATAAAGAACTAGGGACGAGCTGAGGGATTGATCACCCCTTTGGTTTTTCTCCGCCGTGATTGGGGATGGACAACCCCTAGAAAAAAGAGCCTAAAAATTGATGATTCTTATGCAAGATAAAATGGACATATACTAGACCCCCTTCCCTAGAAAGCTTGCACTTGGGTGAATTCCCAAGTTGTAACATAGAAAATTAAACTATATCATGGCTAACATTAAATGTTGAGCCATCTACCTTCCTTGCATGTCAAAAATAGCTTACCTACTTTTCCACATGGCTTAAGGGCTTATGGACACATAGTTAAGGGTGCCCTCCTCCCCTCTCACTTGACAAATTCTAACTCCCATGCAACCCTCCTTCACCTTTACACATCATTCTTTCACTTACCCTTACTCCACTATAAGTCTCCCCCACACCTCACACACTTCAATTTGACACATCACCACCTTTGGCCTGCCTCCAAACTCCCTATAAAAGATGTAGTGCGCCCTCCCACCATCCCCTGATTCCAATTAATGAATATTTTGCTTGTCTTTTGTTTGCTTGTATGTGTAGGTGCTGGAGAAGGTCTATGGCTCAAGGAAACCATGCCAAAATTGATGGGATCTCTTGGACGATCCACCATCTTCAACACACACACTTTATCTCTTTTCTCTTCCCTTCCCCTCACACTCTCTCTCATCCCTATTCACCTTTCTCAAAACCCCTCTCTACTCTTTCCTCTCTTGCTCACCAAAAATGCTAATTCTCTCTCTCTCTCGTACCTACACCAACAAATCTCTTACTCTCTCTCTAACTTGGCCTTCAAACTTCATTTTCCAGCAACTAAACACTCTTTCCTTACATGCAATAAAGCTACTATCATTTTAGATCCATTCCCAAACTTGCATGATCAAGAAACTTTCATTTTTGGACCAAGAATCACAAAACTAGTTGCATGCATTCATTTTGCATCTCTTAAAACTTTGCGTGTCATCATTCTTTATGATAAAACAATTGCATGCATAAGATCTCCATTCCTTTCCCTTTGCATGTCACTTTTTTTGAGTCATTTACCTTTGCATGTAAGCAAAACCAATGATTATGATTCTAGTTTTCATGTTTTGAAAATCTAGCTTTGATACTTTTCGAAATTGGATGAAGAAAAGATTGTCTTTGAAATCCCATATGATTTTTGTTCACGTTTAAAGATTTTTTTATTTTAAAGTATTTGAGAACACTTCAAAGATGAATATGTAATTGGCTCGTGCCAATTGATCTTGCATAAGAAAAGATTTTCCTTCCGAGGGGGGTTTCTCCATCTTGACCCCTCATCATGTCTCATGTGGATGCTTGATGTGAATGAATGACTTAACAACATTTTTCATTTGTATTTGATTTTTTTTTTAAAGTTTCTAAGAATTCATTTACCTTTTCAAAAAAATATTTTGCATTGCAAGTCAGGCTCACATTGTGTGAACTTAAGTCTAGAAAGAACTTTGTCTTGGAGTCCACAGAAGGCCAGTGAAACATGTGAGTGCCTTTGTTAGAGATCTAAGAAGGCAATATTCCTCATCAAGTCCAAATACAATATCCCATCACATCTTCGAGAATCAAAATTGATTTCATCCTCACCTTCCAAATAGAATAGTTGGAGGTGTTCAATCTCTCACCTTGCTCCAAGAGGAGGGACCCCTTGGATGTCATAATCACTTGAGATATTGACTTGTAATGGATCCAAAAAACAAGTACAAATGTTGCTTCTTTCTCAAAAAAGGATTTGATAATGGTGTCCAACCAAAACCAAATTGAGATATTGCAACAAATTTGAGAGTACAATCTCAATAGCTATGACAATCTCAATCTAGATCTAGCTTCTCTTCAAGGATGAAGCATCACAAGATTTTGATCCACCACCTTCTAAGCGCGTGTAGAGCACTCAAAGATACCACAAAAGACACAAATCTACTTAATTTGCATAAAACTATGTGGCTTTGGATTCAAAATCACACCTAGATGGCTATAACTTTCACAAGACACATCCAATTGAGTTGAAACAAATTTCATAAGATCTAGATTGTTTGGATAGGTTTGAGCCACCTAATGTTCCTTTTGTTTCTCTTGTTTCGGCATCCTAGCTTGGATTCTTGGAGGAGGTGTTGAAACCATGTTGTTATTTAAAGACATGGTCTATAAGGTTAAGAGTGAGATCTTTCAATTCACAAACTTCGATAATATATATTGCCTTGCGAGGTAAGAACTCTCAAATGTCTTGTATTTTGTGTGTGACATATGCGATGTTTGACTCTATGGAATGGATTTAAGATTGATGTTTGGTTTCTTGATTACACGAGCATTCTCATGTCTCCCTAATGTGATATGTAAGAATTCAATGGCTTTTTATGTTAAGGGGAAAATGCCAAAATATTATTTGTGAAGGTAGGACAACAATAAATGTGTAATGCCTTTAAGATTAGTCTAATGATTTTTATACTGTGCTACTTTTGATTTTGCTTTGCAAAATGGATAGCTATCCATGATTCTAAACAGAAAGAGGCCTCAAACCAATTTACACATACAAGGACCCTTTGGGATGATTTTGTTATGCACAAAGATAAGTTCTCAAGAGAGAACCCATTACCACAAAGAAAATGGTGATATAATATTGGAGAGCCTCCTCCATTAACCTTTGAGATCTAGAAAAAAGACGGATATGAAAAACTACAAGCATGATAGTATTCATGCATTAGGACTAAAAATATCAACATCATAGATTCAATACCTTGCACATCTGTTATTTTTTATATCTAGAATGAATGATGACTAGATTTAATCATGGGACAAAAACATCAAGATACATGATCGAGTGGAACTGGAAGGGCAACAAGTTATTCACCTTCAAAGCCATAAGCATGATGAAATTCATTCTTTAGAAGGTAGATAGATGGACCTTGTACAAAAGCTAGATGGGCGCACTACTTCTATCAAGCACATGAAGTTCTCATATGCAAGTCAAAATTCAAAGCCTTGAAGTATGTAAAGATAAGCTTATAAAAGTAGGCCCTCATTGCTTTCATGGAAAGCTCATCCAAGCATATCAAGACATTTTGCTAGATTCTAAGAGTTCCATTGTCAAGCTTTAAATCTCATTACAACACAATGCTTGAATATATGAGTCCTATCTCATGCACCTAGTCTTTTTTTTTTCCACGGGAGAATACCTCTCCCATCCATGCGTTATCTTTCCTCATCATAAAAGATGTGGGAGGGTGCACTTCCTCTCTCATTCTAAATCATGTAGGCTTGAAGATCTCTCTTATATGTGTGATTAGATATGTTATGCATTTGGACCCCCTCCATCTACATAATGATTTCTCTCCATCTCTATGATTGGAGCTCCATCCTTTTGCTATCTCTCTCTCTCTCTCTCTCTCTCTCTCTCTCTCTCTCTCTCTCTCTCTCTCTCTCATGAGACATGAAATTCATGAGTTGTTATAGCATGTTAATTAGGATATACATACATATGTTCTATATTTGACATCTACCTAACAAAGGTGTTGTAAGGCATAAATATGACTAATTTGGATCACTGATGGGTTGTATCTAAATAAAGGTCTTCTATTTGGAGCAGGTATCTTGGCTTCTATATATTGTGCATGAATGTGTTTTGAAGTGATGTGTTGTATAACTTACGTTTATCATTTACCATCTATGGATCTTTGCAAATATAGTACTAAATGTGGCGCATACATGGTTCATCTTTCATAATCAAGAGGAAACCATTAAAATTTCAACCTTCTGGTTTATTGCCTAATATCTAACAGACTTCTACCAAGGGTCATGGCATCTCACAAAGTACAAAGCACATGAATGGCCTTATCCTTAATGCCCTATCAAATCAGTAAATTCGTTACAACTAGGACTAGAAAGTTTGGATTCAAAAAAGGCTTTCCAGACCCCACTCATAATAGAGGTACATTCCTCCCTCCTATCCACAGAGCTTAAGTGCAAGCAAAAAGCTGGAAGATAGCTTCAATGGTAAAAACATGTGTTACATTTTCAGACATTTTGTTTAAAAGTGCCATTTTGAAATAAATTCCATTTTCACTGATGGAGACAAATTGCAATGGCCATAACACAGCCGATATTGTTAAATCTTTCATATAGACAAAATTTCATTATTTTTACAAGTATTGAAAAACTGCAAGTACTATTATCAAAAAAAATTGAAGCAGTTGATGTGAGTGCAGAGAATGGAAGATGGAGGTGCACATATGCTGCTAGTGATTGTACTTCAGGCATCAATTTGCAATGGTATTCACCTTGAATTTGCTTATTTTTTTTGGATCCAAACGTATCTTCATGTAATTTCATATAAAAAATGAACCAAAGACACAGAAGGAACATGCTAGTACATCACAAAGAGCTTGCTTTGGCTTGTGACAAACCATCAAATTTCAATAGCTAGATCTCATTCCCATTGGAAGGTTTATGGTTGTAACATAAATTGTTTGAACTACTGCAAGAAGTAGACAAGCTGATCTAATGAACACACAGGCCTTTGGCCTCACAGTCACTAAAATCTTGATCCATTCGCTAGCAAAAATCAATAACATCTATTCAGTTACAAATTCTACTTAGGCTGTGCAGTTTATGTATGTACACAAATCAAAAGCACTACTTGAAATGCTTTGACCTTGTCACAGTAACATCAAAAAGGTCAGCCTTCACAATTTCTATGCACTAAATGTAGAAGAATCTCTCAAAGTAGATGCACCCAGGAATCAAAGTGCCAAATCCTCTGAAAGGATTGTTAAGATACAAGGCACCAAAGTCACAACCAAGAGACAAATAAGAAGAAAGTTCTTCTTTGGAATAGATTTAAAATATTTCGTAAGCAGAATAGAAAATCTAAGAGGTAAAAGAAGATCATGAAACCAATTGTCAATAGAAATTTAAATTAGAGCAGACAATTATCTTTACTAGGTTGTAATAATTTTGCAGAATCACCCCCAAATCAAACTTGCTGACCAATAAAAAGAGAATAATCCAGATGATACTTCGTCAAAGCCTGTGGTACCAATAGCCTGATCATGTACAACAATGACATAACTCCATTGTCCCAATATCTTCCTTTTAAACAAGAATCACCAAAAATTAGCCGCATCAGCTTACCTAGCAGGCCTGTAAGGAAGCAGAAATGATGTAGCCTTTCCAGGTTTAATGCCTGGTTAGAGAATAGATTATTGAGGTTTAGAGAGCTTCATGAGATGACACCCCTCAGCATTGCATCAAAATAGAGCAAGATTTTCTTAAAATTTTCATCATGAATAAATCGTCACGTCACATTGAACTCTATGAGAACTCACAGCTGAGGCAACTAAAAAGACGAAAATAATATAAAAGGCTATACAAAAAGGAAGAAAACCGAAGAGAAATCTACAATAGAAGTCAGACAGACAAAGATGAAATGCAAGATCAAGAGGTCACAGGTGTTGGTTCCAACTTACATTGTTTTACACACTCAGAGGAACAAGTTTGCATGGCTTTCTCCCTCTCCGATGCCTCGAGGTTAAATCCAGTACCCTCCTCTACCACTGTCAGATGATGTTTGATTGAATTCCTGCATGCATCTTTACACGGAATAGAGCACGACTCTTCTTTTGTTTTACCTTCGCCCTTTGCACAAGAGGGTTCTTCATCAAATGGCACCTGCCAAATTCCACATTCACGTAGCAATGGGCTAATGAGTAAGCAGCCATTTCTTCAGAAAATGAAGGAGACTTATGGTGATTGTTGACTGTTTTCAGTACTCATTTAGGGAAAAAAAACAAGAAAAGCTCACGAAGCCATGGAAAAAGAAATTTTTTTCAAATGTTGATCAGATTTCTGATCAGTTTGTGCTACTTTGCTCACCAATCCTAAAGGGTAATGTTTCAGATCTTCTAAGCTAGACACTAGGGAGAAGCTTCTAATACCTCTATACCTAGACTGTTACTTTAAACTAGTCATCAAAGGCCTTAACCAGCACAAGAAGATCTACAAGTCGTTCAAGCCAATCAGACTACTATTTTTAATCTATGTGTCAAGCTTTTTGAGCACTCCGATATTGCCAGCCTGGAAATCTTTGGCTCCCTGTGCTCTTGAGACAAAAACCACATAAACGCTTGGACACTGCTCAAAGCCATAAGCACATGAGAACATGTAGAGAAGTAATGGCAAACTGTAGCTCATCGACCTGTAGCCAGATAATAAAGAGACAAACCACTAGCAAGCATGTCTAATCATAATTTACTCTCTCTCTCTCTCTCTCTCTCTCTCTCTCTCTCTCTCTCTCACACACACACACACACACACACACACACACACAGATGGCACCCACCCCTGCCCTCTCTAGCTCTCCTTCTTCCCCTCTTACCCTTGCTCCGTCTCCATCCAAGGCTGCCCCTTCCCTCCACCTCCATCAGAGGCTGCCCCTTTCCCTTCCTTTCCTCTCCTTGCTCCCCTTGCTTACTCCCCTGCTGCTGCTTCATCCCCTTCCCTTCTTCCCCTCGCTCTCCATGCTCCACCCTCAACCCACCCCCTCACTCCCCTTGCTTCCTTCCCTGCTGCACTAGGGAGAAGCTTCTAATACCTCTATACCTAGACTGTTACTTTAAACTAGTCATCAAAGGCCTTAACCAGCACAAGAAGATCTACAAGTCGTTAAAGCCAATCTGACTACTATTTTAATCTATCTGTCAAGCTTTTTGAGCACTCCGATATTGCCAGCCTGAAAATCTTTGGCTCCCTATGCTCTTGAGACAAAAACCACATAAACGCTTGGATACTGCTCAAAGCCATAAGCACATGAGAACATGTAGAGAAGTAATGGCAAACTGTAGCTCATCGACCTGTAGCCAGATAATAAAGAGACAAACCACTAGCAAGCATGTCTAATCATAATTTACTCTCTCTCTCTCTCTCTCTCTCTCTCTCTCTCTCACACACACACACACACACACACACACATGGCACCCACCCCTGCCCTCTCTAGCTCTCCTTCTTCCCCTCTTACCCTTGCTCCGTCTCCATCCAAGGCTGCCCCTTCCCTCCATCTCCATCAGAGGCTGCCCCTTTCCCTTCCCTTCCTCTCCACCCTCGCCCCACCCCCTCACTCCCCTTGCTTCCTTCCCTGCTGCTGTCCCTCCCCTCTCCCTCTTCTCTATCATCTCTCGCTCCTCCCTATTCTTCCCCTTCCTCTTCTCCTTCATCTTTGCAGATTGAGGTTTGAAACTGTAATGGCACAACTTCATCATCCAATATAAGTGATCTAATACACTTAATTGGTGAGAGAGACCTATTACTTTTCATGGAGACTCATGAGAGTTAGGAGAGAGGACTAACCTGCTTTTCCAAGTTACATATGGGACTCAATCTATCGACAGGAGATGAAATCTGCTAGTGGTAGAGGCTCAAGAGGGGTTGCTTGTTTATATAGGGACTCACTACATCCTATCTTTGAGTTCGTTAGTATTCGTCTTTTCCTGCTACTACTGTGCAGCAGCAGCAGCAGTCCCTCCCCCTCTTCCCTATCATCTCTGTCTCCTCGATGTTCTTCTCCTATTTCTTCTTCTTCTTCCTCTTCTCCTTCATCTTTGTGGATTGGGGTACTGTAACGACATACCTCCATCATCCAATACATGTGATTTGATTGACTTAATTGGTTAGAGAGACCTATTATTTTTCGTGGGGACTCGGAATAGTCTGGAGAGAGGACTACCCGCTTTTCCAGGTTATATATGGGACTCATTCTATCAAGAAGAGATGGAGATCTATCAGTGTTAGAGGCTCAGGAGGGGTTGCTTGTTTATACATGGAGTCACTACATCCTATCTTTAAGTCGTCAGTCATGATAAACACTCACTCTACATTTGGTTCCGCATTGATGGACATAGCATAGATTCAAATACGGACATTTTTGTTGTAGCCTGTTACTTCCCTCCTATGTCCTCTTCCTTTGTGGAGGGTGTTGGTTCACCGTATAGTGATATGTCCATAAGTATTATTAGATATGCATAGCAAGGTATGTCTTTCTCACTGGTGACTTCAATGTCAAGACAGCATGACGACAGATAGACCTATATGATCTTGCTAACTAGCTTCGTGTACATGCCCTTGATGGGGATGACTTGAGAGATACCAGGACCTCGGAAGATATTTTGGCCCTACTACCACCTTTGGTGAGTACCTATTGCTTCTAGGAGAAGCTCATGAGTTGGCCATTTTTAATGGTCTAGTTTGTTGGCCTAACTCGAGCAGATTAGATGTCATCCTCGTAGTGGCGGGCATAGCGTTGTTGACTACCTCATGCGATCACCATCCTCCATCTCACTCATACATGACTTTTGCATCATACCTACCACTCTCTCTAATCACTCCTTTCTTTCTCCAACTTATCGGCATTCGCTTATCCCACTGCTTCACATCCTAAAAAGTAGGAGTTGATTGGTCAACGAGACACGAGTCATATGCTCACTGGGACACTTGGTCTAAAAAATGAGTGACACATATTAAGGTTGAATGGTCAAACATGAAACATGTTGCATGCTCACTGGGACACTTGGTCCAGCACATGTCAGCCTACTTGCTTGCCTATCTGTCAGGGTAAGGCCAAGTGGCAAGTGTCGACTGTGCATGGAATTGGCCATCTATCGACGTTAGAGGGGTGCTTGAGGATTGTGGATAAATGAGCCTAGAGAGAGGCATCTCTCATCATAATCTATGCCACAAAGGTTGGAAGGAGACAAGGCAGCCAGCTCCACTGTGTTTCATGCTTGTCGATGCATACTTATTGTGAATTCAATAAAGTTTGAGTTTGAAATGTATCTATACATGCTTTATTGTGGTTTGTGTATGAGTGTAGTTTAGAGAGAGCCCGACATTTGGTATCAGAGCCAAGAGTTGAGAAAAGGGCTACAAAAATTTCAGATTAGAGCCATCACTGAGAAGAGGCTATGGAAGGCTTAAAATTTGTTGGAGATTGGAGTCATAGAAGGCTGCGGGTCTAGCGCTAACAGCTGGGAACTAGGAAGCTGTGATTTCGACCTCAGATCATCACCATGATCACCCTAATAACTTGTGATTTGTTGTGTACTGATGTGGCATAGATAGGAGTCAAGTGGTATCTGTGAATTTGAAGGATTGGACAACTATACAAGGGCTACAGTAGGCTGTTCCAGCCAGGACAGACCTAGTGTACTCGTTTGAAGTGGGTTTTGAGAGTGGAAAACACTTACTTATCCCCATATTAGACTTTCAATTGGGATGATAGCTTTGGATTACGGTAATTATGGATCCACAAGAGGGTACTCTAAGGTGGATGCTATGGAGGTCATCCATCTTACATCAAATTGTAGACCAATTGAATAGGGCCAGTTGCAATGCATAATATTGATGCCGTTGAAAATTAGATTCAAAAGTGAGAAAAAGCTTTTCAGATGTGTGGCATCAACAATGATATTCAGAAGATTGCCGAGGCTACCTGCCGCTTATAAAAAATCACACAACGATGGTGGAGGAAAGTCGAAAACAATAACTTGCTGCCTATCACTTGGGAAGCTTTTATACAGAACTGGGTGCCTTTTGACAAGAAGAACCAGGCTATGTAGTCTTGGAATAGTCTCAAACAGGGCAATGCATCCGTATAGGAATATGCGGACAAGTATAGGGAAGCCTTGATGCAGATGCTAGAGGAGGTTTCAATGTTTCTACAGGTGCTCCTTTTTGTGGAGGGATTGCGTGAGTGCCTTTGGTCTTTCGTGAGGTAGGAGCAGGCTCCAAGCCTCCACAGGGCATTACAGATGGCCTTATGTTATGAAGATGTGAAAAAGCCAAGGACCCTGAAACGCCTACTGCGGGAGGGTTTTAGCCTTGGGGAAAAAAAAAGCCTAAAAAATGGAAGGGTCAATCCGTACAAGAGCAGGCTCAAAGTGCCAAAAGCAGTGAAGGGTGCAGGTGCCTCGAAAGGCAAAGGGTTGTATGGGACATTCAATGCCCAAGGGGGCCAGCGCTTCTTGACGCTATCGCCACAAGATTTGGAGTGGGCAAAGAAGGAAAACTTTGCTTTGGCTGTCTAAAATGGCATAGTGTAAAGGAGTGTCCGTGTAACCCTTCACGAACCACTTATAGTTTGCAGGTTAAGGAGGCTGGTCCTATGAAGTTGAAGAGCTTGAGCAGGAAGAACCTCAAGGTGCTCCACAATTGGTGAATGTGTCATGATTCGATAGGTGGATTCGGTTCATTTGCCACAATTATCAAGAGCGGCACATTATAGGTATCAACTTCCTTGTGCTTCATTAATCGTTATGCGTGGGCAATTGTGTGGTAGAGATGTCTTGATTCTATTTCCTCATATAACATTATCAACTCCGCTTTGATTAAACGGTTGGAGTGAGCATACAACCATCCTTGTACCAGTACACAATCAAAATGGCTGATGGAAAGGTTGCGGAAGTGTGGGATGCCAAGGTTGTGGGTATGCCTAAGACCATTCAAAGATACATTGAGGAGTTAGATTTTGAGACTGTCCATTTGGCTTGTTTCGATGTGGTGCTTGGAATCTGTTGGCATGTGGCTAGAAAACCTTACATCGCTTTGGATACTCATGTCTAGGAATTCCGGCGTGTTGAGCTATCTCCAGGACCTTCGAACTTCGACACAGCTGCATAAGGTTCACTATATGTATGTATGTTCGTTTCTTGTATCATATGTCTATTTCTGCTTGTGAATATGATGTATGTCAAGAACACTAACATTACTAAGAACCTAGGTCGTCGGATTAGGGAGGAGTCTATGGATGTGGTCACCCAAAGACCTGGCTTTTTCCGCTTTGCCTCTGCACTATTCTTCAGTAAGCTATGAGCACTCAGGCAAACACTAGAAGGTTGCATGCCATGGGTTGGGCTGATATTAGAAGTTCACCCGCCAAAGAGGGCCTATAGTGGCAGCTTGATTGTGGGGCTTAGGGGTTAACATTGCAAAGATCAAAGTGATGATCTTCATGTCATAATCTTGTTATGACACTTTACACAATATATCGGCTTTTCAACTGTATCGCCTTGGATAGTTGGAGAGCTGCTTAAAATATGTGGCTGCCAGATTTACTAATTTTAAGTGTCATTCATATTTTAAGACATTCATGTATTGCAAATGGCACAACCTTATCTCAATTTCAAAAGCATGATTGAATACGTCAGTATACAAAGACATTGGTACTTCAGCTTGAAAGCACTACTATATTCGAGTTTCATAATTCAAGGTTATACTTTGAGTTAGGCTAATGTATTTGATCTTCTTTAAAGACCTATATAGAGTCATTTGAGACATAATACGATATCGACCTTCCAACTTTTATTCACACGGACAGCAGGATCAAGTTTCATATAAGGGCATGTCCAAAGCCATACAATATTTTGAGGCCATATGACATACTCCAATTTTTAAGGATAAGCCTTAAGTCTAAGGGTATTATCATGGAAAGTCTGGAATCGAACTAATAAAAACAAGTCTACAAAACTTTTTAAGGCAAGGTCTTTTCTTCTTAGGGAGGTCACCTTGTGAATCGACCCGTTCAATATCAATCCAGCTATGGCTTGGGGCTTCCTCCTTTGATTCAATCCTGAGCCAAATTCAGAATCGATCGAGTCTTCAACGTCATACCTTCATCGAATCTGGAAATCGATTCACATTGAATCGATCCGAGTCTACAGCAGAGTCGATCTTTTGAACTTCAGTCAAATCGAGATTTCGATCCAAACGACCCTGCCTTCAGTGTACAATAGGATAATCCCAAGCAGTCGTCGACCTACAGTTTCTACACTTGGCAACACAACACTGGTTCTTTCTCTGAAGCAGTTACCAGAGGCTTTTCTCTGCCTACGAATCTCACTGGCTATATGTTCCAGGATACTCCATTGCACATTTCATTCAAGTCTTCAACACTTTTTGCTCTGCAGGTCAAGTAGAATGGTTTGTGATGCTTTCAAGAGAGCATCCTACATTCAGCTTTCTGTCTCTGTAAGCAAAGGTGCCAGAGAAAATGTATCTGTCAATTGACTCTCTATTGCTCTGCAGGTTGATTGAAGCAGTGTGTGTAAAGTTGATGGTTATTTCTATATCTGTATACCAGGCTTTTTGCCTCTGCAACAATACAACTTTTCATTGTCTTGAATCACACTATCTCTGTGCATTAATGTGAATGCTTAGTTGTTATTTCCATGGCGACTTGGTCTTTGATTATGGACTCTATCATTGAACAGACTTAAGTGAACTGTACAGAGGTTTGAGCTCTGAATTGATGCAGTGAAGTGATAGTACCAAGAGCACCACTGACTGGTGAGGGTCAGAGGTGGGTCCTAGTTATTCTGTTAAGCAGAATTCATGGCATTGTGAATTCATGAGGGACTGTATTCAAGATAAAGATAGTAAGACCACAGTGCATACTTAGTAAAACCGAAACCAATGTTGTTGAGAAGTAGGACCATGTGTGATCTTCATCTGTAATAAATGATATGATTCCAACTGCCTAACTCTCATTCTGAGTCTGGAAATTATACCTTAGTATTTAATCCGTTCTCCTGGGGTTTGGTTTTCTTGTTTCCATCACTGGCGGTACTGGCTGCCTTATCCAATGTGTCTCCATTTTGTTGTACTTTACTGTTATATCCTTATTTCCATCATAATGACAGAATTACTCTCTAGTGTGCTCTCTTTGGGGAACGACATCTCTTATATTGCAATAATCCTTGAATTCCGTAATAAGCAGCTACGTAGGCTTATTTTGGCACCGTTGCCGGGGAGCACAGCCAATTAAGAGGGAGAATTCTGATCATTACCATGTCCATTCCAAGTTTTGATTTTCTGTGAGCAGATTTTAATTTTTCTATCTATACCTTTGAGGGGATTTTCCGAGAATCAGAATGTTAAAAAGTTATGGTTGTACAGTGTGTTGCAGGCTATCTTGGGTATCAAGTACAACCAAATCAAATGATTGAAGCAGATTCGCCAAGTCTTAAGTTTCAGACTGAGAAGGGTGAGATGAAATCCATTACCATTTTTCAGAAATCCCTTCTCTCACGTACAACAGATGATTATGAGAATCAACAAGATTCTGACACGATATTTAATACATCTTTAGAACCATGTTCAGAACTTCCAGTTGATTTATTATTGCAGTACACTGTCTTCACAAATGTATTATATTTGGAAGAAGATACTGCTAGGCTGCATGAAGGGTAGAATAATACTTCATTTATCCAATATGATAATCCTCTGTATCAAACTGAGGATGGGGAAATGCAGCCCATTGTTGATCAATATTTCATCCCTTATGTGATTTTTGATGGAAGCCTTATGAATTACACTGCTATGAAACTTTGTTCCAGCGTTCCACAAATTTCCTTTTCAAAAATGAAAGATTGTCAGATTTCTATGCTAACATATGAAGACTGGCTGCTGAATTGACCAAAAACAATTTTGGAAGTACTTATTGACAGTACAGTGCAGCATTGTAAGATGTGCTGGACTGTAGTAACTATGGTCTATGACAATATGCTATCAAAAGAGTACAATTTTTAGTCCCTATCCCAGTTATTTACAGTTTTATGCACAGACGTACATTTTGTAAAATACGGAAATGGCTAAATCACCAGCTTGTGGTGACCTTTGTAAAAGAAATTAATAAGACAGTTATTAGAGTTACTAAGCCTTTGAGTTGCATGTTGAGCTTTGGTGTAGGGTACTGGGTCATTAATTAGGAGTGGTTGGATTGACCTCCTAAAAAGTAAGAGTTGACTAGTCAACAAAACATGTGTCATATGCTCACTGGGACACTTGGTTCAAAGAATGAGTGACACATGTAAAGTTGACCGATATGCTCATTGGGACCCTTGGTCTAGTGTATGAGTGACACATGTCAACCTACTTGCTTGCCTATGTGTCAGGGTACTGCCAAGTGGCAAGTGTCGCTTGTGCATGTGTCGACATTAGGAAGGGTCAGGGTTAAGGGGTGCTTAAGGATTGTGGATAAGTGAGCCTAGAGAGAGGCATTCCTCATCGCTATACAAGGGTTACTGTCACAAGCCAGTCTCTCCAAGCTCGTGAATCCTAGAAGCCGGTGTGTAGAATGAACCTCCCAACCATAGGCACCCCCTCCTTGAGTCCTTCTACCTGCTATTCCCGTCAACTGGCACATGGCATCCACCTGTGGGTGATCAGTCCACTTGGCATGCACGACCCCTGTGACCTGTGAATACTGAGTGACTCATAGGGTACCACCTCCGTGCCCCGCCAAAGACCTGTGACCCTCTTGGTCACCCCAACTACTTGCCAGCTAGCATCTCGTCATTGACGGCTAGGGTCCCGACGGTCAAGACACACCGCATCTCTGACAACTTGTCAGGCGGCCACACCGGGTCACTGCTCGTGACGCACCGGTCCTAACTTGGGACAGATGTCCTCCTCGATCACTGGCCCTTGCCAGTACTTGGCCTCAGGCCCCTTTGGTGACCGTCCGTGCCAAGGTCATGATAGGGTCGTAACTGGACTCTAACAATCCTTCCCTCCTCTGGCAAGTCATCGGTCCTCGATGACAAACTCTGGGTAAGACTTCTGCAACGCCTGTCGCGTCTCCCAGGTAGCATCTGACAACGGATGCCCTTTCCAGGTTACTAGATACTCTTGAAGGAGACGATTCCGCAATCGTCGCTCCCTTCGATCTAGGATTCTATCTGGCCAATAACCTGTGGTGTCTGTGCGTAGCACCTTCGACTTCGAAGGGACTAGTAAATACACCAAATCTCCATTCTCAAATTTCCAATAGGTACGGTTCTCACGAGCATAACTCTCTGCCCTGGCTACAGCTTTGGACAAGTTATCTCGTGCCAACTCTAGCTTTTGCTGCATCTGAGCCAAAACTCTACAGCACTAGGTACCCTATGCGGAATCCCTATGATTGCAGACTCAGTGGCCTGAAACCATAATTGAGCTCAAATGGACTCAATCCAGTGGACGCATGTCTCTTATCGTTGTACGCGAACTCCAATAGCGGTAAATGCTTTACCCAGTCTGTTTGCGTACTACTCACATATGCCCTAAGCATATCTTCCAAGATCTGATTCACTCGGTCTGTCTGACCATCCATCTGAGGATGCTCAGAGCTACTCATCCGCAACTGTGTTCCTAGCTTGGCGAACACCTCAATCCAGAAATTTCCCATAAACTTGGGATCCCTGTCAGAAACTATGGACTTCACAAGACCATGTAACCTGACAATATTCTGAATAAACAACTCAGCCACTTGCGTAGCTGTGACCTTGGTCGTTGCGATGAAATGAGCCATCTTGGAAAACTTGTCTACCACTACCATAACGGAATTTAATCCACTCTGGGTATTGGGTAGCCCAACAATAAAATCCATAGATATGTTTTCCCACCTTCCTGTAGGTATCTCAAGTGGATGTAGCAAGCCCGGAGGACTTACTCTCTCGGCCTTGTTCACTTGACAAGCCGTGCAACGTTGGACGTACTCTCTTACATCCCGCTGCAATCGTGGCCAGAAATAATGCCTTCTCAAAAGCTCCCTGGTCTTTTCAATACCAGGGTGCCCTGCGCAGGGACTAACATGGCATTCATGAAGTATCTTACGATGAAGATCCTTCACGTCTAGCACGAATACTGGTGTGTTCCTCTACGGAAGCGACAGGCGAGGCTGACTCTTCTGCTTGGTCGACTAACTTGCATGCATAGGCATAGGCTACACACACTCAACAAACTTGAGAACTGGAGCCGTGGCCAGCACCTCCATCAAGCTCTCAAACCCACCGATCTACAGTGCTGTTTTTCCGTAACTGGTCCATCAAAGGAGTAGCTACCCTGGAATAGTTCCTAACAAACTGCTGATAGAACTTGCAAAAACTTAAGAAAGATTGTAATTGGCGTATATCGGCAGGCCTCGGCCACTTCTTAACCACAGCCACCTTGGCTGGGTCAACCGAAATACCCTCAACTGTCACTACCTGAACCAAAGACTCGACACGAGTCTTATACAACTTTGTCTTGTAACTTGCCCAATACGGTCTTGAGATGAACCCCATGCTCCTCGACCGCTTTACTAAAAACCAATATATCGTCAATAAAATTGACAACAAACTTGCCCATATAGTCTCGCAAGACATCGTTCATGAGCATCATGAACGTGGCTGGGGCATTGGTAAACCCAAATGGCATAACCAAAAATTCATAATGACCGAAACGGGTTCGGAAGGCTACCTTTTGGACGTCTTCATCTCGAATCCGTATTTGATGGTATCCACTTTTGAGATCTATCTTACTGAAAATGGTTGCACCTTGCAACGCATCCAGTAGATCATCAATCCTGGACATCGGATACTTGTGTTTTATAGTGATCTTATTCAATCCCCTGTAATCTACACACATCCGGAAACTACCATCCTTTTTCTTAACAAGTAAAATATAGGGAGGCGAAAGGTGAATAACTCGGACAGAAGTACCCCAGCTTGAGATACTTCTCCAACATCTTTCTCACTTCCTCTTCCTCTTTTAGGCTCATCCTATAAGGAGGCCTGCATACCGGACTTGCCCCTGGAACGAGCTCAATACGATGATCAACGTTCCGACTAGGCGGCAATCCCTCTGGCATATTACTAATTAGCACGTGTTTAAACTACGTGCGGATGGACTTCTGCAACTCACTTGCTGGGTCACATCTAGGCTGTAATGCAAATGCATGTGCACTAGGGGATGCAAAAGTAAATGAAGCTTCTTGTGGTTTATTAGTGAGTGTGCTTATCTAATTATTATCAACATAAGAATCAAACTGCGCGGCAGTGGTTGCTCTGTATGAGAGAGTTCTATCACGTATTCGGCTGGAAACTGATTTGTCTTCTCCCATCCGTAGCACTGTTGGTGTCAAGCAAGGCTGTTCACTGTCCCCTCTGTTGTTTGCACTTTATATTGATGATCTTGATCGCCTCATTCGTGAAGAAGGTGGAGATGTTTGCCCTCTGGCTCATTTGCTCATCCCCATTCTGCTTTATGCTGATGACATTGTTCTGCTTTCTCCCTCATCGGAAGGGATGCAATGTCACTTACAGGTCTTACATCGGTTTTGTGCTGCTTGGGGTCTCTCTGTTAACTTAAAAAAGACGAAGATCATGATTTTCAACACCAATCGATAGAGCCTTCACAATTATCAATTCTTCTATGACGGCCAGGAAGTTGACATTGTTGCCTCTTATACTTACTTGGGAGTCCTGTTTACTGTGCCCCTTCTTGGTTTCCGCCATACTGCATTTGCGCACATTTCCTCCGGTCTTTCAGCATTGGTCCAATTCGAGCGTGGTTGTATAATGAATCATATTTTTGATCCCGCTACTAGATGCCAGTTGTTTCACACATGGGTGGTTCCAGCAGTGATGTATGCCTCCGAGATCTGGTTGCCAGGACTTTCTCTCTGGGACTGGGCGGGCATTTCCCGCATTTAGGCCATTATGTTGGGTCGCATAATACGTGCCAAGACTACCACCTCTCATGATATCCTATGTGCTGAGTTAGCTACTCCTCCGATCATCCTTGAGGCCTTTTTCTTCCTTATTCTTTTTCTTCAGCGAATTCAGGAGATTCGTGCATCTCACCAGGATAGATACATAGTTGCTGCAGTTACTACTTCACGTGTCCTAGTTGATTTCCATGCCAAGCTCTCCTGGTACCAGTAGGCGTCTGATCTCTTACGACATCTGGGCATCTCTATCATGGATCTTCCTCGTGGAATGCATTCAGATATCCAAGGCTATTTATTCCATTGATATTTGCAGTAGACTTGGAGCTCCCTCCCAGCTTCCCGCACTCGATTGAGCTATTACCAGACACACTTCCTCTCTCTGAATCCTTCTGGTTTGCGATTGTTGCCGCTCTATCTCTCACAGCCCCTACCTATCACACGGCGGCCTGCGCTACCATCTTGGACAGTTGCGCATTTCCTCTTATCAGCTTGCTATTGAGGCCGGTCGTGTCTTGTATATCCCTCGGGAGTGTCGTCTATGTCGCTTGTGCTCGTTGCAGGAGGTGGAAGATGAAGCCCATTTCCTCCTCAGATGTCCGTTGTATTATGAGATACGGGGGAGGTATTATTGTCTCTTTCACGATGGCCCGCACACACTTCGCAGTTTTGTCTCCTATCCTCATGCTCGTTGCTTGGGACTTCTTGTTCGTGAGATGCTTACTCTCCGTCAATCTCATCTGCCTGTACCAGATCAGCTAGGGTTAGACTCCCAACAGCTGCTTCTCACTAAAATCAAAAGGAACCATACTGAACCATCTAGAATAATAGTTCCTTAGAACCATATTGAATCAGACATTAATGAACTCTCTCTCTCTCTCTCTCTCTCTCTCTCTCTCTCTCTCTCTCTCTCTCTCTCTCTCTCTCTCCCCGCCCAATCCACAAGACACGTGTGAAAAAAATCATCATATATAAAATCAGGCCACATGGCACCATAATGGAGTACAATGATGTCTGATGAACATAACAAAAACTAGTATACAACTAAGACTCGTTGGTATGTGCTGGACTAATGATTGAAGGGGGTTGGCAAGTGAATCCGAGAGAAAGCACCCTTTCCATCAGCCATTTTGGTTGTGTATTGGTACATGGATAGTTGTGTGGTCAATCTTAACCATTTACTCAAAGCAAAGTTAACAATGTGATGCCCCTGTATACTTTGGGGCTTCAAATCCTTGATTGTTGTCAGCTTCCTCGATTTTAGAGGAACCTCAGCTCCCCTTTCACTTGACATAGGCCCAACGGCTATGTTTCCTGTTGCGCTTGCTCTTTCAGGTTCTTGTGGGGGTCTTGAGGTCTTCAATTGGTCTAGAATTTGATGCAAGATGACCTCCATAGCATCCACCTTAGTTGCAACTTCTTCAACCCTGGTAAGTTTGGTGCTAGTACCCTCTTGTGGCTCCATAATTACCGTGATCTAGACCTGCCAACCCAATTAAAAGTCTTTGGTGGGGGTAAATAGGTGTCTCTCGCTCTCAAAACCCACTTCAAACAAGAACACTAGGTCTATCTTGGCTAGAACAGCCTACTATAACTGTTAGAGTTCAGTTACGACTCTATCATGACCTTGGCACGGCCGGTCACCAAAGGGGCCTGAGGCCAAGTATTGGCAAGGGCCGGTGACCGAGGAGGACATCTGTCCCAAGTTGGGACTGGTGCGTCACGAGCAGTGACCCGGTGTGGCCGCCTGACAAGTTGTCAGAGATGCGGTGTGTCTTGACCGTCGGGACCCTAGTCGTCAGTGACGAGATGCTAGCTGGCAAGTAGTTGGGTTGACCAAGAGGGTCACAGGTCTTTGGCAGGGCACGGGGGTGGTACCCTATGAGTCACTCTGTATTCACAGGTCACAGGGGTCATGCATGCCAAGTGGACTGATCACCCACAGGTGGATGCCATGTGCTAGTTGACGGGAATAGCAGGTAGAAGGACTCAAAGAGGGGGGTGCCTATGGTTGGGAGGTTCATTCTACACACCGGCTTCTAGGATTCACGAGCTTGGAGAGACTGGCTTGTGACAATTGGTATAAGAGCCTCGTTCTAGAGAGAGAAAACGTCGTTCTAGAGAGAGAAAGTGTAGAAATTGTCGGATTTTGCTTGTTTTTGAAGGATTTTTGAGGGAGAAAACGTGGGAGACAGATTGGAGAAGAAAGGTGGGCCTCCAGCGCTGATCTACACATATTTTCAGAGTTGTTTCAACGATTTCTAGCAGGGAAAATTGGGCACACTTTGTTCCTACAGCTCCAGCGCATTTTTTCAGAAGGATTTTTGCTCATAACTTTCCGGAATCTTCTCAGATCCTGATCAGATTTTGGGAGCATGTTCCTAGTATCCATAGAGATCCTATAGAGCCATCATATGCCGGTTTTGGAGCAGATTTGCCTCTGTTTCACCAAAAAGTCGGTTTCCAAGCAAAAAACAGGTCAGATTTTTGGATTGGACATAACTTCTCCGATTTATCTCCGATTTCTGTTATTAAAGTTTCAGATTGGGCCTAGTAGGAGGGCGACCTACTGCCAATTGACCATTTGTGAAAAGCTTTTGCCGTTTGGAAGAAATTCAACGTCAAAAAGCCCGCTTTTTTCCTGTTTTTTTCGACTTTCAAGCCGATTTGGTGCCCAAAAAACGTTTTTTTTACCGACTTTTGTACCAGCATAGGATGCAAGGGAAGTACTACCTGTCCTTGGCTTTGTGTTTTCCCCAGAGTTTTATTACTTTCCAGTTGCTTTTGTCTCTTTTGTTTCTAAATTGTCAATAAGCTGAACATTTCCTTTTTTCCTAACTGTGTTTCAATAAATGCAATTTCTAGCTTGATTTCATGCTATCTCTATTTTTTTTTTATGATGGAAGATGATAGAGTTGATATTCTGCTCAGTCCACCCGTTGCTCTTCCATTATCACCACCCAGCCCTGTGCTTAGTCTCGCCCATAATCCGCCTATAGTGGCTGCCCCTTCGCCTGCTGGTACTTCCCCTTTTGTGCAAGCTCGCATGGGTAGTGTAGAAAAGACCGCCGCAGAGATGCGAGCGATGATGGTAGCTGGTGGTTATGCGTCTTCCTTGTAGTATGCTCCACCTTATCCGTCTTCTGCTGTTCGTCCTATGTTACCTCCACTCTATCCAGAAGACAAAGATATTAAACCTACCCATTTCGTCGGAAACACTCCCCAATGCAATACTGATATCATAGATCAGTGGTTGCATAAGTGGGAAGAGTATTTTGATTTGAAACGGTCCCCAACTGATGAGGGTTGGCAGGTCCGCAAAGCTGCTTACCATTTCACTGATTTTGCTGACAGGTGGTGGTGCAAGTTGTTGAAGTCTAATCAGGCTCCATCCACCTGGCTTGAGTTTAAGCGAGCTTTCAGAACTCAGTTTATTCCTCCACATGAGCATGTGCGTGCGACGGATGCTTGGCTTTTGCGTCGTCAGAGGCAGTACATGGTCCAGGAATATGCTAATAAGTACCGTGAGACACTTATCAAGATTCTGGAAAAGATTCCCGAGTGGCTGGTAGTCCACAAGTTCATATTTGGCCTTCGTTAAGAGTTGAGGCCTTCAGTGCTTAATGAAGGGTGCAAGACCTTAGAAGAGGCAGTTGCTACAGCTCTCAACTTTGAAGGTAATGTGCGCACCAAGGCTGAATCTGAAGTGCCAAGCTGGCCTTTGAAGAAGGGTTCGCGAAAGTCTGGCCAAACTGGTCAGAAAGGCTTTTCGCAGAAGGATCCTATCCAGATACAGCAGACTTTGAAGCGCAAGGCGGGATCTCCTATGGCTTGTCGTGCTTACGACAAGTCTCCCCTCAGACCTGAGCAAAAGGAAAAGGCCAAGAAAGATGGATTATGCTTTTTTTGTCTTGGCAAGCATCTTTTTAAAGATTGTCCTCGACGTACGGGCAAGAAGCTCTATACTATGCAACGTCAAGATGAGGACAAGGATGAGGAGATTTTGGAAGACTTATTAGTAAGCGACGATGAGTAGGCAGCCCCCTGTATAGTTTTTCTTTCTTTTGCATGTATAAAGTTTGGACATGAGGGTTTGTCTCATGTTTTAAAAGGGGGGGAGACCATCTGTTGAGGGTCCTCTTGTTACCTATATGCAAATAAAGAGAATGGAGATTCAGTATTTGTGGTTGTGTTATGTGAATGTTGAAATAGAGTCGAAAAAACCAAGCTGACATAGTCTGCTGATCAAAAGATGACGGGGAGAGAGAGAGAGAGAGAGAGAGAGAGAGAGAGAGAGAGAGAGAGAGAGAGAGAGAGAGAAGACTATATCATCGTGGTGAATATTCCCAAATGCTGAGCAACATTATCATCAATAGAATTGTAGACATTGTTCCCATAGCTAACTGAAATTGGACTTGAACCATAGTTGCCAACAAACTCGCCAACAACACTGTTTAGAAGCAATGCAGAATTCACATATTCTTCTTCTTGACTAGGCTGAAGGAGAAGTAGATTATGCAAGCTTGCAATGTAATTCCACAGCCATTAGTTTCCCAATCACCAAAATAAGTGAGATTGGAACTACAAGATTACACGATTTGTGATGTTGTACTCTGGAATGGGCATCATGCAACGAATGAAATGAATTGAAATGTATCTAGACTGATAGCACACCCAATACTATGCAGGTGCTAGTCGTTGATATAAATTGCTTTATCTTGTAGCTCCATTTACAGGTGCATTGCTTCTAAACGGTGTTCTTGACGAGGATGTTGTTGTTATGAAAGTCCAATTTCACTTGGTTTTCTTGAAACAATGACAATTTGATGATAGAGTTTCAGAAAGTCAGACACAATGAGCTCCACCAGAACACACCCTCCTTCCCTGAAAAGGACCTCATCGATCATTGTGGCAACGTTGGCTAGTCCATTGGCAATTGAACGCGTATTATAAAAATTGGGTTCGATGCCTACATGTATTCCTCTTCCTTTACTAGACCACCATATCGCAGTGGTCGCTTGTCGTATCTCCTTCATCTCGTCAATTATACAGCTGGTTAGCAGCAAATATAGCTCACTACATTGCAGCACTTTACATTTAACAATGGCATCTAAGTGAAATGAATATTGTACTTTTCATAAATGAAGACCCTCCCCCCTTCTCTCTCGAGCTTAGATTCTTAACACAAGCTAAGTGCATGGTTTATCAAGCATCTCAATTTACAAGTTATCAACCACAAGTTGAAAGAAAAGTTGGACTATGTTCTGAAAGGTGTTGAGCGACGAGTCTACTTCTTCATCTTCTTGGTCTTCTTCTCCAAACAAGCACATAAAAGATCATAGGCTCTATACACTACAATGATAATCTGCATATGAACATGGCAAGAAGCATTTCAATTTAAACCATGATTCTATGCTTTCTAGTTGGAAAAGTACCAAACACTTGCACCTATAAGCACAATGACATCTTGCTCTAGTGCTTCTTGTGGTTGTTTGATTTCATGCCCCTTTGTGGGTCCTTTGATTGCCTTAACAATAAATTGGAGTTTCCATCAGGCGAATAGAATGTTGATCCCAGTTGGGTCATAACTTGTGCAATAAAAAGAAAAACGCCATCCATTTTGCGTGAATGGCATGTCACCTAACTGCTTGGAATTGGACCTACAATTACTATAATCGTAAATCCTCTTTTTGTTCTCTTACTACTGATACCCATACTGCATATATTTCTTGCCAAAAAAAACGAATCGGCTTATGCACCTCCTTTAACATTGACGAAGATGGTAGAAAATGTTAGTGATACAATAATGTGATAGATGATTGAGATTTATATTGTTGCCATCAATACATGATTGTTCAAGCACGGGAACAAGGGAGTTTCCTGATGCCTAGTACAAGAAAATGCCATTTTCTCACATATCGTATTACTCTAAACCTTACTCTCATGATGTGTTCTGAAACGGGTCCCAAAATACCTTTTGAGATTTTGGCCCAGAACACTGCCCCAAAACATTGTTTTTCTTTTCTGGGGGCAATATGGGATTCAAAATGCAGAAGATTTGATGGTAATCTTTTGAAATTCTTTAAAGCAATATAGAAGCCTATTTTTGCCAGATACTATTTACTGTACAATAGCCATTGAAATTCCTTGAAAGCCAGTGAAATTGTCGACGTTCGGAAAAGCTAGTGAAAGCCAATGAAACTGTCGATGTTCAGAAAAGCCAGTCAAAGCCAATGTTCGGAAAAGCTGGCAAAGGTATAGGATGGTGCTCATTCACCATTGTTGTTTTTGGGTTTTCACTCTTTTGATTGGTTCTTATCTTTAACATCTGCAAATTATTATATATGTTAAATATATAATAATAATAGTGTATTATAAGATTTTGCATTCTGAACAACGTTCCGCTGTCCGGAACATGGAGCCAGAGGAATGCGTTCCTCTAGTATTGTTGCTCTAAACGTATAAAAATAAAAAATTTACTATTTCAACTTTTTAGTATAAGAAAATTCAAGCACTCAACTTATAGATAGTATGTAAGTTGGCAAGGACAATAATTTGTGCCAAAAGGGGAAAAAAATGGTGCCAAAACCTCTAATTGTTTGAGGAATGGCCTGGAATAGCTAGAAACGTGCTCCCCCTACAATGGGAATACTCCCCCATGTTCCCATGTTAAGGGGTTAGCTGGGAATGATATTTCCTCGATGCCAAGGGGTGTGGGAGCATATTCCTTGGAAACTATGTTGTAGACCCAAGGCCATATGCATGTTACATAAATCATTCACCACCATGAGACCATTCTCCAACGGTTGCACCAATCCAACGAGATTAAAAAAGAAAACTTGCGTGCTACTCAACATCTAGATACTCTTGAAAGTTTGAAAATCGTAGATGCATCTACTGTATATGTGGTCTCCTTTGAAATTTGAACGTAGCATGTTATATCATCACCTTCATTTGCATCATGTGAATGTGTTGTGGTGTTTGCATTAGGAATCTACCTACAATTCCAAGCCTTGTGATCAAGACTTCTGTAGCTAAAGATAGGCAATTTTCCCTTATCATTGTCATTTTTTCAAGAGCATGATTTTGATAGGATAAGAACCAAAAAAGTGGCAACAAGTAGTAGCAGTCACGACATGAGCATGGTACTAGCAATGGTGGTCACATCAGAGGAAGTAAAATTAGAAGTACGTATGATATATCTCTAGGATCTTGATCTTAGTGATTAAGAGAAGGCGTCAATGTTGTACTTGTCTATTGATCTGAATACTTTATGTTGCAATGTAGAGGCTAAGGACAGAACTCACAAAAGATCAAGTACTTTGAATAATGTGACATTTACACCAACGTGTTCCTCTCAATCCAACAATATAACATGAGATAACATCATCAACCTCCATCTCTAGAAATAGGTAAGCGACCTCTAGAAATGTGTCCCCATAGCTTAGTAATCTGTCGATTTACTCTGCAAACTATGGATTATATCCCTCTGCTAAGGACTAACATGTTGCTTAGTCTCATCCTATGAACAAGGCCACCACAATGTAGCAACATGATCGTCTATGTGTAATGTTAGCACTAGACTTTCAAGACATCACCCTTCGCTCACATCCAAAAGCATGTCTCTAACTTGGCCGCCAACCAAGTTTCTAGCTAATTTTTAATGGATGAGTAAGAATAAGTAGAAACCTGGACTTTTCCCTTGAACTCTTGTACAAATGATGTCACGAAATATTTACTAGCTTAAAATCAAAAGATGGAACAGAAATAAGTGCAATAAAAGCACTAGTATGACTAAAACAACAACAATTGTAGGAGAGTTTGACAGAGGAATCACTAGTATCGTACTATATCTTGCATCCAACTTGGCTAGGAAAGCATTGAGCTGAACATTCAAACAAGTATCTTGCTCATCCATGGAAAGGTTGAGCTTCTTCATAGCCTCCTTTTGTTTGTCATGTATAGGAGTTTAGCCTAGTGCATAGGTCTTGAATGTTGTAACTTGTTATGGCTAGTAGTTCAAGTACTGGAAGCCATGTGAGCAAAGGTAGATGGGCTAAGAAAATAAGTTGAAAAATTGTGGGTGATAAGAAATAATCATCTAAAAAATGGGGGCTAGAGCTCAAACCTCCAAAAAATAAACTTTTGCAAAAATTTCCAGTTGCTACATGGAACCAAGCATGAGATTCCAGCCAAAAAGTGCGTGCTTAATGGTCTAACCTCTTGTAAAGAAATTGGTACAAAAGTCGAGTCAAATAGATAGAACCAAACATTGAAAAAACTAGCAAGTACGTGGGCACAAATTAACCAGCCTACGCTTGTCTTGGAAAGGGTTCTATTACAAAGTTGTGATCAATCACAAATTTAGCATCACATTACAACAACAAACCATAACCGACTAAGCAAATAGCATCTCCCAACTAAGAATTTTGAAAAAGCATCATATACTCGCTAGTTGATCCCCTACAAGGAGGAGCAATGAATCTCCTATACAGAGCTCAAGAGTAAGCGAATCATAAGCTACTAAATTAATGTCTTTGCTTGCTATTTATACTCTACTAGGATGATGGCTAAATTTTGCGTATGAAAATGACGTGCAAAATAAACTCAAACAGTCTACCTCCAGAAATAGTGGACCCCTTCATCTAGGACCAATGCCTTATATAAAAGGTAAACTTTGCCTCACGAATCAAGTAGTCACTAGTCCAGCCATATAAAATGGGTCGTGGATGCATCATGTCAAGTAATACCTCAATGTATTGTAAGTCCACAGCTTCTTGCTACTTCAATTGGTTCTCAAGCAAAAACAATTCATACACCTATGATTGATGACAATAGCAATCAATTGCCTCAACATTAGCATTTCTTGGATTATACTTTTGTTTTCTTTTGCCATGTTGGGAAAATGTTTTCTCAATAGAAAGTGTTAAGAACATACAATACATAGGCCTTCAATTTGACATTATAGGCCCAGTATCTATTTCACTTGGCAAGATCAATGATTACTTCAATTCACAGGGCAACGATATTTTTATTTAGAGTGTTATGGACTTTTTCTCCCTTAACCCTAATTGCTATTTGCCCTAATTAGCATACCTTTTTAGGTATTGGGCCAGTTACCTTTAAGGGCATGTCCTTTTGGAACCCAAGTACCTGTTGGATTATTCTCCTTCTTACTAATCGACTAATCGGTTTTAATCCTCATCCATTGTTTATCCAGTTCTGCGGATTTTCCTGTGTCTTTACACAGTCTGCAGATTTACAAGTGTTTTAACACAGTCTACAGAAATACACGGAGTATTACTACAGTGTCGCATTTTTCGCCTGTCAGGAATTGCGAGTAAAAATGCAGAGTCGCATTTTTCGCATTTTCCAAAGTGCCTCAAATGTTAAGGAAATGACTCTGGCAAAGTGTGGGGCTACCCCAATATTAAGGAAATGAGATTTTTTGACACAGTCGCCTTTTTGCAACACTGTCGCTTGTGGCAGTTTTAGTTCATTTCTGCAAAGTGACAGTTTTAGTTCATTTATGCAGACAGACTGTTTATGGCCAATTTTCACCGCTTATCAGCAATCAATTTCTGAGAAGGAACTGGATGAATGCCAGCGGACACCAGCCAACTGGCAATCGCATTTGACGACCTAATTACTTAGTATAAATCAGTTGTTCATACATCTCTTTTCAAGTTCGGAAGCAACAAATCAACATTGTGAATTGTGAAGGAGTTGAGTGTTATTACACGACGCTTCCTGCGCTCTTATCAAGCAGATCATTGACAATCAAAAAGTATTGTTGTTAGCTCTCTATTAAGCTTTCAAGCTTGAACTCTCTTGAGCATTTTAGCTCAGTCTTTTAGAGATTTATTTTAGAGTTGCTATTGCGCTACTGCTTATCAGCAGAGCTGCTTATTATCAGACTTATTCTCAGTTACTCAGAGACAACTTAAAGTGCGCGGTTTCTATCCGCTATTGTTTTGCGCTCATTAGCATCTGATTTTGTTTTTGTGAATCAATACTATCTTCTTAATGCGTTCAGTATATGTCAGAATGCATGCATCTCTGTATTACTTTTGTAATTGATAGAAATTGTCTAAGAATTCAATACTTTATGTTTGGCTACGTAATCACTTAGTATCTAGCGATTTCAAAGTTAGTTGCTAAGGATTGAACGTGATTTTCATCACTACTGCTTTGTTTAATTTTTGATAGACATAGTCATGCATTGGAAGTAGGAAGTTTCCGCATTACATTATGTATCATATTTTCCGACATGGTATCAGAGCGTTAATTCTTCTTCAGGGCCTAATACTATTTAAAGCTCTAATACTTGATATCTTTCGCGATATCAAATTGATATCATATTCTTCAGTTCCTTTCATCGTTTCAGTATCAAAGAATTGATTTCCTATTGTTGGCATTACTCATCGATACAATCGACAGACTAAGTTCCAGATGGATTCTCAAAGTAAAGCTAGTCTTATTGCAGACAAGCTGAATAGATCCAACTATCATTTGTGGAAATTTAAGATGAAGACCTTGCTAATCGCCAACGAGTTATGGGATGTTGTTATAGGTACAGAAGTAAAACCTGAAGACGACACAGTCGACTCAAAATGGAAATCGAAGGATGGTAAAGCTTTCGCGCTTATTATCCTCGATATATTAGATACACAGATTGGACACATAGCTGAAGCTAAAAATTCAAAAGACGTTTGGGACATCCTGAACTCACTATATGACGTGAGGGACATAACTACTAAGTTACATCTACGAAGGAAATTCTTCACATTCAAGATGTCTAATGGTGATTCTCTTTAGAGTCACATTAACCAGTTTAAGAATCTCTTGCAACATATGGCCATTGTCGGATCAATCATAGATGATCAAGAAGCAATTATGACATTGCTTTCAAGCTTGCCCTCTACATATGAGAACTGGGTGATGATCATATCGACACACTCAGATTTAGCTCTTACTAGAGTTATCAATATGTTGCTGCAAGAAGACAATAGAAGAAGTCAAGACACTTTGTCTACTTCCTCCTCTCAGGCTCTATATGTCAGCAAAGGCTCTAAGCGACAGAAGCAAAAAAGCTCCAAGAAGGCTACAATGAATCAGAAGCTAACTCAAAGTCAAGGACAATCATCAAATCCACAGTCGAAGAAGAAGATGTTTTGTAGGTATTGCAAGCGCAATAACCATGAGATCAAGGATTGCCGAATTCTCCAAGCGAAGAATGCAGCCAAGCAACCTGATTAACATGCAAACACAGTTTCATCATCTCCCCAGGTCGAAGTGGACGAAGGCACATTCATGGTCAAAGACCAAAGCGCATTTTTGGATGATTCATGGTTTCTTGATTTTGGAGCAACTCAACACATGACCAATCAACGTGAGATTTTCAACTCCAACAAGCCTTACAGCACGAAGAAATTTGTTCATCTTGATGACAATAGTACTCACACTATTGAAGGTGAAGGTACTGTAAGATTGCGATTCCAGCATGATCAATTCAAACTACTACCAAAGGTCTTATATGTTCCTAAACTCTCTACAAATCTGTTATCAGTAAGTAGAATTACAGATTTAGGTCATAAGGTAGAATTCGAATCTGATCAATGCAAAATTATTGATAGGAGTAATAAGATCCTTGCACTCGGCAAGAGACGGGGTTACTTATATAGATTGGCACATTGTTATTCTGAGTCTAGTCAAGCCTTGAAAACCTCTGTTCTAGTCAATAAAGCATTACTATGGCATCATCGCTTAGGACACTTGAATTATGCATCTGTTTTAAACATGTCCAGACAATCCATGGTTCTTGATCTCGACTATCCTTCTGGTAAAGTCGATCTCCCTGTCTGTCATAGTTGCATCTTTCGAAAGCAGGCTAGGATTCCTTTTAGAAACAAACCATAGGCATGCAGCAAAAGCTCTGTTAGATGTTGTCATACAGATATATGTGGACCTATGCAAACTCCTTCATTGCTAGATGCAAAGTATTTCATTACTTTTATTGACGAATTCTCCAGAAAAACAGCTGTTTATTTCATTAAACAGAAATCAGAGGCTTTCATCAAATTCAGACAATTCAAAGAGCATGTTGAGAATCAAACTGGCAAACGAATCAAAGCACTGAGGTCAGATAACGGGGGAGAATACATCTCCACCGAATTCAAGGAGTATTGCCTTAACAACGGCATTGAGCAACAATACATTACCTCCTATTCGCCTCAGTCAAATGGTCTTGCTAAGAGAAAGAACAGAATCTTAGTTGAATCGGCAAAGTGCATGTTATCACATGCGACACTTCCAAAGTCCTTCTGGGCTGAAGCTGTTTCAACAACAACCTATATTCAGAACAGATGTCCTACTAAAGGTCTCTCAGACAAAACACCATTCGAAGTTTGGACAGGTAACAAACCTTCTTTATCAAACCTACGAGTTTTGGATGTACTGCTTTTGCGCAGATACCTTGTGATCTCAGGAAGAAACTCGACTTCCAAAGTATCAAATGTATTTTCATCAGCTACACTACTTCAGATCAAGCCTACAAGTTGTTCGATCCCATCGAATTGAAGATATTCACTAGTCGAGATGTCATCTTCATCGAAGATCAGTTTCAAGACCTCAAAGGAAAAAGCGGTGCCCATGTAGATTCTCCTACCATATTAAACTTTCCAGTTCCTCAGTCGACTATTCCCATTGAAGGTCCAAGCTCTTCTACTTTTGATGAACAACAAATCAACGGCGAATCAGAAGATGATGTGTTGCAGTTCAGCAACTATAGTATGATGAAAATGATCAACTTCCTCTATTACCCAGAAGATCTTCAAGAGCAAGCAAACCACCTAACCGGTATATCGACGAGTCTGCAACCTACCTTGTTCAGGAACCGACGTCTGTCCAAGAGGCACTCAGTCACCCTGATTCAGATCTTTGGAAAGAAGCTATGGATAAAGAGTATTCATCTCTTATCAAGAACCAAACATGGATAATTGTCGAATTACCTGCTAGCAGAAACGTAGTTGATTGCAAATGGATTTTCAAAGTCAAGTACAATGCAGATGGAAGCATCAACAGGAGAAAGGCACGACTTGTCGCCAGAGGATTTTCTCAGGTATACAACGTCGATTACACTTAGACCTTCAATCTAGTAGTCAAGCATTCTTCTATTCGACTTTGCTATCATTTGCCGCTGCAGCAAATTTGGAAATACATCCAATGGATGTACAAACAGCATATCTCAATGGAGTTATCGAAGAAGACATTTACATGGTGCAACCCGAAGGTTATATTATCAAAGGTAAACACAGTCATGTTAAGGCACTTTATGGCTTGAAGCAATCTGCTCGAGCATGGTTTCAAAGGATCAATACTTTACTTATTGATCACGGCTACACACCTAGCTCTTCAAATTCAAATGTTTACTTCAAAGCAGTGCAGCAGTCTTTTATCATTATGACTTTATACGTGGATGATACATTGCTTTTCAGTAATAGTACCGATCTGATAAAAGAGGCCAAGACAATGTTATCCGAATTCGACATGACCAATCTGGGCGAAGCTCATTTCTGCCTTGGTATACAAATCCACAGAGACAGAAAACAGAAGTTGGTCTACATTACACAACAGAGGTACATCTACAACATGTTAGTCAGATATAATCTGATTAATTGCAAGTTAGCTCTCTCACCAATGAAACCAAGTCTCAAATTGTCAAAGGCCCAGTGTCTCCAAACAATTCATGAGAAGCAGCAGATGCGTGAGTATCCTTACCATTCTATTATAGGATCTCTTATGTACGCCATGATCTGTACCAGGCTAGACATAGCTTTTGCAGTCAGCTCTCTCAGTCAGTTTATGACTAATCCTGGTGTAACACATTGAAAGGCTCTTATCAGAGTCATGAGATGTCTTCGAGCTACTATGGACTTTTGCATTTGTTATGGAGCAGTCGGCAACGACAAACTCAATTTACTTAGTGGTTACACAGATGCAAGTTGGGCAGGAGATTTAGACACTCGTAAATCCACTTTCGGATTTACATTCTTCCTCAACAATGGTCCAATTTCTTGGAACAGTCGCAAGCAATCTTCAATAGCTCTATCTTCCACTGAATCAGAGTATATCGCAGCCTCTCAAGCAACAAAGGAAGCAATTTGGTTGAGGAACTTACTCTCAGATATCGGTCTGAATCAATATGCTCCGACGACATTATTTTGTGATAATCAAAGTGTCATTGCTTTATCAGCCAACCCTAGATTTCATTCTAGGAGTAAGCACATTGAACTGAAGTATCATTTCGTCAGAAGCAAAGTTCTCAACGAAGAGGTTAGATTGCAGTGTTGTAGAACGCAAGATATGACAGCAGATATTTTTACCAAAGCATTAAGTTTGGAAGCACACAGAAGATTTTGTGTAGAACTAAGTTTGAAGGTCAAGGCATTCAAGGATTCAGATTAAGGGGGAGTGTTGATTATTCTCCTTCTTACTAATCGACTAATCGGTTTTAATCCTCATCCATTGTTTATCCAGTTCTGCGGATTTTCCCATGTCTTTACACAGTCTACAGATTTACAAGTGTTTTTACACAGTCTGCAGAATTACACGGAGTTTGACAACAGTGTCGCATTTTTCGCCCATCAGGAATTGCAAGTAAAAATGCAGAGTCGCATTTTTCGCATTTTTCATAGTGCCTCAAATGTTAAGGAAATGACTCTGGCAAAGTGTGGGGCTACCCCAATATTAAGGAAATGAGATTTTTTGACACTGTCGCCTTTTTCGCAAAAAGCTGACACTGTTGCCTGTGGCAGTTTTAGTTCATTTCTGCAGAATGACGGTTTTAGTTCATTTATGCAGACTGACTGTTTACGGCCAATTTTCACCGCTTATCAGCAATCAATTTTTGAGAAGGAACTGGATGAATGCCAGCGGACACCAGCCAACTGGCAATCGCATTTGACGACCTAATTATTTAGTATAAATCAGCTGTTCATACATCTCTTTTCAAGTTCGGAAGCAACGAGTCAACATTGTGAATTGTGAGAGAGTTGAGTGTTATTACACGACGCTTCCTGTGCTCTTATCAAGCAGATCATTCACAATCAAAAAGTATTGTTGTTAGCTCTCTATCAAGCTTTCAAGCTTAAACTCTCTTGAGCATTCTAGCTCAGTCTTTTAGAGATTTATTTTAGAGTTGCTATTGCGCTACTGCTTATCAGCAGAGCTGCTTATTATCAGACTTATTCTCAGTTACTCAGAGACAACTTAGAGTGCACGATTTCTATCCGCTATTGTTTTGCGCTCA
This sequence comes from Diphasiastrum complanatum, assembly GCA_029204225.1. Lineage (NCBI taxonomy): Eukaryota > Viridiplantae > Streptophyta > Lycopodiopsida > Lycopodiales > Lycopodiaceae > Diphasiastrum > Diphasiastrum complanatum. The sequence goes on along the minus strand of CM055093.1, from coordinate 3,933,980 downwards.
TTAGCATCTGATTTTGTTTTTGTGAATCAATACTATCTTCTTATTGCATTCAGTATACGTCAGAATTCATGCATCTCAATATTACTTTTGTAACTAATAGAAATTGTCTGAGAATTCAATACTTTATGTTTGGCTACGTAATCACTTAGTATCTAGCGATTTCAAAGTTAGTTGCTAAAGATTGAACGTGATTTCGTCACTACTACTTTGTTTAATTTTTGATAGGCGTAGTCATGCATTGGAAGTAGGAAGTTTCCGCATTACATTATCTATCCTATTTTCCGACAGTACCCTATTTGCCCTAATGTCTAGAAGGTTCCACTAAGGGCCTTCAGATAGTATGTATAGGGTTATTTGATCATTAAGTAGCTTATGGTAATCCTTTTCTTCTAATAGATATTGCTTGGGCTCTTCATGGAAGATCTCGTCTATGCTTAGCTAATGCTTTTGGTCATTGTTCTTCATTGATACCAATATATGTGATTGAGTTCATAACATGGTATTAGAGAACTTCCCTAAGCGATTGGCTAGGTGCCAATTTTTTCTCTCTAGCTATTTTCTCTCTCTAGACGCTTTCTTTCCGTTGTTTTCTCTTTCTAGAACATTTTTCACGCTTTTTGTCATAACTTTTTTGTTTGTGACTAGAATTAAGAAAGAACTCATCTTTTTCATTCTTTTTTGTGACAAAATCTGAAGATAATCATATGGATGAGGGCACTAGGCTGAGGCAAGTCTATTGATCCACGTTTCATGTCAATCGGAGCTCTACATCAAAAGATCTTGCAAAGTCTTCAAGCGAGGTATATATTTTTTTCACTTTTCACTTTTTAGTTGTTCTTTTAGCATGTTAGTGGATCTTGTCATTTCCCATCATTCCTTGGTCCTTGAAATTCATTTTCTATCCATTTTTTTCCAAAAGTCAAACTAGATAAAACTGATATTTTGTTTTCTATTCTGAAAGATTTTGTTTTAGATTCTATTTTTGGATTTTTACATCCTTTTTTTCTTAACAAGTTCATTGCAATTTACAATTCAATCGTATGTCTCTTTCAAGTTTCTCAAGATATTACACTTCAAAGTTGCGCCCTATGTCTTGGTAGTTTCTTCACCACCTACTGCTTGCTGGATTTTTTTGTCACTCTTCGGTAGCTTACTTCCTTACATGGTGCTGTATTTGGTGAACATTTTGATACTTGCTAGATTATCTGTCACATTTGTGCAGCTTACTTCTTTACTAGGTGCTCCTCTTCATGGTGATATTTTCTAGCATTCACTTGCTTCGTGGCTTTTTCCATTGGTGTTTGATCGTTGATTAGAGCCTACATTGACGTGACAACTAGTGTCCTCTACCTCAAGGTTTAGGCTTCTTTCACATTCCATTTTTTTCATTATTTTTTCTTTGTTGTTTTGCTTTGTTTGTTACATAGATGCACCACGATTCTGAATCGCGGTCTGAATTGCGATTCAGAAAAAAACCAGAATCGTATAGAATCTTTTTTTTTTTGAAATTTTATTTGGGCAATATGGGTATCAGATGAAAGCTCTGATTTAGAGCATTATTACTGTGTAGTTTGCCGACTGTTTCGGGTGCAGGATGGTCCATTGTTTGTTTTGCCACGATTTTAATTCAAATCATGTGTTTTATGTACTTATTTGTTGTTGCATATGGATTTTTATTCTCTTAGGCAACAATTGGCATTTTTTCTAATTCCTGCATATTTCGGGCACTGTGGAGACACTAAATTGTCAATTCGGTTAAATGCCCTTAGCTTCTTATTTTGAGATCCATCCATATTTTGAAGTCAATATGATTGCATTGGCTACACCCAAATTTTTATGGCGAGCTATTTCTTGGTGGCAAACATATCAACGAGATGATTTACCTTTTGAAAATTGTAGCTTTGTACACGACCTTATTTTTGCTATGGATCCATTACTAAATAATTCTCAGGATGTTCCAAATGTCATACTTGATCCATCTATGTGTCATGAGCCAAATGATCTTCCAATTGGGACAACTCAGTTTCATGCGTAGGCGGACACAGATAGATGTCATCGGTCACATTATATTGGAGAGGCGATTCTTGTACATGCCTGTTATGTTGTAGATGTTCTAGTTGTTGTAGAACTTATGGTTGATACACTAGATTTTCTAGGTGGGACTCCAAATAGTATATATAGGGCTATCATTTAGTCAAGAGGTAGTTACTGTATTCCTTTTCTTCTAATAGGTATAACTTTGACACGTCATGGGAACATGGGAAATCTTGTCTACGCATAGCTACCGCTTGTGGGGCTTTTAGCCATTGTTCTTCAATGATATCAATATATGTGATTGAGGTCATAACAGAGAGTGTATCAGGCCTTTGCTAAAGAGGTGCTATTTTAGATAGGGCTGCTTATGTCACTTGTCCTCTTCATTTTCAGTGCTAGGGTTTTAATCATAATTTTAGTAGTGTATAAGTAGGATGGAGAGATTTATCAATAGCTTATGTTTTGATTACTCAAGTTCTTTGTAAACGATTTATTTCTCTTGTAGAGATCAATTATTGACTATATTTAATATGTGTTTAGTATTCTTAGTCAGAGGGTGTTCACTTCGTCTTCTAAGGCCTATTGTTCTTATTTGATGCGAAATTTGTGATTGAGTTCACAACACTAATAGGATAACGTGTGGCGTCATCACAAAAGCCTGTTTTCAAGGGAACAAGCAAACCAAGTGGATAGGAAATTATTGATCCTGAGAAAACCATAAAAACTTTTAAGACTTTTTCTTCATAAGAATGTACATGAAGAAACAGCTATTTAAATACTTACATGGCTTCAAAAACTTCTTTTATCTACAGAAACAAACTGCAAGTATCAGAAATCTCCATAAGTTTCAAGCCTAAGGAGAATTACGCACCTCTTTATTGGATTCCTTTTTTCTTTTCTCTAAAAAACTCAATCAAAAAAGCTTACTAAACGAAAGCTGGTTCGAAATAGATCTGGCACTTAACTAAAAAATGTTAATTCACCTTGAGTTTAGTGGGAACAGCCTCAAGCTCTGGATTTCCGCTCCCGGAGTTCAATGCAATCACGCTGCAGATTTTCAAGAGGCCGTGGTCACGCAAGTAGACAGAAATATTTCTGATTTGCAACTGAAAGCAAAAACAGATTACCACGCAGATGCTGTGAAGCCCTTTTTTCTTGCCACAACTTTGCCCTCAACAATTTGCTCAACCAGATACTTCTTGCTGCTCATGCAAGTCCAGAGAACAGTGTCAATTTGAGCTCTTTTAGAGCGGGCAAGAATACAGTTCTGAACAACTAGGCCAGAAATACAGCAATCAAACTGTTTCTACAAAATGGGCACCTACAAAATGCTGCCGTAGAGAGTAAAAGGCTCAACTGGGTCTTTCTGCTCAGCTTGTCCCCCAAAAAACCAATTGAAACTCAAAGCCATAGCAGGGAGAGTTCCAGCTTGTAAAGTCATGGACACACTAACAATCAATGCCAGAATCCATCTTCTTATCTTCTGAGCTTGAAGTAGTTGTTCCTTGGCAACTTCAGCTTCTGCTGGAATAGTTGGGGAAGTCCAAACTACTGAATGCAGCATCTCAAGCCAAGGCAAGGGGGAAGCTTCTTCATTACAATGTGAAAGCCATATTTGGTGAATGACTTCATGCACTAATGAGATGCTGGAGGGCCTGAATTTGGTGAATGAATGATGAATGGAAGAAGATAGGTAGTGTTTTGGGAATGAAGAAGAGGCAGAAGAGGGAGTTGCTGCAAGGACAGTGAGAGAGGAGGAGGAAGAGGAGGAGGAGGAAGAAGAAGAAGGAGGAGTGGAGAAAATAGAGTGGGGGAGAAAGGAGAGAAGTGTCACCATTTGGTGAATTCCAATGTTTGGGGGTAAGCAAGGAGTGGAGTGCACTTGCTTTGATTTTATGTTAAAAGCTCTTCCCCTCTTGCGTGTAGATGGCAGCCTTAGGCATACTACCCATTTCAATTTCATGATGATTTTCCATTAGTAGTGCACCATGTGACCAAGACTTCCCCTCTTCTCCATATATCGGAATCTCAAAGAGGCCGCTGACGCCTAAGGGAGTAAAATTTTTTTCCGAGATGTAACTTGGAAGCTATATCTCGTACTTCGTATAGTGTGCTCAAGATATCCCTGACTTCTTTCGATGTCTGGGCCTCGGATACATGGCCGATCTGGGTATCCGTAATGTTGAGGATGATCAGCGCGAAAGCCTTTCCATCCTTCAGCTGTGGTGCAAAAACTTTATGTCGAAAAATTGTTGTATTTGACCTAATGAAATATCTATTGTAAAGTACTACCTCAACCAGAGGGTAGTTGGGTGTGCATCAAGAAGATGTAGAGAGAGACAAACAAACTCACCTTTATAAGCCAAGACCAATTTTCTTACTCGTTACCAGATCCAAACATGTATAAAAAATAACATCATGTAATAAAATACAGTAAAAAGATCATCTACGCAAACCAATTCTAAGGAGGCGTACTAATACTTTGCCACCATCCCACCACAACAAACCATTGACACAAATATTTGGATTAAGTAGTGTTCAAATCACAATTTCCTAGACCAAGGATGCTAGCCTCTAAACCTTATGGCCATATGTCATATTTTTGTTTTGAAAACCAATTGTGTATTCGCTTCCAATTAAAGTTTCATGTGGCTTGATAAAAGAGCAAGAATCATCTTTTCTCCGTCACTACTGCATTTCTTCCTCTCTCTCTCTCTCTCTCAAAGTATTGAAGAGAGAGAGAAAGAGTACAAGACACTCTCAACGTTTGAGAGAGAGAGAGAGAGTTGTGTTGTTTGTACTCTTCTCTTCCTCTCTTTGAGTATAGTGGAGTTCGCCTCATGTTGTTTGTACAGTCTCTTCCTCTGTTTGAGTACAATGGAGTTTCTCTCGTGTTGTTTGTTCTCATGAGTTATTGCACTGCATGGGTCTTTGTGTGAACTGGTTGGCAAAAAAATTCATAACAAAAAAAATAAGCAAGAAAAAAAATAGAAGTACCAACGAATGCCACACATGCATGTTAGAAGAATTCAAAGATGGTAGTCATTTTATACGCCTCACTTCCACACTGAGGCATACAACTAGCTATCTTCTATAGCTATCGTCCTCCTTGCATGATCATATACAAAGATGAAGAGGCATACAACTAACTATCTTCTATAGCTATCTACTCCCTAAAGTCCTTGAAGAAACAAAGTGTTTCTAAATACAAAGCCTTGCTAGCTTTCAGCCCTTCACCTGACGAAGATGTTCGCGAACTCGAGCATCTGGAGACACAAAACACGAAGAGTTTCGCGAACACGAAAGTGAACGGAGACGAAGATGAACGGTTAGGCAGATGAGGTAAACGAAACTCGTTCTGTCCTCACGCTCCAAGGAGTACCATCAGAGATCACGCAAGTACCCAGAAGTACAGATATCTGACTTGATGGCATGACGTTAGCAGATACTTCCTAGGTCCTGGCTAATCTGCCACTCTCGTAATTCCGTGATTAGTTGCAGATGTATAATCACTCTAATGTTAGGTTTACATAGAGAGACCGTACTTACTGGATAATACTTGACATATATCAGAACAGGATACACCAAGTGTAACTAAGAGAAGAGACACTAAAGAAGTCTAATGCTAGTAAGCAATCAAGACGAACACAGACAGAAGTTTCGCCTGTGTGCGAGAAGATAATTCTGTATAGGATCAGAAGATCCAATTGTCCGCTAGTGAAACGAGACTACTACTCGTGAGAGAACCGTGCTTCTCTCACACCAACGCACTGTCTGGATTCGCATGTAGTGCCCTGAAGAAATCAGAGAAAATCAATATAGATTATTTTCTAGTTGTGTTTGATCTTGGATATTGAATGCTTATGCTGTTTATTTCATATGTCTGAGTTTTCTTGTTCCCTTGGAATTTCGCACCTTGATTGAAATTAAGTCAAATATTGTATTAATTTTATGAATGTAGATCAGTAGTAACTGACTACTCTCTGGAGGATTGTAGGAGTGTTTCAGCTGGTAGTGCCCAACGAACGCATCTGAACTCCATCCGAATCTTGAAAGAGAGTCGCGACTGTTTCGTGAATTTTCTCTCCTAGATTCATTAGTGGTATCAGAGCATCTCACGATTCTCATTAGTGGTATCAGAGCATCTCACGATTCTCATCAATGGTATCAGAGCCACCCTGCCATATTCTGACATGGCTCAGAAGCTAGCAGATCCTTGAGAGAGCAGACTCTTGTCATCACCCCAAATTAGTCTATTAAAACCACTATTATCACAACTAAGAAAGGACAACAATCAACAAATGAAAAAAGTGAAAATGAAGGCTGTAAAAATGCGCTGGACAGCCAGGAGACAAGTGACAAATTGGATTATCAAACGAAGTCGAAATTTTGTGAAATTTGGTTGAGGATGGGCATGGACAGCCTGCAAACAAGGTGTGAAAAATGGCTCCAAACGGAGACAAAAACGGACGAAAGTGACAAGTGTGAAGTGGCTGGACAACTTGCAAACAAAAGTGAGAGGGCTGAAAATGGGAGGAGGAACGGATGAAAGAGATGAGGGAATTGGGCGCTGGAGAGCCTGCAAACAAGCTGGAAATGGGTGATAGAGGGTTGGAACTCGGGCACCAAAAATAATCTGCCCAAATTAGTTGAAAATGGCTGAAAATGGCCTGCAAATAGCTGAAAATGGCTGCAAATAGAGACAAAAACCAACGAAAGTGACAAGTATGAAGCGGCTGGACAGTCTGCAAACAAAAGTGAGAGGGCTGAAAATGGGAGGAGGAACGGATGAAAGAGATGAGGGAATTGGGCTCTGGAGAGCCTGCAAACAAGCTGGAAATGGGTGATAAAGGGTTGGAACTTGGGCACCGGAAATAATCTGTCAAAAAAAAAATTCAGCCGCCGGATTTAGCGGAAGTACTTTCGCTAACTATCTGCTAAAGCTCCGCCAAGTAAAATGCTTTGATAGGAGATGGTCCTCCAAATTGTGCTGAATGTTGCTGAAGCAAAGAGACGAAAGCCCTCAACAAAGAGAGAAAAATCAGCAAGGAAAATGGGCACCCAATCAAAAAATTAGATTTGAAATTCAGCAATCGAGAAAGTGCTCTGATACCAAGTTACGAATAGAGCCACAGCTGATCTAGAGCTAAGCTATGAAAGCTTCACATAAGGAAGACTTAAGCTATGAAAGTAGCACGTAAGCAAGACTTAACCCTAGAAAGCAAGAAAGAGAGAGATTAAGGAGGCTAAAGAGAGAGATCAATATCATCAGCTAAATAACAAATGACACAGTTTCCCTACTTATAGCCAAGAAGAAGCCCTAAAAGGAAGCTTCCGGTGGCTAGGACCCAACTGGGAGGGAAAATAATGCGCCCTCCAAGAAGGCCCCAATAAAAAAGAGCCCAAGGCTTGCTTATGCATAAAGTAAAGTAAATGTAAATGGATACGGCAAATGTAATGAGCCGAGTCCATAACTATATACTCCTCAGCAAAATGGAGTTGTTGAGAGAAAAAATAGAGCTTTGTGTCAATGTGCAAAAGCCATTAGGCTAGAAGCTTCTCTGCCTAAAGAGTTTTGGGGAAAAGCAGTTGCATGTGCAAACTATCTTTGTAATAGGCTTCCTAATCTTGCAATAGGAGGAAAAACACCATTTGAGATGTTGTATAAGAAAAAGCCTAAGGTAGATCATCTTAGGATTTTTGGCTGTGTATGCTTTGTGCATGTGCCTCTAGAAACTAGGAAGAAGGAAGATCCTAGTGCAGTTAAAGGAATTTTTGTAGGATATGCATCTACTAAAAAAGCATACAAAGTATATCTTCCCTCTATTGACAAGAATGTTGTTAGTAGAGATGTGATCTTCCATGCAGCTCAGAAGTTTAACTTGGATGATGCACAGATCAAGGAGTCTCATGCAAGATCTACAATCATCAATCTTGATGTTGTTCAAGAAGTGGTGAGGTCGAGGCTTGAGGAGGAGCAACTTCAAGCTACCACACCAAGAAGATCTACAAGAGCAAGATCTAAGCCAAGAAGGCTCAAATATGATGAAGAAGGAAGGCAAGTAGAAGGTGAAACTTTCTATCATGTTCTCTTCATATCAGATGAAGAGCCTAAAGATGTCCAAAAAGCTCTTCAATCCAAGATCTGGGTTGAAGCAATGACCCAAGAGTTTGAAGCCTTGATGTCAAACAACACACGGGAGCTTGTGGAGCCACCAAACAACATGCATGTGATTGGATGTAAGTGGGTTTTCAGAATCAAGAATAATCATGATGGATCTATCAATAAGTATAAAACAAGACTTTGTGCCAAAGGCTACTCACAAATCAAAGGTCTTGACTATGAAGACACCTTTGCACTAGTTGCAAAGATGGTAACAATCAGAATACTCATATCTCTTGCATGTTCTCACAATTGGAGTATGTTCCAGCTTGATGTTTCCAATGCATTTCTCAATGGTTACCTTGAAGAGGAGATTTACATGGAGCAACCTCCAGATTTTGTGAAAGAAGGTGATGAATCAAAAGCTTGTCTTTTGTTCAAAGTTCTCTATGGACTAAAACAAGCACCAAGGTCTTGGTATGCAAGGCTCAACTCCTATCTCATATCACTCGAATTTTGTCTATGTGAATATGACCCTTCTATGTATTATAAGTTTGTAGATAATTTTGTAATTATTCTTTAAGCTTTAGTGTTCATAAGCTAAGTCAACACATGCAGGATTCAAAGTTATATCACTGGAAGTTGGCTAAAAGAATCTTGAGGTATATATCTTCTACCTTAGATTATGGATTATTCTACAAGGGAGAATATATGACTTTGATTGCTTTTTCAGATTCAAATTTTGTAGGAGATAAGTTGGATAGAAAATCCACAAGTGCTTACACTATTTTTCTTGGAGGAAACTTGGTTTCTTGACTATCAAGAAGCAAGCAACTACTTTCTTATCATCCTGTGAAGCTGAGTACAAATCTCTTACAACCACAACAAATTAGGTTTTATGGATTAAAAGGCTACTTTTGGAGCTAAAGTGTTATGCAGATGAAGATCTTCCAATTATCAAGAATGATAACATTTCTGCTCAGGCTCTTGCAAATAATCCAGTTTTCTATGCAAGGAGCAAACACATCAAGGTAGCTCATCATTTTGTAAGAGAAAAAGTCATTGGGAGAGAGATCTCATTGGAGCATGTTGAATCTTCAAATTGTGTTGCAGATCTTCTCGCCAAGCCATTACTAAGAATGTCTTTATCGAGATGAGGTCTAATCTTGGCCTAATTTTGAAGTCTATGTTGGATAGGAACATAAATTTTAAGGAGGAATATGAAGATTAGTAAAATATTATTTTCCTATCTCGAGGTTTTGGGCCATGTCCATGGTTATTTCCATTGTATTCTATGTTGTACATAAAAGGTATGTGAATTGAGCACATAACCTTCTAGAATAGGTCGAGTTTGAGTTAGGTAGACTCAAATTTGATGACATGCAAAAGTTTAGGTAGCGTGCAATGTCTTTCTGTATGCATGCAAGCCACATGCAGTCAGTGCATGCAACATGTAAAGTGGTTTCTGTGATCTACACATGTCTAGGCAGTTTTATGAGTTGACATGCAATACATGCAATATCTATGCATGCAGTTAGACATGTGGATCTCTGGTAGGTGAGTTAACTCAGTTAAGTGGACTTTCCATGCAACTCCACTGTAGAAATTTGAGTCTCTCTCATGTAGGGAAATCTTGGCATGTTTTGCCATATTGTGAATAATGAGATTTTGGTGTTTTGGACTCATTCTCTCTCTACCCAAGTTTTCTATCATTGATTTTCTCTCTCTACTCGACAGCAGCCTGTTTTTCCCATACTGAGCACTTAGGAATTATTTTTGACATTCAATTCTCATAGTAAGAAGTTAGATTTTTCAGTCAAATGTATGTCATTGTGCTCTTGCCATAGATTTTTCAAGTATACTATTCTCTGACCAATCTTGTGCAATCACAACACCTCAGTAAGATCCTGTAGGGTGTGTGGTGAAGTTCACACATGATAAAAACTTCACAGGATGCACGTGCTATGTCAACATTAATCTTGTGATAGGACCAAGGAGGATCCATCTTCAAGGAATCAATGAGCACGTCTCACCCTACGAAGCAGAACTATGAGCCTTTACATCCGGTTCTGGCACAAGTACCATTTTAAAAATGGGGACTTGATTATGTTGGTCCTATTCATCCCGCGGCAAGAGGTACTCAAGCCAGATATCTCATTGTAGCAACAGATTATATGACCAAGTGGGTCAAAGCAAGAGCAGTTCGTGTTGTTGATGCAAAGACTACGACTAAGTTCTTATTTGAGAATATCATTGTTAGATTTGGATGTCCTATCGAGATCGTGAGTGATCGTGGAATGCATTTTGTCAATGAAACAATAAAGTGTATGGTGGAGGACTTTTTTGTTATTCATCAGTTTAGTACTCCGTATTATTCGAGGGGTAATGGACAAGCGAAATCATCTAATAAGGTTCACTACAATATTATGACAAAAACAGTGGAAGCAAGCTGTTCTGATTGGGAACATAAAATTCATGCAACGTTATGGTCATTCAGACCAGCTTATAAAGCTAGCACGAATCATACACCATTTCAACTTATATATGGTCAAGATGTTGTTATGTCGGTCGAAGTTTTAGTACCATCCTTAATAGCAGCAAACAGAATAGTTGGATGATGCTAAATCTTTACAACTGCGTCATGAGGATTTACATAAACTTTGTGAAGCCAGATTGGTGGCAGTTCATGCACTAGTAGCAGAAAAAGCTCGTTGCAAGGCATGGTATGATCGCCATTTACATAAGAAAGATCTGAAGGAAGGAGATCTAGCTTTGATGTATAAGACCAAATTGATAAAAGGAAAATTGAAATTTATAGGTGAAGGACCCATATGATACATCCAGCTTTGATTTATCTATATTGAGTTGGGCGAAGGTTGGTTTGCACAAAAAGTACCTATTTTGAAGCTAGGCGAGAGTTCAGAGATATGTCACTTTGGGAATCTTCGCCGAGCATGCTACACTTTGAGTCCCTTCTGTGGTCAGACAGCCCAAGAAATTTGATGTATAGGTTTTAAAAGGATTTGAATGCGAATATATCTTTGAAGAGAAAGATTTGTAGGCAAATTTTCAAGGCGAATCAAACAATCTGTGGGATCAGGTCCTGCTGCTGCTGCTACGTCTGGGACAATTTCTTGCCAACGCTATGCTTCGATCCAAATCTTCCAATGGCGTTCGATAGAGTTCATGATTAGTTTCCCATAGCCAGGTTGTACTATCGTGTCGTGATGATGGGTGGATTCTAAAAATCCAAATTCATTGCCTGGAAAACTTCAAATTAATTATCTGACACAAATAAGTGTTTTTTTTTCGCACAACATTGACTTCAATATGACGCGCTTGAAATTTATGGAAAAAGTACAGTATCACTTAATAAAGGTTCAATCAAAGTCCGAAATAAATCTCGCAAGGTTTTGTGGGACCACCACCAGTTTTGGTGGGGGATACTGTTGGAGGATTTGTGTATATCGAGGAAAATCTAACCATGGTTAATAAGTGAGAGGGATTTGGCACCCTGCGTGTGTAAGTCCAACCCGACGATCACATAGTTAATTGATTAGAAAGAAGTTAATAAATGGACTTTAGGCCTTTTGGCAGGACTTTTAATATCGGAAGGCCTAATAGTCAAGTTAGTGAATAAAAAGGGCTCCCCTTAAGAGAGGTGGAAATTGGCCAATAGAATTTGAGGCCAAAGCCCTAAAATCCACTATATATAGTGGTAGTTTTGAGTTATTTGTACTTTCTCTCTTCGTTTCAATACAAGCAGGTTGAGCCTCTTATGGAATGGACATGGAATGTCTTTGCTCTTTTTCTTTTCTCCTCTATCTCTCGTGTTTTCTGTGGATTTGCTAATTGTTGGATTTTATGCTTGTTGGAGTTTATCTTTAGTATACTTTTTGTGAGAGAGAAAGAGAGAGGGTGAAGAGTAAGATTTATCATTGTTGAGTAGTGGGGGTTGGCCGATAAGGCAATAACACTCTGATTATGACAAAATAAAATCGTAGGGCTGTACTGATATAGATTAATGTCTGACAGTAAATTTTTCAACCAAAACGCTTTTTTAGTAGATTGAGAAGCAGCAATGTATTCTACTTCTATAGAAGAGAGAGCGGTAGAGGTTTGCTTACGACTGTTTTATGAGATAGGACCATCGTTGAAGAAGAATGTAAATCTAGATGTGGACTTATGATTGTCTATATCTCCTCAACTTGCATCAGAATATCCACTAATAGATCTATAGATACAATCAACATTCAAGGATCTACAAAAAAATTCTTTTTAGCTTATCCGAAAAAGACTATAACAATGGTTTGTAGAAAGTCTTGCAACACAAGGTTTTGCATTCAAATGTTTGAAACTTGTGAACGGAGTTAAAAAGATTTCATGAGTGTAAAATGTACATCTAAAAAATATGAATTATGTTAGAATCTTGTGGGAGAAATAGGGACAATATAATTCATTAGATGTGATTTCAAAGAATAAAAATTGGGATAACAAAAAATTCTGAAGGAAAGAAAACCTTACTTTTTTCTTTAAATTTATGTTCCATGTGTATGCCTCTGTTATTATTATTTTGTGTGGTTATTTTTTTGATTGATTTTACTAATGGTCTAACCTTGTGTCCGTGTGTGTGTGTGTGTGATAACTATACACGTTTATGTTTTTAGTTGACTTTACTAATAGTCTAACCCCTAGTTTTCAGTTTCAAATTATTTGAAGAAATTTGGCCCATACTTCAAAATGAAAAGCCGTTTTGGGAAGCATTCCATTTTCGAATGGCCTTCTATGACAAGATTATGATAAGTTATAAGCAATACTATTATCAAACAGCTATAGCAAACGATATCTAGCAGAAACTCAAAGCAAGAGCAAATCTAACGAATATCCTCTATGATAAAATTATGATTTCACCTCTCGACTAAAGTCACTAGGGCAAAGAATAGATATTAATTTGTTCCTTATCCTTTAGTTTGGAACTTTCCTACCTGTTTGCATGAATATAGGTAACCACCAGTTTACCGCATGCTTACCTTTCCAGACTTTTTGCTTGCAACATCTATCACATTCATTGTTTAGTTCATCACATGCTCCCTCCTTGAGTCCAGATATCCTTAAAAAATATGGGTAAATAAATTCAAGGTCGAGCTTACAAGTAGCAAATCAGAGAAAATTTCAAACTTTACAATGTAGCTTCAAACCAAACCACTAGAAAATTGCAACACACTGCAAGAAAAACAATTCACCACACATTTTAGTCTATTTCAATGTTTCGTTTGTAATTATTCGCAACAACAGAAAAACCAACTTCTTAGCAAGACAATGCACATGGAGATTACAAAGTAAAAATAAAAATGATTTGCAAATTGTGTTCAACAGGATTTTGCCTTGAAACTTACCCCAACCAACAGCAAACAGCAAAATATAAAACTGGTTAAACTAGTTCAACCAGTCTAAAATTCAACAAAGCTCAACATGCAATTGAACTAGCTTAATGCAAGTTGAAGTGCAAAACAACATCTTGCAGTACCGTCAACCAGCTAATGTCAAACAACAAAATGATTAAACCATTTCAAAACAAAAAAAACCCAGTCTGATATTATAGAGAGTAAAATTTGCGATGAAACATGCATGATGCAAGTTGAAGTGCAGAATACAACATTGAGCAGTAATTTCAACCAACTAATATCAAAATGACAAAATGTACAATTGGTTAACCTATTTCATTAAAACCACATCAAGCTCTGAATATTATGAAGGCTTTCCAGCATCAGTTTTAGAATCACAGAAATATGGAAGCTGAGCTCCTCCAAGGGCGTAGAGCCTGTATCTTATCGAAATGTCAACTCCTACAAAATCAATTTGGAAAGACTTCTAAGTGCTTAAGTTGTACTCAGACTGCACCATAAATGCTCCAAAATCAGGTGCTTATATTACAATAATGAATGCTATATATTTTTATGTACTTTTGTAGAATGTAACAAGATATAGAAGATGAATACATTATATTCTCAATGAATCTAGTATGGAAAGTACTCCATTGCCTGATATAAGGTGCAGGTGACTAACTCAACCTAGAATGACTACAAAATTGGGTAGAAGGGATTATTTCCCTGAGTGGTGTGCCTATCACCTTTGGTTTCTCAGAATCTACTAATTTTTCAGAGTTCAAGAACTGCAAGAAGTTTGTGATGTCCTTTGACCCAAGCGCAGCTGCCTCAAGAAACTGAAGTCGGAGTTTATCATAGAAAACACACGTCAGATTGATTATTCCAATACTCCATTCACATCATATACACACACGGGCATCGCCAGGATTAAGAAGTGATTCTGCTATTATCCACCCCTGTAACAACACAAACAAAGGTAACACCCAGCATTTTCAAAGGTTTATCATGTTGCTAAAAATAGTATTCAAACAAAATAATAGTATTTAAACACATGCTAAAGAGGTCTACCTGAGCTCTAGCCTGTTGCTTGAAAGCGTCAAATAGGGCTGGTGATTGTTTACAGCTTTCGACCATTGCTCTGTCCATACCCTCAAGCAAAAGCTTCTCAGTATCCCGACTTGAGAGGTGAGCACCTTTTCCAGTAACTACACGATCAACTATTGTTTTCTTTTCGAATGATTGCCATCTATGCAGTAGGTGCATAAGCAGATGTGCCTGAAAGTCAGAAGAGTTGGTCAGTATTTATTCCAATAAGAGCAAGAGAGTAAACACAAACCAGTCAACTGATTGCTTACATGGAAAGCAGCCTGAAGAATGTCATCTGATTTGGCTTTTTCTTTTAGCACCACAAAAGCACGCCTCTTGGCCTGATGATACGTCACCAGATAGTTTTCTTTCTGTCATCAGGATCATTTTGATATCACGTGAGATTTGAGCATACAAAGACATGCAAGAAAAAGAGAAGAACAAACTACATTTTACAAATAGGAATGAGATCATCACCTGAAACAAGCCTTGGAACTTGAAAAGTTCATTTGGTGTAGAATATGCATTACAAACCCGTACACCTGTGGGGAAAGCGTAACAAATACGACCAGCATATAGGATACGATTCGTAAAACCATTTTCAGCTTGAGGAAAGCTTATACATGACAAGGAAAGAAAGGCATCATGAAGAAAATTTTACCTAGTTCCAAAGGCTTTTGTTTCGCCCAGGGCCACAGTAAGATGGGCTCTCTTTTATTGCATTCTGGCAATGAAGGAACATGTCCTGCAAGACCAAAACCGTTATCATACAACGAACAAATCACTGCTGAGCCATGATGCAAAACTTTTCAAGAATAATCAGCTGCAGATGTTATGATTGCTGAACCAAAATAGCAAGTCGGGAAGCTGCTTTGAAACTAATGTCTAAAGCTTGACATGCCCTATGTTCTTCATTGCATTCATTCAAACAAAACCTATGACTTCAAAGTTTAGAGCTACTATTCTCCGACAACTCGGCGCAGTTCAAGTAGTTATGTTGTTGAGGCATGCCCACAAACTTTGGTGGTTTGATATCTTTCTCATCCGACCCATGGTACAGTGGATAAGGAAAGGGGTACTGTAGTGTAGGCTATGCATGTGAAGGGCCCGCAATTGGAAACTGAGATGGAATCGACAAATTACTAACCAACACCCATAGCATGCCCCGGACATTTTGTTCCTGCATAGTTACAAATGATCTCTTGATAATACGGACTCTTTGGATCAATCCAGTCCCATGAAATATAATGGACCTACTAGAGCCAATATGGTTTTGTTCATAAACATAGGGTCCAGGTGACTGTAAACACAAATAGATGAACAGAAATAATTTTAAAAACCATATAGACTAAGACCTCATAAAAGTTGAACTCATCAGTCCTCACAAATTGAGAGACTTTTGATGCCTTATGAAAGGCAAATGATGGTGCGATGAGAGGTTTATTCAAAGACTTGCGGGTTCTTATGAACTATCGTTACAAAACAAAATGCAAATTCATCATAAACTTGTCTACAATTTTCATCCTTCATCAGGCAGGAAACCTGACATTGAAATTGATGTTGTAACACCATCAAAATCAAAAATTGATCACATCAGTACAGATGTAATAGTTCTAAAACCCTCTATTGACTAGTGTTAGTTATATGAAACTATAGAAGGAATATTTGACAACATATCCAAACTCTCCATCAAAAAGTCATGGATCTCAAATTGATCAAACCTGTCTAATAATCAAGTACCAGAAGACTCCTGCGAGCAGATTCCTTTAGTACAATATGCCTCTCAAATAATGCTACTGGTTATTTTAAGAAATGCTTTGACTCCATCAAGTCAAAATTTTCATTGTAAAGACTCATTATCCTTCAGGCTACCTTTAAGTAGTTTTTTGTGTGCCTATATCATTGATCTCAGTCTCTGTGGCCGCTTAAGCACTTGGTCATGAAATGATTTGTCAAGCTAATTTTTTCTGTATATTATTGTCATGCTTAGGATAATATCTGACATAACAAAGGAGTCATGTACTCTTTAACCCTAAGGTTCCAATCGCTCATTATGCTTCTTCCCTCTAGTTTTTATCTCTACTATGCAATAGGATTAAACCAACCTGAAAAGGTAGATAAAACCTTTACAGGGCTAAACTAGAAATTCATCTTCATCTAGCTCATTTGTTGTTTAATTAATCTTGAAAAACGGTAGGTTGCTGAAGACTTTCATAAATTTACACTTGTCACAAACTGTCTTGCAGAAGTCATTGATCGAGCAACACTTACAATCTAAGGCCTTAGCCTGTTAATCACTAAATATATAGATGATGCTTTTCTTGAATCAATAGCAACATGGTGCTCACAAAGTTATCTTTCACTCCAGATGTTGACATGATCGAGCATACCTGAATTCACGTACAAGAATAGAACATAATTGAGCAGTTTCTGTGGCTGAGGTTTTAATGGTTTACTATTTACCAGTATTCAAAAAAGACTCAACCGCAACTCCAAACCTTGCACGATTTAAAGTGGGCATTTGCAAAACCCTAACCTGCATGGATGTTAGAATATGTTCAATCAATGCATCACGAAACCACAATGCCAAAGACTAACAGCTTGTCATGGTTCGGCAATGAAGAGAGCAGACATAGCTTGGACCTCTCTGTAAGAGCTGATGATGTATCCACATGACAGCATGCAGAAGATGCCCAAAGGATTGAAGCTCCTTTTTGACATCCAAATGCCAAGTCCAGTTCCCAGCTGTTGATAAGAAGCCGATAATTTCAATAATAAGCAATTGAGTTTGATTGTTGTAACACCATTATCTGAACCATAGCATTAACACTATTTCTTAAAATGGTGATGGAATCCTTTCTACCAAACAGTTGGGATCCCAAGCTTATTCTTTCAGAAAACCACTTAAACTCTTTATAAATATGCTTTATGCAAACTCCCATTCAAAATGTAAAATTCTAACTGCTTGAGATAATATGTGGTATTACCAAATCAGCAATATTGCTTATGCATTCTCCTTTAGCTGTGACGTCTCCAATGTTTTCATTAAGTGCAAACGCCTTGTATATTGGGGCTCTTGTTGATGTGGAAGATACTGCTGCAACATTCTGCAGAAATAGAACAGAACCTATTAAAGTTAAAGGATCTGCTATGTGCAAAATGTTTCCAGGCATGCAAGGTGAATATTTCAGAAAAACACCATTAAAAGTAGATCACATCTGAGCTACCTTCGCTACATTGGCAGTGCAAGCAAGCGGTAAGAATAGATGCGGAGCAGCCATTGTTGCCAGCTCTACCCCAGCACCTAACTGCATGAGGAGGTCCCCTGAAAACCGTAGCTGGGAGCAAATAAACATAAAATGAGAATGGTTTATGGAATTGAATCACAATGTGATTAAGAAAGCCATCTCTGCTGTGTTCCTGGCAAATTTTCTATCTTTGTGAGGTCTAAATACTATATTCAAAAATTCAGATTGAGAAGCTACTGTTGCGATCAGATAATAAACAGAACAAAACATAGTATACTGCAAGTTGGAAACCCACTTCAAACCAACAGTAGTGGGAAACCAAAGAAATTGAGAACCAGATTGCAGCATCATGAGGCAGGGAAGTCCATTCTAGCAAAATGCATTAAGACTCTCATGTTTATCTTAAAAAAGAACATTTCTTCATTAACTTCATTCTGCATCACATGTATAGAGCACTAGTCTCATTCAATGATGAGTTTTGTGAATCGATAATTCAATTTGGATTCTTCTGATGGAACAACTTAAGGCAAGATAGAATTATCAAATGATAACTACATGTTCGCTCATACACCCAAAACATAAATCAATGTTATGCCTAGCATGTTACTCAGCAGACACGGGCGATCTTCAACCTTATGGATGCCACGGCCCGCCTATGAAGTCTTAGTCTAGGAAAGTAGACGACATAACAAAGGAGACATGCAATCTTCAACACCATCAGATATAGGGCAGCTAGATGTTATGGCATCCCTACTCACCTCAATAGAAAACAAGAGTTTGCAGATCACATGCACTATCCCCACTCACTTCATTAGTGCACAAGACCCAAGAGGAGGACTTACATGGAAAAACTTGTGACCATGTTAGCTTTTGTCCAAGGACCAATATACAGATTTTCAAAGAGCAAACTCACTTATGACAAAAACTAGCACTAAAAAGTATAGAAATATAACGAAGTCCCTACTTCCTCATAAAAAGATGCGGGAAATTTACATGTAGGGTCAACACAAAAAAAAAAGTTGACTACTGTTGTGTATGGTTCATGATACATTATGAAAGGTTAAATGTGAAATTTGAAATAAAAAGAGTGTTCTAACTATGTTCTGGAACCAGAACCAAACAAGGATCTCAGACACATGACCTGTAAAAATTCAGCATGCACTTCAAAACTGATTTTCAGGATAAACAAAGGTGCACAATTGAATGTCAAATAAAATGTAAATTCAAACAAGTTTTATTCTTTCATTTTACCATCATCATGTACTTTTGAAGATAATGTTAATTACCTGCTTGAGATCACAATCGAATTTCTTTCCATATCGAGCAAAAAGCATTTTTCCAATTCGACCAGCTCCATCCTAAACAACATAATGTTCAAATGTAAAGACGTATAAGATCTTACTGTTTCTTGATGGAAGTAATTTCTGTAGCTGATCTTCTCAGTTGACAATGCTCACATGCAGCAAGTTTTTAAACAAAGAAGTTTGAGCAGCAGACTGACACAAACCTTAATAGCCCAATTGACAGCCACGGCAGATGAAGCACTTCCCACTCGTGATGCTCCCACAGCATGAAGTAAAGAACGAGTGGTAAAGACTCCCATTGCACCTCCAAAAAAATACTGCGTGGATGCTCAAACATATATTGTAAGCGGAACAGGATTGCCATAAGCAAATTCACGCAAGACCGGATGACTATCAATAATTCTCATAAACAATTTACACGCCATATGTGATGTATCTGCTACAGTGATTCTTGCATAAAGTGTTGCTCTTGAACTACCTTGGAAATGTTGACATGTCAAAAAGTTCTAAGAATAGATAGCTGTATTAAAACTACACCCATCATCTGCTAGAGCTTTGCCAAAGGAACTTGGAGTAGGCTATGCTCTACGTTGAAAAGCAGACATGCTAGTATATGTGGATGATCCAGCTTTCCCTGACTGACTAAAGAACGCATCAATTTTCCTTGCTAAATGATTCAGGATTTATTGATTTGAATGTTTGTTATTCAAAAAAAAGAAGTAAAAAATATGTCCAAGGTTGCAAAACTACAAACACCTTCACAAGAAAAAGGATGTGTGGAGAGGTGACTAAACCATGAAAAAAAATTGCATTGACTTAACAAATTTACTGTTCTAATCTGAAGAGAACCAAATGGCAGAGACCGTGGCAAGAAAACCATACATTGTCTCTACAATTGCAATTCTTACAATCTGAAGACCAAATGGTACCAACCCTAGCCAGAAAACCATAATAATCTTAACAATTAATAGCTCACAACAAACTGAAAAGCATGATCTCACCTATCATACAACACAAACAAGATACTGAATGGAAAAACATGGCAACCTAGAATAGGTGGCCTGTACACAAGCAATACTAAATGCTCCCCAAAAACTCAATTCGGTAAATTAGCACCTGCAGAGCCCGCCATTGCATGTATGGGGTGTAGGATGGTGCCACACTGTCCGGGTAACCTTCTGGTATCACATGCGACTTCATGAACTCGAAAAAACTCTGTCATCAAAGCCTTGATCAGACATGTACCATATGCGTGGGAAGAAAGCGAGGGTACATAGTTCTAGTCGAGATTACTGCTATTGATTAAAACAAAAAACAGTTACTTGATCACAAAACGCTTGTAAATTGGTGGAATATATCATTCAATCAACAATAGAAAGCAGTTTCTTATTTTATTGGTAAACATCAATAAACTGATACTGCAGTAAAATGGCAAAGAACTTTCCTTAACCAGAATAAGAGGTTGAGAGCACTATGCAGAAATCTGATCCTTACAATTGTAATTTGGGTTTTAAAGGTTAAGGTTCTATAGATTGCTTACAGCAAGAGGATTTCGATTCAACCCTAGATCCAGAATTTCAAAAGGATTCTTCGAATTATCATCACTCGGCCTCTGCTTACACACGTATGTCCAGTGATTTCTTCCTAAACGCTCCAGGCATACCACGGCCCCCTCCCTTTTTTCAAGGCTTGCAACTTGATCTCTAAGGACAAATTTCGGTGTCTCGGACAAAGCATGGCTTTGCGTTATTGTATTTCGCAAGGATGATGCAACGCAGTTTGCCAGGGTCTCGCGCATCATTGCAGGGGGCACCGAGGCGAATGCATGGAACGAAGGGTGCGACACATCTAGAGAAGGCGCAGAAGTTGCACACACCGCACCTGCATCATGCACACCAGCCGTTGCGCGATGAACATCTATTCTCGTTACATCCTTTCCTTTCAAACAAGCAACCCCTTGAGCTTCCTTCATCTCTCTGTGTTTCGCTTCACCCTAAGCATAAATTTTCAACATAAAACCTCAATCCCTGTGCTGCTATGCCATCTGCTCTTCTATAATGCGCTTCCACATATCAGACCTATTGTAGCAGAAATGTGCAAAAACCTAAGGCTCAAATCTCCAGCATGCCTATATAATCCCACTTTCTGTAATAGGCTTCATCAAATCAAAACTATTGCACCAGCATTCCTGTGCAAGCATTTACAGCCAGCCAAGATTGAAATCCGCAGCATGGGCATGTACCTCACAGCGATTTGTGCTAATTTCTGTGATGAACTTCATCAAATCAGCCCCATTGCAGCCGTATTTCTGAGATGGGCTTCATGAAAACAGAACAATTGTGACAAAATTTCTGTGCAGCAAGCCAAGATCCTAATCCGCATCATCAGAAAATCTAATAATTCAAAAACTTCACTTCTTTAGCTGCACTGATCTCTGTTTTTCTCTGATGGGCTTCATCAAATCACATCTATAATTGCAGCATATATGTGCTAATCATCATCATCATCATCATCTAATTGATATTGACTGCTTCTGCTTCTTCTGCTGCGAACGCCATCTTTTTGCCATTTCAACCGCGAAAAGCTCTCGAGCGAGCGCATGACCAAGCCCTTCTGAAACACTCCTCTGCAGAGGCTCTTCAATTGCATTTTGAAAAGTAAAGGAGCCTAAAATTGAAGGGTAAAAGTTTCGAGACTCGTGCAGTTTGTTGAAGGAAGCCAGACGTGCAGTTTGTTGAGGGAAGCCGTCGTTGCCCTTAATTTTGACAGGAAACGGCCCGTCAAAAGTAATAAAAAGGAGTCCAAGTCCTCAACCAACAACACGTATGGCGCTTGGGAGGAAAAGCCTCACCTCCACAAGTATTGCCACGTCAGCATGTCAATGTGTCAAGTTTCAACTAACACATGGGCTTTTAATTAAAGTGATGTTGGCCCAATCAATCTTTCTTAAAAGTACATCTTCGAGTCGGACTTTTAGAAGAAACCTAGCTAATTTGGTAGGTTCTCTCGGCGAGCTAAATTACCTTGGTGGAAGTGCCAAAACCCAATTGGCTTTGCGGCAAGGTGGTAGTTTGGATTGCTTTTTTGATAGGTTACAAAAAGGTTGGATTAGATTCTTCCTAGTGTTGACATTAGCACAAGGATGTCATATCTTTGTGGTGGTGGTGGTGGTGCTGACGTGACATTGCCTTACCTCACCTTTCGCACTATGCTTAATAAAAGCGTTGTTCCAAGTTGGGACATTGAATAATGGTCTAGCCAATTCCTTCTTCGAACCCAACAAGCTCCCCAATTGCGAGTGAAGTTTCTCGAGCAAAATCAACAAAAGCCACTCTGCTTCACTAAATTGTTATATTGAGAGTTTAAAAGAAGTGTATGTCATAACCTAACATAATCACAAAGATGGTATGTCACCTTCTAGGATTGACATCAACAACATTCCAGCCAAGTTCCGCCTTGACAATATAATTGTATTTATACCTTGAAAATTGTTCCTTCTTTGGGATGACGTAGGGATGTGGATGCAACAAGTCTAAGTACACTATCTCTCAAGGACACAACAAGTGTAAACACACTATTTTTCAAGGACTTGTGCTTGGGCGTTGGAGGCCTTAAGAGATGTGTGAATACAATTGTTGCATCTCTAAAGGCCTCCAATTAATATTGGATGAGCGGTGGGCCTAATCTACCATTTTCATACCCAGTTCGAAATAAGCTCATCTGATTCTTTGTAGCGGTTTTTGGTTAAAATCCAAGAAATTCAAGCCAAAATTTCAATGAAAGAAAATAATATGAGAAATATAAGGGATTTGTGAGACCTTTTAGCTTTCATTCTTCAAATATATTGAAGTCATTCAAATATTTGCAATCCTTAGAAAACTATAGGAAGAACATCATACCTACTCTGTTCATTAGAATCCACCCCTCGTTTTGCTTTTTTTATTTACATTTTTGTAAAAAAATTGACAATCTTAGAGGAGTAAAGAAAACAAATTGACCTTTAAAACAAGTTACAACCATTAAAAAAATTTAAAAGCATATCAAAGCCCATATAAAGTCATATTATGTGGCTCCGAAAAAAAATGTCAACCATAAAACCCTTGGCATCCTTCATGCTTAGAAAATAGGAATTTCTAGTGACCTCTAAGTCAAATTCAACCACCATTCCCCAATCTTTCCGCCAAGTTCAACAATTGTTAGTGTTGGTGGAAAGGTCACTAAAAAATTTAATCTCCAATATGTAAACTTTCATAAGAGCATTACTTTGTGTAGTTAGTTTCAAACAGTCCACATATCATTAAGATTTTGTTTCAAATCTAATGTCATGCAATAAAGATCGTATTCACATCTCTCTCTCTCTCTCTCTCTCTCTCTCTCTCTCTCTCTCTCTCTCTCTCTCTCTCTCTCTCTCTCTCTCTCTCTCTCTCTCTCTCTCTCTCTCTCTCTCTCTCTCTCTCATATAAAGTTCAAGTGAGCTTAAAGAGTGTGCTTTTGCAAAAATCAAAGTGAGCTTTTCAAAGCCAAAATTTGTTTTTAATATTCTAAAATTACAATTGTGGCTCCATTATAAAGGGACATATTTCTCTTTGATAAGTTCTCCTTCTATAATATTGGTTGATGATTTTAGGATAAACATAAAGATGGAACATGACTAATAATATTGGTTCTTGACTTTAGAATGTAGATTTCACTCAATATATAACAATATACGAGGTGTTGTGATAATACAAAGAGTTGTTACGTTAGTACAGGATGAAACAATGAGACAAGTGTGCCTCATTCCAAGCCTCATGTGTTGATGTCGTCAAGAGGGTAGACGATAGCAAGAGCACAAGCTCTGACTCGTATAGCTCCTCCGATGTAAAGTGCTACCAAATTAGGACAAAAACATGATCATCCTTGGCAATGCTCATTCTTACAACCATAATGATGGAGTGCCACTAAGTTGAGGTGTATGAATTTTTTCATGTATTTTATCGGGTGTTGTGGGTATTTCATGTATACAAATAAATAAGTGGGTCCCACCACTTAAAATACTGTTTGCCAAGCCTTGCCTAGTGGGCCCCGCCACAGTACAGTAGAATAATAAGTGCAAGGCACTGGCATCCTGTGTGTATAAGCCCAACCAGCAAGTTGTAATTCCTAGGAATAAGAGACGGGGCTTAAAACTCTAAAATGACATTAGAGGCCCTAAGTCAAGTTGCAAATAAAAAAGCTAAAAGGGCCCAACTTAAAACTCAAATGAATCATGTGAGTGCCCTTGTGCTTTCTTAGCACCAATAGATTTAAGTTGTGTTTATTTCAAAGGCTTGGATTAGAATCCTTGCCCCAATGAAGTGGCCAATGAGAGTGAAGGAGGCTCATCTCTAAAATCTATAAGAGGGAGCCATTTCCTTTGTATTGTATCATCTTCCATTCTCATTCTAATAAAACTCTCTTGGTTTCTCCATCTCCATCTCTCTCTCTCTCCTCTCCCTCTCTCTTCTCCCTCTCTCCCTACGTTGGGATAGAATAGCCTTGGGTAGGCGCTCGAGCCCCCAAAGCCTTTCTCAACCTAGGCGTTCTCTCCCTCCCTCTCTCCACTCTCTTTCTCCTCTCTCTCCTCTCCCTCTCTCTTCTTGCTATGCAAGTGAAGGCGAGGTTGCCGCTCCCAGCGACGAACCTCTATGCTAGATTGACGACACAATAGTGGCGTCGTTGCCGAGGAGCGCCCCACACTCGTTTTGCTGCATAGCTTTCTTACTCTCTTCCTCTTTTCCTCTATCTCTCTCTTTCTTCTCTCTCATCATTCTTTTTCATCAAAAATTTGAATTTTAAGGGTAGAATAGTGTGAGTAGTGTTAGTTTTTGCCATTTTTTCATGATTTTTTTTGTTTGTTTGCACTGTAGGGAGAGATTGTGGGGTGGGAGGATCATATCCAAGCTTCCAATTCCTTCGTTAATCCATAAAATCCATAAAAATCAGAAAAAAAAAAACTCAAAATCTATTTTTGGAGGGAAAAAGAGAGCCAAAATTCCATCAGATTTTGATTTCTCAAAAACCAGCAAGAACTAACCTTTGCGTGACTAGCAGCATCTCCAGGGTACTATCCCAGACCTGCATAGAAGCCTGTGAAGGTTACTTCCCATAGATTTTGAAAAAACAGAGAAAAATCCATAAAAATTCAAAAATCCCTTGTAAAAATAAAAAAAAAATTAAAACTCAAAACTAACCTTCGTAGAGCTCTCTGAAGTTCCATCTCACTAAGACAAGGACACAAAGAAGTCTGCGAGAGTTAGATCCCAAAAAAAGTGCCCCTCTGAAGGTCCCCAAGAGAAAAAAAAGTGGCCTAGAACCTTCTTAGACAGCAAATTTTTGAGTTTCCTTGGGAAGAAACTCTTGCAGCTTGGTAAGCAAGTGGATCTAACTTTGATACAAGTACATACCAGCCTGGGAAGATTAATTCCCAGAAAATCTCAAAATTTGGTCCAAAAACCCCAAAAAAATGCACTTTTTTCAAGATTTTTTTAAGTTTACTTAGGAAGTAGCTCTTGAAGCTAGGTGAAAAGCTGAATCTGACTAAGATACAAGTGCATACCAGTTTGCAAGAGTTTTTTTTCCAGAAATTCTTAAAATTTTGCAAAAAAAACCCAAAAAAATGCACTTTTTTCAAGATTTTTTTATCTTCCTTGGGAAAGAGGTAAGCAGCTGAATCTAACTAACATACACGTGAATACCAGTCTACAAGAGTTTTTTCCCAGAAAATCTTAAAATTTTGCGAAAAAAACCCCCAAAAAGTGCACTTTTTTCAAGAGTTTTTTATTTTCCTTGGGAAGTAACTTTTGCAGCTTGGTAAGCAGATGAATCTGACTGAGATACAAGTGAATACCAGTCTGCAATGGTTTCTTCCCAGAAAATCTTACAATTTCAAAAAAAACCCAAAAAATGCACTTTTTTCCAGATTTTTTGAGTTTTCTTGGGAAGTAACTCTTGCAGCTTGGTGAGTAGTTTAATCTGACTGAGATACAAGTGCATACTAGTATGAAAGGGTTTGTTCCCATAAAATCTTAAAATTTTTCCAAAAAACCCCCAAAAAAAATGCACTTTTTCCACGATTTTTTAAGATATGCTGGGAAGTAACCTTAACAAAAAGTTTCATAGATAGATTTAACCTAGATCTGGCTACTATGAAATTTTTGTAAAGATCCAATGGTTAGATTTTCAAATATCTAAAAAAAAGTGCCAAAAAACTGAGTTTTTTTTTCAGATCCTGACAAATCTGTCCATCAAGAACTCTTGAAGAACTCACATTGTCTAAAAATGGTCCAGATACAGCTACTGTAGGAAGTTTGAAGGTTTGATTCACTTAGATCTGTAGAAATCTCAAAAACCACAAAAAACCAAGAAAAAGGGCTAAAATCACACTATTATCCAACTGAAACTGATCAGATCTTGTTAAATCTAGGTTGCAGTCACATTATCCATCAATATCCAACATCCCTAGACTGAATCAAGTGAATGAACCTCAGATCAAGCCGATCGGTTCCCTCCACATCAACCATTATCCATTCATCATTTTTCTGTCCCATCTCTGCTAGATAAATCCATTTCTGTCTCTATTTTCATCCATACTGATCCACCGTTTACTGATTCTCTTCTCTTTTTCTTCTTCTCCATCTCCCACAAAAAAAAAAAGGGTTGGAACACCAGAGTCATTGAGCAAATCTTGAAGCAATTCACCAACCAGCTACTTTGCGACATTCTAGTGCTGAACTATGGAGACCGCCCTTGTAGGATTATCGAAATTAAAAAAGTTCCATGCTGAAACAATCCGAGACTACACCTATCGAATCTATCATCTAGTGAAGGATTGTAATCCACCAATTCCTGAATGGATCGTCATGGCAAAATACTATACTGGACTGCCCAAAAGGATCAGATCTGGTATGGCAGAATTAGCATCCTATGCATCACTTGTATAACTTTGTAAGGATTCTGCCATGATGGAAATCTTACAAGGGACGAAGGATTTTCCCTATCGCTCTGATGAATCATCAGATGGGAAATCAGTGGAACAAAGGTCAACAATGAATGATGATCCAACAAGAATGGGAACTTGTGGGAGGCAACAAAGTGCAGCAAAGTCAAGCAAATCAAGTGTAGCGAAAGACCAAGAACCTTGCACTTCAAGTTCAGGTCGTCCTCAAGCTTATGCTCGCACAGTCAATTTTCTTGAAAATGATGAATGTACCCTCTGCTTTGGAGATCATCCAAGTACCAAGTGTCCAATCAAGAATCCGCGCTTGTTAAAAGGACAAAATACAGAGCAACAGGGTTGTCAACAGCAAGATCCAGCGGTTCAATAGTCAGAAGCAGAATCAAGCCAACAAGGAGCTCACCAAAAGGATGGATGTCAGATTGATCCATCTAAATCACGAGTTTCTTCAACAAACAGTGGCAAGGTAGAAGTTTTGGTTATATCCTCTTGCATGTCACCGAATTCAATGGAGGACCATAATAGCCTACCAGTCTATTTTGTGGAAGATCCTACGGGGAATCTGTTACCGGTGTATGCCTATCAACTTAGAGGTGATGGCATACTGCACTCAGTTAGGTGCTATGGATGCGGAGGAAAACACCGTCGTGCTGAATGTCCACACCGAGGGGATCTGTCAACATTTGATCCCTCGTGTTCACAATGTGGAGTTAGTCATCCATGTCAAGATTGCCCGATGAGAAATTCACAAATAGCCAAGAGGCATTTGGCCTATGTAGACCGACATGCACCTGGGGTAACCCTTCCACCTCGAACGTACTACAAAAGAAAAATCTTAGTGCCACCGGGTTATGAAGCGAGTGACGAAGAAGACAAAAGTCCCAAGGTACGCAAAGATACCCTCGATCAAACAAGTAGAACCATCACAAAAGACAAAGATGGTAGAATCCATCAAGCCAATGACTATCGAGGAAGTCAAGACACTAACAACCGAGGAAGTCCGACAGATTCTATCAGGGCTTTTTTTGCACTCAATGTGAAGAATTCCTAGTGATGAACTACAAAGGGGACTCGCGTCAATAGGGCAACTTGAAGGCAATTCAACACAAGATCCAAGGAAAAGCGCAGTCACGTAGCCTTCAACGGAGAAATGCAATGACCAAGGGAAGACTAAAGTTGATGATTGCCCCTCAACGAGCAAGATTCAACCAAAGTCTAATTGTTCCACAATTCAACAGACCCCCAAATCAATGCCAATTCAGGGTATGTCCATTCTTCAAAGGCCAAATCCAGGGAATCCAAGCCCAAATAGCCCTCCAGTACAACAAGCACTAGTGCCTACAATGACAAAGCCTTATCCTCAATCTATGATATTGACTACTGAGGAAAGTCGTCAGGTTATGGCATACCACGAATACCTGGACAGACAAGAGAGTCAAGCAAGCACGTCATATCCACATTATGATTTGGGGGAGTCTATGACATTGGGACCAGTTGCGCCGATCTATGAAGATCCATTATATCAGCAAGATTTATCTTGGGATCCTCTGATGGAATGCCTTGACTACCCAATTGTCAATGAACAAGGTTATCCGATATGGCCACCAGACCCTTATGGGTATTATTGAAAATCTGACAAGTCCAGGTTCTTGCTGATCAACAATCAATAAAGCCTCAGATTTTACGTAAGAAAATTCTATCCACGCTTTTCCTGAAGCACCCATGTCCCAGCAATAAAAAAACCGACAATAGCGCCCCTTCACGACAGTTGCAGCCTAGTGCCGAAGGACCGACACTACTTTGGGCCGTGGACCCTGTTGTGGGTATTTCATTTATACAAATAAATAAGCGGGTCCCACCACTTAAAATACTATTGGCCAAGCCTTGCCTAGTGGGCCTCGCCACAGTCTAGTAGAATAATAAGTGCAAGGCACTGGCGTCCTGTGTGTATAAGCCCAGCCAGCAATGAGCACAAGTAGCAAGTTGTAATTCCTAGGAATAAGAGACTAGGGGCTTGATTTCTAACTCTCTCCCTTAAGCTCAAACATGATAAGATTGAAAAACAATATATTGCAGCAGCGTCTAGAGTGTCCAAAAGATGTTATGCATATCACAGCTACTATGTACTTGACTCACACTCAAGCACACCAACAAACCACCAGGTTTGACTCACAAAGTATCATGTAAACACAATGCTCATATAGAGAGTCTATCACACTCTCGACCAACTGACTCGTCCCCAATCCAACTTGACCACAAGTGGACCACATGAGCGACATGGCTCAAACTGAGGAAATCCAACTATCACCATGAGACTTACATCCTCCATCTAGCTAGGCTGACATCCTATCAGACACTTACAAGTACGAACCTGTAAAGCTGACATAAATGAGCGACTGAGGCTCAACCTGAGGAAATCTTACTGCCACCATAAGATTATACCCTCACTAGATAGACAACTAGTAGACAATGACAAGTCAGTGAGCATAAATGACTACTTTGTTTCATTGTAGCAAATGCACAACCACATAAAACTCCAACTCAGATCTAGACTTCTGTGACAAGGCAACATGCAAGCCCACACACACTCATGCAAATCAACACAAATGATAAAGCGTCAAATACATGACCAAGGCCTGTCCATAAGTGGTATCCTGTTGTACCAACACCTGTGCCACCTGTAGATCCGCTGCTACATCACTAGTCACCAAATCAGGTCCTCAACCATGGCCTGCATCTATACCAAGATGCTCTCACGTCCAAGCATATCACATAGTTGTCCTTATACATCATCCAAGATCAACCATCTCGAACCAATGAGCGCTCCAAGCCTCATCCTTGATGTATCTCCCAAACAAAGCTATGCTCCAAGCCGCTTTGCCCTGACATCCTGTCCGATAAGTCCTGAAAGCTGATCCCCTTCCATTCCCCATGCTCCAAGCACAAGAGTCTACCAAGGAGTCAATGAATGAATGTACACAAACCTCACCATAGGCTATACCTGAGTAGCTCGCCCATCTCCCAGAGATACTGATGATGATCTGCCTGTCCTACTTCCCATGTAGGTTCAACTTTCCATGCTTGACGTTGCCAACTCTGATTTGACCAGTACATAGGCCTCCCACCAAGGAGCCTATCTCACCAACACTGTATCCACCATAGCATCCAAGCCAAAGCAAATACAAACTAGATCCACTATCATGATGAACAACTCACCCACAATCCATAGCATATCAGGTAGGATAGCTCCAGAACCCTGTGCCATGTACCATCTGATCACCAAATATCCATTACCCACTGATAGCTCCCCAAGAATCTATCCACCTATAGTGCAACTAGACTCCAACTGGATCTAACCAAAAGTTGCATCCTGCTTACAAAATAATGATGGATAGACACAATATGTGATGCCAACCTGGAGACCACTGTGCATATAACCATGCAGCTCACCTGATCACTCGCCAAAGTATCAGCTGTCACTCCCTGAACAACCATCTCCATCCATGTTGGCTCACAACCATGGGCATGCTGGATCCACATCACCCTGTAATGCTCTCCATGCCCCCAGGATATGTACCACCACAGGTACACTCCATGCCACCTACCTCCAAGTAGGCATGACCTGTCCCTAGGGCATCACACATGATGCACCAGCTGAAGAACATCGTCCATACATCAAATGACATGTCATATCTGAGCAACTGTAGCATCTCCCTGAGTGCCACCCCAATGGACTTGTCATCCACATACTATGCTCATCTGATGTCTCCGATCCTGGTCACCATCCTACTAGACAAGCCGAGCTCCAAATCATCACTTGCTCCACCTGGCTCCTAGCATCTGCTCGCTCTCCCTGGCTATGTGCTGCCCGACACCATGCCAATGCAAGCCTGTCCATGAGTCTTTGCTCATGGGATCTCGCGACTGCTGTCTCTCTGATCATACTGAGGTATATGGCTTTGAGTGACTCCCTCTAGTCTTATCCCTGATCTCACCACCTGAAAATCTGCACCATGGAAATTCCAACACTTATGCTAAGCCTAGACTCCTACAAATACAGCCAAATGCATGAAAGCTATAAGTAGCTTATCCACGCCTGTGATGGTAGATGTCTCCCCATTGATGCCAATGTCCAAAACTGGCCCCCTGTTGTAATGACATCCTATACTCCCAAATGAGCACACCATGAAGTCCTCGCCATCAGTGTCCCCTGCAGTAGATCGCTAGCAAAACACCCATCATAGTGTTTGCCCTCCGATCACACCTTGTGCGATCTCCATCAGCTCTCCAACCTAGAGCTGGAAAGCTTCACGCTTTGACCATTTGCATTTGCAGTGTTTTGATTCCATCATGAATCCCACCTATAAGTCCTGTCCATGCCAATGACTCAAGTCTAAGAATACACTGAGATGTGAACTCTAAAGCCACCATCAAGTCCCTCACATAACTGTGCATGCCAATATCCCTCCAAGTAACCCTATGAGATCTTCCATGGCCCAAACCAAATGATCTGCATCTTGTTATCACTGAAATCTACATCTCTGATGCAATACTGATATGGCAAATTGACTTGACTTATCCAAACTGGCAGTTGAAATGTATCTCCTCGATGACAAACCTGATACACTGCTCCACAACTAAAATGGCTTGATCAAAATTGACTTACTGACTGCAAAACCGCAAAATCATCACACTCACCACTCACCAAGAGCATCCAAAGTGTGATTCTCGACCCGTTCTTCATCCTCTGCGTGTCCCACACACAGCTCGACCAATGCAAGTCTGCTATCTTGCCCAATGGCTTCCAACTGGCACCACCTCGCACTTCCATCACCTGTGACCGCCAAAATGTGTGTACCTCCAAGCTAGCCCATATTTCCCTCCGAACGAAAAATTTCCAAGCTACAGATGCGTGTGTCAATGCAGCTATCACCTGACTCGACAATGCCACTGCCGATCATACCTGTGAGAGCGTTCCCCCAAAATGCCACTTGACGTTGGTTGGTTCGAACCCCAAAAGTTGAACCTGATCACAAGAATTTTTCACCTGTAACTGGCATACCATGCCTACCTCTCACCTGTGATTGCTTGCCCTCTCAAAATTGTCGCCAATGATGAGTAGTCACGCCGTCAAACTGCACTTCTGTCGCCAATACTAACTTTCTCCACACAATTCCGCTACCATTCGCTCCCATACTGCATTTACCACTTTCAAACACCCTATTACCCTATCAAGAGTAAGTAATTATGATTCAGAAGTGATAATGCCTCATTGTACCGCCCTGCAGCAGGTTTCACCAGCCAAAATGTTGGCTGATTCTGACGAATCCCCAAGATACTCGGACAGAGCAACTCAAGAGCACCTCTCACCTTAGACCGAGGAGGTCTATGAGAAGACGAGACTAATGAAGACTGAGAGCCGAGTATGAGAGCCGAGGAATACTAGTTAGTAGTGACAAGTAAGAACTGTGTAAGCCTCATGGTGAATCCCGGAAGATGGAATGACCATGTAGGAACTAGTATTTCTAGGCTAAAGTAATAAATGCAAGTAGACCCCTCTTAAAGAAAGTAGAGTGAGCCACTTTTTGATGGTGACCTCTAGTGGAGAGCATTATTCCACTTGTAATTTGTGAAATGTGGAAATTCCACTAGGATGCCACCTAAGTAGCTCTCTTGCTTATTTAAGAGACTCCCTCTTTGTGAAGAGGAGCTTTTTGTGATTTGTATCAACTCCATGCTGAAATGAGAAGAGCCTTCACGAGTTTGGTGCAACCATTGAGCTCCTTGATCCACGATGCGACTATATACTTTCTGGATGATACTTGATATACCACAATGAAATAGTCTAATGCTAGTAAGCAAGAAGACGAAAATACAGAATACAATTCCGCCTACGTGCGAGAAGATTCTACAGAGGATCCGTAGATCCACAAGTCCGCTAGAAAGCGAGACATTACTTGTGGGAGAACTGTATTTCTCTCATGCCAATGCACTGCGTAGATTTGCATGCAGTGCTTGATGAATCAGAGAAGAATCAATAGATGATTTTGTAGTCGTTGTGCACATATCACTCTTGTCATGTCTGATCTTGAATGTAAATTAGTCTGCTGCTATTCGTGTGTCTAATTCACTTGTTCATTTAATTTCGCACTTTGGTTTGAATCTAAATGTTGTGTTAATTCAAAACGTAGATCAGCAGTGCCTGTCTACATTCTGGAGGACTGTAGGAATGATACAGTTGGCAGTGACTGGCCATCATATCTGAAATCCATCCGAATTGTTGCTTTGATTGTCATCAAACTTACCACCTTCAAAGTCTCTTACGATCTGTAAGCCTAGATAGATTTTAGCTTCTCCTAGGTCAACGATCTCAAATATTTTAGAAATGTCTCTTTTAACATCTGCAATTAACTTATCTCTTCTTGAGAAGATAAGTGTGTCATCAACATAGACAGCTAGAATGATTATTTCATTTTGGACATGCTTGGTATAGACATTTGACTCAGCAAATAGAGGTTTGAAGCTTAAGGAACGTAGTGCTTCATCCTTCTTTCTATACCATTGTCTGGCTGTTTGTTTCAGACCATAAATGTTTTTATTCATGTGACATCCATATTTTGGATATTCTTGGCTTACAAAACCAAGTGGTTGGTCCATGAATAAGTATTCTTCCAATTCTACGTGCAAGAAAGCAGTCTTCTCATCCACAATATGGATTTTCAGATCATGAGCCACTGTATATGCAAATAACAAACGAATTGATTTATGTTTGACTACCGGTGAGAATGTATCATTGTAGTTGATCCCATACTTCTGTGAAAATCCTTTAGCAACTAACCTGGCTTTGTATCTGGTGTTTTCTCCATCAGGACCTGTTTTGATCTTGTAGATCCACTTGCATTTGACTGGTTTCCTTCCATCAAGAATAGGTGCAAGTGTCTATACATTGTTCTTATACATGGATGACATTTCGTCCTCCATTGCTTGAATCCAGCAATCTTTATCTGGTCCATCAACAACTTCCTCGAATGTTTGAGGTTTGTTAGAGAATCCACAAAATTCGATGGCTGTATTAAAAACATCCTTACCATACCTTTCTGGTGGTTTACGTTGTTTGTCAGATCTTCTCACATGTGGTTTCGAGTTCGATTTTGCAAGTTTCGAGTTCGATTCTGATTCAGCCTTTTCTGTTGGAATTCAACTGGCGATTTGAGTCTTTCTAGTACTCGATCTTGACCTCTCTCTGAATCTGAAAATTCTCTTTCATTTTTTGCTTGTTTTACTTCTGTCGTCGTTGGTAGCTCATAATAGTTTTCGAGATTTTCATAGCCGACTAGATCACTGTCTGCTATGTATTTCGACTCATCAAATTTGACATCTCGAACAATTTTTATTTTGTCAGTTTCGGGTACATAGACACAATAATATGACAAATGTAACTCGAATCCTATAAAAAAAACCTTGTTCTATCTTTTCATCAAGTTTTTTTCTCAACTTATCTGGTATGTGCATATACACTGCGCATCCGAATGTCCAAACGTGTGTTAGATTTGGCTTCAACTTCCACCATATCTCATGAGGAATTTTATCTGGTATTCGAGATTTCAGAATACAATTCTGAAGATAATTTGATGTAGCCACTACTTCTGCCCACAACTGTTTTGGTGCTTTCGCATGAGCCATCATACACCTAGCAGCTTCCATCAGTGTACAATTCCTTCGTTCAGCTATTCCATTGTGCTGAGGTGTGTGAGATGCAGTCTTCGTATGCATAATATCTCGATCAGTACAATAAGTCTTGAATTTGTTGAAAATGTACTCACCTCCACGATCTGTTTCTTGTACTCAGACAAAATTTGTTTCAAGGAAACAAAATGTGAGGTGGCTCTCAAATCAAGTACTCCTTCTCAAATTGAATTAGATGAATAGCATAGATCAATACTAACATAAGCTGTTGAGTTCCTTGTTGCCCTGTCTTCTCCTGTTCTAGAGCATTCTACTTTGTCTTCGACATAGTTTGAATCCAAAGGTTCGCTTCGATTCTGCTCTTTTTTGTTTCTAGGATTCTGATAACAGTCTACTGCTGCATGACCCCGTATATGACAATGAATGCATTCAATCTTTGGATTCAACCAACACTTATCTTCTGTGTGACCTGATCTTCTGCATCTATTGCAAATCTTCTTATCACCAAATTTTTTTTGTTGTTTTCTAAATTGTTGATCATTAGTCTTAGACTCATTCTTTTTAGACGACTCCCTCTTAAACTTAGACTTTTTAGAAGATTTATTCTTCTAAGTAAATAGAGCATTTTCAGAATCACTATTGTCGTCATAGTATTCACGAGCTTCTACTTTCTCTTTAACTCCGTCTATTGTCTTTTGAAGTGTCATTGT
Organism: Diphasiastrum complanatum; assembly: GCA_029204225.1. Taxonomy (NCBI): domain Eukaryota; kingdom Viridiplantae; phylum Streptophyta; class Lycopodiopsida; order Lycopodiales; family Lycopodiaceae; genus Diphasiastrum; species Diphasiastrum complanatum. The sequence continues at coordinate 3,898,447 of CM055093.1, read as the reverse complement.
CGCATATTTCGCCAATAAGGTTCTTGTTGTGTGGAATGACCTGGGTTGGGCTCGAAGAAAATAACTAACCTTTTTTTCTCTTGGAAATTGTAATTTCTGCACCAGAATTCTGCAAGGAAATAAACAGATCTTTTATCTTTCACATGAATGTGTTCAGGTCTTTGTCGTCCCATTGTAGGTAAGTTAATTAGTCTTCCAAGAACATGATCTGATTATGAGATCGATTCTCATTCTTGCTTTGCAATTCTTCTCATAAATCTTTTGCGTTCGAAATTGATGTAAGATCTAGCATTATATTGTCATGCATTGAAGACGCAATAATTGCTATAGCTTTGTCATTTTTTAAACTCCATTCTCGAAGTTCTTTACTAGGAGTAGCTATTGGCTCCTCCTCTATTGGTTCTACCCATTGCCATAGACCTAAGTCCTTCAATAAGAGTGAAGTCTTTAATTTCCAAATCAAGTAGTTTGAACCTTCTGGATTCAAGATTGTAGTGATCTTAGTCTGAATATTGCTGATCGACGACATCTTCTATTTTTGAATAACCTCCAAATAGCGGCTTGCTGATGGATGTATGAAGAATGTTGAGAGGGGTGCAAAGATACCATTGTATGGACTCTGATATCATTGTATCAGTTTTGAACTTGTGCGTCCTGATACCATTGTATCAGCTTTAATTCCGTAAGTTCTGATACCACTGTAGGAAAAATAGTAATTATTCTTCCACGGAGAACATGATGAAAGTTTGAATAAATCAAACTAATATCAGTCAGTGTCTTCAATTGAGTCTGTAACTAATCTATATACTAATAGAACAGTATTTGCTCTGATTGAATATGCGTGCGAAAATAATATGCGAAATTAAGAGACAACTTAAGACAATTTTAGACAAACAGAAACTATTGATCAAAAATGAATTTATAATTCTGAATCTGAATCTGTATACATCTCTTGTTGTCTTATCTCGTTGTTGTGTCTCTGATTGAGTGAGTTAGTTACAACGAGTAGTGCACATGTATTTATATTTCTACAAGACAGGTCTTTTGGCCTTTTATTTATGTGTTTTTTGTCTTGTTAATTCTATAACAGTAGATATCTAACTGTTTACGATGGTTGATATTCAAATAGACACTCTGTTTCCAGGGTCAAATAAATTTTGTTCGCAAATTATTTGCGACAGTCCATCTCTTCGTCTCAGCTTTGTGTTTCGCGAATTGTTTGTGACACTTGTCTCTTCGCGACATTTTCGTCTTTTGCGAATTGTTCGCGACAGATGACAACATTGAGCTTGAAGAAGAAATTCATAATATTTTGCGAACTGTTCACGACAGTTTCACGACAGGTGAGCTTGAAGAAGAATCCAGAAGATTTCGCGAATTGTTCACGACAACTTCGTGACATCTGAGATTTGAACAAGAAACAAAATATTTCACGACAAGATTTTGTTCGTGAATCTTTCGAACTTCAACAAGAAAGCCACGAGCTTTTACAAGAAATTGTTTCGCGAATCTTTCAAGTTGACTGCAAGATAAATTTTGCGAATCCTTCACAAATCTTTTGAGTTGGTTACAAATAGAAATGTTTTGAGTTCGCGTCATTCCCACTCATTTCGTTCATGTCGCTCAGGGTTAAAATATCACTCATGAGCTGCATCAGTGAGGGTCATGCTAAAAAGTATGAGTTTTCCTTTTGGAGTTGTCTCTCTATAAACTTCACATGCTTTCTCATAAATTTGAAGATAGCATGCGGGGTTGGTAGTACCATCATACCGTGGCAGATCAAGTCTAGGATCTTGTCAGTTATGTGGAATAGCTCCTGGTAATGGTATGACATAAGCCAATGAGTTGGGGATCCTTGGTGCTCCTGGTGCCTTAGGTGGTACTGGATTCCCTTGAGTTCTATTTGGACTATTGGCAGCCATGTTGAATTGCTCTTGGAGATTCCAAGATTGGGGATGGCTAGTTGACAGTTCCTGATCTCCAAGGGAACTTTCTTCCTCTCTCGAGATCCTAGATCTAGTCTTTCGACCTGATCTTAGTTGCATCCAAACAAAAGATCTTTTCTAAGTTTGTAGCTTGGGAACGTATGCATGGTGGGAATATGGTAATGTGGGAATGCGAGATGGGAAGGTGGATGTGATTGGAGAACATAGATGTAGGAATCAGCTTCGGGAATCAAATGGTAGAGATTGGAGATTTTGAGAGTGGATTTTAGATCTGGGAATTAGATCTCGGGGATGTGAAGGTAAGATCTGAGAAAGATAGGTGATAGGTGATTGGGAATGTAGCTATCACAAAATGCAAGAAAGTCAATGGTTTGCAAAAAACATGTTCCAAGTCACTTAGAACTTGTGTCACATTTGTTCCAAAATTTGTGAAAAACACGTTCTAAGTCATTTAGGACTTATGTTGCATTTTTTTCAAAATGCAAAAAAGACGAAGGAGGCTCCGACATCGAGATTTTGTCAATTTGCCGATGACGTCGGGACTGTGTGGCTTGTCTCTCAAAGCGGGTATTAATTTTATTCCCAAGATCGCCCTTTGCCTTTCCATTGCCTTGTCTAAAGGCCTTGTGAAGATGTCGACTACCCTATGCTTTGTTGAAATAAACACAGTTTTTATCTCGTTTCTTTCAACCCCCTGATCAAGTGATACTTGATGGCAATGTGTTTCATTCTGGAATGAAACACAAGGTCCTTCGTCAGATGTATAGCAAAGGTATTGTCCATATACAGAATTAGTGACTCCTCATTGTTTTCTCCTAGTCCATCTAGGAACTGTTTGAGCCATGTCAGCTCATTAGCCATCTTGGTTGTATCAATATACTCTACCTCACAAGAAGATTGGGCAGTTATGGTTTGTTGCTTGCTGAACCAAATAACAGCTGCATCTGAAGCAATGGTACATTCTCTTGAGATGCTCTTAGAGTCACCTTTCATAGATGCCCAACTAGCAACATTGTAGGACTTCACCAGAAAACTGCATCACGAGAACACAAAGACCATAGTCCTTTGTCTGCTACAGGCACTACAAGATCCTCTTGGAAATTTTCCAGTGTGTAGGTCCTGGATTAATGTTGAATTGGCTCAATCTGAACATTGCATAAGAAATGTCTGGCTGCGAATTGTCTGCCAAATACATCAATGAACCAATAAGCCTTCCGTATGCAACATTGCTTCCCGCTCTGCATCGTCTCTGGGATAGTCTTCATTCGTCAATATTGTGCCAGGTACCATTGAAGTATTCACTCCCTTGCAATTTGTCATCTGAATATCATCAATGATTTTCTGAATGTATCTTGATTGGTGTAGATACAATCTTCCACCCTCAAGATCTCTGTCAATCTGCAAGCCTAGGTAGCATTTTGCTTCACCTAGGTCTGATATTTCAACGTGTCTTGAAATATCTTCACTTCCCTAGAACCGGAAGGAAGTGGGACTGAGGCCTTAGTAGCCCTATTTTCTAGTCAAGTCACCATACCTTTAGGTGATATATTGAAGAATTCCAAACCCCTACGCCAAGCCTTAAGCACATGGGTTAGGGGAAAATGATACATGGATTTTGACATTTTGCGAGTAAATTTTTGCGAGTTTTGCGAGTTTCTTCTACCCATGATCCCACAAAAGGGTAGCACATGGTGTGCTATTCTTTTTATGCCACTACATGATTTTTGCATATCATGAAGATTTCCTTCCTATGAAAAGTATGTATGCTAGTGATTCCGACTTTCAGCATAATCAAAGTCATTAAGACTATGTTTTGAAAGAAGGATATTTATTCAAAGAAGATAAGCTATGTATTCCTATAGCATTTAGAGCCAAGATCCTTCAAGAAACCCATAGTCTACCCTATGCAGGACATAGGGGAATCCCTTCAACTCTAGAAGCTCTGAAAATATTCTTTTATTGGCCTACCATGCATCGAGACACAAGGCATTATATAAATGCATGTCTAGTTTGTCAACACAGTAAAGATGAGCGAGGATTAAAAACTCCAAGATTACTTCATCCCTTGCCTATTCCTGAAGCTCCCTGGGAACATATTACCATGGACTTTATCTCTGGGCAAAAATGGAAATGAGATGATATGGACTATCATTGATAGATTTAGCAAACATGCTCATTTTATTCCCTGTAAGAAAAAGCTTAAGGGATCCAAAGCTGCTCATTTGTTTATCTATCACATCTTTAGATTGCATGGACTACCCAAAAGTATAGTGTCTGATCGGGATACGAGATTTACTAGCAACTTTTGAGAGCCCTTTTTGGTAACCTAGGGACAACCCTTAAATTCTCTTCTTCTTTTCACCCCCAAACTGATGGTCAAAGTGAAATTACTAATCGAACCATCATAGATCGACTGAGAAATTATGTAATTGATCAAAAGGCTCAATGGGAACACTACCTCCCTATACTAGAATTTGCTTACAATAACACCATTCATTCTTATACTTGTAAAGCACCTTTTGAAGTAATGTATGGAAAACCTATTGTGCCTCCTGTATTAAGGACTAAAGAAAAGATATTTGTCTCAGATGAATTTGTGCAGGATTATCAAAACACCTTTTTGAAGGTTCAACAATCCATTGCAAGTGCACAATAGAAACAACAGAAAACTGCAAATATGCATCGGAGGACAATCAAGTATGAAGAAGGAGAACTAGTTCTCCTACAATTTGAAAAGAAAAGGCTCTGGAAAAAGAAGGGCAGCATGAAACTCTACCCAAAACTAGCCCAAAAGTATTATGGACCCTTTAAAGTCAAGAAAGTAATCAATGAGGTTACATGTGAACTTGACTTGCCTATTACTTGGAAAATCCATAACAAATTCCATGTAAGCTTGCTAAAGAAATTCAATGGTCCAGAACCAGAAGGATTTACAGATTCCGAACCACCAGAAGTTCAAGGAACCGAAGAAATCCTTCAACCTGAGCAGATCTTGATGCACAAGACAAGAACTGGAAGAAAACGGATAACTTCTATATTATACCTCCTCAAGTCTAAGAACTATCCTACTACGGATGCAAGATGGATGGAAGAAGAATTCTTCCTAGAATATCCAGAAATTTTAAATGTTTATTTGAGAAATGTCCGTTGAGGACAACACTTAATGCGTCGAAGGGGTGTAAAATTGTATAGACCAAATTGACCAAGAAATAAAGGCTATCTAACCTTCCATTTTTTTTTTTTTATGAAACGTATGTTGAATATTAGAGCTTATTACTCTAACTGATGAAATATGAATGCAGGCATCATTACCTGAAGAACTTGTCACTATACATTTTGCTCTCTGAAATAGGAAATAACCAATATACTAATCATGAAGGTAGACACATAAAAAGAGAAAAAAATATACAAGTCAAAAGGAGCCAAAGAAAGCAAAACAAAAAACCCAAAATAAGAAAGATGGAGAGAATTTTATGTAGCAGGTGGGAAGTGGTAGTAACGCCTTAAGCGACCACCATTTACCAATGTTGGTAATGGGGTTCCTTCCAAGGTGGCAAGTTGCACATCACCATTTTCATAAAATGATCAGTGGTAGATGAAATTGTCTCTTCTAATAGGCTCACAGCTTGATCGTCCAAGTATTTGGATCACAACTCTCACATCCTGGTCTTGATTCTCAAGTGTGATTCGGTTTGTACCCCAGTCATGGCATACTTTGGCTAACTTTAGCCATAGCCTTCCTAACAGAAGTCGATAGGATGAGGTTGCTTTTGGAAGATCTAAAATAGTGAAGTTAATGAGAAAGCGAAGATCAGTGACCTTCACATGTACATTCTCCATGATTCCCATGGGCTTGACACAACTCTGATCAACAAGTTTTGTAGAAAAATCTGCGGGTTTTAAGGCACTCAGTCCTCACTCTTGGTATATGTGTGAAGACATAATGTTTCCACCTGAACCACCATCAATAACGGCACGAACTGAGAGAAGGTTCTTGTGTTGAACATGTAGGGTAACATTACTTTTCTCATTTTCCCAAGTGGCACCTATGGCCATCATGAATTGGTCATCATTACTTTCTCCATCCATGGAGGGTCCGGTAGGTGTATCTTGGGCCTTGGCATTTTGCGAGTTTCTTTTTTGCCATGATTCAACAAAAAGATAGCACATGATGTGCTACCTTTTTTACTATACTACTTCATTGTTTATCATTAAAAATGTGGCTTGGTACATAGTTAAAACTGTCGCAAAATATAAAAAAAAATTCAAATTAATTTTTTTTTTTGTAGCCTCCAAAGGTAGCACGCCGGCGTGGTCAGCCCGGGCACGGTGGCGTGCTAGGTTTGGAGACTATTTTTTTTTTCGGGCTGTCAGGCCGTGCACGTCGACGTACTAGGTTTGGAGGTTACAAATGTTTTTTTCTCATTTCATAGTGCTATCTTTAAAAGTTGCAAATCTTGTTTTTGTGGTTTTACTTAGCACGTCGGCTTACTATGTTTGGAGGTTGAAAAAAATATTTTGAAATAATGTTTTTACTCAAAATTTGATTCTCAAATGTGTCAAAATAGATTTTCTATTTTATAATTTACTTGGCTAGCACACCGACATGCTAGTCAAATCAGCTCCAAAAAGAAATTTATTTTTTCAAAAGGTTTAAAAAAAAAAACTTCATCTTTTTAAACTAAAAAATTTGCAAGCTAGCAAGTCGGTATGCTAGCTTTTACAACTTCAATAAGTTTGTCTTTTGTTCAAAAGTCTGTATGGACTAAAACAGGCACCAAGTTCTTGGTATGCAAGATGCCCCTATGATCATGCCCTTCCATTCATATTGTGTGTGGTTGTGGATTTAGAGTGGATTAGTTTTCTTGCTTTCCTAGTTGTGGATTAGATTTCATGTTTTCTTGTGGATTAATGTAGGAGCCAACATTCAAGTAAACTAAATAGGCTAGAAATGTGGCATAAATCTTGCATATTCTCTAACATTCTAGCTCTTGATGTTCTTGGGATGTCCAAGAATCAAAAGGCTGGTTAGTTTCTTGATTCTTGGACTTCTAACATGCTGTAGATTAGTTTCTTGCTTCTTGTTCTGTGGATTTATGCAAGTTCAGTGTAGTGTAGGATCTGATTTCAATCCGCTTTTAGAGTAAGTAGCAGTAGAAACTACTAAACGTTCATTGGTTTGCATGCTGATCTATGAATGAGCGTTCTTGGCTTGCATCCTATGTTGAATGTAAGTGCGTTCAAGAGTGACGTCTCTGAGTAGTCCTCTGACAGACAGGACAAAGAAAATCTATACAACAACGAAACTCTGTCCCTTCTGCCTGGGTTGGCATCGTAAAAACAAGAAACTATCTAACGAATGCCATGAAGCCTGATAACAAGTAGAAACGGTTCTATAAGCAAGAAGCAAAAAGGTAAAAAGATAGGTCCTCTGGAGCAGGGGATTAGTCAATACAAAAATTTCTCCAAATTTGGCCCTACGGTACCCAAATAGCGAATGTAGCCCATCACTAGGTCACCCGCACTCCGCTTGATAGAATGGTGATGAAAACTCCCCAAAACACTTTTCTCCCTGTCTGTGACATCGCTCTGTCCGTTGGCTCTAAGCAGCCAGTTCAGGGGTCATTTTGGCCCAAGGATGGCCAAAATAGGTGCTTTCTAGCTAAAGATAGCCCATAACCAAAATGCCTTGCAAAATGAACTGGTTCTTCATAATGAAGATTTTTAATGAAGTGAAGTTCATTTTGGACTTCGGGTCCCTTCACTGAATTTCAGATTGAAGAATATTATTGAAGAGTATGGCCACTTTGCCCTTCAAGCTTTCAAGGGCCCTTTCATCTATCATCCAATGGTGAATATCCATCCTATGGTCCACAGGGCTCCCTGAGATCTTCATCTTGATCGTAGATAAGCCTCCTTCTTGATCTGACAACCAGATCTCCATGTGCCCGTTGTAGTTGTCTCCTTCAGCCGTTGGGTCCCTAAGTACGCTACGGACTCCTCCTGATGGGCGCATGCGCTCTTCTCGCGACCTCCACAGCCCTCCATCTCCATGTCTCTTTGCTCTCTTCATGCTTCAAATTATGGCTATGACAGCTTGACAAAATCTGATCCAACTCCTTCTCTAGGTTGCGGCATGTCACGGCCTCCTACAGGTGGATTCATCTTGCTAGGGTGCCCTCTTTCATGCTTTTACAGCACTGAAAATAGATTCATACTGAGAAAGATCCTCAGCTTTGCCTTCATATACCCTAGCTCATAGAAACCTCCATATCAAGAGAGTCAATTTCTCCTCCTGTAGTTCGTGGCTATCTGTGGCCACTTGGGAGTTGCCTTGCCTTACTAAAATGCCTACCTCCAGCTTCTTATAGATCCTGAAACAAGCTCCTATAGAGAAAGCCTTCCGTTTTTCCGCTTGCAAACCCTAGCAGCTTTGAAGAGAAGGATATTATGTGCTTTACTCAGGCTTTTCATGAGATTCCTTTTGCAATTGCCTAGCCCACTGAGGTTGCCCTACCTCTGGCTCTCCGATGCAATTTACAGTTCTACAATTGATGCGGTATTGACTGCAAACAAGCCGATTTTCTAAGAAATCCGTCAACACCCCACAAAACTGGAAATTTATAAAATTTTTTCTCTTTTCAACCAAATTTGATCCTGTAAATTGCCATGGCCCTCCATCACTGCTCTTTGCAAAATCCCTTGCAAGCCCTGTTTTGCCAAACGGTTGTCCACACAGTGAATTATAAAGACACCATCGATGATTTCCCTGAAACCATCAAAACTACAAGTTTCTTCATGAATTCTCCCTAGAATCCACCTACGACGATCGTTCTGATCTTCCCCGAAGCTCCGATCGAAGGAACTTTGCTGTCTCATGCCATCCGTGTTGAAAATTCCAGAATTCACACGTGTGGGGAATGTCCACAAGAGTGACTGATCTTGATTAAGCTTTGTGATTGGCACAGTACCCTGATTCTAGATTGTTCAACAAGATCTAGTTCAGAAGATATGGCTAATTCACAATCTAGCATGCTAATCAATAGACTATGACAGCAATGAATCAAAGAATGATTAAAAGTACAAGATTACAATGCATAAGCATTAGCCTCAACACGAGTTAGAGAGAGAGAGAGCTAGAGAGATAACAAGAAAAAACAATTCAGATCTAACCAAGCATGAAATAGCTACAAAACTTTGGTTCTTCATTACTTTGTGAATGAGAATGATAAGTACATTTATAGGAGAGCCAAAATTTGTGGTACTCCTTGCATTCAATGCACATCCTACACCTATTCAAGTGCAAACAACTATTAACTTTGACACCTAACTACTAGCATGCATAGGTTGCACCTAACTTCTACCTACTTTCTTCAAATGGCAATTTCTCAACTAGCCATGTACAAATCTACATGCATGTGTCCATTAGAGTGATTGCATGCTTTGCATGTCACTATGGAAACTTAGGACATTATGCATTTATTGTGGCTCGAGTTTCTACAAGGTCATAATTGACCAATTCCATGTGAATTTCTATATGCATGTCAAACTAGACATTGTCAACATTATTGCATATCATACTAGACCAACTAGACTTTATGCATTTCACTAGAATTTGATCTACCTAACCCAAACTCACCCTATTCTACAAGGATATGTGCTCAATTCACATACCTTGGATATGTGCAAAATATTTACATGGGTAGGATCCCCCAAACATTAACAACAGATGATAGATATGTTTTACAATTTTTAACAATCCAAACTGCCGATACCCTATATGGAGTCCTCTCTCCTAAGACGCTCCGAGTGCTATTTTTCCTGGTGAAAGACGCTATTCCATAGCTTCACCGGATCGTGCATACCTGCAACACCTTGTAGCTCTGATACCAAGTTAAAATTCTGTTAGGATCTAGTGCAGTATGCAGATCACATCACACAATCACCATAGCCACTTCTCACAATCTCTCAGAGATGGCACAACAAAAGATTTAGATTACAAAGAAACGATGTACATATAGAATATTCACAAACTGCATGAAAAGGCAGGTGTCCTAAAATTGGCCTACCACCTGTCAAACTAAGGTCGGGCCCAATATGGCCAAATTCGACCGAAAAACTTGGGACATGCCCCCAAGTATAGCAAGTACTATAAATAACTATGTACAAGCTAATTCTTCCTATGTGTGGCTACCCGGATAACCCAAGTAGCCGTCTACGAGATCAATGCCCGATCAATATATCCTAATGGGTAACATCCCGATCACAACCATATATAGTAAACCAAATAAACTGTACACTAATTACATCATCACATTTAGAGCTTATACTAATGAATAAGATCACAAGCTGATTTCTAACTGCCCACCTCTAAAATCTATAAGAAGGAGCCATTTCCTTTGTATTGTATCATCTTCCATTCTCATTCTAATAAAATTCTCTTGGTTTCTCCATCTCCATCTCCATCTCTCTCTCTCTCTCTCTCTCTCTCTCTCTCTCTCTCTCTCTCTCTCTCTCTCTCTCTCTCTCTCTCTCTCTCTCTCTCTCTCTCTCTCTCTCTCTCTCTCTCTCTCTCTCTCTCTCCCCCTACGTTGGGATATAATAGCTTTGGGTAGGTGCTCGAGCCCCCAAAGCCTTTCTCAACCTAGGCGTTCTCTCTCTCTCTCTCTCCACTCTCTTTCTACTCTCTCTCCTCTCCCTCTCTCTTCTTGCTATGCAGGTGAAGGCGAGGTTGACGCTCCCAGCGACGGACCCCTATGTTACATCGACGACACAACATTGGGTAGTGTTGTCCATGCACCTTGTTGATGATAAACTAGGTAGAGTTTTTGAGTTTGGTCATCAAGGTGTGATACACCAAGTGAAAAATCTTATATTGGTAGGTTTTCTTATTTTTTTTGGCTTGATATTGCATTCTTGCACATTTCTTGTAACCCAATGCGATGTGTTTGTATCAATCTAATGTGACTGGATTTGGAGTGAGATTCTCAATGTCTAGCCCAATGCCTCGAGTCTCTTTATAGGCTCCATGTTGAGCTCTAGTCAATGGCCCCAAAAATAACTTATGAGTCACTCTAATTCATAAGATTGATTTGGGACCATAGGGTTTTTTTACCTCACTGGGTTCTAGCTTCCCTGACCTACTCTACTAGAAAGAAACCATATCATATATCCTTTTGCTAGTCACAAAATTTTGGGTCTAGTATGTGGAGGACCTCCCCTTTACTCTTCATGCGATGTACTATATGTTAACAATATTTGGGGAATTACTTGTTAATTTACAATCGTTATGATTGATTCTAATGATTTCATGCTAGTTTTACTCAATGTACACACCTCTAGCTATAATTTTGGTCTAAAATTCTTAGGGTGAATTGAAGCTATTCAGTAGTTGTGAGCAAGGTCATTAGATTGTAGGAACTGTATGGGAGCTTGAGAAGTAAAAAACTAGTGTATTTTCATGACTATTTGAATGTTAATAAATCTATAGCCTAAGGGACAACATGTAATCTAAAATTTTGAATGAATTATCTCTTATTCAATCCATCATACACCTGTTTTGGTGCTTGGAGGCTTAGGCACCATTCACTTGAAGTTCTCATGCTAGGTGCTCTCTAAAAAAGCATACTAGACCCATAGATTATTTTTGGATCTTATTGAAGCTTCTACGAGTCTCTAATATACCTAATTAGTTTTCTTGTAATGTCTATTTGATGTCAGAGGTAGCTTGGAAGTGGCTTCTGAATTCCTCCAATTAAAAGTATGTCCTCCTATAGAAGATTTGAGCCTTTACTACTCACACATGTGGGTAGTATGGCCTCTGATGATTTGATAAACCTCTTTTGAACCTCATCTCCCTTTGTACTATGCTTTACAGCATCCAATTTGGTGCCTTGTCGCCAAAGTTATGATCGTCGTAAGTTTGGGAATTTTTAGAGTAAAATTGGCAAAATTTGTGAAAAATGCATAATATACCTTGATCTAGGCCAAGGTTTGTTACATAAACTTAATCCCACATGGTTGGAGACTGTTTCCACATGTGAATCTAGGAATAGAGTGGCTTGTATGTAATATCAAGAGCCATGGAGGTAAATAATCAAGTTTTGTAGCTAATGGGCAAATATTCCAATTTCTAGCTTTTCTTTTAGAGGTGCAATTTCATTGGTTGGCCTTGTATGAGGGTGAGACTTTATGACTGGAAGTGAAACTAGTGTACTTGTCATGTACCATAATCATATAGGGTGTACATATGATTTAATTCAATTTCTAGTGGCTAAAAAGGCCAAAAACTAGTTTTCTAAACATATGACACATGGCATCAATCTACTGATTGCATGAGCCACATCCTTTGGTTAGGTGTCATATCCCATGTGTAGAGGACAGCTCACACATGTGGAATAAGCTGAAGTAGGCGCATTTTGAGTTCTAGAAGATTTCCAAGTAGATCTCCATATAGAAGGAAAATAGACCAAAAGTGCTCAAAGTAGAAGGTTTTGTCCAAGTGTTAGTTTTGCATGATGAATCATCATATGACAAAGCACCTTCACACATGTGGGATCATAGGGATGATCAGTACCACGAGCTCTCACTTATTGTATATATAGAGCCACATTTGGCCATACTCAGTGTGAGACACCAATCTTGGTTTTGGAAGCAATTTTGAGTGATTCTCTCCATTTGTCTACATTTGTTTTGATTGTTTTGAGGTTCTATCAATGTGTACTTGATTTTCAGGTTGGAGTCCGTACTCAGACAGTGTTTCACACGTGTAAAACCAAAAATTACACTTACCTTCAATTAGTGATTGTTCTTGTTAGGATTTTGTGTCTAGAATTGATCTAGATTGATCTTAATCTGAAGTAGATTGATAGATCAAGTAATCTGACAACCAATCCCTCTTGAGGATCAGATTAGGATCCACTCTTGGTCCTTTTTGTACTTTTTTGCACATGGTATCAGAGCCTAGTACAAGAGGTTTTGTTGAAATTGATAGGGTTAATCCAAATCAAAGCCAAAATTAGCAGTTTTTTGGAAACTAGTCAAATTTTGTGTAGCGAGTTGGATTTGATAGCTATCCTCAAAATTTTTGGTCCAGATCTTGTTGTGGGCTGTAGGAACTCATTTCACACGTGTGAGATCATACAGCTCCGGTTTTGACTGAGAAATTTCAAAAATTTGTAGAATTTGACTCACACACCCAATTTGAGAGATTTTTGGTGCAAAATCAGGCATTTTCTATAGAGAATCTAATCTCTTGATTAGTTCTTGGATTAGATCAGCCAAGAAATTAAATTTGAAGCTTGAATTAGGTGCATTAATTAATTATTGATTTTTTGAGTGCATGTTGAAGTTGAGAGAGATTTTGCTAAAAATCATAGATTAAGGAGTGATATGCAAGGTGAGAGGTTGAAATCCATTGTACCATCACTCTAGATTTGTTCAAGAGTGATAGGGTCAAGTTTAGAAGAATCAATTTGCTAGAAAACATCTTTGGATCTGTCCTCCAAGTGAAACCTTTGAGAGTTTCTAGTGCATATAGAGCATCTATGCAAATCTTTTGTAGAATTTGACATAGATTGGCTTAAATTGAGAGTTCTAGAAAAGAGATTGAGATCCAAGTCACATTGTTCAACCCTACTCAATTTGTTTGAGTGATTGTAAGGTTTGAAAAGATTCATTAAGGTGTCTATGGCAAATGTGTAGAGAGAGATCCAATTTTCTAAGAGTTCCTTCCTTTGTAGAGGGCAAGATCTAGAAGCTCATTTTGTGTTGTTATTGGTGGAGAGTTTGTCTTCTCCTAAGTGATCAAATCTTTCTAAGTGGCATTAGCTCTTTGAAGCACAATATCTTAGTGAGAAAAATCACAACTTTTGATTTTGAATTTCATTCCAAGTCTTAAAAGGTAGAGTAATTGGTGGAATCCAATAGGAGTGATTGAATTCAATTTGTTGAGCAAAAATTGACATAGAATGTATGAAACTCAAATTAGTTCTATTCAAATTTCTTTGTGAGAGTGTGAGGGTCAATTTGTGATCCCATTTGATGTCTAGAATGAGGAGGAGTCCATATTTGAGTATTCATGTATGGTTGAGATCTTTGTGAATCTCTAGTTGTCTAATTTTTAAGCTTTGTGAAAAATTGGTGGTATAGTTTGTTTTCAAATCAAATCAAATTCATTCTAAATCTCAAGAGTGAGATTATTTGGGTCAAGAGTGAGTCCAAAAGAAGTGATTAAGTTTGATTTTCATGTGTTTGAAACAAAACCCATCTTTTGTTCAAGAATCTCAAGTGTTGAGAGAACAACTCAAGTGAAAAGAAAAATCTAGGTGTCAAATCTTTTTCATATCCAATTCAACTTTCAAAAGAAAGAGTCATTGGTATTTGATGAGTCCAATAGGAGATTGGATTTGATTTCTTTAGTGATTTGATTCAGAGATTGTTTGCTTTTGTCTTACTGATCAAAGCAAAGTTTCCAAGTGACTAGTCATTATATTTGTAGAATCATATCACAGGTTTTTATTCACATGGCATCAATAGGTGGCATCCTATTGAAGGAAAGAAAGGATCCTGAGTGCAACCTTTTGGCAAGGGAGGATATTTTTTCTCAAGATGCTACAGAAAGAAGACCAGTCCATCCAAGGAGAACCAAAGCAAGGGGGCCGAGGTGAAGGAGGGAACTTCAAGTTCAAAATGCAAATACAAGAAGGACAAGTCCAAGGAAAGGTGTTTCCTTTGTGGAAAGGTGAATGAGGCTTAGAGTCTCACAAGGACTTGCAAGATTTTTCTTCAAGAGTCCATCACAACACATGTCAAATCTTTTGAAATTTTTCATTTGGAAGTGCATTGTTTGGTTCAAGATGCAAAGATAGATGTCACTTTCATGAAAGTAACTTGGATTTATTTTATGTCCTTGGAAAGTATTTTGCTTGGAACTTTAGATAAGTTCAAACGTATTGTTATAATCCAAGAGAAATCAATCAAGAATAAGGAGCATCAATCACAAAATGAGAATAGTTTCATTTATGCTCTGACCAATTCAGCCCATAGACTCAAGTTCAAGATCATCATGTTTTCCATCAAGCTAAATTTACCAGGCTAGATTTTTGAGGAGTGTGAAAAATGCAAAAATAAGCTTGGTAGAGGCCAAAAATCTTGTATATAGATAAACACACATGTGTGGAGCCTGTTCCCACATGTGAAACTAGTGTACTTATCATGTACCATAATCATATAGGATGTACATATGATTTAATTCAAGTTCTAGTGGCTAAAAAGGCCAAAAACTAGTTTTCTAGACATATGACACATGGCATCAATCTACTGATTGCATGAGCCACATCCTTTGGTTAGGTGTCATATCCCATGTGTAGAGGACAGCTCACACGTGGAATAAGCTGAAGTAGGTGAATTTTGAGTTCTAGAAGATTTCCAAGTAGATCTCCATATAGAAGGAAAATAGACCAAAAGTGCTCAAAATAGAAGGTTTTGTCCAAATGTCAGTTTTGCATGATGAATCATCATATGACAAAGCACCTTCACACATGTGGGATCATAGGGATGATCAATGCCACGAGATCTCACTTATTGTATATATAGAGCCACATTTTGCCATAATCAAGGTGAGACACCAATCTTGGTTTTGGAAGCAATTTTGAGTGATTCTCTCCATTTGTCTACATTTGTTTTGATTGTTTTGAGGTTCTATCAATGTGTACTTGATTTTCAGGTTGGAGTCCGTACTCAAATAGTGTTTGACACGTGTGAAACCAGAAAGTACACTTACCTTCAATTAATGATTGTTCTTGTTAGGATTTTGTGTCTAGAATTGATCTAGATTGATCTTAATCTGAAGTAGATTGATAGATCAAGTAATCTGACAACCAATCCCTCTTGAGGATCAGATTAGGATCCACTCTTGGTCCTTTTTGTACTTTTCTACACACTATGATCTTCATAGATGATCATTCCAGATTCACTTGGATCTATCTTTTATCCTTGAAAAGTTTGGTGTTTGAAACTTTTGTCAGAGGACCAAGTTGCTTTGAAGATGCCATTAAGTGTCAAAGTTGGAGATATGCTATGCGAGTAGAGTATGATGCCTTGATAGAAAATCATATATGGGATCTAGTAGATCTTTTTCAAGAGAAAAATGTTCTTGGTTCTAAATGGGTGTTTATGTTGAAATAAAATCAAGATGGTACTATCAATAAGTACAAGGCTAGGATTGTGGCATAGGGGTACTTGCAAATCAAAGGGATAGATTTTGAAGAGACTTTTGCTCCTGTTGCTAAGCTAGTCACTATTATAATGCTCATCTCACTTGCTACTTCCTTTCAAAGAGAATTGTTTCAACTTGAGGTCATTAATGGTTTTTAAATGGATACTTGTAGGAGGAGATCTTCATGACTCGAGGGCTTCATCAAAAACTTGGAGAAGAAGACGTCGTGTGTTTTCTCAAGAGGAGTCTTTATGGACTCAAGAAAGCACCTAGAACTTGGTATTCTTAAGTGTTTATTGTGAAGAAAAATGAATCAATTAAGATCCATAAACATCTCTTGATCTTTGGTTAGAAAGATAACACAAAATTTATCAATGCCAATGTAGAAAACCAACATCTACTCAGTGAAAGAGATGCAAACTCAACTAGATCTTGATCATACATCAAACATAAGATATTATGAAGTTGTTGTCTGTACAAAAATAATAAGCTACTATATTTTGTGGATTTAAAATCTACCAATCAAAGTCCGTCACCACTATTATAGTTTGTCACAGATGGACACCATTGATTGGGACACATAAGTGTTGAAGCCGCGTGAAGTCAAAAAAAGCATTTTGACAAAGGGCCCATTTTGAGTTCTAATATCCCCTAATGAAAAACTAATTTCCTAAGGCCTTTTTCATCAAAAATTGAAACCTGAAAATACTTAGAAAAAAATCATAAAAAATTCAAAAAACCCTTGAAAAAATCCAAAAAAAATCAAATTTTCATAAGAACTCTCGCAGAGCCTACTGAAGTTCCATCTCAGTGAGACCAGGACACAGAGAAGCTTGCAAGAGTTAGTTTCATAATTAAGTGCATGTGCGAGAGTTCCCAGTGAAAAAAAGTGAGAAAGTATCAGTGAACCCTCGCAGACAGTGAAATTTTTAGTTCCAGTGATCAAGATCTCTCGCAGAGGATTCTGAAGTTCCATCTCAGTGAGACCAAGACACAGAAGAGCTTGCGAAAGTTAGTTTGATTCCAGTGAGCAAAAAATTGGATTTAAGTGCAAAATGAAGATTCAGCAAATCCTTCTAGTAAAAACTCTCGCAGACCATCTCAATTGATTCAGAATTTTAAATTATATCAATGATGAAACCTGCGAGAGTTAGTATGAAGATCTGGTGAAGATCAAGTCCAAAAAGTGGTTTTTAACTCTCGCAGACAGTGAAATTTTCACATAGTGAGATCTAACCCAGATCCAGCTACTATGAAGCTTGCGAGAGTTACTTCCCAGAGATCTGAAAGATATCAAATTTTTTACCTGCAAAAACAGCTAAAGAACCCTCACACAGCCAACCCTCGCACAAGATAACTCTCGCAGACCAGATCAGTGAGATCTGCATTAGATCCAGCTACTGTCAAAATCTCAAGTCAATTAGTGCAAGGAGAAAAAAGTTATCAAGGAAAAACCACCGCAAAAGGCCTAAAATTCATTCCGGCAGATTAGAGCAATCAGATCCTTGAAGATCCAGACTGCATCCTATTGTATAAGCAAGATCCAATCACTTTGGAACCCACCACCGGATGAATCTGAGATCGGGACGATCAATAGCATGTAGGATAGCAAATCAGACACCACACCTTTCCACATTAGCAGCTGTGCAACAAGAGGCAGAACTGAAACCAGCACCAATGGATCCAATGGGCCAACCTGTACCTATCGCACCCTTGCATGCCGTTCGGAGTGCACCATGGATGGAGATACCAAAATACGATGAATTCTCAGATCCCATCCGATTCCTCCATATCTATGAGCAAGCTTGTGAAATCTATGGCGAATGGACACCTGTAAAGAAGCTGATGCTATTCCCTATGTCCTTACTTGCAGTGGCTCAGGATTGGTTTTTCAACCTGTCAGAGGAAGAGATATCCACCTGGGAGGCGGTTAAAGCGGCTCTCATTACGTGCTTTAAACCAAGAAAGTTTCTGGAAGACCCGTTTCTCTTGCTAAGCAAAGTCAAGGTGGGAAAACGAGAAAGGGTCCGGGATTATATTGAACGGGTCAAACATCTACGATCCGAGTGCAGTGCAGTCCTGACTCCCGATCATGCGGTGATCATGTGGTTCCTAGCCGGATTACCATGAAGCATTAGAAGAGAACTGAAAAGATGGGAGTAGTATGCTACTCTACAAGAGGCTATGGAAGATGCCATCAGGAAAGAGAATGAGGGATCTGACGACGAATATCCTTCCACCCACACTCCTACTCTCTCAATCGCATCATCATCGTCAAACACATCTGCTCTATCCACAGAACTGCTATTGGAGCAAATGACAAAATTACACAAACAACAGATGGAACAACTTACAATGCAGTTTGACCAGAAACTGAAGGCCTTACAAGGAACTGTAGCAGTAACTCCACATCAACCGGAACCAATTCAGCTGCAGTATCCTCGATGAGAGAATGTATGGTGTTCAGTATGCATGCAAAACCATACAGTGAACGAGTGTCCAGTCCTAAAGCAAAATCTGAGACTGACACATAGATTCTGCCATCTGTGCAATGCAACATCGCACGATACGGCATTTTGTCCATTTAACCCCAGGGTTGTTCAACAGAAGAGAAGTCCCTATCAGACTTCTTATCATTATCAGCACCAAGGTACGGCGCACCCAATCAACCACAACGCATGGCCTTACCTGCTCCACCAGGGCCAGCCAATCAACAAGTGGCCCATGTAAACCTAACAACAACAGAACAAGAATTGCAAATGTCACCTCAACCTGAGCAGCAGCAGTGGTACGGACCAAATAAACCATTTATGGATCCTATTATAAATGAATATGTATCGGCCTATACAGCTCAAACTCAACGTCAAGGTGAAAGAAATTACGGCTGCTACGGGTGCGGTGAGGGACACAGAATTGTAGAATGTCCCTACAAAGGACAATATACAACTTCCTGCAGGGATTGGGGTTATGGACATTATTTCAAGAATTGTCCATTTAAACTTGGAACCAGTGCACCTCTTAACCTCATTGGCATACAACAATCAGCAGTTCCAGCAGGGATGCCATCGAAAGGACGACACGACTACTCTCCTGTGTTAGTTGTTACGCGAGCACAGAAGAGGAAGGAAGTGGCTCCCTCACCACCACCATCGGTCACTAACGACCAACCCTCAACTTTAGCACCATATCCAAATGTGAGGGAAGAGAGAAGGCAGTACCAGAAAATAAGACACTGGGTACAAAAAACATAAGAGGAGGAAAAAGAGCAAGAACGAAACAATCCCACAAAACCTCCAGTCGGCGTCAAACGAGATTCGCAACCGGGCTCACCACTACGCACTGATCAGAATGATCGGTTGCACCAACATGAACCACCTTTTCACATGGTGGAGCCTGAGTAACCACGCACTGAAATGCTCACACTCTTGCTATCAAGCCATGTTAGTTTACCCCTCGGAGAACTACTGCGGATTGCACCACAAGCGAAAAGCCTTTTTGCTGAATGGGCCAAGGCGGATGAGGAGCCAGTAGTGCCTGAACCCATTTTTTGTGCGGGCTATGATGAAACAAGTAACGTCCTCCACATCGGAGCAGCATGGAAAAGTCAGAAACACAACATCACTTTGCCAATCAAACACAAGAGATACGAGGATGAGGCGGTAGTGGTAGATGGAGGATCAGGTGTCAATCTGATCTCCACTACTTTGTACGAAAAATGGGGATTACAAGGATTGAAGCCAGCCAGATTCGCCATCAAGCTAGCAGATCAATCCTGTGTGAAAACCAAAAGGTGTAGTTGTTGATATTCCCATAAGGATATCAGGCATGCAGTATGTGATTACTTTTGTGGTCATGGATATACCTGAATCTCCATCTGCATACCTTATTTTACTGGGAAGACCATGGTTGAGGGCTGCGCAGGTAGTACACAACTAGGGTACAGGGAAACTCACCTTCAAGAACAGAGAACATGCTGTAAAGGTAGATCCAACCACATGGACGGTGAAACCTATTGCACCACGGAATCCGTCATCCAGACAGCAACACATCTGTTGAATAACTTTCTGGTTATTTCAACATTTCGCAAGGACAGAATCCAGTCTACGCTGCTGAGTCAGATAGTGGAATCCTTTCTGGAATTCCCTAACCCCTCCGTTGTGCCATATGACTGGCATAGCTTCCTTATTCCAGAATTAACTAACTCCATCAAACCCAACAACCGTGAGCGAATCGCAGCAGGCCCCTTGTTGTGTAACTTTGCCTGCACACTTTTTGAGATGAAAGTGCGCGGTTTCCAATGCTCATCCCTCCTATCTACCCTTGTGCCACATACTAACCTTTACCCACCATCTCAAGCATCTACCTCCTCCTAACCTGCAGTCATTAACACAACGGCTAGCAAACGAATGCGTGGCACTGCCTCTACTTCCACATCTCCACTTGTTACCCGACGACGTGTCTCCACTGTCGCACTAACCACTCCATCAACCATCGCCACTTCGTCTTTTGTGCAACCCCCCACTCCAATTTCTATTGTTGCTACCTCTCTTCCTATTCCATCCACATCTGTTTATGTCTCCATCCCCGTTTCTTCTGTTGATACCACTCCTACTTCTCTTCCAGTGTCCGTTGCTCCATCTATCACCATCACATCCTCCATTACTCCTGCCACCACTATTGCTCCTCTCACATTCAACCCTTCTGATTCGCAACTATCCCCCGACACTCTGGCATGGATGCAAGTTATCAATTTTTCACCTCCATGCCAGACACTTTCCGCTCCATCCTCACCTTCTTCCATATTCCACACCACCCTTCAGTTCCCCACTGTTCCTCCCATCCTCTCGTTCGGACAAACCGTCCTCGCCCCTGTTTCCACTTGTTTCTCACACCCCACCCGCTTCGCCAAAGGTTGTTGAGGGCAGCCAACCGCTGTCTGATGACGCATTTGTACAAACAGTTTTTGTAGAATCACCAGATCGGACTGAACCTACCGCCCCAGATGGCATCAGGATAAATGAAAACCTGATTGAAGACAATGACGACGGAATTTCACAAGTCGTCAGGGCCGATACAACACAAGCTCCTGCTAGTGCCAGTGTACCAGCTGCTCCCACAGATTTAACGACGGCGTACCAAACCCTAGGAAAATACATCCTGGATGCGGTAGTAGCCAAAGCTATTCTGGAAAGCAGGGTACTACAGTTGGCAACAAATAATACACAAGTGCGAGCTAACCTCACCAAGCTGCAGCAAGAGCTGATTTTAGCTCAGCAACACGAACAAGAAGGGCACCAGGAGATTGCCAAGTTGCAGCAGAAGGAGGAAGGCCTAAACAAATATATTCAAAGCCTCTCCAAAGTGCTGACAAAGGCCTCCACAAAGGTGCGGGAGCTTCAAACTAAAGCATCCCAACGGCTTGCCCCCATCCAGGTGCAACTTACACTTTTGGAAGCAGAGAACACGCGGCTGGGGACGGAGGTTAAGGCCTTACAAGAAGAAAAGCTCATCTGGTTAGTTCAAACTGCACCGAACACAAGGCCGCTTTTCCAATCAGAGATGACTCTTCTACGACGTCAGGTGCATATTTATAGCCAAACCCTGAACAGCTACCAGGCGAAATTCAATAAGTATCAGACAAGCGCAACGCAAGAGCCCGCCCAGGCCAAGCAAGCCCTCAAGGCATGCCAGAAATACATGGAAACGAAGGCCCAGCCCTCCCCCGTGGTAATTCCACTGCCATCGAATTTTGACACTGCACAAGCTAGTACCAGCCAAGACCAGAGCCAGTAGACAGCAGGAGGATTTCATCTAGATCAAGGGTCCGAAGGCCAGGACCAAGGGCAGACAGATGCGGCCGTTAAGACGCGTGACCAGAGCCAAGGCACAACCACCAGCCAGGGCCCAACAACATCATCCAGAGGGTCATGAATGATATTTACCAGCCGGGCCTTCCGAAGACCGAAATCCGTGGAGGAGAACATCAATGAATTTTTATCCAAATATCCCCACGAGTCATCAAGAGACAGTTGGCAGTTATCCTTCTCAGCTCAGACCATCAAGGGAAAAGAACTGCAAGCCTTACCCGCCCTCCAACCACAACCGGAGTGGCGAATCAGTTATTTGAGAGAGATCCTGCGGCCATCAGGGCTTACGTGACGAGTCCGCAACAGTTACGGGTGAATGCGCATTTCTTGCTATGTCCAAGAAGATCCAAATGGGCGGAATGCGGCACTCCTCTGGACCAGATCACACTCAACAATTTCAACTGGCCAATCATCAAATCCAAATATGGATGGACAACGGATGTAGACACCAGAAGGGCTCTGATCGCATTCGCCAGTCACTACATCAATTGCCCCGATCCCACAGTCCGCGTGACAGCCACTTACGCCCGGGACTTGGAATATTTAATGGGCATTGCAACAAAATGGGATGATTTCCTTCCCTCTATATTCTTTGATCTAAATAAGGCGCTCGATTCTGACAAAGTTGAAGACCAGCTGCCAGTTGCTCGCGTATATTACCAAGCTGCATTCCTTGGTGATCCCTGGACGAAACAATTCCAAGCATGGGTGGATTAGGAATGGTTGACAGGAGTTCACAAGTCCTTCCACACACCAAAGGACTCGGAGAAACTGGACCATCTCAACTTCATGGAAGACGTTACGGGATATCTCATCCACCAGAGGCGGTCCAAGAGAACGCTCTACTAAATCGGCAAAGTGCCGAGGGACCGGCACTACTTCAGGCCGTGGGTCCTATTGGGGGTATTCCCAACAAAGAGTAGATAAATAAAATCCTCCAATAAAATGTGTTGCCAGGGCATGGCATCCTGCGTGTATAATCCCATGGCCCAATGAGCACGCAATTGAAGTTGTAAATAAAATAAAGTTGACTTGGGCCTTGTAATCAAAATAAAACTAGAGGCCCAATGTCATTGTTAAACTTAGAGATCACTTTTTAGAGTTGGGTCCAAATTGGGACTCACATGAATCTAGTGATTTCTAATGTATTTTTTGTGGACCCTTGGATCAAGTTGGGTCCAAGATGAATGGTTAGGATCATTGTGAATATTAGCCAATAAGATTGAGGGGCAAGGGCCTTCCCCATTTTATAAAAAGGCACCATTTGTACACTATTTCCATGCTTAATGAGAAGGAGGAAACTCTACCATTTTTGGAAGAGAAGCATCCTCATTTGCTATTCACTACTTGCTAATGCTCTTGATTGTGTTTTCCATTGCTTTCTATTTCCATCTTTATTGTTTGCCATAGTGAATGCTTTTCCATTAGCAAGCATAAGGAGCATTTGAGCTAACCTCCACCCTCACTCTCTATCTCTCTCTCTTCCTCTCTTCTCTTCTCAACCTCTTTTTTTCTATCCCTTCCCTTCACCCAAACTATGATGAATGTTAGTGTAGAGGAGTAGCATAGTGGTGAGTAGAGTTAAGGGAAAAAGTAGGAATTTAACGAAAAGTAGCATCTATGCATAGTTAGGCACCTATTCGATGATCTAACCTTTGTTGACAGGCGGAAGGGTTATACTATGAAAGATCTTCGACCCCACACAAAACTGATTTAATAGCATATTTTGATGCATCAATATGAACATGAAACTCAATTGTCCAAATTGAAGCTCGTAGTATCAGTGCAGAAGCTAAAGCTTTCTTCAATTTTTCAAATGCTTCCAATGCCTCAACTGTCCAAATCGGTACAATAGTCAGCCTGTATATAGGTCTTGCTAAATCCTCAAAAAATAAAATAAATATCTGATAGTAATTTGCATGACCCATAAAAATGTAGACTCCTCAAATTGTTCTTAGCAGTGGTAACTCCACAATGACCTTAATTTTGGAACAATCCATAGCAATGCCATGTCTTGATATCACATGTCCAAGGACAACTCCATGAGTAACCCAAATTTGACACTTTTCCAGATTAAGGAGATTTGGTATTTGGCACAACATTCAAATGCTTTTTCCAAATGATCCAAGTGGTCTGTATCGGCATTATGGACTCAAAGATCGTCCAAGTAGATTTCAAGGAATTTTTGCAAGTAGTCTTTGAAGGTGAACTACATCACTCTTTGAAATAAACTAGGTGCATTACAAAGTTTAAATGACATAACTTTATAAGCATAACTTTCCCATTCTGTTGCAAAAGATGTTTTATGGTGATCCGCAGGTGCAATCTTGACTTGGTTGTAGCAACTAAATCCATCCAAAAAACTGTAGGCTTCTGCTCCAGCAAGGCGGTCCATTATGCTTTCAATAAAAGGTAACAGAAAGTGTCCTTTTGTATCACTTTGTTCAAGGCTTTGAGATTCACACAAATTCTCATCTTCCCATTCTTCTTAGGAACGACGACAATTGAAGAAACTCATTCCATATGTTCGATTTCATAAATAAAGTTGGTTTTAAGTAATTTTTGTAGCTCTTTCTTTATAAGATCCGTAACATTTAAATTACAGCAATAAAATTTTGTAACCTTTGGAACTGCATTAGACATCAAGGCATTGTATGCTCAGTTACTGATGTAGGAATCCCTTTTAGATCTTTGTATGGCTAAGCAAAACAGTCTTGATTTTTGATCAAGAATTTCCTTAACGCTTGAAACTATTCAGGAGTAAGGTGCACTCCAACTTGCACAATTTCTTCTGGTTCTCCTATTCAGCAAGATTCATTGGCTGATGAGTCCTAGCTAGTCCATCGTAAATCTCCTTCATTTTTGGTACTTGTTCTTCTGGTTCACGATGAGTCTTTGGTAACGTAATGACAACATCATCCAAAGTATAGTGTTTGAAATGCTTTGGCATATCATGCTAGACTTCTTCTGATGGTCTATTATAGAAAAGCTTATACAAGTGTTGTTGAAGGCACACATCCACTTCCATATATGGCAAGAGTGGTGGGCTATGCTCTAACATGCTTATGGGACTAAGTCTAAGCTTAATGCTAAGTAACTTGTAAAGTGCCTTCTCTAAACAAATGAAGTGCACTTACAATAAACTTAGAATTAAGCTTGAACTTAAGAATTAACTTTGAACTTAGAAATTAAATCTTAAACTTAGACTTTCTAAGTTGAACCATTACGAATGGTTGTTTGTAATGATTAAACTTAAATAGTAAAAGGTCTCAGTATAAGATTTTTCCTAAACCTTTATTTGAATTTACTTGTGGGCTTACAAAACACATGCCACAATAAATTCCTATTTTGGGCTAAGGAAAGGGCTAACATATCCCCCTCTTTATTGAATTGGCGGTCCCATGTCAATGGCTATTGCGTGTTGCCGAACTATTTGTCGTACATCTCCTTGTTGAGTGTCATCCTGATGGCATCCAGTTCTTTGTCCACGTGCTCCAACATATGCCATCGTAGCTTATTCAAGAAGGGTCGCAGGCCATAATAATGAATCATGTTCTAGAGAAAGCCATGCGTTTGCCAGAGTTCAATCATATCGATATGAAGGGTGCTTGTCATGGCTGCACGGTAATAAAGTCGAGCCACGTTGAGGTGATCCATCTCGATGACTGAGGGCTTATTGAGATCCAATAGAATGGGAGACAAGGAATGATTCCAATGAGACGCCAAGGGTGCCAAGAAGGCGATAAGGCCGCAATTGTCAAAGAAATAGCGCACATCCTTGTTTGGGCATCGATGGTATCTCTTATAGAATTGACTACAGTTTGAAATAAAGTCTCTGGTTGGATCTTCTGTTCGTACATACTATGTAAGAATAGACCAATAAATCTTGTTGGTCATGAACTCTGGTGTGAAAGGTTCACATCGTTTGAAAGGGCAGTATTTCCACAAATATGTGGGCGCGCTGAGGTAGCGTAAGCATGTCGACTTATTTGCTAAAAACATGGCCCGGTCTCCAAGCTGGTTGAGGTTCTAGTGTCTTGAACTTTGGCCTTATGCATCCGACACTACTTGAGATCAAGTAAGAGTAACCCCACCGTGCTCTTCTTCCATATGATACTTTGCCTTGAATTCAGTTGACTTGAACATTTCGCAACTTGGATTTCGAGTTGTCACCCGATGCCGTTCAGGAGGTACCATTGTAGGTGGTGGAGGATTGGGAGATGAGAGAGGTTGAAAGAGTTTTGGTGGAAAGCGAGGGAACCGGGTTTGGAGGTATGAATGGTGAGGATTAGATGGTGTCGAAATGGAAGAGGGTGGAGGGGGGGAATGTTAGAATGTGGAGGAGGTGAGGGGTTAGAATCATTAGAGGAGTAAAGATACTTTTATTTTATTTTTTAGTTTCGACCGTAACCAGGCCCAATCAAAATGCACAGATTTGAAATCTATGTAACGTAATTCAAATTAACTGAGAAATAAAAATGCAATATAGAAAACTTTAAAATTTGTGTCCGGGTAGCATGGACATATCCCATTGGTTTCTTCTTCCTGCCCGACATGTGCTAATCTGCCCGACGTCACTACCTCAAGTTAAATTTACTTGACTATGCTGGTTAGTATAATGAAATTTTCTAAGTATACTAGTTACAGTTATAGAAATACAGTATGTACAGTTACATAAAATATGGTATACGCAGTAACTGTGACTATGTTGGCATTCACATTAGATTAAATGTGATACAAAAAATCAAAATTAAGTATCATATCAGAGATTCTTGGCTCTCAAGCTTTGAAAATAGCAATGGCAAGGAGACCCAGATCTACAATCGAGTCTTTGATTCTTTACAATGAGAATGATGAAGCTAATAACTGGAAGCCAACAAAATATATGAAGAATTCATGGGTATTGCCGCATCCATCATCAAAGGGCAATTTTCGACAAAAGAAAAGAGCAAAAATGACTTACAAATCTTATTGGAATGCAAAAATTTTGGAGTTTAAGACTACCCCGGGAGGTCAATCGATATTAGAAGTCTTAGTACAACATGTATATATGCATTCGGAAATCAAAGTACATGATATCAATCCTCATGATCATCAAAAATGTAATTGTAAGTATATCAAAACATATGCACTCTACAACAATCATAGGTGATTTTCTTTATTTATGCTCTTCAGATTATGATTTAAATGCTTCAACATTGTTTTTTTCTTTCAGATTTATATCCATCATGCATAAGTGAATGGGAGCCTGCACAATCACTTGCAGGAATATTAGACGTGATTCACTTTGATGTTGGAAAGCTGCAATACAGAGAAAGAAGTCCAAAGGAACTTGTAGATTGTATCTATTTTTATGAATCTTTATATACGCCACAGATAGATGGAGGGTTTGGCAATCTCGAAGCAATTCCATTGCCTAGTTTTCAAAGTGATGAGTGGCCTACACCTGATAGCATTGTTTCTGAATCCTTGAGATGCAAGTTACTCATTGATATTAGAAATTCTATGAAGATAAGCACAGGCTCGAAAATTATTCAGCTAAGTTGGTTTATCTCATTACATATATCTGTTGATTTTTTCTCGAGTGCTAATGTTCGTAGGACACCAACTTTATTTGTTTGCAAGGATCTATCAGATGAGACTTTGTCAGATCTCATGGATCAAGGCTGGGATAGTAAAACAAATAATGACATAGAATGCAGGATTAAAAAGTCCTCAATGATCTTTCGTTATCATATCAAAAAGCAAATGCTCAGTTTCACATTTAGCTACTAGAGATACAAGAAAATTGAAGGTACATGGCTACCACTGGATCAAGACTTTGAACTAAATGGTCACACAAACCGAATGGAGATAAGCATTATCTACAATGAGAAATATTTGTCTATGGTTGAGGTGGAAGCGCATTGTCATCATTTACAATTGCACATTCACTAATATTTGTCATGTCACAGATGCGAAAAAGATAGGAGCTGATAACGTGCTGCAAAAATCTACCTACAACAATCACCATTGTGAGAGAACAATAGTTTCAAATAAACTTTAGTAAAATTCTGTGTATACACTCTTTCATTCAATAAATGAAAGCCTAAGTTGGACATCAGTACGTGTATTTTGTGCTCTTAAATTCATAAAATGAAACAACATTTGATATATCAATGTATATTTATCTATGAACTCTATACATGTATTTTTGTTCTATGCTACCTGTATTTGTCCTGATCTTAATTTAGTATAACTACATCATCCTTTGCACCACCATCAATAACGGGAGGCTGAAGCCTTGCCCTAGACAATATACTCAAGATAATTTCTTGTCTAAATCTGTACACCTGGCTTGATGTGTACTCAAGAAGTGTAAACTTCAAGATAGAACATTCATGTATTAGTAATGGCTAAAAACATCAACAAAATAGAAAACTAATCATGATTCCAAAAATCAGAATAAACAGAATTTATTACCTTAGAAATATCAACATCTTCCTGAAGGTTGAACCACTCAACAAATAACTTGGCATTGTATAATGTGTACCACCCACAGCTGAATGACTCATTTTGCTGGGGTGACTGCAAAAAAATTCAGCACACAAGAAATCAATCATGAAACAAAATGAATTAGAATGAAACAAATACATTAGAATACTGATTTCAAAATGCCATTAAGAAAGACAAAATTTACCTTCAAACTGACGATTTGCCAATCCACTGAATGGGAAACATCTGTAGAAATATATTTACTCAAATATGGAAGGTATATATATCTACATCCTTATGCGTATTGCTCGCTGAATTCATCTTGACACAAAAACCTTTAATACTATTATTTACAGATCTCTTGATAGAGATCACGTTTAGACTGCAGTGGTCACTGCAAAATAAGATTGAAATTTCTTTAGCTACAATTCTGAAAACTATTTCCATTGACATCAAGAAGCATTTAATATATCTTACTTGGTATGATAAGGGATGAGCAGATACTTTGTTGCTAGTGTGAATCCGATATGTATGGGCAAAATGTATGGTATATCGAACCTGTGCAAGCTGAATACAAGAGAGATAGATTAGTATAGAAGAAAGGTGCACAAGTGCGATATGAGGAGACACGTAGGCAGATGTATCAGAGCTGTGCGCATGGAAGGTGTTAGGAAGAATATTGATTGTGAAGGATGCACACAAGTGCGATATGCAGAGCGAAAAAAAAGTGAAAAAAAATTCATCGAAGTTTGTGATTTTATATCGTGGTTCGCACATGCGAAAGAACATCCTGTCACACGTGTGGGACTTGTATGGTCAAATGCGAGAGCGACGCATGTCACCCTGTCACTTTACACGCGTGGGATTTGTACGAGCGAATGCGAGAGTGACACGTGTTGTCGAGCAAACGAATGAACATGAGACATGTGTACATGTGTCATTTCACACGTGTCCAAGTGTCACCTCACACGTGCTAGTTCTTGTAGTCCAATTGAAAGTAGACACGTGTCCTTTGACCGTTGACCACACGTGCAAAAATTTAGTATAAATGGCACAAAACCCGATTAATTTTTTACTTTTGTCATTCTCAAAATTCACGGCATATTGCTCTTGTGCGTGCGCATTGTTGTCCGTTTGCTTCCAACGCTACCTGCTTGCGCACAAGTGCGATATTCGGTATCTACCTGCCGTACATATCCCTCTTGTGCGCGATCTTGATAGTTAGTTTTGTTTCAGTTCTCCCTCGCGCACAAGTGCGATATCTACATTATTTCCATGGCCTCTTCCTCAGGATCCTCACGACATTCAGGCTTGAGTTCATTTCTTAGTGAATTTGGAATTACTAAAAATTTAGACTACTTCCACAACCTATTCAAGCCATATCTACATGTTTTCAGGACTGCACAACCAAATTCTGACGTATTTTATGAAGATTATGTTAGATTCAGAGATATACTTAGTAAGCCTGTTTTCTCCATAGGTTCACTCCAGTACATGCATAATACTGATCTTGTTCATTTCTTTTCAGCTTTTAGACATAGACTAGATAGAATGTTCAACAAATTGTTTGATCTTTTCAAAAGCAGTTCAATGTGTCCTTATTGCAACAAGAAATGTCGATTGGCAGAATATCAGAGTGGTTTCGTACTTTTTCTTTTAGTTCAGATCCCAGATGATGAGGAAGTTTCTGTTGCTGACCCTCCTTTTGCATCATCCTCTGTTCAATCAGCTATTAATGATATCAGTCACTTCCTTATCGACAACCCTGATAAGAAAAGTGACTTTATTGATGTAGATACTGATGTTCTCCGGGATTCTTTTATCGGCCAAAATACATCTACTGATGAATCGATCCCGATAGAGGAGTCTAAATGTCTTTTCAATTTGCCTGTATATTATATTAATGATGATGTATATTTACTACTGTTGATTTATGTAGATTTTTTGACTATCGTGAAGATGAGATTCTATGTTTATTATTTTTCCTCGTCCATCATTAATGCATTTCACTGATGATTCCACTTCAGTACGTGGTCATTATATTGATCATCTTGATCTAGTTGCTGCTGATGATGAAGAATGTGTAAGTGTTTAAACTTCCTTGCATTACAATGTTTTTAATCACTGAATGTGTTTTTGCTAACATATTTCCTATTGCAGGATGCTCTCATAATTGATGATTTTGCTGCGAGACGAGGTGGTTTCAAACAACATGCATCCTCGTTCCAGAGGGATAGTGGACTTGGCCACTATCTTAGGCATTTCCTGAAGAATGAGATCTGTATTGCTCATTCCAAGATGAGCCCAGTTGGGGAGAGTCTTATAATGGCAGTTAAAGCTTTATCATTTTACTTAGGAGGACATAAATTTGTTAAGACAAATAAGATCATTTTTGTCAAAAGATCTTATGTTTTGAACATTTTAGGTTTTACTGATGGGAATGTTCCTTTAAGGAGCTCCCATTATCCATTGTATTCCACTTATATTGAGCTTAGTGAAAATAAGGATAATGCACATCTATTAGATGCATATGTTAGCAGATAATTTCTTCATGACAATACTGCCATAGAATCTGACACATGATCAGATGATGAATAGTTGACACTTTGTATTTTGCTATAATACAATCAATACATTTACATTGAGTATTTCTCCTCTCTTGTTCAATGAATTTGCAAAGCAATTCTGAACATGTCATGATTTGATGACAATGATGATCTTCTACTCATCAATCATCTAATTTTCTCTTCCTGTATGAACTTGCATGCTTTTCTAAACTTGTTGTATTGTGTGGACTTTGTTATATGTCAAATCTCAACTCTGCGGTAGAACCACTGAAACAATTGACAAATGTAGTTTCGTTTTTCATTGGTTCCTCCATGTTGTGTATTTCGATGAAATGCTGCTCGTGCTTGCCAATGTGACTTCTCCATCCCTTGTGATGACCATACACTCAAGCTTCCATATGTGTTTGCAAAAAATGTTGTATGATCTCTTAGTATGTGTTGCATATGTCAAAATCATAATGTTAGTCTTATGTTTGGATCTAAATATATATGAAAAATTGAATTATACTAACTCTCTCCATCTTCTGCACTTTCACAATTTCTGACTCATCTAACTTAAGTACTATGATTATTTTGCCATTCACCTTTTCATAGGTTATATCATAGAATGTGACGATGTATCTCAGCAAGTAATTTAGATCAACAAATAAGTTGTTTGATAGAATATCGATCTTCCATCAGTTTCATACACCTCTTCAATATGAAATGGAGTTCCAATGATCTTATGCATACCTATGTTTAATGTATCCCTCTCTTTCTTCAAGTGATATGTCCTAGGGATTGGGACTTTTCTGATTTGAACTTGCTTAAAAGCTTCTCTAATTAGTTTAAATATTGTTGCATATGCTTCCCTGCTAATACCTGCAAAATCACAAGCACCCTGAACTATAGTCTTATCTGAATTTTTTTGAATGTCCACCATCAAAGACTCTGCTATTTTACACTTTACATTTGAAATCCTATTGTTCATCATGATATGCTCAGTGGATTTGCAAGTCAATATTGTGCCCAATGACATTCCTAGTGAAGCATTGTCTTTAATATTCCGAGGAGCTACTAATGCAGATCTGCAAAAAAAACAGATGGTTAACAGCATATCACCATAGCTGAAATTAAATCCAACTGTCATTGAAAAACTTACAAAAATCAGAATATGCTCACTTGAACGCACAGATCCTTCTATTTCGATAACTTCCTTTTGAAAGCGTTTGAATATCCTTGTAACTTTGTCGCTTTCGCTTCTTACTTTCAGCCTTCTTCTTTGCCAAATCCACATCCTTCAATAATTGTAAGTTTTGAATACGAATAGACTGTAAGACTGATTGCATTTGCTCTAGTTCTGATTTGATATTGATTGTTATCTTCTGTAATGATTCATTATTTTTTTTAAGTTGTTCATTTTCTTCTAACATCTTTTGGAGATGACAATCTCTATTCTGACAATAAGAGGATATCCGAATTAACTCCCCTTCTAAAAAGTGAACTTTATTCATATAAAGTTGTTTTCCATGGTTTCGCAATCTTTCACAATATCCTAGTAATCCACTATGCCCATTGCATATCCATGTAACTAAATGAGTTATTGAGAAGAATGTGGGATGTGTCAAAGTGTTTGGATCTTGTGGATATAATGTTCCATTTATCCAAACCCATAGAATGAACTCACACAAGGGGTAGGGCCCCCTATTTATAGCCTTTTTGGAGCTAAATTTTTTTGAAACTCGCCGAAGTAACAGAGAACTCGTCGTTGTAGTATAGTGGTAAGTATTCTTGCCTGTCACGCAAGTGACTCGAGTCGATCCCCGACAATGACGCCAATGTTGTACTTTTAGTTTCTTTCTATGTTCTATTATGGCAGTCTCCCATCTAATACAATTATAATGATCCTAAAATGCATTGTGTAGGGTAAGTATGGATAAGTCCACTCAAATCACTGTTCTATTGTTTGTCTAAGTATCTTCTAAGGTGGCCTCCCTACTAGAAGATGTCTCTAATTAGGAAGAGAATGATTAAGTTTCAATATGGCTATCTCCCAACTAGTGATTTCCTACTAAGAAGTTTAGACAACCCTACTTAACTCCGCAAGGGAAATAAAGAAAAAGGTGAGAGAGATAATTATCCCATAAGCACATTCACCATAATATAAACCAATGGGAAAAGCTGAGTGGGGCTCGAGCACCTACCACAAGGTATTCTTTACACCAATCGGAACACAAGATAGCACACACAAGATAGCACAAAAGTGGTCTATTATAGCAAAGCTTATACAAGTGTTGTTGAAGGCACACATCCACTTCCATATATGGCAAGAGTGGTGGGCCTATGCTCTAGCATGCTTATGGGACTAAGTCTAAGCTAAATGCTAATTAACTTGTAAAGTACCTTCTCTAAACAAATGAAGTGCACTTACAATAAACTTAGAATTAAAATTGAACTTAGGAATTAACTTTGAAATTAGGAATTAAATCAAGGCTTTTCCTAAACCTTTATTTGAATTTACTTGTGGGCTTACAAAACACATGCCACAATAAATTCCTATCTTGGGCTAACAGCCATCCTCCACTTGCTTACCTATCTCCACATATGTTAGCCTCCTTGGTTCGGATCTCTCTCTCATAGATCTTTTGGTGTGACTACTTGAAGATGCTCCTCCTCAAGCCTCAGCCTCTGCACATCTTGATTAGCATCAAGATGGATAATAGAAGTTTCTTGAAGAAACAAAGTGTTTCTGATTACAAAGCCTTGCTAGCTTTCAACCCTTCACCTGACGA
The DNA here is from genome assembly GCA_029204225.1 of Diphasiastrum complanatum. Classification (NCBI taxonomy): domain Eukaryota; kingdom Viridiplantae; phylum Streptophyta; class Lycopodiopsida; order Lycopodiales; family Lycopodiaceae; genus Diphasiastrum; species Diphasiastrum complanatum. Next base: position 3,864,604 of record CM055093.1, on the reverse strand, counting down.
AGATGTTCGCAAACTCGAACATCTGGAGACACGAAACACAAGGAGTTTCACGAACATGAAAGTCAACAGAGACGAAGACAAACGGTTCGCGAACATGAACGGTTCACGAACATGAAGGATCCATGAACGAGATTCCTTTGTAATCCATCAAGAGAGAAAGGAGACGAGGTAAACGAAACCAACGGTAAAAACGAAACTCATTCTATCCTCACGCTCCAAGGAGTACCACCAGAGATCACGCAAGTACTCAGAAGTACAGAGATCTAACCTGATGGCATGACGTCAACAGATACTTCCTAGATCGTGGCTAATCTACCACTCTTGTAATTCCCTGATTAGTTGTAGATGTATAATCACTCTAATCTTAGGTTTACATAGAGAGACCGTACTTACTGGATAATACTTGATATATATCAGAACATGATACACAGAGAAGAGACACTGAAGAAGTCTGATGCTAGTAAGCAATCAAGACGAACACAAGACAGAAGCTCCACCTGCGTGCGAGAAGATAATTCTGTCTAGGACCAGAAGATCCAATTGTCCACTAGTGAAGCGAGACTGCTACTCGTGAGAGAACCGTGCTTCTCTCATGCCAACGCACTGCGTGGATAGACTATTTAGTAATCTCATAAGGCTTGAGACTAGAAAATGAATTCTTGGAACTAGATGTATGGGAACTAGCCCCACTATCAATCCACCACAATTCATCTTTCTTGAAAGAAAATGAAGAAAAGCTAGACATCATAAGTGAGTCCTCCCTATCACTCTCAATAGAATCACTCTCTTTTTTATTAGTGAGGTTAGCTTGCTTGGATTGATTCTTCTTTTTGAAGCAATTAGAGGAATAGTGGCCTTTCTTGCCACAAAAGAAGCACTAGATCTTCTTCTTCTTCCCATTAGATGTTGAGGCTTGAAAGTGTTGGAAATTAAGCCCACAGTTGTCTCCTTGGTGAATGACTAATTTCTATTTCAAGATTCTTCTTGCACCTTTATTGATCGTTGATCTAGGGTCAGGTGAAAGCAACATTGGTTCTACGTCTGCTCATCTGATACTTGCAAGAATCATAACTTAGACAACCAAATTATTTGAAGAACATCTACAACGGGCTTCCGGCTGATCTCCAGCAAAGGGTAACAAATCCTATCATATTTCAAATTCAGATGTTAAGTTCAATAATTTGAAGACCATTGAAGACTTGTTCATCTTCAAGAACTTTCATGAATTAGCATTTAGAACAACTCTACAGAAATACACTAAGTGTCACAACAGTTTGCAGAAATATACTAAGTGTTGCAACAGTCCGCAAATATACACTAAGTGTCGCAACAGTCTGCAGAAATGAACTATGTTTTTAACAGTGTCGGTTTTTTTGCATTTTCTCGAAATGCAATGGTGTCGACTTTTTCGCATTTTTCCGAAATGCGACACTTCAGCATAGTTCAACAGTTCAACTATTTTTCAATAGTGTTAGCTTTTTTGCATTTCCCCAAAATGTGAGAGTGTCGGCTTTTTTGCACTTTTCCAAAAAATGCGACACTTGGCTTCAGTTTCTTCCTTTCAACTATTTTGAAGAAGTTAAACTGTTTTAAAGACATTGTCTCCTTTTTGAGTTACCTTCTCATTTTTACAGGCACTAAGTCCACATCTGGATTTACATTCTTCTTCAACGACGGTCCTATCTCATGGAATAGTCGTAAGCAAAAAGTTTAACACCTTTGTGCAAAAATATCAGTTCTCTGAGAAGAACCTTCGCCAAAACCTTCACTAGAGTCTATGTTAGTCCTACTTACTATTTTTGATAATCATTGAGTTGGGTGAATGTTAAGCCAAGGCCATTTGTCATATTGACCTATTTTTATCAAAAAATACTCTTTTTGCAAAAATAACCATATTACTCTTGCAACCTTGTCGTTTGCTGACTGTTTTGAGGACTTTAAATATAGTAGTTCATCACTTTTGAGTTCGGCGAAAATTAGATCTGTCAGGATCATCCAAAAAGTCTATTTTTATCCTCGCCAAATTGCAAAAACATAATTGTTTACCTGAAAGAACCTTCACCAGTTCTACCCTAGCTTTATATGTGTCAGATTTGTCCACAGTCAACAATCAAGCGAAGGTTAATTTTATCAAATTTGTCAGAAAACATTGATCAGTAATTTTTTATCCAAAATAGCAATGAAGAATCTTCGCCGAGTCAACCTTCGCCCAAGCAACCTTCGCCCAGGAAACTTTCGCCCGTACTATTTTTAGGATCTGCTTTACCAGATTTAGCCTTTGTCAAATTTATGAACCATTCTGAAACATTTTGATAGTTATTTTGAAAAATCCTCATTTTTAGAAGTGTAGATCGCTTGATCAAGATCTATTTTTCAAAAATCAGAAATCTAATTATTGTCAAGTGATAGAGATTTTGCAGATCTGATCTGAGATAGGATCTTTGATTGAAAAATCTAGAGTCAATCTCATTATCTGATCAAAGTAATTTGCAAATATGGCTAAAGGAGGAGGAGATCCATTTAACATTGTATCAATTGTTGTTAGAAGATCACTTCGATTAGAGATACCAAAGTATAATGAGTTATCTGATCTTGTCACATTTCTCAAAATCTTTGCTGAATCATGTGAGGTATATGGCGAAGTTTTTCCACAAGATAAACTTATGCTATTTCCTATGACCTTAGTTGGTGCTACACAAGATTGGTTTTATAACCAAGATGAAACTGAACGTGCTAATTGGGAAGTTGCTAAAGCCGCCCTAATCACTCAATTTAAGCCCAGAAAATTTATGGAAGATCTTTTTCTCCTTCTAAGTAAAATTAAAATGGAAAAGAGAGAGGCAGTGTGAGATTATATTGAACGAGTTAAGCACCTCATATCTAGTGTTATCTCGATTTAATTAATGACAATGCTATGATTAAGTGTTTTTAGTAGGTCTGCCAAAGAGAATTAGACGTGAGCTAAAATGCCATAATGAATACATTTCCTTACAAAATGCTATGGACGATGCAATACGAGAGGAGGATGAAGATTCTGACGACGAACCGAATGTTGGAATGCCACCATATACAACGAGGCAAAACACTATGACATCCACAACTATTGCATCAACGACAATGTTGATGTAGAGAAGATGATCAATGAGTTCAAGAAACTTGGTCAAAAGCAACAGATGCAGCTGGACAACATGCACTAGCTTGTTGGTTGTTTGTACAATAGCTTATTGATTTTTTGCACCATTTAGTTGGCTGCTTGTGCACTAGATTGTCAACTTCAAAAAAAAGTTGAGTTTAAATTTAGTAGTGCCATTCAAGAAGCATTTCTAAGCATTGTAAATAATTCACTAGTTTTTGAATCGTTTCAAGTCCTAGCTCAGTCTATAGAAGTATTTAAAATTTTCCTTCATCAAGTCCTTTGTGAAGATATTAGCTACTTGACTGCTAGTTCTTATAAACTTGACATTTATCTCATCCTCTTGTCTCGGACTTTAATATAGTGATACTCTACATCAATTTACTTGCCCTTTTTCTGGGATTCAAGATTGTGGATCATATTAGAATGCACTCTTAATTCTCGCCACACATAATGGTTGATATGTTTTGCTCAATTGATGCCCTTTAAAAATTTACCCAGTCAAAATGCTTTGGGATTATACAAGCATGGCATATCTAAACTATCAATTTATTTTTCAACATGACCACATATCCACTTTTAGACTTTATCTTGGTAGGATTTCCCCCATAGTTTGTATCATAGTATTCTAGATAGGTTTTTGCTTGTCACTCTCACTTAAGCTTAAATCATCAACAATTGTCCTATTTTAGTATTTGAATATCTTTTTGAGTAATCCTAAGGTGCTCATTGGGATTGTTGCAAGATTTTGTAGCATTGGTTTGCTTACAACATAGGCAATGATTGACCATGTTCCTTTCACAAAAAACATTTGAATACCTATTGCTTATTGGTAAGGGACATTCTCCATGTCCTTTTCTTCATTGTTGTAATTTGTGATTATACTTAGCTTTCTATTTGGATCTACTGATGTTGATACTAGATGGAAACCTTTTAAGCCAAAGTGTTATTTTGCTCATATAGTTTGCTTGTCTGGTAGTAGTACTTCTAAGTCTATGTTGAATGAGTTTCAAGCCTCTTCACCTCAAATTCTCCTTAAAGGCGAGATGTCATGTCGTCAAGCCTTGATTGATCAATGTAAAGAATTGACCTATATTCATGAGCAATACAGATCAAATGATTTCTATTCTAGTTTGTTGGGATAATTGTTTGTACACACCTTAGCATTGGGCAATTCCCCACAGTGAGTTTTGGTTATTAGAGATTGTTGGTGGTTGGATTTTTGTATTCAAAGACTATTTGCCTTTGGCTTTCCATTACAAGTATCCTTGGCTATTCATCACAAAAAGTGGAGAGGCACTACACCCCAATAGGAGAGAGTTTTCTCTTAGATCAATTATTTTCCTATATTGCTCTACCATCCTTCTCCTATTGAGTAACAAGGTTTCTCTCTATCAATGTTGAATCCTTCTTTGCTATGTTATGGAATGATGTATACCACATTACTTGTTAATTTTCTACATGGTAATCTAGACTATTAAAAATTATAATAATTCATGTATTTTGTTTACATGATGGAGATCTTCGATTTTTTTGGGTTTTATTGAAAAAAATTAATTTTTTTGGATATGGTGTACTAATTTTTGAGTCAAAATGCATGTCATTATATTAGATTTTTTGTGAAATTTGAGAATTTTGTGCAAAAACAATATATTTTTGGGCAAATTTTACAAAGCTGCTAAATGGTTATTCTTTTTTTAAGATTTTGACCCGTTTCAAAAGATTTCACATTTATAGATAATGCTATCTTGTCGAGAAAGAAAAGTCCTTAGGAGGTACATTGTCAAGACAAAGAGAGATGTGATGGCCAAGCATTATAGATTGGAAATGTGACCTCGGTCATCCATGAACATTGATTGATTGCACATAAATTTCATTATTTTCTCTCATCAACTTGATATTCTCACCAAAGGTTCTATGTTCCAATGGACATAGGCTCTAATTTGAGGGGAGGGTTTTTTGAATTTATTCACAGATTAGTTAATTTTCATGACTTCACCAAACTATGAGAAACAATCTATAAGTGTTCCTTTGAAACATATTAGAAGAAGACTAGTCCAATACATACAAGGATTTTGATAGACTAAAAATTGTCTATTAAAAATCTTTTAGACTTTTTAAAGACTTGAATAAATTATCTTTTGGAACTGTAGGGCCTAGATATTAATGTCTCAAACATTCTCCTCTATATCTAAGCAATTTTTTGATTTTTCAGTTGAATTTCTTTGGCTTTGCTCTATTGATTATAGTGCCTCTAGATTTGGCTTAGCCTCCTTATCTACCATTATGATCGGCCATCATCTTAGAATGAAAGGGGGGGGGGGAGGTGTTTTGGTAGATGCTTGTTTACCATAGATGATGATCATAGGTAGCTCATTGGGCTATTTTTCTCTAAACTTTTCTTGAAGCATTATAGTAAGAACCAGGCATCCGTAAACAAAGTGTAAAATTATTATATTTTGAGAAATTATCATTGTTTTGATTATGAGACAATAGTGGTGAAGAAACACTGTGTGATTGAGGAGAGCAAGGAGGAGGATTGTTTTATTACCTCCACTAATGGCTCATAAGCCATGTTAATAATGTCATTGATTGAATCATCAATGTCACTATGTCTATGTTTACCTTTTCTATAGCTATTTGAAGTGTCCTTTTGTTTAATGTCATATCCCCACATCATCATGGCCTTTGTATAGTAGCCCAAGAGTGGTCTTTCACCATAGCCTTAAGTGTCCATTACGATCATTCTTACTTCGTTTTACAACCTCTCATGCCCTTCTTTTTGTTGTTGCAAGAAACCAAAAGGACTATATGAATATCAACAAATGTGCGAAATAGAGAAGGCTTATTTATGTGTAGGATCTTTCCTTGTCCACCCTCAAACCCTAATTCTAAGCACATGAAAAGCAATCAAGACATGAAGAGGATTCTTCTCTCATGTCACATAGAAGTTTGTTCCCACGAGAATAAAGCTCAGGTTTATAATATTATGCATGCTACAATGATTATCTAACACTAACATCCACTAGCCCTAAATCTCCATGATCAAGCTTACTTCTCTCTCTCTCTCTCTCTCTCTCTCTCTCTCTCTCTCTCTCTCTCTCTCTCTCTCTCTCTCTCTCTCTCTCTCTCTCTCTCTCTCTCCTGTTTTCTCTCACAAAAATAGCAACAATAATTGGATCCAACAAATATGAAAATAGCAATGCATATGAGAGATGGAGGAAGAGGAGAAGCAAGGACGTCCAATTTCCAAAATGGTAGAGGTTCCACCTCCTTTGATTGAACATGAAAAATGAAATACAATGTACCAATATTTATAGTGGATTTTGGGTAGCTGGCCTCAATGGCTATTGGCGAATCTCTACCTCCCTTATTATTCAAATTCAAAATTTGGTGGGAATGGACTCTCCATTCACTAACTTGATTTTTAGGCCTCTAAACTATTTAACTTCCTCAATTGGCCTAAAATTTACTTCATTGCTATCTATTTGATCAAATAACAATGTGATTACTAGTTTGGGGACTTACACATGCAGGGTGCCAATTCCCTCAAACTTATGTCCTACTCTAGATCAATCTGATCTATATACATGATGATATCCCACCAAGCTCCAACACTATGGCATCCCCACCCCTCAATTCAGTAAGGCCAATAGTTTAAACAACTTGCCAAAAAGAATGAGTGATATTCTGTAGCTAAGGGATATATGGCCCTTAAAATTAAAATATCATGACCCTTGTAGAGTGGCCATCAATATTCATACTTTTTTCTAAAATAATATTATCTTGCATTAGTGCATTATAACTAATTGCCAAGGAGCACATATTCCACAGAAAGGGGCGCGATTTTATAAGTCTTCATAGAGGGAGCTCAAGAGAGAAGGAACAATCATGGAAGGAGTTTCAATGTCTTTACAATAGAGGAGTTAAAGTTGATCCTCGAGATAAGCCCATTTGGATAAGGGGTAGGGAATGTGAGTCTATATATAGAGGAAGGTTCTCTATATGACAAATGGAAATCTTTTACAAATCTTTTCGTTTGAAGGGACACAAAGAGAACATTTGATAATTGTAGTGGAAAATTAGAGACCTTTGACATTGAAACTATATCTCATTAAAGCATGAATCCTTGTCTTCCAAAATACCAAAAAAAAACAATTTCGTGATGTTTTACCTTCATTTTCAAAATGCAAATATTGGCCGCCCATTTGCAAGGGATTATTGAATGGACCATTTTGAAAGTTTTTCCTTGAGAGTGGTTGGAAATAGTTCTAAGGGAGTTAGTATAAGGTGATGTTTTAACTCAATTTTAAGTGGGCCATGCTCACTCTTGGGGTGCAAAGCCTACACCCTTGATTAGGGATGAATCTCTATGATTTACATTTTTTTGATATTAGCTATGACTAATTGCAATCCCAACCACCCACATGACCCACCAATCACCCACCCTAGCTCTCAAGGGGACACCTCCACCTTTGAGGGCACATCAACATCATACCCACCTCTCATCATCTTCCTTGATACTTCTTATGGCAGGATTGAATTGAATTTGTATGTGAGTGCTATGGATGGAATAGATCAGAATGCATCTCTAACATGAGTGTTATGGATGGTAGAGATCAAACTGGCTCTCATGAAGCAGCCTCGCGAATGCTGTGGTTACGGTGAACAATCTACTTTGACTGATTCTGGGAGTTTGTAGCTTGCTCTTCGTGTATGAAATTGGATAAGATGCTTTCAGATAAGATCTCTCAGTATAATCTTATTTCACTAATACCCAGGGCATGTAAGTGTGCAGCTGCATCAGAGTAGCGTGCAATCACCCATTGGCTCCTATCTGCAATGGGTTGCTACATGTGTGCTCCTATACCGTAGATTCCGATTCAATTTCCCAGGGTATCTAAGTATGCAACTGCATTAGAGAAGCGTGCAATCACCCATATTTGGCTCATATCTGCATGGTGCCCTATGATTCTGATTCAGTTTTGTAGGGTATATAACTATATTGCCGCTGCATTAGAGCAGCGTGCAATCACCCATTAGCTCCTCTCTGCAGTGGGTTCTGCATGTTTGCTTCTGTACTCTAAACCAGAATCTAAGGAACATCGGGCACTTAGGCTAGCAAGCTGTGGTTGAGGCGAATCCCGGCCACGATGGCAAGATATGGTTTGGGCGAGTCCTTGCATGAACGTTGAAACCACTTTCTGCCATGCAGAACTTGAAGCTCATCATCTAAGTATTGTACTCCTCGAGAAGTTGACTGAGCCCTCAAGTTTGACAATGAACTTCTCCAATCGGAAACGATCCCCTCGTATTGCTCATTTCGACGGTTGTAAATCCGGGATTCGAAGCCAAGTTTCTCCATATGGGCTTTGTCAATCCCGTCCTTTGCATGCAAGACCTCAGTTTTTGGAATGCGGTTGTCAAATAGCTAGAGATAATCTTGCATTGTAAGAATTTCTAAATTAACACAGCATTCTATCTCTTTTCTGTTTAGCAAATCTGTTCGCCTGATAACTGCCAGCTATTTTAAACAGAATATGAAAACTAACGAGGAAAATTAGTTTGTTTGCTGAGCAGAAAATAAAGGCATTCGGCTTTTTAGAGCATTGTGATCCATCTGATTTACTTTTTATTTTATATTGTGATAAATTCATAGTGACTAGACGATTATATGTCTCTGAAATTTAAGAGCAAGTCGCATATAATCAATTTGGATCTTGAACTAGAATGAAACACTAAAATAACAGCATTGGCTTTCTAGATGTGCACTATGCAGTAATACGGATGCAAATCGATAAAGCACTGTACTAGAGTACAACAAAATGTATGTAATTCAATTCGGAGCGAAACGGTTAGAGACGGAGGTTCATAAATGGATTGGCATGAGCCCAATATAGAAAGTGCAATAGGATGTTTGGCCTTCAAAGGCGTAGGATATCAAACTCAGGAGCTGCTTAGAGATGCGGTGATGTTGGAGCGGCTCAATCAAATAACTTTGCTGCAAAGCATCATAGGCATTAGATTGAGCCGGGCTAATATCACCGTAGTTCAGCAGCTAACCTAAAAAGTGCTGCTGTCTCCGTATATCTGAAGACCAAACAATAAAGTATATGAGCATTGTCTTGATCTACTGCTGAAGCAAATATGGTGCCGACCTCTACAATCTCTTTGTAATACTTGAAGTGATTCAATTCGGAGCGAAGGAACAGATCATGGAGGTTCATAGAAGTGATTGGCATGAACCCAATATGGAAACTACAACAGGATGTGTGGCCTTCAAAGTAGCAGGATATCAATCTCAGGAGCTGCGTAGAGATGCGGTGATGTTGGAGCGGCTCAATCAAATGACTTTGCTGCAATGCATCACAGGCATTAGATTGAGCCGGGTCAATATCACCGTAGTTCAGCATGCTAGCCTAAAAAGTGCTGCTGTCTCCGTATATCTGAAGACCAAACCACAAACTTGAAAAGCATATGAGCATTGTCTTGGTCTACTGCTGAAGAAAATATGGTGCCGACCTCTACAATCTCTTTGTAATACTTGAAGTGATTCAATTTGGAGCGAAGGAACAGAGGTTCATAGAAGTGATTGGCATGAGCCCAATATGGAAACTACAACGTCAGGATGTTTGAACTTCAAAGTAGCAGGATATCAATCTCAGGAGCTGCTTAGAGATGCGGTGATGTTGGATTGGCTCAATCAAATGACTTTGCTGCAGTGCATCACAGGCATTAGATTGAGCCGGGCCAATATCACCGTAGTTCAGCATGCTAGCCTAAAAAGTGCGGCTGTCTCCGTGGATCTGAAGACCAAACCATGAAGCATATGAGCATTGTCTTGGTCTGCCGCTGAAGATCAGTAAGAAACTCGTCTTAAGGATAATCCTGCTTTAGTGTTTCTTTGAAGAGTCGGTGCTGTTTAGATAAACAAGCATGCATCGGCATTGCATTGCATTAACAGCCTCTAGAAACTCGTTGATTCTGTCTCAGATGTTCACTATATCTACCAAAAACAAAATCAGCATTGAAGACCTGATATAGATTTCATCATTGCAGCTCTCAACAACAATAGCCAGTAGAAAACGTACAGTTATCATCAAATCACTACCAACAAAGTGCATATTTACATGTGATGCTGCGCAATTGCATGGCTAAGCTAGTGATGCAACTATATAGTAACTCTTTTAGGTTATCTAACACGTACAAGTCTATAGACTTTGATGTTTTTTTTATGGATGAAGGCATTAAGAGACAATTCATGTAGTCATACATGCAACATCATAACGGGATGTCTTATGAAAGAATTGCATGATCATGAAGAGTACAAGAGATATTGTCAAACATTAAATTGTATTGGGCCCGGTGCATGTCCTATGAGTTATCTCTTGCAAAACAAATGCCCTATAGTTGCAAGACTTAATATCACACTTGAGAAGGCTTGATCAAATGTGAAGCCCAAGATGCAAAATTTGTGTGTGTTTAGCTGCACAATAATTGTTCACATACCTGATGAGTTAAGATACAAAATTGATCTTAAGATAGTGAAGACAATATTTATTCGGTAAAATGAAGGGGTACGAATGCTATGATCCAAAGAACAAGCAGCATTGTGTGAGCAGGGATGGGATATTCAATGAATGCAATAGGTATGATGAAAGTGATGACAATCAAGGGGAGACATTAAATGAATACTTGTGTAATGATAGATTTTTGTCGGTGATGGATGCAAAATCCACTAAAGAAGATCAACATCGACATAAAGAAGAAGAGGTAGAAGAGCTTGGATCTCCTATGTCAAAGATTGAAAGTACAAAGTCTTATACATTAGAAACACAGAAGAAGAATCATCCATGTATTGATAGACATGAAAATCAAAATAGATCTCTTCAGAAGAAGAAAAAAAAATGGTTTGAAAAGCTTATCCAAGAGGGAGGCAATAAGAAGCCCAAGCCTTACAAGAGGGAAAGCGTCAATGATCCATACATGAAAGACAATCTTAGAGAGATTTCAAGTCAATTAAGCCTTAATGTCAAGCATTGTCAAGTCAAGGAGCAATCCTACTTCAATCAAGCCAAAGGGAAGAAATCCTAGCTCGATGTAATGCAAGAAGAAATGCATGCCATTTCCAAACATGGCATTTGGGAGCTAGTCAACTTACCACCTGATAAGAAGGCAATTGGCTGCACATGGACATATCAAACTAAGTATCATAATCATAAGAGTGTTTCCAAATGGATAGCTAGGTTGGTTGTGAAGGATTATGCATAAGAAGAAGGCATGGACTATGAGAAGACATTTTCACACATGGAAAAGTGGACCACACATCTTATGGTGTAGCTCCTTAAATGTGAATCTACATTATTGGATGGTGTTCTTAAAGATCAAGTCTATGTAGTCCACAACCAAAGGTTATCAAGGTAAGAGGAATGGAAGACAAGGTTTGTATGTTACTGTTGGACCCTTTCCGTGCCTCCCTAATCCGTGTGATCAAGAGGGCCAAGAGTGGGTTTGGATCACCAACCGGGTAAGTATCATGTGTAGTAACGGGCTTCGATCCAAAGGGGAGAGGGTTAAACTACGTAGTAGAGATGGGGATCTAAGCAAGCTTAGTTTTGGATCTAAAAGTGGAATGGCTTAGATTGGGGAGTGAGTTCCATGCATCTTTTCTTCTCTTTTTGGGTTTTCTTGGCTTTGCTTTGATCCTTTTCTTGGATCTTGGTTTCTTGGTTTATCTAGGCATCATTGGCTCTAGATCTTCTCCTCATGAGATTGATCTTCTCAAGGGAGGTGGACCATGTAAGGGAAACCACCTAATGGATCCTCATGATCACTCCAAAGTGGATTACTAACTCCTATTTTGCTTGAGTGTGGATTTTATGGATTAGTTTTGAAACTAGTGGATGAATGCAAGTACTAATGATCATTCATGATTATGATAGCTCTGCAAAAAGTACAAAAAGGACCAAGAGTGGATCCTAATCTGATCCTCAAGAGAGATCGATTGTTAGATTACTTGATCTATCAATCTACTTCAAATTAAGATCAATCTAGATCAATTCTAGACACAAAATCCTAACAAGAACAATCATTAATTGAAGGTAAGTGTACTTTATGGTTTCACACATGGGAAACACTGTCTGAGTACGGACTCCAACCTGAAAATCAAGTACACATTGATAGAACCTCAAAACAATCAAAACAAATGTAGACAAATGGAGAGAATCACTCAAAATTGCTTCCAAAACCAAGATTGGTGTCTCACATTGATTATGGCCAAATGTGGCTCTATATATACAATAAGTGGGAGCTCGTGGTACTGATCATCCCTATGATCCCACATGTGTGAAGGTGCTTTGTCATATCATGATTCATCATGCAAAACTGACACTTGGACAAAACCTTCTATTTTGAGCACTTCTGGTCCATTTTCCTTCTATATGGAGATCTACTTGGAAATCTTCTAGAAGTCAAAATTCGCCTACTTCAGCTTATTCCACGTGTGAGCTGTCCTCTACACATGGGATATGACACCTAACCAAAGGATGTGGCTCATGCAATCAATAGATTGATGCCATGTGTTATATGTCTAGAAAACAAGTTTTTGGCCTTTTTAGCCACTAGAACTTGAATTATATGATATGTACAACCTATATGATTATGGTACATGACAAGTACACTATTTTCACACGTGGGAACAGTCTCCACACATGTGAGCTGTCCTCTACACATGTGATATGACACCTAACCAAAGGATGTGGCTCATGCAATAAATAGATTGATGCCATGTGTTATATGTCTAGAAAACAAGTTTTTGGCCTTTTTAGCCACTAGAACTTGAATTAAATAATATGTACAACCTATATGATTATGGTACATGACAAGTACACTATTTTCACACGTGGGAACAGTCTCCACACATGTGTAATCATCCTATATACATGATTTTTGGCCTCTACCAAGCTTATTTTTGCATTTTTCACACTCCTCAAAAATCTAGCTTGGTAAATCTAGCTTGATGGAAAACATGATGATCTTGAACTTGACTCCATGGGCTGAATTGGTCTTTGCTGGTTCAAAAGGTGTGAAGATCAGCCAATGACCTTGATGTTGATCTGAAATCACCATATCCATGATAGTGCTTCTTTGATGTTGACATCTTTGATGAACTTGAGAGCTTTGCACCATCCTAGCACCTCCAAAATCTATTCCTTCCAAATCATGCTTGACTTTGAGGCTTGCTCCTTCTTCATGTGCATGCTCCTCCATGAGAAAATAAATATTTCTTCTTGATTTATTAGGATCACAAAGATCTAACATCATGTTACCATGATCTAGAGAATTAGACTCATCTAAATTGGCAAGACTATGCATGCTATAATAACAAAGTGTTTGCATCATATCTTCATGCTTGTTTACCATGATAATCTCAGATCCTATGAGGCTAAATACTTTATTATGGAGATAAGTGTCTTTAGAAGATGATTCACTTACTCTCATAAAGAGTTTACAATTTGCCTCAAAAAAAAATTTCAAACTATGAGTGAACAAATCACTTTTGCTCTTGCATGACTCAAGAGCATACATTTGATGAAATAACCATTTGCTTTCTAATTGATTTAAAATCAATTTCAATCTTTTAAGAACATCATCTATGTTCTCAAGAGAGACTTCATACTCAACTAGTATGGCTTTACTCCAATTTTGGGATGCAATGATCTCACTAAAGCAAATTGATTTATCAAATGACATAAGAGAAGTAAGTATGTGATGTATACCACATGAGATATGCTCATCTTTCCCTTGAAATGTGCACTCAACCATATTTCTTGAGTTTATTTTTGGAATCACAATTTGAGGTCTCTCCTCCTCAGTCCTTGGCACACTTGAACCTTGAGAAGGATTCTCCTCCTCAATCCTTGGCACATTTGAACCTTGAGATGACTCCTTAAGATCCTCTTCATGATGCTCCTTCTTGATGGAAATCTGAGACCTCCATGTCTCATAATGATCACAACAAGTATGACCATTCAATATGCACTTCCTATGACTATCAAGATTACTTATGCTAGAAACATAAGTCAAAAAATCACCACAACTTGGCATGATTTTTCCAATATTGAAATCAAATGGTATCTCCATCTCAACAAGGCTAACTACTTGTTTATGGATATAAGTGTCCACTTTGGATGCTTCACTTATTCTCATAAGAAGTTTACAACTTGCCTTTAAGATTGAAAACTTACAATTTTCATCTTTATGAATGAACACATCATTCATGATCTTATTGAAACCAAAAGATCCTACATTATGAAGATATTTCCATTTCCTTGACTTCATAACTAATGTAAGCTTACAAGGAAAACATATTTTGCTATCTTTTAAGGCATCACACTCAACTAGTATTGCCTTAATCCACCTTTGAGATACAAACATCTCCTCAAAGCAAAATGGTTCTTCATAAGTTGACATGATAGCATAAATGAAACTATTTTCATTTTGAGATTGCTGCTCCTTATTCTTGATTGATTTCTCCTGGATCTAAACAATAACTTTGAACTTATCTAAAGTTCCAAGCAAAATACTTTCCAAGGACATAAAATAAATCCAAGTTAATTTCATGAAAGTGACATCTATCTTTGCATCTTGAACCAAACAATGCACTTTTCAAAAGATTTGACATGTGTTGTGATGGACGCTTGAAGACAAATCTTGCAAGTCCTTGTGAGACTCCAAGCCTCATTCACCTTTCCACAAAGGAGACACCTTTCCTTGGACTTGTTCTTCTTGTATTTGCATTTTGAACTTGAAGCTCCATCCTTCACCTTGGCCCCCTTACTTTGGTTCTCCTTGGATGGATTGGTCTTCTTTTTGTAGCATCTTGAGAAAATATATCCTCCCTTGCCACAAAGGTTGCACTTAGGATCCTTTCTTTCCTTCAATAGGACGCCACCTATTGATGCCATGTGAATAAAAACCTGTGATATGATTCTACAAATGTAATTTGTGACTTTCAAGAGACTAGATTTGAACATCTTCAATAATGTAGAATGATCTACAAAAGATCTAGCACAAACCTAAGAATCAATCTTCACACTAATGACTAGTCACTTGGAAACTTTGCTTTGATCACTAAGACAAAAGCACACAATCTTTGAATCAAATCACAAAAGATATCAGATCCAATCTCCTATTGGACTCATCAAATACCAATGACTCTTTTTTTTTAAAAGTAGAAATGGATATGAAAAGATTTGACACCTAGATTTTCCTTTTCACTTGACTAGTTCTCTCAACACTTGAGATTATTGAACAAAAGATGGGTTTTGTTTCAAACACATGAAAATCAAACTTAATCACTTCTTTTAGACTCACTCTTGACCCAAATATTCTCACTCTTGAGATTTAGAATGAATTTGATTTGATTTGAAAACAAACTATACCACCAATTTTTCACAAAGCTAAGAAATTTAGACAACTAGAGATTCACAAAGATCTCAACCATGCATGAATACTCAAATATGGACTCCTCCTCATTCTAGACATCCAATGGGATCACAAATTGACCCTCACACTCTCACAAAGAAAGTTGAATAGAACTAATTTGAGTTTCATACATACTATGTCAATTTTTGCTCAACAATTTTTACTCCTATTGGATTCCACCAATTACTCTACCTTTTAAAACTTGGAATGAAATTCAAAATCAAAAGTTGTGATTTCTCTCACTAAGATATTGTGCTTCAAAGATCTTATGCCACTTAGAAAGATTTTATCACATAGGAGAAGCCAAATTCTTCACCAATAACAACACATAATGAGCTTTTAGATCTTGCCATCTACTTCAACATGCACTCAAAAAATCAGAGATGATCAATTAATGCACCTAATTCAAGCTTCAAACTTAATTTCTTGGCTGATCTAATCCAAGAATCAATCAAGGGATTAGATTCTCTATAAAAAGAATGCTTGATCTTGCACCAAAAATCACTCAAATTGGGTATGTGAGTCAAATTCTACAAATTTTTGAAATTTCTCAGTCAAAACTGGAGCTGTATGGACTCACACATGTGAAAAGGGTTCCTACAGCCCACAACAAGATCTGGACCAAAAATTTTAAGGATAGCTATCAAATCCAACTCGCTACAAAAAATTTGACTAGTTTCCAAAAAATTGCTAATTTTGGCTTTGATTTGGATTAACCCTATCAATCTCAACAAAAACTCTTGTACTTGGCTCTAATACCATGTGCAAAAAGTGCAAAAAGGACCAAGAGTGGATCCTGATCTGATCCTCAAGAGGGATTGGTTGTCAGATTACTTGATCTATCAATCTACTTCAGATTAAGATCAATCTAGATCAATTCTAGACACAAAATCCTAACAAGAACAATCATCAATCTAAGGTAAGTGTACTTTATGGTTTCACACGTGTGAAACACTGTCTGAGTATGAACTCCAACCTGAAAATCAAGTACACATTGATAGAACCTCAAAATAATCAAAACAAATGTAGACAAATGGAGAGAAGCACTCAAAATTGCTTCCAAAACCAAGATTGGTGTCTCACATTGATTATGGCCAAATGTGGTTCTATATATACAATAAGTGGGAGCTCATGGTACTGATCATCCCTATGATCCCACATGTGTGAAGGTGTTGTGTCATATGATGATTCATCATGCAAAACTGACACTTGGACAAAACCTTCTATTTTGAGCACTTTTAGTCCATTTTTCTTTTATATGGAGATCTACTTGGAAATCTTCTAGAAGTCAAAATTTGCCTACTTCAACTTATTCCACACATGTGAGCTGTCCTCTACACATGTGATATGACACCTAACCAAAGGATGTGGCTCGTGCAATCAATAGATTGATGCCATGTGTCATATGTCTAGTAAACTAGTTTTTGGCCTTTTTAGCCACTAGAACTTGAATTAAATAATATGTACAGCCTATATGATTATGGTAAATGACAAGTACACTATTTTCACACGTGGAAACAGTCTCCACACATGTGTAATCATCCTATATACATGATTTTTGGCCTCTACCAAGCTTATTTTTGCATTTTTCACAATAGCTTGATTAAAAAAACAAAACATGCATTCATCATCCACAACAATCAACATCAGCTTCAGGGATGTCAAACGCAATGCACAAGATATCACTCACGAATCGTGCTAAGATCAACCTTTTGAAGGAAGAAATGAGTAAGGCACCAGTCCATGATGTGCCAGAAAACTTCAAGAGTTATACCTTGGACGACGTGGTGATCATGATGTTGAAAGTGCAACGGGAACCTGATGCAAATTAGAAAAAAGAAGAACAAGTCTACGAGGGATCGGCTCGCATGAATCTAGCAGAGCCAGGAGATGAAGACAAAATTGTTCATGTGGGAGCACAACTCACACCCTCACAATTCACCCAACTGCAGAAGTTATTGATGGAGTATAAAGACTACTTTGCGTGGTCTTACAAAGATGTAAAAGGAATTCCATCGTCTGTAGTCCAACACACCATACCTTTGGTCGAAGGAGCAACGCCAAAGGTGAGCCGATACTATCGCTGCAACCCAAACTACACCGAGCTAATCAAGCAAGAGTTGCAAAAGTTGCTCGATGCAGATTTCATTTATGAAATCGAGCACACACCCATAGTCATTGTTCCCAAGAAGAATGGCAAAATGCGGATTTGTGTCAATTTGAAGGCACTTAATGCTGCGATGCGGAAGGATCACTTTCCCTTACCATTCACAAAAAGCGTCCTGGATCGAGTAGCTGGAGCGGAATCCTATAGTTTTTTGGATGGCTTCAGTGGCTACAACCAAGTGAAGATTGCACTGGAGGATCAACACAAGACTGCATTTGCTACTGAATGGGGTACATATGCCTACAAGGTCATGCCATTCGGTCTTTGTACTGCCCCTAGCTCTTTTCAGCGTCATGCAAAAGGCATTCAAAAACCATTTACAGAAGTTCCTAGAGATCTTCCTAGATGATCTTTGCGTGCACGGATTTAATGATGAACACTTATCTTAGCTAGAGAAAGTGCTTATACAATGCCACATATTTCAAATATCATTGAACCCAGAGAAATGCCAATTTTCGGTCACACATGGTATGATCCTAGGCCATATTGTATCTAGACATGGGATTGCCACTGATCTATCTAAGATACGTATTATCATGGATCTTCCACCCCCTGGAACAATTCATGGAGTCTATGTATTTATGGAACATGCCAATTACTACCGAGTCTTCATTCTATTCTTTGCGGATTTGGCGCGTCCTATCTACAAGTTGACAATTGATCCACATTGGACAGAGGAAGCCCTACAAGCTTTCCAAAAGCTGAAGGAAGCACTTATATCTGCACCAATCTTACGGCCTCCCAATTGGACAGTTCAGTTTCATGTGCATATCAACGCATGAAAGTATGCTATAGGAGCAGTTTTGACCCAGCCAGACGAGTACAAGAAAGGCTTTTCTATTCGCTTCGCCAGCCAACAACTCTAAGATGCTAAAATCAACTATTCAACGACCGAGCGAGAAGCCTTAGCGATGATATTTGCGGTCAAGAAGTTTCGCCATTATCTTATGGCAACTCATTTTGCATTCTACACTGATCATCAACCTTTGCTCTACCTAGTCAACAAAAGTTGCAACACAGGGAGAATCACTAGATGGGTACTCTTGTTGCTAGAGTTTGATTTTCGAATAGTGGTATGCAAAGGCAAGCAACATTATATGGCTGATCATGTATCTCGAATCAGATCAACACAGAAGGATCCCCAGCCTGAAAATGAGTTACCGGATGCTGCTTTATTTTATGTGGATGCTGTACCCGATTGGGCCACAGACATAATTGAGTATTTGATGAATGACCAACCAGATTGGTCACTATCCAAGGCGCAACAGCGGAAACTTGTACTTAAAGCTCGTCCATATCAGCTAATTGCCGGCCAACTATATCGAAGAGGAGTGGATAATATCATTCGTCGTTGTATCCTGCCCCATGAGACAAGTCAGATAATGTCTCTCTCGCATGAAGCAATGGGAGGCAGACACTTCACAACAGATGTAACAGTACACAAGATTCTACAATCCAATTGTTGGTGGCCAACAATGCACAAGGATACTGAGGCATACTTCAAGCAATGTGATATATGTCAGAGAGCACGCAGTTACATCATGTATTGGCTCAAGCGCCATTTGAGAAGTGGGGACTTGGTTACATCGGCCCTATTCACCCAGCCACTCGCAGTACCCAAGCCCAATATATTATCGTGGCTACCGATTATCTCACAAAGTGGGTTGAAGCCAAAGCAGTGCGCATAGCAGATGCTAGGTCCACCGCAAAGTTCCTTTACGAAAATACCATTGTACGCTTTGGATGCCCAGTGGAGATAGTCAGCGATCGCGGAACTCACTTTGTCAACGAGACCATCAAGGTCTTATTAGAAGAGTTCTTCGTGATCCATCATTTCAGCACGCCTTACTACCCAAGAGGCAATGGCCAAGCCAAATCTTCTAATAAGATTTTGTGCGGCATTTTGACAAAGACCGTGGAAGCAAGCAGATCAGATTGGGAGCACAAGCTACACGCTGCTTTGTGGGATTTCAGAATTGCATACAAAGGCAGCACAGAACAAAGTCCATTCCAACTAGTGTGTGGCCAAGATGCAGTCATGCCGGTGGAATTTCTCATTCCATCTGCCACAGTGCAACGATTGGTTGGTACAAGATCGCTCCACCTTTGTCACAAAGTGCTACACAAGTTGTGTGAAACACGCTTGTTAGCGGGGGGTGCTCTTGATGTAGAGAAAGCATGTTGCAAGGCCTAGCATGATCATCGTCTTCACAAGAAAGATCTTCAAAAAGGAGATTTGGTCCTCATGTACAAGACAAAGGCGATCAAAGAAAAGCTGAAGTTCATTGGTGAAGGCCCTTAGCACATCACCGACATCTTATCACAAGGAGCAGTGACTTTAGAAACAATGGATGGGACACCGTTTGCTATGCCCATCAACGGTAGTCGGTTACGCAAGTACTGGTCGTCACCAGCCTTCCCAAACACTTCTTGAAGAGTTTAGGATAGGCTCCTCATCATCGAATAAAGCCTCAGGTTTTATGTAAGCGATCTTTATCCACGCATTTCCTGATGCACTCCATCATCCGCAATAAACATGTCGACAGCCTTCTTCCACAAAGCACAGGCAGGTGTCGTGGGACCGTCACCTATTCAGGTGGGGGATACTGTTGGGCACTTAGTGGGTCCCACCACTAAAGTACTACTGGCTAAGCTTACCAAGTGGGCCCCACCACAGTACACTGTACATGTAGAGCAATAAGTGCGAGGGCACTGGCTTCGTGCATGTATAAGCCCAACCCAATGAGCACACAATTTGGTTTTGTAAAACTTGTAGAATTAGAAATAAGTGAATAGGGGCCTAAATGACATTAGAGACCCTAAGTCAAGTTGTTAATAAAAAAGCTAAAAGGGCCAAAATTAGAACTCACATGAATCATGTGAGTGCCCTTGTGCTTTCTTAAAGAACCATTAGATTCATTTTGTGTTAGTTTAGGAGGCTTGGATTAGGATCCTTGAAAGGGGCAAGGGCCTTCCCCATCCATAAAAAGACACCCTTTGTACCATATTTGCATGTTCAATAGGAGGAGGAGATTATGCCCAAATGAGATTAAACATCCTTGCTTCCTTCCCTCTCTCTCTCTCTCTCTCTCTCTCTCTCTCTCTCTCTCTCTCTCTCTCTCTCTCTCTCTCTCTCTCTCTCTCTCTCTCTCTCTCTCTCACACACACACACACACACACACACTCACACACATTTTTGCATTTTGTATTTGCTTTCCATTTGCTTCTTCTCTCTACTTGCATGTTGTTAATGATTTCTAAGAGAGTAGAGAGGATAAGATGTAAGCACCTCCCCCATTGTGATCTATTCTTCCTTCTCATGCTTGTGGTTAAAGTAGGGTGGATAGTTAGATGTGGTTAATCTAGGTGTGGTTAGAGTAGGATTGCAAGCTAACTTCGCAAGGGAAGCACTATTCCCTTGGGAACGAATCTATGCGTGACAGGTAAACCAAGGCTGCTACATCCACCAACTTGTGAAAATTGTGGCATTGAACACCATGTGAAAGATTGTCCTTCCAAATCTAAATCAACTGCTCTTGTAGGCTCCGTGCAAGTAGAAACCTTGCCAGTCGAAACCCAGCCAGCCTGGGTCTTGACTCATGCACAAACCCAACTTCAAGCCCCTATCATTGCACTCAGCCACATCCATCAGCCCAACATTCCCCTGAGTGAAGGAACTACACCCATTGTCTATCTCCAATCTTTCGAAGAAATTAGGCTGCATCACAAATATCGTCAGCAAATTCAAGATGCAGACCAACACTCTTCCACTTCCCATCACACAAACTCACATGCCTTTTGAGACTAGAACCCTTGAAGGCACTAAAGTCTGGGGAGATCTATTACAAGCTAATGTGACTCTCCCTTTTTACGTTCTATAGAAACATGCCGGTAATTGGAAATAACAACTCCAATCCACCAAAACCACACCCCTGATGAGCTACCTGAAATGCCATTACACCTCACCAATCCGCTCAGTGAAAGAGAAAACATCAAAATTCTAGCACTCATCACCAATCTCGAGAAGCAATAGTTGTATTAGATGGTGGCTCAGGTGTCAACATCATGTCCACATCTCTCATATAGGAATGGAACTTGAGAGACAAACTCACCAAACCCACTTGTCAGCTCAGGATGGCTGATCGAAGTGTGGTCCCGACCTACAGGTTTCCTCCCACAAATTCTGATCAAAGTAGGAAGTCTAAAGTTTTCCATAGATCTGGTAGTACTCGATATTCTTAATAACGTGTATTCCTATGAGTTACTACTTGGTCACCCATGGCTCACCAATGCAAGTGTCGTTCATGACTGGAGCAAAGGCCGAGTCACCTTTGGTGATAGAGATAGTTCCGTTACCATTGATTTATCTTGGAAACTCAAACTCGCATGCTTCCACGACACTAATTCATCTTCTACCAATTCCGTGTTTGAGCCATACCTGTCCACCCAAGAGAAAGCTCATTATGTTGAATCCACTAATATCATAAACTGGAGTCACAGTTTGGCTACAATTGATTGTGTGAATGCTAATTATTGGGCTCAAAATCAAGCTGATTGTACTTATACTCCCCTAGACGATAATGAACAACCATCTGATCTAGACATGCCTATCATTAATATCAATTTTATTGATATTCTTCCACACAATGATGAATTGTTAAATGTTCCATGGTTATCTACTGATGAATCAGACGATTTATTCGTAGATGACGAAAATGTCTTACGAATTCAGAATTGCCCAGACAATTTGGACATTTCTGACATTCAAATCCTCAGCTACATGGAGGCACTTCTACTCAAAGCTTTTTCGCAACATTCATCCAAGGTGGAACCAGTTGCCAAGGTTACGGTCGAAAAACCTGATACTAAACTATACCATGTCAAACGACCAAATTATCCGTGGGAACTATGCTAGGAAGAAACCATTTTTCAAATCGACGATGAAATCCTCCATGATGTGCCACCAAATCCTCATCCGCACACCTCACGTTCCCCGAAGCCACAACCTCGTGGCAATACTATGAAGGAGAAGATGAAGAAACCACTTCTCATCCAACAACTTGGGGATCTTACCACTGTTTGGGAAGTTTCGGAAATAGGCTTCGCTCATACGCCAATCCCAAAACCTCCCAAATCACCATCCAGACAGTTGAAAGGCCCTCAAATCACCCGCACATGATGTTCCAGCATATTTTAAGGATTATACGATTGAGGATGTGAATATCCAACTACCACAAGCTCAATGCGAGCTGCATGGTAATCACCCTACGAAGGCCCTGCACGAACCATCGCTCTCTCCTTGATGAGCCCAATGAGAATAATGAATGCCTTGTTCACGTCGGGGCTCACCTCAATCGTGAGCAACATAGAAGGCTTGAAAAACTTCTGCAAAAATATAGACATGTCTTTGTTTGGTCCTATAAAGACATGAAAGGAGTCTCACCCCAAGTAGTTATGCATTGTATTCCCCTTAAACCGGGTGCAAGGCCAACTGCTAGTCATCCCTACCGATGCAATCCCATCTATAAGGCCAAAATAAAAGAAGAATTACAACGCTTGTTAGATGCAAGATTCATCTATGAAATCGAACATACTGAGTGGGTTTCCCCAATTCATCGTTCCTAAGAAAAATGGAAAACTTTACATTTGTGTCGGCTTTAAGAAACTTAATGGTGTCACAGGTCGTGATCATTTTCCATTACCTTTCAGCAAATCCATCTTAGAAAATCTACCAATAGATGAGGCCTACTCATTCTTAGATGGCTTTAGCGGCTACAATGTGATTCACATTGCTGAAGAAGATCAACAATCACTTTTGCCATAGAATGCGAAACCTCATGTTGAAAAGTCATGTCCTTCGGTCTTTGTGATACTCCTAGCACTTTCCAACGTGTTATGCAAATTGTCTTATTTCAGTAGATGGGAGATACCCTAGAAGTTTACTCGGACGATTTAGGATCACATTCAGAAGAAACACATCATCTGTCTGTGTTGGAAAAAAATTTTATCCAATGTCAACACTTCAAAATCTCCTTGAACCTTGAAAAATGCCAGATTTGGATAATACATGGCATCATCTTAGGACATATCATTTTGAAAAACAGCATCACAATTGACCCTAACAAGGTCATGATCATTCAAAATCTGCCCGAACTACGTACTATCCACGAAGTCTATTCATTCCTAGGCCACGCTAATTATTATCGCTACTTCACTCTCGATTAATTTATAAGGTGGTCTGATGGACTGATGAACAACGATTTGCTTTCATTCAATTGAAAGAAGCCCTCACCAATGCACCTATTCTCCGGACTCCTGATTACTCCAAGGAATTTCTTGTGCATATTGATGCATCCAAGTATGCCATTGGGGTAGTGCTCATCCAATTGGGAGAATTCAAAAAGGAATATCCAATCCAATTTCTCAGTAGACAATTGATTCCCGCTGAAGTCAATTACACCACTACCGAGTGTAAAGCCTTGGCGATGGTGTATGCAATTCATAAGTTTTGCCATCATCTCTTGGGAAAAGTTTTGTGTTCTTCACTGGTCATCAAGCGGTTCTCTACCTCATCAATAAAACTTGCATAACCGGTCGTACTACTCGATGGATCTTGTTGTTACGTGAGTTTGAGTTTCAAATTGTTGTTAGAAAGGGAGTTCAACATTTTTTAGCAGATCATCTATCTCGAATCCCTAATCTACTAACTCCAGACCAAGGCATCAACGATGATTTACCTGATGCAATTCTTTTTCAAGTTGACTATATCCCAATTTGGGCCAAGGATATTAGTGATTATTTGACTTCAGGGTAGATGGATCCCTCCTAATCTAAACCCGAACAACGTGCATTGGTCCTCAAAACATAACCTTATATGTTAATTTCATGCCAACTTTACAAGCAAGGTTTAGATGAAATTATCTGATGTTGTCTTACTGAAGGTGAAATAACCTCAGTTATATCTCTAACCCATGAGGTGTTGGAGCTGGTCATTTCTCTTTGAAAACGACTGCCAAAAAAATTCTCTTGGCAGGATTTTGGTGGCCAACTCTCTACAAAGATACTCACACCTACATAAAGGTCTGTGATGATTGTAAACAGACAATTTTTTTTTTTAAAAAAACCGACTTTATGCCTTTGCACCCTGTCACGACTGATCAAGCTTTCCAGAAATGAGAAATTGATTATGTTGGACCAATTAGCCCATGCACAACACATATATTGTCGTAGCTACGGACTACTGTACAAATGGGCTGAAGCTAGAGCTGTTCGAAATGCTGACGCTCACTGGTGCTCGTTCTACCACAAAATTTCTCTATGAACAGGTTGTCATTCATTTCAGATGTCCTCTAGAACTTATGAGCGATAAGTGTTCACATTTTATTAACTCTGTCATAGCAGATTTATTATCAAATATTTTTGTGGTACATCACAAGAGTTCTCCGTATTATCCACGATGCAATGGCCAGGCGGAATCCACCAACAAAATCTTATGTGGTGTTCTAACCAAACCCGTCGAGTTCAGTCGATCCGATTGGGAACTGAAACTTCATGCTGCTCTATGGGCCTATCGCACTACCCTGAAAAGAGCCACAAGTTTAATCTCTTTCTAGCTAGTATATGGCCAAGAAGTCGTCATATGCCTGTGGAATTCCATATTCCATCCCTACGAGTTGCAAATAATCCAGAGTTAGATAATCGACAGATTCTAGCTAATAGATTATTCCATCTGGAACAACTGTGTGAAACACAACGGATCAGCATCCATGCTCAACAAGTCCACACATGGCATGATCGATCTTTAAAACTTAAAGAGTTCCAGGTTGAAGACAAGGTCCTCTTATACCAAGTCAAAACATTCAAGGGCAAACTGAAATTTTCCGGCCAAGTGTTAGAGAAAGAGGGTGTGTTGTGTGAGAGAAACGAAAATAGCTCAAAAGTAAAACGAACACGGAAAAGAAAGAAGAAGTGAACTCAAAACTCGAACGAGAAATGAACTCGAACAGAAAGTGTTCATTCTTTCCCTAAGTATGACTACGCCTATCAGAAACGAACAGGACATTGGTGATAGAAATTATGGTCGTTCTGATTACATAGCCAAACATTAATAAAACACTAGAAGAATAATTTGTCGTGAACAACTAGACAAATTATTTGTCGCAAATGATTTGCGAAGAGCTAGACAGAGTTCAACTGATAATTAGTCGTGAATGAGTCGCGAAGGGCAAGACTAAATATTAGTCATCAACAGTTAGATTAGTAATAACTCGCTAAAAATATATTACTAGATTGAGCAACAAGAAAGTCAGACAGAATGAAAAATAAGCATAGCAATATTGACACAAATCTAAACGCAGAACAAAAGAGCCGTTATCAGATTAAGTATAACAAAATATACATGGCAATAATGTGGAAGAGCACAAGACAATAGCAGACGAAACCACATGCTCTACAAAGCTAATTCAGTCTGTAAAAAGGAATGAACCTATTACTGACAATAAAGAATCAATGCGCGAGGGGGGTTGATAGGTTATCAAAGCCCATATCTGGTACACATGGCATATGCCAATTATCATACCATGACAAGATCATGTCAAATCATAGTTCCCGCTATCAGGAATTATGTCTATAACGTATCTTTTGCGGCAGCTTACTTGCAACCTTATGGGTTCCCACGAGGACCAAACACAATCACAAGGACACTCCAAAAGATAGAGCAAATGACATATTTCAAGTATATTGATTTCTTTGTGACCAAGTGGAAGAACAAGGATGGATACAGGCTGGAAGCAATCAACGACAAGCAACTTCAAGCAGCATGTGCATATCTCATTGCACACAAAAGCCTCGAATGAAAGTGCTGAGGGTACCCATGTCCCTGTTTCACGTGATGGTAGATTCACGACTGCATGCCCAGAACCTCTATGATTGGGCACAGTTTGCTTCAAATTGTCTTCATGATTGCATTAAGAACAAGCAGCCCATCACAATATTGGGATATCTGATGACAGGTATCACTCTGCATCAAGTACAAAACAAGCCAAAGCTTCAACAACAACTGCAGCTTGCCGACAAGGCATGGAAATTTTCCATTGAATATAAGAAGTACAAGCATGCAAGGACCACTTCACCATCGAGGTCCCAGGCTAAACGAGTCAACACCAGTTTCCTCCCTCTGGTGCAGAAGCCAAGAAGCCCAACACAGTATCCACAAATAGCTGCAACTTTCGGAGATCAACAGGCAGACATCTCAAGGGCTCAATTGTCGGGCACACGGCAACAACGGAGGCAAGAGAAACTTCCAGCTGAGAGCACATCACCGGTGAGATCAGTTTCACATGGTTCCATGTCAGATGGTGGCAGCTCATCAACAGCATCACAACAACACTCGTCACCCTCACATGTCATCGACGGGGGTGATGGAGCAACTACCTCAACACTGGCACCTGACACGACAGTACCTCAAGTCACAAGTCAGCCAGATGAAGCCACCACCCCACCCACACTGATTACTACGCCAACGCCACCAACATCACCACTGGCACAAGTTTTTGGGGGGAAGGAGTGGTGATATCCAGTCCCCAAGACACAGAAGCGACTCAGCAACCACAAGCCCAACAAGTCCACACGCTGGACACCTCGCAATACTTTGATGCTACGGACCTGATGGAAATCAGCGACAATGAGCCAGAAAAGGAGAAGCAGCCATGTAGAAGTCAAATCCCTCCACTCCCTCCACCTCCATCTTCAGCTCTAACACCACGTTTATTTCTCGGTTTAGCCTCACCATCCCACACTCTAGATCAATATCCAACTCTCACTAACCCTGAAAAGCTCACTGAAGCAGCCAAGCACTCGATGATAGGCCTATCCAAAACAAGCTACCACATGCCTTGGTTGGTGAGCCAACACCAAATGCTCGAGAGCAGAGTCCAGCATCGAGACCAAGAGATTGTGCATTATCAAAGGCTAGACAAAGAAAAAGAAAAAGAGGCAGTAGAAAGCAGATCCGTGGTGCCTTTAGCCATTGATTATATGTCATGTCATAAGCCAATCTTCATGGGAGATTGTGATTTGATGGTTATTTATATTCTTTTATCTAAGTTCATTGATATCAAAATTGAGGATTGTATTCATACTTGTAAGTTGAATCAAACTAGAAACTACCAATGTCATTGACTCGAGTGGAGATCTTTTGAATTTCTATGTTATGTTAGAAACTTCAAACTTTTCTAATCTCAAAGGATAATGCTTCTTGGTTTCCAAGGGGGACTCGAACTTGGGACCAAAGAAACAATCTCAAAGGATAATGCATCTTGGTTTCCAAGGGGGCTTGAACTTGGGACCAAAGAAACTTTGGATGCCAAGCTAACCAATTGAGCAAACCCTTGAATCAAAGGATAATGACTTGTCAAACTCCTTAATGCCTTAGGTAACTCATACTGACAAATGATGTTTGTCTTTCACTATAGGCCCTCCTCCTTGCTCTCTTTTCTAGACATGTCTCCCACGTCTACGATTATTGTAGAAAAATATTCATGTGCATCACTTCCATCTTCCTCCTTTGCTTTCATACATGTTCTTAGATAATTGGCCTTCTAAAAGATAGCCCTTGTGTTTTTCACAATGTTGATACTACAAGCTTTTATGTGGTTTTTTGTTTAGATGTCTATAAGAATCACATGTTCAATTTAAATGTCAATAGTTATACGATCAGTGAAACATCTAAGTTAGATTGTGTAAGGCCCACCATGGATCTAATCCTCACATGAACTCAAGTAACAAACAAGAAGGATTTGAACATTCTTATCACCAAGCCCAACCATAGAGTGAGTCCACCCTCATCACTAACCTAGGAATTATCCCATATACAACATCCTAGGTCTCTCCCTTAGGAACTAACCATGGCATCCAATACCACCATAGCCCAACTCTCTCTAGAATTCAACGAGTTACTATTTAGTTCATTCCTTATAATTATAATTCCATTAATACTCAAGGAATCCGAGCTTTTTAATCTCACCACATCTTGGCTCCAATCATGAATTAAAGAAATTTCATCTGGAAAATCCATGGCAATCTTCATCGAAAATCAAGAAGATCACACATAATTTAAAGTGCACAAAATCTAAGATTCCTTTGTGTCCTCTAAAAAAACACAAAATCTAAGATTCCTCTGTGTCCTCTAAAATAGCACAAAATCTAAGATTCCTCTGTGTTCTCTCACATAGCACACCTTCACATCCCAAAAACCATTAATTCAGACAACATTGTTTATCATTCATCCAAAATTCTATGTTCAAAATTTTATAACCCATACATAATCATGGAGTGGCCATGAATTACTTGGACTAACTACCCAATTGTTGATCAAATTATTTTGATCTTGGTGAAGCCATTGAGAGATTGATAAATATGATAAAAATTGGTGAAGAAGAACGTCTCTTTGATATTATGACACTAGCATTCTTAACATAATATTTCTTTTAATTCATCTAGCTCTCATGATTATTTATCACATAAAATAATTAGTTGGTCATTACATTAAGTTTATTTTGGTAAATCAAACACACGCTATTGATACAACACTTTTGAGTAAATTTAATCATTGAGATTCTCTAGAATATCTAGCATTCTTCAATTTTTTTTACAATGGAGATCTGTAGAATCTCCAACCATTTTTTAAAAAATAAATTTCATGAAACAATAATTAAAATCTCACATTCTTTTTGAGAAGCCAAACTCTGTCAAATTAAAAGAGGTCCCACAATATGTATACATTTTTTTTTTAAAATTACAATGTATTTTTCAAAGAATTTAAACTTATGTCTCTCAATCTGAAACGTGCTATATTATAAACACTCCATTTTTCAGTTGATGAAATCGAACATTTGTTTTTTGTTAGAGTTAATTGATATATTTTCTTCCGGATCAATATCGGATACTGATAAAAAAAAAAATTTAAGTTGATATTTTTTTCGTTGATGACAAATTGAAAATGATGGTTGTCCAATTAACCCAAGTGCGTGCTTGTTCAAAATAGATATAATTGACTTTTGTAAATAATAAGTCATTGTCAATTCAAAATTAAAAACTAAAACATCCACATTTGATAGACACAAATTATCAACCCTTAGTTAATTTTTTTAAAGACATTTTTTCTTGCCTTTCGGATCTATCTACAACATTTTTAATTACTACAATTATGAAAAATCATTAGTTGACATGGGTATAATGAACCTTTAATGTTTTTGTTTACATGGTACAACATTTTTAATTACTATAGCTATGAAAAATCATTAGTTGACATGGTATAATGAACCTTTAATACTTCTGTTTGGTTACTATTTTAAATAAATCGAAATACTTTAACAATTCAAAATGGATATCTTTTGTTGTTTTCAGAAGTCAAAAAAGTATAATAAGACAACATGATTTTTTAAAAAAGAACTACACAATTCCATGCATGCTTTAAATCTTTGTTTTTGTTTTGAATTTTGAGCTTTAGGTTTTGATTTTATGAATTTTTTAGTTTTTAAGAGTTGTAATTTTTTTTTTAAAATTTTTGAGAATTTTTTTAATTGTTAATTTGTTAATTTTTGTAGGTTTTATTTTTTATATTAAATTTTTAGTTTTTAAGCTTTTATTTGTATTTTAGAATTTTTAGAGTTTCTTTTACATAATAAATTATGTCTTTATTACGTTGAATATAACAAAGCACCTCTTTGCTCCTATGCCAAGCATATTAGGCAAAAACATAGAGGTGCATGCTTTGTTATGCCTAGCATAGGAATGAGCACAACAAAGAAATGCTTTCCTAAGCTAAGCATAGCAAAAAGTACCTCTTTTGCTTATGCATGACATAACAAAGTCTCTTCGTTGTGCTCTTTTCCAAATGCCAAAGCATAGCCAAAAAGTGGTCTCTGCTATGTTTTTTGCTATGTCTGGCATAACAAAAAAAAACACCTCTTCACTATGTTTTTTTATAATGCTTGGCATCAAAAATATAAAATAAAATAAAAAAGAACTAAAAAATTTATATTTAAAAATAGTAAAAATATTTGAAAAAAAAAAACTAAAATTTCAAAAGTTAAAACTAAAAATTTTAAAAACAAAAATAAAAAAATAAAATAGATTTAAATTTTAAAAAGTCATAAAATAAAAAATTTAGTATTGAATTTTTTAAAAAAAAATTAAAAATTAAAATTTTCAACTTAAAACTGAATTCAAATATTAAAAAACAAAATTAAATTTCAAATTTAAATTTAAACATAAGAATATTTTGAAAATCTACAAACAATGTGGAATGTGTTACGAATAGAATTTTTTTGTTAATTTGAGAAAAGTGATATGTTTGAAACCACGAATTCAAAACGTTTCTTAATTACGCCTAGCTATAATCATTCTACAATCTTTTTTTCCTAGGAAAAAACATTGGATTTTAAGAATATTCTATTTAGATCCTAATCATAGGAGTTAGATAGGAAGTTTGGTCAAGTTACCTAAAATTCAGGAGCTACTCCCAATAATCAAGGAAGTTAGATGATATATCTAATGGTTAGGTCAAATTGACTTGAGTAGGTCAGCCTAATGACTTTTTGGTAGCTGAACACGTGTTGTATTTTCTCAACCAGCCAAGAATAGGATCCTCTTTGTACTTGCAAATCATTCAATCAATGTGGGAGAGATCATGATTTTGGAGAACTTGACAATTTTGAGTTTTCACAACATTCGTGTTGAGATTTTTTTGATGTGAATGGGGATTGAAGATGGTAGGCTTTTCAAGCTTGATGCTTTTGTGGAAGCGAACCATTGTGGATTGATAGCCAAGGAGAAGATAGCACAAGTGGAGCCATGTCACAAGAGATTGGATCATTCCAATCACAAATTCATGGAGGTTATGTACAAATAGGAGTCTATTTTTGGGATGCCTAGATCCTCGGTAAGAGGTGGTCATGCATGGGAGGCATGTGCTTTGGCTAAAGCACCTAAGTTGCCTTTATCAAAATATACACAAAGTCATCATTATCCTTGTAATCACTTCACTCAAGAGTGCACTTTTCAAGTGTAAGAAGCAAACTCTCCATAGTTAATGATGATAGATGTTATTTGTTCTACCCTTTATCATCAAGAGCTATGATGTTTTTCATCTTGTGTAGATGTGCTAAGAAAATGAAGTTGGAAGCATGTGCAGCTTCATGATAGTTTTGTAAAGCACCTTCATTTGGTGACTATTTTCATAATAGTTTAAAAAATGGCGTCATAAAAGACAAAACACCATTTAATATATTGGTGACTATTTTTATAATAGTTTAAAAAATGGCATCATAAAAGGCAAAACACCATTTAATATACTGTACTTGAAATTCTTTAAGTCCTCATGCTTTGTGCATGATCATTTCAATGTAAGGACCAAAGATTATCCTACTTCAATGAAAGGAATAATGGCAGTAATTTGTTTTTCAGATAATGGAGATTGTAGAATCAACATTTTCTCCACCAACGAAGTTGTCAATGGTGGAAATATGATATTTTACAAGTGGAAGACTTGAAAGCTTCAAGGAGCACTTTTGGATCAACACCTTATTCAACTCATTGATGGAGAGGAGCCGAGTGAAGTGCAAGGAAAAGGTGAAGGGCTGAGAACTCCAAGAAGGCCTTCAAAGTCCAAGATGGAGACATCAAGGCTCAAGTTCATTGGCAAAGGAAGAAAAGGTGAGAAGAGAGACATCTCTCATGCATTCATTAATCCATTTGATGTTACTTTGAAGGCAAGGGATTGGCATAATCATGTAGAGATCATCGAGATCATGAAGGTAGTACCAAGATCTTGGCATACTCAGCTTAAAATCCTTCTTTATTCTCTTAAATCCATTTTGAAAGAGCACGATCTAGTACATATATTATGTTTCATAATGGATCAGTATTCATGATGTGAATGCAATCTAAATTTGGTGAATTCAAATCTCTGTTATTAGGTCATACTATAGACTGTACTTCACATGTGTGAGGTCGTTCTATATTGTTTTGATCAAAATTGGATTGTTCAAATTGCCAATCTAGATTCTTGCAATAGATTGATTAACCAAGTATCCAATCACTCTTGAGGATCTTTTGTAGATCCATTTAGGGTCCTAAACACTAGTTTTAAACTAAGTCTATTTCTCGACTAAGAAATATATATAACTTCCAAAATTCCACATATTTTGTGCACATAATCTTTATTGATGGATCATGATGATTCATAGAATATGTGTCTTACAAGCAAAATATGCCTAAATAAACAGTTTTTGGTGAATTCTCTTAAAACTGTTCACTTAACCATTTAATTTCATATAGGTGTAATCCAACTATTCATGTCAATTGGTATTGATCACAGAAGTCTTAAATGTCTAGGTGCCGAATTCGCTTATACCAAAGTAACACCACCTTTAGATTGTCTTCTAAATCATCACTGCCTACAGTAGGTCTTAGTAATCCTACCAAGACTAGAGTGACTTATACAAACATCCTTGGCTTTAGGTTAAGATTAGAATTTTATTCCAACCTGATCCAATTTATAATAAAATGATATTTGGTAAATCTGATGGACGTAACCAAATTATAATCTTCACCTCAATTATCCATAATCATGAATAACTCATGATTCAATTTCCAAAGCTTCTAGATTGTTCATAACAATCTCTAGAGAAATCTCATATTTCACTTGGATAGTTCAACCTCTACACATATTCTAGATTTCTTTAAAAAAAAAATCCATACAATAACTTGTTGATGTCTTGAAATTTTTATTTCTATTTTTTCATCCTCCCATTTTAAAATAACTTTTATAATTTCAGTCAAAAAAATATTCAGAAAGTCTAAATTTCACAAATTTAATCATTCTCTTATTGAATCTGAATTAATTGAATTTTTTTTTCAATAAAATTGTAAGTCCAATTTACATCCATACGGAAGTAGTATTTCATATAACAATGATTAGTCTTTTAGACATAGTCTATCACTAGGAATTTTATGAATTTTAATCCAACTGTCTCGTATTCAAGAAATTTCTAAAAAGTATGTGTTCAATAATAGAAAATAGATTTAAGGGCTTCCAGATTATGTAAATAGTGAGATACCATTTGGGATACAAATTTGTATCTCATAATTTTCCAAAATATCCTAAAATTATAACCAATGAACTCGTCCTATAGATTCATCGACTGTCGAGTTTTTGTATGAAAACATTATTGTTCGATTTGGCTATCCAGTTAAGGTCGTCAACAGTCGAGGTATCCATGTTTTCAATGAAACGATCAAGTGCCTAATGAGAGAATTATTTGTTATTCATTGGTTTAGTACTCCATATTATCCAAGGGGAAATGGACAAGCAGAATCTTCAAACAAGTTTATGCATTATCATGACCAAGACAGTTGAGGCAAGTTGATCAGATTGGAAACACAAGCTACATGCTACATTATGGCCATTTCGAACAACATATAAAGTTAGTACGAATCAGACTCCTTTTCATCTAGTGTATGACCAAGATGCTATGATGTCGATTGAATTTTTGGTCCTTACGCATAATAGCTACTGAACGTTTGGATTATGCTAAATCTTTACAACTCTGACATGAGGCTTTACATAAACTATGTGCAACTAGATTGATGGCAGTTCATGCACTAGCAACGGAGAAAAATCATTGCAAAGAATGGCATGATCGTCGGTTGCATAAGAAAGATATGAAAGGAGATCTTGCCTTGATGTACAAAACGAAACTGATTAAAGGAAAGTTGAAATTCACAAGTAAAGGACCATATAGAGTCAAAGAAATTTTATCTTATCGAGCAGTGGTCTTGGAACACCTTGATGGACGAAGATTTGATACCCCAGTGAATGGCAGCCGATTACGCAAGTTTTGGCAGTCTGATCTCCCAATCTGATTAAAGATCTGATTTTTATCTTTATTTGATTGTACAATTGTTTTTTATTATTTATTTGTTACTTGTTTTTTGAATAAAAATAGTTAAAATGAAAAATAAAATGAGAGAAAATGATGAGAAAAAAGTGATTTTATCACTAACGTCCTATTTGTTTCTGATAGGCGTAGTCATAATTAGGGAAAGAGTAATATAGCTCATTCCACTGCGCACGAATACTTTCTGTTCGAGTTCGTTTCTCGTTCAAGTTTTGAATTCGTTTCTTCTTTCTTTTTCGTGTTCATTTTGTTTTCGAGCTATTTTCGTTTCTTACACACGACACACGCTCTTTTTCCAACATGGTATCAGAGTTATTTTTGTAGCCTAATAAGCTTCCACAGTACAAGACTCTACTAGCCAATAGAGTAATTGTCTACTTGTTCTGTGTTTCTGTATCAGATTTTCATACTTAAGTCACTAATAGTTTTCTCTATCACTTAGACTAATCTTCCACATGGATTTCCAAGGGAAAGCCAGTCCCATCATGGACAAGCTTGATGGAGCCAATTACCATCTGTGAAAATTTAAGATGAAAACTATACTAATGGCTAAAGAATTGTATGACGTTGTTACAGGTGCAGAAGAGAAACCCGAAGCAGATGACGCAGCAATCGCCAAATAGAAGCTGAAGGATGAAAAGGCTTTCGCACTGATCATCCTCAATATTACGGATACCCAGATCGGCCACGTATCCGAGGATCAGACATCGAAAGAAGTCTGGGACATCTTGAGCATGCTATACGAAGTGCGAGATATAGCCTCCAAGCTACATCTCAGAAAGAAATTTTACTCCCTCAAGATGGCGAATGGTGATTCCCTACAGAATCACATCAATCAATTCAAGAACCTGCTAAGGCAAATGGCCGTTGTCGGATCTGTCATAGACAATCAAGATGCAGTAATGCAACTGCTTACAAGCTTGCCAAGCTCATGTGACAGCTGGGTGATGATCATCATGACACATCTAGAACTGACACTTTCGAGATTCATTACTATGTTGTTCCAGGAAGACACGCTAAAGAAAGGAAGACTCAAGTTCCTCAGATGATTCTCATGATTTATACACCAACAAGAACACGACTAAGCAGAAGAAGAAGAAAGGTCCGAAACAATCAAAGCCAAACCAGAAACCAGCACAACACGAAGAAGAAGCTGTTCTGCAGATACTGCAAGCAAAACAACCACGAAATTCAAGACTGCCGGATATTACAAGCAAAGAACAATAGCAAGGGGCAGTCGAATCAAGTGACAAATGCAGCTGCAGATGCTCCATAGCCTTTTCAAAAAGCAGATCATGATGCCTTGATGACCAACCATCAAGGAGCATCCGGCGACAGTTCTTGGTTCCTGGATTCCGGAGCACATGACCAGCCTCATTGGTTGTTTCGAGTCTTATACACCTTACAGTACCCAGAAATATGTTCACCTTGGCGACAATAGCACACATGCTATTAAAGATGAAGGTACTGTAAGATTAAACTTTGTGATCAATCTAAGCTACTTTCTAAAGTCCTATATGTATCAAATTTGTCTACGAATCTGCTCTCTGTAAGCAGAATCACAGATCTAGGACATAGAGTAGAATTTGAATGTGATCAGTGCAGAGTAGTTGATAGGACAGACAAGACCCTAGCACTCGAAAAGAGACATGGATACTTGTATAGATCAAGTCATTGTTTTTCTACCTCTAGTCAGGCGCTCAGTACTTCTATTCATGCAAATAAAAGTTTACTTTGGCATTATAGAATTGGTCACTTGAATCATGCTGATGTACAACAAATGTCTAGACAATCTATTGTTCTTGATCTCGACTATCCTCGTGATAAAGTCGAGTTACCTATCTATCAAGACTATCTAGTTGGTAAACAGACCAGAAAACCATTTAAATCAAGCCATCAGCATATTGCTAGAGGATTGTTAGACATTGTACATTTAGACATTTGTGGCCCAATGAAAAATCCTTCGCTGAAAAATGCAAAGTATTTTATAACTTTTATTGATAAATTTTTCAGAAGGACTATGGTGTACTACATAAAGAAAAAATCAGAAGCCTTCTGCTTCAGAATCTTCAAGGAGCATGCAGAAAAGGAGACTGGATGGACGATCAAGGCTCTAAGGTCAAACAATGGTGGAGAATATATCTCTATCAAGTTTAAGGAGTACTACTAAAGCCAAGGCATTGAGCAGCAATTCATCACTCCTTACAATCCTAGTCTAATGGCTTAGTCGAGAGGAAGAACCGTACCCTGGTTGAATCAGCCAAATGTATGTTAGCACATGCATCGCTGCCCAAGAGATTCTAGGCTAAAGCTGTCTCCACTGCAGCTTACGTCTAGAACAGATGCTCAACTAAGGCCCTCTCAGGCAAGACACCCCACGAGGTGTGGACAGGCTCTAAGCCTTCTATGAAGAACCTAAGAGTGTTTGGGTGCATTGCCTACGCGCGAATTTCCAAAAGACTCGAGGAAGAAATTGGACTTCCAAGGTCTCAAGACCATCCTGATTGGATATACTTCATCTGATATACATACAAGCTATATGATCCTGATACCCAACAAATCTTGTATAGTCGGGATACAGTCTTTATCGAGGATCAGTTCGTCGACATCAAAGGCAAGGATATTGCTCCAAGGGAGTTCTCATCACTTGCCATTGACATGATTGTCTGAGATTCTGGCTCAGACGTGTCTATTGTCGACCCACTTTGTGACAGCGAATCAAAAGAAGACGTTGCTGCTACCCAGCAACAAGTCTCAGGAGTGGTTCATCAGTTGAATCCTCCCAAAAGATGAAGCCGAGTGCGCACACTGTGCACAAGGTATACCCTTGAGTCTACATGTCTCTTAATACAGGAACTGACGATAGTCGAAGAGGCATTCAGCCAAGCAGACTTTGATCTCTAGAGAGAAGCTATGGATAGAGAGTATTCCTCTCTGATCAAGATCCAGACGTGGTCACTAGTCGAAGCTCCTATTGGTTGCAATATCATTGATTGCAAATGGATCTTCAAGATCAAATACAATGCCAACGGAGTAATTGATCGAAGGAAGGCAAGACTAGTAGCATGAGGATTCACTCAGATCTCCAACGTCGACTACAGCAAGACTTTTAGTCCGGTAGTCAAGCATTCGTTGATCTGAACGCTCATGTCTTATGTTGCCGACCTTGAAGTACATCAACTTGATGTACAAATAGCCTATCTAAATGGAGTTATACAAGAAGATATCTACATGATCCAGCTCGAAGGATACATTCTGGAAGGTATGAAGAATCATGTCTGTAAACTCCACAAAGCACTTTACAGCTTGAAATAGTCTGCCAGAGCTTGGGTTCAGAGGATCAACAATTCCTCATCGCACAAGGATTCAAACCAAACACTACTGATTGCAACGTCTATTCCAAGTCCATGCAACAGTCCTTCATTATCATCACCTTATACGTGGATGATACGTTATTCTTTAGCAAGAATACCAATATGGTCAAGTATTTAAAGCAGATGCTATTTTCAGAGTTTGACA
The DNA here is from genome assembly GCA_029204225.1 of Diphasiastrum complanatum. Lineage (NCBI taxonomy): Eukaryota > Viridiplantae > Streptophyta > Lycopodiopsida > Lycopodiales > Lycopodiaceae > Diphasiastrum > Diphasiastrum complanatum. The sequence continues at coordinate 3,826,338 of CM055093.1, read as the reverse complement.
TGATTGATCCGGGCGAAGCTCACTTTTGTCTGGGCATTCAAATCCACAGAGACAGAGCGAAACGACTGATTTACATCACTCAGCAAAGGTATCTTCACAATGTTCTTAACCAATACAATCTAATGAATTGTAAATCAGCTCACTCACCAATGGATCCAAGCTTGTATTTGTCAAAGGACCAATGTCTCCAGACCAAGCAGGAAGAGGAACAGATGAGAGAATATCCTTATCGATCGATACTTGGATCTCTCATTTACGTAATGGTCTGCACAAGACCAGATATCTCTTTTGCAGTAAGCTCTCTCAGCCAATATGTGGCTAATCCTGGCATTACTCATTGGAAGGCTCTCATAAGAGTCATGAGGTATATTTGAGCTACCATGGACCAGTGCATCTGCTATGGAGATGTCAGCAACGACAATCTTCATCAGCTCAGTGGATATTCTGATGCAAGCTGGGGAGGAGATGTAGACAATCGTAAGTCCACATCTGGATTTACATTCTTCTTCAATGGTGGTCCTATCTCATGGAACAGTCGTAAGCAAACCTCTATCGCACTTTCTTCAGAAGCAGAATATATTGCTGCTTCTCAATCTATCAAGGAAGCGTTTTGGTTGAGAAATTTACTATCAGATGTTAATCTATATAAGTACATCCCTACAATTTTATTCTGTGATAATCAGAGTGCTATTGTCTTATCGGCCAACCCTAGATTTCAGTCTAGGAGTAAGCACATTGAAATCAGATATCACTACATCAAGGGCAAGGTTCTCAACAAGGAGGTAAGTTTAACGTATTGCAGAACACAGGACATGGTTGCAGATATATTCACAATAGCATTAAGTGTTAATGCACACAACAAATTTTGTGCATTGCTTAGTCTGAAGATCAAGGCATTCACGGATCCAGATTAAGGAGGGGTTTTGAATTTATCTCCTCTACTCTCCTAAATCCCATTTTAATCTGCCTCCATCCATGCTGCATTTTTACTCACATTGTCGCACAGTCTGCATATTTACATGTAAAATAAGACAGATGAATAAAACATGACTGTCTGCATAAATACAAGTAAATTTTCACAGGCAAAGAAAAGACGAAAATGCGACACTATGTTTTTACACATGTTTTGTGAGAAGCAAAAAAGACGACATTGCCTTACAAAATGCCAAAGGTGCCCTAGGAAAAGCGAAGGCACCCTGTAAATCAAATCTTAAGGCATTTCGTCAGAGTGATGCATTTTTTGCATCTTCACCAACGTTCATTTCAGCAAAGGCTGACGTCGCATCCTTTTCACGCTCACCCCAAGCAACTGTGCTAACAAACTTGACAATGACCGCAGCCACCCACGATCTCCTACAAATAGCACATCCACTTTGTACTTTCTTCATCTGCACACCTATAATATTGTGTATGTATATTGAATACCACTTGCATAATCAGTTGATCAAGAGAACAAGTGTGTGTAAGATATAGCATCAGAAGCTTATCAGAGATAGACGAAGTAGATGCCTTGCGCATTGATTCTTTATTGTCAGTAATAGGTTCATTCCTGTTTACAGACTGAATTAGCTTTGTAGAGCACGCGGTTTTGTCTGTTATTGTCTTGTGCTCTTCCGCATTATTGTCATGTATAGTTTGTTATACTTAATTTGATAACAGCTCTTTTGTTCTGCGTTCAGATTTGTGTCAATGTTGCTATGCTTATTTTCATTCTGTCTGAATTTCTTGTTGCTCAATCTAGTAATCTATTTTTAGCAAGTTATTACTAGTCTAACTGTTGATGACTAATATTTAGTCTTGCCCTTTGCGTCTCATTCACAACTGATTATCAGTTGAACTCTGTCTAGCTCTTCGCGAATCATTCGCGACAAATAATTTGTCTAGTTGTTCGCGACAAATTATTCTTCTGGTGTTTTATTAATGTTTGGCTATGTAATCAAAACGACCGTGATTTCTATCACTAACGTCTTGTTCGTTTCTGATAGGCGTAGTCATACTTGGGGAAAGAGTGAACACTTTCTGTTTGAGTTCATTTCTTGTTCGAGTTTTGAGTTCGCTTCTTCTTCTTTTTTCGTGTTCGTTTTGTTTTCAAGCTATTTTCGTTTCTCTCACATGACACACCCTCTTTCTCCAACATTTGGCCGAAAAATTTCAGTTTTCCCTTGAATGTTTTGGCTTGGTATAAGAGGACCTTGTCTTCAACCTGGAGCTCTTTAAGTTTTAAAGATCGATCATGCCATGCCTTTTGTCGACGTTTGTGGACTTGTTGAGCATGGATGTTGATCCATCGTGTTTCACACAGTTGTTTTAGATGGAATAATCTATTAGCTAGAATCTGTCGATTATCTAACTCTGGATTATATGCGACTCGTAGGGATGGAATATGGAATTCCACAGGCATATTACGACATTCCACCGTGAAGTTTCAGTTCCCAATCGGATCGGCTGAACTCGACGGGTTTGGTTAGAACACCACATAAGATTTTGTTGGTGGATTCCGCCTGGCCATTGCATTGTGGATAATACGGAGAACTCTTGTGATGTACCACAAAAAAATTTGATAATATATCTGCTAAGAAAATGTGTACACCTATCGCTTATAAGTTATAGAGGACATCTAAAATGAATGATAACTTGTTCATAGAAAAATTTTGTGGTAGAATGAGCACCAGTGAGCGTCAGCATTGCGAACAGCTCTAGCTTTAGCCCATTTGGTACAGTAGTCCGTAGCTACAACAATATATGTGTTGTGCGCAGGCTAATTGGTCCAACATAATCAATTGCCCATTTCTGGAAAGCTTGATCAGTCGTGACAAGGTGCAAAGGCTCGGGTTTTTTTTTTTTTTAAATGTCTATTTACAATCATCACATGCCTTTATGTAGGTGTGAGTATCTTTGAAGAGAGTTGGCCACCAAAATCCTGCCAAGAGAATTTTTTTCGCAATCATTTTCAAGGAGAAATGACCAACTCCAACACCTTCATGGGTTAGAGATATAACTGAGGTTATTTCATCTTCAGTAAGACAACATCAGATAATTTCATCTGAACCATGCTTGTAAAGTTGGCATGCAATCAACGTATAAGTTTTTGTTTTGAAGACCAACGCACATTGTTCGGGTTTAGATTAGGAGAGATCCATCTACCCTGAAGTCAAATAATCACTAATATCCTTGGCCCAAATTGGGATATAGTCAACTTGAAAAAGAATTGCATCAGGTAAATCATCATTGATGCCTTGGTCTGGAGTTAGTAGATTAGGGATTCGAGATAGATGATCTGCTAAAAAATGTTGAACAAAACTCAAACTCACGTAACAACAAGATCCATCGAGTAATACGACCGGTTATGCAAGTTTTATTGATGAGGTAGAGAAGTGCTTGATGATCAGTGAAGAATGCAAAAACTTTTCCCAAGAGATAATGGCAAAACTTATGAATCGCATACACCATCGCCAAAGCTTCACACTCGGTAGTGGTGTAATTGACTTCAGCGGGGATCAATTGTCTACTGAGAAATTGGATTGGATAATCCTTTTTGAATTCTCCCAGTTGGGTGAGCACTACCCCAATGGCATACTTGGATGCATCAATATGCACAAGAAATTCCTTGGAGTAATCAAGAGTCCGGAGAATAGGTGCATTGGTGAGGGCTTCTTTCAACTGAATGAAAGCAAATCGTTGTTCATCAGTCCATTTGGGAACAACGACCACCTTATAAATTAATCGAGAATGAAGTAGCGATAATAATTAGTGTGGCCTGGGAATGAATAGACTTCGTGGATAGTACGTAGTTCGAGCAGATTTTGAATGATCATGACCTTGTTAGGGTCAGTTTTGATGTTGTTTTTCAAAATGATATGTCCTAAGATGATGCCATGTGTTATCCAAATCTGGCATTTTTCAGGGTTCAAGGAGATTTCAAAGCGTTGACATTGGATAAAAAAAAAATTAGCACAGACAGATGACGTGTTTCTTCTGAATGTGATCCTAAATAGTCCAAGTAAACTTCTAGGGTATCTCCCATTTACTGAGATAAGACAGTTTGCATAACACGTTGGAAAGTGCTAGGATTATTACAAAGACCGAAGGACATGACTTTCCAATAGAAGGTTTTGCATCTATGGCAAAAGTGGTTTTATGTTGATCTTCTTCAGCAATGTGAATCACATTGTAGCCGCTAAAGCCATCTAAGAATGAGTAGGCCTCATCTCTTGGTAGATTTTCTAAGATGGATTTGCTGAAAGGTAATGGAAAATGATCACGTTTTGTGACACCATTAAGTTTCTTAAAGTCGACACAAATGTAGAGTTTTCCATTTTTCTTAGGAATGATGAATTGGGGAAACCCACTCAGTATGTTCGATTTTATAGATGAATCCTGCATCTAACAAACGTTATAATTTTTCTTTTATTTTGGCCTTGTAGATGGGATTGCATCAGTAGGGACGACTAGCAGTTGGCCTCGCACCCGGTTTAAGGGGAATACAATGCATAACTACTTGGGGTGAGACTCCTTTCATGTCTTTATAGGACCAAGCAAAGACATGTTGATATTTATGCAAAAGTTTCTCAAGCCTTCTGTGTTGCTCACGATTGAGGTGAGTTCCGACGTGAACAAGGCATTCATTATTTTCATTGGGCTCACTCAAGGGGAGAGTGATGGTTCGTGTAGGGCCTTCTTAGGGTGATTACCATTTGGCTCGCATTGAGCTTGTGGTAATTTGATAGTCACATCCTCGATCGTATAATCCTTTAAATATGCTGGAACATCATGTGCGGGTGATTTGAGGGCCTTTCAACTGTCTAGATGGTGATTTGGGAGGTTTTGGGATTGGTCTATGAGTGAAGGCTATTACAGGAACTTCTCAAACAGTGGTAAGATCGCCAAGTTGTTGGATGAGAAGTGGTTTCTTCATCTTCTCCTTCATGGTATTGCCACGAGGTTGTGGCTTCGGGGAATGTGAGGTGTGCGGATGAGGATTTGGTGGCACATCATGGAGGATTTAATCCTTGATTCGAAAAATGGTTTCTTCCTAGCATAGTTCCCATAGATAATTTGGTCGTTTGACACGGTATAATTTAGTATCAAATTTTTCGACCGTAACCTTGGCAACTGGTTCCACCTTGGATGAATGTTTCATCATCTACGAATAAATCGTCTGATTCATCAGTAGATAGCCATGCAACATTTAACAATTCATCATTGTGCAGAAGAATATCAATAAAATTGATATTAATGATAGGCATGTCTAGATCAGGTGGTAGTTCGTTATCGTCTAGGGGAGTATAAGTACAATCAGCTTGATTTTGAGCCCATAAATTTGCATTCACACAATCAATTGTAGCCAAATTGTGGCTCCAGTTTATGATATTAGTGGATTCAACATAATGAGCTTTCTCTTGGGTGGACTAGTATGGCTCAAATACGGAATTGGTGGAAGATGAATTAGTGTCGTGGAAGCATGCGAGTTTGAGTTTCCCAGATAAATCAATGGTAACGGAACTATCTCTATCACCAAAGGTGACTCAACCTTTGCTCCAGTCATGAACGACCCTTGCATTGGTGAGCCATAGGCGACCAAGTAGTAACTCGTAGGAATAGGCGTTATTAAAAATATCGAGTACTACCAGATCTATAAAAATTTTTAGACCTCCTGGTTTGATCAGAATTTGTGGGAGGAAACCTGTAGGTCGGGACCACACTTTGATCAGCCATCCTGAGCTGACAAGTGGGTTTGGTGAGTTTATCTCTCAAGTTCCATTCCTATAAGAGAGATGTGGACATGATGTTGACACCTGAGCCACCATCTAATACAGCTAATACTTCTCAGAATTAGTGATGAGTGTTGGAATTTTGATGTTTTCTCTTTCACTGAGCGGATTGGTGAGGTGTAAAGGGCTTTCAGGTAGCTCGTCATGGGTGGTGGTGGTGGATTGGATTATTGTTTCCAATTACCAGCATGTTTCCATAGAACGTGAAAAGAGAGAGTCACGTTAGCTTGTAATAGATCTCCTCAGACTTCAGTGCCTTCAAGGGTTCTAATCTCAAAAGACATGTGAGTTTGTGTGATGGGAAGTGGAAGAGTGTTGGTCTGCATTTTGAATTTGCTGACGATATTTGTGATGTAGCCTAATTTCTTCGAAAGGTTGGGGATATGCAATGGGTTTGATCCTTCACTTAGGGGAATGTTGGTCTGCTGGATGTGGCTGAGTGCAATGGTAGGGGCTTGAAGTTGGGTTTGTGCATGAGTCAAGACCCAGGCTGGCTGAGTTTCGACTGGCAAGGTTTCCACTTGCACGGAGCCTACAAGAGTAGCTGATTTAGATTTGGAAGGACAATCCTTCACATGGTGTTCAATGCCACAATTTTCACAAGTTGGTGGATGTAGCTAGATGATACTTGACACATATACAGAACATACACAGAGATGTATGAAAAATTCTGATGCTAGTAAGCAATCAAGATGAAATACAGACAAGAAGTCTGCCTGTGTGCCAGACAAGTTCTGTGAGTAGGATCCAGAGTGATCCACAAGTTTGCTAGTAAGCGAGACATCCATTTGTGAGAGAACTGTATTTCTCTCACGCCAACACACTGCATGGATATGCATGCAGTGCTTGAAGAATCAAAGAAAATCAATAGATGATTTTTGTAGCCATTGTGCACGTCTTCTTTTATGATGTATGATCTTGGATGCAAATGTATCTGTTGTTATTCGTGTGTCTGATTCTCTCATTTATTCTAATTCCACACATTGGTTGAATTTGTTGAATGCTGTATTAATTCATAAACGTAAATCAGTAGTGTCTGGTTACATTTTGGAGGACTATAGGAGTGATTCAACTGGTAGTGTCCAGTGATTGCATCTGAACTTCATCCAAATCAAAAACTATTCGCGATTATTTAGCTTTCGTGATTTTTTTTCTTCATTGCATCAGTGGTATCAGAGCCTACCTATCTTGACATAATCTGACATAGCCAAGAAACTATCAGATCCAGGAGGCCAAGCATTCAGACAAACAACCATCAACAAGAGAACAAACTTCAGAAGCAATGGCTTCAATCAGCAACATGCAGAGCAAGATCTGCACAGTTCTAGATTGAGTCAGGATCTAACTTTCTAGCCTGGAAAGTTAAGACAACACTCATACTCAAGGGCGAAGGTTTATTCCCCTGGGTGGATGGGACAGAGGAGATGCCCACAACATCAGGCAAGGAGCTACGCGAGTGGAGGGAGAAAATAACAAGACAGTAGCCTTGCTGTCTTCATCCATTGAAGATAGTCTCACACTTGACCTGGCTACACTCTCCAAAGCTAAAGATATGTGGGATGCATTGCTCACAAGATTTCAGCAAAATCAAGAAGTCAAATCATGATGTTGGAAGATCAGCTGACGAATCTACAGTGGGATGGAAAAGACCTCACTTCTTTCATAAGGAAGATGAAGGATCTATTCCTATCACTACATAACTCTGGAGTAGAGAACGTAGTGTCAGCTGAGAAGCAGCTCACCTACCTGTTGAGAGCCTTACCTAGATCATTCCAGACAACAAGGACCCTGCTCACGAAAGATCCTATCATGAACCTTGAAAAGGCAATTGTCGGGATTCGAGAGGAAGAGAACATATTGATCACAAAGATGGTTCTGACCAGACCCTCTATGGCAACAAAGAAAAATCCAAGAAACAATCTAAGCCTAAGAGGGATTCGAATTAGAAGCAGGATCGTGATCAGCAGAAAGAGGGAACCAACAAGGGAAACTGGAAGAACAAAGGGAGGTCCAAACAACAAGGTGGAGAAAAGAAGACTTGCGTGAGATGCAGAAGAGACATGCATATAGTTGATACATGCTGGCTCAATCCCAAGATTGAGTGTATCCACTGCCACAAAAAGGGTCATGCAATTATGGATTGTCGCCAGAATCCAAGAAACAAATCAGCACAGAACAGATAGGAAAACAACAATAGTTCTTCCTATGTCAAGGAGAACGAGAGTTCGAATATGGGCAAAGAAAGATCGAACAGAAACTGTTCGACTGTCTACATCTGTGAAGACGTGTGTGCAACGTCAACATCTGACACACATGAGGTGATCCTAGATTCAAGAGCCACCTCACACTTTGTGACATCAAGATGAATCATGTCTAATTTCAGAAGTGCCGATCCCTCAAGATTCATAGTTCTTGGAGATGGATCTAAACATCAAGTGAACGGTATTGGTTCGCTATGGATCAACACCAACGACAGAGACAGATGACTCGAAGATGTTCTGTTCATGCCTACACTGCAGCAATACTTGCTTTCTGTAGCAAAAATAGCAGATGCAAGGATGCGTGTGACATTTTCTGACGAAGCATGCAATGTGGTTGACGCCAGTACCAGTACTCTGATCGCTCAAGGCAGAAGAAAAGGTAACCTATATCATCTAGGTACGCCTACCTACAGATCAGATGCATCAGACTTGTGATGACCAACCAGACACTCTGTGGCACAGAAGACTCTGTCACATGAACTCAATGGCACTCTACTAAGCAAGTCATCATGGAGCAATAACAAGGGTTAGCATCTCGAATGCAACCAGTTTGGCTACCTGTAATGCATGTTTGAAGGGTAAGATGTCACGCACACCATTCATCAAAGACTTCTACAGAACGACTAAGATTCTAGAGTTAGTGCATTCTGACATCTGTGGACCTTTCAATGTGATCTCAATGGGAGGTTTAAAATATTATATAACCTTCATTGATGATTATAGCAAATTTGACAAAGTGTATTTTATTCAAAATAAATCTGAGGCACTTGATAAATTCATAGAATATGTAAATTGGGCTGAAAGATGTACAGGCAGCAAAGTGAAGCAGCTCAAGATAGATCGAGGTGGCGAATACATCTCGAATTGCTTCACTGAATTCTGCAATGATCATGGCATCATTCACAGAAAGACTGCAGCTTGCACACCGCAACACAATGGTGTTGCAAAACGAAAGAATAGGACCCTGATGGAAGCTGCAGATGCATGATGGCCTACTCGAAGGCTCCAAGGGTAGTGTGGGCTGAAGTAGTAGCTATAGCCACATACATCTAGAATAGGATAGGTAAGTCTGGTGTCCCTCACACGACACCACACGAGCTATGGTGGGGTAGAAAGCCCAACCTGTCTCATGTCAGAATCTTTGGATGTGCAGCTTATGCACATAATCTTGATAAGCTTTGAAAGAATTAATGGTTGATTGTCTGAATGCTTGGCCTCTTGGATCTGATAGCTTCTTGGCTATTTCAAACTATAACAAGATAGGTAGGTAGGCTCTGATACCACCAATGAGAATCAAATAAGAGAAAATCGCAAAACAGTCACGACAACCACGATCCTCTTACGACTGGATGGAGTTCAGATGCGATCGCTAGACACTGTCGGCTGTATCACTCCTACAGTCCTCCAGAATGTAGTCAGGCACTGTTGATCTACGTTTATAAAATTAATGCAGCATTCAACATAGTTTCAACCAAGATGCGGAATTAAAATGAACAAGAGAATTCAGACACACGAATGATAGCAGAAACATTTGCATTCTAGATCAAACACAACAAGAAAATCATCTATATTGATCTTTCTCTGATTCTTCAAGCACTGCATGCAAGTCCACGCAATGCATTGGCGTGGGAGAAACACGGTTCTCTCATGAGTAATCATCTTGCTTTACTAGCGGACAGTTGGTTCTACAAATCCTAGACAGAATTGTCTTCGCGCGCAGGCGGACATATATTCTGTGATTTCGTCTTGATTGCTTGCTAGCATCAAGCTACTTCATTACACTGTATGTGTATATTATCATCTCGTGTCAAGTATCATCCAGCAAGTATATAGTCTCTCTATGTAACCTTTAGATTAGAGTGATTAAACATCTACAACTAATCAGGAAATTACAAGAGTGGCAGATTACCCATGACCTAAAGTATATCTGTTGATGTCATGCCATCAGATCAGATGTCTGTACTTCTGGGTACTTGCATGATCTCATTGGTAGTCTTTGGAGCGTGAGGGGCAGGAGAAGGTTTCACAACGTTGGTTTTGTTTCCGTCGTTGGTTTCGTTTCCTTCGTTGGTTCTGTTTTCATCGTTGGTTTCTTTTTTGTTGTCTGCCTTCTCTCGTATTGGACCGCAAAAGCTTCTCGTGCCAGACCACAAAAGATTCTTGTTCGTGAATCTTTCATGTTCGCAAATCGTTCGTCTTCATTTCCTTTGACTTTCGTGTTCGCAACCGTTCGTCTTCGTTTCCTTTGATTTTCATGTTCGCTAACCGTTCATCTTTGTGTTTTGTGTCAGGCAGAGGGCTGAAAGCTAGCAAGACTTTGTAGTTAGAAACATTTTGTTTTTTCAAATGAAAATATCCAACCGCCCATAATCCTACTTCCTCGATAGCATCATCATCATCAAACGCTTTCACTCTATCCATAGAACTGATGTTGGAACAAATGACAAAACTACACAAACAACAGATGGAGCAACTTACGGCTCAGTTTGATCAAAAACTAAAGGCCGTGCAAGGAGCTGTAGCAACAACGTCCAATCCACCAAAACAAAACTAGCTACAGTATCCTCGCTGTGAAAATGTATGGTGTTCAGTGTGCACACAAAAATATACAGCGAATGAGTGTCAAGTCCTGTAGCAAAATCTGAGACTGACAGAGAGATTTTGCCATCTGTGCAACGCAACATCACACGAGACGATCTTTTGCCCGTTTAACCCCCGAATTGTCCAACAAAAGAGAAGTCCTTGTTGGAGGGTTTGTGGATCCCAAGGCAACCCTAAACCTAGTTAATGAACGAGAGAGGATTTGGCACCTTGCGTGTGTAAGTCCAACCCAATGATTACATAGTTATTTGATTAGTTACAAGTCAATAAAAGGACTTTAGGTCTTTTTGCGGGACTTTTAATGTCGCAGGGCCTAAATGTCAAGTTAGTGAATAAAGTTGGGTTTCCCTCCAATTTGGATGGTTCCCACTCTTTTTCAAATTTGAATAATTAAGGGAGGCAGAAATGGACCAATAGGATTCAGAGGCCAGAGTCCTCCTCTCTACTATAAAAAGGGACCAACTCGAGTTGCTCCACATGTTCATTTTCTCATTTCAATAAAGCAGATTGGTTCTCTTCAGAAATGGATTGATGAATGTCCTTTCTCTCTATCACTTTTCCTCCATCTCTCATGCTTTCTTTGGTTTTTGCTAATTGTTGGATCTGATTGTTATTGGGATTGTATGTTATTATACTTTTTATGAGAGAGAAAGGGAGAGAGAATAAGAGTAAGCTATCTTGTTGTGGATCGTAGTGTTAATGCTTAGGATAATGGATGTTAGAGTTAGATTTGGATCTTCCATTCATGTTGAAATCTGAACTATACTATCGCTCTCATGGGAACGAACCTACGCGTGACAACTAGCTTTGTCTCTTTGATGCTAGATTGACTAGATCTTGGAACAGGTTAGGCAAGGAAAGAAACCACTAGAATTTTGGCACCGTTACCGGGGAGGTACGCCAATTTTTCAGTTGACAACATGTTTGTTTGGATGGTCTAGCTTGCGTAGGCATCTTGTTGTTGAATGAATAGTGTTTAGATCTACATTTAGGGTTAGATTAGGAGTGATTTGCTTGATCTCTGAGTGGATTTGTTTGTTTGAAATCTAATCTAATGTGGAACAGAAAGCTATTCAGATCACCAATCTTAAGATCCATTTGGATATGAGATATCAGAAAAAAACATCAAAAATCGGGTCAAATCTGCTAGATTTGGTTAAAAAAGAGACAAAAATCGTCACTCAGAGCTGATAACTTTTTAGCCTCTTTTAGGAAACCTTCGCTGAGTTGCAAACACCTTTGGTTTTGATCAACAAGGACCTTCAATTTGAAGGGCGAAGATTAATTCCTAGCAGATTTCCATAAGATCCAGAAAAATCGTCAAAAAACACCAAAAAATCACCAAAACCTAAAAATACCAAAAAAAGAACCTTCACCCAATTCACTGAACATAGATGTCTATTTAGATCTATCTACTGCAGATCGGCGAGAATAATACCAAAAATAGAAGGGTCTTCCAGAGGATCAATTGTCATATTGCCATTACTTCTTGTCAAACAAGTCACTTTTTTGCAAAAATACCAGTATTATTCTTGATCCTGCGCCAAGTTTCCAGAAATTTCTATTTATAATAAATATTATTTTTGAGCACAAAGAAGATTCTTCTTGTCTAAGCATCATAAAAATCTTGATTTTTACCCCTCGCCAAACACTGACAGAAACTGGTATTTTCTTGTGTCAGAAACCCTTCGTCGGGCTTACTTTAGTTTTATCTACCTCAGATCTTGCATCTGAGAGTTCGACGAAGTTTATTTTCATATAAATTCGTCACGAAAAGTTGATCAGAGAGTTAGATTTCTACAAATCTAATGCTGAATCTTGTGAAGTCTATGGCCAAAATTTTCCCTCAAGATAAACTTAAGCTGTTTCATCTGGCCTTAAGAGGCACAAACACAAGATTGGTATTTAATCAAGATGAAACTGAGCATACAGATTGGGAGGTTGTTATAAGAGCCCTTATCACACGATTCAAACCACGGAAGTTTATGGAAGACCCTTTCCTACTTTTAAATAAAAAAGTTTTAGCAGGTTTTGATGGAACGTATGGCATAAAATTACTCTTAGTTGGATTAAAAACATCCGCCTGTGAACTCAAACCAGTGGACCCTTTATGATCAACTTAAAAATGTGATGACCGATGCTATCCGTGAGGACCCACGACACCAGCCCCCGATGCGGAAAGTCGAGGTTCCGACCATGACTTTGACCCATCGTGAAATAAATCTAAGATCCGGACCGTCCTAATCACCCAAAGTCTAACAATATTGCTCAATCTTCTAAACTTGTACATCAAATGGAAACCTAGCAAAAATCTCAACAATCTCATATGGAAAAACTCACTGCCGATTCCAAACCGCCATGAAACAGATTGTTGATAAATCCTTTCCAACAAGGGAAAATGTCTGGTGTCCATTCTGCTCAAACATCACACTGCTAATGAATGCCCTCAACTGCAAAACCTATTTCAACAGCACCAGACCCACCATCTATCGAGCTTACCGCCCTTGCCCTCCACAACAGCCTGTGCCACAACCAGGGGTTTACCAACCATGACCAACTGCACCAAGTCAATACCCATACCCCACGTCAATAGTTTGTCATTAACCAACCTGCCACACACAACACTGTCCATTATCATGATCCAAATACCATCGATCCGGCCACCCTACTATGTGGAAGACAATACTCCATCGTAGCTACTCTACTGAAATGATTGTTTATTATACCTATGATTCTAATGCTCAACTAGTGGATCCCAATGCCCAAAGCTTACAATCGAAACCAAGCTTGTCTTTGCCGCCACATCCAACTACCCACAATACGAGGATGTTTTATCTGTGCAGGGTAAACGTCCTAGTATTCGCTGCCCAGATAAAACTCCGCTTTCCTCCAGCTTGTGAAAACTGTGGTAATTGAACATTTCGTGAAGGACTTACCCATTCCGATCTAAGCCAGCTGCTCCTGTCTATTCAGTGCAAGTAGAAATCTTACCCATCAAAAACACATCCTGCTTGGGTCTTGACTTGGGCACAAACCCAACGCCAAGCCCCTACACTTGCCACCTAGCAAAACTCAACCACAGACTATTCCTCTAAGTGAAGATTCAACCCCGATAGTATACCCTCCCCATCTGAGAAATTCGCATTCATACATCAGTATTGCTGCAAATCCGCAATGCGACCAACATCTTCCTCTTCCCATAAAGTACTTACAAGCCTTGAAAGCAAAAACCCTTGTAGGTACTTGATGCTTGGGGAGATTTATCCTCAAGCCGATGTCATCTCTTCCTTTCCATGTACTTCTGGAAGCATGCCTGGCCTGTGGAAACAACAGATCCAATCCAATAACACCTCCTCTACTGTCGAGTTGCCTGATATGACCTTACATCTAAACCATCACTCAGCGAACGAGGCCAACATCAAAATCCCAGCTAAGCATCATTCAATTCCTGTGGAATTTTTTTAGCAGGTACTCGCTGGGCTATGGGGTTCATCTCATTTCCACATCCTATTGATGGATACAATCTCAGAGACAAGCTAGCCCAAACCCTCTTGTCAAGCTTTGAATGGCTGTTCAATGTGTGATCCGAAACCCTTTTTTTTTAAAACCGGTTTCCTTCCGCACGTGGTGATCAAACTAGGAGGTCTCAA